>OX376241.1:8790000-10040000 GCA_947364205.1 Agrochola lota
GCAGATGAGAAAAAAAAAAACATCCCCTCTTTACGTGTAGGGGTGGTCGTGTAACAAACAGCGCCATGTGAGTGCGTTTAGAACTAAACAAGTTTTTAACTAAAAGAGAAATTTATTCTGGGATGGGAATGGTTAGCGATAATAAACTATCTCCAAGACGCCTTTTTTCACCGTTAAGAAATAAAAACAAGCTAGGTACTGTTTATTATCCAGACATAATACAATCGGTCAATATTCGGGAATCGAATATCGAATCCTCTTGCATGGAAGGTGAATCTCTCGAAGAACTTTTACATGACATTTGTGTTATGGAACAAATCTAACCTAAAGAGATGAATTAATGATTCCAATGATTATCTGTAAATACATACGAGTATTTGTTAGGGTCGCGTATCATATTTTGATCAAGATACAACCTGACTCTGACTTGAAAATTGCAAAAAATGTAAGAATATTTGAATTTCGCGGGCTACGGATTAACTTTAAAAGGGGGACACAAAAGGAAAGGCCGTTCTAAAGATTTCAATAACACGTTTATTATCCTTTTCTATAAATATTGGAAGGTTTGTTTTTACGTGAGACGTGATCAAGTCAGACAGTCAGTCAAGACAAGTCTAAAAGAAAAGTACAATTACTTGGTAACTTTCGGTTATATATACAACGTGTCCCAAAATTCAACGCTAAGCGGGCACCAGACGGTGGACCTGCTCATCACTACCCGAGAAAAAATAATGAAAAAAAAATTTTTTTTTGTTTTGGAAATTACAAAACCCTTAAAAATCCCAGAATGTCTGTAGTTTTTACACAAAAATCTACAGGCAAGGCAGGTAATCTTTTTTATAAATAGTTTTTTTTTTTTTTTTCATTATTTTTTCTCGGGTAGTGATGAGCAGGTCCACCGTCTGGTGCCCGCTTATCGTTGAATTTTGGGACACGTTGTATAATGATCCACAAAACTCGAATAGAATCTACATCTTGGTAGAACCTTTCTTTGTATTGAGAGCTTTCTTAGGCCAGTCATACTTACCTCTTATCTGTTGTCCCACTGCTGGGTAAAGGCCTCTATACTAAACCTTGCTAATTATTCCAAGCCTTTCTGATGTCTCCATCGTGGTCTATCGCAGCCGTTTTGCTGTCTCGGCAGTTATAAGTGGAAGAAATTAAGCCGTATTAATAACCATTGCCTTGTAACATTTTTCAATGATCTTTTATGAAATTACTCTATAGTTCCCTGGGTTACTGCGATTGTATCGCATAAACAAACTGAATCGGTTGCTCGAATTACAGCGGACCATTTTCAACCTACCCATTCAACATAATGCAGTCGTGTCCCTATTTCACGCGTGGTACCGTGCATTTTCCTAACCTACGACGTTTCTTCTTCTTTCTCATAAATACGCTCGCCGCCGGCGTGATAATATTTGTTATTTGTTGTAATAGTTTACTGACCTAATAAGGACTTGTACCACTTTCATTGGCTGTGTTGTCTTAGCTATTGTACCACTTTCATTGGCTGTGTAACCTGTGTTGTCTTAACTTAGAGTTAGCTAGCAATGCTAGTTTTCCGAACATTCAGTGTATCTGTCGCAGGCAAATTGTAGGATTCGTCATTTTACAAACGCTGGTAGTTTTGCAAAATGTCTAAAGCAAATTGGCAATTCGTTCAACTGTATAATTTCGACATTGACTGTTATTTTAGGGTGACCATCATTAAACACAGGTTGGACAAATAATGCTTTAATCCAGCAATCGGGTGTTATGTTACCGTAAAATTGTGAGAACCGTTAGTTTATAAGCTATCGGTATTATTTCAGTTAGAACTCAAACTCAAAGTATTTATTTCAAATAAACCAATTACAGGCACTTTTGAATTGTCGGGGTCGGTCAGTCAGAAATATGAAGCTAGTTGCTAATTAGATTATTAACAATCGAAAAATTGTGAACAGGGTGAAATAGGTTAGAACTGTGACCAACAGTGCGCGAGCCGAGCGAGCGAAGCGTTGCAGTTCAAAATCATCGACAATTTAGTACCAATAATATTCCGTAAGAGTCCTCCGAGCACCAGAATCCATGGACACCTTACGTTTTTCGCGTGCGGGATAACTAAAAACTTCAATTTGCCGCAGCATTTTGTAAATGGCGTTCGAATTGTCCAACAAATGTTGTGGCATAATATATATGGACTAAGGAATTTACATTTAGAGTTAGGCACTTTGCAAAACAGCCAGTGTTTGTTAACTGACGGCGCTGTTTGTAAATTGACGAATCATACAATCTGCCTGCGACATATCTATAAATCTATTTTAAATTCATGACCATCATATTGTATAACATCTTAAAGAAAAATGCTGATGATTTTATTATTTGTAATTACCTATTATACTATACTGTGTATCTTAACTTTTTCAGGAAACCCACGTCATGCACAAATTCGATGGAGACTTCTATGGATCACATTTGAAAGTGAGTTTAGTTGGATATTTGAGAGGAGAGAAGAATTTTAAATCTTTAGATGACCTAATAGAAGCAATCAAACAAGACATAAAGAACGCAGACGAAGCCTTGGAGCTGCCTGATGCACAACTAGTAAAGGCTAATACTTTTTTTGAAAAAGTAAATTGAAGCTTGTTACCATTTTATAGACCATTTTTTGTAGTATAAATACTATCAACTGTTATGATTATTGACATTGTTATTTATTTAATTTCAATAATGTTTGTTATTTTTATAGAATTACCTAGTTTTAATTTTCCTCCTTGCTATTTTAATTGTAATAGAATCAGAGAAGCTGGATAAGCTGTATTGCAGCAGTTTATACTTCTAGACATCAAATCATAATGATTTAGTGTAAATTACATTGATATAAAGCAATGTAAAAGCTAGCTTGCAATAGAATGTTATCACTTTATCGTAAAAAATATTATAATATGAATTTAGGCTGAAATAATATTGATAATTATTCAAGCAAATATATGAGGGATATTCCTTGACTATGTGATATTTTTAGAAAAATGTGCAATAAATTTAGTTATAAGAAAATAAAAATATTTACAATACAAGTTACATTTATTTTAAAGAATCAAACCACAACATTCCCTTTGAAAAAGCCTTTTATTGGTAGTGCTTATCTGGATCCATTTTAACAAATTTTTGTAAAATATCTCTCCTTCTCACATTGGAAATAAAAGAATCTTAAAGTAAATAGGGCTCTCTCTCCGGGATCATTAATGTTGTTTTCTTCTAAATGAACATCCTGGAACAGAATTAATGTTGTGTTAGTAAACATTGAAAGGATAACTTTCAAGCTGTTGACGAAAAAGAAAAAACAATTTTCAAGTATTTTTGGCTATGAAATTATGGAAGCTGCTTCTTAAAATATTTTATATGCAAAATAAATAGGCGGTTGTGGCCGAAGTTCTAGAATGCATAACTAATTGGATGCAAAGTATGTAAGAAACTAAAAAAACCCAGGATCCCGAGATTGCATAACTATTCAGATGCATAACAAAGTAAACTGCAATCTGACAATCTTAGCACAATCATTTGTTCCAATAGGTGAATAGGTTTCAGAATTATTCTAAATTATAATCTGTTAACTTAAAAAATACAACGTAAGGATTGTTTGCTACGCCAGTTTGGTAACTACCTAGGCATCCCATTCTAGTCGGAAAAAACTCAAAATTTGTCGATTCCAGAATCAAAGGGCTTTTACGATCGATACAAAAGTACATTCCATAATAGCCAACACTTGAATGTAAATAAATATACATCAGATTCCGAACAGAACAGTAAATTCGTCCATCGCGGAATCGCATGATTTTTTTGTGTAAAAGTGCATTTCATAATAGCCAACAACTCAACTTTAAGTAAATATGCATACAATTCTCCGATTCATAACCAGAAACATCCCATTTACAATGTACAACACAAAACTAACTACAGTGGTCACTGACCTATCACTTGGAAATCATCAAATTGTTTTAACTTTCCAAAATAACTATGTCATATGACAAAGAACAACAAAACAAAAATATAGAATTATAAATAAGTATCTATAATGTAGATAAGAGTATCAACAAAAGATACAATAATTATTGCACAGTAGGTGCAATGCAAATAAAACTGCAAGATTGCACAATTTACATTAACCATTTGAAATAACACCAGTAATTACTTTAGAATAACCTGAATTAATTCCTTATTCGGGGCACAAATATTTAATGATAATGATAGGCAACTGTCCTTTCAGCTTATGTAGTATTTGATGATCTTAGTTCTATTAGTAATAAATTGTTGTTTTCACTTGATATAATGACTGATTGTAGACTTAGATCTATCACACAAACATGTTTCCACAGAAGTTTGATATAGTTATCGAGATCAGTTAAATACCTTAGTATTTAACTGATTTCGATAACTATATCAAACTGCCCTCAGCCCTCGTCTTAACGAGGGCTAATAGAGATATGAGTTTAACTGTTGCTAATGAGACACCATAGAATTTTTATTGTTATCAACACTGCTAAAGGCAAATTGAGCAGTTGAGCAGTTGTATGAAAGCAGACATTCTGCTCCACCCCATAAAAAATGGGTACAGGGCCAGAGGATGATGGTTAGGAAAATTTGTTCCTCAGAATCATGTCTCTCGGACAATTTTAAAAGAGAATCAATACTGCCTCTGATTGTGATACCGTTGGTTGGAAAGCTTATATGGTTTTAGTTTATGAGAGTCCTAAATTAATGCAGTACATGTGCATTGGTGACAGACAACCAGATAAGAAAAACTTGATCCAATAAGAGGATCATGGCAAAATACATAATTTTTCTGCTATAAATTCGTTCTTTGTTTGGTTTATTATCAGAAGTTTGTATTGAGTCATGGGTGGTTTAGGCTGTTTGGCAATGTGGTGTTAATAATAATAGTTTCACAACTGTCAAGTTTCTGCACAGATACTCTTGAATGATGAGAGATGAGTTTTGAATGAATGAAAATGAAAAGATTCTTACCCTCCGTTAATCTAGCGCGACCACCGGTGGGCTGGCAAAGGATCGTTGAGCATCCTGCACATACGACCACCCTTTGCGCGTGACTGAATACAGTTGTGATTTTGTAGCAGCCAGGGCACTTGACATCCATGAAGTATGAGTTCGGATGTGGCACCAGCCTCTTCAACTTGTGTTTCCTTTTCTCCGACGCGGGAGAAGGATGCAGTAAATCAATTGCGAGCTGAAATCCCGAAGACGCACATTTAGGTTATTTGGTCACTTCGCAGTACATAAAATTTGTGGATGTGGGAACTTTTAAAGCACTGATTTTGAAGTTGATATGCTTCATTTTGTTTAAAAGTGTGAAACAATTGGATAAATCTTCAAGTTTTTTGTTAGTTATTCATCTGACATGTCAGGTACTGCCATGTGTATCCGCTTGTTTGGATGAGACCGAGTTTCCACTTTGATGCTGGAAGGCACTATTACAAACTACCAGAAATATCAGAAAACAATAACGAACACAGAAAACTTGTGATATCATTGAACACAGCAAGATATTTTACTCAGATAAATAAAAATACACACCGGCATGGTTACAGCTTTGATGCAGAACCGGAAAAGGAAAGGCTGCCAATTGCCAACGACAAGGAAAAATATCTTTTATATCCATAGGCAAAAAGATAAGGGTGCGTTCATAAAAAATATGAATAATTTCAATGATCGGAAATATTCAGAAAGTGGTCCCTAATTATTACTATTTCCTTGAAACTTGAAGATCTCCATCAAATCAAGTATAAAGTAAAATAGCTGCCGAAAAACAATTTAAAATATAACACAAGTTGCCATTTTGTAAGAGCAAGAAGCCCACAATAGAAACCTTGCTCCAAATAATATAATTTCTTGATCTTATCATATCAAATGAATGCAAATTTAACATAAGAATCCACCTAGGTTAAGCGGCTTAGGAATCACAACCAGCAGTACAATCACCACGTCCACCACGGTAACCGGTTAAAAGGTTGAGTATCTAAACTAAATAAAATAAAAAATCTGGATGATTCCTTACTGTCATTTTTGACAAATTTCATAATTGACAAGTTGACAACAGAAAGCTAACCTCATAAAATCTTGCTTTACAACAATTCCTACAAATAAGCGAGTTATTTGAAGATTTCGTAACTTGAACATCAGTGAACAATTAATTTGTATTTCTTAGTTCTTTTGACATAATGGCTGACGAAGAATACGAGGCAGAAGATGCGGGAGCAGACTATGACGATATCGCCGAGGACGATGATAACATTGAGGAGACAGAGGAACAGGAGGAAGAAGCATTTAATGTGCAGTGCCTCTTGCCCGGCCAAGCTGGCGGAGGAGTTGAGAAGTCTAAGCGCATCACTTCGCGGTACATGACCAAGTACGAACGAGCGAGAGTTCTGGGTAAGATTATATTTCGAGCTCAGATACCTACACAATTAGAACCCTGCTGTTGGTAATTTTATTCGCACTGATTGCTGGTCTTAAGTGCATTATAAAAGCTGATCATATTTAAATAACGCAATAGTGATCAAATGAAATCAGCTTGTAACATCATACCTACAGTAGTGTAAATTTTGTATTAATTTAGGGGACTGACTATTTTAGTATCATTTCAGGTACAAGAGCATTGCAGATAGCCATGTGTGCCCCAGTAATGGTAGAGCTGGAAGGTGAAACAGATCCTCTGCAGATAGCAATGAAAGAACTGAAGCATGGCAAGATTCCAATCATTATCAGACGATACCTCCCCGACCATTCCTATGAAGACTGGAGTATAGATGAACTTATTATCATAGATCATTAGAGACTGAGCAGTCTTTTTTTTGTCTTTTCGTCAAACTCGTAATTTGCAGGCCTTTGCAGGTCTGTCAGGTTGCATCCTGTCTGCTTATAAGTATGTCAATAAAATGAATTACTTACTAGCTCATAGGTTGTGCTCTGGGGAATTTTAGGGTGATTTACATTATTTTGTGTACATACATAGCATACTTTCTACATTATCATTTGTAGAAAAAAATAGTTGTACATAATTTAAGTGAACTTTCCTTGGTAGTCTCCTACCTGTCTATGGTCTTGATTTTATCATCCATGATTTTCTTCAGATATCCATTTGCTTTAAGAATGTCATTTAATTGTAGGATAATAGTTTTAAGAAATAAATTAAGATTTTATAACTATTTTGTCTTTTTGTTACCTATAAACCTATATTTTTTTTAAAAATAATTATGTAAAAATAAAAATACCCGCAAATTGTGTGTAGGACCACGCACAGTGAACGGCTCCTTCCGTTCCGTAGTTTGAATGAATATTTACGCATGCACAGTAGGTACATGTTTTTATCGACCGCAAAAATAAGTGTTTCTCATTTAATAATCTATGAAATAAAGTTATTTCTGTGGTTGTACTTGTAACCGAAAATATTTCCACAAACTATAGTTTAAAAACACGTTTAGTATAATAACAAACAAAATAATAATATGTACACACGGCTACACATCAAGCTGTACATTTCCAGTATAAGCTGAGCTGACCTCGCATTGTACGGAAATCCTATACAATGTGAGATCAGCATAAGCTGGAAATTTATAGCTTGATATGTAGCCGTATGTGTACAAGTATACAGGGACGGACAAAAGCATGCAGTTACTGAATCCATCCATCCAGAAAGCAGTGTGTCAGGCTTTCAAGCCAAAATGTCCGGTTAAATATGGATCTGTGTCCGGCTTTTCTATTTTTGGGCCTGGCAACCCTATCCACACCTCAACTTTCCAGGCGTTCACCGCGTCGTCGCCGTCGGTCAAGCACGGCAATTCAGAGTCAACCAGAGAGGGGACTAAAATTTTCTCGGTCAGCTTTTCAGGGTTGTGGACAGAGGACAAGAACCAGTAAGCTGATATTGGTAATTTTGCGGATGCCGATACCACCTAAATTAATGGGTAGTGTGGCTGGCAATATTATAGGACCCCACACGCTTATGTGGCGCTCGATCCTCCTTGCCTACCCCGCAAAGGAAAGCGTAAACTAATAGCAGTACCTAGTACATTTATATAGTTTTCATCATAAAATGTTATTTTTTAACGTTTTACAACAACATTACAAAGTTGTATCTAATGCACCTCGTTAAAACTAATTTTCTATGGATTTACCTACATATATCATTAATTATATTTTATAAGTTGGTCGACTATTACCTGTTAACAGCCTGTGACAGCTTTCCTTTTAACTTCGTTATTGTTTAGGTATTATTATCGTGAATACTTTTCACATAGGTACCTAGGTATCCAAAACACAAGGATTTATTTAATTGGTAGGGGTCAGGGAGCGGGGGCACGTGACTAATTAAAATGAGACCTTCCCTGAATAAAAAAATGGAATTGGCAAATGCTACCCAAAAATATATTTTTTTCCCACAATTTTGTAGTTTTGTAGGCGTGACTACTATCTATAACGATGCCAATTTTCAGCTTTTTAGTACCAACTACCAAGGGTCACTGAATTAATCGGACAGACAGACAGACGGAGAAACTGAACGATGAACAAAGCAACGAGTTTTCACTTAAGTGGCTCAGACTGGAGCCTTGTGGAACTCCCACAGTGATAACTATTGGGTATATCCAACTTTGTCTTGTACAAGCACAAGACATGAGTTTTATTACTAAAGGGCTTAGCCTGGCACTTTGTAGAACCACAGTGACTACTGCTAAAGCCCGTCGCATACTATTGGGCATTGCTATTGGGTATAAAAAGCACAAGACAATTAGTTTGCTCGCTAAGGGCCCTAGACTGGAGCCTTGTGAAGTTCCCATTACAACTACTCCTTACCTATTGTGTGTGCCACAGTTTTCTTCCTTCAATTAAGGGATATTTCATGGGCATTGGCTTAATTTTAAAACCCGGTTTCTGATACCCACTGTTGATCAAGTGTCTACAAACCTGACCTACAAAGAAAATATAAAAACGTAAAAAAAAGTATAAAAGTTGATTAGAATGTAAAGATTGAATCATTGCACACAGCATTCCAATGGTTACTACCCACAAGTACGCTAACTGACAAAACATAGTAAAGTAAGTATTCGAAATGAGTTTGAATGAGCACTTGATCAGGGTAGAGCGAGATTGTCTTTCGGCGCCCTTTGATCGACGCTTACTTCACGTAAATTCTATTTCGGTATAAATAATAATTCTCAAATTTTCCAAAATTAACTTCCTGCTTGTTTAACAATAAGAAAGATTTTAAAAAAAACGATCTGTTGTCAAATCTGAAATTGTTTTCGCATTTGACTTTTTGGCGCCCCTTGCTATGGCGCCTAGAGCGGCGGCTCCTCTCGCTCTATTGTAGGGCCGGCGTTGAGTTTTATTTTATAAGGCACTCTTTTTTAATGATTCCTCGACACTACATTTTAACAAGCATTTTTTTTCAAATGTGTTTGGAACTCGGTATCGTTCCCGAGACATAGCCAGAACGCTAGGTACCTACATTTCAAAGTAAATCTTAAAGCTTCTGCAGACAGGCACGCAGCGACGCGCGACGGTGCGTCGCGATTCTGGTACTCACTACGTCACTATTTCCATGAAGTTTTCATATAAATTGTTCTACTAGAGTCGCGCCAATTAGTTAAATTGCCTTTAATTTCTTTTGGTGCAAACCCAATAAATGTCAGTCATTTTGATACAATAATAAATGTTTAGCAATCGATAACGTTGCCACTTGCGCCAGGTATTTATTGCACCTAGATATTAGTAGCGGTCGGTGGCGTCCTGTAATAAATTCATAGTGGCGCTATAAAATATGATTGTTTTACGAGTATCTGGGCTTCTTCATTTTATAAATATTATGTAAATTCTCTACCGTTAAAGATCGTTTACATATTTAAATTTACATCTCTATCGAAATCATTTTTACTGAAAGTTTGCCTCAAAAACTATCCATCCGGGTGAATGCTGGGCAGCCTCCATCTAGGTCGCAGGAAACTAGCAATCTTTTATTTTTCCTTGAATGGAATAGACAATTTTTAGGGTTCGCTACTGCAAATTGTACTTAATTCGTGTAAAAATGTTGGAAATCACCTTGGAAACAAGGAAATCACTTTCGTAATATCTGAAACCGTTTACTTTCCTAGTAAAATATCCGTCTTTCCTCGTAAAACGTAGGTTACTGGTTAGGTATACATACCTAAATGTGTTGTTATGACACCTACGGTACAAGGACTATCTGTAAATAGCAGCGAATGAAAACTATATTTGCGTAGGCACAGGCTTTAGGGATGTCACTGCACCAAGTGCAGTAATTTCGAAAGCGACATGCTGATGTATTAAAGCGGGCGGCCACACCAGCAGATGCTCCTCCTGCCAACAGATCTTGTATGTCGACAAGTATTAATGCTTCGTGAACGTTACACCAACATCTCGCTTGTCTTATTAGTTATTACATTATTCATAGCCATTTGGCGCGTTCCTATTATATTTATTATCTAATCTTGGACGAAATTAAACCACAATTATAGAGGGAAGACGTCACAGCAGACAGGGATACAGTTTCCCTAAAATACGTGGAGCAGCCTTGAATTACAAGTGGTCAGTTACAAATTAGAAATGTTAGTGTCAGTTTTGGATCACTTTGAAAGAGTGCTATAGTGGGAATCTCTATAGGTTGAGATAGACAGTATAGACACCCGGTTTCAAACAGGTGTTAAATGTGTTGACTCATACTCCACAGAACTTCATTTGGATGGATAAGTAATGCGTTGTAATAAATCAGTCTCACATTCTTAAGCGTTTGTTTCTTTTAGACTCGTTATGATAGTCGAGACGTTACGTATATTAGAAAAACCTGTAGATAGATTAGAATAATATATAAAACACGTGGATTATAAACAAAATAAGCTTTATTGAGGCGTCCAGGTTGTGATGTGAAGCAGGTTGGTCGCGCGGGCAGCGCGGGCGCCGCGCGTCGCCGTGGGCTGCGCTTGGCACGCGCACCGCGCTGAATATCGCTGAAAGCTCCGGCGCGGGGAGAGCCTCGCGCTCACGCCAGTACCCCTCCGACCAGCGATGCTGTGCTGTCTCCGGAAATAGAGTACGTCCGTCGTCTTTACGTGCAGTGTCGCGTACCGCTTGCCGCTGCAGCCAACATTTTAGCCATTGAATCGCGGTTAATAATAGAGTTGTCGTTCAATAATTTATTGCTTTCGTATAAGATTTATTTCGCTACGTGTTTCGGTTTGATCAACTCCAACCGCGATTTAATGGCAACGGGTTTCACCCGAGTTGCATTCCTCAGGGGATGCGAGTCGTGTTGAGCCGACGTATTAAGTGGATTCGCTCATTCAGTGTAGATGTGTATAACGTCCTTAGATCGGCCGACCAGGTGCGCGAGTGTGTGTGCAAATGACTGATAGCCCAGCGTAGCGGGCTTAACTTGAACAACATGTGGAGCAAAGGATTGACGCTATGGAGGATAATGTTGTGCATGTTGTTGGTGGCGTCGGCGTGCGCCGCGACGGTGCGAGGTGAGTCCAGGCCGCTCGCCGAGTGGGAGCCGGCGGCACATCTTCGCTCCCACTCTGCGTCACTACATCGTTGCTATTTTCGGCGTAACTTGCGCTGAAATTATGTAAAAAGCTCACGTATGTGCTCTATTTTTGGCGATAACCTTAGGTGAAGTTTTGTATGACAAAATGATCTAGTGACCGAGTTATTAACAGGTTTTGTCTACTCTCTGCTATGTTTATCAGATAGAGTTGAGTGAAGGTAGAGCACCGGCCGCCTGGCTACATCGCAAAGCTAGATACGTAAATAGAAATACAGGGATTTGTCGTTGTGCGTCGCCATCTTGTGAAAAACGATAGGATCGTGACGACATTATAAAAGTATGACATGGATCTAGGTCACGTCATAACTGCATGTTGCCCTTCATCGTTAGCGTAATGCCTTAACTTAATAACTAAGTCCCTCTTTAATTCACATTTGTAGACAGTAAACCAATATTTGGTTTGCGTCCAACTAGAGCACCTAGAGTGTTACCGTTAAATTTAAATTATGAGGTAGCACAGAAACCATATTTTTTCTCTGCTATACAATGTATGCAGAATACGTTTTTTTGATAAAAATAAACCCATTTATGTGACCTATAACAACAGAATCTGCCTCTTATATGCAGAAAAAGTTCATAATCACAGAAGTAGATAGTTACTCAGTTCACTCAAACATCTATGCAGGCTAAGAGCAGGGATATGGTAGAAAGCATTCAGTTTGCAAATGCAATGAAAGTATAGTAAAGAGACTACACGTAGAGACTGTCAGCTCCACATGTAAGTCAATGTCAGGCAGCATAGCACGCAACATAAAACACAAACAGCTCTACTTTGTAGAGCGACGCGCCAAGGCCGGCAATAAACTGCTCGGTGAAAATACTACCCATGAGAAAATCCAAGACGATTCAAAAAGATTTCTAATCTCTCATTTCCTGTATAAAATTCCTTCATAAATGTTGTAAATATAGGTGAAGGGCTCCCAAACTATTATTGAAATGGTAAGTACGTGGGTACTTATTCTAAGAATTTGAAGGTTATGTACAGCATGTATAGCAGCAAAAGCTATAAGATTTAATAAAGAAATGAACACTATTAAACAACCGATACCTAATCATTGTTTTGATAATGAAATACAAATGGATGGAATCCTTAAACATTGGAAAGAAGAAGCGCGGAAGTTCAGTGTAAGAAAGGGAAATGTAATTTTCCAATGGCAAAGAATTTGCCTGAAAGAAAAATATAAAAGATAGAAGACTAGTAGGAATGATGGGAAATTAGGTGATTCACATTATTTTGACGTATCTACAGCTGGTAATGACGCAGGAGCCGGTGATGATAAAATTATGACTTGATGATGATTTTATTGATGGTCGCAAACATTAGTTTAATAAAGTACTTATTAGAAGAGATTTCGTTTTTGTCACTGACTTGAGAGAGGCTTATACAGTAGCATTCTACAGCGCGAAACGCTGACTTGATAGTTAAGAAGTTTCCAGTTATTGATAAAATGAATACTAATCTAATAAACACAATCCATTTAGTGGCAGAAATATATTGGTATACAAGATCTTGAATGCATTTTAGACGCAACGTGGATGCGCAAGGTTGACTCACGTTCCTCCTCTAATCCGACGAATATTTGACGGACTACATGGAGATTTAAGTGCTTATCTGAATGGGTTAGAAATGTATATTTAGCTAGCCAGTATAAAGGAAGGTAAAATCTTAAAAGTTATGGAGAACGACAGGATGAATGTCAAATTCATGATGGAGAATGAATTACAAAGCAAATCGCTAATCGATATTTGGATCTCTAATTCCCATTAATTATCGAATGTAATACAACTTTTTTTGGAATAATATGTTGGAGGCGGTTTTACGTAATATTATAAATTGTTTTCAGCTGACGACGAAATACCATCTGAGTCACAATGCCGGCCATACATCGAAAAAGCTCTTAAAGAGCTCGAGTCAGGAGATGTGGAACCAGGTAAAAGCATTTTAATTGCTTTTCACTAATTTACTACCTAGTTATTTGTAGTCAACGAACCCTGAGTTTCCCTATCTATAGGTACACCCGATGATCACTTTAAAGTAGCTTTATTTTAGAAATAGGTATTCGGCATAAGAACCAATTAAATTTAATTAGTTAAACGGAAGATTTTGAATGGAAACGAAAATTACTTTTGGTTCGTTTGGTATATGGATAGTAACGTCCACATGATATCTATAAATGTTTTTATATCACTGACAAAACATATCCAACCATGGAATTATTACAACGGGTTTTTACAAAAATAACTCTCTGGGGACCTACATAGATTCATATTTTTTTTATTTCACATAAGTATAGGGGCACTTATGAAACGTCAGAAGCTAGGTGCACGATTCCTTCGTTTAATTTCGATATTATAACAGAAACAAAAACAGATCGAGTAAAACCTACTAATTATTTATTGGTTTGCATCACTTGTAATTTAAACATTCGTCTTAAATATTCCATGAACAGTTCCCGAATGGTTACTGTAGACACGTTTAACTTTAGAGTAAACGCTATTAAACGTGACCTCAGCGGAACCAGGAATAATCTCGGATTGACACAAGTTTGCTGGTGTTGAGATGTCGGATCTATTTTAATTGCGCGGACGTCGGCGCGTCATCGATATTAATGTTGGCTAAATAATAGATCATCCAGATATTTTTCCATTGTAATTATTCTTATAAGACTAGGTTACGAGCACAGTGTGTAAATCAGTATAGAAATTTTAGATGGTAGAATTTAAATAGTAGATACTTATTCATTGATACGTCTGAATTTCTTAAATTCAAGAAAAAATAAATGGTCGGAATACATCATTCAATAACTAATGACAACGACAGACCGACCGCCCGTAAATATGATTGAGCATCGTAGTAGCGTTTCGGTAGGCAATAAAAATATCACACATCTTTGTAATAACTAGGATTTGTAACAAAGTTATTATATTCCAGACAAGCGCTGAAATATTATAATGTTGCTTTATAGTCATTGTCCTCTAAAACGTATTGAGGCTGAGCCATCTAAAATTAAACTTTTATTTATAACCTCGCAACGTAGAAATTCACTTGAGAGCGTCAAACTAGAGATGTGACGGACTGTTAATAAGAAATTATGACTTTGAAACGACTGCACGGATAGTCAAGGACGGACAAAACGGATGAATCGTTACGTAAACCTAGTGGCAGAGAAACTTGCAACAGTGTTCTGAGGAAAATTACAATAAATTCCAAGAACTGATAGATGTAAAGCAATATGTTTCGGGAACTAGGTTATTGTATCGAATATTCCTTACGTTTTGAGCCACAATCCAAACAACACGAGTCGAGAGTAGTGAAGATACTGACGCATGTATAGCAGCACACATCATTAGTAACACAGTTACTTGACTATATGCAATAATATAATATTATTTTCGATGCATTTGTTTCAAAGTAAATACTAACAAAACATGACATTTCAAAAGGTTACCTATATGAACAATACATTATGTTCACAGATTCTGCCGAAAACAACGACAGTAATGAAGTGAGTGTCGACGACGGGGACGCCAGCAAAGAAGTTGACTCAGCAGAAAGTGGTGGGGAAGCAGCTGATAGTGGAGAAGACGATGCGCCATCAGTGGAAATAGCAGACGAACCCTACGTGCCCCATGCATCCGTCGACGATTTACAAGCTGGATCTGACGACACTGACTCAGGAGAAGCCGCGGAAGAAAACACCGACGGGGACAGCAACGAACAACAGGCTGGTGAAGCAGACAGTAAAGAAGCATCTGCTGATGAAGAAGCAGCTAACCAAGGTGAGCATAAGTAATAGTTGTTTGCAAGTACACTCAAATAGGCCTCTTAAAAGAAAGAGCAAATAAAAGTCTTGTTAAATCAATTAACTATAGGTGAAATTTCTTAATTTTAGGGAGTGGAGAAGTAGAAGACGAGGCCAAGGGTGAAAGTAACGAAAAATCCCAAGAAGGATCCGAAGAAGACAGCAAAGAAGTAAAGGAAGAAGACAGTAATGAAACCGATGCTAGTCAAGAATCAGCAGATGACGATGACAACTCTGCTGAAGCCGCAGACGCGTCCGACGAAAATAAAGACGACGATGACAAGATAAAAGAAAATGACGATGGATCTCAAGAAAAGGCTGATGAATCTCAAGAAGACACAGACAGTAAACAAGACGACTCTAAAGAAGGTAAAGATGATGAATCCGAAGAAGGTAAAGCTGACGATGAGTCCGGAGAGCAAGAAACATCGGTAGAGGACAAAGATGAATCTGAAGAAGACAAAGACGAAACATCCGAAGACAAAGATGATTCAGGAGAAGGAAAAGAAGAGTCTAGAGACGAGAAAGCCGATTCTGGAGAAGACAAAGCTGATTCTGGAGAAGACACAGAGGAAACAGCGGACGACAAAGAATCAGTAGAAGAGAAAGCTGAATCTGAGGAAAAAGAAGAAGCATCTGTCGAGGAAGCTGAAGGAGGGGTAGAAGAGAAGTCACAAGAAGAGGAGGACTCTGCTGCAGATAGCAAAGAGGACGGAGATGGGGACAAGTCTGAGGAGGCATCTGAGGCTGGCGAGGAGGAAACTGAGGCTAGTGATGAAGAAGCTTCGGAGGAAGAAGGAGCGCCCGAGGAAGATTTATTAATTGTAAGTAAAAGAAAGAAAGAAAAATGCGTTTATTGGCATTAGAACAAAAACACCTTAAAACTATTTAAAAAAACAGGAAAAAAACAATGTACAAGTACTACATGATTGCTGTTACGAATCTTTACTCACCTGCAGAAATGTAGAGATAAATCCATAATTCCATACTAAACAACATGTAACTCACTATGGGATTGTGGTTAAGCTGCACAACATGCATACTGGCGCGCTCTAAGAGTAACAAGAATTTAACCACAGAAACATAAAGAGTACTGAATGCAATTTCTTTTTGACGATGTTTTGTTTTATAGATTTTTAATAATATTAGATATAATTAACATTAGTAATTTCCTCATTTCAGACCATTGATATTCCCGAAAACTTAAGATCACGTGACCATATCACCAAAATCCTAAGACTAGATGAAGACGCGAGTGAAGATGAGTTAACCGTAGAAAAATCTGCCGACATTGTACTCAGAGATTTGAAGAAATTATACGAGGGCTCCATCAAACCATTAGAAGGCCTTTATAAGTACAGGGATCTAAGTAACAGACATTTCGGCGACCCTGAGATCTTCTCCAAGCCTTTGGTACTCTTCATGGGTCCCTGGAGCGGTGGGAAATCTAGCATCTTGAACTACTTGACTGGGCTTGAATTCACTGAATGGTCTCTTAGAACTGGTAAATAAAATATTTGTATTCTTAGATAACTTACAGAATATTCACGAAAATATAATTTCCAATAACTTTTTTTGTATTTTAGGGGCGGAACCATCACCTGCGTATTTCAACATTCTTATGCACGGTAAAGAACCACAAGTGTTAGATGGCACTCAGTTGGCAGCTGACTGGACTTTCTCGGGACTTCAGAAATTCGGTCAAGGTCTGGAAGAGCGTCTGAGGGGTTTGAAATATCCCAGCAAAATATTGGAAAAGGTACGTACGTGATGCTTGAAAAAGAAAGTGTAAACAAATACAAATAGAAAAACTACTTGCCATCTTTTTGAAGTTGCTAACCGAAATTTTAAAGAACGTAATGCCATGGATTAATATAAAAGATACCTTACGACGACAATGCAGCTAAAAAGGAAATCGAATAAAATACGTGTTAAATATCTATTTCCAGGTGAACATCGTAGAAATTCCTGGAATATTGGAAGTAAGGAAGCAGGTGTCTCGAGTGTTCCCCTTCAACGACGCCTGCCAGTGGTTTATCGACCGCGCCGACATCATCTTCCTAGTGTACGATCCTTCCAAATTGGACGTGGGACCCGAGACAGAAGCTATACTCGACCAACTCAAAGGCAGGGAGTCTCAGGTAAATACGAGTATCAAATCTAATATTGTAATAGCAAGAAACTAAAGACTACAAGCTCAGCCTGGCCCTGAAATTGGTACACATGTAGAACAGATATAAGGATAGGTAGAAACAGTGAAAGAAGAACGTAATGTCTATTGTAAATCTAGTGCCATGCCAATAGGCAGAGGAAGTACGTTTGCATCATTTGCATGCCAGCATTCGTCCCATAGTATCGAGATCAAGTATGAGTGAGTACTTTATATGTCATCGGTTGATGCTCAGTTTGGCCTAGGTACCAGGTATATTTTGATCGGCAAAAGAATGAATTGTTGGGATGCGTCAGAACGTGTAAGTAACAGTTAAAAATACATGCAATCATATGTTAAGATCTAATTATAACTTTCTAAACAAAATTAATTTATGTACTTTTCCGTAACAAAATACGGCTGCATCTACAAGATCTGGAAATTCAAATTCGAGACTCAAGTCGTTTTATGTGATTTTCAATTCCAAAGTTTGACTGATCAGTTTTTTTTTTTTAATTTTCTGTTGGTTACTATTAAATTTTAATTTGTACCTATAGGTATAAATAAGAAGTTTGATGATGATGACGGGTCGAGATTTCCAACAAAGGTGTTTTAATCACGTTTCGTTTCCAATCTTCCTTTAGACACGCATCCTGCTGAACAAGGCAGACACGGTGAAGCCAGAGGAGTTAATGCGCGTACAATCCGCGTTGATCTGGAATATCTCGCCGCTGATGAGCTCTGCACAGCCACCAGTCATGTACACGGCGTCGCTATGGTCGATGCCGTATGAGTTGGGCGCGCCCGTGCGACTGCTAGCAGCCCAGGAGAGGGAGCTCCTGAGAGACTTAAGGCACGCCATTGATAAGCGCATTGAGAACAAGATTGCAAGCGCTAGGAGATTCGCTGTAAGTAGACCTGTTTTTTTATCGCGCGAATGGAAGGAAGAAATGATAGATCTGATCGACGGTGATGATTTGAAAGACAGGCACCTAAAATGGCAGTAACTACAACAGATATTGATGTTGATAGCATTCCATTTTTATTGAAGCCATTCGTTAGAGATTGGGGAGATTTACTGACGTTTAAATGTAGCAGAAGATAGTAAACTGTAAAAAGTTAGGTTGATTATCTTTAAAATGTTTCGTTGACTCTGTTTTCTCATGGTGCCACTAAATGTAACAGGTCCGCGTGAGGAACCACGCGAAGATGGTTGACTGCTACTTGACAACGTATTACAACCACAAGACGATATTCGGCAATAGGAAGATCATCGCCGACGCCATCATTGAAAACCCTCAGAATTACCACATCTATGAGGGTCTCAGCACACTCACGAATATTTCCAGGTATGTATAGGCTAATTCATCAGTCGTCAGTTTATCTTTGGTCGTGATTGTCCTCAAGTGCAAATGGTGGGCCTGAGGCATCGTAAGATCCTTATTCATCTAAATTGTTTTTTTTTCTACTTATATTTTATAGATGAATTGCGATTTTTATATTGATGCCCGACAAATAACGATTAGCAGTTCACGCGACTCTCTTTGAAACTATCTTTCAGCAGCGAACTATAAAGAGTAGCTTGTTTCAATCGTAACATGATGAATTCATATAACACACGTGTTTCCAGGTACGACCTGCCCGACCCCGAGACGTACCGGGACTTCTTCCGGTTGAATCCCCTGTTCGAGTTCCAGCAGCTGTCGGCGACGTGCACGTACTTCCGGGGCTGCCCCATCACGCGGCTCGACGTCGCCATCGCTTACGACCTGCCCGAGCTCGTCGGCAAGTACAAGAAGATGGTGGAGACCGCCACGCCCCAGGGCATGCCCAAGAGTTGATGCCTCCGCGAACGAACGAATCCTACACCACACTACACACCCGCTTTTTAATTTTAGCCAATTGGATTGGACATTTATTTTGGGCACATTTTGCATTTCTACATCTAATCGGGCATCAAATCACTAGTTATTTTTCGTTACATCGCATTTCTGTATTTATCTGTAATTTATTTTGCTTAATACTCGCTTGTTCCTGTTTTTGAGATGAATGATGTCGTATCGTATGTTTTATTGTGATTTTCTTCGTGCGTTTATTAGTGGTGATGATAGACAACGCAAGACAACTTCCAATCCTAATTATCAAGGTGTTTTTTATACATGTCTCAAAAATGCAATAAATTACTAGTCATTATTGATGAAGTTTGTTAGTTATTCTTGTATCTATTCTAAGGTATGTAAATGTAGGTATTCCTACTACTAGGTCTATATAATAAATCCCGTATTTGAGCGGTGTTTGCCGTGATTATTTCTTTGTTAGTTATTAATGAGACACAATGTGACTATGTATTTAAGTAAAAAATTAATAAAAATCATCGGTGTTTTATTTTCTCTTCATGATATGATATGGCCGATTCTTTGACTTATTGTTGTTTTAATGTGCTTTCTTGCAGATACGAAATAAAAACACATTAGAATAAAACCAGCTGCTGAGGAAGTCTGAGTTGCGGTAGACTCTGATCAAATTGGATGAATAGATCATTTCTGACAAACACTTACTTTGGGAGCTATTGCCGGTCGCTACACGTACGCATGAAGAGAAGATAAGCGCATTCAAAGATCTTTTGCCTATTCGTTCGACCACTTAGAGTATATAACACTGGAGAACCCTTATACACAATATTCCGAACAAAAAAGTTTGTCACTTTTGGCGGGGGACGCGGAAGCGGAAAGAGAAGTCCGTACCATTAATTTTTATTTTATCGATAACGATATTCATTCGGAATTTTGCTTGAATCCATGAAGTAAAACAGCTGTTGCATAAAATAGTTACAGTTTGAAGAGAAAATAACTACAATTAAATAAAAGTTACTAAATTTGTAATAAGTAAGTAATCTCAATAATAAATTAGGTTAAAACAAAAATTAAAATATATATAACCACTTCAATGGACATAAAACAGTTATAAAAAATTGAACAATCGAAAAAAAAAACAAACAAAATTACTAAGTAATTTTTACTATGAAATTATCGACATGTCAATTTTGGTTTCAAACATGACCTCAACCCTACGGTAGTGTCGTTAACATTTTTACTTAGGACATAATCGCATGTCAAGTGCGTGTAAGCTTTGCTGATTTGACGTATATTTTCGTAATGGAAAAGAAAAGTAGTTTAAAAAACTCTCATTCAAAATGCTCATTTTAAAAGATATTAAAAAGCTCGCCGTCCGATAAGGACCACGGCGCGTTGTGTTCCACGCGCGCCTCAAAGAGATGTCAGCCTCATAACAACGGAAGGGGTCCGCTAGGACCGATGCCTGCCGTGGTCGCGGGAAAATCATAAAGGGCCGTGGCCCCTGGCAATGTACAGGCAACTGAAGGAACACGGATGGGTTTTAGTCAGTAAGAGTCTGACACGCCCTCCCACTCCAGTCAGACCGGGAGAAGTTATTTGATAATTTCCCACCCTAAAAAAAATAAGGATTTTAAATATCAATAAAAACATGACTAAATATCATAAAAAAATGTCAACCTATGGAAGGTTATTCAGTTCTTTATGTAAATTTGACGTATTTGAACGCCTTTCACAGAATTTAACAGTTCAACTAGGCATTATCACGGAGCTCCGCGCGCCTTTAAACGATTTACGAAGTGCATTTGAATCGATTTGAAAGTAGTTTTTACGAACGTACTGGAACATTTGTTCTTGTACTTTTACAGAGGGCAAGTGTTCGTAAGGTTTCTCCAGTCCAGTGTTATACTCTAAGTTCGACCATGATCTTGATGCATTCCTACTAGGTTTTTTTTTCATTAGGCAACACATTCTTAGCTTTGTACTCTCTGGTTCACCACGCCAACTGTCAACTGTGCTGTCAGTCAATGAACAACATGTCAAAAAAATGACCAAAGGACAACTAGCGATGTAACGAGTCGGATTTTTGTTGAACTCGAGTTACTCGAGTTGATATCGCAACTGACTCGAGTCGCAACTGGAGTTGACTCGACTCGGTGCCTGAAGCGAGCCACGAGCTTCAGGCACCGCACCGAGTCGAGGAGTCGAGTCAACTCGCTGCGAGCGTAGATTGTAGGCGCTGTACGATGCACGCAGTAGATATGTGTGAGTCGACTCGAGTTATCCACTCAGCTCGGCATTGGCAAGGGTTATTGGTGCCATTTTAGACAAACAAAACACAACAGGTCACTAAGTAACAACGCAAGGTCAGGTCGCCAACTAATAAAACAACAAAATTTTAAATATTAAATCAAAATAAACATCGGTTATGAATTAAATATTATAATTCATTAAATATTAAATAAATATAGGTAAAATAAACATGCAATGCATCTGTGCATCATCACGGTGGGCGAGCGCGTGGGTTGCGTTGCGCGAGCCGCGGTATCGCTATCGACTCGGGGCGTAACTCGTTCGTGGGATGCAACGTGACGAGTCGACGACGTGAGCGAGTCAGCGAGCTGAGCCGATGCGAGTCGCGAGTCGCGACGCCGACTCGACCGGCACCGAGTTGACCGAGTCAGTAGATGTAGTAGATCGCTATTCACGACCGTTCGATCGACCGAGTTGACTCGAGTTGGTAAAAACTGAACCCGAGTTGACTCGTTTATGATTTGACTCGAGTTACTCGAGTCAAATAACTCGACTCGCACATCGCTAATGACAACCGAATTTTTCTTAAACGCAGCTTCTGGCGGTTTTGAAATAATTATAAATTTTAAAACCTAAAACGGTTGTGTTGATAAATACATAATTCCCTTATAGACATCTGAACAAATACTTAGTTATGCACACGGACTTGGCACCCCATTTACATACCGATGAATGTAATGTTTTCATACGAAAGTTGATGGACTGTCACACCGAGGTAGGTAAGAAGTAAAACTTAATTGCATAACAAATTAACTATTAATTGTAACACTAAACATATTTGGAGCAATTATGTGTTGATTATGTTATATAACTCGCGGTTACTGATCTCTGATAATGATAATAACCTAATATATATGAAGCACGCCGAATGTTTTTTTTTCCAAACACTGCCTTATTATGTTATTTTGCCTTCAATGAATAATCTAGAAGGAACATTTATTTAAAATGAGATCTTTGTTCCAGCATCCATTTAGAAAGTTTCTCGGATATTGCAATGATTATGACCGGGATATGAGAAAGTGTTTGAAAGCAGAGCGCATTGCACGACAGACAGCTAATTTAAAAGAATCCCGTAAACGCCACGCTGAAATCCGGGCGCGAATACTAGCACAAGAGCGAGCTAACCAAGCCAGTTAAAATAGCCAAACTGCACTTAAAACAGCATTTATTTTTATTACAATGGAGGCAAACATACTAGATTCAATCCCAGACCTAAACAACCTGAAGACATTCACAGATAGATATTTTAGTAAGAGATATATAACAGATATTGATGGAATAAAGAATAATGACATTATGATAATGTTCCACTCAAACAGGATTGCTCTCTTGAGCCTGGCACCAAGTCATTTCTTTTTCAGTAAGAATGAAGAGTACAAAGTGAACTATACAGTAGGAAAAGTAGACAGGTTGAAAAATTCTGTCAGAGGCAAGAGTAAGAAGGGGGGTCAGCAATTAGGCCCCAAGTCTGTCATATGCAAAATAGAGTTTAAAGATGGCACAGCTTTTGAGATACCTTGCTGTATGAAAGGGACATTAGTTGAAGTAAATGAAGAGTTAGTGAATCAGCCGAAGCTACTGAAGGAACTACCTGATGCTGATGGATATATTGCCGTTATTTTATCAAGTATTGCTATTTCTGAAGCTACTAAGAGTGAATTGTTAACTCATGAAGAGTATTTAAAAGTATTGGATAGTTGTGAAATAAATGATTAAAATAGACTTTTTAATGTAATGATGCTGTTTTATTTTTGTTTTCACTAAAAACCAAAATTGCTCTTCCCACAATACTATGTATCATTTAGTAACTATCTTTCTCACATTCAAATTTTTTTTTTTTATCAAATTGACTTCACAAATTACATTTTACAAATAGGTATACCATGGGGTAGACCATGATCTAGATTAGGACATAGGATACTTTTTATCCAGATATTTCCATGGGATCGTAACTAATGCGGGTCAAACCGCGGGTCGCTGCGTAATTGGCGACAAAAAACAGATCTTCGCTAGGTGCCCTAGTTTTGGAGATATAAATGTGGCCCTGCTGGGGAGACTCCAGATCGGCCACCTATAAACCCTTATATCTTTTGAAACAGTGACCGGCAAATTCAGATATTTGGCGACAAATTTCGACTAATTAGCGACAGTTTTTTGTGTAATCAAAATTAAAATCCCTGATGGTGGCCCTGCCAGAGTCAATGACACCTTTAAGGCCAATGGTCCACTACTATTGTAGGTTGTTCATGGTGGTTAATTGTTGGTGCCCTCACAGTAACTGGAGGTTAAAGATAGTAAGGGTCGATTCACACAGCTCACTGTTGACCCTTGTCTAGAAGCAAAGAGCAAAGGACTTGGCATTCCACGGAACGCATGCGTGGCTGTGAGCCGCCAACGTATCTTAGTATGCCATCGATTTACATCTCCGAGGTATTTTATGTACAACTTTTAGGGTTCGTTTCAATGCTGCAATGTCTCTCGAATCTGCGTAAGTATGAATCGACCCTAATAGCCGTTCATCGTCCTCTGGTGGAGGGTTTCTTTGAGGATTTTTGGCACAAGATAAGCCTACAGGTTCATTCCATCGGTCGAACCATACAGCTCAAAATAAAAAGCAAAACTTAAAGACTGGTAATGACACAAAAAGACAAACATAATGGAGCAAGATCTATTATCATTAGCTCACTATTTATTTTTCAATAGCGTCAGATATTCCCAATAAACACTTACCCCCACTACCGACGGAATGTAACATAATTACTTATCAGGACTTTACCGATTGACCGCTGACCTTTTCTTATAACCACTGTAGATATTATTTGGTCAGATGTTGTAATCATATATTTGAAAGAGTTTGCCTGTGAAAATGTGTTCAATAGCAATTAGCCGAGTTCGGTTGGTTCCAAGAGTTGTTGTTCCTAAGCAAATAGCCGGGACAGTATCGTCGCGGTGGTATACTGATGAATCTAAAGCAACGAAGACGCCTCTGTACAATTTACACACGAAATATGGAGGCAAAGTGGTTGATTTCGCCGGATTTCTCCTGCCAGTGCAATATTCGGACCTAAGTCTATCTGAATCCCACTTGTTCACAAGAAAAAGTGCTTCGATCTTCGATGTGTCTCACATGCTACAAACAAACGTGCGTGGCAAAGATTGTTTGTCCTGGTTCGAGTCGATATGTCCAGTCGATTTGAAAGGAATGAAGGATGGCTCTAGTTCCCTCACCGTGTTTTTGAACGACAAAGGTGGGATTATAGACGACTTGATTGTAACAAAAGTGAATGCAGAGACTTTGTACGTGGTCTCCAACGCCGGGCGCTTGCAAGTCGATAAGCAGCACATGAAAGAAACATCGGAAATATTTCGAAAAAAAGGCAATGATGTGAATGTTGAGTTCTTAGAGACAAGCCAGAGAGCCCTTATTGCGTTACAAGGGCCTAAAGCAGCGGCAGCTTTACAGAATCTTACCGACATACCAGTCGCGGATTTAATGTTCATGACCTCCAGATTGGGCAAAGTTGCAGGAGTTTATTGCCGTATAACTCGATGCGGATACACGGGTGAAGATGGCGTGGAGATATCAATACCCGCGGCAAAAGCGGAAAATGTTACGGAGGCTTTACTGCAATCTAGTGACGTAAAACTGGCAGGCCTCGGTGCAAGAGACTCGCTGCGTCTGGAAGCTGGACTATGCCTTTACGGCAACGACATTGACGAAAGTGTTACCCCAGTTGAGGCGAACTTGACATGGTTGATAGCTAAACGAAGGCGCACCGATGATAACTTCCCGGGATCATCAATAATTCTGCGTCAAATAAAAGAGGGCGTTGCTAAGAGGAGAGTGGGTGTCAGATTGGAAACCGGACCACCGGCAAGGAAAGGCGCAGTATTGAAGGACGCGAAAACTTCAGAAACCGTGGGTGCTGTAACTAGTGGATGTCCAGCTCCATCACTTGGCGGCAATGTTGCCATGGGTTACGTCAGCGAAGCTCTGAAGAAAGTAGGCACTGAATTGTTAGTAAACATTAGAGGCAAAGATGTCCCCTGTGTCGTCGCCAAAATGCCTTTTGTTCCTTCAAAATACTACATTAAGAAATAAAAAAAATATTTACAAAATGATACTTTTATTTACAAAACATTTTACATAACAGATATAATGCTCCATACTATAAAATATAATTCCGTTACTCATCCTACTTTCAAGAGCTTTAACGAAAACAATTCAAATTAATATTAGGTAGATACTATTTAACACAATAATAATTGAAAATTAACATTAAATTCTTATTAACAAGTCTTTTTCATAGTAAAAGGCCATAGATATGAACAGGTACACGACGATACACATAAAAATTTACACTCAGAGGCGGCTCTAGCCCATGTAGCGTCCGTGTGCAATCAATACCCTGGCGCCCTATAGCAGTGGCGGACTTAGCCTGTTGGCGGCCTAGGGCGGCAAAACTAAATGGGTCCTCCATGTCCAAGAATTAACGTTGATATAGCACACTGTCTCAAAAAGGTTAGGTTTTCTTTTGACCATTGATACAGAAATAGGGGATACTTTGCGACAACAGAAAAGCTAGAGGATTAGAAGAATTAAGGATTAGGGATGTAAGTGAGCGAAGCGAGCTCGTAAATTTAACACCCCGCTTCGGATAGGTCAGTTTTTTTTTGACTATTCATACATTAATAGGAATTACATTGTCGATTTACGCAAAGAATTCAAAGAAAAATTAAAATTTTGAGGTTGCAAGAACGAGTGTAGCGAGCTCGAAATGTTAGTACCCTATGTTTATATTTAGCGTAGGGCCTCCTACACTAAATATGACCCCAACTACAAACTGCCTTTTTACTGAACATGTTTAGTCTTGTTAGTATTTCTCGAGATTTGGGGGCCACCGAGGTGACCGAGGCTATAAGCATACGGCGCCCGCTAAGACCCTGCGCACGTGCGCAGCATACGCTGCATCATAGGTAAAACCGCCTCTGTTCGCTGTTTAAGTTTCCAGTATAAGCTGACCTTGCATAATAAGCGGCCGTTCATTTTACGGTAAAAACATTGAGCTCACACGTCAACGTCGTCAACATCCCAAGGTTCATACGGTTAAAAACAAATGCAGTATAAACCTGCCATGTGATCCCAAAATTATACAAACAAAATACCATAGGTACTGATCATCGGCTTCTGAAAATGGCTTGAGGTCAGCTTGTACTAGAAATTTATTATTTAAAGCTTGATATGTCGCTGTCGTCGTGCGCGCACACCTTACCTGAAGTATTCACATAATCATACAAGTAAAACTGGACATGTCACAAGGAATGTGAGATATTTTTGCACTTTATTGTGTAATACTGTTTCTCATTTTATTATTCTACAATGTACTTAACTATCACAGGAACAATTCACTATATGGTTAATGGAATGATCTGGTTATCTAAATTTAATTCATTGAAAAAATATTCTATGAAATTATTCTCTATGGGGCTTGAGCGATTGTCATAGTTTAAACGCAGTCTTAATGTTACATATCAGTTCTCCTTGAGAGATATGCCTTGCATTACCCTTTTTAAAACTTTTTATAATACTTTTACAATTGTTTACATACATACTACATAAGTACTAACACTGGGGCTTCGTATGTTTATATGTACTTTTAGTTTTAACCAGTCGTTTATTTGTGATAGTTACTTGCAGTCGCCGCGGTGCAGTTCGCCATCACTTGTAGTCTTTCAAATAATCCCTGAAGTTGGACTGCGTCAATCGCGTAAAGTCATCGTTGAGCTTATTTATCTTATCTGTATACTGAAAATAATACATAAAGAATACTTTGATTTTCACCAGTCTTAGCCAACACGTTCTTACCTCAAGCACAGGTTGTTTAATTTCGGTACTTATCTTATAAAAAACATATTTTCGTATTTAAGAATAGGTTTCCTTGCACACCAATTTTCAAAGCCATTTTCCACGTTCATTAGAAGGGGCTTAAGCAGAGGACTGGCATACAATAAAGAAAAAAAAATGAGGTAGGGAGCAAGTACAAAGGCTCTGCTTGCCTCGTAAGAAATCGAAAACCCCCAAGTGCGAGTCATACTCGTGTACTAAGGGTTTCGTTACGTTTGGTACCAAACTTCTAATTTTCGAACTTTTTCCTTTACTTGAGCTGTGAGACCTAGCTTCTTGCAAAATTTCGTCAAGAAGAAGTGAGGGACGTACCCTATAGGTTTTGATTTATTTTTGCGAGTATCAAAATTTTTCGCCTAAATGGCCGTATTTTTTATTGCGCTGAATTAAAAGCTTAATTTTTTAGAGCTCCAAGGGACTGTAGACCTACGTATTTGATATTAATTTCAACTTGATACCTTCATGGGTCCCTGAGAAAAAGGGTCTTGACCATTGATGTAAATCAAAGATACGCCTTCAGTATCAAAAAATTACCGCATTTGTGCTTAAGTTGTCATCTGTCACACAATGACGTAGGGAATTGTCGCTGTACCGTCAGCATACTAGTTTTAAAAAGGGTACTTAATTTTAAAACAAGGTTGTTTTGAAATAATAAAATGTTTGTCTTTATCAATGATATTATAATTGAATTGAATTTGAAAGCAGAAGCGGTAGAGTTTATTAACAGGCTGATAAAAAAAAACAATAAAAATATTGAATGGATCTTTGCCGCACCCTCGCGACATAGGAAAATGGTACGATAACAGTTCGGGTCGTCTTGGCTTTAATAAGGAAGCGATAGAGGTTTTAGAAAAAAAAAAAAAATGTGATCCGCGAATATTCTGCACGTTAATTGCTGACGAGATGACTCTTCGCCACCAAACTACGTGGACTGGAAAGAAGACTGCAGGCGTCGTAAATTTCGGTGCTGGCTCGGCAAAATCGTGCGAAATAGCGACTCAGGCGTATGTATTAATATTAGTATGCATGAACGAAAGCTGGAAAATCCCAGTGGCATATTTTTAGGTAACGGACTATCAGCTGAAACTCGGGCAAATTTATTGAAAACATGTTTGAGTGAATGCTACCATGTGGGGGTTGATATTGTTGCCATAACTTTTGATGGCTGTGCGGCTAACATAACTGCAGCCAATTTACTAGGTTGTGATCTAAAACAACCATCACATCTAAAAACAACATTCAAAAATCCTGTATGTCATTTAGAAGTAGCTATCATGATGCTTGTCACATGATTAAACTGGTTCAGAATTCCTTCGAATCCAAAAGGCTTATTTATGATGGGTTTAGAAGAGAGATTCGTTGGCAGTTGTTGAAAAATTTAGTGAAACTACAAAAAAACGGGTATCCCCTATAATAATATTAATAATATTCAGATCTATATCTTATTTTCTTTAAAACCTC
Organism: Agrochola lota; assembly: GCA_947364205.1. Classification (NCBI taxonomy): domain Eukaryota; kingdom Metazoa; phylum Arthropoda; class Insecta; order Lepidoptera; family Noctuidae; genus Agrochola; species Agrochola lota. The sequence goes on from OX376241.1 coordinate 8,819,105, forward strand.
TTTTTTAATTGTTGTTTTAAGTGGATTTTTCTTGGCGAATCAAATATAGAGTCATTATCAGAAATATAAACATTCTCAAGTGGTGAACCCATCATTTCATATGTGGGTTCTACAAATGATATCTGTAATTAATAAAATAGTATGTAGGGAACTTTCTGAGGCAGTCAGATTTAAAAACTTAAAGATCGATCAAGATTGATCTTACTACACGGACAGATGTTGGCAATTAGCTAAATCATACATTCATACCTAAAAGATGGTACAACATTTTTTTTTAATTTTCTCCGACCAGCTTGTGTCAAGTAGAACATATCATCATTAAAATGTGCTGAACAAATGCGACTGTATTTGGTTGGCAACCATTCATCGTCTCTTTGTTCTTCTTGGATTATTTTAATCCATTTTTCTTTAACACCCGGTTCTTGTGGGAACCTAACAGTTAAATACAAATAGTGATTAAAGTACATTTATTTAATATTTTTAATCTGTCTGTCTTTTACCTTTTCACGCGTTAAGGCTGAACGATGAAATTTTGCACTGCGCCTTTATTCGCGCTTCTTCCCCTGGATTCCCTCGACATGCTTGAGCAGGTGAGGAATCTCCATATCCTCACTCTCATAGTCTGGCGGGATGGCAACCCACCACGAGCGGAGAGAGATCAGGCAAAAGACCCCACGCTTTATATGCTTTCGAAGCACATCGCGTTTTATTAAATTGTTTATGTACTAACCTATAATTTTGTATTCGAAAACATAGTTGCAAAGAAAAGATAATCTAAAAAACAAATACATTAAAAAAATGCGGCTTTTAATAAAATAAAAAAAAAAATATTTTAAAATTATAATGTAACCTCCATACTTCCTAAATTCTTTTAAACTTTTTTTGTCAACGCTACACTACCCTATCGTTCGTTGTCATGGGAACGAAATTTTTGTTATATGTCATCATCCGTCATAATATTTATTTTTGAAATCGAAATAAATTTGAAAAAAAATTACTTACGCATGAAAAGTAATACCTTTAGCTTTGTTTGTATTTTTGGAGTTGTTGTTACATTTCCTGAAGGCACAACAAGGCATCTTTGTACAGCTGTGTGTATTAAAAACGAGAAAGTTACTCCGATGTGTCACGAACTATGACGAATGAGGAAATGATCTAAAATGAGCGAATTCGCTCATTTCAGAAGTGACACTTTTCGCGCGACGTAAGTATGGTGAGGGCGTATCCATGATTTACATCAATGGTCTTGACAGACAGACAGAGAGATGGAAGGATGGACAACGAAGTGATCGTATAAAGGTTCCATTTTTTCCTTTTGAGGTATGGAACCCTAAAAATGAAGTTTTAAAATAATAAACAGGCAAAAATTTGTTGTGAACTTCTAAGAACACATTTTGATATAACTTACATCGGTCTGCTGCGAGCTTTGCGGCTGCACTCGTTTTCCTTTCCTCTCTTCCTCCAGCCTCAGGTTGATGTAATAACTCAACTGATTCTGCAACTTCACGAATATCTTCCTGTACTCATCTTGTATTCTATTCATTTCGTTGTTCATATGACAATCTTTTTTCGATACGTAATCCTGAAAATTAAATCAATGATTTGCGTAATTATCTGTACCGATCACAAGTGAAATGTGAAGTTTCGTCAGTCAATTGATTTCAACTTTTTATTAATAATAATGCAGTATTTTTATTTCACGAAGCGACACGCGGTTTACTGGTTACCAAGGCTGCGATCCGAGTTACGCTGTAATCGATTTGAGCGTGCTAACACCCGTACCGAATTAGCGTGAGCGCGATATATATGTGCCGTGAATCGTCATAGATGACGTCATGATATGCGCCATCTTGCGGTACCGCCGACCATGCCTTTTACTAATATCACCGTGAGCGCTGTCAAAAACTTGTTTGCTGTTTGTTTTGAGTCGCATCATATCTTTAAACTAACGTGGCATTTTCGCAATTGAGCTTCTGGCTACCGTTCGACACCTAACCAAAGTAGAAGAAATCTGTGGTATATACACAACGAAATATGATAAGCAAGTTTTGAGGTTGAGCGAGCACTGTGAGCGCGTTCACGAGCGTTCCGAATTGTTGACAGCCCTCAGCTGTCATAATCGTGATAACTAAATCGGAACGCAAATTATCGATGTCAGCGCTGTGAGCGATTATGTTCTAATTCGGAAAGCGGCCCAAGTATACATTCACGCTGTGAATGTGTGTGTAAGCGTGATGGTACACTTGGTTACCACAAGTAAAGCGCGCGTCGCTTCGTGAAATGATAAACGATGTTGTGTACCTTATAAGTTAAAATAGTCTTCTTAGCATTTTTGTACTTGTCTTGAATTATCTTATGTTCCGACTGTAATTTCTCATACTTCTGTTCAAGTTCTGCTAGTTTAGTTTGTAGTTCTGCTGCCTTCGCTTTCATCGCCATACATTCTTTAGTTGTTGAACTATTTTTTTGTTTAAATCTTTCTCTTTCGTAGTTCAAAACTTCTTCTAACGTATCAGCTTGCAGTGCTTTTTCTTTGTACTTCTCGGCTTTTTGTTTCCACTCCAAAATTGTTTTGGACTGGTCTGAAAGCGTGTTGTACTGGTCCTTAGCTTTCTGACATTCTTCTCGTAACACATTATGTTCTTTAATAAGTTCTGATATTTCATTCTCTTTTGCTTCAAGTATTTGTGTTACTTTGGACCTCTCGTCGAGAATAAAATCCTTCAAAGCATCAACTTCCTTTGCTTTTCTTTCGAGGAGTTCCTTTATTTTTGTGACAGTTTCCATTTGTTCGTTCTCAATCGCTTTAATTTTTCTGGCGCAGTTCATTTCCGCGGTTTTCATTTCTAATGTAAACTTCTCGGCTATCTGGTCCCTAATGGCTTTCTCCTTCACCATGAGAGCAGTCTGTAATAAATTATTAATAAATTTATATTAAATACAATAGACGACGTATATTTAGTAACCTAATCCGCTTAATTGTTCTTAAAGAGTCATAAAGAACACTAAGAAATCGACACGTGTTTAACCTGTCAACGAAGCATCCTATTCATGACGATTGACTTGTTGTGATCCCAGACACGACGTGTTGCCACGTCAAGAGCCGAACGCAGCGTCACGTCTGAGTCAATTAAGTATCTTAAATTTATATTTCTACAAGTTCTAGGAATTCTAGTTACATACATACAGTACGTACGTATTTTAGTTCTTATAACCTGTATGAACCAATAAACATATTAAATTCAAGTTAAGGCTGACATTTGACACAAAATGAGGGGTCAATCACAATCCGGAGGTTTGATTGGGCCCCCGTTAGTCCGTTCCGATGGCTCCTACGTGTTGGCACCAATGCTGCGTTGTTCAACAACTGGTACAAACCTTGGCAGCGAGCACATCACAAGTATTTAGGCTGTTCGATGCAGCACGCGTACCATGACCACCATAGAAACGGGTTTTGTCAACGGAAGAATATGAAACAAAATAGTTGACTTAGGCGTATCTTTGCGAAAATCCATTATTAAATACAATAGACGAAGTATATTTAGTAACCTAATCCGCTTAACTGTTCTTAAAGAGTCATAAAGAACCCTGTAAGAAATCGACACGTGTTTCACCTCTCAACGAGACATCCTCAGGATGACGATTGACTTCTTGCGAACCCGGACACGACGTGTTGCTACATCAAGCGTCGAGAGCAGTATGAGCCACATCATTTTTTTTTTTCATTAATGTCATCTCGCAGTTGACCTCTGAGAGGTAGTAGCTGCTTAAAAGGACTTTCTTGAGCCACATCGCCCGACAACCCCGCTTATATAGGTTTACTGCTCGGCCTACTTCGGCTAGGATCGTTATCAGTGCGATAAGGGGCTGCGAACAATCGCAACAAAGGTGACCTTGGAATACTCTTATTTAATTCGTTCATCAGTGCACTAGTACACTCCCTGTATTATTTTTTGCAATTTCTAAAACTCTCTATTATTGGCATTCTGATACCTTTATCACATGTGTGTAAAATTTTTAAAGTGTTATTATTGTCTTCAGGTACAACGTTATTTTGTTTAAGAATGTTTAAGAACAGTTAAGCGGATTTGATTACTAAATATACATCGTCTATTTATTCAGTCGACAAAACCAGTTTCTATTGTGGTCATGCTACGCGTGCTGGACTGTTCCGAGCTTGGCGTGTGAGTCCGTTCCGTTGGCTTCTGAGTGTTGGTTCCAATACTGTGTTGTTCTACAACTGTTACAAACCTTGGCAGCGAGCGCGTCATCACAGTTCTGTACGAGCTGCTCGATGCTGGACTGTTCCGAGCTCGGCGTGGGAGTCCGTTCCGTTGGCTCCTCCGTGTTGGTTCCAATGCTGCGTTGTTCGCGCAGTTTATTGAAACGGTCTATGATGTATTGTTGGAAGAACTCCGCTTTGGTTTTCAGCTCATTCATTAAAGTTTCGTTGCTTTCTTGTGACGCTGATTGGACAAAACGAGAATAATATTAGGTAAACATTTTAAATACACCCAATTTATCTCCAGATTGCAGCATAAAGGAGTTAGTAAACTTACCTAACTTAATAGTGCATTTGCTAAGTTGATCATCCAAGTATTTGATATGTTTTATATTCTTTTCACATTGTGCACACGGTTCCCTCTCTTTTCGCATCGCAGACTTTTCATCTGACAAATAAAAAAATTGCACAAAATAAAACAAAATAATATTGAATCTATAATAAAACCTGTCCGTCTGTGTTGGTTCGCTTACTTCTTAACTACAAACTGGATTTTGATACGGTTTTCACCATCATTTAGAGAATTTATTCTGGAAGGTTTAAGGTTACGTGTAGTGACACGTAAACCCCGATGTTTTGACAAGTCGCCACATAAATAGATTGCACCCGTGTGGAGCAGGGGTGGGTCTGTAGTATTTAGGGTTCCGTACCCGAGGGGTGTCATACGGAACCCCATTACTAAGCCTCCGCTGTCCGTCCGTCCGTCTGTCGGTCTGCGAGCTGTATCTCCACACCGGTACATTTTTTCAAAATTTTTATAAGTTTAAGTAAATAATTAAAGGGGTTCTTAGAAGAACAGTGTTTTTACTGTGTGAACCCTTTGTGTGGTGTGATTATTTAACTTATAAAAAAACGTGAAAGACGTACCTTGTAAGTACTTATCGAGTTTCTCAGTAAACTCCCTCTGCTTATCAGTAAACTCTCTTTGCAACTCCGATATTCTCTTGTTAGCTCTTTCTAACTCCTCTTTCGAGTTACTCAAGTCCAACGTCAATTTCTCAATCTGCTGCTTTTGCTTCTCCAATCTCTCTACATAGTCTGTCTCTTGTGATTTGTAGAGTTCCTTTTCTTTTTGTATTTTTGATTGTAAGTCTTTTAGTTCCCTTGATACTGTGTCGCGAGAGCAGCAGGCCTGTAAGTAAACAATTAATTACCAATATTAAATGACTGTGTCTGGTGGTAAAGTGGACATAGAAAAAGCTATCTAGAAGACAAACATACAACACAACTGAAGAAGACCTCGATGCCTCATCACCTGATATGCCACCAACGTAACGTAACATCAAGATAATCTTCGTAGTACACCTGCCAGATATTCGTAAGTTCAAGTAATAAACGGCAAGATTGCCATTAAAAGACGATAAAACCATACTCTTGGCTGCTAGTGACGATTTCCCAATGGAAAACACAATAACACTTTGCCCGACCCGATCGAATGAAAAACCTGTCCCAGTTGCAACTATCAGTCCAGACGCCAGAGGCAGTTTCGAGCAAAGTCTATATAAAGCTCCTCCGTCCTCCTAGTGCCGCCCGTCAACCATATTTATTTAGTTACGCGTAATTTTGAATCTGCGATATCTTTTAAAGTATTAATTTAAATGATATAACGTCTAGGCATATTTTAATCTAAATTAAATGCCCAATTTAATATTTTATTGGTTAAGGATTAATATAATACTGGTCAAAATAGCTTCGGAAATAACAACAATTTTTTTATCAAATTCTGAAAGATGATAATGGTTACTGTGGGTACATCCTTAGAAAATAGACATATGCCATCTTGGACTTGTTTGTTGATGTACAATTCTCTGGAACATAAATTTTAAGTATCTCTCACGGTTTACGTGGCGCACGCCAGTAAAGCTTCCATTTCGCATGATTTTTTCCGACTTCTTCAACAATAATCGTCATATTTCAGCCAATTTACACGAAACCTTAATGAATTATACACTAAAACCTTCCTCATTAATTACTCTGTCCATTGGTGAAAACTGTTTGAAAATCCGTTCGGTAGTTTTTGAGTTTATCGCGTTCAGACAGACAGGCAGACAAACTGACGCGGCAGGGGACTTGGTTTTATAATATGTAAGGATGTAAGGATTATACATACAAATTGTTACACAGATCATAGACAATACCTATAATTTTAAGGATCTACTAATGGGTATAAATCTATAGGATTTATTTACCTGCAGATACAAAGTCTTTAGCTCCCCGTTCTCCTTGAGCGTGTCTTTGAGCTGTCCGCTGTAACGTTCTAGTTCACGCAATAAATCTGCATTCGCTTCCTGCACTATGGACGCGCGGCTGCCTTTCTCAGACTTTAACTTGTCGTAGTCTAACTCTAGTTGAGTGTGTTTTAGATCCAACTGTGAAAAGACAATATTATAAAGGAAATATAGTATCACAACATAAGGACACATAAATACTTGTATAATTTTAACCATAATTGCACATTCACATGTGTAAGCAGTTGCTTTAAAATCGCTCACACCAATATAAAAACAACAGTCAGTATTTCAATCAAGAGATTTTCACAGGCCTGTTTTCAAATCTCTTCTAAAATACCACAGAGTATATTGGATTCCCAAACTAACCCCTTAGTTTGGGAATCCAATATGCTCTGTCGTTCATTAATCACATGATGTTTTTAGCAATTTTTTAACTCCGCATGTAATTTTTTTACGTGCTGACGTTTTAGAGTAACCCCTCCTCCCTTACCCAAAGTCACGTGTATTTTTTTGGAGCAAACTAGCTTAAAACAACAGAATAATTTATCTTTAAATAGAAAGAAAAAAAAACTTAGAAATACCAAATAAAATATATTATTTTATTTGGGAGGCTGCTTTTCGGTATAGAAATGCGCGTTAAACGAACAAATAAATACACGTGCTATGTCACTACACCCCTTGTGATATTTCGTGATTTTTTCCGAAACCCCTCTCCTTTCGAGCCTCACGTGATTTATGGACGACCCCTAACATATATGATATTGATCACTTCTTAAACTACTGCATTTTTCACCAAAAAATTTTACAGTAACATCATTGTTTTCAAAAGAACAAATACTCTGCTTACATTTTTCAGTTCACTCCTGACTCCCTCAAGCTCCGCTTGTAGAGCTTCATTCTGTTGTTTATAACTCTCCAACAGCTCGCTGTCAGAGTTACTGCCGAGCAGTTCCAGCTTGTTCTGTAATACTGCCACGCGGGAGTTCAGCTGCATCTCTAGGCCTTTCTGCTCATCTACTTTTCCTCGTAGGTCTAATTCTTGCTTGCGATGCTGTTCTATTTTTTTGTCCCTAAAATTCATAAAATAAGGTTTATTTAGATTAGATTTAAACAAACGTAAGGTATGACGCCCTCGGGCTAGAGACAGCGACGGTCTTCGCAGGGTGGCTGGTATCAGCTGAATGAGAGTAGCTGACGATCAAAATGACGTCCAATTAGAGGGGGTTATGTCCAGCATTGACAGATACATGCTGGTGATGATTTATTAACCAAGAAAATTATCATTGCTTTCCTATTAAAGTTTTCAAGATAGTGACCTTTTACTTATTTCTTCCTGTAACGACGACAATTTTTGCATCTGTATTTTGTGTCGACTCAAAACTTCTTTTAGTGTTGACAACTTCCCTGGCGATGGAGGTTCACCTAAAAAACGACAAAATATTTATGGACTCCCACTATTTAAATAATAGTAATAGCATGGCTGTAATCCCCCCAGATTTTTTATTGGCTTTGGTTTGCAGACAAGGCTGCATGTTGAATAAATATTTAAATAACGTACCAAGATAAGTATTTTCTGGTAATGACTCCATTAAAATCTGATGTAGTGTTGTTCTCCAATGTTCATATTCCTTCTGAGTTCCGGCCAATTTGTTCCTGAATAGAACTAATTCGTGTGCAGTCAATTCTAGCTTGGACTGTAATAGAAAAATATCTTTAATTAGGTTTTTTTATGAACCTTGAGGCGTTAAATTGAAAACCTTATGGAAATTGGTTAAAAACTATATGCAGAACAGACGGTTCAGAATAAAGGCACTATAGAAAACCTGCCAAGTGCGTGTCGGACCATGCACAATGAAGGGTTCCGTAGTTGGTATGAATTTATCCCAAGAACAAACTTAACATTGCAGTTGCAAAACATGTTTTTCCATATATTCCAACTGTAAATTTTAGTTTGTACGCACAACATTGAGAGATTTACCATGTAATTTTAAGACCATAGACTTCTTATAGGTTTTTCTGTAATCTATGAGTAAAGAAGCATTCCCTGTATAAAAAAAAAATCCCCTCTCTTTCATTTGATAAGACACATGGTACAGTTTGCAGAACTTAAAAAAAAACAAAACTTATTTTCCCTTTAAAAGTGGCCCCTCGTTCAAAATTATTTTATTTACGTTACACGTCCGCGTTTGGGTCACGGCAATACATTATGTGAAACAAATTTCAACTTAATCGGTCCATTAGATTCGAAGCAAATTGTCTGTGACAGACGGACAGGCAGACAGACACACGAGTGACACTATAAGGGTTCCGTTTTTTCTTTTTGAGGTACGTAACCTTCAAAACATAGAAATACTATTTAAAATTGACGTACAAATCATATAAAGTTCTATTGAGCAACTATCTTTTCTTTAATTTCTCCAAATCTTGAATAGCAGTGCCTGCATAGCTTAGCAGGCACTGCTATTCAAGATTTATGCTATGATAGCTATACATAACCTGAGAGGCGGCCATGTCGAAAATGATACCTGATTTACCTACCATAATTTTTAGGTTTCGGATTTGTGAACGTCGTTTATTACGAGGAGTTCTTCTATAACATAGATTAATGTTTGATTCAGCACGGAAGCATGTCGAATGGTTATGAATAATTATGCTAGTTAAATTAGAATATTGACGTTTGCTAGATTAGTCTGCAGTCTGTTAGTCTGTAGTCTGCCTACCAAACATAAACAATATGACTTTAAAATATTGTCAAAATGTGATCTACTTACGCCCAGCTCCTTCACTTGCTCCCTCGCCGAATTCCTCTCAGTAGTCAGTTGAGACACCTTTTCTTTGAGCCGTGAAGTCTCTCCATTGACGAGCCTACTCTGTGCCGTCTCTAATTCGCTAGCTAACCTGTTGATAGTGGCTCCTTTTTCTATCAAAATATCTTCCTTTTCTCTATCTTTTTCCATACACCGTCGTTCTAAGGTCTTTATTTCGTTGTCCTGTAGATTTGAATATTTTAATAAATGTAAAGTTTTGATTAAAGATATGAATGTTTGAAGAGAGTCAATATGTACTTACTTTATCGTCTAGTCTACTTTTCGCTTTGGTCAAATCGTTTTGTAATCTTTCCATTTCGTCGCGGTGCCTGAAATAAAAAGACACACATGCTGTTACTCACTGGATTTTTTAAGAGAGCCAGACAAAGAGGCACCCTCTTTTTTTTTTTTGTAGCAGGCATTGGCCTTACGGACCCCGTCAGTTGGTGCTGACATCACTTGAGGCGCGCGTGGAACACAACGCGCCGTCGACTTGGGCCTGGTCCTTATCGGGGCGAGCTACCCATCGCTCACCGTCCGCAACCCCGCGCCTACGGTGGCCGGAAGTCAGCTCGTGACTCCCGACGCCCGGGGCGTCTCCTGCGGCGACTAGGGGCGCGACGGCGTGCAGCTTGCATCTCCCTCGCGCGCTCCGCCTCCTCCTTCGCGAGCATAACTGCTTCGCAGAAGGAGATGACGGCCTCCCATGCACTCTCGCTCCGAACCATGGCCTGAACCAGGGCCGGACGCGAGAGATCGCCGCCTCCGATCGCCTCCGTAAGGACACGGCGGTGCTCCGCCCAAGCCGGACAGACCTCCACCGTATGCTCCACCGTGTCCTCCGGGCGATCCACACAGTGGTGACACCCGGGAGTTGTCTCCCGCCTTATACGGAACAGGAACCTCCCGAAACAGCCGTGTCCGGTGAGGACCTGCGTCAGGCGGATGGTGAGGACGCCGTGGCGCCTCTCTAGGCACTCCTCAAAGAGGGGACTTATCGCCACAATTGTGGCGTGCCCAACAAAGAGGCACCCTTGGTAATCATTTAATAAAAATTATAAAAAATTCAATGCAATAATATATAAATAAACATACCTATCTTGCTGTTCTCTAAATATGGCATCAGTATCATGTGTGTGTGCAACCTGCAAATAACATACAATTCATTTTTTATAACAATTAAGTGTAAAATATTAAACATGGTTAAAAATTATCTGGCGAGAAACTTTACTACCGCGATAGGTTATCAATAAAATGATTAAAAAAAAAAATAGAAAGAGTAATATTTTCTACCTATATTTTACCTGTAAAGTATGAAGCCTTTGCTGTACATCCTGCAGGCTAATATTAGCAGAGCGTAGCTCCATTTTGAGCTGCTCCTTTTCCTGGTCACTCTCCACCAACTTGTCAGTCAGATTCGTTACTTGCTGCTCCAGCTCTATCAACTTGTGCTTGCTTGACGCTGGAAACAAATTATATTTCAATTACTTGTCAAAGTTCATGTTCCAATGCTGAAGTAATCATTAAACAAAACTGCAGCAGTAGCAGCAGTTGGATCAAGCATTCTGGCAGATAATGTTATAAGTTCCATTTGGAATCGGTTTTAATTGGTAAAGAGAGAGAGATATTGCCTACTTTCTTATACAACTCAGTGTGTCTTTGCATCATCACAAAATATCACGTACATTGAGTAAACAAGGTTGATTTTGCAATGACAATCACGAGAGCGCGCGGCTGTCTATGCCATGCCATTACATAATAACACCTATGCTACAAGGAAAAAGGTCGATATTATATAGTTTGGTTACCAAGCAAATGATGAGCTTCTTGCAGGGACAACTCTGCCTTATCCCTGTCGTTGATAGCAGCAGCAAGGCGAGCGCGAAGACTGTCTATTTCTGTATCCAGCTTCTGCATCTGACCAGCTAACTGCTGACATTCTTTGACACGAATCTGTTCAACAGATGACACTATCATCAGCAATTATTGCGTAACATAAGTTGAGATAAATGAGAATAACCTGATTATGAGAATTAAGGCTTCGCCAAATAGAACGCGTACTTAGCGTGCGTCAGAGCGCTAGCCTGACGCCGCGCTATAGCGTCGAATTGTGTTGTACTATGACGTACGTTTACTGTCAGGGCGCCACCGGCGTCAGCAACGCCGCGACAGTAGCGTTGCGTGCTGCGCTGTACTTAGCGCTCTAACGCGCTTAATACTTGTTCTATTTGGCGAAGCCTTTAATCTTTTGACCACCACATTTACAAATAGAAGAAAAACCAATCTGTGTCCATGGTCATAAGTGAAAGACAGGTGGTATGGTGCGGTGGTATGTTGGCCACACCATCCCTTGTCTTTAACGTGACAGTGGTTATCAGAAGTTTAAAATAAAGTACTTACATCATACATAACTTTGAGTTGCTCATTGTTCATAAACTCTTGTCTGTCACAGTTATTGATACCATTCATGTGACCTGAAATCAACAAAAAACATATAGTTCTTTATTAATTACTGTGTTCACACTAAGCACTAGTGTATCTATTGTATTTTACAGGTAAAAGGTATTAATAGCTATACCGGGTAGATTTTTGAGATGGGGCACTAAGGACAGCTACATTAAATGTTGTAGCTACAGGAAAACGATCTTAGGAGACTATCCTTAACTTTTTGAGAAATTTTGATCTGCATTCACAAAGTCGCATTTCCTACGAAATATATGAGAAAAGTTTTTTGCGATTTCTGAATTTTCTAGTACTCAAACCTCAGTTAGCCCAATAGCGTTTTTTGATCCTTATAAGAAACGGGATCAATTGACATCAAAAAGTTTTCGTGAAAACTACCCATTTTCTTGCTGACTGTAATTTTTTTCAAAATCTGTGAATGAAGTTCGAAATCTTTCAAAAAGTTAAGGACAGTCTCCTAAGGCCGTTTTCTTGTAGCGATAACATAACAGTTAAGTGGATGGTGGTTATGGTGGATTTTTGAGACCCGTCCATACTGCCGTGTCTCAAAAATCCACCCAGTATACATAAAAAAAAACGAATGTAATAAAATTCGTTTATTACATTCGTATTCATTTAAAAAATGCTATGTCAGTCACAGTCATAATTCAAAAAAAAAAAAACAAAAGTCATTTATTTAAACTAGGCTGAGAATCAGCACTTTTCGAATGTCAATTACATAAGACAGTCCCCCAAAACGCCCACCCTTCACCCTTTATAATATTTCAAACAACTAGTTTCAATATCTGATAACCAGCCCAACCAATGAAAGACAAATCTATAGAAGGATTGGAACAGACAGTATACTCCTCTTCTTAACCCATTGTGTCATTTAATTCTTTCATGTAATTTTATATTATTTAATTGTGCTTTTTCATTACTTTTTTTTTTCTTTCTCTGTTAGTTTTAATGATTGTCTGGCAGTGTGAGTTCTTTATGCGGCCTACCCAAATATCCTTTCTTTCGTATTGTTCGTCGAGTTGAGGTCCTTATGTTCCGAGTTGAGCTCCACAATTACTGACCAATGCTTGCACTGACTGGACAGGTCCACTCAAATCTGTGTGGTTCTTTTCTCAAAAGATAATTTCAGACACTAATCTACATGGTCCTCATAATGGCCTGACCAAGATTATGTCTGGACTTTAAATGAGACGTCTGAGTTTGTTTCGGCCTTTCTTCTCAGATAGGAAACGCTGAACACATCTAACAATTTATTTTAAATTTTTATATGATGTGTAAAAGTGATTCCAATATCCTATTTACAGAATAAACTTATTTCATTTCATTTTGTTTGTTGTGCTATTTCTTTTTTGTGTACACTTAATCAATGATTTATTTATTTAAACTTCTCGCACACAATAAGGTACAAAGGCAGACTTAATGCCTTAGGCATTCTCTATTTATCTAACTCTTTAGGGAAACAGGCTTAATGTTATGTGTGTATTAAAAGGATAACTTAGTGTACCTCTATAATCCTGCTGAAAATAATGACTTTGTCCATCACCAGCACCATATGGACTAAACTGTGCTTTCAAGGTCTCCTCCTGGTGCTTCATATGACCCATATGGTTCTTAGGAGTCTCACAGTAAAGCTTGGGGGATTCGGAGCCATGTTGGTTCTCTTTCAAGTGATTGAGAGACTCTACATATGTTGGAGGCAAGCCTGTCCTTCCTTGTTGGACTGTGGAATTAGAAAATACATGTAAAGATCAGTAAATTTTCGTAATTATTAGAAAAAAAAAACATTAATTTTAGTCATTTAATTAGGATGTGTAAAAGTTCATTCGATTTTATGGAAGTGTTGCAATGGGTAATTGGGTAAAACATCCTTATAATAATGAATACGAAAGAAAGATTAGTGTCGCCTAAACAACAGAGTAGTAGTAAGAAAACATAAGTATACTATACAAAGTTTCTTACCTCCATTACTCTGACCTGGGTCCAATGTATAATTGCCACTGCTGTTGACTGAGCTAGCTTCATCATCATCCAGCAGGTCATCAAACGCATTAGCGAGCTTATGCTTCAACTACAACAAGAAACATTGAAGTTTGTTACAGAGAATCCAATGTTTTTGTCATAAAAACTTACATCTTACATTGTAAAGATTATTGAATCTTTTGCAAAAGCCAGTATGTTGCAAGTTCGTGGTATTTACCTCCTCATTCCTACGTTTCTGGTCCTCAAGTTCTTCCTGTTCTTCAAGCCTGTCTTGAGCACTATTGTTTATGTGGATACTCGCGGCGCCTTGAAACAAACTCATTCCGGGACCATCCATATCGGATATTTAACGCCCCACAATACGAGGCAGTGTACAATTTTCACTAAAACACATAAGACTACAGTTTATTGCATTATGATCAACAATAGTAGCAATAAACTCCTTTACAACGTGTGATATGTAGATTTTTTTGTAAAATAATAACCAAACCAAAACAAGTTTTTGAAAATCGTTCACCAATGTTACCAGCAATGAATGCGTAGGGTAGAAATCCTTTATAAATTGACAGACTTTTTCTACTATAATTTTATATTCCAAATAAAGTGCTACAAGGATCATTTGGCGCCTAAACAGTGCGCCTGAATGACATTGACAGTAGTGATGAGCGTTGAATCAACGAACTAGTTAATTCGACCGTCGACGTACTGTGAACGAATCGACGGTTTACCGATAATCGATGAACTAGTTGAATCCGTAGACGCCTAAACTGAACCTTTGTAACGCGACGACCGACGTCGCGAGAACGTAGTCGGGTAATACAAATTCATTCGGCCGTTGAAATAAAATAATCAAGCAAACAAATTTGAACTCTAAATCTAGAACAAGGGAGTTGATATTTGTACGGGTCGAATGAAATTATTGTTTAGTGAAGAAAAGGATGCCGTTATGGTAGTTTTGCGTGTGCAAAAGAGAAAGGCGATGGACTGGTCGAACGATGCGAGACAAAACGGTTTGTATGTACTTGTTCATCTTGTTTAGATTTTTGATGTTCAGTGTGATTCAGTATTCAGCCAGTCCTAAGCCTGGAAAAGTACGTGGGGAAGTTCAAATTAATAGGTATATACAGAACGCGGGAGACTAGTCTACCAGAAATCGTCGCCGTAGACTTCGTCGCAAAGTTTATCCAAGTTGACGCGTAAACTAGTCGACGAATTCAACTAGTTAATCGACTAGTCAATGAACGAAATTGGGCGGTCTAGTTTCGTTAACGCAAAACACGTCGACGATCCATCTCTAATTGACAGGGGGTGTGTTTAGGTGCGGTCTCAGCTCAAGATTTCAATGCATGGGGCAGGATTATGATGATAATTGTGTAGAGCGATCTAGATTTTTTATCTTACGCCGGAAACACGTTAGGTTAGATATCATACAAAAATAGGAGTTTCTTTGTCGACTTAAGAATGCAAGAGTAAGCGAAGCGACCTCGAAAGTTTTAGCATTCGGATCAGTTCAGTTTTCTATTGACCATTACAGAAATAGATATCAAAAAGAGTTTTGGTTTTGGAATCTAGCCTTAATTTTAACGTACCCGTTCAACTTAATTAACTTTGCTTCGCTCTCAATTTTTTTTAATAACCTGTTCTTCTGTTATGTTTTTGTTTATAGCTTGTTCACTCTGAAATGATGCGCCTCACAACCGTATTACCGTGTGCGTAAAATGCGGTAGTGGGGCGCGTCATTTCAGAGTGGACAATCCTTAATTTACATCTAATGTCTTCGTCAGCGAATGGTGTTAGCGTTTCTGAGCCTCTTTTCGAACGATGTTTGCCTCGACGACACGCTAATAAATAATAAGATAGTAAATCATACAGAATCTCGTCAGGTTGAATGATTTCAGGGGGGACATGACTACCCGTGAGTCTTTGGTCAAAATCTTTAAAGATTTCTACTACTCAATATTATTTAACAATCTTGGCAATATTCTCTGACAATTCACAGTTTGACACATAGCCAGCTGGGTTGCCATTACGTAGTATTGCCCATTTTCCGTGAGGGTGATTGATTATATAGAATTTAGATATAGAAAATAGTTTAATGGCCAAGTAAAATAATAAGTATGGATATAAACAAAACAAAGGATTATAAATTATTACCTCCAGCTTGATTACAAAGTATTATTTTGTCAGCTAGCCCCAAACTATACAGTTAGGCCGCTTTCCGAATTAGAACCTAATCGCTCACAGCGCTGACATCAATAATTTGCGTTCCGATTTAGTTATCACGATTATGAAGGCTGAGGGCTGTCAACTATTTGGAACGCTCGTGAATGCGCTCACAGTGCTCGCTCAACGTCGAAACTTGCATATCATATTTCTTCGTGTATATACCACAAATTTCTTCTTCTTCTTTGGTTAGATAGAAAACGGTAGCCAGAACCACAATTTCTAAAATGTCACGTCAGTTTAAAAATATGATGTGACTCAAAACAAAACAGCACAACTGTCATTTTTAACACCGCTCACGCTCACGGTGATATTAGTAAAAGGCATGGTAGGCGTTATCGCAAGATGGCGCATTTCATGACGTCATCTATGAGGATTCACGGCACAGCATTATCGCGCTCACGCTTATTCAGTACCGCTGTTAGCACGCTCAAATCGATTACAGTGTAACTTGGAATGCAGCCTTCGGAGCCCAGCCCAAAAATGTGTAGATGGGGACGACCGAGGCTCGTTCGCTTGCTCACTTGAGCCCCGTTACCCCCTTCAACAGGGCCAGATTTAAAGGTGTGGAGGCCGTGGGGCAACCAAGAAGTGGAGGCACCGATTTGGTTTTGGACTAGACGAAAAAAAAAACATAGTTTACAATCATTTATACATAGTAGGTACTAAAAATATACAAAAAAAAAGAAGATAAATGTTAGGCGAATGGAACTTTGCGAGCTTTTTTCGTCGAAATTGATAATTTCGGTGAAATCCAGTTCTCGGAGTAAATTTTTTTCAATACTAAGTAGGGATAACTTTCGTAGGCGGTTCTGTATCATTGTAATCCGAAGACTATTTTTATAATTTCATCTTCGAAAATGAGTATTCTCCACCAGTGCAGTTCGACGCTATCAACATCAAGTACATTCTCAAGGTAATTTCAACATTTGGAAATGTAGCTCTGAATTTTCGAGTATTTGCTCTACTTTCAACTTAATTGATATTGGGGAGGTACTGTTACGATACTTGACAACACTGTCTGTGATTAGAGTCATTCTTCATTCTTGATTCTGTCAATCTTGTTGAAGTATGTATAAGTTTATTTTGACTTAACTTTTCTAGGTTATAAAATTATAAACAATTACAAAATTAAGCAAGTTTGACAAAATATTGGGTGTGCTAAAAATAAGAAATATTTAAAATGGCGTTTCGTCCAGTGACACACGTCCTTTTTGATATGGATGGTTTGATACTGAGTATGTTGTTTTGTAGTATTAACTTGCAACCCTATATTTACTTACATACTTTATCTAACTTTAGCTCTTTGTACTTTGCAACAAAATGATTTATATTAGGCAATGACCAAGAGTTTTACAGATAAACTTTCAGAACAAAATCATTTATTATAATTTTATACTGACCTTGACTTGCTGTGTCCGTGTATTCCCGTTCGTCCCACTGGTGGAATACACGGTCAACCCAGGTCTTTAATAGTTTGTTAGTTAATTTAGTTAAAGAAGGTTTATCCAGCGAATAAACCCATGTGCTAAATTTCATCGAAATCCGTTCAGCTGTTTTAGCATATTAATTAAACAAACTTTTTTTGGCATTTCTAATAGGATAAATAAGCGTATTTTTACCATGGAACAAACAGATTAAAATAAATTAGTGGGACCAACGGGAATTAAATATAAAATTACTAAATTATTTCTGTTCGTCCCACTAATGAAACTCAATGGGACAAACGGGAATAAATTTAATATTAGTTATTAAATTCCCGTTCATCCCACGAGTGGGACGACGGCTGTGGAACGAACTGGAATACACTGCTATGCTGACTTATGGATGCCGGTTTCATTACCGCAAGTTCTTAATGTCTGTATGGCCTACAGACACCTAATTGTTTTTAGTTTGTGCATTAGAGCATAGATTTTTGATTGAGAATGTAATCTTTTTGTTGTGACCATGCAGACAATGCTGATGATTCATTTGTGAGGTAGACAAAACTATCATTCTTTTATTTTATATTTATAGATACAGAAGAGCTATACACAGTGGCATTTCAAAACATTGTGTCACAATTTGGAAAAAATTACACTTTTGACTTGAAACTCAAACTAATGGGACTGCAATCGCATGAGACAGCCAAAATGGTGATATCTGCGCTTGAGTTGCCAATGAGCATTGAAACTTTTCTTGAGGAAAGTAAAAAACAATTTGAAATGTTATTTCCTGATACACAACTAATGCCAGGTAAATTGATTGATACTAAAAGATACAACAAGAGTTTTCTACTAGCTGCCATTTAACACAATCATTAATTTGTAGGCGCAAAGCGGCTGATAGAACATTTTCACAATAATAATGTTCCAATCGGACTTGCAACAAGTTCAAGTAAGGATAGCTATGATTTGAAAGTAGACAAACATCACAAAGAGTTGTTCACTCTATTTCCATACAAGACATTTGGCTCATCAGATCCTGAAGTAAAGAAGGGGAAACCTTATCCAGATATATTTTTGGTGTCTGCTAAAAAATTCCCAGAGAAACCAAAGCCAGAGCAGGTAAAATCTTATTACTACTAGAGCAGAAATCTCGATACTTCTGGTACGACCAGCGAATCCTGGGCAGCTTCGTTGACACTAGCAAATCTGTTACTACTTCTTTTATGGCTCTACTAGCTGCGGCCCACGGTTTACCCGCATAAGTCTCAATCGTGTG
The DNA here is from genome assembly GCA_947364205.1 of Agrochola lota. Classification (NCBI taxonomy): domain Eukaryota; kingdom Metazoa; phylum Arthropoda; class Insecta; order Lepidoptera; family Noctuidae; genus Agrochola; species Agrochola lota. Next base: position 8,837,794 of record OX376241.1, read on the forward strand.
GTAATATTGGGATATTATGCCCATGTCCTAACCCAGGTCATGGTCTACCCATGTGCCAAATTTCATCCAAATCCCTTCAGCCATTTTGGTGTGCAAGCGTAACAAACAAATACACAAAAAATCTAATATTTTCTGTTTATTTATATTGTCAAAACTTAGTTTTAACTATTTCATAACTAATATTTAGAAATAGTTAGTTTTGACAGTGTAGAAGTCATAATAATATCACTCCTGTGAAAAGTTAGGCAAAAAGAAGTTTGGAAACAAATAATTTGCATAGAAAAATAAATTGATGGTTCATATCATAATAGTGGGCACAAAATAGTATATTATGCAATTGGTGAATAAAGGACGGATTTAAAGCGAGGGCCATTGATGAATCTCGAGCAAGTAAAGGATTCTAACGACTGAATCACGACCGTAGGGAGTGATTCAACTGCTGGGGTTGCGGGTTTGTCCGAAAGGGATATCGCGGCCCCGGCACACGGGCAACGGAAGGAACACGGGTGGGTTTTAGTCAGTAAAAGTCTGACACGCACTCTCGCTCCGCCCAGACCGGGAGAAGTAATTTGATGATTTCCCATCCTCAAAAAAAAAAAAAGGGAGTGTTTCAAGAACCCTGAGCGACGCGAGTGATTCATGGCCCTCGATATAAATCCGTTTTATTCAAAAGTTGCTTTATACCATGACTACGAGAAAAAGAAAGATTTAAGCGAAAATAGACATGAAGAAAAAAGGAAGGTCAAATTAATTAAGATGCCCGTTAAAATTAGAACAATTACTAAAATTAAAAGAGTAATTTTCTTGTTATTATTATTAGGATGGTCAACTTGTGAAGCGATATTTATGTCCTGTGTATCGAGTATTTTTTTACAAGGAGGTTGTATAGCATTGAGATGGGAGGTCCAACATATTGGTGTGTTCTACATTCAAACACCAAAATGGTGCTTAAAAGACCTTTTTATTCACTGTTTTCAGTGAATAAAATAAGCTTTTTAGAGGGGGAATGGTATAAAGAATAAAATAACAACATCTTTTGTGCATGAATGAAGTTTGAAGTAGGTATCATTAATTCAGATAAAATTCAACCTCATGAATATTTTTTAGTGTCTCGTCTTTGAGGATGCAGTAAATGGAGTGTTGGCAGCCAAGTCTGCAGGCATGCAAGTTGTGATGGTACCAGATCCAAGAACGCCTCTGAATTTAAGGACTGATGCTACTCTTGAGATTGACTCTTTACTTGACTTTAAACCTGAGCTCTTTGGATTACCACCATTCAATTCATAGGAAAATTGTGATATTTAAATATTATGAATTTATGATAATTAATTTGGCTTTTTGTCTACCTCATAAATGAGATTTTTATTTAAGATCAGGGTGCTTTTATAATTTTATTATAATTTTTATTCTTTTTAATGTAAAGTGTTTACTGGACTAATGTAAGTACAAAAATCATTTTTTGGTTAGTTTATAATAATCCCATTTCCACTTAACAAAATTATCTTGCATGCAATTTGCAATCACATTATTATCTGTGTGTGTGTGTATGTGCGTGTGTGTGTATGTGTGTTTAATGTATTTTCATAGTGGAAATAAAGAGCATAATGTAAGCCTGTAGATTAAAATTGCACTTCCATAGAATTTAATATACAAGTGTTTAGGTATATTACACAAAATATATAATAGACTAGCTTCCGCCAGCGGCTTCGCCCGCGTGATATCTTTATAATTTATAGCCTATGCTACTCAGTGATAATAAAGCATTCTACTGATGAAAGAATTTTTTAAATCGGTCCAGTAGGTTTTGAGTTTATTTTATTACATTACAAACAAATATACAAATATTTTCTCTATAAAATATTTATGTAGACAGAGAGAGAGAGAGATAGTCGCATGGAGCATAACGCTTTTTCCTTACGTGACGATTTCTGCCAGTCAACTCCTACCGAAAGACGCGTTATGGAACTTCGTTCCAAAAAGTTGGTTTAAACGCCTGCTACTGTTGCTATTTACATCATCTCTATATTAATAGTATCGGAAACCATAAACTACTGTAACTGTGATTTTAATTACCTACGCATTAGTTATATAAAGTCTTGGACAGACTTTGAAGATAAGATATAAAATTGTCATAACAACATATCCCAGTCATAAGGCATTACCAAAGAAGCCGTATGTAAAGTGAAGATTGTAATAAAATAAAACGAGATTTATATTCATCATTACTTATTACTATAATTATTGTGATATATATTTGTTGTATCTACATAAAAACATTAAATAAAATGTTTAAACCCGTGACACATGTTTTGTTTGATATGGACGGTTTATTACTAAGTAAGTTTAAAATTATAAATATTAATTTTATCTTACAACCATTCGGAAAGATGTACAGATGTTCATTAACGATATTGCTATTTTCAGATACCGAAGACCTGTATACTGTCGGATTTCAACAAGTGGCGTTCCGGTTCGGCAAAGAGTTTACATTTGCGCTAAAGAGCAAGATAATGGGTAAACAGAGCAAGGAGTTTGCGGGGACCATTATCGAAGACCTTGGTTTACCACTCAGCGTTGAAGAGTTTTTGAGTGAAACGCGCGCAATCTTCGATGAAATATTTCCGCATTGCAAGATTTTGCCTGGTAAGTGTTAATAAAGCACCTAGTTATGTTTTATTATCGTAACGATAAATCATTTTGACGACTCCACGTCGAGCATTGTAGAGCATAGCATACCTACCTAATTACCACGCAATAATAGGCATGTATGTATCTTTATGCCTACATATTTTTTTTGCAAAATTCATTATGTCTACATCATCAGTCTCCTACCGTTATCCCAATTTATGTGCGGTCGGCACAACATGTCATTTTCTTCCATACTTCTCTATTGGTCTTCATCTCGTTAGTCCCTCCCTTTCTAGCCATAATTTCATCTTCCATTCATCGTCTTCCCCTACTCATCATCAACATTCATACTCAAAATTTTCCTGACATTTTCTGCATTCATTATGTCTACGATAAGTATTTCTTTTCGCTAGCCTTCCAACAGCTAGGCAGACTTCCTCCCAAACCACTCTATCTTTTTATACCTACTACTCCTATTTATGTCATAATATTTATTTTACAGGAGTTGAAAAACTGATCCGTCATCTCCACGACAACCATGTTAGCATAGGATTAGCGACAAGCAGTAGCAAGGAGTCTTACGATCTGAAGACTGTCAACCATCAAGAGCTGTTCGACCTGTTCCCGTGCAAAACTTGGGGAACGTCTGATCCTGACGTGAAGAAAGGGAAACCATTCCCAGATATATTTTTCGTTGCAGCCAACAAATTTCCTGATAAACCAGCTCCTGAGAAGGTACTTGCCTACTTTAGTTTTCAATTAAATTTCAAGAATTAATAGATTAATTAGACACCGGCCTAAGATAAAACTGACATCTGTAATTGCCAGTGCTTTTATTTCGTAGCAGTTAGGGCGATTTTCGCACTTCAAGTGTTACTACTGAGTCTGACGAGCGGGTGACCATAGACCATAGTACATCCTACTAATGAGTAAAAACACATAATTATTATTTACTCAAAATATGACATAATAGGGATGATGACAAAAGACTTTTTTTTTGTCCGTGTGAGATTATACAAAAATATTGGACACGTATTTTTTCTTTTTCTACGTAATCTAAAGATTACGGCGATACATTCAGGTAAAATGTGCCATGACGTTTTTTTTTTTTTTTAATTTGGCATCTCGCAGTTGACCTCTGAGGAGGTCGTAGCTGCTTAACCGGACTTTCCTGTGGTTGCCTTAAGTTTCTACACTTAAAGCTTCCAGCCAGGGGCATAAACTATACTACTAACTGATCCTACGAATTTTCGACCTATTTCGATATTACCTACATTAAGCAAAATTTTTGAGAAATTAATTTTGAAACAAATGTTAGAACATTTCAATGCACATAATTTATTACATCTAAAACAGTTTGGTTTTACAAAGGGTCGTTCAACTACAGATGCGGGCGTGGAATTACTGAAGAGCATATTCGAGGCCTGGGAGAAGTCGCAGGATGCTCTTGGCATTTTCTGCGACTTGTCCAAGGCCTTCGATTGCGTACATCATGATACACTCATCAAGAAACTGTCCCACTATGGTATGAGGAACAAGGCTCTCGACCTTCTGACTTCTTATCTGAACAACAGAATTCAGAGGGTCGATGTTAATGGCAAGAGATCTGCAGGATCTGCAGTCACCATGGGCGTTCCGCAGGGTTCAATTCTAGGTCCTTTCTTATTTTTAATTTATATAAATGACTTACCTTACCACATAAGGGATAATCACAAGATCGTATTATTCGCAGATGACACTTCCCTTATTTTTAAAATCAAACGTCAGTTAGTTAACTTTGAACAAATTAACGATGCACTCTCTAAAGTTGTGCATTGGTTTAATGTAAATAATCTTCTTCTGAACGAAAACAAGACTAAACTCATAAAATTTTCAACGCCAAATGTCAGGCAGCTAACTACCAATGTTCAAGTTAATGGAATAGAACTGGACCCTGTTGAGTCGACAGTTTTTCTTGGAATCACTATTGATAGTAAATTACAATGGGGCCCACACATAGAAAAATTATCAGGAAAGCTTAGTTCGGCCGCCTATGCTGTTAAAAAAATTAGACAGATAACTGACGTAGATACAGCCAGAATTGTTTATTTTAGTTATTTTCATAGTCTTATGTCATATGGGATTCTTCTCTGGGGAACCTGTGCGGACATTAATACTATCTTTGTTCTACAGAAAAGGGCTGTTCGAGCCATTTACAACCTAGGTCCGAGAGATTCCCTTCGAGGAAAATTCAAAGAAGTAAATATTCTAACTCTAGCCTCACAATATATTTTTGAAAACCTAATGTATGTACACAAAAATATATCAAATTTTAAGAAAATGTCTGATATTCATAGTTTAAATACCAGGAATAAACACAACCTTGCTGTACATCGCACTCGTCTCCACAGAGTAGGCAACTCGTTCATGGGTCAATGTATACGCTTTTACAACAAACTTCCCATTGACATTCGAAACTTACCCATTAAACGATTTAAAATTTGTATTAAAACCAAACTTTGTAAAAAAGGGTACTATAAAATTTCAGATTATTTAGAAGATAAAAAAGCTTGGGATTGAGCTGCTCGCTCTGCTAAACCTTGTGATAAAACCATAAAACTTGACATTAGAATTATTTAGTAAAATCATTAAAATATACCAGTTTTATTTAAACATTAAAACAAAATGACATGATTACTTTGTAAAGTATAATATTATTTTAATTACCTATTGTGAATGGGAGGACTATGTGGATATTTTTTTAATATTTTTTTTTTTTTTCTCATTACTCCTTTTTTATCCTCTCTCAGTTAGTTTTAATGATGGTCTGGCAGTTTGAGTAGTTTATGCGGCCTACCCAAATGTCCTTTCTTTGGTATTGTTCGTCGAGTTGAGCTCCTTTTGTTCTGAGTTGAGCTCCACGATTACTGACAAATGCTTGCACTGACTGGACAGGTCCACTCAAATCTGTGTGGTTCTTTTCTCAAAAGACCATTTCAGACATGAATCTACATGGTCCTCATATGGCTTGACCAAGATTATGTCTGGACTTTAAAAGAGACTGTGACCTCTGAGTTTGTTTCGGCCTTTCTTCTCAGAGTAGTCGGATAGGAAACGCCGAACTCATCTAGCAAAATTTAATATATTTTTAATATGACGTGTAAAAGTGATTCCTATATCCTATTTACAGAATAAACAATTTCATTTCATTTCACTAATTAAAATTAGGCGAACGCTCGCTAAGGGCACCCCCTGTGGGGTACGGACCTCTGCTTAGGGCGTCGCTGGGGGGAGGACAGCAAGATGGGACAGGCTGGATCAAACATAGATTATTATTATTATTATTGGGGGAATTTAAGACTACGGGCTCAGCTTCGACGCGGGCTGGTGCATCGACGAGCAAGGGTCGGGGGGGAGTATCATTTACTCGGGAGGGACGCGGTCGCGGACCTCTGCGGCGAGGTCGGAACGTGTGTCGGTGTGTATGTTTCTTTACTGTACTGGTGGCCCTATTGCTTTCCTGGAGGAGGTTGTGGGGTCATCTGGGTCGTTGAGAACATGCCTTGGACGGCGGACTTTACCTATTCTAGAGGGAATATAACTGGCGGCCTTCACAACCAGAGGGTTGCGACATTTGGCGGCTTTATCAAAATAACGCGTTGCATTGCGTTTCAGAAATTGGACTATTGTGGGGATTCTAAGGTCGAGATGGAGGATCTCGTTCCTAACGTACCAGGGGAACCCGTCGCCATTCGAAGGAAACGGTTTTGGAGGGTCTGCATCTTATGGAGATGATAGGGTTTGGCTTGTGCCCAGGCGGCACACGCATAGGTCATAATAGGTCTAATGCACGTCGTGTAGGTACGCAATTTGCACTTGAGTGACAACTTGCTTCGTGCATTGAGAACGGAGTGGTGCCATGACGTCACAAGTATGTAGATTTTATACGTACTAGTGACGTAGCAACCCCCCACTCCCCAACCTAAAATGCGTTTTATCGAATTATTTTTTTATTAATATGATAAAGCAAAAAATACGTGTCTAATATTTTTTTATTATCTGACTGACGGATTAATTAGATTTTTTTTTTTTTACCCAGGCATCATCCCTATTTATGCTAAAAGATTAGTTAAGTACCAATATTACAAAAATTTCAATATAAGAAAACCTAGTAAAATATTATTTTTTAGATTTTGAACTTTATTTCTTACTTATGAAGCTCTTGTTTTTCTTCTAGTGTTTGGTGTTCGAGGATTCTATCAACGGCGTGAGGGCTGCGCGTGCGGCCGGTATGCAGGTCGTCATGGTTCCCGACCCCCGTCTGGATCGCTCACGTACCACAGAAGCCACTCTCGTATTAGACTCAGTTGAAGACTTCAGGCCAGAACTGTTCGGATTACCGCCTTATAAGAAAAATTATTAGAAAAAGATAGCCAATACTAAATTATATCAATTTTGTGTGTGATTTTAGTACTTATAAATTCATGGATAGGTTATATGAAATAATATTGCTTTAGTATTGTGTACAATATTTAATTTAAATTAGTTCATTTTAGAACTTGATGTAGTCTTGAGATAAATCAGATGCTAAGACGTCTTATATAAGTCACGGATATTACTGTAAATAATAAATAGTGCTTATCTACTATAAATAGTAATAAAACAACATAATGGTGCTGTGAAGTTTTGTATTTTTATTTAAATATATGACTAGACATAAGAGGTCAATGTTTAACACATTCAGGTACTGTAGAGGTGTAATACTGCCTGTATATTTATAATGTAAATCTCATGTGATTATTTGAAAAACATTAAATGTTTATCAAACAGTTTTGCTTAAAACCAAAAATATAATAAGTACTAATTTCATCTCACGAAGTGACGCGTGCTTTACTTGTGTTACCAAGTGTACAAACATGCTGTGAATGTGAAGACAAGTACGTTAGTACGTAACGCTTCACACGCACACACTTCCGACTTCGCCCCTGTCTCGGACATGTCCGTGACTACCGCCGGACCATCAACGCCAATCGCTTCCATATTTGGTAAATAATTAGTACTCGAACAACAAAATTGGTACCTTAGTAGTTTTCGAGATCATCTACTTTGAAAGTGGTACCGAAAGCTCCTGCGCTTACACACACGTTCACAGCATGTTTGTACACTTTGTTACCACAAGAAAAGAGCGCGTCGCTTCGTGCGATAAAAAAATAATGTAACATAAGTAGGTACTACTTAAGTAGTGGAACCTAAACAATAAGTACTGATCATGTGATGATTGACAATTGACAATACTATAAATACAAGCACCAACAAATACTTATAATAACAGTTTGCTTAATTATCATAAGCTGGAAGACCAAATAACTCAGGTTTGAAATCCTCCAAGGACTTCAGGACCAAAGTAGCAGTCTGCAATTGATCATCCTCGATGCGTGGGTCAGGCACTGCTACTACTTGCATGTTGGCTGCATTAGCTGCTTTTATACCATTCACAGCATCTTCAAAAACAAGGCACTGAAAAAAAGAAACAATTCAATTACTACATGAGTTGCCTTTAATAAAACCCAACTATGTTGACGTCAGCTTCCAGTCTAACCAGATGCAGCTGAATACCAGTATTTTACATGGAGTGACTGCCTATCTGACCTCCACAACCCAGTTATTGGGTAATACATTACCCCTTGGTAAGCCTGGTTGTCAGACTTTCGGCCTTATGATGACCCGTTACAACTGTCAAAGATCCGTAAATGACATCTGGGACCAACGGCGGCAGTCTTAATAATAAATAAGATTACATCTGTATTCCTTGAAGTGGTGTACGACACGTCATTCTGTATGTGGAGGGTATTGCTATAAGTAATCATACATTACCCAAATAAAAAATTTGTTCTGTGATTTAATATTATTATTAATTAATATTGTAAAGGTTCTCTTTACTTCCACTAACTACCACATTGGTTTCTTTTATCAAAATGCAACTTTATACAACCTGACCTCTTTAGGTCATGCATATAAAAAAAACCTATGTTATCTATGATCTACTCACATCTTCTGGTTTTGGCTTGTCAGGAAATCGAGAAGCACAGACAAGGAATATGGCTGGGTCAGGCTTTCCTTTTCTGACTTCTGGGTCTGTTGATCCCATAGTTTGATGGTGAAATAGGCTTAAGAACTCTTGGTGGTTCTGCATCTTCATATCCACACTGTCCTTGCTCGAGCTTGTAGCGAGAGCTATTGGTACTCCTTTTTTGTGCAAGTGCTCCACTAGCTTTTGTGCACCTGTAATTGTTTTTTTTTTTTATAATTAAAAGACGTCCAATATTGTTTTTAAGAGTTACCATTTTAAGAAAAACAAAAGATCCATTTTTAAAGGTGGTATAATAATGTTTTAATGGTAATTTTGGTGGAAATTATCAACATGGAATTAGTATATACTTTATAAAGATGCCATTACATGGCTAGTAGTATCTTTGGGCTGTAGGTTAGCTTGCATGAAAATGTCTTCTTATTCATTCTACTGTTTTACCAAGACTTTACGAAAATGGATTACAAGTTTAGTCACTATTTTAGTATAATTAGGTAGCTTAAAATTTGCATTTTTAAGATATTCAGGGTGTTAATGAATATGTACGTACTTACTTTATTTTTAAATTTAAAACATTTTATAAATATTAGTAATACTTATTGAATACACACTTATCATGCAGTTCAATAACATTTTGATAACCAAATTTAATTTTACCTGGCATAAGCTGCACTTTAGGGAACAGTACCTCATAATATTCGAAACTCTCCCTCATAAAATCCTCCTTGGAAATCGGTAATTCCAACAACTTTATAATTTTTTTTGCACATTCGTGACCTTGGAATCCCAAAAGGCTGGCTTTGATTTCCCACGTAAAAGCTTTCCCATATTTTGCGCATACAGCAGTAAAGGCTTCTGTATATAAGATTTCAGAGTCTGAAACAAAATAAGCTACCATGTAAGTAACCGGAGTTTTCATCACCCTTTCCTGTCCAATTTCACGCAATATCATGAACAACTTACCCAGTAGTAATCCATCTAAATCGAACAACACGTGAGTTACATTTTTGAATTGCATTTTTTTAAAAATCTCAAAAATATATGTATTTTAAGAATATTTAGTCTTATCCTTTTCACTTATATTAATTAATTTTATAACATTCGTCACTCTCGTACAGTAGTTTCGTGAAGGATTTTGACAGTGATGGCCTTTGGCCTCTGCTTTCAGATTGTGACTGAATGAAAATGAATTACGGCTAATCAGTAATCATACCAAACATGGGTAAAAAAAAAAAACAAATTGATGAATAAATCAATTTATTTTTAAATTGTTGTGGCCAATTTAATAGCGCTCGACGTTTTCTTGCTAACTTTACGTTTCATTACATCGACAAAATTTAACTGTTTGCTTTTTATAAATAAGTATCAACGCCAATATCAATATTTTATTAGGACATGTAATTAAAATTAAATTGAATAAACTGTCAGTATTTTATCAACATGAACCGATGGTCACTAATTTAAGAATGGAAAACCTTCGTTGCTGCGTTAAAAGAAGCGCAATACAATTTAGAGCAGGGTTGCCAGCTCCAAAAGTTCAAATTATCGAGTTCCCACGTCGAAATTATCGTTTTTTGGGCAAAATTATCGTATGTACAAAAGCAAAATCCAAAAAAAAAGTTACCCTAGATTCAAATCAAATTGCTATTAAAAGACAATGAATAGTTTTATACTAGGTTCAAAGGGGAAGTATATGCCAAGTTTCACCAGTAGTGGCGTTAGCAGCACAAACCGTAAACATGTTGTGTTTTTAGTTGATATTTTTGTGTTTCACTGTAAAATTCTATAAAAAAAACTAGAGATACCGGAAAGAGAGAGATACTTACTCACATGTTGATGGTAACAAAATGACATTGCCATTTTTTTATTTTTTTTCTGCGTTTAGTTTCGTTTTACCATAGGCCAAATTATCGTACGCACCCATAATTGTCGGGTCGGCGGACTAAAGCACATAAGTCAAAAAATTGCATAATTTGTTCTTTGTACCAAAATTATTAATTTAAATCAATACATCGGCAGACTAAAGCACATAACTCAGTCGCTTATTCGAGCTCGAATCTCAAGTAGCGTCCTTTTTCAACCTCTTCATTAGCATGAATCTTGCGACGTTATAAAAAACATAAGTTGAGTTATGTTAAAAGGAACACTTGACGCTCTCGGACTTCATGGCTACAGAAAGTGACTTATGTTATTAGGAACGTTAAGTGAGACGCGTTATCTCGATGTTTAACTCTGGGGGTAGGTACTCAAATTATTATTTATTGCTTAGGAAAAAATGAGGTGTTAAGATTTAGGTCACTAGTCGAGTTAGTTCTGCTCTGAAAAGGTAAAAGGTAAAGTTGTTTCCAGCAGAACTATGAAAGAGCTAGGCAAGTGTCGAATGAAATGCAAGGAGCGTATATCATTGAATGATAGACAAGCTATTTATGTAGAATATTGGCAAATGGGAACATATCTCAAAACATCAACTTATATGGCATTCTTAATTGAAATACACGACAAGGCCACTCAAAGACAACGCACACTAGATCCTGACCAACAAAAGATTCGCATGAAAACATACAAATATTTTTTTATTAATTCATGGGAAGCGTGAACCCATTTGTCGAGGATGCCTCTTAAAGACGTTAGGCGAAAGCGATAATTTTATAAAAACAGTTGCCATGAAAAAACGGTCGTCTGTAGGTGGCACTCAAACAGGTGATAACCGTGGGAAGAGTATACCCAAACATAAGATTTCTGATGAAGAAATTAAGGAACATATTTTGTCATTTCCATCCTATGAGAGCCATTACACAAGAAAAAGTACTTGCCTTTTCATCTAACGATTAACAAAATGTATGATTTATTTTGTGAAAACCGCGACAATCCAGCTTCAGTAAAAATGTATAGTCAAGAATTCCACATATTAGGATTATCTTTCAAAAAGCCCCGTGCCGACACATGTTATACCTGTGATAAATTCAAGATACAAATTCAACTTGTCAGGAAGAGCAAGTCAAAACTGAAATAATTGCTCAACATGAACATCACAAGATTGCTGCAGATAGAGCATACGAAATGAAAAAAAGTGATACCCAAATGAATAAAAATGACAGTGCTGTGCAAGTTTATACATTTGATTTACAACAGTGTTTACCCACTCCAGCTCTCAGCTCTTCTGTAGCTTTCTTCTAACGCCAGTTGTGGACGTTCAACCTGACTGTCCATGACAACAAAACCGGGAAAGCTGTATGTTACATATGGTATGAAACCATAGCTGCTAGAGGAGCTAATCAAATAGCATCATGTCTATTCAAACATCTGCAAACATACGTACCTGAGAATACGAAACATGTGATATTTTATTCTGATACTTGTGGCGGTCAGAACCGAAATTCTCATGTCAGTTTAATGTTGACCTGGGCTTTGCAGAAATTAGACATAGATGTCATAGACCACAAGTTCATGGTTCCGGGTCATAGCCACTTGGAAGTAGACACAGATCATAGCATTATTGAAAAAAAGAAAACAGAGTTGCAGATTTATCACCCGCATGATTGGATACAACTTATCAGATCGAGCAGTGAAAAATTTGAAGTTGTCGAAATGCGCAGTTCCGACTTTTTAGATTTCTCTTCGTTGTTAAAGGGTCCTTTAGTATTAAGAAACAAAGACGTAGAGGGGCGACAGTTTAAATGGCTCGATAAAAGGTAGTTCTGCTATGATTCTGAATTTGGCGTCATCTCCTACAAAGACACATTAGACACGGAATGTCAATTTTTTAAATTAAACTTGAAACGTCGAATTTCTGCCATACCTGACACTATTCCTGTTATATCGGTACAGCCCTTACCGATATCAAAAGAAAAAAAATATGATCTAATTTCTTTACTCTCCCTGATACCCGACGTTTTTCATAGTTTTTATTTAGATTTGCCTACTGTCAGCAATGTACGTAAGACTGACCCTGATATTTTAGATAGTGAAGAAGATGAATAAAAAGTTGAATATTATAAATTATAAATATAGGCTAGTATATAAATGATTTATGGTAAATTAGCTTATAATTAAATGTAAGTACCTACTGTTCTCATACACTTAAGTCACAACTACATACTATGTACATAGTGTTCTTTCTAACGTAAGTCACTAAAATCGTGTTTTATTACATTTATGTCAAATTATATTTACGTGCATGTTAGTATTAATTTAAAACATAACAATATTCCAATAAATTTGAATTTATGGTCTATCGGTATTTTTTTATATCGTTTTTAGTTATTCCTGAAAAGTGTGACTTTTGGACTTAAGTGTTTTAGTCTGCCGGCCCTAGAATTATCGTACGGGTTGGCAGCACTGATTTAGAATATTGTTTTATGAAATCTTGCTACAATAAATCTTTAAAAAACAAGTTCAGCTTCATTATACCGTTAATAGGTGAAACTCATTAAACATAGCTACTGAATAATTTATTTTTTGCGAATTATGACGTCAAAAATGATGTAACGCTAAATGGAGAAACATACCCTTAATGGCGGGAAGTTTTAAGAGCGTTTATTCTGAAGGTGGGCAAAGTCGCAAATAGGTGTCAAATATTTCACTGTTTTGATTAATTTAGCAATATTACAGTGTAGAAATAAAAAATGTGGCTAACTAGCGAACTAGAATATTGATTATGAATTGCAATAATTAATATCGTAACACCGAATGTTTAGTTTTAGATGTAAAAAAACTATTTGGAAACTATCCAAATGCGTTCTTTACATCTAAAATGGGTACAACATCGAATTCAATTTTATAATTGCAATAATTCATCATTAATATTCTAGTTCGCTAGTTAGCCACATTTCTTATTTCTATTCAGTAATATTGCTATAAGAATCAAAACAGGTAAATATTTGACAGTTATTTGCGCTGTTGCCAACTTTTAGGATAAACGATAAATAAACCCTCTAAGGTTACGACAGTATACCTAATACTATGAAATAGAAAAAAAAATTACACTATCCTTTGGATGGTGGGCAAAAATGTATGGGAGCTGGTCTCACTACCGCCACAACCAAAACACACAAAACACAGCCCTTGCTCAGGCCAAGGGCAAGACGCATCAAAACCTGTCCCGGGGTTATTCAGTTCTGACAATTGTAGGTTAGGTTAGTTCATTATTTATTAAATACTCACCCGTACCTTTTTTGCACAGTTTAGCTCGATATAGATATTCTTGAAAGCCATATCTCATTTTTGATTTTGGTTTTCCTACTGGACTTACGATACGTGTCAGCTTATAGGTGAAATACGATATTGTTGAGGTGATTAAAATCTTGCATATATGTTTCAGTGCATCAAACGTGTTTTGCGCGTGCAACGTATTTTGAGAACTGCAGCCAGTAAATAGGGATGATGCCTGCGTAAAAAAAATGAAGTTCTAATTAGTCCGTCAGTCAGATAATAAAATAGTTATTTATGCTATAAGTGCGGAAGGTAGGTGATTTCCGACTTCCTACCTGCGTCAGGCGGAAGGTGAGGACGCCATGGCGCCTCTCTAGCCACTCCTCAAAGAGGGGACTTATCGCCACAATTGTGGCGTGCCCAGCGCTGGGTTGCGACAATCGTACTCTCCATGCCGCCATGAGATCCTGCCGGAGCTCTGGCCGCTGTGCCGTGATTTCTCGCGGCAGCGGAGTTACGTCCCGGCGTGCGCCCCAGATGTGCACAAGGACTTTTGCCTCCAGATCCCATGGCGGTAGTCCGGCAAGGAGACTCGCCGCCTCACGGGAGACCGTGCGGTATCCTCGGACCAGCCTAATGGCCATGACCCTTTGGGACGCGTTCAATCGGCGGGCTGGTCATAGCCTTATAGAACGCACCCACACCGGTGCCCCGTAAAGGACCGCACGACCCCCGCGTAGAGCCTCCGGCAGGAGGCGTTTGGACCCCCTAGATTGGGCAGAAGCCGCTTCAAAGCAGCCCCAGCCCTCTCCAGTTTGGGAGCCAAACGTTGGAAGTGCTCAACGAAGTTCCACCGGCTGTCGAGGACGAGTCCCAGGTACTTCATCGTCGACTCGACACCGATGTGAACTCCTCCTGCCGTTATCTGGGAACCGGACAGTGGCGCGTTCCGAGGACCATAAAAACACATCGGCTCGGACTTGTGCAAGGACAAACTCAAACTCAAAGCATTTATTTCAATTAAACCATTTACAGGCACTTTTGAATTGTCAAATAGTCGCGTCAGTTAGTCAGAAAGTTGAAGCTAGTTGCCCATTCCAAAACGTAGATCTTTATGGAGAAGAACAGGTAAGAAACTCCAAAGACACTCTTTTAAAAATAAAAAATTACAAAATCCTGGGTACATTATTCTTGTTGCTTCTATATGTGAGAACAATGTCCAAAAAATAATCAAAATAATTCAAAATATAAGATTAAAAATAAGCCATGGCAGATAAGAGATGACCAGTCACAACTGACGGCACCCGTTCACGAACATGACGCGTGGATCAGCACCATCCAGCTCAACCATTTTGTAGGGAACCGAATGATCCAACACACTCGCCACCATCAGCGAGACATTTAAGTGAGCATGACATACTCTCAACTGCCATGCTCTTTCAAGTCAACATACATCTTATCTTAATAACATAAAAAAAATAAACGGCTCCATGGTACTCACATTTACAAAAATTGAAAAAATGCTTCTAAATTATACAAAACAAATTTGCAATGTATTTGAGAGATTAATAGAATGTTACTACCAAAAAGAAAGAAAATCATTATCCATTGGAGTATTCAACAATTAAAACTTGTTTTATATAAAAAATAAACATTAAGTTTGTAATGTCAGAAAAAATAAAAAGGGGAAGCAACTCTTCCAAATATTAAAAATTTTAACTAGTGAGCCCAAGTGGCTGTGGAGCAGGACCAGCATTAAGCCAAGCATTTTTATCTATGATATAATCATCCAACTTATAATATGCTTGTCTACATAGTGTTCGTTTAATGCATGTTTTAAATTTCTTCTCATTCAGTTGAAGAATATCGAGTGGTATTTTATTATAACATTTTACACAGTACCCCATAAAAGAAGTGTGCACTTTAGACAATCTGAAACGTGGTTGATCTAATTTGTTCCTATTTCTAGTGTTAAAATTATGCCTGTCACTTATCTTACTAAAAAGATGTAGACTTTTCCGAACATACGTATTGTTTTCATATATACGTATATACTGACAAGGTACCGTCATGATGTTAATTTTCTTAAACAGTTCCCTTAGAGATTCGCGTCTGCGGAGGTTATATATGGCTCTGACAGCCCTCTTTTGCAGAATAAAGATAGAATTAATATCTGCAGCCCGTCCCCACAACAAAATACCGTAAGACATGATGCTATGAAAGTAACTAAAATAGACCAGTCTCGCGGCATCCACGTCTGTTAGTTGGCGGATTTTGCAAACAGCGTAAGCGGCTGAACTTAGCCGCCCTGCAAGTGATGTTAAGTGAGGACCCCACTGTAGTTTTGAGTCAAGCGTGATCCCCAGGAAAACCGTTTTTCGACGAATTCTAGTGTCTCCCTATTCAGTACAAAATGACATTCACGACTTCTAACATTTGGTAACGCGAATCTTATGCATTTAGTTTTCTTCTCTGTCAAGTCAAGTCTTAGAGTAAGTAGCAACATACTTATTAAAAGTTTCCGTAATTATTGAACTCTGTTTGCACTAATGAAAATAATTGTTCATACAGAATATTGCCATTGGACAAATTTAGGCCCTGAGCACTTAACTAGCTAATTAAAGTGTTGTTAAACTTATTTAAATTACCCGATGTTATTGGTCTAATTTGAATCTGCACTTTTTGTATTGGTGTGCTGGACTCAAAAGTAACGGTTTGACCGCTGTGATCAGAAGGGAGATAATTTACAATGGCTTTATCTAAATAGTCGCAGCAACAAAAGACATTATCAATACATGTACCAGTAGTCGAAGTTATTCGCGTTGGTTCTAAAAGGCCACCTCGAGTCCCAGTTGCCGGATCCTACCGACGATTATCGCAACCCAACGTGTCGCCAGTTCGGTCACCGCCTCATGCGACCTCCACTGCACCAGGACCAGCGTGTCGTCAGCGTAGCAGACTACGCTGACGCCGCTAGGGAGGTCGGCGCGCCGCACTCAGTCGTAGCCGATGTCCCACAGATGCGGCCCCTGGACCGATCCCTGTGGGACACCGCACGACATCTCTCGCCGGTTCCACTCTCCGTGGTGACCGGGGTAGATGACGGCCCTGTCCGTCAGATAGGCCTCGACCACTCGACAGAGGTAGGTCGGCATCCGATGATACCGGAGGTGCCTCCCTAATGCAATTCCAGGGCCTGCCCTGGAGTTGCATTAGGGAGGTATTGAAGGCATTGGCGATGTCAAGAGACACCGCCCACCATCCCTCGTCGTGAGGGCTCGAACGCGCATGATGGCATCCACAGTAGAGCGCCCCTTGCGGAAACCAAACTGGCTCTCCGCCAAATCCGGCTCCACTCGTACCAGCCGCCCGACAAGGCGGTCTGCAATCACACTTTCAAAGAGCTTGCCCACCTCGTCGAGCAGCACGATGGGCCGGTAAGCGGACGGATTGTCCGCCGGGCGCCCCGGCTTCTTAATGAGGACCAGTTTCCCCGTCTTCCAACGAAGTGGGAGCTGGCCCCTCTCCAAGCATGCGCTTAGGAGCCCCCTAAGTCGAGGCCCGAGAGCCTCTAAGGCCAGAACCCAGGCTTTTCCAGGTAAGCTGCCGGGTCCTTTTTTTTTTTTTTTTGAGGATGGGAAATTATCAAATGACTTCTCCCGCTCTGGGCAGAGCGAGAGGGTGTGTCAGACTTTTACTGACTAAAACCCACCCGTGTTCCTTCCGTTGCCTGTGTGCCGGGGCCGCGATATCCCTTTCGGACAAACCCGCAACCCCAGCAGGCATTGGTCTTTCGACCCCGTCGGTTGGTGCTGACATCTCTTTGACGCGCGCGTGGAACACAACGCGCCGTCGACACGGGCCTGATCTTTATCGGACGGCGAGCTGCCCATTGCTCACCGTCCGCAAGCCCGCGCCTACGGTGGCCGGAAGTCGGCTCTCGACTCCCGACGTCCGGGGCGTCTCCTGCGGTGACTAGGGCCGCGAGGGCGTGCAGCTTGCACCTCCCTCGCGCGCTCCGCCTCCTCCTTCGCGAACATAACTGCTTCGCAGAAGGAGGTGACGGCCTCCCATGCACTCTCGCTCCGAACCATGGCCTGAACCAGGGCCGGACGCGAGAGATCGCCGCCGCCGATCGCCTCCGTGAGGACACGGCGGTGCTCCGCCCAAGCCGGTCAGACCTCCACCGTATGCTCCACCGTGTCCTCCAGGCGATCCATACAGATGGTGACATCCGGGCGTTTCCTCCCGCCTTACGCGGAACAGGAACCTCCCGAAACAACCGTGTCCGGTGAGGACCTGCGTCAGGTTGAGGACGCCAGAAAGGTGAGGACGCCATGGCGCCTCTTAAGCCACTCCTCAAAGAGGGGACTTATCGCCGCAATTGTGGCGTGCTCAGCGCTGGGTTGCGACAATCGCACACTCCATGCCGCCATGAGATCCCACCGGAGCTCTGTCCGCTGTGCCGTGATTTCTCGTGGCAGCGGAGTTACACCCCGGCGTTTCGCCTCCTCGTGCAACTCCCACATGTGCGCGAAAGCTGTCGGGTCCTGGGGCGGTATTTTTGGCACTCAGCCTACGTACCGCCACTCTCAGATATACCTCGGTCACCTCCGGAGTATCGTCGTCGTCGTCACTGGTGAGGTCCGCATCGGGCACCGCAGGAGGCGGAGCCATGGGCGGGGGTATGTTCTCCTCGCGAAGGGAACAGAGCGCTCACCACGTCCTCCACGAGCTGGGGCCGGAGACTCTGCGTCAGCGGGGGAGCCCATGGGCGGAGCTTATCTCGCACCCATTTGTATGGGCGTTCCCACGGGTCTGTGTTCAGAAAACCGAATTCAAAAATGTGTCAGTCGTAACGACATTTTAAGAAAAAACATGTTCGGCCTTTTTCGCGTGTAAAGAGGCCTATTTGGGAGCGAAAAACTGCACTAAGCAATAAGGTCGAAAAGTGGCCAGGCGCCGTGTCCGCGATGATACATAGTTCTCACCATAGTCTTGGTACACTTTAAGCTTGTTCCGGCCGCTGCCGGACCTACTGGCGAGTTGTGCCACAACATTTATTTATTTATTTTGCTAAATCTAGTCAAGCCCTACTAGACACCAATTGTTATTTAAATCGAAATTCGATACTGAACTAATTGTGTATAAAAACGCCTGACAGAAAATGATTAGCAATCAATAGTTTTTTGAAGTGTAACGAATGAGCTGTTTGGCAGGAAAAGTATTTTTTTTTGTTATGAAATATACAAAAGACTGCACATTAAATTAAAATAGGAGGAGTTCTTTCAAAATCTAGGTCTAATATGCTTTTAAATGCATCATGTATAGCTTTTAGACCTGATCGTTTTGGTTAGGGTATGCATGTATACTTTGGTCATGGTCCTTTGGTACACATTATGTATTTCTGTGACCCAAATACGGACGTGTAACGTAAATTAATTTTGAATATGGGGGTCACTTTTGGGGGCAAAAGAACAAAAAGAAAAAGTTTTGCAAACTGTACCGTGTAACATATCAAATGAAAGGCTTATTGCAAAGATCTCTTTGTTTTTTTTTTATATTTTTGAAATAAATACTTTTAAAGATATTTAACTAAATTTAAGGTAATGGTAAATTTTCATCAATTTTCTTATCTCCGACACTAATAAGAAGACGACGAAGAGAGAATAACATGGTAAATCTCTCAATATCGTGCGTATAGACTTACATTCGCAGTTGGAATGTATTGGAGAACATGTTTTTCAACTACAAGGTTAAGTTTGTTCTTGGGATCAATTCATCCCAACTACAGAACCCTTCATTGTGCGTAGTACGATACGCACTTGGCCGGTTTTTAGATTTTTTTTTACGGGATTGGACAATACACTCAAAACCGATCAATAATAAATTGATTTAATGAAAAATACTTTAGAAACACTTAAATCGGTTCCTCTCGGATATATTTCGATGGTGACATAATAAAAAAATCTGTATTATTTGCTCTTTTATATAATTCACACTTAGTGGCTGGTGCCACTGGGACCATTATCGCCCACCATCTTCTATCAAGATACTTAAACCTAAGCCTAAAATAAAATTTTCGCTTAAAAACTTATGTGTGTTGTTTTAGTTTTTTCTGAGCAAATGTTTTTCTTGTTAAGTATCTATAGAGGTTATTTATATATATGAATGAAGAAAATAGGTAGATAAGTCTGTCGAAAAACAATGCGGAAAATTATCGGTGCGGGCTTTAAAGATGTAGGTAACTTCATAAATCTAAAAGTCTGCAACGGCGATCGGGGTATTCTCATCATTCGTTGAGACGTGTTATCAAGTTTCGGCGGTGGACTCATGAGCCAGAAAATATACTGAATCGAAAACACTCTTTTTGAAACTGTTCTTGCCTAATATTCTGGATTAAGCGCCTAGATGAGCTCATAAAACGAGATTTAGATACCTAGCCTTAGTCTGACCCTGCCAGGGTTGCAAAAAAAAAAAGCCTTAGTCTGACACCTTCAGATCTTCGGTCTATTGTGGTCCTAGTCAAATATCAACGCTGTCCGGCGTTGCGAGCTGTGTTACAATTTTGGTGTACAAAAATAGTGTAATTATTATTAGTATTTTCTATCTATCTCTAGACAGTTAACATCACGCCTGTACTGTAGTTCCTGAACGGTTGGGCAGAGGTGTACCTATAGTACACCTACATTTTGCCAGTTATGTTTAAGTCCCATGTAATAGGGGGCGAGCCTATTGCTATCAATCGGGCACAAATCCAGACTCCGGGCTGCTACTGAGAAATTTCAGATGGAACAACCCCATAGTACTTTGGAAATCGAACCCAAGACCTCATGGTTAGCAGCTGTGCTTGTAACCACTAGACAAACGAGTCTATATTCTATTTACCTATACTTACCTTGAATATCTGAAGTGAATCGTATTTAGATAAATCAAAGATAAAGGATTCGGAATTTGGTCATAGCCGCCATAATTGTTTGAATGGATTTTGGCGATTGTCTTTTAATGGTGGCCTTTATTCACGGGATTGTACAGTGCGGGGTGGTTGATGTGCTTTTGTTTTGTTTTTATTCGTTCTGCAAATCGAAGGAATAGTAACATAAGTTCGAGGACAGGAAACAAAAGAACAACGAGCTACTGCTAACACCAGTACTGTTATGTATGCCCCACACACGCTCAAGCTTGCGCAAACTGAAATTTTCACAAGCTTGGAATCGAAAATTGAAAATCACCCAAGCCTAGAAATTTGCGCAAATTTCTTCTAACACACGTAACGATCCTTTCCAATGACAGCCGCCGTACTGCAGCAGGTGGCAATAGTCTACTGACACTTGCTGTGCTACGACAGGTAGATTATGGTCCAAGTTTATTGCGATTATCTATGAAACTAAGCGTCCTATCTCTATCGTTCTTGTGGTATTGCGATCACGAAAGACAGAGCTAGCAATAAAACATGCCATGCTATCAACATTTTAAGCATCAAAACGAATGCATGGCACACGGAAATTACATTCGGATGTTGCAAAAAAAATGGCGGCAATTCGCAAATGTTGCGAATTTATGTTTTTATTTCTCAAATAAATCATAAAAATAGAACTTTTTTTAATAGAGAGGTAATTTAATGTAGTTTTTATTAAAATTTATAAATAATTATGAAAGAAAGAGTTTCTTTATTTATAAAAAAAAATTGTGAGTCAGAACCATCATGGTCAAGAGGTTTTTGATTGTGATGTTATGTGGTAATATTTAATCTAGTTGAACATTTAAGCGTTTGTAACACTTAGATAAACCCACAAACTTGCAACTTATCTCTCAACATAAACAACTTTGACATGTTTACAATAATTACAGAGCGTTGAGTGAGTCGGGTTGGCGCCGCGACATTCTATGATGCGTTTCAATTCGTTATTTGAACATATTTTTTAATGGTTTTAAAGTATAATATTGTTTTTTCTTATTGGAAGGTTAATAATCTTCGTGGAAAAATGATTTTCTAATGTAAAAATATGCAGAATTTTGGTATTTATGTTCTTGAATGAGAAAAAATGGGTGAAAATAACAAAACTTTTTTTTAGTGTAAACAGGCTCGTTTTATTGTAAACCACATTCTTATAAGTCTTAAAAGAACCAATTGGAAATACTGTACAGATTATGAAACAGTTATTGTTATAAATGGGTTTCATAGTAAAATAGCGAGAAATCGGGGTTTTATCGCAAGCAAACCCAAAAGGGGGGGGGGCCACGTCAAGGTCACGATCACACTTTTTTTTAATGCGTTTTGACTGCTGACTGTCAAAGGGTTTTAAACTTGTGCAAGCCAAGCGCAAGGAAATCGTTACGTGTGTGGCTACCATTATGGATATTGAATATCAGGGAACAAAGCTTCTCAAGTGGCGAACTTAGTAATTATAGTTTTACTGCTACGTCTCTAGCTAGGTTCTACTTATGCCAATTTTTTCGTAGGGATTATATATTCCTAAAGTACTTTCTTCTTTGCAGTAAACCATAAAACAAACCTAGGAGCAAAGGGTAACTTCTGCTATGTGCGATCTTGCTGCTTTGCGACTCATCTGCTTCTGCGAAAATCAATTGCTGTGCATTAGTCTCGCAAAAACTCGAAAATGGGTCGACAGATTTGAAGTAAAAAAAATGGTTTGTCGGCGTCAATACTGGGGTGGTTCAGGAAAAAGGAAATTTAGGAAAAACCCACAGGTACAGACGAAAAATCGCAAAAATCAAAAATTTGTTGACGTGGTACGAAGTTCACCGGGTCACGTAAATACAAAGGCGGATGCAACACAGACTGTGTTGCCACAGACAGTACTACACACAGTACCTAGCGGTCCGTGTGAGTAAAGTATAACAAACACTATTACAACACAGACATTTGAAAACTTTCTGCAATGTGATCGGCTGTGAAAGACATTGTTTTAACAAAAACGACTGCAATACAGCTAACATAACTCTGCTTGCGACGTAACGCAGCTTGCTCTAATACTATTAAATAGCCTGCCTTGCTGCCAGCAACTTGGAAGAAGCGGTTGGTCACAGATCTAACCTAACCTAACCCATTTCACCCATCACAATTTCACAATATCACAATTTTTCAACAGTTTATATTCTGACGGTAATAACAGTATATACAAATAAATGCGGCTGCACCACAAACCGCTGTGTTGCAGCTGGGTTCAGACGGACTATTACTGCTCTAAGCCATTCGCAAGATAATACAGCACAGACTATGGGTGTCTGTGTTGCATCCACCTTTGTATTTACGCGACTGGATCATCTAGTATAGAATAAAAAGCAATATACTTTTTAATCTGTTTTATTTCGTTGCCTTATAAATAAAATAAAAAAGCCTTTTATTTCTTGCAAAATAACTACATTAATTTCTCTTTCTCCTATGTTGGTAAGGTGTACTCAAGAGTTAGATATATTTGGATTTAGGGTTAGATGTAGGTACTAAGGAATCTATCAGGTACTATTTTTATTACATTAATTACAAAAAATTGAATTTAACCCATTCTGCAAGAACCCCTCCGCAGGTGAAGGCCTTTTCCAAAGAAAACCAGTTATCTCTATCTTGGGCTGCTTGCATCCAGCCTGAGCCAGCCGTCTTGATTATATCGTCTTCCTATCTCTTGTATAGTCTTCCTCTGTAGCGTTTCCCTGTTGGGCCTTTCCACGATGTCACGTGTTATGGTCCATCGCTCGTCTGTCAATCGCACTACATTCCGTTGCTACTAAACTATAAAAAAACGTACCTAACACTTGAAGTGTATGGCAACCTAATCATCAAAGAATTCACTGTAGTAGAAGTAATTGTGCACATCCTGAATATTGTCTAAAGATCATTCAAGGTACTGGGATTTGTTTTGCGCAATAGTAAGGAATTCAAAAGGCCCACCACAAAGATAAAGCTTTTCAATACCTTAGTCCGTCCAATCCTAAAATATAGTTCCGTGGTATGGAATCCGCATTACGAGGTTTACCAAGCGGCGGAGAGTGTCCAAAGGCGGTTCCTTTACCATCTGTGTTACGGAGATCACTTGGCTAAACAACTCACTAGCTACACTGATAGGTTGAGACACTATCACATGGATACACTAGCCAGTCCTAGAAAGAAACTGGACTGCATCATCCTTCACAAGATATTGAGTGGAACGATAGATTGCAGTGAACTTTTGAGCCAACTAAAGGTTAAAATTCCATCTCGGATTCCCAGGCATAACACATACAATTTATTTTACATTCCTGGCTCAAAAACTATCCTCGGTCATTACGCCGCTGTGCCAAGACTTTGTAGGAAATATAACATGTTAGCAAAAACTTCGAACAGACATCTGCGAGTCTCTGTCCAAATATAATGTATATTAGATTTAATTTAATGTAAGTATCTCTAAATGTTATATTTTCTTAATTTTTTAATGTTGTTTATAAATTTATTTTTACTTTCCTGCCATTTTTCATGTTTTAACTCTGTTCTGAATATTTAGTTTTAGATGTAAAAAAAGTATTTGGAAACTTTCCAAATGGCTTTTATACACCTAAAACGGTTACAACATCAAATTCAGTGTTTTAATTACAATTCATTATTAATATTCTAGTTCGCTAGTTAGCCACATTTCATATTTCCATACAGTAACATTGCCAAATTAATCAAAACAGCGAAATATTTGACAACTATTTGCGACGTTGCCCACTTTCAGAATAAACGCTCTGTAGCAAGATTCCTACTTTGACAGGGCTATATCTTGAAACCAAGTAAGATATCTCTTGTCTTGTTGATTATAAATATTTTTTAAAGCTGGTCGAAATACACGTAAAAAAGAAGTTCGGGTTAATTCATGGCAGCTGTAGGTTGTAGGCACCTACTATAGGTCACCTTCCCGGGCGTCCTTTATACTTTTGTCGGGACCTACAAAATGACCTTAGTATATTTGCCAAGGTCTAATTTCGTCTTCTTCCTTTTTGTTTTGCTTTGCCTTATCCTGGGTTTAGCCTCATTTCTTATTGCTTTTTATTTTACTGTTATCACGAAATAAATACGTTCTTTGTTTATATGTGTGTCTAGAAAGTTTTATGGATTCACAAAAACAATGTTGATATCAGTTACAAGTTATGCTATTATTTCACAGAGAAATGAGTAATGACCTTGAATATTGTGTAAAACCTTTAGGGCGTTCACCCTTTAATTTATCAAGGTGGTATAATATTTTTATTAAATATTTGCACTGTATATGTTCTTAGTAACAAAATTATTAATTTAAATCAATACATCGGCAGACTAAAGGACATAAGTCAGTTCGCTTGTTCGAGCTCGAATCTCAAGTAGCGTCCTTTTCAACCTCTTGATTAGCATGAATCTTGCGACGTTATAAAAAACATAAGTTAAGTTATGTGAAAAGGAACACTTGACGCTCTCGGTCTTCATGGCTACAGAAAGTGACTTATGTTATTAGGAACGTTAAGTGAGTCACGTTATCTCGATGTTTAACTCTGGGGGTAGGTACTCAAATTATTATTATTATTGCTAAAAATGAGGTGTTAAGATTTGGGTCACTAGTCGAGTTAGTTCTGCTCTGATTGCTAATAGAACAGTTGTGTTGTGTGACATTTTAGTTAAAAATATTCACAGTTACTATGGATTATAAGCGAGGCAGGAAATTCGTTGAGATGGTGATGAGGAGAAACTCAAATGTTGAAGGTAAGTTTGCCATGTTTGATTTAAATGAGAAATTTATGATTTATAATCATCTTTCATCGTAGTTTTAGTAGAAATCATCAGTGGTTTGTTCATTTTAACATCAATCCTAAACAAATCATTGAACGTATTATTTTATTAGCCTCTACAGTATATTTTTTATTTTAAGGTGAGCAAAATGAACATCAATATGT
Source organism: Agrochola lota (assembly GCA_947364205.1). Taxonomy (NCBI): domain Eukaryota; kingdom Metazoa; phylum Arthropoda; class Insecta; order Lepidoptera; family Noctuidae; genus Agrochola; species Agrochola lota. The sequence goes on from OX376241.1 coordinate 8,863,541, forward strand.
TGGCACAATGGTGGAAGAAGAACCAATGCCTTCCATATCATCAGGCCACACTGGCGTCATGTTTATCAATCAAGAAATGGATTTTTCAAGTGATGATTCTGTCCTGGATCCACATTTCGAAGTCGCTAATACAGCAGCAGATTCGTCGACATCCAGTGATATATCGACTCATCCGGATACTGACCGAAGAGCAGACACGCCACATGCGGTCCAAACATCTCCAAATAAAAGTATTCGCATTACGAAACAGGAAAAGAAAATAAAACGCAACACAGGTCAGTCTTATAAAACTTTAAAAGGTAAAGTTGTTTCCAGCAGAACTATGAAAGAGCTAAGCACGTGTCGAATGAAATGCAAGGAGCGTATATCATTGAACGATAGACAAGCTATTTTTGAAGAATATTGGCAAATGGAAACATATCTCAAAAGTTCACTCCAGCTCTCAGCTCTTCTGTAGCTTTCTACAAACGCCAGTTGTGGACGTTCAACCTGACTGTCCATGACAAAAAAACCGGGAAAGCTGTATATTACATATGGTATGAAACCATAGCTGCTAGAGGAGCTAATCAAATAGCATCATGTCTATTCAAACATCTGCAAACATACGTACCTGAGAATACGAAACATGTTATATTTTATTCTGATACTTGTGGCGGTCAGAACCGAAATTCCCATGTCAGTTCAATGTTGACCTGGGCTTTGCAGAAATTAGAAATAGGTATCATAGACCACAAGTTCCTGGTTCCGGGTCATAGCCACTTGAAAATAGAAACATGTCATAGCATTATTGAAAAAAAGAAAAAGAAAACAGAGTTGCAGATTTATCACCCGCATGATTGGATACAACTTATCAGATCGAGCAGTAAAAAATTTGAAGTTGTCTAAATGCGCAGTTCCGACTTTTTGGATTTTTTCCTGTCCTTTAGTATTAAGAATCAAACGTAGAGGGGCGACAGTTTAAATGGCTCGATAAAAAGTGGTTACGCTATGATTCTGAATTTGGCGTCATCTCCTACAAAGACACATTAGACACGGAATGTCATTTTTTTCAATTAAACTGAAACGTCGAGTTTCTGCCATACCTGACACTATTCCTGTTATATCGGTACAGCCCTTACCGATATCAAAAGAAAAAAAAGATGATCTAATTTCTTTACTCTCCCTAATACCCGACGTTTTTCATAGTTTTTCTTTAGATTTGCCTATTGTCAACAATATACGTAATACTGACCCTGATATTTTAGATAGTGAAGAAGATGAATAAATAGTTGAATATTATAAATTATAAATATAGGCTAGTATATAAATGGTTTATGGTAAATTAGCTTATAATTAAATGTAAGTACCTACTGTTGTCATACACTTAAGTCACAACTACATACTATGTACATAGTGTTATTTCTAACATAAGTCCCTAAAATCGTGTTTTAATATATTTATGTCAAATTATATTTACGTGCATGTTAGTATTAATTAAAAACATAACAATATTTCAATAAATTTGAATTTATAGTTTATCGGTATTTTTATATATAGTTTTTAGTTATACCTGAAAAGTGTGACTTTTGGACTTAAGTGTTTTAGTCTGCCGGCCCTAGTTAACATCATAAAGTACTTGGCTGATTGTTTAAGAAGACTGGTTTTTTTTTCTGATGCCTTCTCAATGTTCACAAACGTATTGCACGGTTATGGCCTATTCACGAAATAATACACTAAGCCTTGAACTAATTTGCCTGCTTTTTCACAATCGTGCCCTTCCCTTTAGATAATTTTATTAGGTCAATACAATTATAAGTACCTACTTTGTGGCCGCTAAGAAAGTCGAACAAGATGATTGTTAGTCATGTGCACAATTCGTATGCAACGGACACTTGCTGTTCGATATCCACAATCCATAATTATTAATTCGTGGATATAGAGCGTGAAATAAAGCATTCAGGCAAAACAAGAAGTAAGTAGGTATATAGGGGCGCAACGTGTTGGCGGATTCTCAGTCGTTAGTGACGAGGCTCGCGGGCAGCCGGGCGACTCCCGTGAGCGACCTCGTGTTTGAGCTACCTATCGATACAGTTAAAGGAATTCCTATGTGATGTTAGTAAACAAAAAGTGTATAAATAAAAGGCGCGGCGTGTTCCCTCTGTCAGTCTAGTTGTGAAGTTAAGCTGGCTACGATGTCTCTTCCGGGAGTTTTTCTTTTTTCACACTACGTAGAGAGCTTTTGGGTAAGTTTATTACCTATCATTGGAAATAACAAATTATCGCCTTATCTCACGGTTCCCTATCATATTTATGGTCGTTATATGGCTTAATCTTTTAAATTTTTAATAAAGCCTACGTAGCTACGTACCAAGTGAGCAAGCACGTAGGTAATTATTTTTTTGCACTTAATTCATAGAATGCGTCCGAAATGGGTAACACGAGTGCATGATCCAGACTGGATTGAAAGTACTTTGCTTACCTATCATAATACGAACGAGTTTTTATTTAGCAATATAACTTTATAAATAATGTTATTTATTTTATTTATGTGTCTAGTTTTCTCTGCTTTATCCCGGACACAAAGATCCAGTCGAGGCATAAAGTGTAAGAAGTTACGGCTGCAAGTAGAAAATATACATTATTCAGACATTTTTCTTGCGAATTATGAAGCGCTACGCCTAGCTTGCGTGTTTTGGAGAAGTTATGTTGCAAGTTAATTTTTAATAGATGTTTTTTGTTCAGACGAATGACGCGAAAAAAGGTTTAAATTGTTGCATGTAAAATTTGCCCTATTCGTTGTGAAAAGAATAAGGTAAACCAAGGTGCTCGCTAAATGGACGCAGTTTGGTTTATGAGGCGCAATTAATTTATAGAAACTATAGAATTTTTGCTTGGGTAAGCATTTTAAATGAAAAGTCTGAACTATGGTACTATGTAACAATGCTTGATCCACGTAATGCAGGACCTACTGTTAACAATTAAGTAAACTGGGTAATTCATCCATAACTGAAGTTACGGTTGAAATACTTTCGTAAAGTTCACAACTTCCTCCGTGTCTTCGTAATTGGTTGATAGTTTCTGACCTTTACAGAAACTATAATATCATTAAAATGCAAATAGCGACCTATATATTTATAGTTAGCCCACATTTTACTTCAATAAGAATTAACTACATGCAGAAGTTCTTTCTTAATGAATAGGGATTTTACAAAAGCTTTTGTATTCGATTCAATTTGAAATGGCAGACGGTTCTCGTTTCGCAGTCGAATTCTTGTTTTACTTTTTGCTATCAAGAAACTCGGATAGCTTAATCGGAGTGAGTGAAAACTGTGAGGACGATTTATGAGTACTGAAACTTAATTTTTCTCGTTGAGACGTAGTAATATTGTTGTGGTGCAGTGCACTGCTGTCGCTTCCTATTGCCAAACAAGCGGTCTCGGCAGCTTCAGGAGTGCGTGAGACTGCCTGACCGAAACGTTGAATATTCAGCATTTGTTCACTCATCGTTATATATTAATATTCAATCGGTCGCTTGCTCCTGCCTCTGATTCAAGGTTAATTTTTTACCCGGTACTAATTAAGAATAATTGCGAACGATGTTTTAAACGATATTAGTTCGTCGCACAAGATTGATTAAGAAAACAGCGATTGTATTTCGTAGTATATCTAGTTAATATTGAACTTGCATTGGCTAAAATGTTGTATAAATTACTTCTAGGTTTTGAAAATAAACGAGTACCTACTTAAAAGTAGTGTTGAGATAAAAAAAATGGGTGATGTATTTGGTGGTAAGTTTCACGTGCGACAGTTCGTTTGGGAACATGTGTGTTGAGAGCCGTGACCGGATGTTCATCAGCGTTATTACCCTGTCTCAAATATCTAGGGACTTTGATGGGTACAATTAATTTATAGCATTACATAATAGATTGCCCCATTATTATGATTGAATTGCGAATTTAGTGCCAAACATTGGTTCAGTTTGAACGACTTCGGATGCTAACAAAAAATGACTGTTTCAAAATTTTAGATTTGTATTGGAATTTGTCTTTAGATAGGTACTAGTCATATATCGTTTGCGAGCTAAGCTAAACTGTAAATAAAGAAAACAAAGATATCATCATACCTAACTAATTAAATGAGCCTGCTAATTAATATATGCCCGTAATAAATCCATAGCTCCTTTTCGATCACCAATAAAACCGCCTACATTATGATCGCACTTTGTGATTTTGTTTTTTTGCTGCTTCACTTTTGCGGTATCGATGGCCTTCCACAACTGGTTAGTTGGCTAAAACTACCCTATTAGTATGATAATGGATTGCCGAGTCGGGTCGTAAACCATCGTCGGTACAAAATTTTGTATCGATGATGACGCGCTTGCCATCGACCTACTGTTCGCCTTGAACCTCATACAAGGACAAGTTATTTATTATTCAATTAAATGTATTGTAAATGTTATTGTTTTTCGTGTTGATTAGATTAGGTGATATTAAATCAAATGTATCTATATATATAATGGCGCTATATTGTGTCTGTTTTATTAAGCTTATGCAGTTGGGGTGCCCATGCGCTTTTGAGAAACAAAAAACTTTTTACAAAAAAAAAAGGAAAAAAACACTACAAAGTGAAAAATAACTTTAATTAGTCGGTTGTTTTTTTTTTAAGGGTACCGTTTTAGTTGTGGTACTTACCCCACACAAATTCGAATACTACTGGTATATAAATAAGTGTCAGGAACTTATCATCATATCATCCACATAAACAAACTGGGAAAATGCGTATTATTGAAGGTAACTCAAAAACTATCCATACAAAGTTAATATAATGTATATGGGACCACTTCGAGAGCGTATCTATTCAAACAAAAAAAGAATTTTCAAAATCGGTCCACATTTGACGGAGATACCGGGGGCGCACATAAAAAAATACATTCGTTACGAACATAGAACTTCCTCCTTTTTGGAAGTCGGTTAAAAATAAAGAACTATATTGCTTTAGTTAGATATTCTCAATCCAAGTAAAAAAGCTAGTTTGTCAGCCTTGATTGACTTCTGCGAAGCTTATGGTCTCGGTTCCTGTTTGTGTTGGTGCTTGCTTACTTCCATCGAGACTATTTTTAATCCAGTTCAATTCATGTTCTGCGTAGTTTTGTAATATTTCAAAAGATGGTGACAACTGGTATCGTTCATAAGAAACTATTCATAAAAATAGTTTTGATGTTCGTTTGACCTTAAAGATACATAATTATTAAATATCTACGTAACAATAGGTACAATCTGACATAGGTTATTATTATATATAATGTATATTAACACATTTTGCTGGCAAGTAAATTAGACCTAATCAACAGAGCATTTCACCAAATCAGCCCTCGTAAGCATGAGTTCGCACTTATGCTATGGCATGTTCTAAAAAGAAAATCCCTTTGCACCAAATTCTCGAAATGTGATAGGCAAGTTCAGGGTCACAGTCCAGAGAATCTTTTTGTCTTAATATCAAGTCTCAGTGTGGAAGTCACACGGAGGGAAGCAGACGTATGTATAGTGTTATAGTGACACATATCCGATGCGGCGAGACGACCGGGACTGGTCGGCCTTCGGGGAGCAAAACGAATCGCGCGCCGCCCTCGGCCGCCCGCGCCATCGCGCTCTGTAGGGAAGCACACTGTCTATACCAGTCTACCTACAATCTCAAATTATATTTGATCTGAAAGTTCTTAACCTCACAGTCATTTTAATATTTCATTGAACTCATCAATGAATGTCATATCAACTGTCATTCACTATGAACTCCATACAAGGTTCATCCCAACGCATTTCAATGCCAAATGTATTCTTTAGGCTAAGTAGTGACCTGCAGACGCTAGAATCCTTTATTCATTGTTTTTTTCGTATCGTATTAGCATGAGAATGAGTCCTAAAACTAGTTCCAAAACTATAAAACACTTAAACTCCATAATGCGTATAGTGAATTTGGTGAAATCCTTGAATTGAGTCTTAAAATGTAAATTATTTGCAATGGCATTGGTGTCGCTATCGAGGAGTTCATAAAATTCTTATAATAAATTACGATTGTCGACATTCTTAGTGGCAAATAAAAAAAAACATTCGCAATGAAAGGTCATAGAGTACCTACCCGCTGTGTATCCTATCGATCCGAGGGATGTAGAAGTCGGTTGAAGGAGAAGGAAGCTATGATCACTATAGTTATATGAATGTGTATTGTCTCGTAAAACCAGCCGCTTTCTGTCTGTACCTACATTTGTAGAGCCTCTACGCCAGAGTTATTATGTAGCTGTACGTCAGTGTACGTCTGTCTAGCCTTGATGTGCTCAGTTTTCAATCTTAGGTACCCTGAAAATAGCGGGTAGTAGAATCATTTATTCTAGTACCTACTTTTAATATAGTCTGAGCTTCGTTTTTTTCTTTTTATCATGAATTCAAAATCATTATTTGCTTATCAATATACCACTGGCTAATTGACACTTTGATCTTTAAAATTAAAACGAGATTATTGATATTTACTCGTCCATATAATGAGGAGAAAATACGCCAACTTGCCTGACAGACGATCTATGATAAACGGATCAGGTTTTGGCAAATTGGACTGCTTTGTGAATACTTGCGTACTTTTACGTAGGTAATATTGTATCACGTATCAAATGTAGCCAAGTATGGATGATTGATTTGTGGGATGCCAGGCGCCGATGATTGATTGGCTATGATGTTACGTTTTCACTAATTAAAGAAATTACATAATGGATAAATGTTTTGGCATAACTATAATTAATATGAGACTCTACTACTTCACGATCTTGCAGAAAACTGGGTGAAATAATACACCGGACTCTGTAGGCAACTTGTCATACAGAAGTTTTATAGAATCGACGCCATATTTCATATAAACCGCCGCAGATAGGTCCAAAGTACTTCGCTCTGATGTCGATAAGTGATGAACATTAAGGATGCAAGTTAGTCTCGCAACAATAAGGAGTAAGGAACGATGGAGTGCAATCAATTACAGCGACGATGAACCGCATGAACCGGCCTCAATAAACGCGGAAGAGACGATGCAGCTGACAAAATGACGTCTCCCTTCGTGGCGTTATGTAAATTATGTGCAAGTTACAAGTGCACGCAGATACTATGACGTCAATGAAATATCACAAAGAACAACATGGTCGAATTTTTGAGAAAGTTTAAACTGCAACGAAGTTCATTTGTGGTGGTAAGCTCAGTTTTTCGTCGCAACTGTTTGTTTAGTTTTTGTTCGATTTAACTTTAAGCACTTTGCTCCAGCTACAAGGTAATGCTAATTTGACCTAACCTCACCTAAACCATATTCAGACTAAAAATAATTATGTAGTATTGTGGTGACAAAATAAATAAATTATAATTATATATAAAAAAAAAGGAAAAACGACAGCTGCGCGCACAGACTGTCTGTGGCGCGTGAGTCGCCGATGGTACGAAATGTTACCATTTTAAATATTATATTTTTTATAAACATTTAGGACTTGTGTATTGTATTTATTCATTTTATTTTTTGTTATTTTTCTCTGCTGCACCGGTTGACGTCATAACGTCAACGCCGGCTGTCGCTGAAAACCAGCGCTGGGGCTCTGTCTCGCATAGGGTCGCAGCTTTATGCTGAGCGATGGCCGTTTTGCGTGGATGTGACGCATGTTTTCCCCCAAACTGTTTATTTTCGTGTTTTGTTCTTACCTTGCGTAATGTGTACCGCAAATAAACGTATTTTCTTTCTTTCATATATAATAAATATATTTCATAATAATACCACGACACTTACTAGTTATACACACATATTTTTACTCACGCTATGCTAACTCAGATAACGTAACATTTTTTATTATTTACTCTCTTATTATTATCGTTTGTAGGCATGTGTATCATTCTTAATTCATTGACCCTTTCAAAAGCGACTTGTCAATGAAGTCTAACTGTGAAAATTAACATGCCTATTAATAGGCATGTAAATAAGATAATCTGTTTTTACTAATGCTTTTCTAATCATTATTAATGTAAGATAAAGCTGGTTAAACAAAAAACAGTGCTTGTGACGACTGTGACAGAGTCTGGAAAATTTCACACCTACATGAGCTACGAGCTTTCTGACGACAGAAGACATGTTAAAATTTTCTGATATTTCCTTGGATTGTGTATTCCATTCGCGCACCGTTAGCTCCCTACTGGTGAAACCAAGTTCCAAACGAATAATGGAAGGGAAGGCGGGTTTAAACTATGGTCAAAATGATCTGATAAAATATATGGGGTAGATAAGCAAGCAGCTGTAAGCTTACTCTGTACAGTAAGCAAAAAACTAGGCGGTCAGAATGTCTTTCAAACCTGTGCGAATTTTACCATAATTGTCTTTTATGTTATACTGATTGAACCCTAGTATATAGGATGCATGGAGCATCTCATATAGGTAACTACGTAATGGTTCCTATAAATGCCTACTCCACATTGGTGCGTCAATATTTATTAACGCACACAGTTTAAGAGGTAGGTTTCACTTAACTCATTAGGCTATATTTTGATGTGTCTTTCCTCTCGCTTTCCTGGAATCTGTGAGAGTGATTTCGTGAAAAGAGACGGAAGTGTGTAATAGGAAGTCGGGGAAGCGCGCGCTATTTGATTTGACCAATTAGCGCGCGCGGTGTTAAAGTTGGCCGTCAGATGGTACCAACCCATTTTCCGAAAGGTTAATACTGCCAGCCAAGATTTCAAATGTTAAAAAAAAGGCTCGGTCGTTTTTATTTTAAATCGACTTCCAAAAAGGAATGTTTCTATATTCGTAGCGTATGTTTATTTTTTTGTGTATGTCCACCGATTCCTCCTATCAATTGTGGACCGTGTTTTTTTTTTTGAAACGTTATGCTCGCAAGTTAGTCCCGTATAAATGTTATTAACTTTACTTGGATAGTTTTTGAGTAAGCTTCAATAATACGTATTTTTCCCACTTAGTCTATATGCATGGTATGATAAGAAATTTCCATAGCGGGTAGTGGTATTTTAATTTGTGTGGGGTAGGTACCACAACAAAAAATTAAAAAATAAACTTTTTACAAAAAACAAACAATCGACTTCCAAAAAAGACACTAAAAAGTGAAAAATAACTTTAATCGGAAGTCGGTGGTAAAAACGAGAATTCAAAACCAAAGACCGACTTCCGAAATTAAAGTTATTTTTCACTTTTTTGTGTCTTTTTTGGAAATCGATTGTTTTTTTTATCTCTTCTCTACCATATTTTTTCAATTTACGGGCTTGAGAGACCACTCTATAAACAGCGCAGGATAACCTTTTGACTCTGCTTTAACTTATTTAAAACATTTAAGAGAGGGTTTTTAATTACAAGAGATACGAGTTATCTAAGAATACTAATGATTTAGCGTAGGTATGGAATATGGATCTATTTGTTATTGTGTTACAAGTAGGTACATCAATTTCGTCACCTGGGTAGGAAACCTACGTATCTAGAAGTAGTGTCTTATCCAATGTCAAGTGTTTGCTTGTCACCTACATATTTGTAAACGTTTCAATAAATATTGAAAAAGTGCAAGCTATGATGAAATTATGATATCGCAGCATTACACATCGATAGAATGGCAATCAATGAACAAATACATTATTTCATAAATGCTGTTTAAATCTCCAAAAACTTTTCGATTGATGTAAAAGTCCCTAGGTCAAGTTGAATAACTTGGCTTAGTTTTTCAGTTGACTAGCAGTTCAGTTACCTCTTTATCATTTAAAAATAGCTCTAATATAGCTGATTAAAAGTTGGTAAAACCAGAAAACATTTTGTTACAAAATTGACTTTGAAATTGTAAAATTAAAATAAGCACAGCGACGAATTTAATGAGGTTTTTGACCCAGGTAATTTCTTTGTTGAAAACAGAAACGTTATAAGAACATAACCATAAAGATACTTTATCAATTCGCTCTTTGGAGATAACCTCGGTTAAAGAAATATTTGGAGGACAGACGTTAGAACTGACATATTTTTTAACTCTTGGTTTTGTTAAATGCCTAATGGACACTTAAATGTTCGATCATCCACACTTTATTAAGTTAATTTGTCATTTATAAGTAAATGGTTGGGTTTCAGACACACGCAGATAAAATGCAACCTAAGGATGACTTCAAGTTATCTGTTTACAAAGTACTTCATTTCTGTCACACCCGTACCAAAGGATTATGTAGCAAACGACGAGGAATATGCCAAAATATTTTGGAAAAATACAAGGAAGTTTGGAATGTTTAACCATCGATATGTTTACACAAGGATAAACGTTACGGAAACTATTGTAAAATTATTTCTTTATATGTAAATTGTAGCTTAGCTTTGGAAAGAGACCTGGCAAAACATCGAAGGAGTAAACAAAAACATTTAATTGAATTATGACCACCGCTTAAAATATGAGTAGGAGTGCATAGATCATAACCATTAAGGCGACGATAGGCGACTTGTATTGATTTTATACTGAAGATCACGTCTAAACGAGTAGTATTAATGATTTGGAAAAAATATAAGTTTGATTAGAGCATTTTCTTAAAAATATATGAATATTTTAGATTATGTTTTTTATATTACGTAGTGAAATTAATTTGCAAAGTTATGTGTAATGTGTATAAAAATCTGAGAATCACGCAAAAACTATCAGGCGTATTTTTCTGATACCTTCATCATTTTAAAGATAATTTAATTCTCGATCTTTTAGTACACGTGTTTTATTAAAATACCTTTTGTTTTATGTATAATAAATTAATAATGCGTCTAATTTGGGACAGCGCTCCTTGATGGACACTCCTATTACTGGCTGAACATACAACGCGTTGTGTGAGCTCAGTACAGAACAAGAAACCTAATCACTCAAGGTCACTGGCATATATCTGCGTCTTAAGTATCCTGTTGGAATTTGTCTAAGCATAATAATTACAGTTTTCTCGAACTTGATACCTACTACGTTACCTAGAGTCATTAATTTCTCGTAGGCCCAAACAATTAGAATGCATTGGAAAATAAATGACATATTGAAATAAAATTTAATGATGACTTTGTGTCCTTCGATTCAATGAACATGTAATTGTTGATTCAATACCTGGTTCAGACAATCACCGGCGAGTCATTTGCATTACCGGTATAATCAGAATTATTTTGACTACAGACAAGTACCACATATCTAGTATCATATCAGGGATTGAACCGATCGTTTCGGAAATTGTAAGATTGGAAGCTGCGCAATTGACTCCGATATTGTTTCGAGTGACGAAGAGGTCGGGTGCCCTTGAGGGATCGTTTACAAATTTAGAACACTCGGAGATGCAAAGATAGTAAAACAGGGAATACACTGTTTATTTATTTGATTACTAACCGTTTTATCTTATCTCATTCTCCATACGATGCGTAACCAAAAGGTGCGCTGGCTTCTTTGTTGAAACTGAACTGTCCTTCAACTTACATTAAGTTCATTCCATATCACTTCGCACCTGAGCGAACTGATTCGTATTATTCACATAAACAACTTATTTGTAATTCAAATGCTATTTAGTGTATGCTCCAGTAAATCAATTAAGAATCACTAGGTAATGCGATTAAGAACAGTCACTGTCTGGGGTTGTGTCTGTTTGTTACTCATCAGTTTAATCACGTTTATTACTTTTTAGAAAGTCTATTTATGGAGAAAGTGACGTAACGGGTAGACACAAGATTAGCAAGTGGGCTATATATTTTCGATGATGCGGTTAGCAATTCCGTAGGCGTGTCCTAGGCTACTTGCATCTACAGTGTAGATATATCTATTGCAATGCGCAGAGGACCTCTAGATCGTTAAACCTGATGGTACAATTGCAAGTATAAATAGACCCCATGAGAAAACCATGTTTTTCTCTTTATTCTTTTCTACGGAGAAGATTTAGAATGATTCATCTTTGCGTGAGTAATAAAAGGGTCCAAATACATGTTATTGACTCGCGAAAGGTCAAAGAAATGGTTCAGCCTTGGTAATTACTTTGTAGTGCGAAGGTTATTATTTGTTAAATAACCACAAAACAATTAATGAACCTATAGGTCCAAATCTTTTTTGGACGTTTTTTTAGACTAGTTAGTTACCAACTTTATAGTGTCTATGAAGTTGTTAGCTTAAGGAATTCTTAGAAACATTCACCAGCTGAAGTAAGGCAATTGAAGTCTATGAAGCAACCATGCGAAAACTGGCCGATCGATATACACTTAGTAACATTGTAAGCATTTTCTTGTATATGGACCACGTTAGCAGGCCCAGTGGTTCTACGTACGACGCAAGGTATAATTAGCATTAAGTAGCGCTCGCTATGAAAAACATCCCCACGTCGACGCCAAGGTTCAATTACGGTTGATTTTGTATTATCAAGATTCGTAAGTTTTTTCTCGATAGAGATCTGAAAAGTCTCGGTTTACGAGCACGGATGGGCAAAGTTAGCTTAGGAACGTAGAAGGCGTCCCGTGGTCGGAGCTAGTCTGCTAGATCGATTGAATAGATGATGAAGAGGTTAGCTAGATTGCACTGGGTGGAAATGGTATTATAGGGAAGCTTTCGAGGCCTTAGTATTTCCAGCAGTGGTCTGCCATAAAAATAAAATAATCGGATTTTTTATGTAATTATGCTATGCTAGGCAAGGTTAAACACCTCATTATTTTTGACGAACTATCCAGCTTTAGTTACGAAACTGTCAACAACGCGTCCTATCTCTCTCATTAGTTGAGTCTCCGGTTAAAATTAGTAAATATCTTAATTTATCTTACTTAACCATGAACCGGACAAACCTTTCATTAATTACCAAAGGATAAGATATATATAGTGAATTTTAACAAGAGCGTAAGCTGCGCTTCTTTTTTGTGTATTTTTTTATGTTTGTATATCTGTACTATAGTGGATTAAGGCGGGGTTATCCGAATTTTCCTGTTTTAGAATCAATTTTAAATAGTCAAATCAGTGTATTTAGGTCCTGAAAAAAATATATATTATAGATACATCCTTGTTGGAGGGAAATTAAAGGTTCAAAACACGATAAATTTGAAATTTTCTCGATAAAAAAAAAAACCGAAACAGGGTCGATATCAAAAACATTTTTCATCTCATTTCCTAATTACAGCACAAAATTATATGACAATTGCATGTAGGATGAGGTAATCGTATTTTCGAGGGAAATTAAAGGTTGAATTTTTTTGTTTACAACATTTTTTTTAAATAAACCCCAAAATAGTAAATCAGGCTTAATCGGCTCGCGCTCAGAGTCCTGCGTCCTGGTCCTGCTACGTCATCGAGGGTGGACCTGTCGGTCGATTCTGTAAAAATATCACCGTCAAACTTAGGTGAAGTGAGCGTGAAGTGAGCTGTCAATAGTGTTAATCCCTAGCATCCTACCGGTTGATTCTGTGGCAGTGACAGCTCACTTCACGCTCACTTCACCTAAGCTTCACGTTAATATTTTTACAGAATCGACCGACTGTGTTATTTTTTTTTAAATACGCTCTCTCTGCCGTGTTTAAAAAAAATCTAATAAAATAAGAACACATTAGATATGAAATTGCGAGAGCTCAAAAAAAATATCTCGTAATTATATTGTACTTTTAATTCATAATATTGTATCAAAAGTGTGATTATTTGTATGTGATATGATGACGTTGAATTGACATCTAAAATAGTGTCACACACATTACAGATTATTATCGATAAAATTATACTCAAGTGTGAGTCGTATATAATTTTTATCGTCGTTTACGAAGCAGTTTTAATAAAACACAGATTTCTAAGATTTTTTAATCAGATTCGTCCATTTTACTATATTCACTCTCCATCGAACTGTGTTTGCTACTATCATATCTTAAATTAGAAACACATAATATACAATGTGTCCGGTTGTCGCTTGTATATCAATATTTAAAACAACTTTCACTCTGGCAACAACAATGACGATTAGAAATAAATCGCTGTTTCAAACAAAAGTGCTATACTAACACGACCAAATGTAGGAACACGATAAAAATCGTAATGATATTTTTCGAATAGCGGAGCAAAGTAGCAACACACGATTTTTTTATTGAATCCGTGATTTTATCGTATTGACTCAGTGTGAACAACTACGTATAAGTATACGAAAAAAAGGCCTTCTAAAATGTCGATGTCCTAAAATAATAGATTCGATAAATTATAGCTGTAGCAGTAGGTACGTCCCTTGACAATAAAGTACGGCAATTGTTACTTCATATGTAGCTGTCAATATTTACGGATCTTCATGAGCGGTGGGAAACACCCAAAACAAAAGAATATGGTCACAGAATAAGCGAAACAGACAAATTTTAGCCCATTCTAATTAATAAAAATCTCAAATTAAAGATTTTTTAAATTCTGACACTGAAGGGGTTAAATAGGGGATGAAAGTTTATATAGAATTTCGCAATTTTTGTCTTAAATTCACTTACTTGATTAATAAAAAGTGGCCAAGTGCGAGTCGGACTCGCCAATGAAGGGTTCCGTTCTAATATTTGAGTTGATTGAATGAAAGGTATTATATATAAATTGCGGTTTACGATTTATGACGTATTAAAAAAACTACTTTCTAGATCTCGTTCAAACCAATTTTCGGTGGAAGTTTACATGGTAATGTACATCATATTTTTTTTTAGTTTTATCATTTTCTTATTTTAGAAGTTACAGGGGTTACACACACATTTTACCACTTTGGAAGTGTCTCTCGCGCAAACTATTCAGTTTAGAAAAAAATGATATTAGAAACCTCAATATCATTTTTGAAGACCTATCCATAGATAGACACACGTATGGGTTTGATGAAAAAAAGTTTGTAGTTTCAGTTCTAAGTATGGGGAATCCCCAAAATTTATTGTTTTTTTTCTATTTTTGTGTGAAAATCTTAATGCGGTTCACAGAATACATCTACTTACCTAGTTTCAACAGTATAGTTCTTATAGTTTCGGAAAAAAGTGGCTATGACATACGGACGGACAGACAGACATGACGAATCCATAAGGGTTCCGTTTTTTGCCATTTGGCTACGGAACCCTAAAAATCACCTACACTGCTGGGTCTAGAAGCATGTAATTTTGCACAAGAGTTCCTTTTATAACGAACGAAATGAGGACTTTGGTATTTTCTATCAAAATTAAGTTTTGCGTGACTTTTGAACCATTGCAATACCCAACCCAGTAGAAGCATTGCAATTTTAAACTTTCACCTTACTACCGCAAAGCCACTGGTTGGTGGCTTGATACACTAACTGAGTCTTACATATTATACCCGACTATCCCGGCTATCACTAAAAAAATCCCGTGTACAGTTTGTACACTGGATTTATCATTAACAGTCACATAACCATTATTAATATTATTTTTATTAAAACCATAGATGGCAGAAGAGGCCTAAACTTCATGTTTTTCTTTGTACGTTCTACGAGACTACGAACTATCCCATAACACTATATCAAAATGTAAAAATTTTGTTTCTTTAATTAATAAAATGAATTGATTGTTACAACACAGCACTTTAGCCGATAACGACACCGAACCGACATCGTCACGATATCGCCGGTCAGATGATCGGATATGTTTAGCGCCCACCAAACGATTTTATATTATGTTGTTTTTGTCACCTATATCGTCGCAGACAGCAACCGACGCCGATATCGGCACGATATCTACCGACGAAGACACAGTGCGGTGAGAGTAGCGATATTCTTTCCCTTGAACACACTTTTTCGCACTGACTTCGAGACGTCGATATTCAGTAGGTAGATACTATGGTTGTTTGGTGCGTCGCGATTGTCATCCATATTCACCAATATCATAATAATAATATCGGTATCGAATCGATGTCAATATAGCTGCCGATATTTCGGTATCGGGTTGGTGTCGTTATCTGTTATTTAATGTGGAAACGCCCATCAAGTACACAGGACATTTTAAGTAATCGTTTTATTTCATTACACCGTAGGTCCCATAAAATGAAAACTTATGGAAAAAAATCGAACCTAAGAAAAACTAGTTCAGTTGATCAACTGCAAATATTTTATTCTGTGGCATGGATTTTCCGCGAAATGGTCGGCAGTGCATCGTAAATAAATACGTCGCTCTGCAATTGGGGGAGGCGGAGGTAGCGTTTGAAAGGCCCACCGAACCGGAAAACCTAGCCTTAAGCAGGAACATACAGCAGCCATGCATGCACCTCAAGTATATGAACGGTAATAAATATTACTTTGTAGTGAAAGGAAAATATTAAAGAAATTGTTTATTAGTTTTGTTTGACTCTCATATTTTATGAGAACAAATAAAAATGAACAAATATGCTGCTACTGCTACAATTTGATGTACGGCCGCTGCATGTCGGTCGCAGTCTCCACATTGACGGGAATTGGATTGCGTTCGATCGATACAACTTGTCATAACTGTTGCCTTTTTTGTATTGCTCTGCAATATTACAAAGTCACTGACAATTCGCAACAGGTTTGCGAAAGTTGAACTCCCGTTAAATTCCAGTACCAGTTAAGAATTCCTGTGAAATGCGGGATCCGTTAAAATGGATAAAAACTTGTGCCACCAGTATCGCTCGATACTTGGAGATATAATTTCTCACATATTAAGCTGTCACCGAGTGCAGTTAGGTAGTGAGCTGTGAGATGGTCGGCCGTTGACGCCGTGTCCGGTGCCGGGGGCCGTGTAATGTTGCGTAACGAGAGACAGTTACGCAAAGCCAATGTCAAGAGCGCCGCGTCAACGTTGTACCAACGGCGCGGGCCTCCGCACACCCGCCGCACGCGCCGCCCGACACGGCCGCACGCAGGGTCAACGACCACGATACCAAACAATATCTTAAAGCCAAAACTTGAACTTGAACAAAGATTTGAGAAGATGATATTGGCTAAAAGATTAAAAGAATCGACGTAGGTACACAAATATTCGAGTGCGGTCAATAAACTTATGTGGACTGTTATTTTAGGTAGGTAGTACCAATCGTGTGGTTTATGGCAACTAATAGTAAAGTGGAATGTGATATTTAGGATAACATCAAAATACCCATAGGATCCTAGCGTTCACATGTGTGATCAAGCCACATAGGTTGCAGATTAGGGCAACGTCACCGAAGAGATCGACTATTGTGACCCGTGTTCACTGATTGACATATTGTATTATCCTTACTTACTGGTATTTTCTTTTGGTTGCAGAGCACGCCGCCGCCCTTGGTGGACTGGTCGTACGTGCCAACGCTGGTGCTGGCAGTGATCCTCGTATTAGTTGCGGCGACGGCGCTGGCTGCGCGCGCGGCGGATGGCAAGCAATCCACGCGCCTGCCTGGACCGCAGGCGCTACCCTTCTTGGGCACTCGATGGCTGTTTTGGAGTAGATATAAGATGAACAAACTACATGAAGCTTATGAAGGTGAGATTTTTATTGCAATGATGATAATGACTCTACCATCAAATTTATAGCTCAGAAAGCAGTAAGCTGTTTCGGAACTCAAGCAAGCATGATTTAATTTAGCAAGCATTCACTCTACACAATTAGGTAACAAGTTTTTACTTTACTTTCATGAACAAAATTGTATTTTTTTTGCTAGAGCACAATTCAGTAAGCCAGTCTATCTCTAATTAAAATCAAGCAACAAGAGTAAACCAGTAAACAATACACAAGCAACAAGAAGCATTTTCTATTAGCAAGTATTAACTGCTGCTATAAAAAGGCTTTAATTAAATAAAAACACAAGGTATTTAGATTTGTAAGCCTCAAAATTATTGATTTTCTGCTAATATTTCTGCAGCAGTGCATGGAGATGTACTCGTACTGAGATAATCTGCCAATGAAGATGTTCCCCGATATTATTGTCAATGCCAACTGATGATGAATCTCCTCTAGACTTTGTAATCTAGAATACTAGATCATGGAATGGAATAAACATAATTAGGTTTCAAGACCAATAAGTAATTGTCAGCTGTAAATAACTTGATCTAGTTTAAGACGATTTATTTATAGTTCACTGTTTGTGCTATTTCGATAACATTATAATTAACACAATTAGGAGGAGGAACAAAACAGCACAGAAATCTCAAAACAAATAACAAAAACAGTCACGTAATTAATTATCCTATTCCTTTGAGTTAATAAGTCTCGGTACATTTTTGTTTCGCGGAGGTACGCAGTGACTTTATGAAAATATTTTAGTTAAGCTCCTGACAGAGCCTAACCAGAGCTGGAATTTCAAGGGTCTGCCTAGCTTTTTCCTAAACTATGTTGGGGTCGCCTTCCAGTCTAACCGGATGCAGCTGAATACCAGTATTTTATGGAGCCTATCTGACCTCCACACCCCAGTTACTGGGCTTCTGACTACCCGTAACGACTATCAAAGATTTACGAACGACAGCCGGGACCAACGGTTTAACATGCTTTCCGAGGCACGGGGGGTCTCGATATGTAATGGATGGTCACCCATCCACCGAACCCGGCAAGCGTAGCTTAACCTTGGATCGACCCGTGCGGCTATTATCATTTAGCCACGAGCCCCGCTGGAATTTCAATGTTATGGGTGCCATATTAACCTACTGTCGCTGTCAAAACTTGTCAAGGCCGGTGATAGCCAGCAACGTTATCAGCGTAATAGAAGCTGACCATTTTGAAAACGCCTATTTTAATATAATCCGTCTCCAAAATTGCCAGCTTTTTCAGACTTTCCAAATGCTTGCAAAATCGACTATTTTTAACTGGTGTGTTTTATAGTTAGGTAAAAGCTAGTTTATGGTCACAATGAGAGATTTGCACACAGACATGTTCAGGCGTTACGGGCCGGTATTCGTGGAGACGACGCCAGGGGGTGCATCTGTAGTGTCCATCGCAGAGCGTGCAGCTCTAGAAGCCGTGCTTCGGGCGCCAGCCAAGCGGCCCTACCGCCCCCCTACCGAGATCGTGCAGGTCTACCGAAGGAGCAGACCTGACAGATATGCCTCCACTGGACTTGTCAATGAGTAAGTAAGACGTCTCGTTCGATTGAGTTGGATATAGGATCTGGAACGAATTAGCATAAGGGTCTTTGGAAGAGCTTTTGGATCTAAACGGCTTGGACGACTTTTATTAAGGGGTGGGATCAAGGGAATCCTTAAGCAAACGCTAAGGGTGTAGGTATCCTGCGAGTTTGTCCGAAAGGGATATCGCGGCCCCGGCACACAGGCAACGGAAGGAACACGGGTGGGTTTTAGTCAGTAAAAGTCTGACACATCCTCCCGCTCCGCCAGAGCGGGAGAAGTTATATATATAGATAGTATATTATTATTAGATAGTTATATATATAGTTAGACAATATCCCACCCTCAAAAAAAAAAAGAAAAAAAGGGTAGGTATTCATGTAGAATACTGGTAACCAGCGCCGATATGCCAGCGCTTTCCGACGCCGACAAGAGCTGGTTGTCAACGCTAGTCGGCGCAGGCATTTTTCATAGTTTTTGCCGAATCAGCGCGAACCGTCGCGTCGCCGATAAACGCCGACAAGTTCCTATCTGATTAGTAGACGCTGATGTGCGATGATTTGGCAAAAAGCTGCCGAGCGCTTGTCGGCGCCGAGAAGTGCTGGCATAGCGGCGCCGGTTACCAGCGTTCTGTATAAATACACCCTGCAGATGCGTTCCGCCTGACTCTGACCTCATCAGTCACCCGGGGAATACCGGTATCTATCCAAAAGCAATCCATTAATATTAATGCGATTACAGACCATAAGCGCGACTAAGAGTTAATTGTATAACTTTTTATGTGGGTAATCATAACATTATGTTCGCATGACGACATCGACACGTGCCAGCGTCTATCTTAGTTTAAAATACCTTTAATCTCAAGGTTTGTACCATACAGTGCCTTATTTAGATGTTCGAGAAGGTTATAAATAAGTTGACGACCCGATTATACGTAGATAACGCCAATCATCTCGTATTTCAAGTCGAGGGTAATTGACATAGATACCTAGTTAAGACTAGGTTATCTTTGAAGTAAGTAAGCATTCATTTACAGCGGGTGGCTTGACCTCGAGTCGGGGTTAAAGTAGGTACCATTGTGTCCTGTGATCGTGATATTTTGGCAAGGCTTTGTACTCCTAGTCACGTAGACTTTAAATATAATTGCGCAGTTACATTGGCACTGTATTAGAACGTCTTTGCAATGTAGCTATTTCCTGTCAACGAAATCTATGTCGATAATACTAGTTTCATCATGATGTTCAACAATGCCTCATCAATTTCGATTACAATCTAATTTGTTGTTCCTTTTGAAACTGTAACTGTACTTCATAGCAATAAATGATAGGATCTGCATCGTATAAAACAGATGCTATATCGTAAACTACATTTAGAATAATGTGCCTATATAATAATGATCTATTAAGATACTGTCATGGCCAAAGCTCAAAGTTACTAAGCAAATGTATGCCTGTCAAATGGAGATATACAATTTGAAGAAGGTTACAATTTTATAAAAAACAAATAACCAAGTGTGCCTAACTATGATTGCCTAAATCTCTAGAAATTAATTAATCTATTTATAAAACGATCACGTTTATTTGGCAGGTAGAGCTTTCAAGGCCCAAGTGAAGTTGTACATACATATGTAGGTAGCTACAGTTAAAGATCTTGCTAGGTTAAACGTAACTAAAATGGTAATAATAGTCTAAAGACGTTGCACGGTCAAGGTTGCACCTTTATGAGATTTCGTGAGTTTTGTAATAGGCGTAAAAGGTTAATGTCAATTGTGTGGGCAGGTAGACGGCAACAATCCGTCATTCGATTATGATTTCCTTTCTGAATATTTGGGGAAGTTCTTACAGAACCTCCGTGTGGCTTGAAAACAAAGGATAGGAATTGATGGGGTTTATGCCTGCAGAGGGTACGCACTGAATTCTCTATCTTTTAATTTAAGACTGCACCTCCTGTAGCTTAATTTCTTAAATCCTTTTCAGACAAGGCGAAAAATGGCATCATCTACGTCGCCACTTGACCGCGGAGCTGACAAGTCCCAACACAATGCAGGGCTTCCTTCCCGAGCTGAACAATATTTGTGATGACTTCCTCGTCCTTCTGGACTCTTGTCGTCGGAGCGACGGCACCGTCACTGCTTTTGACCAACTCACTAACAGGATGGGACTGGAGTGTAAGTGAAATATTTTGTAGTTGTATTTTATACTTTGTCTACTGACGGGATCATATTTGGTTTTATGATGAGACGCCATCAGATACCACAGGAACCACCATGGTAGCAAGAAGCAACTGACAGACAGATGAACACTTTTAAAGCAAACGATACAGACGTTGGTGTAATCGAGATGCTCTACTATTCAATTTTAAGTTGTGTTGAGAAAGAATCGTAGTAAATTGTTATTGACCCTTCTAGATAATTTGATCGTCTGCCGTCTTGCGTATACATTGAGCAAGCATGAGTCAGAAATGCGTTGGAATTTAAGATAAAAGTTGCGTTAGTGACAACTGACAACGTTAACCATTGCTAGCTCTTAATGACCAACGATTCTTGACTTGTTAGATTAGACTTTAACTTTATGAAATACTTTCTCACTTCAATAATTTGTCGTTCCTTTTATGTGCCTAATCGAAATAAATGATTATACTTTTTTTCTTTTAATTATATTCAGTAAACCATTTTTGTACCTGCTCCCCCATGGAATGCGGCGCTCATTCATACATATCTCTCGTACGGAAGGGCTGCGTTCAAGCAACCATATCTCTTAAACCAATTGCCATAGAATTGAGTTTTTGGTATCATTATTTAGGTAAGCTTAACATCTGTTCGATGAGTCTATAAAAAAAGGTAGATAGTTCCCAGGGGTGAATTTTGAAATAACCTTGGTCCTTGGTCAAAACTAAAAACGATGTTAATTTTAACGGAAATTAGATCCCAAACGAGGGAGACAAAACTAGGTGGTTGTGGTTGGTATATATATAAATATAACTAGCGACCCGCGTCTGTTTCGCAAGGTTTTTAGGACTTGACAAAACATCGAGATTTCTTAATTATCTTAAGTTTAATATTAATGTATTATACACATAAAACTTCCGGAATACATTCTCTAAATTGTGTTGAAAACCTCATCAAAATCCGTTGCGTATTTCAGAAGACCAACGCGGACATAAAGACAAACGCGAAAAGCGACTTTGTTTTATAATATGTAGATGTGACATGACAGGCATTGATGCCAACCGGACGCTTTTCGAGAAAAAGAAAGATAAGAAAGGCTGACCCTCACTATTTATGGGTCTAATAATTTGGACCTTGTACTTTGAAATGTGTTTATCAAACAAATGCATCTAATAAATTTATATCGTGTTCTGTCGCGAGGAGTTCAAATGCTAAAGTCTGTGGGTCTTAAATAGATTCAGACAGAGAGTTGCTATAATAGTGACGAGAGAATGACGTCTGACGAGATAAGAATGTGGGTCATTTGTGGAAGAAAATAGCGTTAGACGGCCAACGTACTCGCGTGCGTGCGTCGCGAGGAATGCAACAATCAACATCAGAAATGCATTATGAAATTGTACACTACACCGGATTACATAGATAGAAACATTCTATGAAGTGTTCAATGGAAGCTGTTGCGTACCTCACTCCAAATGTTTTTTGTGGTCACATTCTTCCTTGATGTCGGGATTCATGGTTAGCCACGTATTCTTATTGAATTTTGTCTGTTCGCAGTCTACAAAGATGTTACAACATGCAGTTCCAAAGTAAAATGTTTAGTGTGAAAGGGATGAATATTATTAATAATATATTTCTTGTGTTTCTAACTTTATACGAACGGAGTATCTCCCTAGTGTAAATAATTCTAATGGTATGCAAGAAGTTTCATTGTCGTCTGTAGGTTTAAAGAAACTGAGACGTCTTATTGAGATTATCAACTTTCTTTTCGTCTGACCAGTGTCTAGTTTCTATTCGATAAGTTTTTCTGTATCGGGTGGCGACACGTGTTGGATGCATCTGTTGGAGAATTTTGGTCTACGGTAAACACCCCTTCCGCTCAGCGGATCATCCGCCATCATTCGCCAAATGAAATTAAATTGTTTATTCTGTAAATAGGATATCTGAACCACTTTTACGTCATATTAAAAAAATATAAAAATAGGCTAGATGAGTTCGGCGTTTACTATTTGACTACTCTGAGAAGAAACACCGAAACAAACTCAGAGGTCGCAGTCTCTTTTAAATTTCAGACATAATCTGGGTCAGGCCATATGAGGACCATGTAGATTAGTGTCTGAAATGGTCTTTTGAGGAAAGAAAACACAGATTTGAGTGGACTTGTCCGGTCAGTGCAAGCATTTGTCAGTAATCGTGGAGGTCAACTCAGAACTTAAGGAACTCAACTCGACGAACAATACCAAAGAAAGGACAATTAGGTGGGCGGCATAAACTACTCAAACTGTCAGACCATCATTAAAACTAACTGAGAAAGCAAAAATAAATGAAGGAAGAAAAAAAATTATATCCACATGGTCCTCACATTCACAATAGTTAAAATATTATAATACTTAGCAAACTACATGATTACTCATGCTCATGTCATTTTATATATAATTTTCAACAATGTCAATGTGTTTAAAAAAACTGGTAAGTATATTTTGATGATTAATAATTAATATTAGGTCATCAAAATATAAATTTTAATTAATCATGAAATTAATTTTATTTAATCATCAAATTAATAAATGCTGTAGTAGCGTGTGAAGAGATAACGTAGACCAACTTGTCAAGAATGCAGAAGTAACGTGTAATCATACTGTTACAGCGGTATGCGGCCTAATGCTGGGCTCAAGATTAGGCTTCCTAGAGCGTTGGATGTCGGGTCGCGCGGCTTCCCTGGCAGCAGCCGTCAAGGCCCACTTCAGGGCTCAACGAGACTCCTACTACGGCGCCCCGCTATGGAAGTTCGCACCCACCACACTCTACAGAACATTTGTCAAGAGCGAGGAAACCATTCATACGTGAGTTAGTTTCCCTATCTTAATAATGAAGCAATGCGTAAATATAGTAGTTACGACTTGACTTACGTTATTGACTTTCGTGATTGATAGGCTATTACTCACAATGCGTAGACAGTGTTTTTATAAGATACAGGACTGTTATACGTTGTGACATTGGACGATGTGTACCTACAGATAAGTATTAATATACAGTACCTTATTGTTTACCGACCGTTCAAGTTCAAATTGAATAGGTTTCATTAGTGAGAGTTTCACAATGATAACTTTAAGCCGCCCAGCTTTTACGTCCTCTTTTATGAGCATGATGCAGTATTAGTGATCGATGACATGATGCATAAGTTTGGATATTTGCAGGTATTGTATCCTTGAACATGACCGAGCTTTAACCAGATGATCCATTATTTATAAATATTTTTAAAGTTAGTTTCTTCCTTAATCCAGCCTCGATTAAGGAAGAACCTAAACCTAGCCTTGACCGATTTTTGTTTAGTAAATAGACGAAGGTTAGGAAACTTTTTGTGGTTTTGTGGCCAGACAGTATTGCCGCAGTGTGCATTATGATGAATCAGCAACAAAAGCGCAACAGGAAACACAAAAAAGCTTTTAACCTTGACGTCTAGTTTAAGAATAGTCTGGGTTCAGTCTACACAAAACCTTTGTTGAGTAATTTTTATTAGTTCCGTATATTATATAGCTAGTTAGATTACAATATTTTATACATTATCCTAATAGGTATTTCGATTGCATACATCCAGATTCTGGTCTTATCCACCCAATAAATCCCATAATTATGAATACAGTCAAGCAATAATAAAACCAAATTGTTGGCAGGATAGTATCGGAGCTGATGGAGGAAGCGAGGAACAGGAGACAAGGCACTGCCGACGATGACGCCATGCAAGAGATCTTCATAAGGATTCTGGAGAACCCCGCCCTTGATATGAGGGACAAGAAAGCCGCAATCATTGACTTTATCACAGCTGGCATTGAGACGGTATGCTTAAAAATATTTTCGGTTTAAGATTTCCGAACACAGATATTCTTTTACAAAACTGTGGCCAACAGATTTTTTTTAAACGAATTTTCAGGATATAAATATTCCTGGGAATTATCGTATTGGCTTCCAAGTTGTGTTGCTCGCAATAAACAAGCCTGGTACGTCAGCCGCAGGTCATACTGAAAAATAAAGTAACTTACTTTATCATCGCCGAGCCAAGGGGCTCGTGAGTGGTGACCAAATCATGCGATTTGACGATAATGTCCAGCATAGACTGAAAATCAATAAAGACTTTCAGAATGGACAAAACGCATTGCAAACGTGAAAATACAGCACCCAAAATTTCTAACCATTCATCGCTTCCTAGTTTAAGCTGGAATTTGATTCTCGGTGACGTGAGTAGTTGGCAAGCCATTTTAGGTTATGGTCCCTGACATGCGGTGCACAACTAAGCTGCATGTAAAATGCTTCCTCCAACTTCATTTTGTTCTTTTTCTAACAGCTAGCAAACAGCCTCGTATTCCTGTTATACTTGCTGAGCGGGCGGCCTGACTGGCAGCGTACTATTCGCTCCGAGTTGCCTTCATGCAGTTCCCTGACTGCTGAAGACCTTGCAGCCGCCCCGTCAGTTCGGGCAGCTATCTATGAAGCCTTCCGGCTGCTGCCAACTGCACCGTTCTTGGCCAGGCTTCTGGATGCGCCTATGACTATTGCTGGGCATAAGTTGCCTGCTGGGGTGAGTTGATATTTTTCTTCGACAATACATACTGGGTGTGTCAAACGTAGTGGTCCAAAGGCAAACGGGGCAAAGTGGAGGTGGCTACCTATCATTTAAAAGTGGGGATATTCTCAACAGTTCAATTTAATGTTCAATAAATTTTTCAATTTCAAGAAATCTTATAATTACACTTCGAATCTTTAACTCTGTGGACAACATTTTCGACGTTGCGAGTTCAAATCTAGTTGAAGATGCCTTGATAGTGTAGGTACAAGATTATGTTCCTATTTACGTTCAGTGTGGCTCTGCAATGCTTCAGATTTAATTTTTAAGTAGGTACCTACTTGTTTTTTTCAAACAAAAAATAAAGTCGATCGATTGGTCCTGATATTTCAGTTTCAGTTCGTCAGGGCTGAACCAAATTGAGCTTATAATTTTAGCCAATTGTAAATAGTCATCGTATTCTCTTTGTGATATTTTTTTTCTGCCTTAGCCCATCGCGAACACATACTCAAATGAGAGGACTTTGTCCTGTATAACTTTAAGAAATACTATAAAAACATGTTTGTATTTCGCAGACGTTTATCTTGGCCCACACGGGAGCGGCGTGCCGTCGCGAGGAGAACTTCTGGCGTGCTCGCGAGTTTATACCAGAGCGTTGGGTCAAGCCAACAGCGCCCCATGCTGCAACTCTAGTCGCTCCATTCGGAAGAGGACGGCGTATGTGCCCCGGGAAACGCTTCGTGGATCTTGAGTTACATTTGCTGCTTGCTAAGGTATGACAATCCAGACAGTGGCTGAAAATAGGGATGTAACGGAGGCCATCTTAGGGGTGGTGGACGCGGAAAAAACGAAGGAACAAAAAAAATCCTTTTGAATGCACATTTATTGAAATTGAAATTTAGAAGGGGCAAATTATATTTCATAGAAAACAGTTTGCGGCTTTTTCACGTTCTAGGCGATTTGAATTTCATAAATTAAATCGGCTTCACTAAACAGTTGCTCACTTGGTATTGAACTTGGTGGTGGCCATAACAGGGTAGTAAAAGCTTGAAACTTCCGGGTTATTTCTCCACTACATTACGGAGCCGAGGTACCGTTACAACCCTAACTGAAAGCAACCACGGCACCTCCTGCTACCTTGGTAACTCCTTACAGACGAGTACCTATCCTGAACGGGTGTCGGTAAACGCTATATCTTAGTAGACATTGCTTCCTAAAGTCCACAATACATTCGGCCCGTCACAAATTACTTAGAAGTGCGAAGATCGTAGTTTTACAATTCTTCCCGGTTGAAACTCTAGAAAATGTTTTGGGGACAGCATTTTGTGATTTTTGAGGTTCAAAAAGTTCTGATTCTCAGCATATTTGAATCAATGATTTTTGTGTTGTATCTATACCCTGAATTTCCTCCTTTCTCTTTGGACCTTTTAATCATTTGGACTGCCTTTGAGGGATGGTATGATATGGATATTTTCATTCTCTTCGGTACTCATTTTATTATTATTATTTTTGTTCACAGATAATGCAAAGATGGCGCGTGGAGTTTGATGGCGAGTTGGACATACAGTTCGACTTCCTGCTGGCGCCCAAGTCACCGGTCTCGCTGCGATTAGTCGAGTGGTAGTCGTACGCTTATCGTTAGCTACGTGCTATCGTTTTGTACTTCTGCTTCAGATCAAAGTTGTCATTGGATAGATTGTATAGATGGAGAAGGCCTTTGTTCAGAGATGGCATTTAAGACCTGTGTAGTGTGCTCGTAAGCATTATATAGTTGGGCCATTTATTTCCTCGTCTTCCATGAATATTGCGATTGTATAATCAAAGCTTTATAAAGACTAAAGATCGCCATTTATTTTTAAATTTGCTATTTAGTTTTTAATGACAGTAACAACGTCCGTCTTATATCTTGCTATTTAATTTTAAGCGAGTGCTCGAAATGTCTTCCACTTGTTCGGTTAAGATCATTGGCATTCGTCTAATTATATGCTTCTATTTAAGTATAAATGTAAGTAAGCCTAATGTGTTGATCCGGATAGTTTTCATTTCTTCGAAGTAATTTTAACTCAGTTGCCATGTCAGCTCAGTGTAGGGTGCGTTACAGGGTATTGGCAAATTCTGCTCAAATCGCACACTTCTTTCTAATTTTGAAAGAACTGTTCACAAATTATTGTATAAGAACGTGTAATATTTACGTAGAATACTGATCTAGTTTATAGCTACACAATATTATAAAAAATATGGCTGTGTTAATATCAAAAACGTATTTATATAAAATGTTATAACCGCAAATACCTCTTGTTATAAGACTGTGTACTGCCAGCACATGCATTTGTAAAGATTTTAATGCAATTTTTAATCTAAGCGTAAACATTTAAGTTAAGCATTCCATTTTAAAATAAGTTTTTGGTAATACCAGCTTCGATATTTATAATAAAATCATAAATAAAGGACAACGACCAAAGCACTATGGCAAGTGGCGCATTTGGTTTTATACCGCGGGAAACCTTAGTCGGTATTGGAAAAACCTAACACAAAAATGAATTGATAAACGATTTTTCTACAAATGCAAGATAATTTTGAACTTGGATTTTTATGTAACTTGGTGACTCTTCTATATGATTCGGTTCAGACTGATGTTAGGCTATGTTACCGCATATAAAATTTGTTCGTCATATTATTCTGCATCTTATTAATAATGTTTGATTGATGACCGCGAAAAAAATTTAATATTGCACCAGTTTTGGTCATTGGCTTTTAAAGTGGCCATTTCCTATGATTATTTTATAATGTAATATTTTTATGTTGACGTTAGTTGTATAGCAAAAAAGTGGATGGTTCCATCCTTGTTAGCTTTTATTAAAACGGATTACTTTGTTTATCATTATATAGGAAACATACATACATAATGAGGATATTGTTATAAAATATATTATTTTGAAGTAATAAACTGAACCTAATATTTTATTATATAGAAAATTAATAAAGAGATTACAATGTAACTGTGTTTTACTTGTTACTTGCTTGTTACCTCTTGAGTTGTTGGCCTTAATAATCTGTTTCTCAGAATAACCCTTATTATTTTAAGCCTACTTAAGTCGAAACATCTCTTGTTCCATCTGCAGCGAACCACCAGCTCGTCGATCCACCTTACTTCATCATAACTTGGTTTCGTCTCTATAATTTTCGCTTAGCAACCCTCCTTCAAGGATTAGCTTGCTCTTTAAAAGCTATCAGTGCTTTGACAACCATGGTCACTGGTCAGCCCACTCCAACTTGGCTTCTTAGACAGTTTTCACAGGGTCTATTAAAGCCAAAGATCGTTGGCTTTTTGGGTCAGCTCAACAATGCGACTATAGAATATGTTCCTTTTCTAGGCTTTGTAAGCTATGCTCACTCTGGAATTTTGAAAAATGTAGTTCGACGGGAATAAAGTATTTCTCCGTATTCTTTAATTGTAGGTGGTACCTATAATTAAAGACTATTACTATTGCTATTGAGGTATTTGCGGTTATAATTAAAGAAAACGGAACTAAGCTGATTAGCGGGGATGGGAAAGAGAGGCCATGCCTTGCAGTGAGTGAGGTCAGGCTGTAGATGATAATAATGAAGCTAAATGGTTCAAAATAGTGCACAATATCCAACGTCACTCTAGGCACTTAGCTCTATTGTGTCATGCAGCATTTTCTGCTCCTCAGTTAGGAACTAACAATAATTACATCAAAAATGTTGTCGGTCAAAATTGAGATGATAGATACAGTCTACCTTCTCAAGAATCTGAAAATTTACTGGGATTAGGTACGACTGAAACGGTTCTGTAGTTAATCATGACTTACTAAACTTGGAACATATTCAAAATCGTGGTAGACGGAGTTCTTACTATTTGTGACAGATACTTTATGTCCTCTTGACCAGTCTTGGTATACAACTTGTAATGAAAAAAAAAACTGACTAAGTAGGTTAAATTTTAGAGGCTCCCAAATATTTTATTGCGGTTTGTTACGAACGTTACGATTTATTGACGATAAAATATCTCTATTTATACATACAAATGATAACAAACTGAGGTTTTACATCAACTTGCGGTGAGATAGGTTATCAGTCTATTTGTATAAAAGTGTTCTCTTAATCAAAACAATAACTAAACGCACATCATAACGTTAGCCGTGTATCAGTCAACATCTACTAATAACCTCTAAATTAAGTTGTTTTGAAAGATGAAGTTCTGTGCAAACTTGGCTTTTATGTTTACGGAGGCATCCTCTATGCTAGAGAGATATGCTTTGGCAAAAGATGCTGGATTCAAGGCTGTGGAAAGTGGATTCCCTTTCGGTTTAACGGTGGAACAAGTGAAGGATGCTAAGGAAAAAGCCGGCATTGAACAAGTGTTGATCAATTTGAAGACAGGTTTGTAAACAAGGAATTCTCCTATTTTGTGGACTGAAAAAAGCTAAACATCCCTTGAATTTGTGATATTGTCAATGATTTGATTTATCCATAATTATCGTTTTTCAGGAGATGTAACCAAGGGAGAGCTAGGAGTAACAGCAGTGCCAGGAAGAGAAAATGAATTCAAAGAAAACTTCGCTACTACAGTCAACTTTGCCAAGGCACTAAAAGCCAAGAAAATACACATAATGGCTGGAAAGCTACAGAATCCTACATCACAAAACTGGGAAACTTATGAGAAGAATTTGAAGTATGCAGCTGACATACTGAAGAATGAGAACCTCCTTGGAGTTATTGAACCTATAAATCAATATTCTGTGCCAAATTACTTTTTGAGCGATTTTAACAAAGGTATAACTAAACTTTACTTTTTATATCTATTGTAATTTAGGGAAGAATTTTAAGGTACACAAACTTGATTACTTATAAGTATAACAAATTATAATTGAGTTTGCCCTTGATATTTTACTATCTTGATTGCAAACAGTTATTCAATATTTAATCAAGCCCCTTAATATCTCTAGCCAATTATTGAATGTGTATTGTGTAAGTACCTACTTATGTTTCAGCATTGGACATCGTCAAACGCATCAATAGTCCCAACTTGAAACTTATGTTGGACGTGTTCCACTTACAACAAATATGTGGTGATATATCTCATAGCATCACCAACTTTATGCCATATGTTGGTCATGTGCAGGTAATAAAATACCAATTACATAATAGACCATAAGTAGAATTTGTGTCTTCTTTTTAGCGTGTCAGTGCGACGTTTTAATGAAATCAATGCAATGTAATGGCATTACTTGTTGCATGTTGAATTCTGTAACAAACAATTTCTACTATCTACCTACATTTACTTAAAGCTACCTAAGCATAACCAGCCTGTAATGTTCTCACTGTTGAGACACAGGCCTCTCTTCGAGAAGGAGTGGGCTGTACTCTACCTCGCTACACAGCTAAGCTACCTACTTGCAATTCATTATTTGGTGTGTTACACTGAAGTGTAACAGGTTTCTTTATATATGATAGCAAATATGAGTGAAATTAATATTGATGTGTATTGTATAATGTCTTCATTAATAATTTGATTACAGATAGCTCAAGTGCCAAATCGCAATGAACCAGACACTGAAGGAGAGATAAACTACAAGTATGTTCTCACCCAGTTGGAGAACAGTGGCTACACTGATTGGATCGGTCTAGAGTACAAACCACTGAAGACTTCCAAGGATGGACTCACATGGGTCACGAATTATGGCTATAGTTTGTGATTTGTACAAAATGGTCTTCTTCTTTTCGTGTGGTGTGACTAACCTGGACAACATGGTGATAAATACTTTGTGTAAATGTATATATGTGATAGATTTATGTAAATAAGGAACTTTCATCCTAAGATAACTGATCAGTTTGTACACAATACTCAAAGAGATTGAACCACTTCTGGTAGAAGAGCATAGAAGTAAAAATTCCTTCATAATCATAATCATAATCATAATCATAATCATTTATTTGCTTTGAAAGTAGGTACATAAATAAAGGTGTTTACAAAATGTTGAGATCCTTGTACAATCTACCAATTAGGCATGCAAATTATAGAATTTAAAACTAGGTTAATGCGAATAATAATAAAAAATAAAATAAAAAATACAATGTCAATAATTACATCTAAAGAGTAGGGTCATTTAAAAAATCATTAATTGAATAATAACACTTATCAAGTAATAGGGCTGTCAGTTTCTTTTTAAACATTTGGATTGGGTGATTTTTAATAATATTCGGTATTTTGTTATAAATGGTAGGACCCATGCCAAAAACACTTTTCGTAAGTAAAGCTGTATTGTAATTACCATTTTGCAATAGGTTCCTATATTGGCTTCTAACAGGCCTTATTCTAGTTTCTGATACTGTTAGAAAGTAATTCTTATGCTTTCTCACAAAAATGGCTATTTCTAAAATATATAATGCGGGAAATGTCAACACTTTTAGGGACTTAAACATAGGTACACAACTGTCTGTCATTTTCAGGCCACATATTGCCCTTATACATCGTTTTTGGGCCTTAAAAACTTGTTCTCTCAAACTACAATTACCCCAGAATACAATTCCATATCGCAGAATTGATGCCACTAAACCATGGTAAGCTACCAATGTCGTAGTTGTACTCACTTTTTTACTTAAATTGAATAGCACATATGCAGAAGTGCTTAGTTTTTTACACACCTCTTCGGCTTGGGGTTTCCATGTTAACTGACTGTCTATTAATATACCTAAAAATTTGGTCACTGTTACTTGGTCAATTTTTTGTCCGTCGTATTCTATAGTCATTTGTTGTACCCGTGAGCGTTGATAAAGCACAAAGCTCAAATAAAATTATGTATGTTTAATTAAATAAAATGTTGTTATTGAAATATAAAACGTTTATTACTATGATTAAAATAATAATTAATGAATTAATACTAACTTAACAACTTCTATGCAAATACTATGCACCATTAGTCTGGAACTGTTGCACCCAGTAATGTTTTTTCACAGCATCCAATGATAACCTGTCTTTGCTTGAATGTTTTAGGAGCTGCAAGAAATGAATAAAAATGTAATACTCCACACATAATGCTTTTCTTTTGGTAATATTTCATGTAAAATTGAAGCTATCAATGAATTTCATACATCTACTGTTCTAGTTTTAAATTCTCTGGTAGTCTTTATCTGGACGCTGTGACTAATATTTGTATAGTCAAAACTTAAATATGTTTTATCCATATAATGTGTATGAAAAGAAATACCAACTTTGGAAATAAGATCCTTAGCTCCTTCAGGTACGTAACTGGGGTACACCATGTCCAAAGAAAGGATTCTGGCATAAGTCTTGTCTTGTCCCTCACTCTCAAACGGGGGCTTGCCTACAAGGAACTCATAGAGCAGCACTCCGATGCACCAGTGGTCAACGGACACATCATAGACTTCACGCTTGATCATCTCAGGAGGTAGATAGTCTAATGTGCCGCACATGGTTTTTCGCCTATAACAAAGAGAAAGCATTTTTGTTAGGTATTTACAAAGCTACATGATTTCAGAAATAAACATAACATCAATCCTTGTTTCACTATAGGTACACCTCTGCCCAACCCTTTGGGGTTGGGCAGAGGTGTGCACCCACAATTCACCAGTTATGTTTAAGTCCCATGTAATAGGGGGCGAGCCTATTGCCATCAACTAGGCAGTAATCCAAACTCTGGACTGTTACTGAGATAGTCTAGATAGAAAAACCGAATTACAATTTGTTCCACTTGGAAATCGAACCCAGAACTTATGCTCAGCAGTAGTGCTTGCAACCACTATACCAATGAGGCAGTCAAGGCAAGTGGGCTGAAATTTTATTTAATTGGATATATGAAATGTGGCTAACTAGCGAACTAGAATATTAACTAATGAATTGCAATTATAACACTGAATTTGATGTTGTAACCGTTTTAATTGTAAAAAAGGCATTTGGAAAGTTTTCATATACTTTTTTTTTTATTTAAAACTAAATACTCGATGTTACAATATTAATTATTGTATATCATTATAAATATTTTAGTTTGCTAGTTAGCTACATTTCATATTTTCTTATCAGTAATATTATCAAATTAATAAAAACAGCTAAATATTTGACATCTATTTGCAATGTGGACAACTTTCTGAATAAACGCTCTTAATAAGTACACCACCCACCATCCTTATGATTGGCTTCTAATAATTTAGTGTATAAAGAACATGGTTTTTTTGTAGTGATCCAAAGTCAACAGGTTTAAAACTCAAACTTGTGCGTGATATATCTTTAATAAATACGTTTTTACATCTAAGTACATCTCAAAAAACTCTTTTCAGTTTGTGGAGTCAAATTCTTTACATATTTAGGTCTTACCTCTCGGAAGGGGCATGCACAGACCAACCAAAGTCAGCAAGTTTGAGATCTCCACTGAATGCTACCAGTATGTTCTCAGGCTTGATGTCTCTGTGGATGACATGGTGCTGGTGGCAGTACTCCACAGCATCTGCAACCTGAAATAAGAGACAAATACAAGGTTGAACTGAAATTCATTGACTGTGCCAACTAGTAATACTTTTTAGACTGCGGTAACCAATAAGTAGTAAGGTCAGTAAAGTTTAACGCTAGCCCATAATCAAAAAGAGACTGCCCTATACTATAAAGCCCAAGTTGTGGGTACCAAGGAGGGTTTACTTTGAGCCTCCTAGCTTTTAAAATGGCCATTACAATCTTACCTGGTAAATGTATCTAGCAGCTTTGGGTTCAGGGAAGCGTCCTTTGGGAGAATTAGTAAGATGTTTATACAGCTCTCCACCAGCTGCAAACTCCACCACTAAGTAAATACGACGCTCATCGTGGAACCAGGTCAGTAGACGTAGTATATTTGGATGTCTGAAGAGGAACAAGCGTTATAAAAGATTGGTCTCAAATAAGTTGGAAAAACAACTATTTATGTAGGAAACTCAGGTCATAGAATAAGTTAATGGGCTAACAACTAAAATTTTTACTTACTTCAAATGCGACTGAATTTCAATCTCCCGCATCACTTGTCGTTCACATTTCGACCTCACAATCTGTGATTTGAAAAGGGTTTTGATGGCTACTAAATAGCCAGTTTTCTTCTCCCTGGCAACGTGAACATGTCCGAATTTGCCTTGGCCAAGGGCTGAACCCAACTCGAAGTCTCTGGGAGCCCATTTATACCTGAAATATGTGGAAAGATTACTTAAACAAAATTCTAATTTCATTAAACTTTTCTATTTGTAAGAATCACTTACGAAGTTCCGTACGCTTCGTGGTTTATTATTTTAGTTTCTAATTCTAACACGTCACTATTCATTGTCATAAATTTTCGAAATATCTGTTTATCCTATAGTCAAATTTTAATTTAAAGAACAATACAAACAAAGCAATTAAAGTCCGTTGTCCGTTGCGTTTTCAAAACTTTGACACTTGACAGATAATCATATCACACAGAGCACAGATGTACCAAATCGATTTTAGAACGAACAAAAATTCAATTATAAATATAATGCTGCTACTGTAAATACCCAGTAGGTTTATATTGTTTGACGAAATAAAGAAAGACTATTTGAGAGAGTCATTAATATTATAATATTATAAGTGATCAGTTGTTTTGTATATTGGACACAGTAGGATAATAAATAAATTTAGGTACGTACTTCCGTATTTTTTGCGGGACTGTCGGTTAATGTTTGTCAATTTGTTTGGAAGATAGATATTTTTTATTTTTCGACTACGGCGAAGCAAAATGGAGGGTATGATTTTGTCCGGTATGTATGTACGAGTATGTTCATCTGTTCCCTCTAACTTTGAATATGGCGCCCTCTAGAGGACTAGGAAAGAACAAACATATTTTTGTTTTTGATGATGCCGTGTTGGATATCGTATGAAAGGGCTTAATTAGCATATTTCAAACTTATTTATAAATTATAATTCCAAGATAATTTAAATAAACATAAAAGTTATTAAAACTAAAACCAACAAGTACCTAAGTACGACACATAACACCCGACACATGTGACTCAGAATTTTTTCATTTGTCTGTTTGTGATGTCTTGTTTAAAATAGGTACCTTTTTAGTTGGCGTTTTTGTCGTACCTAGTTGAGTTTTGTTTTAGTTTTTATATATTTTTTTTGATAAATAATTCAGTTAGTACCTACATAATTGTGTATAGTACATAACTT
This sequence comes from Agrochola lota, assembly GCA_947364205.1. Taxonomy (NCBI): domain Eukaryota; kingdom Metazoa; phylum Arthropoda; class Insecta; order Lepidoptera; family Noctuidae; genus Agrochola; species Agrochola lota. Next base: position 8,899,462 of record OX376241.1, read on the forward strand.
ATACTTTGATATAGTAGTTACTTACTTTACTTTGTAACCTGCTACCTGTGGCGAAACATTTAGGCCATTGTTTAAAACTTCACCATATCTTACAAACTCAGATTTTGTACTGTATACCTACGCAAGTTTTAAAAAGAAATTATCTTTATCTAATAATAATTTCGTGGAAACAAGACTTTTTTTACGCTGAGTAGACCGGTACAGGCGCGGTCGCAGCCTAAGAATTTGGGGGGCAGAGTAACCCCTGCCCCCCAAATTCTCCATGGGTGCCGAGGATTATTAGGGAAATATTTAATTGATACTCTAAAAACTTTTTGATCTATCTAATGATGCACACTTTTTAAATAACTGAACCTCTTTTGCTGATCTTTTCTCATAGTTGGTCGCAGTTACTAAGCTAGGGTACCCCGACCAAACGGTTAAAACAGCGTGCGAGCTGAGCGAGCGAAACGAGTGTTACCGCGGCAGTGGCCGTCGAACGCTTGTTTACTCTGAAATGACGCGCCCCACTACCGCATTTTTACATCCAAGTTGGTTGCAATTACTATCTAAGGCTATTTATTTTTTTTAAGGACTCCAAAATATGAATTATTTGGGGTTCGATTCAATTATAAATACATGCCATCTTTTTTGCCATTTTTTTACATCTCCAGCTTGACATTACTTATGCTGTTCAGGGACGCAGCTATATTTTTCACATTGCCCGGGTACTCTATGATGCTGACAAATTGTTCGCCAGCTTTTTGATAAATAATAAGTATTAGGACAGTAGATTATGAAGGGTGAGAAGAGTGAGCGAAGCTAACTCGGTAATTTTAATAACCCGTCTCGGATACGTTATGATTTGATTTACATTTTCAAACAGAAACAGGAGTAACATTGTCGACTTATACAGGAAAGGCCAAGCAATTAGGAAAATGTAGATTATAAGAGCGAGCAAAGCGAGGTCATTAATTTTGCAATCTCGGATCATACGTTAGATTTTCTTTTAATTATTCCAGAAGAACTAAGAATTACTTGCTTTGTCGACTTATGAAGAAAAGCTCAAGAATCAAGACAAGCGAGCCACAAAATTTTAGCAACCCGCCTTAAATAGGTTCTGCTTTCTTTTTTGACCATTATACGAGTATAGAAAATAATCTTACTTTGTCGAGAAGAAAAGCTTAAACTCGTTTTACAGCAGCTGACAAAGAAAAAAAAAAAGTTTATGTTTTAAAATCTGGCCTTAACCCAAGCATAGTGGTGCCCAAATTCCCGAGTTTCCCTAACAGACTTTTTCTCATTATTTTTTATGCCCATCGTGGTCACTGTGGCTTAAGTACCTACAGTTTTTTGTTGGTAAGACACATAAATCATTCAAACTCTTGACAGCTTCAATGATTTTGGGGGGGGTCATGACCCCCAGTACCCTGGGACCGCGCTTGGACCAGTAGGGGCAGTCGGCTTCTTACGCAATTTTTGAAATGCATTACCGACATACATTGTGGCATAACTACATTATTTTAGGCAGATAGAACCTTGACCTGGGCGTCTTCAGTTATAATTTTGGGGTCGTCCATTAATCACATGATGTTTTTTAGCAACTTTTTAATCCCCCCACCTGGTGCGACGTGTTGAGGTTTAAGACTAACCCCTCCCCTCCTACCCAAAGTCTCGTGTATTTATTGGTGCAAAGTATCTTAAAAAATTACAGAATATTTTATCTTTAAATAGAAAGAAAGAAAAATATTTTATTAGGGGGCCGCTTTTCGGTTTAGAAATGCGCATTAAACGAAAAAATAAATACACGTGATATCTCACTACACCCCCCTCTCCCTTGTGATGTTTCGTGTTTTTTCCTAACCCCCTTTCGAGCCTCACGTGATTTATGTTTTATTTTCGACGAATAGTTCGCTAGTGCAAAATCAAGCCCGAGATCGTTGTATGAGGGATTAGAAAACTCTTACAAGAAGCTTGAACTTTATTACACGACCATCAAACCATGCTTGCACGATACTTATTTACGAGTTTACGTTGCCAGAGAAAAACCTTTATAATCACAGGTCCGTAGGGGGCGAAGATTTGATTTTTTATTACATCCCTCATCCATATAAATATTGTAAATCCGCAGCTGCAAATAATTTTATTTCGGGCAACTAAAAGATCCATAAATTGTTAGCAGCAGGTTTGCACATAAATATTACTATTGTTAGTAACGTAAAGATGATTTAATGAGAAGACAACCCAACAACTAGACACAACTAGAAATGGAAACTATGGTATAAGTCTTTTGGCTCTGCTCATGAGTGAGGCTGTTTTTTTGCGGATGGTGGCATGAAATCTATCTGTATGGGTTACCGCGAATATTTGTAAGGCACTACAAAAATGAGGCCTTCGCAACAGGATCCTAAAAAACTTATAGTATTGGACGCGTATGAGACTTTTTCGAGTAGTTGACCCAAAGGTTACCGGTGTAAAAACTCTGGCAATAAGTTTTAAAAAGCGTACCTAGTCTTTACTTGGTCAGTACCTACACCGAGAAAATCTTCGTGCCAACATATTACCCTCGAACGCTAGAGCCCTACACTCGGGATCTCAATGTCAGCCTGGTCACTGAGGTCGTGGGTAAGAAAATGTCCAAGATATTTTGAAACTTTGTGACTATTGGCGTACCATTTACTTATAGCGATTTCGAGGGCATTTTCTACGTACTTACCAGCGTACCCAAATACCATGTATTCACATTGTTTGGCATTATAGACCAGTCCATTTGCAGCAGCGTAGTTCTCACATACTTTTGGTAACTCCACGATTGCCCTCGTTGACCGACCCAGCAGCACCATGTCATCCGCATAACTGATTTTGTTATAGCTAACACCATTTACGCTGCGTCCAAAACGCATGCTGCTGAGCTCTGTCATGAGGAGTATAGATTGAAGAGCCGGGGAGACAACAAACCACCCTGCCGCACTCCGCACTCTAACCTATATGAATCCGAGAGCGCATTAGACCATCTAAGACGGTTTGTCTGGCTACGATACTAAAACTGCAATACCTACATTGAGCAGTTCCTCCGATATACCCCTACTCCTCAATTTAATCCAAAGTACATGATAAGAAACGACATCGAAAGCCTTGGAGAGATCACGGAAGCAGGCGTACAAGGCGTCTTACGGTCAATGTAGTATTTGACTATGCTTGACACCTGGGATAGCACTTTCGGTAGATATTCCAGGGCAAAACCCAAACTGAGCATCGTGCAACTTTACATATTTTGCCAAATAATTGTCTAGCATACTGTCCAACAACTTAGCCGCAACAGTTAAAAGTGAGATCGGGCGATAATAGCTTATGTCCGAGATGTCTCCTGTCCTATTCTGCACGATGGTTACAACAATAGATTTGATTAAGTCTGCCGGTAAACACGAACCTCCGGTAACTTGCCGGTAAACCGTACCTCGACATATGCATACCTGCATATTTTATATGATCCAGGCTGAGCCCATCATACCCAGGGGATTTGCCCCTACTCATATCACTTAACTTACTTTTTTCGTGATGAAGCGCAGTAGCGGCTCCTCCCCGGTCATGAGACACAAAGTCGATTCCCGACACTGATGGACCAAGTGGAGACTTTACTTTGAAAACTCTAAATAAATTTGTAATATCCCCATGGTCAGTAACGGGACCCACATCTGTCGTGAGACCAGGCTTAGCCTCCAACTTACCTGTGGACTACTAAATTGCAGTTTTTTTTCTACTAGTGGGTAGGTACGTAACTACCTATCTACCTATAAACCTTACAGATAGATATTTGCGGAAACTGTAGTGTAGAGCTTGTTAATTTTGAAACGTGTCTGATCGGCGTGAAATACCCTTATCAACGGATCTCCCCCGATATAACCGAAACGTTTACAGGGGCTCGTATCATGATCGTAGATGCTTTGTCTTGGCAAGTTGCAAAAATGGGTACCTACTCCTGGCTCATCTATAGGTAATAAAACAAAGTCGCTTTTCGCGTTTGTCTGTATGTGCGCGTTGTTCTTTTACAATACAGTTAGAGAATGTATTCCGGAAGGTTTATGTGTTTATTAAATTAAGTAAGTTGTAACAACCTTGTGAAGCAGGGGCGGTTCGTTAGTTTGCTTATAATACGAAGGTATACCTAGGTATATAATAATACTGCTTTGAAGTTTTTGCCTCTTCATTTGGTAGTTGAAACCTTATCAGACATTTTCTGCCCCATTGCGTCGGACGGGACTTTTTACATTAGGTCTAGCTGCGTCAGTGTGTATTCTGCCCCATTGCGTCGGTCGGGACTTTTTACATTAGGTCTAGCTGCGTCAGTGTGTATTCTGCCCCATTGCGTCGGTCGGGACTTTTTACATTAGGTCTAGCTACGTCAGTGTGTATTCTGCCCCATTGCGTCGGTCGGGACTTTTTACATTAGGTCTAGCTGCGTCAGTGTGTATTCTGCCCCATTGCGTCGGTCGGGAGTTTTTACATTAGGTCTAGCTGCGTCAGTGTGTATTCTGCCCCATTGCGTCGGTCGGGACTTTTTACATTAGGTCTAGCTGCGTCAGTGTGTATTCTGCCCCATTGCGTCGGTCGGGACTTTTTACATTAGGTCTAGCTGCGTCAGTGTGTATTCTGCCCCATTGCGTCGGTCGGGAGTTTTTACATTAGGTCTAGCTGCGTCAGTGTGTATTCTGCCTCATTGCGTCGGTCGGGACTTTTTACATTAGGTTTAGCTGCGTCAGTGTGTATTCTGCCCCATTGCGTCGGTCGGGACTTTTTACATTAGGTCTAGCTGCGTCAGTGTATATTCGATTAGGTACCTACTTGTACTATTTATTTGTGCCTTCTGTCTTATCTTATGTTATTTGTACCGTAAATGCGTAACGCAATTTCAATCACAAATCAAATCAAATATTTTTTTTATTGTGGGCATAGGTTATACAGACAGATGTTAGGTTAATTACAGTTCCATTATGTCCTCATAATAGGCATACAATAATTATGCCAAAATGCAGTATAATTTTTTTCTTCGCTTTCTATGCCTTTTTTAACAACTTTATGTAATTGCCCATATTAGCAAATAAATGAATTTGGATTTGGATTTTTTAGGTGTCACTTTTAGAGCAAATCTTACAAAATAACAATTAGGTGAATGGTAACAAATTGCAGTAGGTACAAATGATTAAAAACTGATTCTTTATTTGTGGAGTTACCGCAAAGCGAGAGTTTTGAAGGTAAATCATAGGTTTGAAAAAACGTAAATTACGCAATGAACGTGCGTGAACTGTCAAAATGAAGCCCATTGATATCAATTGGTATTCTATGTATGTTACGCAATTACCCCGCTGTTTTGTCTTATCTGGTGTCAGATCCGCGGTAGCGGGTAAGACAAAATTCAAATGAAATGTTCCAGCCATTGAGCGATACTGCGATATTCATGTCAACTTTAACGCAAGTCCTCATAAAAAAAATAACGAACACTTTGAAATAAAAATAAAAACTAACCACTGAAAAAGCTCGACGCTGTAATTATGATGCTCAAGTGAAGTTAAAGGATGTACTTAGTTGCCAAGAGGTTAGTGCAGCGTGGGTGCGTTGTTGTGAAAACACTCGTTGTTGGCAGGGGGATAGCGGGGCTCGCGGGGCTGGCGGGGGCAGGGGGCGCGGGGTGCGGGCGCTCCCTAACCCACCCCAACGTTGACGAGCTCAACCCCCATTACTAGATCTGTTTATTTCCAGAGGCAACGATGCCTTTCACATCAACAGATAGCAAATGTAATGGATTTAAGTTTTCATAACATTATGGGACACGCTGTATTTTGTAGTCCTACTGAGGCAGACGGTCGAAAACAACACACTGTCCCTATTTTGTAAAGTGTGGTCTCGAAAACAATCAGCTGCGATTTTATTTACTTTCAGACTCTTTGAAGCGTATATTTAAAAAAATTAAATTAAAAGTTTTCTATTAAGTACTTGGGGTTTATTACAAATCTTGTTAACTATTATTACATTCATGAAGTGCTCAATGTAAATAAAGTTATAACATCATAATTTAATTTCAGGGTGTTTCATCTTGTAGTGTATTTTTTATGTCATTTCGATATTTAGTCTATATATACAGAATATCTAGATGTCCCCTGAAATTGTGGCAGGATTTTATTGAAATTGATTCACCGTCTCATGCTAGATTGTCAAAAATATGAATGTGTAAAACTTATTTAATAGGTACTTACCTCATAAACGATTTAATTTCCTTTATTTTATTTAACAAACGATGAAGAATGTAAAATGAATTCGTTCTTCAATGGTACGTAATTAATACCAAATTTTCTCATGAAAACATGATACAAAAAGCCTTTCAAAACTCATTCGTTATACAATACGGTTTCTGTATGATACGCAATAAATGTAACAAGATCAGATGATGTTATAGGTGAATATAAAACAAACAAAGTGCGCAGTACATCGCGCGGCGAGAGTTTTGAAACCACCCCGGTACAGCCGGTGGCGGGAAAGCGTGGAAAACGCGCGCATGGGGTGGCGGGCCGGGCTCATTCCGTGGTGAGGCGCCGCTCAATCAATACACCGCTTTTGTACGACAAAATCAACAATTTTCACCTCTAAAATATCATAAATTCACCCAAACAGTTCCTTATGATTTTTGTTAGATGTCTCATTTGTTGTGCTAGTGATTTCGTGAGTTTTCCACGATGTGTTCAGAACCATAAACAAGTGCGACGCAAAACCGCTTCACTCTAGGTAAGTAATAATTATTGGCACGTTGAGATGACCTAGTTATCGCCATCGTGTAGGACCTATGCCTGTGTCGTATTTTCGTATATGTAGTGGTCAGTTTTTAGATCACCAATTAAGCGAGCTTTTGATTTCTACGCAATACTTGTCAGCATGTAGAAAATGCCTTCAAATATTAATATTTTATTAAATTATCGGTGAATAAATTTAATTTAAATATGTAATTGACAAGAATTAGAAACGTTTTTAAAGAATTCGCTCAAATCAGAAACATTTTTTACTACTCTACGAGCTTTTACACTTGGGTTCGATTTGTTTTGATATCGCGTAATTTTCACGAGTCATCAAAATATTTAGTTAGAACGGTTTGGTATGTACAATACTATTAAAATTAAAGCAATTCCTAGCAATACCTCTATTCACCCTCCGTAAATTATTCTAATTAGGTAAGTTAAATAAAAGTTTATGGAAATCGCAATTCCGCATTGTTCAATCAGCCGTGCCCGTATGTCTACCCCCTCGAAATAGGTTCTGAAATCGTGAGTGTCATTGACCGTGAGTCTGTGGCACGGTGCCACTTCCACCCTTGTCGTCTCGATGCGTGCCAAATCCGTCACCTCCGACTCTTAGGGGATAGGGGCGCCCTGCCAAACGACTGCAGTTTGGGGATTTACAATTGTCTCAAGATATTGCTTCGTTTCCTTGGCGACTGGTTCTTGAAAATTGCAAGGTTTTCTGCACTTCTATGATTGGAAATCTCAATCTAAACATTCGTATTCAGTATAGGTATGTGATATATCTTGCAGTAGGTATCCGTTCACTTAGTGGGTTCAAAGTGCTTTCCGGAAAATTACAAAGTTTCTGGAAGCTCTTTTGTAGCGTCTCATGAAAATTATTCAACATTAATTAGTAGCGCAGCAAGCAACGATGTAGGTACGACAAAAGGCTTCGCAGAATTTCTCAACTTCATAACATCGCTGTTCAGCGAGTTGATTTACTTTCGATCTGAAACAGCTTACTGATTAAAGCGCTGCATTTTTGCTTTCACTCTTGATAATTGTTCGTATATTTTAACATATGGGACTGGTTGTATCTCACGAATGGTCGAAAGTCAGCGGCCCTTCGCGAGGAAAGCTGTTTACCGACGGACGACGATAAGTCGGCAACCAGTCAAACATCGATAGACTCAAGTGTGACGACCACGAGAGAAAAGCTTGAGTAGGGTGACCATTAACCATTCGTATTACTAACGGTTGAGTGAAAGGTTGGAAAACAGAGATTTATAGATGTCAAGCGTTTTAATGGGCTGTAAAAGACAGTTTTATAACTACTGCGTAGATTTTAATGCTGTCATCATAAAATTAGTTTTTTTTTATGATGTTTACGATTACATAAATGGGTTGAGATAGTAATAGAACCAATGGAGCGTCAGTACCTATAGAGTTGTGATCGAATTTATGTAATTAATTTGTTGTTTTAGGTAAGTATTTAAAGAACGTACAGTACAACTATTTTCTGAATGTCACTCGGCAAACTTCGTGTTTCGTCAGTCGCCGGTGGCCATTCAGTGGCCCTTTGCACTTGGTGTTTGACTCCTACCGCTGCGCCCGCTTTGCCGTCAACCATAGTTACCAAGTGCAAGGGCAACTGATAGAAATCCGAAGACTACTGGAACACGAAGTTTTCCGAGTGACATTAAGACAATAGTTGTACTGTACATTGTTTTAGTGTGAAAATATTCAATCCTGGATAGATTATTTTGAAGGGGTCATGTGCTGCTAAGTTTTATGTCAAGTAATGTTATGTCGCAGGTATAGTTGTGTAAGTCTGTAGATTCGGCCTATCTTACGTGGATTCTGAGTCACTTTTGTAAAAGGCGAATGTGATAAATCAAAACCTTACAGCCGTAAACCATGGAAGTCTCCATTAAACTAGAGAGGTGGTCCCATCAGACTGAAGGTACTCAACTAAAGTACCGCTAACCGTTCGGTAGGGACACTTTCACTGTCTGACTGCACGCCCCGAGCTCCGATCATCTGATAACTGTCAGTTTTGACACAAATACAATAAGTACACTGTGTTTTTCTTTGCTTGTCTCATTTTGTAAACAAATATGGCGTACTGAAATGAGAAAAGTAATGTTTTTCAATTTTTTAATCGATGGAGTTATTAATGTAGATGATGCCTAATGTGTTTCTTCTTTTGTGTGTGTATATCAAGACGTATATACATAACTTAAAGTGTGTGATTGATGCAATACTCGTGATTTTTGCGTGTTTGTTTACCAAATATGACAAGTAAAGGAAAATATACTATAATTAACTCTTAGCGTTACTCATCAGTCGAGCATATTAATCCCGTAATGAACGATACACACAAATCTTGAGAGGTTTAAGAGAAGTGGTTGTCGAGCATTATGATGTAAATATGTTAGGAACTATGAATATTTTGCGACTGTTTTACAAAGCCCTGATAGACAATGTCTACCAGAATGGAATATGCATGAGTGTATTCACCGTATAAGATATAAGAAGGTGGTGAACCAGGTCATTAATAAGGACTAGTTGGTGAACTCGTTGCCCGCGACTTCGTCAGCGATCAAGGATGAAAAATAGCTTATGTCCTTACCCAGGTCATGGTCTATCTGAGTGTCAAATTTCATCCAAATTCGTCAAGCCGTTTTTGCGTGATTGGGTAACAAACAAACAAACGAACTCACTTTCGCATTTATAATATTAGTGATTGCCTTTTTATTGTAAGACCGTTATTTAAATGGCACTGTTTGATTTTATAGCACACAATGACCACTATGATTTATCGCATAAAGTTTTTTTTTTTAATAATTCTCTCTCATCTTTTCATGAATACAGATAGGATAGGGTAGATTCCTATAATAATATAATAATAAAGTTTATTCATGTAAAAAGGTAAAATACTAAATACAAATTTGCTTAAATCTACGAAAAATTCTATTATGTTATTTGCCTGAACTAGGTTATTCAGGCGAGGCAAGGTATAATATTTCTAAATAATCACATTAATTATACAAATCTAGTCATCGAATTGGTATGTAAAAAGGTGTAAAACTATAACTACACATTTCATAAAACACTTGCCTGAGGCGATGGTCCTCCCTATTTCCGTTTGCATCTGAATTCGCAAATTTTCCAAAGGGCGACCCCCTCCGAACAGATAAGGGTGCACTTTATTGGATACGGTTACTTGTTATGGGGGACATTGGACATTTTATGGTGTTGCATGGTGTTTGAAATATTTCGAAATTGAAATTCCTTTAGGCGATTCTTCGTTTCGAGTCAATAGACAAGTTCTTTTTTTGTTTTTGATAATCTGTGGTGACTTCGACGGCCTTTCAAATCCTGGAGGGCAGAAAATGTGATGCAACGTAATCCTGCGAAGGTCGCTCAGTGTTTGGGATTGATGATATCCCAATTGGCCTGATAGGATTTGCAGCGGGCACCCTAAGTCCACAATCGATTATGAGATTTCCGCATGATTTGCAGACACGGGAACTAAGCTAAAGCTAAAACTTTTACTTACAGTTTACAGATTGTAAAGTCCCAGCATTCGCTAACAAGGCGAGGTGTCACATAAAGTTAAACACCACCATAAATTGTTAGATTTTAAGATTCCAATAACCTCTAAATACTTGCTGTCCACCGTATTAAGTATGTCAACCTAACCAGTTTTCATTAGTAGGGAAACTAATGAAAACTAGTTAGGATGACAGTGGCTAGTATGATCGTGGATGGGATAATAAGCCTAGGCACAGTTGAACTTCTTTTTTCATTCAGTCAGTGTTGAAGGTATTACATCCGAGGTCACCATTAGAGGTCAAACATATCGTGTTTTTGGCTGTCTATATTTTTTTAAGCAAACAATGTGCATAGTTCCTTACCTTTTAAATGCATCTTTGTAGAAATTGGTTGCATGTTTGCAAGATATTCAAAAGTTTGATCGTCGTCAATTTTCATTCTTTGTCTGCGGGGGTGCTAACTTTCAGGGTTTGTTCATGAATTTATAAACAAGGAGTTTTACTTATTAATATTTACAATGATACAGTGTTCAAGGCACAGTTTCAAGGTAATGACTACCTTGATAGCGGTCTATGGTTGAAATAGAGCAGATCGCGTCGGTCGGCGACCGCTACCCGGCCCATTGTGAATTATTAAGTGTCCCACTATCTCCGTGCTTGTCTATGGTACATGTCGTACCGCGGCATAGATTATATTGACTACGTGTACGGTAATACTGTAATATGGAAATGATAGCATATTATTACAGAGGCTCTTTCAAGTAAGACCATCATTGAAAGTAAGTTAAATGTAGCGTCAAACCGTCCTGTTACAAGACTCATTGGTTTTCGGATGGGTTATTTTGTTCGAACTATGACATTGCTTTCTTTGAGTACCAGCGCAGATATAACTACTCCCGCTCTGGGCGGAGCAGGAGGGCGTGTCAGACTCTTATTGAGTAAAACCCACCCGTGTTCCTTCAGTTGCCTGTACGTTGCCAGGGGCGGAGAAGCCACGGACCCTTTTCGGACTTTCTCGCGACCCCGGCATGCATCGGTCCTAGCAGCCCCTTCTGTTGTGTTGACATCCTTTTGAGGCGCGCGTGGAACACAACGCGCCGCCCGTCGACCCGGGCCTGGTCCTTATCGGACGGCGAGCTACCCATTGCTCACCGTCCGCAAGCCCGCGCCTACGGTGGCCGGGAATCGGCCTGCGATGGCGATGGGGCCCTAAATTGATAGATTGATGAATTGCTTACACAATTGTTCCAAAGCCTTCTTTCTGCAGAAGGCTCTACGCAGCATCGTACCCTATGATCCATGACCCATGACCATAGTGCTCTTTGGCATTCAGATTTGTGCGGGAAGACCCAAATCATGAACATGAATATAATTGTCATATCTATTGTGCAAGCTGACAATTAGCAGAATACCATTCATTCAAATGTCGTTGTTAATTTAAATGAAATTAATACTTAAGATACGAATATTCCAGTTAGAAACGTGTTTATGTGCACTAATGAATACTAACGACTACTGCAGGACATTAATGCATTAATTTCTTTGAAGCAAGTTTAGTCAGGGTTATTAACTCTGACCCAAATGCCACCGTTGCAGGTAATGCACTTTTCTATAAAAGCTGCAACTATCGGGTATAAAATAAACTATGAATGAAATAAGTAAAATACCGTTATTTTGCCACAAATACCTGTTCGTTTCTGAGGTATTCTTGCGGTTGATGAAATGTAGGAGCTTCCTGATGGAATGCTGGCCATCTACCTATACTTACTACATACTTGCGATATAAGTCTCGACTTAAGAGTCTTTTGAACAATAGATACCTATCTATTGATTCCTATCTATTTTTTTAAATATTTTTTTTTTTTTTTTTAACATTTAGGACTTGTGTATTGTATTTATTCATTTTATCTTTTGTTATTTTTCTCTGCTGCACCGGTTGACGTCATAACGTCAACGCCGGCTGTCGCTGAAAACCAGCGCTGGGGCTCTGTCTCGCATAGGGTCGCAGCTTTATGCTGAGCGATGGCCGTTTTGCGTGGATGTGACGCATGTTTTCCCCCAAACTGTTTATTTTCGTGTTTTGTTCTTACCTTGCGTCATGTGTGCCGCAAATAAACGTATTTTCTTTTCTTTCTTTCTTTCTTTCTATTGTTCAAAAGTGGTTGTCTACTAGATAGGTACTTATCCAGAAATACTTAACAATGATGCAAAATAACTGATTCCTCAGACTAACTTTTTGACATGTTTTTTGTAGTTAATGGTATGGGATTTTAAACTTTAGCCAGTTATATATTATAAGCCTTGTTAAATTAAGTGGCCAGTTCAATTACATACAATTGCCTTCTTCTGTTTTAGTTAACACCTTGATAGCTGTAATCAAATATTATTAACATAATTAGAACACTTATTGAAGAGATTGAGATACTATTATCCTAGTAAAGGGCATAATTATCTATTCAACCAATACCTGTAATTTAAATATTTTGAGCGTAAATTGTCTTTCTTGTACTTACCTACAACTGTAATGATCAAAACATGCATTTTAGAATATAAAGGTCGAATACTCAAAAGAAACTCAATTTTCAAATGCTGTGAGGCCCCTCACTTTAAGAGCGTTTATCCTAAAAGTTGGCAGCGTCGGTAATAGCTTTCAAAAATTTACCTGTGGCAATAATACTGTATGGAAATAAGAAATGTGGCTAACTAGCGAACTAGAATATTAATAATGAATTGCAATTATAACATTGAATTTGATGTTGTACCCGTTTTAGGTGTAAAAAAAGTATTTGGAAACTTTCCAAATACTTTTTTTACATCTAAAACTAAATATTCGGTGTTACGATATTAATTATTGCATTTCATCTATAATATACCGATACTTATATACTAATACTAATAATATTATAAAGAGGTAAAATTTGTTTGTTTGTATGTAAGTAATCTCCAGAACTACCAATCGGATTTGAAAAATACTTTTTGCATTCGATAGCCCAAATCTTCGCTAACGGACGAAGTCGCGGGCAGAAGCTCGTAATCAATATTTTAGTTCACTAGTTAGCCATATTTCTTATTTCCATATCAAAACATCGAAATATTTGACAGCTATTTGCGACGTTGCCCACTTTCTGTATAAACGCTCTTAAGAGCGTCTCAAATAAAGTTGTATCATTTGAGTATTCGGGGCTATAGATATCAAATGACACTCAAAACTACTGTCACTACCAAAACACCACGCCGCCTATAATTTCACTTTCATCTCATTTCATCACAATGTTCACGACCTTATCAAGTCTAATTGGCACTTTTCTCTTTCCAGAGATTACCTTCACAAAATTGCTAGGCGTCGCCACCTTCGGACAGTTTCGGTACTGACTTGTATGCAAGTGAAATTATAAATGAGAGGGTAGTTGGAGATTACCGTGGATTCAAGATGGCGACCGCGGCTCCGGCAGCGTCGTGCATGAGCACAGAACATGGTTGCGTCATGTTCGACTGTCTCGTGCATCTTTGGGAGTGGTGAGTGTTAATTTTAATGATGTTTGTTATTGTTTTGTATATTTTATGTTATTTACTCGTATACATACAGGGGTGAAACTGTAAGTCGAAAACAAAATGGAAATAAAAAAATGAGGGTGTGAACTTCTAATATCGGACTGTAGGTAAATAAACTTCAGTTTTGTAAATTGCAGATTAGGAAAATAATTAGAAAGGTTTCTATAAATTCTATCTGTATTACCTACGACTAGAGTGCTTTTTGAAATAATATTATTAGATTTAGAGTTGGAAGAAGTAACTAACCCTAACGTTATTGAAAAAAAGCCCTGAAGTTCCGAATATGTATGGAAATCAGCCCTCGTGTTAAAGTCAAAGTCAAAGTCAAAGTCAAAGTATTTATTCGTGTGCTTTTTGGTGATACAACAGGTCTTACAGTAATTTTATGGAAACTCAAAAAGCTACCCATTAGGCATACACGTTTTAACAATATCAGAAATTAAAATTGATTTACATTGAAATACAAAACAAAAATGTCAAAATTGATTTACATTGAAATGCAAACAAAAGAGAATTGATATATTAAATAAAAATGTCAAAATTGAGATAACATCATATTAGAATACCTACAATTAATTATTATTACAAAAATTAAAATACAATCAGTTAGTCAAGCATAAATATATAATTGTCAGTTTTTACACTTTGTCAAGAAGGAATTCGCCAATGGTATAGTAGCATTTTTCAATTAAAAAATCATTCAGTTTTCGTTTAAATTGTATCAAATTCAAATCTTTGATAGCATTTGGTATTTTATTATATATTTTTGGTGCCATGCAGATAATGCTTTTATGCATAAGGGCCGTCTTTGAGGCTCTTAGACATAGTTCGTGTCGATATTCCGGTCTTGTTGATCTATAACGTTCCTCAGAAGCTTTTTTAAATAATTTACTGTTTTTCTTGACGAACAATGCAGTCTCGTATATATAAAGGCAAGGTAATGTCAATATCCTAAGGGATTTAAAATGAGGTTTACAACTATCTGTTTGTTTTAAATTACACATCGATCTAATGCACCTCTTCTGAGCTTTAAAAACGTTATTTTTCTCACATGAATTTGCCCAAAAAATTACTCCGTATCGTAATGTGGAATCTACATAGCCATAATATGCAGCTATAACAGCTGCCTGACTTACTACTTTCTTAAGCTTGAATAGAGCAAAGGCGAAGCGACTTAATTTTTTTATGAGGATTGATGCATGTTCTTTCCAAGTCAGTTTAGAGTCAATAGTCAAACCTAGAAATTTTATATGTTCTACTTCTTCAATTTTGTTATCGTCAATTAATATATTTATGTCAGGAGTAGTTACTCTCTGTCTAAACTGCATAATTTTTGTCTTACTTAAATTTAATTTCAAATTATTATGGTCAAGCCAATTAATTGATTGTTGCAATGAGTCTTTGATGTCACATTCATAGTCACTATTTTTATTTTGTCTAACAATGATCGTACTGTCATCAGCAAAAAGAACCATAGGAAAACTGACATGTTTTGGGAAGTCGTTTATGTAAACCAAAAATAATGGCGGTCCTAATACGCTGCCCTGTGGTACGCCAAAAATGATTTCACGTTTTTCGGATACATATTTAAATTCCTTTTTTTCTTTTATAGAAATTCGTTTAATTTCCGTACACTGTGTTCTACTGTCCAGGTAAGATTGTATAAGGGAAAGTGCTTTTCCCCTTATTCCATGCGCATTAAGTTTCCGTAGGAGAGTATTATGATCAACTAAATCGAAAGCCTTCGTCATGTCCATAAATATAGCACTAATAGGAATTCTTTTATCGATATAATAATCGATATTGAATATTATGCTTTACTCTTTTATAAACAAAGCCGAAATTATCATAACACTATTACTCTATGTCATTAAGTACATAGAATTATGTTGTCTTATATGAGTATCTATATTTGGAATGCGCTTCCTCTGAACATCAGGACTATAACCAATCGGTTTTCTTTTAAAGTGAAGGCGCGTGAGCATATGCCTAGGTAAGAAGTTGGCAGAAACGTCCCAGCGCTGATTTGCTGGATTCGTTTTCTCCTTTACTGATCGTCAATTCTCCTCTACCGATCCTCGGATGCAGCTGAATACCAGTATTTTACATGGACCGACTGCCTATCTGATCTCCACAACCCAGTAACTGGGTAATACGACACCCCTTGGTGAGACTGGTGTCAGACTTTCGGGCTTCTGACGATTCTTAACGACTGTCAAGGACCCACGAATGACAGCCAGGACCAACGGCTTAACGTGCTTTCCGAGGCACGGACGAGTCTCAGTATGTAAAGATGGTCACCCATCCTTGGACCAACCCCGGCAAGCGTAGCTTAACCTGATGGATTGACCCATGCGGCTGTTATTACTTAGCCACGAGCTCCTCCTCTACCGATCGTTATATCTCTTGAAAAAGTTTATTCTATTTATTTAAATGTATATCTATGTATTTATTATTGTATTATATACTTATTTTCGTGTTATCTATCCCTTATGTGGCACCTGCCATGTTTTCTCTCCGCATCACCTTGAGGCGAAAGCGTCAAGGTAGCCCGCGAAATTCAAATTTTCTTACGTTTTTTTGCAATTTGCAGGTCAGTATCATGTTGTATGTTGATCTAAATATGATTTGCGGCCGTATCAAATGTTTATTTATAGACTTATAATCATAAAAATGATCAATACAACTCTTTTAGTTCATATAATCGCATTGAATAACTATTTCATGAAATCATGACATTTGGCGATTGTGCTTACTTTTTTGCTGATTGTAATGATTATAATTATGTAAAGCCATATTGGTTACGGTCGCCAATCATATTTAATCAACATAAAACCTCACACTGACCTGCAACATGTAAAAAATTAAAGAAAATTTGAATTTCGCGGGCTACATTAGCGCATGCCCCTTAAGGTTGACTGGTAGGAAAAGCCTCGGTCATTAAATCCGCCTTTGTACGGTATTTATGTACATAAAGTTTCAATAAATAAATTATATTATTGTATAAAAAATCGAGTCAAAATGGACTCCATGATACATTAAAGTTGAAAATATATATAATTACTATAAAAACCAATAGCAATGAGTCTTCTTGTTCTTTTCGTGTGGTTAGTGACTAATCTGCTATATAATACTGTAACACATTTTCGTAAACGATTACGACTAATCTGTTTCATTTTGGCAGTTCAACAACATTCATTGCGTTATTTACGTTGTTGAATAGATATTTTTTTCTAACTTATGAAGCAATGGATTAGCAATCTGTTTCAAAACGACTCAGGTTCTGATTGATCGTGTATTACGCAATTAGAGTACTGGTGTCAGAGTTTTAATGCCACCCATGGGCCTCTGACTTGGCTTCACATGCCGTCGAGAAATATCTCTCAGGCGTGCCGGTTTCCTCACGATGTTTTCCTTCACCGTTTTTGAAGCAAGTGATAATTATACGCACATGAATCTGAAAATTCAGAGGTGTGCGTGCCTTGGGTTCGAACTCGAGATCTTTGGCAGTCCATCGGTCACACCACTAGGCTATTTTATAAGTACTGTAAAAACCAATAGTAATGAGTATGAGTCATTTTGTATCATTATGAAAATTGATTGAGTCACCTAATTGATATTTAATAGTTCTATACGCACAGTAGTAATTATTGTTTTGTATAATTACCATCCGTTTTAAGTCACAACAAAAGTTTCCGCGTCTGCCGCAGTCATTTGGAGGCGTCACAAATTATAACGTTACCAGTAGAGGCCAAGTTTTTAATACATGCTATTAGTTTTCTACTAAAATGGCTACGAAATGGCTTTTCCTAGTTTATACGTAGAGGTTGTATCATTAAAGACTCGCATCCGGTCGGTTTATGGCAGAAATGGCTTCTACAGACGATGAACGCTGATTGTAAATGATGTGGTTTTATGAAAAACGTTATAAAAGTTTCCTATTTGATATCTCTATAACGTGGTACATCGACAAAATGATACGTTGAAAGCACATAAAGAAAGTTAAAGGTCTCGCGCATGTAAATATTTCATAAGCATTTCCGTACTTTCTATTTACTTGTATACTTCTTGTGTCGATATTTCCATATCGACGAAGGCTGCTAAAATAAGTGCTAACAGGAAGTGTATTGTATTTCACAGTTTCTCGTTTAGAAGCAGCTTAAAACACTCAGACGTGAATATCGATCGTTGTCTCAGTGAGTTATTTTCCAGCCAATGGAAAACAAAGTGACCGCTGTTGTCTCTTCGCCATATGAAATATTAAAGTTGTTCCGGTTTCGTTCTCTGTGGCTGTGAACTAGCAGTCGGTGACAGGTCTCTAGTGTACCCACTACTTGTGCTACGGAAACTGTCGCCTGTCGCGCGTTTCATCCACCACAAAGTCACGGCTCTCAGAACTGCGCAGTAAATAGAACTTCACATCTCACAAGACATTTGTTTGGTTAGTTAGGTACCTATGTGTTAGCTTTTTCGTCTTGTGCTAATTAATTTCTGTTTGTTGAGTAAACTTCAGTAATTGTATTTAACAATAGGATGCTTGATTGCTAAATGAACATTAAACAATTACTCAAAGTAATTGTCAAACATCTAAAATAATATAGAATTTGCCAACCTAAAAAGTTTAGCGACCTAAGATCTACTAATCAATGTCTAAGAATAATCTAATCTCGACACTTTACACGATAGAAGTTTGAAGATGTCTCTATTTTACTGCAACGAAAGACAAAGTTTACGTCGCCTATTTTCGAAGGTTTCCTTAAATAAGAAGTCCATTTCCGGTGTAATCTTTCAGCATTTCCATTGTTCGGTCGTTAGCTTCAGTTCCATGGTGTCGCGACGTCTAGCATCACTGAGCTACCGGCTGTAATGAACAGTCTAGACTTTATTGTCAGAAAATAGCAGACTTTGCGTAGGCCGGGTGTTTGTGTGCTGTAACGCCAAGTCTACATTTGTACCGGATGGCGGATGTTAAAAGAAATGGCGTTTCGTTGTTATTAATAGATGAACGATGATGGAGGTATAGAATAATAGGTACTGACAGACGATACAATCCTACTAAAAGAAAGAAGAATACATAAAAAATATTTTGGATAATTCCCACTTTGCAATAAAATCGGAAACGGGTAAACTGCTGATTTGAATTTAGTGATTCAGCTCTGAAAATGGAAATCACGTCATTTTGAGTTTGTTTGTACCATATTTCCACCTCTGCGTTTGTTTCTTTATGATATTATTCAAGATGCAATATGGATAAATATCGGTGCTAAGATTTTTTGTGATTTGTAGATGCATTTGATAGTTGATCTTCGAAACCTCATAAGTCATACTAAATGCATTTATAACATCATTGTTTAACTGCAAGCAAGTTGATTCATTCCAAGTCAGGTCATAAAATAACAAGTTATTAAAATAGGTCGTTATACATCGCGCAAACCGATTTAATCTGATTCGTTTATTTCCATAGTTAATTGTGCAAAACAGGTATTTTTCTACGTTAACAGTCTCTTTTAATCTTTTAATAGGCACCGCAGTTAGACTTCAACAATCTACGTCGTTCATCTTATCGTAGATCAAACGTTGTTTTTGGCAGGGGAAGTAAGTTATG
This sequence comes from Agrochola lota, assembly GCA_947364205.1. Classification (NCBI taxonomy): domain Eukaryota; kingdom Metazoa; phylum Arthropoda; class Insecta; order Lepidoptera; family Noctuidae; genus Agrochola; species Agrochola lota. Next base: position 8,918,922 of record OX376241.1, read on the forward strand.
GTTTGAAATCGATTCGGTCTCACAACTCGACCGTCGTTTACCAGAATCCATTTCCTAACTAAATGGAGGCTAGCGAAATTGAAATTTCATGTTCAATTTGAATTCTCATCTATTTGAGTTGCTATCCGTCTGTAATTTTATGCCTTAAGCTACGCTGCAATGAGCTCCTCACGCTTGTTGTCCTTTAGATGTAATGTCAACAAGACTGTGAGTACCGAAATTTTTGGTACTTAGTACGAGTTACAAAAGTGTGTAACGGTCTCTCAATTGCAATGTCTTGTTTTACTTTATTTATATTCCTCCCAGTACAGTGCTCTCATATCCCCAAAGGTCAAATAAAAATTTCCAAGACTTTGTCCTGCTTTGATATCACAAAGGCTATTTACGTGTTGGTTTTACAAAGAAAAAAAAAAGCTTTTAAGCTAAATTTCTGGCACGCACTCCATCAATATATCATTAGTTTACATTGTATTGTGTTGATTTCATATAGTCCCAATAAATATAAAACCGTACTGCGTACATTGTCTCACACGATCAATACTATCATCTATTATTCATACAACTATTTTTGGAAGGTTGCTTTTTGGTTTTTGTCAGCGTTTTAAACACATAAGCACGTAGCTGGAAAATGTGAACACGACGCTAGCCGCAAACGGCAGTATAAATGTGTCTCAATTAGGAGATTGGATCACGGCAAGCAAGTTAGACCCTTCATTACACACATATCTTGTCCTTAAGATACATGTACGCCTTATAAGAGACTCATTACGCGATAAAAAACGTATATAAGTAAAGCGCACAGAAAAGACGGCTAAGAATTCCGGTTTTAAGGTCAAAGGCTGTTGTGTTGAAGTTGGTAAATGACTTGAGAGCTCCTCAGCCTTCATCGACGAAGCGTCTCGTGTGACCGAAACTTTTAATCCAATCCATTATAAATTGGCTATATTAGGTTAGTCAATTTAAAGAGATTATATGGAAAATGGGCACCTACACTGTGAGTGTGTGAAGACCAATCAAACTTAGTTAAACAGAACGAAGGCTGACTAAAATGTCAGTAAGTTGTTGCTCAGCTGACACAATTTAGATAGCTATCGAAAGAATGGCTAAGAAAAAGAATTAAGTAGGTATACTGTTGAGATTACGTGCCTCCCTAGGACATTGGTTAGGTATTTGTACTCGTATAACTGCCATAATGAGGTCACTTTAACAGTATTTTAGATTATGGATGAAATATCAATATTTATGATGAGTTTAGAATTGGCTTCAACAAACATTAAGATGTCTCGTAAGAACCACGTGTATTATTTGATATCATCAATATTAAACTTGAGCACGTTTATGACGAATCTGGTGGCACGCCGCAACCCACAAAAGCTGGGTCTGATGCATATATAATGGAAATGTTGTCATGAGTCGCCTCGTGAACAATCCAAGTAGGGTTATTACTATTCATCAGAGAAAGGGGTCAGCCGCCGGTTCGATTTCCATTGGCTCTTATACCATGCTGATCACGCAGTGACATCTGGCGAAAATTGATACCTCGAAGCTGACGCACTCCGTTCACTTGGGTCATATCCGTCATTAGCCACGCTCAATACCGGAGCTCGAGATTAATGGAATAAGATTGGAATATATTTGCCATGTAGGTTTGTGATACTTATCTGGGTGTTCACAATAAAATAATTAGGCTTAAGTTGAAAAGTCTCCACCACGACTTATAGCGATATCGTCGTCGCCAGCGAAAACCATAGACGTGACTGTTAAACTGATTATTTTAAACCCCGTTTCTTTCCAATCCTCTCTTTGACCAAAGAAACAAACCTTGTAACAAGGAATTTTATGCACGTCCAAATAATTTACGATAGAACTGTCTTTCTTCAAGGTAATTTGTATTCTTGTAAAAAAGTAGAAACCGGAAAGTGATTTACTTTCTCTCTTCCCAATTTATGTCTTTAGTGTAAACAGAGCATTTTTTCTTGGATTTTAAGGTCTAAAAAGAAACGCAGAAGTAATTAGTAAGAACATGCTATTTACAAGAAAATAACACTGATGAAGGTGAAAATTAGAGCGCACTCCCGGAGAAGGCCAGTTTTTCAATCAATCAACATTACCTTTATGTAGGTACCTATTACCACCCACTTACAAGGCAGCTAATTAATGTTAAAGCGAAGATAATAACATGGCTGAGGCGAGAACTAGAAGGGACCATAAGAAACAATGAAAGCTTACGAAATACGGATACAACGCACCTGATGGCACACTTCTTGCTTCTTATAGTTCAATGCTTCCATTTCATTTGCATTTCGGAATTTCAAATACAGCCTCATAAAATCAAAAAGTTTATAAGACAATTAAAGTTTTGGAGCCATTGAGAAACCTTGACCTGAAATATTAAAAGATGCCAAATTCTAGAATAACTGGATAGAAAACTAAAATTTTTGTGTATCGCATACTAATGAACTTAAATATTGGAAAATTATGTATTCTTGATACTATATTTTTTATAATGTTGGGTAGCTTTTCAATCAATCTTGTTTGAACCATAAAAGCGAAACTAAAGATGTTAAGACCAATAATGTTACATTAAATACTTCTACATAATCGTACGTACATTTTTTGCATGTATAGATTTTTACTGATGTAGTTTTTATTCTGTTTCGCTTTTGTTAGTAATTAGGGCGTTAAAAGAAGAATAATAGGAAGACAGTATAAAAAAGACAGCACAATGGAAATTCGCAGCAGGCTGTGTAGCAGGTGTATCGAAAGTGTGTCGATATCGAGTAGATTTTCACTTGTTTTGGGAAACAAAGCCACGTCTGTCGACTGCTCATGCGCCGCCGAGCTAATTGGTAAAAGTGAAGCTTTTCTTTGTGATAGTAAAAGGCAAATAGAAGAGTAACCGCGTTCTTGTATTTTTAATCATGCCAAGCACAACCGATGCGTTGTCCTACGGTTTGCGCAACGAATTGGTGTTTATTGACTTACCCCGTAACGCGATTATTGAATTAACGGATTTTGCGCTTCTTTTGTTTCTATTTACCATCTTAGGAATGTACTTGTGGTTAGAAAGTGCTAGCACTCTATTGTGTCCGGTGAAAATATTTTAAAGACTGCCAAATTAAGTATCGATGATAACCAACAAAGTGGAACCGGTTCTGTTATTATCAATACAAGACGGTATTAAAATCTCTCGTATCACCCGTACGACTCGTTGTGACCGTTAACGAACCCAGTATTCAAATTTAATTTATTAACATTTTCTTTCGAACTGTAACCCTTTACGGCTTTTATGTATAGAGCCTTCGACACAAATCTCCGTCTTTTTCACTCTACTGGAATTCAAATTACCTTATTGGCACGCCGTCGTCAGACACAGGTAAAACCGGTATTATACGGTAAAAATGGAGACTCACGACTTTGTGGGTTATTTAATTTGTTTGCAGGACAGTTTTCATTAGTTGCTTTATAGATGTGCCAGTGATGACGTCTATGGTCCTCTCACTCTAACACATGCGTTGCCCGTAACACTGTCTCATGGTCCTCCTCCCACTCAATGTGGTGGTTGCCGCGATGCTAGTACGTTACTACTCCAACAGTCGACGGCGGACGGCCGCGAGCGTTCTCCGATAAAATCACTAATCGAAATTAATTTAATTGTAAATGCGGTAACAGAAAACAATAAAAGTGATAATCATAAATGAAAAGTAGTCGACGAGTAGAAAAAAGTTGTAACTGAAGAAACAGGAAACGAGTGAACTGCAATAGAAGGAATAATCAATTAGATTAAAAAGTTTTGTGTTTAGTGTAAAGTGTCAGTAGTGTTTTTAAAACTTATAAAGTGTTATTTAAAAGATTGCAGTAAATGAAGCAATATATCCTCCGAGGCAGAAGAGTGTTTGATGCTGCCAGCGAATAAGGTACGGCAAACCGGATATTGTACTAGTTACTAGACAGTCGTTTGACTAGTTTAGTATAATAATTATAGTCGGTATAAGAGGCTTTAGAAAAAGGATTTTGAACTTTTTATCTTTGTTAAGTCGTTAAGGAATTTTCACCGAGGCGGGTCGAATGCATCTCAAGTTCAGTCACGCGACGTTTAAATATTTGTAGATGAGATAAACATTGGTGGTCGAGTGCACGCCGCTGCACCCCCGTGTGTGCCCGAGCCAGGTGTGGTGTCAACAGGTGGACTCGGTTTACTTACACGTTTGTTTTTATCATTACACCTCAACATAAAGAACTTGAAAGATTCTCCACAGACCACAGGACTGCAAGTTTCGACGTTATCTGTTTGTTTCTTAATTTAACTTACAGCAGACACGCACTTGAACAGAATTTAGTGCAACTGATACGTTTTGAGAATGACCCACTTTTTAGGATGATTAACTCAATATCAAAGGTTAACAACTTATTTTGTTTCCAAGAAAAATATTAGGAGCACAACAAGTTTAAACATGACCGAACCAGAAACTGATATCTGATGCGAGCAATAAAATGTACATAAAAAATAATAAGATGATTCGTAATGGGAATTCATTCCTATAAACACCCTTAACAATGGAAATAGACAATAATTCGCGAGCACATGGCCAATTGGCCATAGAATCAGTTTTTGCCGCAATTTCATGGTTCAGACTTTTTGCATTGCTGGACATACGTGAGGCTTCATTACCCGTATTCGAAAGAGATTTTTATTCCGCTCATGAGTCATTCTATGTGACAATCCAGCTGCTATCATTGTAGGTGAAATAATTTGCAAACATTTGGGCACATCATCATCAAATATGGTTGGTGGGGCCAGGTCGATGTGTCATCGACTGCAAAGTACGGTATTCATCACTTCTAATATGCAACCTCAGCGGGGCCTGACGTCGATTTGTCTTTGAAGCAGGTAGTTGAACGGACCTTTCGCACCAAAGAGTTTTTTGTCTCCAGACCATTGTTCGGTATTGCGGTATTGAATGTCAGTGGGACAACGCCATAAGACTTGTTTGAGAAGCACTTGTTACTTCAAAACCTCGAAATTTGCATTTATGACGTTATAGCTATTTCTGAGAAATAGTTTAGAGACAATGTCATCGGCGCTCTCAAATTAATATATTCACAAAGTGCTGTACTTTTGCAATCCCTTACCGATTGGATTCATACTTTGAAAGTGAAAGATTTGTAGATAGTCAATGTTATGAAACTGTTTTTCATTCTTTAGGATTGCGCATAAGATAAGAACTCGTAAAGGTTGCAAAAATTGTGAAATTCTATAGCTATTATTGAACGAGGTGCACACTAATGCATCGAACACCAATGAGAATGGAACTAAGACTGTTAAAAACATCACCGGTAAAATATCTTAAAGAAATAACATGATGTGATTTGTTTGGTATAGTAATAACTTCGCTTGAAAACAGGCGCCAAGAAAAACAAATAACTTCAAGAAGGGTTGATGATATAAACAGTGGTAGAGTATTACAAAACCAATTCTGTTTTAGGACATCTGGCACGTAACAATCAAAGAGAAAAAGTAGTATCTATGATAAAACAACACAAAACCTGAAATAATGAAGATAATGCAGCTTTCAAATAAATGCAATTCTATCCATAACAAGGGCCACAGAATTTTTTATTGTCTGTATGAAAGATCGTTTGGTGGAGAATTTCATTACAACCCTGTAACGGAAGAATCTGATAAAGGATTTATCAAAGACAGGCAAAAGGAGGCACTTCCGTGGTTCCCAGCTGAGGCAAGGTATCGGTTGTTGGCATTTGCCCCGCCCCTCATGTCCTACCCCGCAGGGTGAGTGGCCTGCGCGCGCGCCCGCACACCGTCCTCCACAACGATCAACTCACAAAAAACTTTCTTTCCTTTTCCAGTTTTGTTGCGTTTGTTCCAATGATCCAGGGTACTAATTTCGTTAATGATTTAAATTAGTTTTGTACAAATTGATTTGCCCTTGCCCGTTTGAAATCCTCATCTTTTTTCTTGTCAAGTTCTCTTTTTGGTGTTGTTGCTGTAAAGGTTGTTTTGTTTTCCTTGACAAGTATTATGAATCACGATGTTTGGTTATGCATAATTTGAGTAAAATTAATCATCAAGGATCTAGGTAGTTGCTTTAGACAGTTCACATTCATACATATTTATATACCGACTATACATAAACTGCCATCTCAATTTATTGACTCATTCCCAGTGCGGATATTGAAAAAAGTTGCTCGACTAGGGAATATGCCTACTTCCTTATACTGCAAGTGGTTTTTAATAAGCTGGCTGTATTTGCAGTCACAGCAAATATTCCGTTTTCTTATTGGCTGAGTCTGTGAGCTCGAGAGCAATCTGTTCTTCGACATTTAACCGATGCCACTTTGTGCAGATTATTGCGAAGCACTTCTAGCGTGAAAGGACTATTGGAATGCAGCGGACGTCTCCCTTCTATTGAACCTTTATGTCTTAAAATGGAATCTCTGTTGTTTGAGTTTTAGATTTATATGGTACCTTTATAAGGAATGTTTTTACGCTAGACATATTATTCGGAAGTCATCCTTTAACCATAGTATACTAACGAATTGTATAATTACTTTTTCCTTTTAAATTGTTGCTGAATTAATTGAAGAAACTTTGTCTATTTCCTGGAAGCCATTGAAAAGTTTCTCTTTCTGATTAATTTCTCATTTCAAAGACTTCCTTTTTGGTTATCTGAAAGTAAAGGCTTCGCTGATAATATTTTGTTCGGGAGCTTTTACAACAAACAATGGTCCGAACAAAGTTTATCATTCCCATAAATAAAGCATGACAATGGTTATTGTATAAACATAAGAAATGTTTATGTATTAGCTTTTGGTTAGAAAACAGTCACTTGCCTTGTTTCCAAGTAAAAGTTCAATATTTGAGGTCAACTGGTATCAGATATTTCCTATTTCTCAGCCGCAGGAGATTAGCTTCCTGCTTCAACGTTGGATTAAACACTTTATTTCTTAGAACGAAATGTGATCTCGACCCTTTTAAACCGTTTCGCTTGGCGAGGCAATAAACTGATAGAAGATCTACACACATGTATACATGTATGTATACAACCATACAAATCTATTGTTAGTGCCCATAACATACAAAATAGTTTAACAGCACTGTTTACTCGTAGTACGGGTTTATATCTAAATTAAACATCGTCTACGACATTCTCCATTACGATCGTTTAATATTTTCTCAGAAAAGTGAGAAAATAGCCAGTAAATCGAATGTTCCTAGAATAATTCTTGAAGACGAGTGAGGGCATAAAAGAGATCTGAGTACACTTTAACTTTTAAGGCTTTGTGTGGTTTAATAGCGCTATTATGTGTAAAATGCTTGGTTTGATTTAAGCAGCGTTGATGTAAGATGCTTGGATATTCATCAGTGCGTTTAAACTGGAGATAATCAATTTCTAAACTTTAATTGGAAAGATAATGCAGATTGAAACAAAATGATTTATCCAAATTCTCGAAGACATGACCGGAACATATTAGAAGGCAGTACAATTTTGCAATTTTAGCTCTATGACATGGAATATGAATGATGACACGAATCTTTTAGTACATCTCCCTGGTATGCAGTTAGGTGACCGGTCGATAGGTACTGCAGCCTGCGGTACTTACGTAACACCTGCGGCCGGGAGGGCACAGCCGGAGAGCCGTTTATCTCGGCAGTACAGTTACCAAGTTTGCCTTACACCCACTACACAAGGCTGTTTACATTACAAACTAAGCCCTAACATTAAACTTGCTTAAACACACACGTGTGATAGACGGTGGACGATAAGGACTATGTCAGAATGTTGGAGGTATTTTGAAATTAACTATGTTACAAAATGTAGTATATGTACATGTGGTTTTTTTTTAATCAAATTGAAATTGAGATATAAGATAAGAGGAAAGTGACACCGGTGACTGAAAAGTTGTGTGGAAATCGGTTGTCATGGTAGGTATGCGGAGGAATGAGAGAAATGTCGTCAGGAAAATAATACGTATGAATATGCATGGCTATACGAGTAGGGGAAGATCACTGTGTAAAAGATGATAATTATGTCTAAAAAGGGAGTGACTACCGAGACAACGACTAATAGACAAGTATGGAAGAAACACATTTCCACAAAAAAAGAAAAAACACTTCTAAGTGAAAAATAACTTTAATTTAGGAAGTCGGTGGCAAAAAACGAAATTAAAATTATTTTTCACGCTGTAGTATTTTTTTTTTTTGTAAAAAGTTTTTATTTTTTAGTTGTGGTACCTACCCCACACAAATTCGAATACCACTACCTGCTATGTAAATAACACTGACAGGAGGTTATCATCATAATATCATCCACATATACTAAGTGGGAAAAATATGTATTATTGAAGCTTACTCAAAAACTATCCAAGCAAAGTTACTCAAATTTATATGGGATCAAATTGAGAGCATACATTTTCATACAAAAAAATAATTTTCTTAATCGGTCCACAACTGACGAAGAAATCGGTGGTCATACATTTAAAAAAAACATACATACGCGACGAACATATAACCTCCTCCTTCTTGGGAGTCGGTCAAAAAGACATGTTGCATCGACCTCAAATAAAGTATAAAGGCAGGAGAATGATGCTATGTTACAAAATTTCAGACTATTATAAACATTGGTTGAAGCTTTTATGAAGGCGGTAATAAAAGGGTTATACCTGCACTCTGTAGTGACCGCAAATGACGTGTAGGAGTTATTTTTTTTAGAGAACAAGGATGTTGCTTTAAATAAACTGCATCAAGACATGACGTGAGCTTGAATTTATTTACCTCATGCTTTGTTTGTGAAAGAAACCGACAAGGATAACAAAAAACAAATGAAAAAGGTTATACTTAGTGTAATTAACGAAAAAAATACAACCGACTTAAAAAAAAAAAAACAATATTTTAATTTCAACTTTTTTGTTGTATGGGGTAGGTTACCTACCCCACACAAATTCTCAAGCTGAAGCTAACTCAAAACCTACCCAAGCAAAGGTAATTTATATGGGACCACGCATCGCGCTATGGTGCAAGCATCCTCTACCAAAATGAAAAATCATTTTCAAAATCGGTCCACAATGGACGAAAATATCAATGAACATACATTAAAAAAAATACATGCAGTTGAACATAGAACCTCCTCCTATATGAAGCCCGTTAAAAAGGGGAATTACACTTGTACACTCACTTAGGCCTACTAGCGCGTTCATGGGTTAGCTTAATAACTAGTTAAAACCATTCGATCCAATAGAATTAAAAAGGTTTTAGTTGTGATTTAGTCCGTACTTAGCACTGCCATCCTAGCTTAATGCCAAAGTTCCTTTGCCTCTTCTAGGCTTACTAATCTTTGTTGCACTGCAGTTTAAAAGCTAAATCGTAAAGGTTATTGTGTTAAAGATTGGTACTTAGTAGTTAAACATTATTGCCTGAGTAATCCTGACTTGCAATCGCTCGTTTAGCTAAATCCACTTAAGAATTCAGCGGTGTAGTATTTCGTGGAAGAACTGAAGGGTCGCCACACTTATATTAATAACGAGTACGTTTTGTTACCTAACACTGTTCGAGATATTTTGTTATGATAACGCTACGAAATACCGACGATGCTTAGCTAGACGAACCTAAAGTTTATGAGTTATTAAAATTAATTTGCATTGCATACCTTACGGCTTAGTGCTAATACTGCAGTTCACACGGAGGCTAGAAATATCTCGCCGGTTTTTATGATCTATTACATTTTACATTGCATTGCTAACAGCTGCTTTAATACTTTGTTCAGTACTGATTTATTTGAGTCTTATAAATTTATCGTTCGATTTCAAATGCTAGAATTTATTACACTTTGTAAAATATTTCAATTTTGATCATGACTCGCGTTTTCGGTTTGATAAGTTAAGCACAAAATTATTTGCATTCACACTCTCCATCATCAAACCGAGGATGGTTGGATGATGGAGAGTGTTTTGTCTTATTTAAGGGTGCACTAGTCGATGGCCTCGAACTCGTTGCGTGACTAATATGTATGGTAATTAGTCTAACTATTTATTTATTTAGTTTTATTTGAATACATTATATATCCCTGTACCTACGGTTTCTATTTTGCAATTTTTTTTACTACATACGTTATTTATTTACGCCCAAATACCAGTTAAAATTAGTGTTGAAATTTGGTTATAGTTTCGACGCTGATAACTTACAAACTAATATTTTTTTCTAATTCTACTTCCATGCAGGGCTAGGTGACAAGACAAATTTATAATTTTGAACGCGTGATTACTCGTCTGTTTGAAATTTTACACCTTCAAACAGACGAGTAATCACCATACTACGTTTGCATGGAACAATGACCGACTAGCGTACCCTTAACAGGAAATTATTTGCCCCAATGAAGATAGAACACGACAATTCCGAAATACCTTTTAGTCAAAGAATTTTCGTAATCAAATCCACAGAGTATAAAATCCAGAAGGCTCATAAACAGAGCTAAGAAATGTAGATAAAGCACATAATTTCTTTCTACCTATTTCTATTATTACTGGGCGTACTGTGTGTGACAATGACTTTCATCTCTCACGATTCTGTGTCATTTCGCTCGGCTGACGTGACGATCTTATCTATGGGAGCACGTAGGGTACCGCCTATAAAAAAATAATTCAAATATTTAATGTGGGGTTTTACTATGATATCCATGTTAACGAAAAACTAAAATAAGAAGGCAAGTTGATTCGAATTTACTATTTCCAGAGTCCGAGGAATTTAATTAATAAAAATGTTTTTTGGGTGAAACAATTGATGGTCAGTTTCATTTAAAATAAAATAGTAATGGTTAACGTGTTTTTTTTAATGTATTATGTATTTAACTAAAATCTGTTGTTCCGACCACGTAAAACTTTTGAAACAGTAAATCATTTCAGGTCAGTAAAAGTTAATTCATTTATAATACCGGTCTTACACAAGTTTATCAAATATTACGCCACTCCCGATTACATAAGGTCCCCGCTACATAATTACCTGCTTACAAGAAATGTAATGAAGTCAGGTCTCGACTGTGTCAGTGAGACTGTAACTTTCTTCTCTCACGACTTTTGTCTCAATTCGCGCATGCGTGTTGCTTAAATTAAATAGGTACGCAATTACACATGCCTGCACGTAAAATAAATAACCTTAACGTATTAAAACTGTATTTTTGATGGCATAAAATACTAGAACCAAATTACCGTAAACCCATTTAGACCTTTATTTAAGCTTGGCCATGGTCACACATGGTCACATTACAGGACTTCAAGGAAAATAACTGTAATGCCAAGCCATCACATTTATCAAAATTGCAGCGTTTTGTCATTCGTGGTGTACATACCCTATCGCGATAGCAGGAATATTAGCGGGCAGCTTATATACAAGTAGTTCACATCTATACATACACATCCAATAACATTCTCTATGTAAGTGAGGATATAGGTAGGGTAGGTAGGTAGGTACGTAAGTAGGGTAGGAAGGTACGTAGGTAAGGTAGGTAGGTGGGGTAGGTAGGTAGGTAGGTAGGTACGTAAGTAGGGTAGGAAGGTAGGCAGGTAAGGTAGGTAGGTAAGGTAGGTAGGTGGGGTAGGTAGGTAGGTAGGGTAGTTAGGTAGGTAGGGTAGGTAGGTAGGTAGGTAGGGTAGGTAGGTAGGTAGGTGGGGTAGGTAGGTAGGTAGGTAGGTACGTAAGTAGGGTAGGAAGGTAGGTAGGTAAGGTAGGTAGGTAGGTAAGGTAGGTAGGTGGGGTAGGTAGGTAGGTAGGGTAGTTAGGTAGGTAGGGTAGGTAGGTAGGTAGGTAGGGTAGGTAGGTAGGTAAGTAGGTAGGGTAGGTAGGTAGCGTAGTTAGGTAGGGTAGGTAGGTAGGGGTAGGGTAGGTAAGGTAGGTAGCCGTAGATAAGTACTTAGTGCTACCCGTAGGAAGCCGGGGCGGGCAGCTAGTATAATAATATAACAGAGAGGCGAGTCTCAATCTAACAGGTGCCTAGGTGGTGTGTTTTCGTCTGTTAAGTCCCTAATGTGATATTAAGTAGAGTGACAGTAGCATTTCCTCGTTGTAATAAAAATGGCAGTTAAGGTAATGTCGTCGGCACGTGAAGGTTGTCAATTTGAAGAGGTAGAGTCAGCATCTAAAGTCGACACAGTGCATTGTTTCAAAAGAGTTTTTTTAAATGGAAACTATAGAAAAATCATTGTCTTCATTTGTAGATTATAATTTAGCATAAATTCTAGAATACTTGTAAAGGCGAATTACTGAGTTCCAGTTTAGACTTAATGATGATAATTCTCGAAAATGACTATCCTTTCAAATAGCAATATATTCTTTGCCTTATGAAGTTATGATGCTAACCGTACCTCCGGCTACTTTAAATTGACGACGACGAGGTTTTGTTCAAATTCACAGTAACAACAATAGCTATATATTTAGTACATAGTTAGAATTGTCATGAAAAATAAGGTAAACTGCCTTATTGCTTCGGAATGTCGGTTTTGTCACTCAACATTAGATTAGCAGGTTTCGTCAAGTGTTTTGAGTCAAGAGGCCTCAACAGCGATAATCTTCAGGTCTTAAGTACTTTGAATTGAATTATTACGAAACGCTGCTCAGGCTCAACGTGCCCCGAATACACATTACTATTCTTATCTCTGTTTACGTCAATTGAAGCCTTTGTTATTACCAACTCAGTTGTAGCATCCATTCATCGTACATTTATTTACCTGTACAGCATATGATTAGGTATTATTAGTGTGTATAGAATAGCCGACTGTTAAACAAGTAGGTTCGGTACTTAGTCACGTTTTTGCAATTTATGACGACCGTGTTCGATGTTGAAGTTCTATAGTTTAAGTTCCGAAAATAATTTTTGATTGCTACGCCTCAAGTACGAATAAAAAGTTTGAATTCATTTACACTATTGGTATTGTATAGGCCGGCTGGAGAAGCTGTGGCACAATGTAGAACGTTCCGGAGAAGGCATTGATTTGATGTTGCTTAAAAGAAGGTCCCAATCAGTTGTTTCACTTGTTTAAGATTTTTTTTTAAATTTTAATAATAAATCATTTTTTTTTTATTTTAGTTCAAAATGATACGAAATTCTATTGACTTCCTTTTGAATAAATCATAAGTTCGAAAAAAGAACTGCTCAACAACGTAAATAACGCAATGAATGTTGTTGAACTGTCAAAATTAAACAGATTAGTCGTAATCGTTTACGAAAACATGCTACGTAATTAGATAGAAGTCTACCTACTTTTATCATTTGATTTTATACGAGGGTGACACTGAAAGTTCTTAGAAAGTCAAAAACTGAAGAAACTAGCTAGTTATTAGTTTTATTTTATCGTTTACAAGTGGCCAGTTCTAAAAACTTTCAGTGTCGCCCTCGTATCCTTTTTGTTTCAGGATCGATGGTTTTATTTAACGTTAAATATTGAATTCCGGCTTATTTCTGTTAAGACTTTATAAGTTTTAATTTTTTATCAATGTTTTCTTTTAAAAACGGTAATATGACACATGACACCAATTACGAAAAGGCTTGTCATCTCTGGCAAAGGCATTTATGTTACAAGTTACAGGTATTGCTAGTAAGACAAAGCCTGTCTACAAAGTTTCAATAGTCTATTAAGATTATGAACCCTAAAATTGTTAAGATCTAACCTAGCTCATAAAGCGTTACATTATTAACTTATTAATAGTGTGTGGCCTGAAAATCTCCTTCAGTCATGAAAGTACTGCTGCAAATCAAACCACGATTAGAACTCACGCGCCTGCCAAGTGGGTCATAACTGCATTTTGTCACAATGTAGAGTAAAACTGTTATATATATTAACCGCATGCTATTTGGCTGCAAAATGTAAACATGAACTGCTCATTGTTGACTTCTATTATATTGTTGCGGGATATAATAGATCTATGTGCTAATATTGCTATGATGAGATCATACATATCACCTTCTGAGTACCGATGAAGTTATGTTGGTTTTAGTAGGTACTGTTTACTTGTAAAGTACCTATGTACTTTGAGAACAAGGTGAGCTTCTATTTGAAAAGATGTGTGGGGAAAACTTAAAGGCAATGTACAGAGTGACTATCGGATAAAGCTAGCTAAGCCGCTAGCGGCATAATAGTGGCGCTGCGTCGGCCCAGGTAAATTGGCGTGAGCATAACATACTCATTGTCAGTTTCACTGAGCCACTGTCACTTGTTATTTTGTTCTTTTGTTGAGGTTAGTTCGCTGTAAAATATCACATTCCCAAAACATTACATTATCTTGTGCCTAAAAGGAGCCTGGCCCTGTGACCCTGGTGGTCACAGTTCTAACCTAACCTAACCTACCTTTCAGCCATTTTCATTTGCTACTCATTTTTCGTCAATTCAGTCATTGTAGTGACATTTGATGCAATTATCTAAAACAAATACGATCAATCAATACAGACGGTTGCGAACTAACTAACTAAACAATCAAACAAAATAACAATTGACAGTGACAATGACATTGCGATGCTTACGGAACTTTAGCCGTTCCGAGGCAGCGCCACTATTATGCCGCAAATAGCGGCACTTTATCCAATAGGGATAAAGTGCTGGCACTCTATACACTTCCAAACTTAAATATTAATAATTATATTAATATTTAAGTTTGGAAGTGTATTAATAATAGTCGTGACTGCCAATGGCATTATAGCCAAGACCCTCGACCAACACCTAAGGAGGCTCTCGTTAGGCAGCTGGATCAAGGGCTTGATCCAGAAAGCGGTGCTTCTAGACACGGCGCGTATCGTCAGGAGATTCCTCTCTCAGGAGCCCTGACCACCGGTAGCTTGGACCCTGTTCCCGATACCGGTGGGCTACTATTTTTTATATTTTTAAATGTTTTTGTTTTCCGTTTTCTTTTTATGAAAATATTTAAAAATGTAAATTATATGTAAATAGATGAAATAAAGGAAATATTAATATAAGTACTACATAAGTCTTCAAATGAACAAAATCATATTTAGCCGGTGGAACAAGGGCTACGTGAACGCACTGACCGCATAAGCAAAACGCTCAACTTCAAAGCTAGTAAAACGAGCCGCTACGTATTACTTTCCATCACCCGCTTCCGCTTTCCACCAAAAACGCAGTCTTAGGCATCAGATGGGGTGCGCTATACTTAGCCGGGGAACTGCAAGTCAAATTCATTAGTAATTTAAACCCCCTGACCAGCTGTGGATTGCGACAGGCTAAGTTGATTGATTGATTGAAACGTTACACGATAATAATAGACTATTTTACCAACAACTGATAGTTATCGGCAACGTTCCGTTTAGGTGCAGTGTATTTTAATTTACTTATTCAATTTGGTAAACAAATATGACTTACTGAGATTTTGAATAAATGTTTTTAAATGGTTAAATCGGATTCCATTAAATTCTTTAAGTACCTATCTGTTTCTTAAAAATCTATTTTTTTTTTTTTTTTGTTTTTTTCCTTAACCTATATGTCCCACTGCTGGACGCAGCAGTTGGCAGACACCTGGAAAATTATGGGGGCATAATTTTCGAATTGTCTTTATGCTCTGCCTTCTCCAGTCGGCTAGAAATATAAATATACTAAACTTCCATCATTGATCGAAGATACTAAATAACTTTAAAGGCGCAGCGCGGTTTTTACTTTACTGCCAAAGCCAAATCGATATCAACATTACAATCCTAAAAATAAAGTCGAAAGTAAAAAGACGACGTGTGATTGATGAGAAAACTCATTAACACAAGTTTGTGAATGTTTACAAAATTGGACAAGTAATGAAAAATACACTATAGGTACCTATTTAAATAAATCATTGTTGTTAAAAAGCACGCACCGGTAGGCGCGTGTCAGAGCATTTTGTAATGAATTATGTATCGCAGAGCATGGCCGAACTTGTCCTTGCATACCAGTCGCTAACGTTTGCTAAGTAGACGAGAAATTAAAATGTAAATTAATTTGTGCTACTGCGTTAATATAATGGAGTGCCTCAGCGTAAATCTTAACGTATGTGTTATAGATCTTATCTGGCTATGTGTTAACATTTAATAATGTAACATAAATAACACTATTATGTACTATGTACTAGTACTTAGTACCTATAACCGAATAGTTTTATAGTGTAGGTACTAGTGACCCGCTCTTGCTTCGCACGGATGCAAACTGCGTGGAGATAATAAATGTGAAAACATTGTCAAAACTCAATCTGTGCTTAAAGGCCACGATAACCGACTTTTAATGATTTTTTTAATTGATTTTATGTCTAAACGAGTAGTGTTAATGATTTGGAAAAAAAATGTGTTAAATTAGGGCATTTTGTTATTAACACAATATATGAATATTTTAGATTATGTTTATATTACATAGTGAAATTAATTTGTAAAGTTATGTCTAACGCGGAAAAAGCAGTGAGAATCACGCAAAATCTATTAAGCGTATTTTTCTGAAACCTTTACCATTTTAAAGATAATTTAATTATTGATCTTAGTATACGCGTTTTATTAAAATAACTTTTTTTATGTATAATTAATGAATAATGCGTCTAATGACAGCGCTCCTTGATGGGCACTCCTTTTACTACTTTCCAGAATACTATACGGCAGGTACGGGACGGCCCATAACCTGATGAAATGATAACAAGGGCAATATTATAATAGAACTAATTTATTTAATATGAATGTTAGCACACTTGATAGATGATAAAAAACAAGAGAGTGCTCCAGACACTCTTGACAACTGACACGACTATGTGTCAGACTCCTTTATAAATTGATGCAGGGTCCATACTTTCAACAGAAATACGACGCGTTGCGTGAGCTCAGTACAGAACTATATATCACTATAATATATCTGCGTCATAATTAGGTTAAATATTAATGTTTTATACACATAGTTTTATGCACTTATTTCTTTAGAAATAAGCATCACCTTTTTACGTATTTTTCTGTTCCTTTCTTCTTGTCTGTTTATATGTGTGTACATAAACTATTAAATAAATAAATAAACCTTTCGGAATAAATGCTCTAGATAATGCTGCCAAGCGCATCGAAATTTTTATAGTTTAGAAGATCTAAGTAACACGAAAAGCGACTTTGTTTTATATTGTGCCAAACTCAAACTCAAAGCATTTATTTCAATTAAACCATTTACAGGCACTTTTGAATTGTCGAATAGTCGCGTCAGTTAGTCAGAAAGTTGAAGCTAGTTGACCATTCCAAAACGTAGATCTTTATGGGGAAGAACGGGCAAGAAACTCTAAGGACACTCTTCAACTCACTCTTATAAATATAGAAAATTACAAAATCCTAGGTACATTATTCTTGTGGCTTCTATATATCAGAAAAATTTACAAAAAATAATTAAAACAATTCAAAATATAAGATTAAAAATAAGCCTTGGCAGATAAGAGATAACCAGTCACAACTGACGGCGCCGACGAGTGGATCAGCACCATCCAGCTCAACAATTTTGTAGGGAACCGAATGAAGGCTTGTGCAGACCAGCGCGACTTGTCGCGCGACGCGACACCGGTTATTGTTATACTGGGAAGTTTTGTTCGTGTCGCGTCGCGCGACAAGTCGCGCTGGTCTGCACAAGCCTTGATCCAACACACTCGCCACCATCATCGAGACATTTAAGTGTGGAATATACATATAGTCAGTTATACTATGTAGGTAAAGTTAACGTGATTCACATACGAACGATATGTTTTTCTGTCTGTTAAAAAAACCTTCTGCCTCACCGTATCGAATTCGATCGTGCAACACCGTTTTATATATCCCCCAACCGTCGGATACCATTGTTAATCTATTTAACTCCGATACTTCGAAAGCCGTTAACTCGTTTGGGCCCTACAACACTCGTGACTGGCTCATTGCCACCTCAAACTGATCCCTTGACTGACCAGTATTTATGCCCCAGTAAAATAAACAATCAATTTGTAATTAGCTATTTTTAAACAGTATGCACTGTGGCATGTTTACGTCTGTGTCCTAATGGATTGCGTGTGCATAATATATGTTGCTTGATGTACTCGCATGTCATGTCTCCGTGTCAAATTAAGATAAGACAGTTTTTGGAAAATAGATGATACGACACAAAACTAATATCTACCCATTCTAAGAAGTCCGATGACTGGTGACGATTGGTGGGTAGCATTTGAGAATATCAGTCACCTATATCGAATGCTTTAACTGCAGTGTTTATTAAGTAACGCCAAGTTAAAGCCCTGGATCATAGGACAATACTCAGCAGGGTACAGGTAGAGGAAAAAAGTAAGTATTTTTCAATCCCGGGATCGCGAAATTTTTGATGCTCACTCTCGGGATCCCGGGATAATCTCGGGATTTAAAAAGAAAAAGTAGGACTTCAAACCATTAGTCCTTGTAAATCTACATAAAAAATTAAAACTGGAAAAAAAAATGGTGGTCTGAGTTATTGATGGTTGTGTTGTGCACTGACTAAAAGTACACGCAATTGTTAAAATGTCGCTAATGTGAAATGTCTTTAATCGGGATCCCGGGATTTTATTCTCTAGTATTATTAAAGTTATCTTACTTATGAATCTCACTGTCAATTTTAATTATACACCAGCATGGTTTCTAGGTGATCAATAAATGTTACACTTTAGGATTTTCAAAATACAGAGTATATTTAGCCATCTAGAATTATACATTTTATTGAAACACTCAAATACAATCTAACAATAGTTTCTTATTCATAAAAGTAACAGGTGTGTGTGTTCGATCTAGTCTATTCGTAATGTGAGGAGGTTCGTGACTTTCATTATTCAATACCCTAACCACGTTCAGAAATAAATATCTTCGATTATCATAATATGGATATCCGTGAACTATATTTTATCGCAAAACTGTTGACACTTACTGACCTCCACTGTCATAACTTCACAACAAATTAATTGAATTCTTTCAAATTTCAAATGTATTAAGACAACTATATAATGTTCATCGATAACTCAATCAATATTGTTCGTTGACACCGAGGTGTGACATCATACAGGTGGAGTTGGTATGTGCTTGCATCCATTGTGAGCATAAAAGCGCTGAACCCACGCAGATCTATTCATATAGGATCCGTCATGTATTAACATTCCAATAATATTATACCATAGAGTACACGGATCTGTCCAGATTTAAAAATGTTTTTTCTTTTTAAAGTTCTCGCACACACTAAGGTACAAAGGCGGACTTAATGCCTTAGACATTCTCTACCAGTCAACCAAGGGGGGTGAAGAGATAAGATGGTGCTCTGATTGAGCGGAAATAATAATAATAATAAGTTAAAAATATTATTAAATTGAATTTTTTATTTTATTTTATATTCTAATATTTAAAAATGTATTTTATAAGTATTTAAATTTAATAAACGAGATGATAAGAAATATTAAAAAGATAACATAATGATTTATAAATAAAGAGGTACACAAGTACATAAGCAGGTTATAAACTTATAAAACACATACCTACATACATATAACACACACGTACACATACGTTACGTCCGTTCATTTTAATCAAAAGCTAAGTCCTACACTTACTTTTTTTCATCCGCAAGCTTGAAAGTTCCCAAATTTCACCAGTTATGTTTAAGTCCATGTAATAAGGGACGATGTTATCCGGGCTGCTACTGAGAAATTTCGATGGAAAAACCTAATAACACTTTTCCCGACGTGGTAATCGAACTCAGGACCTCTCAGGACTGGTCAGCAGTAGCGTTTTCGATAACAAGACAGACCGAGAAAACAAAAAGTTTAGTGCTATATACAGCCTATAGGCGGATCACTTTTATGAT
This sequence comes from Agrochola lota, assembly GCA_947364205.1. NCBI lineage: Eukaryota > Metazoa > Arthropoda > Insecta > Lepidoptera > Noctuidae > Agrochola > Agrochola lota. The sequence continues at coordinate 8,938,755 of OX376241.1, forward strand.
CTGCAAGATTGAACGCAATGAAGAGGTATCGATCGCATTCTTTCCATTTCTATTTTAATCAGGGTTTACCACAGATTCCGTTTATACCCGTATTAAAATGCATGAGTCTTCTAACGACCAAAAAATATCAAGGCGGATACTCAAACCTTATTTGTGTCGTAAACTGTTTTGATATTGTGTATCCTTTTAGAGATAAAAAAAAAAAAATTGAGTATTGAGATTGATTCGGTGCGAAATGTGTTCCATTTACGAAATGACACGATGTTGGCCCAATAATGTTTTTATATGACCAAAAAATGGCCGAAGTGTCTCGGGGCATTTTAGCATAATATGTTTTCTCTTTTATCTAGATTAGTTCTAGTTTGGTGTGTGTGTTATATTGTATAGGTTTGAAAGGCTGTCCGTTATCCTTCAGTGTAAGAGTGTAATGGATTTAAGATTTTTATTAAAAGTACTTAGGATTCCGCCGACGGTGCATCGGAAAGCACGTTAAGCAGTTGGTCCTGGCTGTCATTCGTGGATGTTTGACAGTCATTAGGGGTCGCCAGAAGTTCGAAAGTCTGACAACCGGTCTTACCAATGGGTATGGTATTACTCAGTTACTGGGTTGTGGAGGTCAGATAATTAAGTATTTAGATTGAGGGAAATTTGCATCTTTTTTGGCGTCGTCATGAAAATATTTTTCTTCATGCATTCATATGACAACTCTTATGACAGTCAAGCAAAAACAGTTTCATAAAAAAACGTATAATGGTAGGAGAAAGCCAAACTAAAAAGTCACTATAATAATATTTTACTGTTCTACGGAGTAAAATAACATACGACTTAAATCTTGTGAACCAGTTTACCAAACGTAGCTAGTTTTGTATGTTAATAGGATTGATAAAACCCGCATCAACGTCAACGCATCAGTGCCATGAAAGTTTGTGAGACAGGCAACATAAGACAGTGTGGTATTAATTCAGGAATTATAATGTACTAGCTTCCGCCAGCGGCTACGTCCGCGTGGTATTTTTATAAATTATAGCTTATGTTATATAGTTTTAATAGAGCATTCTATTGGTGAAATATTTTTTTAAATCGGTGCAGTTGTTTTTTTAGTTTATTTACTACAAACAAAAATGCAAATCTTTTCTCTTTGTGTAGAAGACAAACATACACTCATGCCGTTTCCCAAGTAAGACAAAATATTTATTTAGCCAAACTGATTTTAATTACTCCAAGTAAATATTGTAATTTTTAAGGTTTTGCTATTATGGCCGTCTCGACTGGTCATTCTGGTGGTTTATGGGCAGTCCATAAATTACAGAGAACACTTAATCGACTTATGGAAGCAGACAATTTGTTTTGATCTTTTAACTGTTAACAGAATAGGGATGAGACGAAATGATTTCATACATTCTAACATGCACTTGGAAATAATTTTACTAAATATCAAATAAATATAATAATATAATAAAATAAAATAACGAAATAAAATAAACAAAATAAATAAAACAAATAAAATAAATACAATAATATTCAAGCACTTTATTGTATTTTATGACTGACGGTTTATATTATGTGTGTCAGAACGCTATCGTAATTTTCCAATCGTTTCAGTATGCTTGAATGGTTTACTTAGTTAGACATTATTTTATGGAAAATATCTACATCGATAAGGAAATTAATAGGTAATAGCTGCTCAAAGCACAGGAAATATTATGAATGTAATATTTTGTTCATATAAAGTAGGGTTGTATAATATTATGATAAGGTCAGATAAACTCATTTTGAAGTTTTGCAATGTGCCTGACGTATAAATAAGCTCAAGGTGCCTAATTAAACTGATTCAATGGTTGATTAATAAATAGTACGGAGCTGCTTAAAAGAAATATTACAAAACACTTTCGACTCCACCCATTTTCATAGAACTCATACGCCATGCCGTCATACATATTGGAAGTGAACCCTCCGGGAGGGTTGCAGGCATTACGTTTGCGCTAAAGTTAAGCGTCGCGGACGGTCAACGGCATTAGGTTTAAAACCGTGATATAAAACATTGTAAAACGAAGTAAAATAGTGTTTTCAGGGGATCTTGTCGCTTTAAGTAGATTTCAACCTTTTAAATTTTTTGTGAATATTTGTAAAAGTGAACAACAAAAAAATGCTTCGGTTTTATAACCAACGCATATACTAATAAATCTTGTTAAAATATACATCAGATTTATTTTTTAGGCTTTATAATGCTGTATTCGCTAAGAAAAACTTACATTTAAAATGAGCCCTCCGCGAGAGATCCCGGCATCCCATATGCGACTAGGTGAACCCTCCAGGAGGGCTCCCGGCACTGAACGTGTTAAGAAGGTTGTGAAATGATGTTGGTTTCTTAGGTAGTTACTGTAATTAGTCAATTAGGTACGTTTACCCAAAATGGCTTATAGATTAGTTCCATATTTTTATTGCTGAGAAGCCATAAAATCTATATCCACTTGTTGAAAATTATTTTAAGTAGGTAATGCTTTTACTTTTAAAACAGTATTATGAAAGCATATTATTTTAAATTACATAATTTGTTATTGGATAGGTAATAAACTTCATCTGAATGGTATCTCGACTCTGTAATATGTCATTAACCTGAAATACCGTTAACCTCATTAAGTCTGTAATAAATTTTCAATACCAAAAAGGGTAAACAATTACTGTGATGAAAGTAAATATGTACAAAGATTGGTCATTACAAGGAACTATTACTGAAAACTTTTGTTGTCTTTAAAACAAATATTTACCGTTAATATCTGGTTTGTCCCATTGTTTTTGTGTTACTGAACTTGGTGGAGACAGACGTGGCTTTTTTGTTTGAAGTTCCGACCTGTAACGCGGTAACGCTATCCTGGCGGCCGACGGGCGGCAGGCGGTTGGAGTACAATCGCGACAACAAAAACACAACTTATTGTGGGCACTCTCTTTGTCAAGTTTTCATGCTCTGCCGGTCGGTACAATGTTCACAAATGTTACCTCTTTAACGGCTTTGAAACGATGCTTAGTTTGAAAAGGCGGATCATTGGTTCATTACCACTTGATGTCCTAATGGTACTTACTTGAGCGAGGCCGTCTCGTCACGAGGAATCTCCCGAATTCCCATTTTCTCGTGTAACAGGGCGAGCGGAAATGCTTTCCTCAAATATTAACATTAAGTTGTTGAGACAGACTTTATTTTTACGTTCGAAACATGATTTATAACGACATTTAAACCAGCCAGCTGGTAGAAAAGAATTTGCAAAATGTTGCCATTAATTTTAGAATATTGCGAGTAGCACAGGTTTCACAATGATTTTTTATTTTTACTTAAAATATTTAAAGAATGGTAGAATTTTTCCACGCTGCCTGAGTTCTTTGTAGAAAGTGGTTAGTGTGCCGTAAATATTAGCATAAAATTATAATTGTTTAATCCGTTAAATTGCTTGTTTTAATAGACTGATTTATTGTTTCGCATTTTTTTGGTTATTATTTAAATACAACGTCATTTGTATTTATATTGTAATTACTTTAATGCCGATTTGTGAATTTGGTAGAAAGTTTTGCTCACATGTCTTAACATAATTTTATACTTGTTGTTGCTTGGTTAAAGATTGAAGATGCTCGCCCCTATTACATAGCACTTAAACATAACTGGCGAAATGTGGGTGTACTATAGGTACACCTCTGCCTTACCCTTCAGGGAAACAAGGCGTGATGTTATGTTATGTATGTGTGTGTTGTGTAGATAATTTTTAACCAGTACCCATATTTAAGGATAAACTCGTATAAAAAACTTTTTTACAAAAAAACAACCGTCTTCCAAAAAACTAATACTACAAAGTGAAAAATAACTTTATTTCGGAAGTCGGTGGCAAAAAGCGAAAATTCAAACCAAAGACACCGACTTCCGAAATAAAGTTATTTTTCACTTTTTAGTTTTTGTACCTGGCAAGTAAATAATCGTGACAGGAAGTTATTATAACATCGTCCTTATTAATTAAGTGGGAAAAATACGTATTATTGAAGCTAATTCAAAAAATATCCTTGCAATACGGGACCACCTCGAGAGCATAACCTTTCAAACAAAAAAAGAATTTTGCAAATCCGTAAATGACGGAGTTATAACCGACTATGCATAAAAAAAACATCCAAATAGAGAACCTACTTCGTTTTTAAAATTCGGTTAGAAAACAATATTTCTGAACAATCCCAAATATGTAGGCCAACATTTTGACATATTTCTGCGAAATTCCATCAGATATTGTTTCGTCTATGTGAGAAAATCTCGCACACCGCACGGATGTGCGCTCAAAGACATCTCGTCTATGGTCACGGTACTCAGGTTACAGTTTACCACCGACATGTGAATTATCTAACCACGCTGGTCCAGCGGCTGAGTAGGGTTGCCAGTTATTGTCAGTCGTGTCGTTTTCGCATGTGGTTAACAAATGTATAGATATTTTTGGCGACAGCGGTTTTGAAATAGCTGTACACAGATTAGGTACCTATACTAAAGTGTCTGTTTGTAAATAGAATTTGATTAACGTTCGATGCACCTAATCAAATGATATCAACGAGAAACTAAAAACATAAATAAGCCATCTCTTCTTGTCTATGATTGAAACAGTTTCCGTTACCACTATTACTCGAACGCGTTCACATATCTACAGTAATTACCATCGTTAATTGGAAGGCGAAGAACCGGACCCTATCGAGCGTCCAGTTCCAACGGAAATGTGGCAACCCTCGGTACGGGTTGATGGAGGCTGTGTAGAAAGGAGCACGCGGCTCCAAGGACGACGACGTGCGCGGCGGTTGTTCACCTCGACGGCAAGAATGCGCGGGAACACCGCTGGAACCAAACGCGGTGCGGGACCGGCTCAGCCAATCGACTCTGCCTTAGCATTCCACTGCGGTGAATCGTACACCTTAATATCTCACATAGTCCAAGTGTCAATGGAATTTCGCTGGTACTACTCAACCGTCAGTCGTTGTCGTCAATTGGAAACGGATGCGCAAGCGCCTCGGTGACAGCTTTGATCTTCCCCACACCTTTTTTCTCGTAAGTCTTTTTCTGTTTGGGGTGTTGTTTGTTTCAAATACTGTATTCATGGGATGAAGTCATTCATAGAGTTTTATTTGTTTTGTTTTACTAGCGTTGAAAGGCAGCGCAAGCAAAGTGCAAGTCGCGATTATGAATGAATACTTAAGTGGTTGCTTACCAGTTTCATAGAACTTGAACTAGTCATTTCATTTGAAGTATTTTAGTATTTACGATTAGTTATAGTTATAGCCTACCAGTTATATGATTTCTAAGAAATCTGATATGATTGATTTTTCTTTTAAAAGACTTTAGAAGTGTAGGTAAATTATAGGTCAGTCATAAAATTTTTCAATGATATAATGCTCTGCCAGTTTGTTTTACTGTACATACTTAAATACGCTTGACAAGTTACTACTACCGACAACAGGTAAGTACTTACATACTATACATACGTAGTATATCGTATCGTATGTCGGACCTATCTTGTCAAACGAGATAAGTTACAGTCGGATGCTGTGATATTGATTTCATGCTTTGCATATTATTCTATAACCTATGGAATGTTATTTGAGACCCAAGAGAATAAGGATCAATTTGTTCGTATTCTACTCTTGTAATTTCTACCTATTATCGACGAAACTGGTATTTGACATTTCCAATGTCATTAGGTCATCGCCCTTTACGAACGTTAGTAAGTAAACATCAAAACATATTAAATTCATTTTATACATAATGTAAATCGTAGTTAGAGAATACAAAATGCGAATTCTTTCGACTGTAGTCGAATGTTATTCACAAGTTATTAAAACTTTTATAAAATGCTTCCGAAACAACAAAATGTCACATTCAGCGAGTTGTCAAATTACAGCTTGAGTAAAACAAAAGTGTTCTTCTGAGACGCTCACTTGTTAGTTTTAAGTGTTTTACTCTTGTAGCCAGTATTTTTGTTAACTACATTGTTTGTCTCTTGTTAACAATTTAGCCAAATAGCAGAAGATAATGGATGTTATTTTTTTTGTTACTGTTAGGCGTTGTCGTAATTGGCTACGATCATACGAGCAAACGATGCGATATCGTCCCAAGACGAGATTAATCACACACATTTCTTTACAGTGTCCTAATTGAAGCTAGCAAGTTATCGCGCGAGCACAGGAAATGCTTAAAAACGATCGCACGATGGGTTTGATCGTGCAATCAAAGCTACAAATATCTTTTGAGTGTCCTATTTGGTCACGCGTCATCGCGCGAGCACAGCAACGCGGCGGCATCGCATGATGCCCATCGTGCGAGCTATTAGGACACCTGTTGCACTATCGCACGATAATTTTCATCGTGCGACAAAATCGCATCGTTTGCTCGTACGCTCGTTAGCCAATTAGGACGACGCCTTACTCTGTAATTTTAATTTCCATGATCTTTAGAATGTTAATGAAATCATTATTTTTCAATTACAGACGACAGCATGTCTTGATTTTTCTTATAAGCTTTATCAGAAATTTTTGGTCATATTTCGGGTAGAGAACATCAATTGAACAACTTTTTCCATGCGACCAACATCGCTATCGCGAAAAATAATCAGCTGTCCCATACAAAACTTCAATACCGACTCGACCTAAATGTATCACATCTTTTTGGTACACGTTGTTTATGAAAAATCGAGTATACCCCACCAATCAATGAAGGTAACGACATTAGTATCTACTAATGTGGGCGCCCATTCAATCCACGACATGCATAGCAAATAAACCAGTAATAACGAACGTGACTCGATAGATAACAGTCAATCTTGTCTATCGTAATTTACATGCTAAGACATCCATTTAATTGCACTTGAATAATTTCCCGACTCCAGGATGCGGTTAATTTTAACTCTAAGGTTCTAGCTACTAGTGATGAAAACATCACATTATATGCTCCACCTAACCAGCGATAATGATTGCGTACAGTTCGCCCGTCGAGAGAATGCGTTTTTGACACCTGTCAGTTTCATATTAACGAATAGGTATTTTGCGAATTTGAGCCTTATTACTACTTGAATTTGTCCAACTGACAGGTGTCAGCAACGCGTTGTCTCGACGGCTGGACTGTAGTAAATTATTTCCTTTCAGGCGATAACCGTTGCATTCGAGGCATCGTTCCGTTTGTCCGAGCTTATGTGACAACTGCCTTATAAAACAATATGGCTTCATCAATGATGTCATTCGATACTGATTTAGACACAGAATCAATTCGATTTGCTGACATTTAGATTATAGTAGGTCATTTGAAGGTTTTGTGTACCGTGTTTCATATTTTCTAATTTATTTTGCTATCTGATCAGACACTGAGGTGTCTCATTAGGAAATTGGCAGTTAAATGCTGACACCCGGATACCAGAAGTAAAATGAGTAAGAACTGAGTCAGAGATTTCTAAACTTTCAATCGGCAGTGCGTTGTGAATGAAAATGGCGGCAGTGTTAAACAAATAAACAAATGAACATGTTATTTGAAAATCGTGTTCCGAATGTGTTATTGGTCTTGCGGTACCTTGAGTAGTATATAGTACTTTCTGTGTTTGTGGTTTCATTTACATTACGTGCTCAATAACTTACTAGGGCATCGTATAGAATTCTAATAACAGAAAACTTCTTAGAAACTTTAACACTACTCATTATCCCTATTTCTTGGAAAGTTCTGAGCTGGATGTGCGTGTGTAAGCTGCGAGTAACTTAGAAACAGGTTGAGCGTTGATTAGGTACCTAAGCATTTTATAACAACTATTAAAGTAGCATTAACATTTCAAAGAATAGTGCTGTCATTACGGCGACTTTGTCTATTTGTAGCGAAAGGCAGTAATGTGGCAAACACGTTTGGTGCTAAATAACCAATTAACAGTTACGTGTGAACCTCTTATTGATGTCTCACTAATAGAATAGGGGAAATGAAGACGATTTCCTCGATATTAATTTCGCCTTTACCTATAACCTATTTGCAATACCTACATGGCTTAGTTAACTCCCTGCTTCACCATCGACGAATCATACATCATAGCAACTTTATATTTTGTGTGAAGCGTATCTAATTAATTTTAAGTTATGATAATACGTGCACAATTAAAATTAACGCTTACATAAGCAATGTAAACAACTAATTAAATACTTAATTACATTAAAATTTCACTGCCTAACTCAGGTTTTTATTTATTGTAATTGTTGTAAGCACATTAGATAATCGAGGTGTTACCATAGTGTTACTTTACATAAATGATGTTAACATACTCCTATAAGGTGTAACATCTTTCAGTGCGAGTCAGTGACTGACAATTTGAACAGCCAGCTGTCACTCTGTCTTGTCAGCGGAGTGATGAAGCTTGATGCTGTAAAGCTTTCGTAGGCACTTCATTTTGACAGACAAGATGATGTGGTTGATTTTGATTGTGCATATGAGTTAGCTATTAACGCCTTACTAACGTAATAATCGTAATATTATACGGTATAAAAAGGCGTGACCGACAATGTTTTGAAAAGCATAAAGACAAATTATAGAGTCCAGACTATTTGTATGACAATACACAGCACACGATATCACAATCGCATCTCAAAATACCTTTGATCTAAGAATCAGAGCATCGTACAGCGAATGTAGGTCATCCATGGTAGGATTGACATTGAACGGCAGATTAATCGCGGGTCGTCTCGAGGTGTAAGCCGGCCCGCCGCGTTATTGGCCTGTAGCCAACTGGACCAGCTCTCGACCGAGCCGCAGCAAACAATATCACCCATAATGACTCTATTTACGACCTAGCGCTAAGATCCGTGGCTACCAGACTAATTCCTCGATATTAACACTTCGGAAACGACAAAAACTAAACGCATCACTCAATTTAATATTTGGAACGTCTGGGTTATTTTCAGTGCGTGCGAAATTTGATGATTTGCCAAAGTTTATAATGTTTGTCTCGGTCAGTCTTGGTATTTAGTTCGCGTGAAATATTTGTTTTAGTTACTTTGGCATCACCGATAACAGATATCACTGGAGAGTAAGATGCAATTAATTCTTGTACTCCAAATATATCAATAAATACCGTGCCCGAATTGTAGAAATAGAAACCATTGTTCTAAGACTAAGATAGTTATTTTTATGAGCAGAGAACATTTTTATAGGCATAATAACATTCTAATAATATTTAGTAATACGTTGGTTCTCACCCACTTTATGGCATAGCTATAACATTAAAATCGTAATAGATTCCCAAGCTTATAATAAGACATATTAATCCTTCATAATATCCTGTTGCACGTTGGCACGGTAAAAGTTATTTACAGTCTAGCCAAAGTATATTTAGGTCATTTGCGTCATTCATTACTTATTTAAGACCTGGCTGATTAGCCGGAAATTAGAGAGCCTTCAAGTATGTGCAGAAAATCTGCATAGAAATTAGAATTAATGACATCTGATACATAATGCATGGGACGGCCGTTAAAATGTAAATACAACAGATTTGTAAGCAATACATTACGGATATTACTCCGACTGTCACCAATCGGAAATATTTTAAATATCTAGCTAGACGTTTTACTTTTTTATATCTTTTATTAGCCTCTGTTGAAACTTTCTTAGTAAAAGTCGACAATGCTTTGTCAAAGATTTTTCAGCGCACACTTTGTTATATGAGATCCGTTGGTGCATTATGCATTTACATACATAATAGGGATGTTGACTAAATTTTTTTGCTGTCCGTCAGATTATTAAAAAAAATTGGACACGTATTTTTTCTATTTTTACGTAAATGAAAGAGAACGGCAATAAATTGAGTTAAAATGTGGCATGACGTCACACTCCGGTAGATTTTAAACTGAATTGTGACAAAGCGACCCTCACTCCACAACTTTAATGCGTTTTATGTAAATATTTTTTTATTAATATGATACAGCAAAAAATATTTGTCTAATATTTTATTATTTGACTGATGGACTAAATAGTTCCTGATTTTTTTCCACATCACCATCCATATTATTTAAACATAGACTCTCTTCTCTGTCGGTCTCATCGAGTGACCATAGACACCTAAATAGGTAAACTAACTTTATCATTACTTTGATCTCTCATCAGGAAATTCTTCGATAGCTACTAATTTAAATATGGCATAGGAAGAAGCATAAGCGAATGCCTCCGCTCTCTCTGTTAAAACATGCGTATGAGCACTTATTTTACCGACTTCACGATCAAAAGTCAATGATTGACATGACTCATTATCGTTACGTGGAGGAAGCGGTCGCACACAAGCAGACGAACACAACGACTGCCGACTAAGATGTTCGCGCATCTTCCGGTCATTAGAGAACACTAGTGGTCGCTTTCATGCCGGATGCTGCGCGTGAGCCGAATGATGGATCGAAGCTCATTATTGGTGGAGGATGAGAGTTGATCTAAGATGTGTAGGTATGTGTAGCAAGTTGTGAAACGATTGTAATAGAGGGAAATATTGATGTTGTGTGCGTTTCGTGAATTATGTTTATTAATTATTATTTGTTAGGAATTGTGATTGTAATTGATTTTGGATCTATTTTACTACAGTCAGATCTTCATCGTTGTATCAATATTTTCCTAAAAATGTATGCAAGTAGGTAGGTAATGAAAAGGAGCTTGACCCAATATTGTTATAATGGTTAAATAGACTTACTTTATTATGCTGCGGCTAAAACGTCGAACAATGTTGATAATCAAACACAATTTAATTAGGTCGATGACACTTCAAAATGGTTTGTTTACCATTATTTAACACAATACGTGTTTGCCAATACCTACACTATTACGTACGTACTTACTTGATAGTTCAATAAATAAACAATGTATTTCCATATGCGTATTTTTGACTAATAGTTGGAATTTCTTCTATAGACCTTAGACCCATCTCTGAACAGCAGACTTCGATTATGGAGCAGGTAAAATAAAACTATATTTTAATATTTTGAAAACTCACGTTTTGTTTTGGTCTAGTAACTGCTCATAACTTACCTAGCTACGTGTTATTGCAACACGGAATAAAATTCCTGATGAGAGACAATATTATTATCTTTTCAGTCGACTGACTTGAAGGGATCTTGCAAAAATATTTATAAAGTGCGAGACATAAAGTAGATTGACAATTCAGGACCGGAAGGCTAGTTGAGAGGTAACAGTGGACCTACCTATGTAGGTCCCTATCTACTTTATTTCTTGGGAGCTCATGTTCATTCAGTGACCAATAGTAAAAAGTTGATTATTAGAAACTAGAATATTAATAAATTCACACACAGGCGAGTTTTTCAGGATGCCTTATATTTGCGTGGGAAACAACTATAAAATACATAGCCCTATTTTGCGTGCTAACACTCCCATGAAAATAGGCTTTTTACGTGTTTTAAAATAGGGGTTGCATGATAACACCATAACACGCAGACAGACACATAGATAGATTACGTGGTATAAGATTCTTATTTGTTGTTCATGTAACCTAACCACTAGTTTGTCTGTCTAATTGTAATTGAATGGGAATATATTTATATTGTTAGTTTAACTTTCTCAACTCCAACATAAATTTACCAACGTAAATTAATAAATTACAATGTATCAAGTGTGAATTCACGTATTAAAATTCCATTGTGTAAGAAATACATCATAAAAATATTTGAGTCTGAATGCTTGTCAGTTATTGTGTGGCATGCAGGCTTGGCGGCGCTGCGCCATAAAGCGTTACGTGATTGTACGCAATGTGCTTCTTTAACATATACAATACTTCTTCAAACGCACGTTATCAAACCCACGATGATAACATTTCGATTAGGCGACTCAAATTGAATCGTTTCGGTTCATGATATCGAGCACGCAACCACATTCTACACTACATACCATTTTATTATGCCATACATGTCAACGGTGAATAACCCTTTCGCAATATAATAGCTTCATTTACGTGTCTTTTTGTTTCAGGCTTGATCCACCCGCATCGCAGAGCCAATACCAAATGGAGAACAAAAAGATAGCGCCGGCGACGCAGCAGCCACTGACCCAGCAACATCTCATGGCTCATCATGTCCACCCCGAGCAGATCTACTCGCAGCAGCACCCACAACTAACCCACCTAAGTTCTTCACAAACAGGCCAAATACAACCAAATGGCGTCATGCACCAATTACTGCAGAGTCAGTATCACTCGAACATGAATGCACGATCTCCGCTCCTTGAAAACCGACACGATTTATATGGCACTGGACACAATCACGACTACGCCAGGCATTACGGAGCAAATGATAACTATCATTATCCGCAGTCACCTCCGAGGCACGAAAGAACTGAAGTGCATACAGATCAAAACGTAAATCATGAGCTACTACACAATATCCCTAAGGGATACAATGCGGAAGTCTATCAGGATTATTTAAAACGCAACCCACCGAAAGATACCAACCAAATATACCAAAATCATCAACCTATGTATAGGCCTAATGTTAACCCTAATCAGTACGGATCAAAGCCATATCTACCATATTCCAATAGGACAGGACCACAGAGTAACACTGAGTTATTACGAAGACAGTACAGTGAAATTCAGCAAATGAAACTGCAACAACAACTTCATTATCAAAATCAGGCACAGATGCATCAGCAGCAGAAGTTTGCAGAACGGCAATTGTTACTTCAACAAATCCATGGAGTTCAACCACCACCAAATCTACAAAACAGTATATACTCTGATGGTTCGTATAGAGACCTCGATAGGTACAGTAGTAAAAACGATTTCAAAGAATATAGTAGCCCTGATATACAAAAAGACATCGACAGTTATGCAAAAAATAATGAGTATAAGGAATATGAGAAACAAAACAGGCAATATGAAACTCAATGGAATCAAAATCAGCAAGCAGAATACAGAGAGCAGGAACAACAATACAGAAGGCAAATAGAAGCTGATAAAGGGAAAAGCCAGTCCCCTCCATCGGACTATAACAACCAAAGCCAAAAGAATAATATGAGTGTCGCATCGCCCATGAAGTCGAGCGAATCTAGTAGTCCTAGCGTGAAATCTCCGTCATCTGATAGTAGAAGAAGTAGCGGTGGCGGCAATCAAGCGCTGCGGTCACCTATAGCGCAACGAATACCATCAGCTCCAGTTACTATGTCTGGCATACTTTACAAACAAGGCTCAGACGGACTGAAAGTCTGGAGGAAGCGATGGTTTGTGCTGTCGGAGTATTGCTTTTTCTATTATAAAAGTAAGTAAACACAACAATCAACGTCGAAATACACAATGCCATATTGTTACTACAGGAGTTTATTCACTTGATGAAACACAGCAAATAGTCTTTTATTTTTTACCAGATTGTATTGTATTAATGTAAGTATTTACGTTACAGGTCAAGACGAGCAGAAACTACTTGGCTCCGTACTCCTACCATCTTATAGAGTATCGGGCTGCACTTCTGAAGACAAAGTACTTCGGAAGTATGCTTTTAAACTGGAGCATGCAAACATGAGAACTTACATCCTCGCAGCACCTGATCAGGAGGCCATGATGAAATGGGTGAAGGCGTTGACCATGGCCGCACTAATGCAAAGCCCCAAGTAAGATTACCTTCGAGATCAGATCAGAAGATAGTAACGCCTTGTTGATACCTGTTACAGATTAATGTTGACTTGATGAATGAGCTAGAACGTTTTTGAAAGTAGAATGTTTGAACAGTTGGTTTAAGTTCAAATTTGTTGATTCTAAAATACATTAACTTCTATTTTCAGTGAACAACCTCAAAAACAGAGCGATCGAACAGCTGCAAAGACAGAGGTGGGTATTATTGTAAGCACGTATAATGTACCGGTGCAGGTGATCGGCAATTAGTTTGCCAGAGCGGAACCAAGGACAGCCATTACATGGTCGTTATAACTGCAGATAATAGTGCGGATGACGCCGCCGCAAATTGATTGTAACATTAACGACCTGTTCAAATGCATTTAATAAATGTATCACAATTGATGGTTCGGTGTCAATTAGCACCATCGTGCTATATGAACTTAATAATAAAAATATTGTTTTATTGTAGGATGGCGACGAAATACCAACCTACGCTAACGCACCCCCTAAACCCAGACGATCCAATGAAGGCTATAATTCACCCAGTCCTGACATGTAAGAATAATTCTATCAAATTGTGTTTTGCCCCACAAAACCTGAAAAATCCTGCCCTTTTACCGAAAAGATTTTGGCAAAATTTCACTACCCAAACAAATTTTAGCAACCTTTTTTATACCAATGCAATGTTTGGAATGATTTTAGTATGCACATTTTCATTTGGTCAAATTTTTACTTGGCAGAATATTATCAAGGATAATGCATTGGGATAATGTCATTTAGCCATTTGGTCTTTAATCAAATGATTTATTACAGCAAACAATCTTTAGACCATAAACGTTTGGTCAGTTAGTTATGGAACTAGTTAGAGTAGGTTAATTATTTAAAACAAATGGTTAGATTAGGTTAGGTTAAAACCGTGACCTCCTACGCCAGAAACGACGAGATTAAATAGAAAAAAAATATGGAAAAAAACAAGCCGCCGGAAACTGAACTAGTTAGACGAGATTAATTATTTAAAAAAATGCTACTAACTAAAAAAATAATATTACCAGAATAGTTAATATTAATATCTTTATTTCATTTTGATTACCTATTATTTACATTTTTAAATATTTTTATAAAAACCATACAAAATCATTTAAAAATATAAAAAAATAGTGGCCCATCGGCATCAGGAACAGGGTCCAAGCTGCCGGTGGTCAGGGCTCTAGAGAGAGGAACCTCCTCACTATGCGTGCCGTGTCTAGGAGAACTGCTTTCTGCATCAAGCCCTTGACCCAGCCGCGCAATGAGAGCCTCCTGAGGTGTTGGTCGAGGCTCTCCGCTATTAGGCCATTAACGGTACAATGATTGCGGAGTCCACATCCCACATGTCAACAACCTCGTTTGCAAGAGTTCGTAAGTCAAGATACTTGTTTTTTTTATCTTTCTCAGCTTTCTCGAGATTCTCGTTATGAGGGACAGCGATATCAACAATCATTGCACGACGCTCTCGTCGATCTATCAACACAATATCAGGCTTATTGGCTACAATAGTCCTGTTAGTGATGATAGATCGATCCCAATACAGTGTGGCGTGACCATTCTCGAGAACCGGGTCGGGCACATACCTGTAGTATGGTACTTCTGATTCCACAAGGTTGTATTGCAAGGCAAGTTGCTGGTGGATAATCCTAGCCACTAGATTATGTCTATGCAAGTATATTAATATTATTATTACCTGTTTAGAATTTGTACCAAGTGGAAAAAACACCCTTGTAATAAAACGTCTTTATTTTGCGTAAAATGAGTTATTCCAACTGAAATATTTGACTGCTTAAAAATTGGTAAAAGTACTAGTTGGTAAACAAGTTATTGTTTAAACGTTCACTTGCAAAACATTAGGTTTGCGTTACAATTATTTGAGAAGATTTTTTGCTAAGTAATAATTTGGTACATTAAATTATGCGGAAAATTGTTTGGGAAGTGATAATTTGGCAATTTATTTTCGATGAAACAAGGGAGACCCGTTTTTGTGTTCTATAATCAGATAAAAATAAACATACTTTTACTACTATTCCATTTCCATGCATTACAGGTACGATCCAAATTATGACTTACTCAAAAAGCCAGCATCACACTACAGTCAAGGCACTAGTCACGCACGATATCAAGACCACGCAAATTATCCAGCCAGTCCTAACCAAGAGCCCACATACACTCGCAGTCCGCAATCTCCACCGCCAGTACAACAGCAACCACAGTATCAAACAAAACGACCACCGTATGATACGCAACATCTCTCACTGCCATTAACAAACACAGTTACTGACAAACTTGAGAACAACCAACCCAGTACATCATCCATGTATAAGTCTAATGCGCAATCGCCTTACTTTGATAGGAATCGAAGTCAGCAGCAAGTGGCACAAGAGAACAGAGAACAAATATACGAAAGGCAATCGCAACGAAATCCTTTCCTTCAAGATACGACTCCTCAAGACGTTTCCTCTAAAGACGAACGAAACGAAATGCACAATAAGAATGCTCGATCTAATACGAAGGAGGAAAGAGCTGAATTGATTCACAGTGAAATGATTACTGAAAGTAGAAATAATGCCAAATCAAATCTTGATTTGAACGCCTATAACAGGGATGTGTATGGGGAGCTGAGTTCGAGGCCTGGGAGAGCTGGAAGTGCTATCAACGAACGCTTAGTAGCTGAGAGACGAACGCCAGATGCATACGGTAGATCTACAACCATTGCAGCTTATAATAAAGGAAAGATTGGAGACTATGAGGATGTATATTCACAATATGCCACCGAAAATGAATATGGTAAAACATACGCCAAGTCGCCAAATCCATCTCAAGATCGTGATGGTGTAAGTATTTCTAGTCATCAACAACAGCAGCAGCAACAACATCAACAACAACAACAAAGAAACACGGGAAATTATGTAAGTGTAACATCAGTTGGTACTTTTAAATCCTTTGAGATTAATATAATACCAAAATATGATCTTATTAAATTTGGTCTTACCTTTTCAGCCCCAGGAGAAAACATTCAGTGGACCGTCTGTATTAAGAAGAAAGAAAATGCTATCGAGTGGAATTCAACCACCAATGCCGAGACCTCACAGCGCTGATTTTCTTGAATACGAATCTAAAGCTGATATGTTAAACAAAACTGCTCCCGCTCGCTCAGCTTATGATACATACAAAGAGCCGCCTCAACGACCTAAGTCTAGTCTGGATATCAATTCATATTACGATCCTAGTTCAGACAGGTATTATTCCGAAGAAAGTTATGCAGAAAAAATGCGACAATCCGCACAGTACTTAACGCAAGGGCTGGTTCCGAGTGTGGCTCCTAGAAATATGGAGATACCTCTTGCGAAATATGCTAGCGGTTTAGCAAAGAAACAACTCAGTACTGCATATTCTCAAATGACAAATAATAATTATGAAGCTGAGTTCAGCACGGCTCGGGACAATGTTAGTTATAATTCAAAATATGGAGATATAGAGGCACTGAATTCTAATTGGACATTAAAAGAAAAGGAGATACAGAAAGAGTATTTGAATAGAAGTGGCAGCGTGATGAGTGATGGATCTAATGTTAGTGGATATGTCAAGGAGGCAGCTAAATATGATACTAATGCTGATGGCTTCATGAGATCTGCAAGTGCGAGGTTGCCTTCGACAGCCCCAGAAAAGGAGGGAGAAAAGAAAGTGCAGCAGGTAAAAAAAAATCAGATACCAATTATCGTTGTATTTGTTAGATAGTGCCTGTGGGTAAGGCTCACATTGGTCTTTTAGTACAACTAATATAAAACTAAGCTATGATAATAAAAATTTAATTTGGATGCATTTAATTTTCCAGCGTGAAGAGTCCATGAAAAGATTGTTGGAATGGAAGCAAAGGATGTTACAATCACCTCTAACAAGAAAAAGTACTCCTGCAACAATATCTTTGGCAAGATCTCTTAATCATAGTCGACAGTCTTTGAGATCTGATCAATATAAGCCCAAGACATATACGAATGCTTCCTATAATAGCTATTCTTCTGACGATGAAGGTATGTGATAGCAATTGTTTTTAAGATTTTATTTCCCTTTTTTATTTTCCTATGTTGATTATGATTTATTCGTAGGTAGTTATTATTTTGTAGCATGGTTAAACAATTGATGATTAGAATGGTGGAAAATATTGGTATCCCAAGCAAGTGTGAAAGGAGCATGAATCTGTTTATTTTATAAATTTTTAAATAATATTTTGCATGAACAGAAACAGCGAAAACTCGTCTTATAATGTATTTAATGAAGAAATTGAAAAAAAAATATATCACAAGAATAGCAAAGCATTAACATCCTATTAAAAACATTATTTTACGCAAACAACCATCATGCCTCAAATTCTAAGATCATTCATCTTTAATCATTTTACAAATAATTTGGGCGCGTACAGTACTGTTTTCCCTTATAAATCCTATTATTTAAAATAATGAAAATGCCATTTAATAAGAAAAGATTTATTCATTATTTTTATGTGTATTATATTATCATATACATGAAACACCTGCAGTAGCATTATGATGACTTCGCTTTGCGGAGAGGTACCTTCCTGCCTGCGGGGTCATGTGCCACTAACATAATTTTACTGGTCTATTATTCGGTGGTGGGTTACGAATCTTAGTTCTTCTTGGTTATATTTTGAGTAGTTTGCATCACTCTAACACCCAAAGCCAAATATACTAACATTGTGGTGACCATAAGGAACACTTTGAACCATTATTATGTATTGCATAATTACTCTTGATATAGTAATTATCGGTTTCACTTTTGCACCTCAGAGGGAACATCGGGCACTGATCTGCAAAAACCCAGAGAAATGCAGGCAGGAAGGTCTCAAAAAGTGAACCTAATAAGTCCTATCATTATGCGACCTATAACCCCGCACTCGCCCTCAATTGCACAAATTGATCCAGTGAAAAACTCTTCTCACGAAGAAGTGAAAATTACAGATAATATCGAAAATACTTACCAAAATATTCTTTGTACAATATCTATTCCTAAAGTAGACTTGGAAGATAACGGTAATGATTACGAAGAAACGGCATTTGATTTGGAACAAGAAGAAGTACAAGAAAATACTCCACCAACTATGTCTGAAGATGGATACGAAACAGAAGACAGTGAAGCTGAGTCTGAAACGCAAATGGAATACACTGATAATGACTTAGATGAAGTATTGTTACACTCTGAAGAAGAAATTCCTGGTGAACATCAAAATAGCGGCGAAAAAGAAAAGAAATATACAAAAGAAGACAATGATGCGATTCAAGAAGATACTGAAGCAAAATCAGATACACCTCCGGTTGGCGTTTCTGGAGAGAACCATTATTTACCTATGAGTCCTAGAAAAATGTCTGTAAACGAACCCCCTCATAAAGCTATATTCGAAAGTTTTAGTGTATTTGATCAATCGATGCCACAAGGATATGAAGACAACCCATACGTGGAAATGAATTTAGGAAACGAAGACGATGATACTCAAACATATGAAGTAGTTTGTGTAAATAATGGAAAAGTAGAACCTGTGTATATGGAACTTAATAATTTATCATCTAACGAAACTAAATCGCAAGATGAAACTGCAAGTACAAAATTATTGGATACTGCATCGAATTTTGCTGACTCGAAAAATCATACTTTAAAAAGAGCCGCTAAAACTGATAAGAGCACAAAAGATAAATCTGAAAGCTCTGATTTTGAGGACGAAACAAATAAAGATGTTTCTCTGGATTCACCCTTTAGTAGATTTAGTATATCAGATACATTTCGTCCGGCTTCATATTATTTAAGCAGCAGCAAAAGTACTTTAGATGTTCATGATAGTTCTGACAGTGAGATCGCTTCACCTCCACCAGTTCCAAGTTCATCTCCGCCTTGTGATGATTTATCGGATGATGCTCTTTCTAAATATATTTTAGAGAAATTAGACAAATCAGATATGACATACGATAATTCTATTTTGAAAATGCTCACGTGTGAAAATCAGAAGATGAATACCGTTAAACGTAAAACTACATCGTTAATGATTTATGGAAGTAGAACATCTATTCATGACACTCTTTCTAGAGGAGAGAAAATTCGAAATAGTAGAGCGAGCCTTACTAACGACATTCATAAAATGAATGGAAGTGCTAGTAATTTATTAAGTAGTACATTACTTGATCACTATAATCATTCAAGCAGCATTGAAACAGATTCTTTGAGAAGTTATAGTGCAGATAGAGGTTCGTCTCGATTATCACTAGAATCAGATGTTAGTAGTAAGTTTGATCTAGTCCCGTCAAATTTATCTTCTGAGGTTACTAGTTTGAATGAAAGTGAATCAGCTATAGATTATAGACATCCTATGGGATATCGAGATTTAGAAATGATGATAAAAAGAAGACCACTTTCTGATGAATCACTATTTGAATTAGTAAAGGCCGAATTACCTTTTAATAATGATGTTCCTACCTATGTAGATCTAGATAGATATTTAGATAATTTACAAGCTGGTACGAGTGAAACGCAAAATGTGAATAATCAAGGGCATTCTCATTTGAATAGTTCAGCCCCAGAAACATCTAATTATAAAGATAATGTAATTCAAGCTGCTCTACAAACTGCTACACACGCTCGTTCGTCAAGTACTCCTATAAATCATAATAATAGATTAAATAGCTTTGGGAGCAGGAATTCAATCGGACAACAATTCCGACATATAAGTGAACAAACGTCTAGCTACACAGGTTCACAGAGCTCCTGCAGTTCGTCTGGAATACCTAAGTCACCAATGTCTTATTATTGTAAAAATATGGATGAAGAAAAACTTTTAAGTAAAAACTTAAACAATGAAGATTTCTCTGATAAGGTAAAAGAATTTGAAAACGAAAAGATGTCACTTCGCGCAGGGAATGAAACAAATGCCTCTTCAACCTCCACAGGATTTCATAGCAGAGAAAGTTCTACGGAACACAGTGCTCCTTATTACTACTCTGATCTTTCTTCACAAGAGCATATTAATGTTTTACCTACTTCTCATTACCTGAAAAATACTAACCTTCATCGGAAATTGAATAACCAACGGCGCAGGGGCCCATTACATAAGAAAAATGATATCTCACATATTCATAACCCCATTCGAAATAATCAACTTATATTATCTGAACCATCTTTTGAATTAGCTGCTACAGCTAGAAGTGTATCTGTTGAGTTTTTGAGCGCAGCTGATAAGGATCCTGAGATTGATATGAAAAATATATACGAGTCTACCGGTGGTAGAAACTCAAAAATTCCAGAATCAATGAATTTGTCAGGTCTTGGATGTAAAAGGAACTCAAGTAGCCATGGTAATCATGAAAACTCTTCGCCAGATACAAATGCAAATTCCTTAATAAAACTCTCTAGCACAAGTATGTCATCCCACTGTAGCGGGAATTCATCAAATACCGTATATTATGACGCCGAAGCAGACGCAGGTGCCTATGAAAATGTTGTATGCCAAGGAGACAAACATTGGGACGAGGATACCCTGTGGAGAGATAATTTAAGACGTGTTTCACATAGGCATGCTCGTTCCATGGATGACTTAGATTCAATGCCTGCGGGCACATCACTATCTGCTAAAATAAATGAAGCCTGCGGTATGAGTAGCATCAAAAGAGTAAAGAAAGACGGTACAAACAAAATATGTAGAAATGTCACTTATGTAAATTGTGACATCCAAGGCCGAGTTTTAAGAAATAGGGAAAGTAAATCTGGTTTTCTTTGCAACTTTTTAGAAGAAGAACAAAAATTTAACGAAAACGACGTATATGTTAGTCTCGCTGAAAGTGCGGAAATGTCAATAAAACAATTAGATGAAGGTGTCTATGAACAACTAACAGTTGAACCAAATAATCCGATCGTTCTCACAAATAAAAGGAGATCTTGCGAAGCTGAAGAAAGGAATAAGAAAAAGTTTGAAATTGATAGGGAGAAGCTTAGACAGTGGGATTTGATGTCAAGTGGTTTAATGAAAGGCAGGGTAGGACGCGTGCGGGGCTCAGGCGCTAGTGGGGGCGGGGGAGACGCTGCCTGTAGTACGGACACAGGAACTGATAGTGCGAGCAATGAAGGTATCCTCTAACATTCTATGGTCCTGTAAGGTACACTATGTAAGTTATATTTCTGTTACAATATTAAAGCAAAGCAAAGTCATTGTTTCTGATTATTGAAAATGTAAATAATTTGGCATTTTTATGTTTTTCATATCAATTTAATTTAAAATTAGATTTGGTTCGAAGGAAGGGTTGAAACACGATAAGGTGTAAAGAAAAACCAAGCATGCGACTTTAACATGGATTGTGTTTTTTTTGTTGTAAATATTAATCAATATTTCTACTAATACGCGCACTGATACACCCTTTATCATGTTTACTTCTCGAATTTTAATGAAACAAATTTGATATATCCATTAAAGTATATTTCATGTAATTCCAATCTCACAAAAGTAATTCTTGCAGCTTCTATGACAATGTCAGGCGCGCATACGGAATCTGGTACAAACAATAACACGACAAATCAACAAGCATTGTCAAAGAAAGCTTTTCTCGGAAGTAACACGTCCATTGGAAGGAACAGTCGGGACGCCAACATACCGGTACGTGCAGTGAGCCCGAGGGTCAGATGGGTAGAAGATAAACAATCTAATGATCATTACGGCTCACAACAAATGTCAACGTCTCAGCAAAATGTAAGATCGTTTAGAAATTCATCATACCCTATAACATCACTTATCAATAATTTTCATTTAGCAACGAAAAAAGTGGAAAGCTTTTGACATAATGTTGATGTGAATCATTTACTTTCAGTTACATGCATTGAATACAACAGAGGATTGTTGGGCTTCAGCTAGATCTCCATCTAGAGCTTCTCAGCAACCTATCAGAGCTGTAAGCCCGAGAGTTCGAAGGAACACTGAAACTGATGATATGGTATGTGGTCATGGGCACTTAGCCGTTAATGTTATAGTAGTTGCGTTAATTATTGATGTGTTCTCATTATTGTTTTGTTTGTTAGTTAGCTTTCACATATGTATTTATTTTATTATTTGTGCATTTTGCTTTATCATTTGTGTTACGTTTTGTATTATCATATTAGCAACGAGGGCAGCAGCAGCTGAATCAAAATGAACAGTTAAGTGAGATTCCTACTGCTGGAGAACTTCTTGGTCGAACTCATGAAGAATTGGTGTTGCTCTTGATCCAATTACGACGACGCCATGCGGCGACCCATCGGGCCATCGAGCAGTGCTGCGCACAAATCAGTAGCATTGAGGTGTTTGTTAATGCTTTTTATTATTCTTTGTTTAGTTGCATTATTTTTTGTTTGATTGTCTTTTAAATTGTATCTACTTTGTGTGGTAAATTTGATAAACTTGAAAATAAAGGTAGTAAAAAGCTACTGTTCACACTCTTATAATGTTATTTATTTGTAGGATTGCCTCAGTTCGCTAAAAGCAATGGAACGCGAAGAAAGTCTTCAACGGCTCGAATTCCTCAAAAATCAATTAATGGAATTGGAACATCAGTACGAAAAGAGCAAACCTCTAGTTCAGTTAGTGGATAATATGGTTAAGTTGGGATCTCTTTACAATAGACCTGGTTCTACCATCGAAAGGCTGGAAAGGAACCAAAGGCTAAGACAGAAAGTTTTGGCTGAACACGCTCTTGAGCAGCAAAGGTATAACTTTTCGCCTATTCCTTTATTTTATGAATAAATCCATAAAATTAATTAGATAAGAAAACATTAAATATGACAATAATTAAAGTTTCTAATATCAAACGGACGTATTTTACAGATGGCTAGAAAGTGTTGCTGCCGGAAAATCTTTGGAAACAGAAGCATCTCGAGCGAGAGTGGCAGAACTATGGGCATTAGAGCAAGAACTCTCTGACGAAGCTGCCATTCTGCAAGGATTGAAAACTGATAAAGATGCTATAGAGAACTTACTTTCTGGTAAGATAGACCTCATTATAAAAATATTTATGAACGACTTACGTAAACTGTATAATAAAATAAGGTACGGTTATTTTTCCAGGTGTCCGCGGAAAGTTGGACAGTGTCCACAAAGGAGAACTAAATCTTGATGGCAATCCTGTCCCGACTAGAAGGTCAGCTCCCACGAATAACCCTGGAGGAGGAGGTGGTCTAGAGGAGGAACTGGCGCGCGTGCAACAGATGTTGGCGCACAATTCTAAGGTTTATAAGGTTTTCGTCTATATCATGCACTTTTATTTTTTGTTTATTTATACGTTTACCTATATTACTCCTACTTATGTAATTTTTTATAATTTCTATATTGCACTAGTTTAAACTTCTTCAAGAAAGATGTTCATAGTGATATTGATGAGAGTGATATTATAACTTTTGTGTGCGTTAAGTTAATGCAAATATGTATATTTACAAAATGCACATAAACAATACAAACATGTATGTTTTACCACGTGGAAGTTGGTAATTTTTTTGCAATGCATGAAAGAGACTGAAAGTGAATAAAATACAATTTTATAAATAAAAGATTTTATTTACCAGAAATTAGAGCAGACCGTCGCAGATAACGCTCGTCTTGAGCGCGAACTGCAGCAGCTGCGGCGCGCGCTGCAGGCGCGGCGGGCTGCCGGACACCAGCATCACGCCACCAACCCCACGGCCATGCTTGAGGACGGTCAGTATAATATTAGACACAAACAAACAGAGTGGAGTGGAGGAGAAAAAGAAGAAGAGAAACTGACCCCACCACTATGTGGGATTAAGAGTAGCGAAAAGAGAGAGAGGATGGTGGAGAAAGCTCGTATATACACAATACTCTGACGTGAATATGACACATTGAGCTTTAAAAAGAGGGAGGTATGAGTGACAAAAGCGGCACTCGACAAAATCGAACTTTTTCTGAAACTCGATGTGCCATATTATGGCCGATTTCCGTTTTGCAGCCCACTTTGGGCAAGTGGAATAACGGTAAAACCATTTGGAAATCTTAAACGAAATAAAATAATAATAAAGGTTTTTGTGCTGTACTAATTGGTCCATGTTTGATCACAGAAGTGTCGCGAGTTCAGCAGCTTGTGACAGCGTTGCAGCGTCAGCGGCAAGAGTTGAGTCGCGCTGTCAGGCATCTGACTCAACAGTCACATGCCTTACAGAATACCCATGACGCCATGCCTGGTAGGTCAACTTATAATCATTGAGACTTTTTCTACGTATAGCCCAAGCCTTTAAAATGCCATCGTGGGTACTAGTTTGCTTATCAACACTATTGGCTCAAATTCATCTCTCACTGCCTCGAATTGAAAACAGACCTTTACATTTTTACGTCTGGCAACTTGGCCAGCATTTCTGTTACTGATAAATATTTTATAGTCTTCATGTCATAGAACCATTTCCAATTTATTTTTCTAGGTAAACGTCGCCCCATGTCATCCTGGCAGGAAACCAACCTTGACACAGGCCACACTATCGACCACGGTCACTCCGAGTACGACTATGATGTAGGGCCTCTGATGCCACCGGGTCATTACGAGCCATCTAACGTCGAGACGCCCTTGTATGTGGATACTAGGGGACCAGGTGCCGACGTCACATCACCTCTTAACAGTGAAGACCTGCAACATGCAGGATTTAGTGAGTATACATACTTTGTAATTTTCAGATTATTAAAAATTTTGCAATAATGAGAGCTATCCATCAAAATTTTGGAGAAGCTAAATTAAACTAGATGTTCTTCAAGTGCTCGTGCCTTCTTTGTATGAGAAGAGGCACTTGCCCTGCAGTAGGACAATAACAGGCTGGTATTATTATTATATAAATTAGAGGGCCTTGGTTTGGTCAAGAAGTTTTCTTTAACTTAAATGATTTTATTTGTTTCAGGTAACCTCACAAATGTTGAAAAACAAGAGATCAAAACAGTCCGCATAGTTAAGCGTGAGAGTGAACGACGCCAGAGAGACAGGGAACGTTCTCTACAGCCGATGTCTGACTGGCCCACAAACAACATAACAGCTAACTTAGACCAATTCCTAGAAGAAGAACTCGTTCAATCTCTCAATTACTCTCGATCAACGTCATTACCCCGAAACGAGCAATATGAACAAATATACGGCATAAGACGTGATAATAATTATTTACAACCAAACATGGATCTCAGCCCCAAATATGTATCGAGTCCATCTCTTTCTAATTACGACTACTCTCAAAACATGTCTTCTCTTAGCAGCAGCTACAATAAAAGCTATGATAGGTCTGGATACGATCGTAACATGTCTTTATCAACACAGTACTTGAATAGCCCCACGGATAGCTCAAGGACTTTGACGAATGATCCTTTGTCGAAGACTAGCAGTGTCGTCAGCCTGACGAGGTCGCATATGGAGTTATCACCGATATTCAAGAGTGAAGCCGCTAAGCAGATCATTACAGAGATGTCTAGCGATGCTCCGAAGAACAGCTCCTTGCATAGACGGCAAGTGCCGAAAGAGAAGAGAAGGCATTACACGGCACCACACCATCTTAGTGCTAAGACGCTAAATGAAATGCCTAAAGACGCGTACAATCAAGATGTAAGTATTAGTGGATTACACATTTTTATTTTATTTCAAAAAGTTTGTCATCACCCTGAAACGTCAGCTCTTAAAATAGATTCCATAATACATATCTATCAAGCCATAGGATTAAACACGGTTGCGTTGTGTATTACAAATGGGTAGAGCAGAGCAATCAAATATCAACTAATTCCCCAAAGCACTTAATATCGTAAAACTTAATATTAAAAGCAATCTAGCCACAAACAATCGTGTATCTTCATAAACGAAACCAACATTAATGTGAACCTTTTGTCCAGAAGATGGGTCGTTCAGTGGACGACGCGGACATGGAGCGCGCTTTACGTGGCGCTGCACCAGATGTGGTGCGGTCTGCACTACCACCACATGCACTCAGATTCGCTGATAATACAATCGATCAGCTGCTAGCTGCGCCGCAGAAGATTCTTATTCCTGAGAGATATATACCAGAGAAGGTAAGTTTCATAATAAACGTAGTAATGTCAGGAATTTTGATGAGATCTAGAATGACTCTTGTTTAAATACTTATATACAAAGTTGGCGCTCTCATGAGTCTAGTTGTTTCAAGCATATATTATCGACAATTAATCGTTTCAATGAAGCATTATTGTGTAATAAACTTAGGAAAGTGTACATGTTTTATTTTGGATTAGAAATTAAAGTGATTGTGTTGTTACGGTATTAAAGATTCCGTAACCAACACTTGCACTGTATAACTATATTCAAGTACAAATTAATAGGAAGTACTTGCTAATGAATTCAATTAGCACAAATGAATTTAGTTAACCATCTTAGTCTAGAAAAAAAAACAACAGATCTACCTACCTACTTATAGCTTCTAGACAAGAGACCATACATAACCAGCTTATATACATAACCATAGCATGGAAATATAATAAAAGACATGAACAACCATCATCAAAGTGACAAAGTTATCGGATATTATTTTCTCACAGCCTCCAGAACTGTCTCCAGAGGAGCAACAAAAGAGGCAAGAGAAAGTGGAGTCGATAAAGAAAATGTTGACAGGCACATCGGCTGACCCCAGCAAGGTATGCATAATACACCTGTTATATCACTTCCAACTTACTTCCGAAGTAGATTTACGTTACGATGCGTAACTTCCTGAAGTTTAATGAATAACGAGGAATACATTCTATGAATGTATGAATTATGACTATTTCCGATTATTACTGGAACTGTTTTTACTGTAATGAGCTGAACTAATGCATAGACGACGTGTAATTTCTGTACACGAGATATTTTCAACTTTTTTTCCGAATATTTGAGCAACGCTTCTTCATAGTCTTTCTTCATCACCCTCAGTTGGAAATAGTTCATCATCCACATAGTTATCTACTTCATATAGTCTATATTGTACATTATGTACATCTAATGCATTCAGTCTTCATTAACTTTCACTATATTAAACAATGCACCCTAAATTCGCTCGCTCTGCTTTCATTGTTGTTGGAATGAACTTTTTTATAATTTTTGCATGTTCATTCTACTCTTGATTGATTACTTTAGACCCTAGACTTAAAAACCTGAAAATAATGTATAGACTATAAATAGTTTGGTGTTTGCAGATGGAATAATAATCAAAATTCTCCATAATAATATGGTGGTCCATCCTATTGATAAAAATGAGTAATGTGTCCACTTTGAGGTCTAATTATGTTCGATTGAAAAAATTATCTTCTTTCTAATATTAGACAAACAAAATATTTTATTGACCAACAGCATAATATCTCAATATTACATTCTGTCTGAATCCACCGCAAAAGCTTGTATAGCCGCTTCGAATGTTGGCTGTAAATATGTAAACCGGCACAGTCCTACATGTGTGTGCTTGTATGATGACCGTTAGAGTCCGGACGCTGGCGAGAAGCGGCAACGGGAGCACTTGCTACAAATGAACCAGATACTCGCCAAGCAGGTCACTGAGATGAGCAAAATCATCGCCGGTAAGGACGTTGCTTCATATTAGTTTTGTCCCCACGGTTTTATTAGTAAATTTACAGTAATTTTTGTGAAGTTTGTTTAAATGTAAATCTGTTGCATAATACTATGATTCTTTTATCATACGTTTCTTCTGTTTTTGTGAATAGTTACTCTAACTATACTATTATTATATATAGGAATTATGGATTTATGGAACAGATTTTTTGTTTGTCATATTACGTTTTAATTATGCATATTTTTAAAGCTGTATGAAAAATGTTTTCTTAAACCTCACATTAGTCAAATGGTTTTAGCAATCTAGTGTATAAGCATAAAATATTTGTACTCGTAACTGCAAATAAATGTTTAACATCACCTTCTGCAACAGGACACTAAATGTTCATGTAGACTCCAAACATTGTATGTCACACATTTAGAATTTTCTTAATTTTCTCAGAGAATTGCCATTTTGATGTATTTTCTCTTCTACTCAAAGTAGCAATTATCGTGTGTTTGATGTGACTAACCCAAACACGTGTGTGTCACGCCTGTAACCGTTTGCTTGATGTTGTTTGTCCCGTTTTGTGCAGGAACCAACACTGAGCAAGGACCGTCCGCATCCAACCACTGATAGCCAGACACTTACATTTACACCTGCACATTTCACGTCTCCTTCACTTTGTCCACTCCCATTAACTCAACCTTGGGCACAGTAGCATCTTTCTCCAAAAATACATCCTTAAATGAAAATAGCTGTATGGTGATGACTGTTGGTAGATAATGCTCTGTGCCCATTTCTATTAATAAATAAATTACTTCAATTCCCTCAAATATATGTCATGTAAGTAAATTGGCTGACTCGGACGGTTCTTAGAAGATACCCACTACCCAGTGTGTTGCGGCATGGTTTCGTTTTTTGCATTTTGTTGTGAGTAGCTCACTTATATCTATTTTTAGTTCAATTTCATTAATAGTTGCATTGTTTTTGTTTGCATTTTGATGTGTGAATGGTGATTTGAATTAACAGATCCTTTTTTGTGAATTGTAATCTAATTGTTTTATTTTATTTTATCAGTTAAAGCGTTAGAAGAACTTCCTCAAAATGGTAATGCTGACGACTTGGATGATCGGTCACCAGATGTAGAGCTTCCCATCTACCAACAAAGAGACAATTTCTTTACCTAGATCTACGGAGACGCTCGAAAAAGAATAACCATTATCTTTTCTTTGATACATATGATCACTTTAAAATAAAGATATCAACACTATAGTAGACTATACTGGTATTTGGCTGTCTTTGGCTTTGTAAATCTTTGGAAAATAAAATGATACGTTGGTAATTAACACGTTTACTAAAATATGAAACATATAACCAAGCTGGGCTTTAAATAAAATATAAGCAGTCAATGTAGAATGTTCAATTAATAGAAACTTAAATATTATTGTAATAGTTTCTTCGTATGTTTATAATAAAGGTGATTATAAATCAAATATTAATATCCTTTCTTGAAAAGTAGTGGTATATAATTGAATCTAATTTTTATAATTAGTGAAATTATGTGATGTTTAAATACATACCATACATAATTTTTTTTGTAACTTAATCGTGTGAAAATGAGAAAGGCTGGAGTTATCATTTGACTGCTTACAAAATTGTATCATAATAATTATTACAATGAAAGATGTTTAGTATGTACCAGTACAGTTTTATATTTTGTGGATCTCGATCGTTATAATGTGTAGGAACTAGATATTTTAAACGTATTTTGTTGAAATAAATTCGACTTGCATTGTACGTTCCACATATCTATCAGAATATCATTTACATGAATTTGTAATTAACTGCTAGGAGATAAATAAGAATTGGTATAATTTGTAGCCCTTGCTCAATATTGCGGACATTCCTTAGCAATGTTATATTTTGTAGAAATACAAATGACTCTAAAAGATACTTAAGATGTTATTTTGGCCAGTTAGTAATGGCATACCGTTAAACTCAATACTTTGAATGGCAACCCTTCCTGAAACATCTAGATACAATGACTGCGTATTACCAAGTTCAGATGTTTAAACAAATTCTGCTTACAGCCCTTCAATGTATTGAATAAATCAGTATGCGGTTAGTAAAGATAATTTTTGGTATATAATACAAGTCTTCTATGTAAAAGGCCTTGAATTGTTACTTTAGAGTTAAGATAAATAGCGAAATGTACTTAGATGACATTATAGTGTATACAGTTGCCATGTTTATTGAATAGAAAGTGCACATTTATATGAATTAATATAACTTTAGATAACGAATGACAATGCGTTTTAGTATTATTTCGTTTAATTTTTCTGTACTTTAATGTAAATATTAATCATACATTAAGTTTTAATTATTTAACTTTTGTGTACTTACTTTTTCATTTAGTTTATTGTAGGTATGCACATTATATAGCTCGTCAATTACTTTTGTACTTAGTATTGTAGGAACATATGTGAATTTTAAAGTTTATGTATCAAATATATTTAACCCTGCTTCGTATTATTTGGTAGCTGAAGTAACGAATCGTTTTGTGATTCAAATATACGCGTTTATAAAATTTGGGTGAAAGCTATGACTCATTTTTAAGATTAATGTTTTATTAGAGGAAGATTTACGATAGGATCGTTATAATTATTAATCGACTACATTTTGCAGACGATAACGAACAAATTTGGAGAGATACTTGTAGCGTTAATGGCGAGGGGCCCCTTAGCAAAAAAAAAAACATAATTTGCACTTTATGGGCTATAATGTTGTCTTTTATTAATGGAAGTTTAGTAGGAACTTGAGGAAGACAATATTTACTGCAAAATTAAGTCATGCTGTGGGTAGGCAACCCTAGGTAGTAAATGTATCAATATTCAAAATGTCTTAAAAGCTTTAAATATTCCTGCCTACAATCGTTTCTCTAGCTAGATATTTAGTTCAGTTCAAAGTTACAATTATTTTTACAATTAGCTTTTAGCATTTCAAGTAAATCTCAAACTATATTTATGTATTTAGGAGAACAAAATTGCTTCTGTACAAAATAAAATATGTTGTAAAATTTAGTGCCATGGTTTCGCATATTTTTTATTTTTTTTTGGTATTTTCATAGGTCTATAGACTGCCATTAATCATTTGCCTATGACAATGTGTGTTAGAAAATACAATTCTTAAATTAAGGGCTCATGGAGCTATATGTACTTATGTAGGAAACCTTGCCACTTTCCCCGTTTCAATTAGTTTTTGACGATTAAAATATCACATCCCTAAAACCCCAAAGACTGTATCTTATCGACATCAACATTGATTTGTTTTTACTGTCAATTATACCTACATCCCTAGATAACTTTATTCTATGGTGAAACACTATGAACTTCCAGAAATGTATTTACTAGTGGATTTTCAATAATAAGAACATTTTCATTTTGTAATACTGGAGATTTCCGAATTATTGTATCGTAGGAGATATTGATTATAATGAATAGCATTGGTATTATATAGTTATTTCATCACTCACCTTACTGAAATTGTGACGGAATAGAGGTGGAATACCTTTATTCCGTATTCGACTCAAATGATATTAAGAAAAATTACGATTCCTGAATAAATAAATGTTATTGATTCCTAAAAAATCCTATACTATAATAAAGTTTCTAGGCGCTTATAGCCATTTAATAACAACAGTAACCTAAATTAAATTATAAAGGGAACATTTATTAGTATTTGCTATTCCCCGATATAATGATATATATTGCCTTATATGTAGACTGCCCGTATTCAAGAATGATTTATACTTCAATATAATACGAGTATATTAGAGATAGGTGTTAGAACTGTAGCCCCTAATATTCAACGAATGATTCTGAGTATATAAACTTTATAATTATATGTAGCTGTATGCTAAAGCTTATTAATTGACTGTTGATAATTTTAATAGACCCTATAGAAGCAAGTGGCGATACAATCAAAGTATATCTAAAATCTGTATACATACAGATTTTGTTCTTTATGATATTGACAAAAATACAACTACTACTTTTGATATTGCCTCTTTTGGAGTGTCTAATTTAACATTGAATGTATCATTTCTATAAATAATGTCGTTCATGAATCTACATATAGATGTCTTTTTAAAAATTGTAAATGAAGCTGCTTGCTTCGCACGTAGCCTAACAGAAGCCCCCATATTAGAAGTACTATTTTGACTGCCTTAAAATGAGTTGTTGTGTGAATACCTACAGGGAATTGTGCATATTGTTTTATATTATTGACTCTATCCAATTTTACATCAATCCTTGTAATTATAGCGCGTATGTTGTTCACATCTGAAAATAAATAAATGCTGTATTATTATGTTGGTTTCATTTGTCGTTTTGAATTTCCCATTGAAATTTACTTGAAAACAACCCAGGTCTAGCAGAATTTATACTTGATTGGACTGTTCATATATTTGACAGTAGTTGAATATAGCTGAGCTTTTCACTATACGCAGCTCAGCAGTATAATAGTAATATTATGTCCATAAAATGAATCATTATCCGTTTTGTACCTAAAAGGGGACGAGCCTATTGTCCTCAACCAGACAGAAATCCATATGACAGCTACTGAAAAATACCTTCTGGAAATCCCTGTATGCAAATACACACATCAACTGTCTAGTGATATTATTGTTACTCATGTATTACCAAACACTACGATGTCGTCCAAGCCCAGCCTCACTATCGTGTCAGTATGTTGGAAGGCCAACAGATAGCGCCAGGATCAATAACGGTATTAACCCAGGATATAAGAGTACCTATTTATTTTTTGGGCTGAAATCTTTGAAGTATCAACTGTTTTGTTGTTGTCTGCGAAAATATCATGAGACACCTGCGGAGAGTAACTAATAACTGAACAGAAATAAGTATTCAGTAAGTCAACACACGTAAAATCTAATTAAGGTCTGAGAACAAAAACAATACTTCGCTGCTGGGGAGTTTGTTGCGCCACTTCTTCTTCCCAGCTAACGCACTAGGAAGTGGTGAAGGGTGGGCGTTTTGGGGGACTGTCTTATGTAATTGACATTCGAAAAGTGCTGATTCTCAGCCTAGTTTGAATAAATGACTTTTGAATTTTGAATTTGAATTTTAATAGTCGCTTTATCTGAAATCTGAAACTTGGGAGATGTCTTTGACCAGCAGTTGACTGCGATAAGCGCAGTGTGACTGATGGATAGCAATGACGACGTCGAAATTGAATTAATGAAAGACATTTATTTGAGCACAGCTTTATTTTCTTTTTAATTAGATGACTTTTTAATAAAATTAAATTGTTTCTGTCAACGGTACTATCTAGAAACCTAGGCCTAGAATTAGACATGTTGAGTAAAGTAACAGAAGGAATCAGGAAAATAATTATTCATGGAGATTAGATTAGAGTGCTCCTAACTACTAATCAGATGACTAGACTATTATAAAAACAATGCAAACAGATGCATCCTATAGAATTAAACCTACCTAATTATGAGTAAAGTCTTTATGAAAGTGACTAATCTTGGATTGTGGCGAAACGCTATGAACTGCGGTGAGCCGAGTTGATTGAAGTACGAACTTGCTTATTTACCCAGTAAACTAATGTAGGTAAAGTCAGGTTATCAAATTGACTATCTACTTAGATTGACCGTATTTTAACTCACACACCGACTTATTAGTCTTACTTGTTCAAATGTTAGGAATATCGTATAATTTTACAATGTTTGTAAATATGTGAACACCATGTATCTATCACATAATTAATTTATCTGTCATTGCTTCATTTTTCATTATTTTTACTTATCGTGGTATAGTAAT
The DNA here is from genome assembly GCA_947364205.1 of Agrochola lota. Taxonomy (NCBI): domain Eukaryota; kingdom Metazoa; phylum Arthropoda; class Insecta; order Lepidoptera; family Noctuidae; genus Agrochola; species Agrochola lota. The sequence continues at coordinate 8,972,809 of OX376241.1, forward strand.
CTTATTCTAGATGCATCGTCTTCACATATAATTAATGTATACAAAATATTGTAAAAACATTTTAAAAGAGTAACGGTGGAGTTTCTTGCCCATTCTTCTCCATACGAAAACTACCTTTTGGAAGGGGCGACTAGAATCAATTCTATTTTTTGTAAAATTGACGTTCAAAAGACTTTATTCAAACCGAAACTGTTATTCTTTGACAGTTCTGTATAAAATAGCTAGAACACGGCAATTGGTGTATAGATAATTGATTTCATATACAATTTTCCTTGGCTGTACCTACCTACCGAAGTAAAAACCAATCTACCTAGGCTTTACTCAACTATGTTGGGGTCGGTCCAAAGTATCAGTATAAAATAAGATAATATTTGATGGAATATCAATGCTTACGTTATCTATCATGAAAATTGATCGAAAAAAAACGTAATCTTTACGTATTAGGCCACTAATGATCGTTAAGACGCCGTTAACACCGTTTATTGAATGGTTCGCGAACGTGATTGATTGCACAACGCAGAAAAACTGTCATTCGTATACATCTCTATCTTTTTACTTGCAATTACTTGCAAGATTCAGCGAGACAGATTAATTTAAATCGTGCAATAAAAAAAACAATTTGAAGATTAGTTTTCAATGAATCACAGATCAGTTGTTTTTTCTTTAAATGTTTAAAAGTCAGCCGATATCAATAACAATTGTCTATGAAATATTTATGATCCTATATAGTACATATCGTATGTAAAAAGAAAGCAATATGATTTTGACAGTTCATGAAAAATTGGTGGAGCGACTCCGAATGTTGTTTTGTTTACGATATCTAAATTTCTGCGTTCATAATTTAGTAACAATTACAATATTACTACTCATAAATAAATCAAAAACCTAATAACATTCGATTAGGTAACTAGATTACTACAGGGCATTATATTTGGAATATTAGGTGTTGTATAGGCTCGCCCCCTATTACATGGGACTTAAACATAACTGGCGAAATGCGGCTGTCCTTTAGGTACACCTCTGCCTAGCCCTTTGAGGATTACAGGTGCGATGTTAAGTGTTATGTTATGAGGTGTTTCGGAAAATTTTCATTGATAAAGAAGAAATGGAGGCAAACAAGATATCATTTAATCAAAACCGTTGATTGCAATGACAAAAATCAAACCCAGGAAATTGAAATAGAAAATAGTTTATTTTCAAGGTAATAGTAAGCTGATACGGCATTACCAAATATTATTTACCAATGAGCCCCAAACTAGACAGTAATTCTCTCAGTCTGTAATTTTGAGCTCGGAGAACCATTCCAGAGTGGAGAGAGAGGTCATTTCTTATGTTTCATGCACTTACCCGTACTTACGTTTACTAGACTCAAGATTTTTTTTTATGCTCCATACGTCTCGTAAATTTCCATCTTTACATACAATACATACACACAAATAAATAAAATTGAAGTGTCTGTTTGCAAAGTCAAAATAACAGCTTTTTACTAAATGCCTGTCTGTTTGTTCCGGATAATCTCCGAAACAGCTGGACCGATTTTGAGGGAACTTTCACTGGTAGATAGGTGATGTTATAAGGGCCAAGCGGGCGAAGCCGCGAGTAGCAGCCAGTACAAAGTATAGCTACTTATATCCATATACATGAAGCATTGCTATTTTTTCAACTTAATTGCAATCTAGTTTATGTAATCTCAACGTGTTCGATCAGATGTAAAACTGTTATAATTACTTCTTCCGATTTTAACCCTTCCCCCATTTATAGCACTTTACAGCACGCGGGCAGTTGCTAAGATTTTTTCGTCTAGTGCGAAAGTGCGTAAAGTTATGTTGTGACATTGTCTTTAATATTAGCTACACATAAATTCCTCAAAAAAATATTAAATTCATAACTAACCGTTAAATTCAGATTGTTTTCCAAACCAAAAAAATATGTAAGCAGAAGTTTCTAACAGTGAATTTAAAATTACCGCCATCTGCTAACGTGAAAAAGTTCAGTTATATAAAAAAAATTGCCGATTTCCTGATAATTCCTCGAGGTGAGTACCGATGAACACTGGGACTTCAACTCTTTGTCTCCACCGAAGTGATTGTGATTCCCTGCGCGTACGCAGAGAGGCGCGCTACGTGGATGCAGTTCAATGCCGCGTGTCTTCCTTCCGTTATTTCTCGGTTACGGAGACAATCGGCGCGTTCGACGATTCATCTCAAATGTCAATAGACCAATAGAATGCAAATTCAAATTGTCGTATGAGCGATTGAGTGTCGAAGCCTTCGAACTAAGTATCGAACGGTACTATGGTACAGTTTTTCAATTATTTGGGACAGTATTAAATGACATAACGTTTATTTAAATAACATTAGGTACTCAGTACTGCATTAATTTATTCACATCATTGTGATGATACTAGTGATAGATTTGTTATGGATATTTCATATGTTTGATTGATTAATACGTCAGAATGTTTTTGCTCTTCACATTCCTTTGACTAAGCGCTATGAGTAAATGTAAACGAATAAATTAACTGATAATTACTTCAACTATTATGTAATGATTTCACTGAAGCCTGAATTACTAACTTTCACAAACAAAAATATTATCAGAATAGCAATCTATTTATTATTTGCATAACCTACTATAACATCACTTAGATATCTGCAATGTCAGCCTTATTTTATTGTTTAATTAAGTTACTTAGTAAATAAACATACTAAAAAACAGGAAACTACCTAAGATAATTTTATTACCCTTGAAAAGGTATGACAACTCTAATCAGAGTAGGTCAATAGCGCATTAACTATTGTTTGAATAACTGTTTATTTGTACAGGTTGACATTCAAAATATAACCTTTAAAACTATGTTTAATAAGTAAATATAATTTCCACGTAAAATTACCAAACGATAGATCCGCACTACCGGCTCGTTTTAAACAAATTAGGTCCGCACGCAAAATAAAGTACCAACAACAGTCGTTATGAATTTAACTAACCCTTTGAAAATACACCTAGTTGCCTCTTAGCCCCGTCACCCACAAAACAGGGTTTAATTAAGCACAAATTAGGATAAGCTTACGAAAGTAATTATAATAATTCATGTCCTAATTTTAGGGGCGACGAGAGACGTTGTTATAATCTGAGAGAAGGCAAAAACATAATAAATGGGAGTATTAGAATATCTCCAGCCACTAGGTCATTAGAAGACTTGTTTTTCGCATAAATATTTTCACTTTGAGACTACTTTGTGGATGCAAGTAGGTAGAGTTATCCGATATTAAGCTAAAAGGGAAAGCTTCTGCTAAGTTTTTAGTACTTGTGTGGAGTTAGGCATGTGTCGGTGAGTGGTTGTTTTTCTAACGTCCTGCCCTTAAGTAGCACCAGTGTGGCACTTTATTACTCTATCTACCGAGCTGATGTGTTTATGTTCTTTAACATTTATATATGACAAAGGTATATACAGTTGGAGGGTAAGAAACTTGTAAAGTCAGTACATTGACCTTCCATGATTTTGACTACATAAAAATATTTTTTTGGTACCAAAATGCAATAATAACCAAATAAAATGGAAGTCATATAATTTCAATAACCGTATGGTTGCAGGTACCAGGACGTATTAATTCTGCTTCATTAGTGCTTTCGCTTCAGGGGACGGTTAAATTCGGGAGTGAACGGGACATTTTTATCATTGGCATAAATTAAATGTAATAAGGTATTTAGAGCCTTTCCCTTGGAGACTGGTTTGGGGACCGTTGGTCGACCCAGGCACCCACCATTGATCTCAATGTTTGATACATTGCACTTTTGGGGAGCTTCGCTTGTGCACCATCATCGATCAACCACTATACAGGCTGTGGCTTACAGTGTCTGATCAGATTGTAATGTTATCTTTTAACAGTTACACGGGCTGAGCACCGAATTTATTAAGTTATACATAGGTAACTACTCGTAAACATTCATAAACTGGTTTATTTGCCTTCCTTCCTACGGAACAGGCCTAGCCTCGTGCAGGAAGTCTGGAAATTGCTCTTGTGTTAAATTCTAAGAAAATCTATTCTAAGGGTGTTTTAAGCTGTAGTACCCGTTTATGATACAGTTAGGAAAATAAAATACACTGAAAAGAAAACTGAAGTCAAAGTCAAATGATTACTTTCAATAAAAAAATTTTTGTTGTAAAAATTTACAACAAAAAAAAAAAATTGGTTCTAGTCGCCCCTTCCAGAAGGTAGTTTTTGTATAGAGAAGAATGGGCAAGAAACTCCACCGTTACTCTTTTAAAATGTTTTATAATATTTTGTATAAGTCGATAAATAAAACAGCACATTTAGGACCGACAGGAATGATAATTGTTTTGAAATTAAAGTACGCATCAAGGTCCTTATTGTGTTGTTGTGAATAAAACACATCCAATACCTACCTAAGTACCTAGTTGCATTTTCTTTGTTCCATATAATAAATAAAGCACCGCAAGACCGCGAAAGAATTAAGTCAACGTTAATATCAAATTCATTGCACATACCGCTCGTTTTATGGTTTTGTCGCTGAAGTAAGAAATAAAAAAGAAGCAGGAAAATTGAGCGTTTGTTTACACCCTGTGGAGGCGGTGCGGCGTCGCGTGTGCGCATATAACCGAGGTGCAGCGACGAACGACACACAATCACACGCCGGCCGTCCGCCGCAACACCGCAACTGTGAGTACAATAACATACGCTGTAAACACGCAAAAACACGACGATATAATTTTATAAATTAATGGGAGAGTTGATTATCTCTGAAATCTCAGCGAATTTAAAAATAGTTTAGTTTTAAGAAATACAGAAATAAATTTACACATTTTTTTTCAAAATTTGATACATAATAAAATAAAAAGGGGTATTACATAAATAATTAAAAAAAAAACAGTGATTATTACGATAACAATTTTTATTTTATTGTCACAATCACGCAAGTTAAACATGCGACTTTTATCGGTGACGCCAGAACAGGCAGTTGGCCAACTAAAATTATGTTTGTTTATAAAATAAGTATAATAATTTGCGAATGACATAAATATTCATCAGAGCATCTGTTTCTTTTGAGTGAAAGTGTTAAATGTTATGATCGCTTTATGCAAATTTGATTGACTTTCGATAGTTCATAAAAGGTGTCAATAAAATCTATTAAATTTAATCTTATTTGCTTTTGATTATCGTTTTGCTAATTTGCAAATTACTAACTTAAAACTACCTACGATAAACGATAAACTACTCTCTTTTTGGGCTCCATCGCGGTCGGATAAAAATACACATCTGTCAAAATTTTGTTCAGGCAGCAAAATTGTAGGTCTACCTACACTGAAATATTTGCATTAGTCGCTGAAAAGCTGGTACAATAATATTGCGTGCAGCTATTAACTTATTAACAGTTCGGTAACAGCATAACATGTTAATACGAAAGTTTTTTATCGATATGCTGATTGGTTGTGATTCATTTCTTTTTTTTTCTTTTCGGAAATGGTAATTTTAACCATTTTCCAGTGAGATTTTATAGTTCCCGATTTTACTTCCGTTTTCACCGTTTTTGGATTCAGCTTTGCCAAGTGTGTTTTTTACCCGACTGCAGTGAAGCCGAAAAAGGAGGGTTATGTAAAAAAAAACATATTCGATAATCAAAATTCAGATTTTTCGAAAAGGAAAATTACCTTTTCTGTGACTGTTTGGTTACCGATTTGCATTACTGCTAAAATTAATTAAGCTTCTTAGACCAAAGTTTTCTTAGTTGTTGTTTTAATAAAATTTAAGATAAGTTGTTACTTTACTACTTTGTTCAATAGTAGTAAAGTTTTTCAGCAAAAGTGAAAACGCTTCTATTAAAAGGTTGAACTGAATTATTTTTACGCGTTAAGTAGGTACCTAGTTTCATTGTGCCTAAACAAAATTGAACATGTGCAATATGATCATTCATTAATATTGACATGCAATGTAATTTTATTTGCAAAGTTTTTTAACCGACAATTTTTACTATTTCGTTGTTAAAGTCGCTAACTTTTTTACTGAAACAGAGTAAAAACTTTTATGTAAGTATTACTTAAAATATTGTATCCATGAATAATTTAGAAATAAACTTGAAAATTAAATAAAGTTTTAAAGAAAGATAGCATTAAAGAATTGTGCAATTCATTTTTTTAATTGCTCGACCATTCATAAAATTACAGTTTCAGTTTCAGTCGTGAGATATAGCAGCCCTGTCTCACTATCGCTAATAACTGCTGAATTTATGTTTTAATTAATTAATAATTTAAAATAAATCTAGATACCTGTGCTAAATGAAAGATTTTTTTAATAAAACAGAGAGTTTAACTTGTCAAAATTCTAGCTGTATCGATCGTCTTGTTTTGATAAGTATCTATGTACAATTTTTCTACATTCATCGATGCTCACATCACTCATTCGCACTCAGTATTCACATGTAATATGTATTATGAAACGCGCCATAATCGCACCTTAGGACACATGTCACGGGCATGGGTTTATCAGGCAACTGCACCACCGCTGACGAGGAACCAACTAGTTATCAACGATTTTCTCGCTCAAAAAACGTACAAAAACAGTTGGTCTCGTGTAAGTAAAAGAGATACATATTATATATAGTTGATCGCTGACTGTTGTGTGACCTCCGGCGAGTATTCGTTTTAGTCCAGTAGAGATATAATATTTTTTCCACATAACCTTGTTTAATTGTGAAGTTTATTATTTACGCTGAGTACAAAAATGCTAACAGAGTTAAGCAATTCCAATAGTATTTGTCGCAGCGACAAGAGCTATCAAAGAGAGTACTCATGATTTAAACTTGGAACCAATTTTATTTGAGGCTTGAGATACGTTGGTACATACGCAAACCAGCGAGTAATATCTCGTCGCCGTCGGGCACTCGTTGCTCGTTGCTCGTCAACTCGTTTTTAGTTGATCGTCAACGCGTTTCTAGTTGCTCGTCAACTTGTTTTTAGTTGCTAGCTCTACTCTCGGTTCTCGCTAATCGCCGGCGGTGGGACATGTGTCATAGATGGACAAAGGCTTTTCACTTTCGGCCGGTGACCTTAGGTGCAGGATAATGACTCTAGTGAACTCATCAGGTCTTTAGTATTCAGGTAGGGTGCCCGCGGTATCAATAAATGTAGGTACTCTTTGGTGATTCGCTGATGTGAAGTGACATACGGAATTGCGAGCAATGTAAAGTTGATGCTATTGACATTACTGACGAATTGTTTGCGGTAGAACGATCGGGAAAAGGGCTTTTAAAACGTGACTAAAATGTTTGAGTTGACATTTTAAATGGAAATAAAATTTATGTAGTTTTATTTCAATGCATGAAGCACATTGATTTTTTAAGTGGATTTTTTATGAGTATGAAATGGACATGTAAGTTTTGTACAAATATATACCGTGATATTTTAGTCGTCTTACAAAAGCAGTCCACTTCATGGATCCAATTACTACTAAACAACAAGTCAATCTTCATCCTGAGGATGCCTCGTTGAGAGCTGAAACATGTGTCGATTTCTTACAGGGTTCTTTATGACTCTTTAAGAACAGTTAAGCGGATTAGGTTACTAAATATACGTCGTCTGTTACAACAGTAAATTACAATAAATTATTTTTGAATTAATGTTTAGTAAAATACATTTTACTAAACATTCATTCAAAAATAATTTATTAATTAATGTTTAGTACTTTATTAATTAAATTATATTGTAACATTTTAGTCGTTTCACAAAGGGACACTCAATGTTCCCGATATAAAATACCTCAAGGAGCAATTAAAAAAATGTTACAATTTTTTTATTTGTATTTAGTAGTCATTGGATATATGAAGTGGGCTGTTTCTAAAATATCACGGTGTATTATTTGCCTGAGTACTTGTTGCAATTAAAATTAGTTTTAGGAATAATAGTACTTATCCAAACATTCGTGCAGTTATAGGTAGTTTGTATTGTAATAACATGACTTTTCATAAGTCAATTATAATTATCTCAGGCTATGGGCGATTACCACTGTAATTAAATTAAATGAAGACTAATAAATTCCACAACAATGCAATAGGACCTATTGGAACTTTGGAAGGGCTGAGACATTCCTGACATTTAGTACTCAAGCCTTTGGCAGTTTATTACTTCTAAGTAATTGAGCGTGAGGCTTCGATGTGACTGCCAATTGAGTACAGTCTACAAAACAGACAAGTCAGCTGGCAGCTAAGAATAATAATCAGCTAACTTAAAAAAAAAACAATTAACCTTTGTTTTGTATTTGCTGATATCTTTTAGTTGCCCATTTTTAACCGACTTCCAAAAAGGAGTAGGTTCTATGTTCGTAGCGTATGTATTTTTTTTTAAGCAACTTCCAAAATGGAGGAAGTTATGTGAAAAAAGTATTCACTATGTTTATAGTGAATATTTTTTTTTTTTTGTATTTGTCCATCGATTTCGCCGTCAATTGTGGACCGATTATGAAAATTATTTTTTTGTATGAAAGGGTATGCTTTCAATTTGTTCCCATATAAATTTTATTAACATTGCAGTTTTTGAGTAAGTTTCAATAATACGTATTTTTCTGACTTAGTATATGTGGATGATATGATGATAACTTCCTGTCACTGTTATTTACTTAGCAGTTGTGGTATTCGAATTTGTATTGGGTAGGTACTACAACCAAAAAGTGAAAAATAAAAAATTCTTTACAAAAAAAAAACAACCGACTTCAAAAAAAAAAACAATACAAAGTGAAAAATAACTTTAATTTCGGAAGTCGGTGGTAAAAAACGAAAAATCAAAACCCAAGACTGACTTCCGAAATTAAAGTTATTCTTCACTTTGTGGTGGTTTTTTTTTTAAGTCGTTTGTTTTTTTTTTGTCGTTTTCTCCGTCAATTGTGGACCGATTTAGAATTTTTTGTGTGAAAGGGCGTACGTAACGTTGTTTACGCTCTTATTATAATTAACTTTATGCAACAAAAAATTACCTACATAACTATGCGTACCTATTTCATGTCTTAGGCATTCTCTACCGGTCAACTAAGGGTGGGAGGAAAAAAATGGTCGATGCATTATTGGGTTAATTCGTGTCCGACTTTTAAAAAGGTATCAATTCAAACAAAAAAACTCAAACTTTGAACTATTTTATTGTTGAATACGAGACTTTTGGCTACTTTGAATTATTGTGTGAATTTTATGTATTTTTTTTGTAATGTGTCTTTTTGTGCAGTATAAATAATTTCTCTTTGTATTTTTTTAACTTGGACAACAATAAATATTGCCTCCATAATCCAACGCGTAAGCAAATCTTTTTGCAGACTGTACTAACGTAGTGATTATAGAGAAGGGAAGTGTGATGGTTCGGCTATAGATCCTTTTTATTGTTATGTAGACTTTGAATTGTTACGTGAACAATGGCGGTCTAGAGTTTGTTATGGCATCAGGAAAGGTAAAAAAAATATAAAACCCTCGATAAGTTCAAGTGTAAAAATGTGAGAGTTTTTTATCATTTGACAGATCCAAACTCATGTTATTCATGGTCTTAAAATATTTAAACTACTACAAAATCAAATACAAAAATCTCAGAGAGATTTAAAAAACAAACCTAATGTTATTCAAGCAAGGATTTCAAATAAATACGAGTATCATGGGACATATTGTAAATATTCGGAGACATTACTCTTGGGTCAAGTATGCAAACATAGGCAACGAATTATGTCAATGTTTTGGCAAGCATTTCCTTTTGGAACACAAACCGTGGATTTTCCTGGATTCTATATAAATTATTCAAATATTCATTATCTGCTGGGAATTGAGTGTTGTCGTGTTTATATGTTGTTTAGAAGATGGTTATCTAATAACAGTATGATACAGTGTATGTATTAAAAAAAATGCTCTGGAATACAACTTCAAATCATTGTACATGGAAAAATATAATACCTTCGTGTTTAAAACAATACCTAACATTAAAATGTAATCCAATACTGGAAAAACATGCTATAAAATATCCTTAAAATTGTTTATATTATTAATAATTTATTGGTAATTTAGTAGGTATTAAATATATAAACGAACCCACTTGTGGTTTGACTCACATTCTCATATGCCTAGCCTATCTCATACCTAGTCAGATCGTCTAACACCTTGCTGACTGACGAATATTTATACCACATGCATGGCCTATTTGTATGTACCTCGTACGATAAGAGAGGAAGAAAGAAATAACATCAGAATATAATGCTATAATATGGTGCTAGCTAAATATTCGTCCTCTAAGTCAGGCCCTGATGCTCAATTTGCATTGCTGATGAACCCCAGATGTTAAACTGGTTTCTTTATGTTCCGAGAATTTGCACCGGTGTTCGATGTCACCAAATTATAAATATTAATATGTGGTTTTACTGACTGAATGTAAACAGGGGACCACGATTTGGCATTTTGGCTTATCTTGTGAAAACAAGCTGTGAAAGTTAATAAAAATTTAATAATAGAAACGTGAACTCCTATACTATTAAACGAGCAATATTTGTATATTTGTAATTAATTTTCCCAGATATGAGACCTAACTAGATCGATTTTTCGCCACCATAAACTCCTTTATTGCAACTTTTATCGAAATCGTTAGGGCCGTTTTCGATGAAAGTTGCAATATGGGGGCGAAAAACAATCTACCTAGGGCTCATATCTGGGAAAATTCGTTTTCTCAGTCGCCCAAAGTTACAAGACAATAATAACATGTGAATAATGACATGCCAATATGGAATGTGTATGTACTATCCTATACATTTAAATGAGCATTCCCTATTTTCACCCGAGCAGAGCTCGGTCGACCAGGTACTATTTCTAATGCACAATTAATTTGTATCACAATCCTTTAGAGTTTTTCCTGTTTAGAAAGTATTCTTTTATCACAATCTTCTGAATTTTTTATTGTACACAATAAAACGCAGTAATTTATGATTGTTTGTTTACTGCTTTATTAGGTTTATCTAACTTTATAGCGGAATAGAAGCTACGCATGTCTGCACGAAGACTTTTAATGGCACCAGATGAGATCGTAATATTCTACTCAACAACCACAAGGATGCATTGAATACAAATTTCTCTACAATAACTTTAATCAAGTTATGTTTATGGGAAGATGTAGCTCCGACATTGTTAATAAACATTTAACGGAAGAATGTAACGCGACATTTTACATCAAATACTAAGGGTGAGGATCGAGAACGAGGATTCTCAAATAATATCAAGGCTTCAAGCCTTTTAGTTTATTGCAACATAGCAAACGATGTTAGTGCTATTGTTAAGGCATTTAATGGTATACTAGATTTTTCAGAACACATACAAAATGCAATGAAAATAATGCTTACTTTTAAATATACCTAATCCTAGATGCGCCATGGTAATCAAAATATACAGTAAATTTCAGATCAAAACTATTTCTTATTTCTCATTAAGTGTTTTCCGAGCACGATCGCTTTAGCCTAGGGTCTCCATTTAAAGTCAGTATCAAGGCATCTAGGGAATTAAGTGGCGTTCTTTGGCTATTGTTATAAACGATCAAACAGAGCTGAACTTAAGCGAGTGGGAAAAGCTATTTTCCGCCAAGCCATTACGAGGTTTAGCTAGTCATTGTCTTACTTCTAATGGTTTGAAAGCTGTTTTAGAAAAGTGTGTTTTGTTTTAGATTAGTTTCTTGAGCTTTCGATTTCTGGCAGAGCATGTACGATTATTCCTGAAGTGTATCTGTTTTTCCTCTTAAATTATTATTTAAATTAATGTCACAAGTTTCTTGTAGGATTACCTAAAATTAAATGGTGGATTCATTATCATTTTAAAGTTCATCATCATTTTAAAATCATATTATCAATATTACCCTACCCATAATTTAATTGGGGCCGGTGTAACATGTCTCTTTCTTTCAAAATCATATCTAAAATAGAAATGACAAATGTCAATGCCATTATGTATTCTGAAAAGGCCTTTAATTTTACACTACCTATATTTACATCGCTGTTCGTATCATACATAGTCTGTACTGTGCCCTTGTTTCTAGAAAATTACTATACATGAACATCTTATTATCTCGATTTACCCTTGAATCAGCTGTTTTTATTACAGATCAGCTTTATAAAACGAGTTAACTTAAAAATAAATTTAATTTATTATTACTGTTATATCTTTAAAAACTTTATTAAATTTTTAAACTAATATTTGTATGTCACTTACTGTGACAGGACACAGAGATACCCATAATTTTAATTTTGTTACACCTACCTTGTACAGCCTTGGAAGAGCCGACCCCAATATAGTTGGGAAAATCCTGGGCAGATGAAAATGAAAACCTACCGTATATCTATGAGCACAAATAAAATTTTCTGATTTGATTCCATTTAAAAACTATTTTACAGCACAATTTAGCGATGCTCTACATAAGTCCAATTACTTTTACTTTTCTTAGAGATGACAATGAAGTGATAGTTCGCAGAAAAAGTAAGTAAGATAAGTTCAGCACGTTTTTCGATGGCAGTCTATTGTGAATGGTTAAGTAGGTATTAAGTAGAAGCCTAGTTTATCACAATGAGAGGTTCGGGTCAGTAGGTGATGGTGACACATCTGGAGTGGCGGTCCCGTTACTGCGCCCGCGCTTTTACCGCGGTTGCGCGTGCGCAGCTCGAGTAATAACGTTGTTTATTACTTGTTAATTATTAGCGCTATTAGCGTGTTTAACCGTTCCTATTTCTTTTAAGTAGTTATTGGTAGTGCATGGAATTGATTCGTATTATTTGAGTACCAATTCCCCTCACCCTTCTAGTATACACAAATTTATAGTCAAGTCTATATAGTTATAGACTTGACTATAGATTTGTGTAGTCTAGTATAAGTATATTCAAAGTGTTAGATTTTTTTTAATGAATGAATGCTTTGCCAAGAAACATCTGAAGCCGAGGACGTTTTAAGGCACGCGCGCACGCGTATCCGATTATCTGGTGGGCAGTACGGAAAGTGGTCATCTAGATACATCTACAAAAGTAAAAAAATGTCATAGCTGTATAGCCCAAATTCAAACATGTTTTACAAGTTTACGACTTTTTATGTCTATTCCTCCAACCAACGCTGAAACCGAGAGGATCAAACAATCAATTAACTCAGCCTATCGCAGTCCACTGGTGGACATAGGCCTCTCCCAAGGACCACACTACACCCAGTTTTCTGCCATCCCCATCCAGTCAGTCCGAGCGACTAGGCGATCACTTAGGCGGTCTCCACTCCTGCACTCGTCTGCTCTAATGACTGTCGGTCCTTCACTAAACATGATAAACTAATTTTGGATCTTATCTTTCAAAGAAACCTCGAGCATAGCTTGCTCCATAGCCCGCTGAGCCTTGGATTTCTGGACCAGCCCGACTGTCAGTGTCCATGTTTCGGCACAGTGTGTCATAACGGGCAGAACTGGTTGAAGACCCTTGTCTTCAATTATTAGCGACGAGCAGACTTGATTAGATTTTATCCATAGAGTGTGCATTATTATTCATTCTTAATTCAGAAACGATTTTTGTCTTTTTTATCATAAACAAGAAAAACTGTCAGTCATTTATCTATTTTATGTGTTTTGTATATATTTTTTCTATTATCATGAGCTGCGGTCATGAGTTATTTTTACTTTTGATTATAAATTAGAATTGTTTCGATGTAAAGTTTAGGAAGGGAAATATCTAACTAAAATGTTCCAACCTGTTTTCATTTAAATTGGCATTATGATAATAAATATGCATGTTTTTCTCTCAGACAAAATAAATTTGGTCTGAGGCATGTCTGAGGTTTTTATAAATTTACCTGCGATATAAATCGAAGCGTGCTATAATAATTTTGGTACCAATACAAGATAGATCCGCTTGGTCTACCTTCTTGCAAATGAGTCCAATCTAATGAGAGAAATTAGAAAAAAGGGAATACTCTTCGAGTAGTAAGGTTGTAAGTTGAAGACTTTATCGGCAGATGATACCGGTAGCAAGTTCTAAGGTACTATCTCCATAATATTCCTGATAAGTAGACTATTTCATTAGCCATGGAATGTGGAACCGTCGCCGCCAATCGTATCCGTTATTCGTATACCGTAAACACCCTGACACCCAACTACCATGGGAAATAGGTAACTGTACTGACTTACTGGCAACTAGCTAGTTAGTATTACAGCTAGATAATTAATTTTACTTTATAGATATGTAATGAGGAAATGCCTGGTGATAGGAAAACTTGTTTTAAGGACCAGGTTCGAAGATGTGGAAACCTGTATCTGATGTCGTTTTATAATTTGTTTTAGACTTTTTATTATTTTTATATCGGTGCAGTAAAAACGTCTATTGAATGTAAGTATTTAAAAGCTGTAAATAGGTGTTTAAAAAAAGTAGCATCTCTTATTTTTCATTATGTTTTTGCTCGGATTAGTTAAATGAGACTTAAGTAAATGATGGATTGTAGATACATCGTACTCATTCAGAAAATACAGACGTAATATTATTTTCAGTGGATGGTTTATGATGGTTTTTTATGGTTTTGATGGAGCTTGTGGCTAAGTAATAACAGCCGCACGGGTCGATCTATCAGGTTAAGCTGCGCTTGCCAGGGTTGGTCCATGTATGGGTGACCATCTTTACATACTGAGACTCCTCCGTGCATCGGAAAGCACGTTAAGCCATCGCTCCCGGCTGTCATTCGTGGATCTTTGACAGTCGTTACGGGTCATCAGAAGCCCGAAAGTCTGACAACCAGTCTTACCAAGGGGTATCGTATTACCCAGTTACTGGGTTGTGGAGGTCAGATCCCTCTATGTAAAATACTGGTATTCAACTGCATCCGGTTAGACTGGAAGCCGACCCCAATATAGTTGCGAAAAGGCTAGACAGATTGATTGGTTTTTGATATTAACTTTTTTATAATTAATTTTGTCTTCATGGTTGTCACCAGGTTCAGAATGAGAGCGATACTAGCGACGTTGGCCGTCCTGGCGGTCGCAACGACTGCAATTGAAGGTAAGAACACATTAGATATAAGAATAGAAATAATTTACAGGTTCTCTACAGGTCGCTAGTGCTACTGCTGAGCATGATGTCCTGAGTTCGATTCCCAAGTCGGGGAAAGTGTGATTGGGTTTAGGTTGGGCAAAGTGTTATTGGGGTTTTCAATTAGAAATTTCTCAATAGTAGTCCGGATTTATGCCCGGTTGATGGCATAACCTTACATGAGATTTAACATAAATTTTATGGAGAAATGTGCAGGTCCCTTTCGCGGACAACAGACGTGATGTTATGATAATCAAAGAAAAATATAGTGAAAAGAATAAGTGACAGTGCTGATGTCATAGATAAACTTGGGAAGGATTGCACTGTTACAAAAATCAAGAAACAATATTAGCAGTGAAACAAAACCATCAATAATAATCTTATCCTCACGATTTGAGGAGACTTATCTGACCTTTAAGCTTACCATTGGTAGCTCCGACCGATGGATTAACGGGCTCTTCATAACAAAGGGTTGGGCAACATAAATCAATCTCCCGGTTAACTGCCATTAAGGGCTTAACCCCGCTTATCCTGTGTTGCAACTATTATACAAAGTTCTATTGTTGTGTAGGCGTTGAAGTTGTATTTGTTGACACTGAAACTTTTGCTTTACAAACTGAAATAATTTCAAAAGCTAAGGTACTTGATGCTAGTTACAAATCTGTTCATTGGCGTCTCCTATAATATATCATTGTGAGCGCCCACCATATTATAAATTGTTATGAGTCATTAGTCTTGGGTAATGCAGTTGTTGCTTTCGTCTTTGGCACGTAGATTAGTCATCAAACTTCAAGCAATGTTGTGAATAGTGAGCTAGTGCCTCTTCAACTTACGATATCAATAAAGAGAAATGTAACTGCGTAAAACGTAAAAAAAGGATAGATTCCATCAAAAAAAATCTTGTTAAAAATCATAATTGGTCTCGCGATTCTTTGACAGTAAGAAGTTTTGGAAATAGCTAGAGTAGAGCATAGACTCTGCTAACAGTTTTCTTACACATACAATTTGTACAGTTACTATCGGCATGAACTCGTAACATCAGTTTCGTGTTTTTGTACAGCGGACAGCAAAGCGCGTATAGTATGCTACTTTAGCAACTGGGCGGTGTACCGGCCTGGCGTGGGCCGCTACGGCATCGAGGACATCCCTATTGACCTCTGCACACACATCATCTACTCCTTCATCGGCGTCACCGAGAAGTCTAATGAGGTCCTCATTATTGATCCTGAGGTGAGAAATAAAGACTACATTCTTTTAAGATATTCTTCTAATCCTGCCAATCTTCCAATCTTAAAGTATCTCGTTGCTTAAAAAAAAATGTTTGTGCCTTCTCTCTTTATACGTTTACTTTTACCAGTTTAGTCCCACCGCAAGCCGTGTTAAAGCACTTTGTTGCAAAAATTGTTTCTTTGTTGTAACCTTTAAGTTATTGAGTTTGTTTGTTTGTTATTAGTTATTTTTGGAACAAAGTGCTTTAACTCGGCTTGCGGTGGGACTAAACTGATAGAAGTAAACGTATAAAGAGAGAAGGCACAAACAATATTTGGAACAAAGTGCTTTAACGCGGCTTGCGATGGGACTAGTAGAAATCGTTTCGTTACGATAAAGCGTTCCTATCCAAGGTGGTGGCTTTTTAAACATTTTCATCATGTGTGTCGTTTTCATAGTGTTGAAAACTATGAAAACAACACCCAAGTTGATAGTGAAATCAAAATGAAAATCCAAGATGGCGTCTGAAAAAAAAATCATATTGTTCATAAAAGTTTCATGGTTTTCAAGGATGCTAGAGCCGAAAGTGAAGTCAAAATGAAAATCGAAGACGGCGGCTGCAAAAATTTTGTTTTGGTTTAAAATCATACGTGATGAGAAGGAACTGCGTTCCTGACGGGAAGTCCCCCGACGGAACACGTTTGTTTTTATTACTTATACCTACCTAACATTAGTTTGTTGTTGGTTTCTTCCGGTATCCTGCGGATTGTACGGGCCATGGAGAGTTTCTTTCAAGTATCCCTACCATTTCATTGACATAATATATTCTCTTTACAGCTGGACATAGAGAAGAGTGGCTTCAAAAACTTCACGGCGCTCCGCAAGTCTCACCCTGACGTCAAGTTCATGGTAGCCGTGGGAGGTTGGGCTGAGGGCGGCTCTAAGTACTCGCATATGGTCGGGCAGAAACAGACGAGGATGGCTTTCGTCAGGAGCATTGTTGGTGAGTACGAAGACGTACGAAGAAGAACGACTCAAGTCTATTGACTTTTTGGGAAAAATTCGGCAAACACTGACATTTCCGAACATTGTAGTAATAGTGCGACTTGAGTTTGAACAAACTCAGGCAGCTTATTGACAGAGTCAAGAACGAACGTATAATTGACTCGTAAGTGGAGCGAAACTAAGCGAATTCTTTCGGTGGCGAGATTATGTATATCGATGGTACCTTAGTGCTTAATCAACGTTTATTGATGGAACTATCTATTGTTTTAAACATTGGTCACTTTTAACTTAATTAGGTTTTTTTATTATAATTAATAAAAGTTATATTATAATTTTAAAATTTGATCGCTAGTCCTCCAACGCATTTGTTACTCGCCTCTTGTTAGTCAGCAACATGCACCAAGGATAAACCAGTTTGTTATTTTTGGAATAGGTAAACAATAAAGGCTTCACCCAAAACAAGGACGTTTTACAAACAAAATGTATCAAGTGTGAGTCACAATCTAGCCGTAAATTATGCACTGTTGTGTATTACGAAATATATTTCCTCATACGTTACCAAGATTCCTTATTTTATTGTTAACATAGTTTCGTGGACCGACTCCCGCAAGGAAAATAAAAGAAATCACCAAAGGGTGGAATTTGTTCGCAGACTGGATATTTTCTCTGAATTGCAGCTAGCGAAATGTTTAAAGTATTAAGCTATATTTATTGAGAAATATTTCTCAAGAAACTGGGTTACTTGTTTTGTACTTTCTAGAATAAAATCGAAAAGAAAACATGCAAACATTGCCATCGATTGATTTTCTGGGTAATAGAAACAATCATAAACTGTAATCACCACCAATGAGTAGCTTAAAAACCGCCTCAAACAATTTTGTTATCTAAATTCTCATTCACCTAAGATTTATCGAGATTGTCTTATTAAATAGCAGACACGCAAATTGTATCAATAGACTGGTATTCAATCTATTTTTCAATTTTCGCGTTACCTACCAAAAGTACGCAAACAAATATAATATCAATATTCGCGAATGTCGAGTGTGTAAATATAATATTTGTCAATATGAGTATATATCCATATCTCAATACGAGAAAAGGTTATTCTAACTTAGAGCTCGAACACAAATCGTATCTCAGTGTTAACACAGGTTACTCTTTTTGTCTAGACATCTTAGTTCCAGGCTTTGACTTCTTAATTAGTAAAGTGAGGTTTTCAGCTGTTATCTGAAAACCGCAAGCGTATTTGAGGTATTAAAACCCCTGTATATTGTCTGAATATCTTGTAAAACTTTAGTCAAATGAAAGATCAATATCTTAGCATGGACGATCTTAGCTTACCTAGATAATACTTTAAACCCCTGAGACTTTAGTAAGTTTAAAAGTTCCACTATTTTCTTTCCACAGACTTCCTAAAGAAGTACAACTTCGACGGTTTGGATCTGGACTGGGAGTACCCCGGTGCTGCTGATCGTGGAGGCTCCTTCTCCGACAAGGACCGGTTCCTCTTCCTCGTGCAGGAGCTGAAGAGGGCCTTCATCAGGGAGAAGAAGGGATGGGAACTGACTGCGGCTGTGCCTCTCGCCAACTTCAGGCTGATGGAGGGATACCATGTACCGGATCTTTGCCAGTAAGTGACAGAGACATTTTAAAAGTGAATATTGAATTTTTGGAAGATAATGATTTAGTAAGGCAAAGAGGCTTTACAAGTTGAGCTATATTCTGATTCATGGAACAACATCATTCAAAAAGAGTCTTTAATTAATCAGTCTCCAACAAAATGCTTATTAAAACTACCCACCTCAACCATGTTTCATAGGCAATTAACTCCATATTTTGCAACGACGAAAAAGTTTATAACAGTTTAATACTTTGAAACACTTTTATCGCTACAAAGTTACTGGCGCTATATAAATAGTAGTGAAAGGAAGGCTGAAAGAAAAGAAACATTGTTCTAGAGTGCTTTAAAAGTTGTAGTTAAGAGGGAGTGTGCTAAGATTTAGAGTGCTTCAATGATCTTTTGGCGCTCGAATGACGTTAACAGGAGGGCGCTGTTGGTAAACATTTGTGCAATTGTTTTGTGAAATGTATTGAAAAAACAAGATGGCGGCGTTAGTTCCGATTTTGGCCACGCGCCAAAAGATCCTTTTACAGCTATACGTGTGTTGTAGGGAGCTGGATGCTATTCACGTGATGTCGTACGATCTGAGAGGAAATTGGGCCGGGTTCGCTGATGTGCACTCGCCGTTGTACAAACGTCCTCATGACCAGTGGGCTTATGAGAAACTTAATGTGGTGAGTACCTTCAAGATTATATAGAAAAGTTCTTATGATTGCCTACTTGACACCAGTGAAAAAAACCAAAAACTAAAACTTAAATATTGATAAATTACAATGTGGTATAGCTTTCTAGGTAAAAATGTTGTGTCAATCCTTCTGATTATAAAAGAGAGAAAGGAATTGTGTTTTTTTTATTAAGATTCCTTCTAAGAACTAGTTGAGGCTATTCGAGAAAACCTTATTAAAACTTTCTTTAGAAATTAAAATTTTACATTAAATTATAATTTCTTTCAGAACGATGGCTTAGCACTCTGGGAAGAGAAGGGCTGTCCTAGCAACAAGCTGGTAGTCGGCATTCCGTTCTACGGCCGTTCATTCACTCTGTCAGCTGGTAACAACAACTATGGTCTCGGCACCTACATCAACAAGGAGGCTGGAGGCGGTGACCCTGCTGCCTACACTAATGCTACTGGATTCTGGGCTTACTATGAGGTAATTTGTAAAGAAATATTTGGGTTTCATTATTGTATGCTGAATAAACTGACCTACCTGATGCGAAGAAATCATCTGACATAGTAGATGCGGTACCATTGAGAGAAAAAACTGAAAAGTCCCTGAAAGTGTCCCTGAAATTATACCTATACCCTTCAAACTGAAAAATAGAAAAGTTGCTTTTCCTCGCGATCAGCTACCTTTATTGTTCCTCAATTAATCTCTATTCATTCAATCGTAACCTGTAAACACGTGTAACTGGTTACAATTTTTGTTTGTTTGATGGTAAGTAGGAATACTTACAATCAGACAAACAACAACTTTAACCAGTTGGCAGAGATTAATGTTTTGAATTTATTTATCTACTGATAAGTTATATTTATTTGCACGAATTTCCAAACAGGAAATTGCCAACGTATTTATCAAGTTAGAAGTTTTGAGTTATTCCACACGGTAACCGCAGTAATAGTCTAGTGGTGTGACCGTCGGACTGCCAAGTCGTAGGTTTCGAGTTCGAACCCAAGGCTCGCATCTCAGACTTTTTGGATTCATGTGCGTATTGTATAATTATCACTTGCGTCAAAAACGGTGAAGGAAAACATCGTGAGGAAACCGGCGTTCCCGAGAGATATTTCTCGACGGAATGTGGAGCCAAGTCAGAGGCCCATGGGCGGCTTTAAAACTCTGAAATCAGGTTAGTCACTAACCACACGAAAAGATGAAGGTTCCATACGGTGGTATTAAAATTGCTACTATTTATCTTGCAGATCTGTACCGAAGTCGACAAAGAAGGCTCCGGCTGGACCAAGAAGTGGGATGAGCATGGCAAGTGCCCCTACGCCTACAAGGGAACCCAGTGGGTTGGCTACGAGGACCCTCGCAGTGTGGAGATCAAGATGAACTGGATCAAGGAGAAAGGCTACCTCGGAGCCATGACTTGGGCTATAGACATGGATGACTTTAACGGACTTTGTGGACCTGAGAACCCTCTGATGAAACTTTTGCACAAGCATATGAGTACTTACACTGTTCCACCACCTCGTGCAGGAAATACTACACCTACGGTAAGGGTTTAATATTGTTTTGTATAAAGAGAAAAGTAAAATTCGCAAACCACATCAAAGTAGTTCAGTTTACTCTCAAAAGAACAGTAATTTAGCAAAAAATACCCATGTAGGCATTACAAATGCCACGCACTGCAAATCCATTGTTCCCAACCAAATATTCGAAACAATTCGTCATAATGAATTACGATTTTTATCCTTTTGCTTTTCCTAACTGGAAACCATAAATACAGTTGACTAATAAACTTTCCCAACGTTTGAACGAAGTAGACACGCGCGATTAATCGCAACCGAAACAAATGGATGGCCCATTACTCATATTGATATAAATCTTAGCCTGAATGGGCGCGCCCGCCGTCGACAACGTCTGACCCGGCCGAGGGAGAGCCGATAGTCTCGACTGCAAGGCCGAGCACCACTACTAAGACGAGCACTGCCAAGCCTGCCACCACGGCGCGACCGACCACCACGAAGGCGCCTCAAGTTGTCCAAATTGAGGATGATGAGAACGATATCGCTGTGAGACCTCCTAAGGCGCCTGAGACTCCTGTGAAGCCTGCAGCTGATGTGCCTGCAGCTCCTGAACCACCTATTGTAAGATATTCTTTATATCTTTTTATAAAATATAAGAATTTTTGTTCTTAGTGGAGCTTGTTGTTACTAAAACTGCAATTTTACAGGAGAACGAGATCGATAATCACGACGTGTGCACTTCTGAAGATGATTATGTGCCAGACAAGAAGAAGTGCAATAAGGTGAGGTATCGTGCGTTGTAAAGTTGAAAGTTCACTATTTCTTCCTCCTTATTTGAATATAAATTAATTTGTAATGTTTTTCCACAGTACTGGCGCTGCGTCAACGGCGAAGGAATGCAATTCACCTGTCAACCTGGAACAGTGTTCAACGTCGAGCTGAATGTTTGCGATTGGCCTGACAACGCCGACCGTGCCGACTGTGAGCCCTAGACTAGTTGCGCATGAGCAGGACGCCATACTGGTCATTGTAGAGCTGATACCGTTTGATCGAAATCGTATTCGCCTTGCAAGATAGCTGATAAATTATCTCAGTTCAATCTGGAATGGACCGGGTATTCCGATGCATGTTATAAAGTCTGTCGATAAAGGAGCAATTAGCAAATGAGAATTCTGACCATGAAACCCGTATTCAAATTTTAGGAAAAGTGTTTGAATTGCAGGGTGAATAGCAAGACTCATTTTGAGTAGTCGGGTCTTGATTTTCCGCCTTTATTAAATTCAATATGATATAAAAAAAGGTCCTTTGGATGAGTTTATGTGGTCTGTCTGTTCGGTCCCTTGATTTTGATAAAATGGTGTCTCTCCTCTACGCAATGAATCATAATAATGGTCGTATTTACGAAGTTTAAGGTTACTGAACAATATTGTCGTATTTCGTTATCATGTCTTAACATAATACGCCAATGTTTTCTTGCTTCTCTATATTATAAGTGGTTTACTTATGTAAATAGTGTTTCTTACTTAAATACGCGCGTTTTTATTGGGAATACAGTATAACTATATCCTGGTTAAAGCATTATTAGGTAAGAAAACAACAAAGGAAAAAGACATTGAGATTATAGTGTATCACTGCCTCAAAATCGTGTACAAGACTGCATCGATAAGAAATAATGATAAAATAAGAATCTATGTATCTTTTAGTGCTTTATCAATATCTTTGTGTTTCTGTCTTTTATAAATACAAACAACAAGAAAGATTTGAATAAGTTGCACAAACAGGGACACTTTTATTTGCTCATTCTAGTTTGTTAAGAACTTGCAGTTTCCGCCGATAACTCTATTCAGCTGTTATGAAGTTATGGAGGAAAATTGTATTTATTTTATAAATTTTGTTTCGACTTCGAAAGCCAATTAGACTGCTCTCGGCTTTGGGGATTTAAATGAATTTCCCCGGCACTTGTCGCGGGTGGTCGCTTGCTTACCCACTCCTAGCTTAATTTATTTATTTTAATAATTTTAAGACAATAAATTATGGTAAAAATCTGGCTGTGTTTTTGTTGTTGGTCCCTGAAGTTTTGGTGGCTAAATAAATGGATTAATTAGACTGTTTGCATTTGCATAATTGCGAGTTCTGCGAGATTAAATTGAGGTTTTTGACCGCACAAGAAAGTTGATAAGATAATATTTATTTTGTAAAACATGTGTACAGTATGAAGGTCTAATTAATATGTGGTGGCTACATGTTTTGCCATTTATGGCGTACAAAATTAGTTGCACTAGACAAACAATAAAAAATATTAAAAAAATATATACAATGTCAAAATTTAAATTAAATTAATATTCCAATGCCAAAATTTTACTTTCATTCAAAATTACAATATCAAAATGAAATTCAATTCAAAATCACAATGTTAAAATTTAAATTCAATTATATGAAAACAAGTGAAAACGCACAATCAGAATTCTATACAAGCAAAATAACGTTTCAAAAGATCATCTACGCTGTAATAGCACTTCTCTAGTAATAATCCCTGAAGGGACTTTTTAAATTTTTGTAGAGGCATACATTTAATAATATCTGGTATGTTATTATTAAAAATATTTGGAGCAATCCCAAAGAAACTCTTTTTCAATAAAGCAGTTTTACACTTGTTTTGACATAACAAATTCTCATATTGGGCACGACTTGGGGTTCTCTTAACTGCTGTTGGTTATATTTATACTCAGGTGCACATTAATGTGGAGTATAATATTTTATGATATTTAAAACTGCAATAGAAAGACTGCTCATATATTTTTTCCTTAAAAAGTTTAGTATTAGCGTATGATCACTATTTCCTTGTTCGTATAAACTTTTCGTTACAATTTCAAAACAACCATATTGATACTCAAAGGAAATCCAAAAAAAACGAAAACGAAATAACTATATTCCTTAGATGATAAACTGATTCGAAAACACTTCCCCGATTCCCGATACAAAATAACTTTGTGTTGTGTCACATTGCTTGCTTAATTAAAAGAATCAGGCGCTTTATTCTCTTGCTGAAAACGTGTTCGGAATCACGTAATAACAGTTGTGTTTATGGGGTAAACCACGTGAAATTGTATTTTTGTGACAAAGGGTAGGCGAGGGTATCCGCTCCTTTAAATATCATGAAAGTAATAAAGAAAGAAAATATTATATTTGGGATTCACGCACGGGAAATCATCATCATCTATCTAGCCTTTTCCCAACTATGTTGGGGTCGGCTTCAATCTAACCGGACGCAGCTGAATATCAGTATTTTACGTGAAGCGATTGCCTATCTGACCTCTACAACCCAGTAACTGGGTAATACAATACCCCTTGGTAAGACTGGATGTCAGACTTTCGGGCTTCTGACGACCCGTAACGACTGTCAAAGATCCACGAATGACAGCCGGGACCAACGGCTTCACGTGCTTTCCGAGGCACCGAGGAATCTCGATATGTAAAGATCCATCACCCATCCACGGACCAACCCCGGCAAGCGTAGCTTAACCTGATGGATCGACCCGTGCGGCTGTTATGACTTAGCCACGAGCTCCTCATATGCACAGGAAATACAAACAGTAATAAAAAATAAAAATAAGCTAACAACGGGTCGGCGGACTAAAGCACATAAGTCAAAAAATTGCATAATTTGTTCTTTGTACCAAAATTATTAATTTAAATCAATACATCGGCAGACTAAAGCACATAAGTCAGTCACTTGTTCGAGCTCGAATCTCAAGTAGCGTCCTTTTGCAACCTCTTCATTAGCATGAATCTTGCGACGTTATAAAAAACATAAGTTGAGTTATGTTAAAAGGAACACTTGACGCTCTCGGACTTCATGGCTACAGAAAGTGACTTATGTTTAACTCTGGGGGTAGGTACTCAAATTATTATTTATTGCTTAGGAAAAAATGAGGTGTTAAGATTTGGGTCACTAGTCGAGTTAGTTCTGCTCTGAAAAGGTAAAAGGTAAAGTTGTTTCCAGCAGAACTATGAAAGAGCTAGGCACTTGTCGAATGAAATGCAAGGAGCGTATATCATTGAATGATAGACAAGCTATTTTTGTAGAATATTGGCAAATGGGAACATATCTCAAAAGATCAACTTATATGGCATCCTTAATTGAAATACACGACAAGGCCACTCAAAGACAACGCACACTAGATCCTGACCAACAAAAGATTCGCATGAAAACATACAAATATTTTTTATTAATTCATGGGAAGCGTGAACCCATTTGTCGAGGATGCCTCTTAAAGACGTTAGGCAAAAGCGATAATTTTATAAAAACAGTTGCCATGAAAAAACGGTCGTCTGTAGGTGGCACTCAAACAGATGATAACCGTGGGAAGAGTATACCCAAACATAAGATTTCTGATGAAAAAAGGCAAGAAATTAAGGAACATATTTTGTCATTTCCATCCTATGAGAGCCATTACACAAGAAAAACTACATCAAAAAAGTACTTGCCTTCTCATCCAACGATTAACAAAATGTATGATTTATTTTGTGAAAACCGCGACAATCCAGCTTCAGTAAAAATGTATAGTCAAGAATTCCACAAATTAGGATTATCTTTCAAAAAGCCCCGTGCCGACACATGTTATACCTTTGATAAATTCAAGATGCAAATTCAACTATGTCAGGAAGAGCAAGTCAAAACTGAAATAATTGCTCAACATGAACATCACAAGATTGCTGCAGATAGAGCATACGAAATGAAAAAAAGTGATACCCAAATGAATAAAAATGACAGTGCTGTGTAAGTTTATACATTTGATTTACAACAGTGTTTACCCACTCATGCTCTCAGCTCTTCTGTAGCTTTCTACAAACGCCAGTTGTGGACGTTCAACCTGACTGTCCATGACAACAAAACCGGGAAAGCTGTATGTTACATATGGTATGAAACCATAGCTGCTAGAGGAGCTAATCAAATAGCATCATGTCTATTCAAACATCTGCAAACATACGTACCCGAGAATACGGAACATGTGATATTTTATTCTGATACTTGTGGCGGTCACAACCGAAATTCTCATGTCAGTTCAATGTTGACCTGGGCTTTGCAGAAATTAGACATAGATGTCATAGACCACAAGTTCATGGTTCCGGATCATAGCCACTTGGAAGTAGACACAGATCATAGCATTATTGAAAAAAAGAAAAAGAAAACAGAGTTGCAGATTTATCACCCGCATGATTGGATACAACTTATCAGATCGAGCAGTGAAAAATTTGAAGTTGTCGAAATGCGCAGTTCCGACTTTTTGAATTTTTCTTCGTTGTTAAAGGGTCCTTTAGTATTAAGAAACAAAGACGTAGAAGGGCGACAGTTTAAATGGCTCGATAAAAAGTGGTTCAGCTATGATTCTGAATTTGGCGTCATCTCCTACAAAGACACATTAGACACGGAAAATCAATTTTTAAAATTAAACCTGAAACGTCGAATTTCTGCCATACCTGACACTATTCCTGTTATATCGGTACAACCCTTACCGATATCAAAAGAAAAAAAAAGATGATCTAATTTCTTTACTCTCCCTAATACCCGACGTTTTTCATAGTTTCTATTTAGATTTGCCTACTGTCAACAATATACGTAATACTGACCCTGATATTTTAGATAGTGAAGAAGATGAATAAATAGTTGAATATTATAAATTATAAATATAGGCTAGTATATAAATGATTTATGGTAAATTAGCTTATAATTAAATGTAAGTACCTACTGTTCTCATACACTTAAGTCACAACTACATACTATGTACATAGTGTTCTTTCTAACATAAGTCACTAAAATCGTGTTTTATTACATTTATGTCAAATTATATTTACGTGCATGTTAGTATTAATTAAAAACATTACAATATTCCAATAAATTTGAATTTATGGTCTATCGGTATTTTTTTATATAGTTTTTAGTTATTCCTGAAAAGTGTGACTTTTGGACTTAAGTGTTTTAGTCTGCCGGCCCTAGAGGTCGTTATTAACGACCTGTGTGAGGCCAAAAGGCTTCTATCTCAGCATAATGTTGCGATATTAAAAAATATAAATACCGCAGCTCTGGTATTCTGATAGGGCCCGATCATGCGTAGCTGTGGTTAGGCGCTTGGAATATTATTTTATTCGGATAATAATTGGTTTATCGAGTTTTTGTCATGCATGTAAAATGTAAAGGCACGTAGAATAACTTAACATGCCATCGTGCCTATCATCCCCGAAAGGGTGAGCAGAGGTGTAGCTATACTACACCCACATTTCACCAGTTATGTTTAAGTGCCATGTAATAGGGGGCAAGCTTATTGCCATCAACCAGGCACAAATCCAGTCTCCGGCCTGCTTCTGAGAAATTCCAGATGGAAAAAACTCAATAACACTGCACGACCTGGGAATCGAACCCAGGACTTCATGCTCAGTAGTAGCATTTGTGATCACTAAACTAACCAAAAGCAATAAATTATGTAAAGTGTAGAGTGTGTGTGAGTGGTTTCGTTGGAGTCGGATGGTGCCAGACCACCATTTTATGCTCAACATGATAAATGGCTGCCAAATATTTTTGTTTAATTTGCCGAAACTATTAATTACTTCATTCAAAGTTCTCACTTTGTCGGCAGAATCTGTGCCGAGCAACCAATTATAATAAGTAAATGAATTCGTTTCATGAACATTATTTTGCGTTCCATTTGAATCTTAGATACTCTACCACAGTAATTTACGTCGTATTTCATTCTCCGTTGAATATTTTAGTACAAAACTTAAAGGATATCTTTCAGGCATATTTCAGGGCAATATTTTCGCTCAGTTGACGTCGTTTGTTTCTATAAAAGTAAAAAGGTGATCACATTTTAGAGTTCTGAATTCTTAATAGCAAATACTATTAAGAATTCAGAACTCTAAAATATGATCAACCTTGGCTAACTCTTCTGCCTAGCCTTTTCCCTACTTTGTTGGGGTTGGCTTCCAGTCTATGCGGATGCTGAATACCAGTATTTTACATGGAGCGACTCCCTATCTGAACTCCACAATCCAGTTACTGGGTAATACGATACCCCTTAGTAAGACTGTCAGACTTTCAGGCTTCTGACTACCTGTAAAAACTGTCAAAGAGCTACAAATTACAGCCGGGACCAATGGCTTAACGTGCTTTCCGAGGTACGGAGGAGTCTCGGTATGTATTGGATGGTCACCCATCCACGGACCGACTCCGCGAACCCCTATTTAGCCCCGAGCCCCCTTGGCGACCTTGGCTAACTGACAGATGTTAGGTAGGTACTTATACACCATCAATTTGATATAAATAATTTGATCTCAAGTGGTCTCGCTTCTGGGTGGTCCCGAGACCATCCACGGAGTGACGTGGCAGATGCGCGTAGTACGCCAAATAAGCCGCAGCAAACGAGACGAAGGTTACACCATCAATTTGATACTTTTGCTTTGGCCAGATTGACTATAATAGTATTGATTGTGTGAAGCTCAGAGATTGGTAAATGAATGTCCCACATTAATGGAGTTTTAAATACTTATTTTAATATACAGCGTTTATCGGGAACACAAAACTGCAGATTTTTTTTTCGCGATTACGATATCGGTCCCATGGAGAAAGATTCAGTTTAATGGCACACCCTAAAGGTGCTCACTCACCGCGAGCATTCGCCTGTAATGTAACGTTACAGATTCGATTTTGAGCATTACCTACGTTACAATACTTACTGCCGAGCATTCGCTTGTAATGTAACATTTTAGATTCAATATTATTACAGACATTGCGCACTGTAATACTCACTGATGTAATGCTCGAACTGTATCAATCAGGTTGCACGCACTGTAATGCTCGGTTCTCCTCCCTCACTGATATAATGCTCGAATTGTATAATTACAGGTTATGCACTGTAATGCTTGGTTCCCCTCCTTCACTGATATAATTCTCTAATTGTATCATTACAGGTTACACACTGTAATGCTCGGTTCTCCTCCCTCACTGATATAATGCTCGAATTGTATCATTCAGGTTGCGCACTGTAATGCTCGGTTCTACTCCCTCACTGATGTATTGCTCGACTCTGAGCGTTACATTACAGGCGAATGCTCCAGGTGAGGGAGCACCTTTAAATATCACCACACATTTCTGATACTCGCTGTAGAGGACAAATTGATAGATAAATTACCTACCTATCATTAGGTTTAACCTCAAATTTTATCGCCGTTACCTTACATAACTGAGGGGATTATTATTCGACCCTATTTGGTATCATTAAGTATTTATTTGTTACAATATTAGTCCGTATTCCCTGGGATGCCTGCATGGCTATTTTTACCTGACCTTTGTAGGTATGAGGAGGAAATTGCCTTCATATTTAATTAATGTATTATGATCATTCAGAATGAACGTAGGCGGTCTTCGAAGGTATGCTACGGCTCCGGAGAAAAACTTGTTAGAAAGAAAAGTATTACCAGCCAGCGGTTTGACCCCGTGATTTCTTTATTTAAAATTATAGCCTATGTTCCTCAGTGATAACTCGTGAGTGAGGAGCTCGTGGCTAAGTAATAACAGCCGCACGGGACGAACCATCAGGTTAAGCTACGCTTGCCGGGGTTGTTCCATGAATGGGTGACCATCTTTATATACCGAGACTCCTCCGTGCCTCGGAAAGAACGTTAAGCCGTTGGTCCCGGCTGTCATTCGTGGATCTTTGACAGTCGTTACGGGTCGTCAGAAGCCCGAAAGTTTGACAACCAGTCTTACCAAGGGGTATCGTATTACGCAGTTACTGGGTTGTGGAGGTCAGATAGGCAGTCGCTCCATGTAAAATACTAGTATTCAGCTGCATCCGGTTATACTGGAAGCCGACCCCAACATGGTTGGGAAAAGGTTGGGCAGATTGTTACTCAGTGATAACTGATCATTATAGCATACTACTGGTGAAAGATTTTTTTAAATCGGTCCAGTAATTTTAGAGTTCATTTATTACGAACAAAAATACAAATCTTTCGTTTTTATAATATTATTGTAGGTAGGTACATTAATCTAACTACCTACGTAATTTTCTCAGAAGAAGGCAAGGTCTATTCTACAATAATGGCATTTTCAGTTTCTTTCAGTCAAGAATAAGTTAATTGCTAAATAATTATAAAACGCAAGATGAAGTTTTTTATTAAGAAAAGTAAAATATTACCCGTCTTTACTAACACTAGGCAAAAACTAACGAAACACCATTATAACCACCATTATTTAATGTTATTTAATTTTAATAATGTAATGTAATTTAAAATTTAATTTATTGTGATGATTTAACAACAATGCATTGTAATCCTACTTACTTATTTAAAATTTTGTTGTGCCCGACAGGGTCCATAATTGTTTCATTTTATTTATTCCTACCTCAAATTGAAATTGAAATAATGTTGCTATGAGTTAATACCTGAAAATAATCGATAATAAATAAATATAAATAAATAATACTAAATATAAATATAAAATAATATAAAAGTGCGCTGGGGACCTAGAACGGCCACTTTAGCAATTCTGCTAAAAGCGATTCATTTCCTCCAATATAGCAATATTTACACCAAATATGATTCAGATATGAATTGAATTGAGATATTATTCAGCTAATGTGAGTTGTGAAATTTCACGAAAATTTGAGAAATTGCTAATGAATTGCTGGGAATTCAGGAAATGAATCGCTTTTAGCAGAATTGCTAAAGTGGCCGTTCTAGGTCCCCAGCGCGCTTTTATAAATAAAAAAAAAACAACTCTCTGCTTACCGCCGAAAGTTGAAAATCCGTCTCCAATGGGCATCTATCTGTGATAGGATTTAGATATTAGTAGATCAATGTCTTCTCTCTCAAAAAATATCGAGAAGAGGCACTATCAATATCATTAACCCAAGGTAAGTTTAAAAATGTGCTTCATTGGTCTAGTGGTCGCAAACGCTGGGTTAGATTCGCGGGTCGGGAAAAGTGTTATTGGGTTTTTACAAATGGAATTTCTCAGTAGCAGCCCGGGGTCTAGATTTGTGCCCGGTTGATGGCAATAGGCTCGCCCCCTATTACATGGTACTTAAACATAACTGGGGATATATGGGTGTACTATAGGTACACCTGTGCCCAACCCTTCGGGGAAACAAGGCGTGATGTTATATGTTATGTTAAGTTTAAAAATAAACTAGAAATGGCATTTCAGTGCACGCTTTAGGTGTATGAGGAACAGCGTGTAAAGTTCACTGATCCACCATAGAAAAGGGAGGATCCTCCTTGATCCTTTATTTTGCAAAATAAATTCTATTCTATTCTATTCCTCAGACCAGACGGGTGTCGTGTCTGGCGGGCAACTGCCCAGAGGTTAAAGTCGGGAGCTTGTATACCACATGTTTTTTTTACCGTCTCGAAAAAAATAGGGTACAATAGGTGACCGGAGTAGAAGCCTATGGCACAGATTTTTTTTTTTTACTATAAAAAATATTGAAATTCAAATCATACGCACCCTACTAAATGCGCGGAATTTATCAATGAATTCGTAGCTTTCCTTAGCGGCCGATAAGTAGTCGCCGCACTTGCCGCCGGCCTCTTTGATATCCTTTCGCAGGCGCACAAGCCGCTCGCGCATCCCCCGCCCGGCCGCGTGGTCAATGCAACTAAGCAAATATTCTCGGGTATGGCTTCTGTTCCACTTACATAGCAGACCATATTATTCTCGAGACGGTAAAAAAAATCTGCCGGTATATGTCCATCGCACGGTAAACTCTAATTGCGCGATGCAGGATTTGTGTGACGTCAGGATGTTGTGTGACGTCAGGTCTTTGATGCGTAGTTCGCATGTGGCGATGTAGATGTCGCCACACACTGCAAGTAACCCATTAAACTTCAATGTAAACACGTCTTTACAGACACAGGTTGTTAAAATACAGGGTGTGGGTTAAGACAGCGCAAGATATATGTCTGCCACATGATTACATCTTCGAACACCCACAGCTTCAAAGTTTTTAGCAGCTCGTTAAAGCGAACCGGTGTTTAACAGCTCGTTAAGCATTAATTAATTCGTTACAAAGGCGCGTTTTGTTATTTAATGTTATTGTAACCTTTAGTTAGTTAATTGTGATAATATCATGAGCTCTAGTGTTTGTTATTAAGGTAAATAGGTCGATTGTATGTACGTAAGTGGGCGGTGACTTAAATAATCATAAGTTTGCTCTTTATGTTTGATTATGGATATATTTTTGTTGTTGAATGTTGAATGCTAATGGGAGAAGTCCGCCTACTCAAATTATTAACCTATCCAATCAAAAACGTGCGTGGGATTTATACATGTAAAAGAAAAAGATTATGAATTTATTTGCAGAAAATATTTATTAGGTGTGGCTCGTTACGTGATTTTTGCGAAACGTAACGTAACTAGTGACTTCGGCGTCACTGGTTTTTAAAACTAGTGATTTTAGTAACTAGTTATTTTTTCAAATTCAATTCGGCGATTCAACATGGTTTACTATCGAAGTATTACTGTTATTTGCGAAACGAAAATATAAATGATTACCTACGTAATACGTTACATATGACAAGCTCTAAGTTTTTGGAACGAATATGTTTTGTATCTATTGATAGTATATTGTACTTATATACCTTTTATTTGCACCAAAGACAGCCCCATTTGATGTCCAGAAAATCACTGTATATTTTGTAGTGTAATACTTTCTCTTTATGTAATGTATAATCTGGTGTACAATAAAGAATATATATATAAATAAATATCCAGTTACATCGTTAACGTAATAATAACACAAATAAACTTCCCTTCATACTTTATTCAGACTTAGGACGGTTATTTTGTCAGTAGTTACATTTTCACTACTTACAAAATAACGTGTTTACAGTTTCACTCGAAACTAGCTATTCGGCTACATGCCCGGTAGGCAGCTATTGTAACTAGTGACGTGAAATAACGCCCATACCTAATATTTATGTTGATTATAATCAACCTTTATTGTTCCCACTGCTGAGACACAGGCCTCCTCTCGGTGAGAGGGAGTGGGCTACAATCTACCACGCGGGCCCAGTGCGGGTTGGTAGATGTCACATCTGTTAGAATTTTTGCTTCTAGGACATGCCGGTTTCCTCACGATGTTTTCCTTCACCGTTTTGGAACAGTGGTGGTGAAATTCTTTACACAAAGTAAAGCGTCTGCTTCGGTTCGAACCCACCACTGTACCACCACTGCTCAGTAAAATATTATACATAATATACAAATTTCTGATCTCATACTTTTTTTTTTACGTTATACCTCGTTAGACGGACTACGTTATCAATGTTATTTTATGTTTTTCCTTTGCGTTATCACTGTTATCAGACAGCGAGTTTTATCGAATTCACTATGGTGTTACGAAATTTACAGTGTGATATTTATAGAACAAAATTATTACTATGCTCTCTTTAAACATCATAAAATGAATTCTTTTTTTTCTAACTATACGTTCAGCAAATTATTAATATAAAATAGTTGTAGTACGATGAAAAATTACTCTCGAGCTAAAAAAAAAAACAAAAAGATTTGGGCTCGTCCGGGATTTGAACCCGGGACCTCTCGCACCCTAAGCGAAAATCATACCCCTAGACCAACGAGCCAACTGACTAAAGCATTGAAATAGTGGTTCAAATTCGACGTGAACATTGGACATGTTTAAAAAGAGAAAGGTTCGCCCACACCTGATTGGCTGGTTACCGCACCCATCGTCCAATACCGGAACAGCGAAGTTATAAAAAACACGGGCCTAGCGAAACAAATGAAACAATGCGTATCACGCATATTAATAGCATTGATTTCTAACATTAATCTTTTTTAAATAAATTAATTGATATCGGGATTTAGTCATGTTACTACATGGTACTACCTACAGGATTTGCCTACTCGCATTACGATGCGTTTTCTTCTACTGGAAGAAATTCGAAATTTAAAATTCTGATATTTAAAATATTCATTATTATACCATTGACTATAGTAGATACCTACTTATTAGTTTTTCTCTGTTAGATGTTTTTTTTGAGGTAGATAACTATATCTATTGGTGATGACGTCATACACACCACTTATTTTGCATCCCGTACCTACAGGCTTGATAATAATATCGGCTTATTATTGTCCCACTGCTGGGCCAAGGAAAAGTCCTTTGCCGTCATACAAAGAAGGCACTAGCATTGGTGTGGTACGGTGTTTTTCCTTCACCAATGTCAGTAATGTCCAAGATAAACTCAGAAAGAGGGATTCGAAAACGAATAGGACTGTGCTTTGGCCTGACTAGCCTGACTTCTATTAACTAAGTTGTCTACTAATTGTTTTGTATTAATTTACCTATAAAAAAATTGTTTTGAATAATTAAAATTCAAAAGTCATTTATTCAAACTAGGCTGAGAATTAGCACTTTTCGAATTAAACTTGTCACCTACCCAGATTCCTATTTTACGGTACGTTTATAAATTAGTAGTTAACGTGCCTTAATTTTTTATTTACCTATCACATACTGGTCGTAATTTTAATTGGAAAACGCTATGAGCTTCGCCTAGGTCTGTCAAAGGAATTGCCGAGCATCGACCGAGCCCCATCAAGTACCAATTAATATTCATTGAATATTTGAAAAAGGAATAGAACCTTCATGTGTGTTTGTGGTTCATTTCTTTACACTTTGACGTACAAAACCAGGTTATTTATTAAAGAGGTTATAATGAGGTCGAAATTCAAAATGATAACTGGCCACCCACCATTCCTTTGACAAGAAATTTTCACCTTTAATCCCATAACGTTAAGGTCGATTTATCTGTGTGTTTTCAATGTTATGTTCTTATCAACCTCTTCAATGAGTTTTGTAGGCACAAGTATCAGATAGTATGGGTGGGGAAATATTTTCGTATAGGTACGTGTTATATTTTTAGTTATCTAAATTATAGGATAAAGTTGATTGCATGGAATATCTATACGGATACTTGATATTGAATCCACTGAAAGGTTAAGTATGACAAGATTTTTATTGTTGTTTGGTACCAGAATATCTAAATGTCTTTTGTTTGAGAAGGGTGTTTTGTGACAGAGCTGGCCCACCTGATATTAAGTTTTACCTTTTTACTTTGCTTATTGAATCTGCCATACGTCACGTCCACTTAGCACGTGTTCACGTCATTGCATTGCCCCTGCGCCCGTCAGTCACGGAAAAACTTGACAGTTTGTAATTTTCGTGAAATTTTTTACCTTGTCACGGCTGATTTATCAATTTTCTGATAACTGTAACCAAAGACATTAAATTATTTACTTAACAATAGACGGGACATAGCGAACAAAATCGTAATCCGATACATTTGTCCTAGTGGGCGCTAAAAGTCGCTCAGTGTATTAGTGTAGGTATCTATGGTCTAGTGTGGTACGCCTGCATGTCAAGTCGCATTCATTTCCACCGAAAGAAAATTAATAACAGATGGTATAATATCACTTGAAATAACGTTCACATTATATACTTTTCATATGCTATAAAAACAAATACTTAACCTTATTTCATGTTATATTTCATAATAACCTTCTGTTGCTCTAATAACATTTAGTATAACGTTCATTTCATATAATTTTCAATTTTGTATAATGCTCTTTTTTATATAACGTTCAGTTGACCAAACTTTCATATTTACTCATTTTCAGCCAAAATTCTGTAATGAATAAGTAAATATCAGGAAACATCATACTCTTATAACCTCATCTAAACCAAATGATTCACCAACAATAGAGGGGACTGTTCTAATCTAATCCTACCTAACTAATCTGTTTTTGCAAAAATATACAAAACAAAGTAGACGTTTCTAAATTATATTAAACATTGCTTATAGATTTTGAATATTAACTAAGTAACTGAATATTATACTAATTGAATATTAATTCAAATGTACATTATAGAAAATGTATGACATATACCATAAAAAAATGAAATTATATCAATAATTAATTATATCATTTCATAGTTATATTAAAAAAAGTATATTAAATGAAATTAGGTCTGGGTCTGTAACCCAGTCTGAATAAGGCTTATTTTCGTTAGTATTTTGGAATTTAGATGTTTCAAACTATCCGACGGTTAGTTATCGGTTGGTGTCGCTAAAAATGTAACGTGTCAAAGTTAGCTAATAAGTAATTTTGCTATATTACGCTAGATGGCGTCATTGAGACATGGGATCACAATTTGTCTATGACATTACTTCTGATATAATTTGACCGATACCGCTGTACCGCGCCTTAGGAATGTGCGCGGCGAGACGGGGGGGCAGTGCAGGCTGTTCATTCGTCAATGCTCACGGCGCCCCGCCGCTTATTCGTAAACACTGCCCGCCGCCTCACCGCGCATTCCTAAGGCGCGGTACAGCGCTCTCGGTCAAACTATACCCTCTATAGTATCTATCTTAAATCTCTTTGCCTTGAACTGAAAAATACAAAGCTTATTTCTCAAATAAAGTTATCTGCCTATTGAAAAGTCAGCCTTAATATAAATACTAGACTATTTAGGTCTAAGAATCTGTACTGTTAATTAAGAATTTCCAAGTTTTAAGTCCCATGTAATAGGGTCGAGCCTATTGTCATCAACTAGACACCGGGCTGTTACTGAGAAACTAATTGCAAATACCCAGAATACCGAACACTTTTCCCGACCCGATTTAATGCTGGTTTTAACAGATTTGTGAGACGAAAAACTTATACCAAAAAAATTACACGACATTTTAGTTCCTCTAGTACTTACTTACCTACCTAACACAGTACTTAATATGTCGCGAAATGGAAACTGCTGGCTTTTACTAAAGCCAGCGGTTTCCTTTTCCTTTTCCCAGCAGTGGGAACATTAAAGCTGAGCATAACTGGCTGTTGGACACAGGCCTCCTCTCGGTGAGAGAGAGTGGGCCGTAATCTACCACGCGCGCCCAGTGCGGGTTGGTAAATATCACATGATTGTCTTCGAATTTTTGGTTCTGCCGTTTTCCACGCTGGCTTCCTCACGATGTTCTTCTGTTTTTCATGCCGGTTTCGTCACGATGTTCTGCTCTTTTTCATGGCGGTTTACTCACAATATTTTCCTTCACTGTTTTGAGAGCAGCAGTGGTGATGGTGTTCCTTACAGCCACGACGTCAATGTGATCTTAGCCTAAGTGACGTGTGACGTCACCATAATGGAGACGATTTGTCATAGAATAAGTTCAGGAATATATTACAATAACGCCTGAAGTTTTCATGGTGGCCCAGTAGTTAAGGCCTCTCATGTTCGAGGTTCAAATGGTAAGTACCACTATGAAATTTCCAATTCATATGTATTTTCTGAGTTTATCTTGGACATTACTGACATCAGTGAAGGAAATACATCGTGAGGAAACCTGGACTTATAGTTAATATAAGTCTGAAAAACCCGTCTTGAGCAAGCGTGGTGATCAATGCTCGTGCCGTCTCTGTATGAGAAGAGGCCTTTGCCCTGCAGTGGGACAGTAACAGACTGGTATTATTATTATAAAGTTGTGAGTTTATAGTATTAACTATAGCAGAACAATTGTAAACCTGGCGCTTCCTTACCTAAACCTATTCGGGACTTTATTCTATCCACATACTACACAAAGTCCTTCAAATAACCTGTACCCTAAATGCGTAATACACGATCAATTAGAATCTGAATGGTTTTGAAACAGATTGCTAATCCATTGCTTCATACGTTAAAAAAATCTGCTCAGCAACGTGAATAACGCAATGAAAGTTGTTGAACTGTCAATATGAAACAGATTCGTCGTAATCGTTTACGAAAATGTGTTACGTAATTGGATAGCAGGGTATTGAATGGAAAAATAATAATATATAATGTAACCAAACCGCAGTTTTTTGTTAGTACTGTGGTTGATGGAAGTATGGAAATATTAGACACTAGCTACCGCCAGCGGCTTCGCCCGCGTGATATTTTTGTAAATTATAGCGTATGTTACTCAGTGATCATATAGCATTCCACTGGTGTAAGAATTTTTGAAATCTGCCCAGTAGTTTCTGAGTTTATTCTTTACAAACAAAAATACAAATCGTTTCTCTTTATAATATTAGTGTAAGATACCCAATCAAGTAATGGCATTACATGATTCAGGATGTCTAATATTTGCCAGAATACCTACAGGTTTACACATATACTTACGTATATCAGCTAGGAAAATAACTGATAGTTTCTTATCTAGCTAAGCCATTCTATGTGATCACTGAAACCGAATATTTTATTTATAGGTACAGCACAAAGCTTACACTGAGGGTTAAGTTTACAGTTGTCGTGTTACAGTCAGTAGAATTAGTTCCAGAGACAACCTCTATGACCTTCATAAAGTTTGTCTCTATGTCCGCGTTGTTTTTCTAAACCACGCAACAGATTTTGATGAGGTTTTCACCATCGTTTAGAGAATTTATTCCGGAAGGTTTACTTATGTGTATAATACGTTAATACTAAAGTAACGTGTACCTAAGCAATCTTGGTGTTTTGTCAAGTCGTAAAAACCGTGCGAAGCAGGAGCGTGTATCTAATAGAAACAAAAAATATATTTTTTAGAACAAGTCAGTCTGCCTAGCCTTTTCCCAACTTTATTGGGGTCGGCTTCCATTCTAACCGGATTCAGCTGAATACCAGTATTTTACATGGAGCGACTGACTATCTGACCTCCACAACCCAGTAACTGGGTAATACTATCGTATTACCCAGTTACTGTCTTAGCAAGGGGTATCCCCCTTGGTAAGACTGGTTGTCAAACTTTCGGGCTTCTGACGACCCATAACGACTGTCAAAGATCCATAATAATGACAGCCGGGACCAACGGCTTAACGCGCTTTCCGAGGCACGGAGGAGTCTCGGTATGTATGGTCACCCATCTACAGACCAACCCCGGCAAGCGTCGCTTAACCTGACGGATCGACCCGTGCAGCAGTTATTACTTAGCCACGAACTCCTTGAATTATTTTCAAATTTGTTTTTTTTTTTTTAGAACAAGCTATTATTTAAACAATATTCCATATTTTTTTATGAAATTAATCCTGTCAATACTATTTTTAGAAAGGAATTTTAATTGGAAGGATTCAAGCGTCTATAACATAACAGGCAACGTAACGTTGATGAAAATATCAAGCCAGTGTAGCATTCTGTAATTAAAAATAATTCAAATTGTGCCACACTGAGTTTTTATTAGTATCGTTACTGGACATTTTAGGAGTAAATATTTTGAAAGCACGACAAAATATCTACATCCTAACATGCATGAAATAATAAAATAGAAGGGATGTTTCGGAACTCCGCTCTCGAGGACATAAACGAAATTATTTCTTTTTCGGACTACTTCGAAAAGTTTTCCTGAATTATCTACAAAGTAACCAATATTCCACTTTAATATCATTGAAAATGTGCATTCTCAACGATTACGGTTGAACTTAACAGAAAATTCTTAAGTATGTTGTAAAATGTAGTAAAAGTGCAAAAGTAATGTGAACCCGCGCATCGGGCCGCGCACAAGCGAAGCGGGTTGACTCCGCTCCGAACGCTAGTAGCCTCGGAGAAAGCGCGGGTGCTGTCCTCACGCTACCGTTTGCCGCCATTGCCGAGCTTTCCCGCGAAAAACTTATCATAGACTATAACACGCATTAAAAAATATAAACGCCGTATTTATTTTTAAAAAGACCACAGAAAAATGCGTACTTATTGAGTGAAATTTTAAAACGTTCTAAAACAGTTTGCAAGTGTGGGTTGAATATTAATTGTGGAACATAGAAAGTAATTCTAGAAAATTGGCGTAAAAATTCAGTGAAAAATAAAAAAGATGATTTATGGTTTAACAATTTTTGTGTCACGGACTAGGACTAGTGAAAGTTATGGAAGAAAGGAAAATAGCATCAAAATGCCGTAACAGGTAAGTTCGACGTAGTTAAGAAAAAACAAAGAAAAAAAGCAAGCAAATGAAAAGTTACTGAAATGTACTTTAGTGCATGGCATTTAATTTATTTTGTGTCTTTTAATATTAAAAATTTAATTTTATTTAAGAAATTGGTATGGAATTACATGCCATTTAAATTCCACATTAACCCCTGTAAGTCTATGATTATATGAAATTAAGTATAATCCACTGAAAAAGGTTTTGCAATGCCGATAGAGTGGCCTTGTATTAAAATTGTCATAAAGAATAGAAGCCACAATTACATTTTTAATGATATATGAATAGAAATGAAGAATTCATTATTTAAACGTATTGCATAAAACACATTTCAAAAGCAATTTCCTCCATGTCAAATGGGGTTTAGGACACGACATAAATTGAAAATTATTTTCATAAAATACTGGAGATGGTAAATTAAATTGAAATTAATTTCTGAAGCAATTAATCAATTAGGATACTCGACAAATGAAGCCGTAAAGAACGGAAAAAAAGTTTTGCTGAAAACCGTACAGTTTTAAACCGGATGACGAAGCACATTTAGTACTGAGTGAATTTACAGTTTTGTGATTAGACGCCCAATGGTTGCTGAAATGTAAACTAGAGCAACGAAAACACGGCTGAGTTATGGCGTTCTAATGATTAAAGTTGCGGAGTTTGGGAGGGAGTTAAACGGGCAATTGTATTGCAGTTAGGTAACTATAATTTAGACGACGTCCATCCCGCCATCCCGCCAGCGTCTCAAATTATTTCCAAGTGCGCTTGTTTGACAAATTGCTTTAGTTGGACACCTGGGACTTGAGGGAGGCTTTTGATCTGTATTGTAATTAATGTTTTGTGTTAGATGAGACAAGGTAAAACGGCCAGTTTTGTTAAGTACGTATTCTTGTACAATTACGTTTAAGAGAATAGGATAGTACGCTACGCTTTATTACGTGCGCAATACCAATTACAGATTTGAATGTACAAATTTTACATAGGGTGACACAATGAGCGGTCTTATCGCCCATACAGCAGACCTCCGCTTCTGCATTTTAAAAAGGTTCGGACTCGGTTTGCGTTCACTACAAAGTATTGGCAAATATTTTCGTTCGGAAAGGATTATTTGTAGTTTATCCTTTTTTCAAAAAGTTTGCCCCATTTCTCGATTCTATTTGCTTTATTTGTTATAGGATTTGCACGATATTTAGTAAGTGAAAAAACTTTCCGTCCTTATTACCTAAGTGCGGCCTCTGTTCGTGATTTTTAGGAAGACCATTTTATTGGTAAGCAATTACTGTCCCTACAGCTTTCATTACATCGGATTTTCTGAAACACCGAAAATAAAACCTTCGATTTTACGCCTAGTCTGGGCAATATCATTAACATTAAATTGTCTGGTAACGTCTTAAAATGGCTATAGAGTGACTCACAGAAATAGAAGACGAGAAAATGCTTTTTATGGTTCGAACTCTGGTTGTCAATGACCATCGTTATGATCGGGGGTGAGAAAGTGGGTTTATGAACCTCTAAAAATACCTTCAAACTGCACGTATAATGTCTCGAATTCCCACAGAAGCTTCTCATGTTTCTGTAATAAGATTTTTAAATAAAAACATGAACAGGGTCTCATAAAGTCGGTAACGCATCAGTTATCCTGCTGGTGCAGGTGGCGCGAATGGTAACCATTCCTCGTACCTTTGGGGCGTGTAACGATTGTACCTTTTTTACAAGGACCAGTTAATTTTCCCTCTCATTTTCTTCCATCGAGAATGTTTTCATTCATTTTCTTTTTTCTTGTGAATTCGCCATAAATGTATGCTGATCAAATATGAAAATTCACTTAAACCATGATTAGATGGTTAGGAAATACTTTCCTCAAGACCCCAATGCCTTAGAGGAGTAAATTTTAAAATAGAGGCTCTTTTCCTGAGCCGGGGGAATATTATTTGGAGTCGGTGACGTACTGATGTCTGACCGTAAATCGAGTTCGACGATGCATTGAATAGAAAAGTGTTGGATTTTAGAAAAGGTATCGTCTGGTATGGATCTTATTCATTGGTTGGTAAGCGGTACATACTGAGTAACATTGAATATATCCTTGACATGGCGATATAATAATAATCCTTGACATAAAATGCATACTAAACAAATCTGTACATGAAACTAATTCCTGCTAATCTTATCTATATCCACAATAGATACTGGAGAAGGTCGTGGGTGTAACGTCACTGGAAGATTTACTGTTCTTAATGTAGGCATGCGTGCCGCTTCACTGGCTATAAGCCAAATTATTTTTTGCCAAATCTGCGCGAATCGTACTATCGAATAAATTCGACGAAGGTCGATGATTCCCTTGTATAAAATTATAATTCTGTAATTTTACGATGTACTGTTTGTGAGAAGCCGGAAGCAGCTATTTTTGGAGTTGTATAATTGTAGGTAGGTAGGAAGAAGAACAACATTTGTGAGAGGGACTAAAGCCCTTTGCACACACGTTTTTCTTGCCGTGAAAAACTACGACTTATTCGCCGTGTGTAGGTCGTCAGTGTTGTATGGGATCCAGCAGAATATCAGCGTTAGGTATATTTGCCTGACACATGCTGTGCTAGACTCCCATTTGGTGCAATGTCTAAGGTGTATGTCATACTGTCACTCCATTTCTTTAAGTATGTTTTTCTTGTTTGTATATTGGCATCTTGTTTTTATATATATTCATGTAATTTGTTATCGTTTAATTGTGCTTTTGTGTGTCTTTTGTATGCACTGGATAAATGTTTTATCTATTTATCTGTGGATTACTATGCAAGCTTGTTGACAGATACGTTTTTTCTACGGCGCGGTTTATTCGCCGTGTGTAGGCACGGTCGTCAGTGTAGTATGGATCACTATGGAAGCTTGTTGACGGACACGTTTTTCTCTACGGCGCTGCTTATGCGCTGT
This sequence comes from Agrochola lota, assembly GCA_947364205.1. Classification (NCBI taxonomy): domain Eukaryota; kingdom Metazoa; phylum Arthropoda; class Insecta; order Lepidoptera; family Noctuidae; genus Agrochola; species Agrochola lota. Next base: position 9,015,779 of record OX376241.1, read on the forward strand.
ACCTTAAAAAAACCGTGCCGTGTGCAAAGAGCTTTATCTCTTTCAGGAGTCAATTGTTTTTTTCATCAAAAATCCTGCAACCAACAGTTTACCTGACAGGCTTATGGTTATGGAAATTTTCTCTTTGGCCGTTCATTAATCGGTCAAAGGCCTAAATTCGGCGAAACACTTTTTGTCGTCTAGGTACTCCTTAAAATACTCCTTCACTGAAAGAAAGATTGATGGTGCAGTCATTAGGAGGTCTATAATTAAAGACATTATGGTTTTATAGAATGCTAATGGTTTTATGAAACGACTGTCGCCTGACCTCCATAACTCGTTCAGTTCATTTCCAAGTTGTTAGGAGATTAAGTGAAATTGTGAATTGTGAAATTGTGTTTTCTTTTTGTTTTACAGCTTTTTACGATACCATTTTGTGTTTTTTTAATGTTTTTAAAGAAACCCGGGATTAAAAGATTCGGGTCATACGCTTTAACGGCTATGGTGGCCCATTTAATTATTTATATTACGTAATTATTGTTGGCATACATAGTTGTTTTTTTTAATAAAATGATATTTTTTCTTCACATGCTTAGGTACGTTATATGTAAAGTTTGCCATTATATCACCCCTTATATATTTATGAATTACATTAGTTACGTGTCACAATAGAATTTGAATAAATGAACGAATGCAGTTTTGGAAACAATGCTATTGTTTGTAGCCACCAAGAAATAAATATTTAGATAAGTTACTAACAGGAATGGCCACATGTGATGAACGATGCAAGGATTATGTAAGGATGAAAGTACGTTACCTACGTTCTATAGTTTCTGCCTACCCCATGAGCAAAAATGCAAGTTTATGTAGGTAACCTGAGTCACAGATAATATAATACTACGTAGAGATACCTTTGTATGGGATTGCCCATACAAAGAAATTACACCTCTCTAAGTCTGGCTATTGAGCTGGCTATTTTTATTCCTCCTTTTTTCAACAGATGGCAGCATCAGCGACCCTCTAATTGCCAGAGACTACAACGCCATCTAGGAGTCGACTTAGATACTTATGGCGTTGTTTTATTATGGAGGATTCTTTGAATCGCACATGACGCGGTCCGTTCAAGGACAAGTAATAAGAATACAACTAAAATATCTCGAGTTGGCGGAATAGTTTCATTTCTGTGTGACTGAGCTAGCAAATTTTCGCGCTGCTGCAAATGCTTCTTTATGGGTTTTTAGTATTTCAATGCTTTAAATCTAGATTTTCTTCTCCTCGTTACCAAATCTACTAACTATTGCTAAAACCCTAAAACTGAAAACACGCCTTCTTCGTCCGAACTTATTAAGATAGTAAATGTTTTTAAAAACATCAAATAAAAACCGGCCAAGTGCGTGTCGGACCCCGCAAAATGAAGGGTTCCGTAGTTGGGATGAATTTATCCCAAGAACAAACTTAACTAACTAAACTATCACTAAAATTCCTTACTTTTGGCTATGAGATTGGAGCTATTCTACAAAAAACAAAGCTCCACATAAAAAAAAATTGATACAATTAAAATCGAATTTGACAATCGCGACTGCACGTGGTACTTGTTTGCCCTACCCCAAGATTTTTTTAGAGCCGGAGGCGCGAAAGTGATCTGCCTCGACGTATTTTATATGGAATTTTTCACTTTTTGTATGGAAAATATGAAAAAATATTACCTACATGTTCAGGCTTAGGGATTTAAGAGTTTCATAAAGGGGATCGAAATTTTCATTATTTTTTGCGATAGGACGCACCATTTTCGAGATATAAGCAAAAGAAAAAAATAATACAGTACTGTTTTTGCACGTGAAGTCCAGATGTTGGTGTGAATTTTAGTTCTTATTTTACCCCACACTTTTTTAATCGCTATAAAAAATTGTCAGGTTTAGTCCGGTTTGGTTTTTTTACACTCAAAATAGGTGAAAAACGTCAAATTCAGAATAGCAAAATTGTAATTTTCACTAAATTAAAAACTCAGTACTATCTTAGTGCTGTCAAACTAAAATATAGTTAAGTTGTGTTACGTAGGTCTATTTCAGAATGGAAATCGTCGTTTGATAGGAATAAATAAAATTTAGTCTAGTTTAGAGGCATTTGTGACAGGCGAATCGGCACCATTGACATACAGAATAGTTATCTACTTTTAAAACGCTTTTTGCAATCCTTTTTAGGGTTCCGTACCTCAAAAGGAAAAAACGGAACCCCTACAGGATCACTCGTATGTCTGTCTGTCTGTCCGCCAGTCACAGCCAATTTGCTCCGAATCTAATGGACTGATTTAGTTGAAATTTGGTGCACATATGTATTTATGTGACCCAAACACGGACGTGTAACGTAACCAAATGAATTTTGAATTTTGGGGCAAATAAGAAAATAAAAAGTTTTGCAAACTGAACCGTGTGACATATCAAATTAAAGGACTTGTTGCTAATACTTTTAAAGATATTTAAGAAAATTGATGAATATTGACCATTCCCCCCCCCCCCCTTATCTCCACACTATTTAGCCAAAATTTTGCATTTTAACTACGGAACCCTTCATTGTGCGTGATCCGACACGCACTTGGCCAGTTTTTTTTATAGAAAGCTTGGTAGAAAAGAAAAATAAAAATACGTAGGTAGGTACTTGCCAAAAACATGTTGATAGATTTCTTTATATTCTTATTCTATGTAACGTAGGGACTAGATAAAAAAAATTGATTGATTTTCCAACTAAACGTGATGACAAATTGAGTAAAACGCCATCTACTTTATCATTCTATGGGTTGGAATTGAAGTAAAAGGTTTCATTTATCTTTTTTGTTGAAAATGCGAGACTTATGAGTTTGAATAGATAAATCAGCATTAAACAAGGAAGTTTAGATTTTTTCTAATCTTACTTCAGCCAAAATCTGCCGTTTATCGCTTTTTAGTGATTGTTAATTTCATGATTGTTGCCTATGCTGCCATCTATGATTCTTTTTCAAGACTAATTATAATTTGTTCTAGTTGAGACCTGAGTGCCTGAGTGTAGGTAATTATTGTTGTTGGAAAAAGTTTTAAATATTCACAGGAATAAAAAATAATTTAATTTTTTCAAGATTTTTAGTTCATTTGTGTATTTGGAATTGACTTATAAATAACTTATATTTGATACCAATATTGTTGTTTTTTTTCTTTCAACCATCTTCTCCCTATTTTGTATTTGCAGATGCAAAATATAAATATTATATCGCCTGTCTTCCACAATTAAGACAAATCTATCGACATCTCGTATGTTAAAATCCATCTAGCCGTTTGGGCTACAGAGCTTGCCAAACAAATAGACATACATACATACGAATTCTCGAAAAACATTACCCTCCTTCTGGAGCAGTCGGGTAAAAATGTAATACAAAAAAATAAGTCGAGTTTACTTTCAAAATATTAGATAAATTATCTAGCTCCAAATATTTCTCCATAGCGACGGAACTTTATTTTTTTGATTGATGAAATTCAATGTCCTAAATAAATTAGAAAAGTCCGAAGTATCTTTGTTTTTTTTTGTTTTTAGGTAATAGAATATACTCTTTTACGGTATCTAATGATATTATTTTATTTTTTTCGTTTTTATGTAGATTACTAGCTTCTGCCCACGATCTCGTCCTCCTGATTTTTTTTGTCTTAACATAAAATTATCCTATGACACTCGGCAATAGCTTCCCATTAGTGAAAGAATTTCCGGAATCGGATCAGCAGTCCCGAAGTCTCCTACATACAAACTAAAAAATTACCTCTATAATCTTCTTTATTCTAATATTATATTCTTAGTACACACGGCTACACATCAAGCTATACATTTCCAGTATAAGCTGACCAAGCATTGTGCGGAAATCCTATACAATGCGAGATCAGCATAAACTGGAAATGTATAGCTTGATGTGTAGCCGTGTGAACCGGGCCGGCCGAGCCCTGCTTTGGTGAAAATGGAGAACCTGTGCGTTTGCACTGGCGAAACATCGTAACAAAACATGTTGAAATCTCTAGGTCCTGTCAAAAATTGTATAGAACATTGACAGAAAATAGAGATTCCAACATGTTTTGTCGTGAATGTTTCGCCAGTCCAAACGTACAGTTAGGTAGCCATCTTGTTCTAAGCTTTGGGCGACCGACTTCGGCTCGGGTGAAAATACGGAGAAAACGAATTTTCCCAGATGTGAGACCTAGCTAGATATATATATATATACAAATATTGCTCGTTTAATACTATAGGATATTTTTCTGGACATGTGTATGTCAGTGAACTCCTCCTAAACGTCTGGATTTTTTGTGTGTTTTAATGGGTCCTTAGATGGTTTAGATTCACAATTGGCCCGGGTAGGTGGCGCTGCGATCGAGTTTTAGCAGGCCAACGTCTGTCGGGTCCTATAGTATTAGTATAGTTTATTAAATGTGACAGAGTAACGTCAATAATAGTCTACTAAGCGATGTAATTCATCAATATTTAACTATAATTACCCTAAATTTGTAATTAATATCAATTATCGGTAAAATGTGGGTGTACAAAACTAGGCCCCGAGATAACCCCTTTGAGAAATTGATGTTTGATCACTTAATTAAATATATAAACTTGTGATTTATTTTATTACTAGCAGCGCCCCGCGGTTTAACCCATATAAGGCTTGATTCCGTTAAAATATCGGGATAAAAAGTATCCTATGTGTTAATCCAGGTTATAACCTACCTGTGTGGCAAATTCCATCCAAATCTGTTTAGTCGTTTTGCAAGAGTAACAAACATGCATTCATCCATACATCCACCCTCACAAACTTTCTCGTTTATAACATTATATATACTCGTATATTACGATAGTTAATTGACTCAGGCGTGTTTTTGCGGAAATCCATTACAAAATACCATACATATTTAGTAACCCAATCTATCTGTCTTTATGACTCTAAGGACAGTTAGGCGGATTAGGTTACTAAATATACGTCGTCTACTGTAATATTTTTATATTATTAGGATCACTGGGTGGTATCGGCCCCGACTTACGAGGTCGTGGGCATACACTGTAATTTATTTTATCGCCACTGCTCTCAAAACGGTGAAGGAAAACATCGTGAGGGCACCGGTCTACCCTTCCGCGCTGGGCCTGGGTGGTGGATTAACGCCCACTCCCTCTCGAAGTGAGGAGGCCAGTTTCTCAGCGGTGGGAAAAATAAAGGCTGATTATGCTACTAGGTAAAATAATGAACAGGCTGAGTTTGAATTCATTGGTTATCTTTCAGAGGCTATCTGAAAGTATTCCTTAACTTTTAATGTGAGACTGAATAGATGACAAACATCTGTTAGGTTTTTGAAAGTATGAGGAACAGGGTGTATAGTTCACTCATCCACATTAGAAAAGGGAGGATCCGCCGACCAGACGGGTGTCGTGTCTGGCGGGCAACTGCCCAGTGGTTGATGTAGGAAAGTTTTATATATGCCGTTCGCGCGGTAAACTCTAATTGCGCGATGCAGGATTTGTGTGACGTCAGGACTTTGATTCGTAGTTAACATGTGGCGATGTAGATGCAGCCACAGGTACCTACTTAATTCTTGGGAAAATGCAATATGAAATAATGAAAACGTATGAACTAGAGGGCCTAGAGAAAGTGACAGTGATAACGATGAGAAAAGTCAAAAATGTGATGTGACTTATGCTGCAGAAAAGCGTCGGCCATGTCAATGCTGTTGAATAGTAGTTCTGAAATACGTGTAATGCTTTGAAAGCCATTGCCACTAGTCTACGCCCTCTGATGCTTTAGGACTTGGTCTCATAATAAAAGTCGATACATAGAAAATTCTCATAATCTTAATCAAACTAATATATATATATTATAATAAAGAGAAAATATTCGATTTTGTGTTTGTTTGTATGTAATGGATAAACTCAAAAAATACTGAACCGATTTGAAATATTCTTTCACCTATAGATAGCTACATTATCAGGGAGTAACATGGGCTGTATTTTATAGACTTCCATGCGAGCGAAGTCCTGGCCAGAAACTAGTCCTAAATATAATATTACAAATGCAAAAGTGAGTTTGATTGTTTATTACGCTTTCACGCTAAAACGGCTAACCGGATATGGATGAAATTTGGCTCATGGGTAGACCACAATCTAGGTTAGTACATAGGATACTTTTTATCCCGATATTCCCACGGGATCGAGACTTATGTGGGTAAATCCGCGGTGCGCAGCTAGTAATTCATATTCATGAAAGTTTTCACCTCTTAAAAAATTCGAATGAAAGAATTCAAAAAGAGCCTTCCTACTTCCTTTTTCCGTCCTAAAACCGTCTCAAACATACAAAACTTCAATATTTTCTCTAGATCTTAAAATATTTCTCTCTCAAAATTCTATTCTTCCTATTTTACGTTCTTCCTTGTTTGTTCAACACAAGTATACTCAACCGTTTGACAAAATGGTGGCGGATAAATAGTTGGTCCTCGAGCAAATATTGTAAAGATCTAAGGATCTAAAGGTTCTCCGGGGACGTGGAGTGTGTACCTACATTTACGCCGGCACACACAGGATTCCTTGTACATGTTTGTGTACTTGTTGGCACCTATAAAGTTATTTGTTCGTCCATGCATTTTTGAAAAGTACGGTCGGAGGTGATATCATCCTACTAAATAAAATCTTTTTTAGGTTTCGGGAGATTATATGCTCGTAAACCAGTGACTGGTCTAAATTATGGAAAAAATAATCTAATTTTATTTGTTTTGATGCCATTCCAATCTTTCTTTTATTTATTTCCCCACTCTCGTTCTTTCTTGGCAGTGTGATTCCAGTAGGTGCTATTCCTTAGGACTGTGGCGGCATCTACATCACTACATGCGAAATACGCATCAAAGACCTGGCGTCACATAAAATCGTGACGTCACACAAATCCTGTATCGCGCAATTGGAATTTACCACGCGAACGACATATTTAAGACTATCTGACATCAATCGTTGGGCAGTTGCCCGCCAGACACGACACCCGTCTAGTCGGAGGATCCTCCCTTTTCAATAGAGGATGAGTGAACATTACACCCTGCTTTCTCATACCTCTAAAGGGCTATCGTGATGAATCTCTTACAACTGTGCTTTAATAATAAAAACTTGTGATGAATTCTATGTCAAGCAGAGTTTTCACGGACTGACACTATGAAACCATAGATTTCTTAAAAAGCATAAACACAGCACATAAATTGCTAACACCAACATTCACAATGTTTATGCTTAGCACTGCCAAACCATACAGGCTGATGCTAAAACTCAGATTATAGAAGGATATGAATTTAAAATAGTTGATACAGCCATCGTGGTTGTTTGGCGGCGGCCCAGCACTGCGGTCCTGACCAGCTCGCTTCCAACAATATTGATTCAGTTATAAGCACTTGCGAACTTGTTAATCACGTAACGAGACAGGTTAATGAAGGTACAACGTATATTTAAGGGGATAAGTTATGATTGAATTAGCCAGAGTACAGTTCTTGAAAACATAAACTGCTGGGGAGTTTGTTGCACCACTTCTTCCCAGCACTAGGAAGTGGTAAATAACGGACGTTTTGGGGTAGTGTATTATGTCATTTTGTCGTTCAAAAAGTGCTGATGTTCAGACAGCAGATTTTGATAGCCAAAAATTTTCATGATCCAAGAGAAATCCTGGAAAAGTTGATGGTTACAGTTAAAATATTTCAGTTTTGAAGCAAAACAAGCTCCTACTTTATTCTTCTATTTTATACAAAAATACAATACCTAGCCTATGTAATTACAATTTATTAATCAGGTGCTTTGTTACTTCACTATTTCAGAGTCGAAGTTGAGTTGATGATCACTAGTCCCCCTTCAAATATTTTACACAATAAATTGTGTGAATAAATTAAATACAAAATTTAAGCGCTGACTATCTCTTTGGTCTAGTGGTTGCTAGCGCTAGAGCTGAGTATGAGGTCCTGGGTTCGATTCCCAGGTTGGGCAAAGTGTTATTGGATTTTTCCATCAGGAATTTCTCAGTAGCAGGCTAAAACATAACTGGCGAAATGTGGGTGTATTATAGGTACATCTCCTGCTTACCCTTCGGGCAATACACGGGTGCTGTTATGTTATGTAAAATTAAAGCATTTTTTCCTGTACATTCATTTTTTTGTGTGTCCCTAGTCAACTTTTATAATTGCACGGATGACAAGAGGCTTATATTAAAACGTGTCTTCTATTTTTAGTACATTTTGCGAATAACATGGATGACATGAGCCTATTAAAAAGGTACCTTGTATCTTTTGGCTTCGAGATTAACGTGGACAAAGTAGCGTGTGTTAATCAGAATAATAAATTACTCTTTAGGGACAGTTATATTTGGCTCTATAGTTCGGTAGCACGACACAAATTAAAGCCTTGTTTATACACAGTTATGTTACGAGTATTAACACCTTGTAGATATGACACATCACACAATGCCTGCATTCAAAGTCAAAGTCAAAGTCAAATAATTTATTTAAATTATGACATAAAATACGAACGTCAAAATTTACAAAAAAAAATGAATTGGTTCTAGTCGACCCATCCAAAAGGTAGTTTTCGTATGGACAAAAATGGGCAAGAACTCCAACGTTATTGCTCATTCCCTTGTATGGGTGTATAATAGGTATAGCTACAACTCACCAGCTATGTTTGGCACCTACAAAAAATGCCAGAGCAATTCAACACTGAGCTATTCATTCTTTAGACAAGTTTTCAAGTGTAACCAAAAAAGACAGCAAACCATTCAAAAAGAAAATAAAAACATGAAAATAACGAAAACTGGAATTATGTTTAAAAAATTCAACACTCAGTCTGAATTTTATCTCGTTACTTTTTCGGTGAGGACGCAAGTGACATCTCAAGTTGTCTGCAAAAAAAAAAAACTGCCATGAACCTTTTGAAAAGACACCCTGTGGGTTTACTAAGTATGTTTTATTTCGGGTGGCCTGGAGTTCTGACACACAGGGTTGTATTACGGACTTGAAAATTGGCCAAAATGTGTAGAATGGGCTTGGCGGGGAAAGGGGTCTAACCACTTACCACACAGACGAAATTAGAAGCAAAACTTAGTTAAACATTAAAGTATGCAAGTACGAGTAGGTACTCTAAAAGGAAACTTTTCAGCGTATCCGGTTTCATATGTTACATTATGTAGAGATGTCAATCATCAATTAACATCTGTACTAAAATTTTAGCAGGAGAACTATTTTTCAAAAAGTTAAATAATCTAGTTTCAAGCTTTACCACACGCTACCCATATTTCCATTTTGTGACCACAGTTTGCATGAGATCATTCCTTCGACAGCTAACATATAGTGTCACAGTATAATAAAACTTGGAACGGAGCAATCTGTGAGATTAAACAGGAAACATGGGAGTTACGAACGTCGGACTAAATGTAAAAGCTAATACCGGGAGTGTGTCATATGAAAATTAAAAAAAAACAACTGACACAATCACCCCTCCACACAGTGAGAAATGTCACTGCAGTTTGTTTCATTACTTAATTTTTTCATCTATTACGTCTTTGGAATTGTCCAAAGACTTAATGTCTGTCACTACGACAGCGACATTCAAAATGACAACCATTGGGTTGTCATCAAAGAGTAAAGTAACTATTGTCATTTTGAATGTCGCTGTCGTAGTGGTAGAAGCAGTTATGGTCTCTAATCTAAGTAATTAGTAACCTCTAGATAAATATAAAATACCTAACCAGAATGTAAGGCGTATTACTTTTTGAATACAAAATTCTTCGACATTCGCTGTATGTATGCTTATTTCGTATGAAAACATTTGAGGTCCCAAGGAATTCGACCTGAATTTTGTAGTTAGGTAAAAGTTAAGAAAATTTTATCCGTAATTTTCGGGTTGTCTATTATAATATCCTACTAATGTTATAAACGCGAAAGTTAGTGAGAATGGATTGATGTATGGATGTTTGTTACTCTTTTACACAAAAACTACTGAACGGATTTGGATGAAATTTGGCAAACAGATAGTTTATAACCTGGATTAACACATAGGATACTTTTTATCCCGATATTCTTACGGGATCGAGACTTATGCGGGTGAAACCGCGGGGCGCGGCTAGTAACACATAAAAACGTGTCCATCCACAATAATAAACTGTGAGATAAATAAATATTAGAAAGAATAGTATTTTTGACTTTATAGACCAAAATAAATCTCTATGACGTGTTTACGACTCATATTACCTTTTTACTGACCTATTATGATAGTTATTGTATTGTTGGAGAGACCACCTTTAAGAGAAACTTATGTAAAAGGCCCAAACTACATGAAGTCTTATTACCCTCTTTAATGGACTTTCATCTAGCTGAAACATGTCTGGTTATTTTGAACACAATAGAGGAGTATTTATAGAAATGTGCCTATCAGTTTCAGACAAACTCTTCAGCAATTGGCGTATGTTATGAAAAAAGTTGGTAGGATAACATCTAAGTATCGGCATTCGTTTATCGCTTTATCGTTTTGTTTTGATCTATAATATAAATTACATATAATAATAATAATAAATAATCATGAATTCTTGCCTTAATTTTTGAATTTTTTTTTTTTGAATTCTTTTTTTTTAAGAAATATTTGAAAATTTAAATGAATAAGCGAAATATTAAATAAATAAACCTTTTATTTTTCTCATTTTTCCATGCAATTATACAATTATTGTTAGCATGCAACAAAGTTAATATATTAATCAATCTATCAATGTTAATAGGTAACATACTTAGTTTCAATTTTATAAATTATTGTTGTTTTTTTTTAAATTTATCGTTACTTTTAATAATATTTAATTTGAATGAGATTGGGGTGGCTATTGGGTAAAGACATCCTGTCCATTGTTTCCTATCCTTCGCTTTTGTTTCCCATTTATCTCCCGCTATATCTATGATATCGTCGACCCATCTTCATGATGGCCTTCCATGCTTTCTTTTTCCCTTGGGTCCTTCCCATACTACGTATATTACATACTATAAAATAATACAATAGTAACGAATGTTGTTTTTATGTTCCGGATTTGCGCAAAACCTGCTGAATCGATTTAGATGAAATTTGGCACACAGATAGTTTATAGCATGGAATAACACATTTACTTAAAAAAAATCGCTTGTGATATTTTCCGACAGCCACGCAGACGAAGCCGCGGGCAAAAGAAATCCCTAAGCAAGACGAAGTAGTTATGGTGATGGCATTCGTGATACAGGGTAATCCTAGTACGAGTGCCAAAGCACTCCTTTGTAACCTAAGTGCACATTGTATAAGACCAACTTTGTTTAAGGAGATTTACTGTACCCATTTTTTCAGTAATAAACACATTTATTATTATTTATTCATTTATTTATTATGCATGTGGTACTTTTTTTCAACAATCAAATTTAAATACGAATATATAAACTAAGCAATGAACCAAACCAAGTCTGACTTTTACATTACTTGACATTTCGACCCGCCGTCGACAGAACATTTCAGTGCTTGTATTTAGATATTTATGTTAAGTTTCATCACAAGAAACTGCTTGAATTTTAATCATACTTAGTCTTGAACCGTCACTTTAGAATAAATTCAAATAAAAAAGTATTATTCTTGAAGATAAGCGGGCCGTTGGAAATGATAAAATCGATCGGAGTCGCCGGGCGCCTGCAAGACTAATGGCGGTTCCGAGAATGTTCGCCTTTCGCTACTTTTGCTATCGATGCCCGCTTGTGGCTTTCCCATTGATATTTTGTTTTGAAATATAACTAAGTTTGTACTACAATTGACCTTTATTTCTGTTAACTAGCTGAACTGCTGATATTTTTTTTTACATTGAGGGTTTTCTGAAATCACGTTCACTAGGTGCCCGGACCTGCCGTTCGATTCTGTAAAAATATCACCGTGAAACTTAGGTGAAGTGAGCGTGAAGTGAGCTGTCAATAGTGTTAATCCCTAGCATCCTGCCGGTCGATTCTGTGGCAGTGACAGCTCACTTCACGGTCACTTCACCTAAGCTTCACGTTAATATTTTTACAGAATCGACCGACTGACGTCTCAGTGCTGAGACATGTCACACGACGCGTCAGGTCCGGGCACCTGTCAAAAATGTCAAAACGCCCATATTTTCTTCTGGTTGAGTGACGAACGAATGAAACTAATGACGTCATCATATATTTTATCACTTTGACAAGAGGTATTTCAATTCGACAGTTGCCTTACTAATATTCATTGAAAGAACTCTTGTCAAAGTGGCGCCGACTGGTGCCGTGAATTTTCATGGAAACCCGGAATCATCATGACTAATTTTATCTCAATCTTGTCGCTGACTATCAGAGATGTAATTGTTTTAGGTTGCATCTGGAATTACAAAGAAGAAAAAATATGTATAAAGTTTTAATTCATAGCTTGTATTGTATAGTTAGTAATGTTATGTAAAATGATTCTTATTAAGAAGCATTTACGATCACAATTTGTTACTAAGAAAGAGCTCAAAGATTCTCAAAGAGTCTAAATGTATAATTGTATGGAAAAAGTTGTCTGAGAATGAAAACAGAATCTTATATAATCCAATATTGAACCAAAAGGGTGGGATTTCCAATATCAGGGTGCAATACATGCTTTATTTATTATGCGGGAACATTTTTATGATGGTGTTGAATATGAACACGACGCGTTCTGCCTTCTGATCAACGAGCTTCGATGATGAGGTCACTGTGGCTGTATCTTAGTTATAAATTACCTAAGTACTGTTTTTCGCTAAGAAATAACTAGTGTTGGTAAACGTTGCTACCATAAAAGAGGAGATCAATCACCTATTTCGGTAGCGTTTTTGCGTTTTAAGGCTTGTGCAGACTAGCGCGACTTGTCGCGCGACGCGACTCAAACAATGCAATTTCTAAGAAAACTGTATGGTATAACAATAACCGACGTCGCGTCGTGCGACAAGTCGCGCTGGTCTGCACAAGCCTTTATGCGAGAAATTCCTCAGCTTATTACCCGGAGAACGGTAGGTATGTTTAGGTACTTAATTACTGTGAGATGGGAATATGATCCATTACATGGAACTATGTACATACAGCATCTCCACAGGTACAGACATCGAGGGAAAACTATGTGAGTACTGAAGAATCTTCATCTCTTCTAGGAAATTATCTTTCGGTGTTGCTAAGTATTGCTATATCGAAATACTTTCTGTAGAGCCTTAGGTATTTTACGTCAGCTGTTCATTCTCATAGGTCATGATTGTTTTGGTGATGACCTAATGAACTGATACGATGCCTTATGGCGCCTAGGTTCAGATATTGATACTAAATACCTACGTCATAAATAGAATTTCAAGGTTTTGTGTTAGTCAATAAGCGTAGCATTTGGAACGTTGAATGCTGCATATGTGATCAGCTATCAAAAAGAATTGTTAATTAGGGCTGATTTTCGCAACGTTATGTATACTCTTAGACCAAATAAAATCCCAAGACAGAGCGCTGTCAACAGTAAAGTGAAGCCGGTTTCGTAAACATGTGTGCACTTTGTGTGGTGTAGTTTGATTGTAGTGTCATTGTAAGACTTGACGTTCATAAGTGCTTTTTATGTGCCTAATTGAAATAAATTGTTTGACTTTGACTTTGAAAAGGTTGTAAATGTGTGTGTGTGGGCGTGTATGCACAGAGCGGCGGTGTAGTTTTTGCATACTTCACTGTATTGTTCGCAGCGCTCTGTCTTGGTTTTTTATTTGTTCTGAGTGTATAATCAAGATTATTGAATTTTTGACAGTCGTTCGTTACAAAAGCTGTCATAATATGACAAAAGATGACAGACGTTGGTAAAATCAGTTTACAGCTAGTTATTACTCTGAGGTTTACAGCTAGGGTTTCTTGAGATTGCGGCTAACGTAGTGTCCGCAATTTACCGTCAAATGACGTCACTGAAACGTTTTTATGAACGTAAGTTGGTGTGTTTACCAAGAGAGCGTTTCTTGACATCGTAAATTTAAACCCCGCTGCATGATCATTTTCATGACGGCCGCCACTGTGGCCGTTATGCGACGGCCACCGCTTTCATAGGAAACCCAAGCTTTAGTAGAAAGAAAGAAAGAAAAAACCAATATCAATCTGCCTGCCTTTTCCCAACTATATTGCGGTCGGATTTGAGTCTAACCGTATGCAGTTGAATACCAGTATTTTCATGGAGCGACTGCCTATCTGACCTTCACAACCCAACCAAAGTATTATTTGTTACTAGACTAGGTTACATTAAATTGAAATGCCTTTCAGTACCTTTATCTATATGGTGTAAGACTGAAGACTTTTTAATTATACTCTACTAAAAATACTCTAAAACATATTCACTTTTTTAGGGTTCCGTAGTAAAGAAGGAACCCTTATAGCTTCGCCATGTCCGTCTGTCTGTCCGCGGCTTAGCTCAGAGACGGTAAGTACTAGAATGTTGTAATTTGGCATATGTATACATATTAATCATGCCGACAAAGTGGTAACATAAAATCAAGAAAAAAATTTTTTTTAGGGTACCTCCCCTACACGTAGAGTGGAGATGGTTTTTTTTTCTCATCTACGTCCAGCCGTTCGATTCTGTAAAAATATCACCGTGAAACTTAGGTGAAGTGAGCGTGAAGTGAGCTGTCAAAAGTGTTAATCCCTAGCATCCTGTCGGTCGATACTGTGGCAGTGACAGCTCACTTCACGCTCACTTCCCTAAGCTTCACGTTATTATTTTTACAGAATCGACCGACTGTTGTGGGGTATCGTTAGAAAGGTCGTCCAAAAATATTGTGAGTATGTCAAAACCATTTTTTGATTCAGGGATCCGTTTGCGAAATATTAAACTTTTAACTGAATTTTTTTGTTAGAGACAAGTGACCCCCCCCCCCCTGCCAGCTAAATGGTTGTACTTGGATTTGTGAAAATGTTCACAGCAGTAGTATATATAACGAAATTAAAAGGAAAACTATCAGAGCTAAGTAGGCTGTACAGGTTAACGAGTCAACCTTAAACTTGCGGTTTGAAAAACATGATCTCCAACATGTTTTTCAACTACAATGTTAAGCTTCTTGGGATAAATTCATCCCAACTACGGAACCCTCCATTGTGCGCGTCCGATACGCACTTGGCCGGTTTTTGTAGTGTAACACGGCTACACATCAAGCTATAAATTTCCAGTTTATGTTGATCTCGTATTATATAGGAATTCCGTACAATGCGAGTTCGGCTTATACTGGAAATGTATGGCTTGATGTGTAGCTGTGAACCTTCTGGCTACGGGTATATTGATGGTCAAAGTGCCAACTTTTTTGACGTTACTTATTTGGATATATATAATGCGTAGATGACGGTTTTCTGATGAGTCTTTTTATACCCTGTACAGTTAGTTAAAAGGCGTATTAAATAATCTTCAATAAGTTACGGAAGCCACAGACAGAGGGCGTTTTCTATAATTCTTTGAATTTAAAAAGCCAGCACTCAGTGGCAGCGCTGCGGTGCGATTTATAGCACGAATTAACTCCACTCACAATACGCTCACATGTTTGATAGTGTCAATTCGCGACTACAGGGGAATATTCGCAGTAAGGTAGCTGATAAAGTAGTGTGAGAAAGACGCGCTCTTGTTAGGTATTTAGGAAAGAAGAGCTGAATAAGTTCTGTAACGAGCAGTTATAAAAAAAAAGAACATTTATTTATAACATCACGCTAGTAATCCCAGAGGTGTGCCCATAAGACACCCACATTTCGCCAGTTATGTTTAAGACACATGTAATAGGGGGCGAGCCTATTGCCATCAACCAGGCACAAATCCATACTCCAAGCTGCTGAGAAATTCCAGATAGAAACACCCAATAAAACTTTGCCCGACCAGGGAATTAAAACCAGGACCACATGCTCATGGTCAGCACAAAAAAATGGAGGACCAGTGGTGGATTTGCAGTCTTGGCCGCCCTAGGCCCCAGGCCATGTTGTAGTATCAGCCGCCCCTTTCTCAGCATCCATCATATATAATGAATTTACTTTATTGCCAACTTTTACTGAAGTCGGTTCAGAAATTTTGTTAACTATGAGTCGGGTTGGCGCCGCGAAATTCTATAACGCGTTTCAATTAGTTATTTGTACATATTTTTAAATGTTTTTCAGTTATTATTGTTATACGATGCGGTGCAGTGCGGCCTGCCATAATGGGGGCGAACGTTTACAATATATAGGTACTTTGAGTTATTTCTTATTATCATCAGTGAATGTTTTGTCACGATTTGCATTTAAAAGTGAAAACTATTAAATTGAACAGAAACAGTCTAATATTAGGGGTTTTAGTCAATGGTCATAAAATTGAAACTCCTATTGCCTAGTGAAGATTTATATGTACCCTTCCAAGAGGGTTTTCAATTTAAAATGGCCGTCTGATAGATAAATCTTGTTACAAACACTAATCATTGGGGTCCAACAGTAACTCGTAGGGCTGGATTTTTCCACAGCCCTGATTTATTTTAAAAAGCGAAAAACCATTTCTGAATTTCCGGTTTTGGAGATAAACTATTGTCGCTATGGCAGCACTGACGTGGTCATTGGACACCGGCTTAACATATTCAATCATGTTGAAAGATTATGCAAAGTTTTTATGTCTGTATGCAGAGGCCACACCATTTTTTTCAGACCGAATTTCTCACTCTTTCTGTGAGTTCTTTTTTGACGCCATAAATATTAAAGATTTCCTTGGTCTCCTGTTGTATGATTTCGGAGAGCATTCGGTAGATAGGCTGCTGTCACGTACGTGCCATGGCATGAAACGTGACCAAAGAGAATGTAGGCAATAGCATCCTTCTTAGCTATTAAAAGGTTTCTGATTGTGAAAACTTTGTTATGGCCGAAACACAGAGGGCGGGAATTCCAGAAAATACCTACTTATATTATAAAAACTTATAAATGGCATGTGGGTGAAACTGTGGGTGACAGTTTTATTGTTCACTTTCAATTCGCGGAGCCAGAACTGAACGTTAAATTTTTAAGTTCTGCGCCATTATATTGGGGAATAATATAATACGTTTTTGTTTGTAAACCATTCAATGATCAAGGTTTACAAACATAACGTTTAAAGAACAAAAAAATAACAGTCTGGCAAGTAGCCGCCTAAATTACACCTGTGGACTGTGGAAACATATACGTTTTTAAACTGGTTCTGTTTTGAAACTACATACTTCACATGACATCACTTGGATTTCTCGAAGGGTTAAGCAGAAGTGTACCTATAGTAGTAGTTCCATGTAATAGGGGGCGATCCTATTGCCATCAACGGGGTTCAAATCCAGACTCCGGGTTGCTACTGAGAAATACCAGATGGAAAAACCCAAGAACACTTTGCCCGACCCGGGAATAGAACCCATAGCCTTACGTTCAGCATTAGCGCTTGCGACCACTAGACCAAATGTAATTCAGTAGTTCAAGAAACTGTGGCCCACCTTTGTATCAGCTCTGGTTAACTCATTCCGCAGATAATTAATTACATACAAATTCTGCTGGATAGAACCGCGTATGTTCTATCCACCAAATTCATTGAGGAGGTTGTGAAAAAGGCCCTTAGTCCCGCATTTTTCCTTACGAACCTAATACTCCGCTAGATAACCAGTAATTGAATACTAAGCAAAATTTTCGCGTAAAGATATGAAGGTGCTGAAGCCTACGTGTTCGCTCCTCAACTAATAATATGCCCATTAAAGACGATCGATCATCTAATAGCACATGTAACGAACTGCGAACACGTGCTTCAATATCCGATTATCAATATAATTAATACACGTGTTCATCGGAGTATTTGTTGGCTATTAACTCGCCGGGTGTTTCCTTAGCTTTTGAAAACCAAGGAAAACGTTAAAACGGAGGAATTTTCTGCTTATTTTCTTCAAAAAACTTATAATATAGGTAGGTAAAGTTTCTTCGAAATCGACATAGTTCTCAGTTTTCAAAGATGTTCTCTTTTTTTACATAGCTTCTGTATTTAATTTACCATACCTACAGCAGTTCATTCCAAAAATATTTTGCATCAAACATTTCAATGCATTGTTCACCATCTTTTCACCATCAGCATAAAACATCCAAGTAGGTAATTCGATTTCAACCTAAAGAAAAAAACCCGCATTCACTTGTAATATAATTATTTAATTAATCCATTAAACTGCACGTGTCTTCACGAGAACGTGCCACACCACATACGTTGTTCCGACCGCATTTTATTTATTACATTTCACATAGTTCGCAAAAGATTCCAGTAATATAATATCCTATAAAACAGTAATATTAAAAGCATTCCTTAAAATATGGCGAACTTGACCTTAGCCAGAGCTACCTCCTGCTATATATATATATATAGATAGCTTCCTTCTGCGAAGCAGTAATGCTCGCGAAGGAGGAGGCGGAGCGCGTGAGGGAGAGACAAGATTCGCGCCCTCGCGCCCCTTGTCGCCGCAGGAGACGCTCTGGGCGTCGGCAATCGCAAGTCGACTTCCGACCACCGTGGGCGCGGGCTTGGGAACGGTGAGCGATGGGTAGCTCGCCGTCCGATAAGGACCAGGCCCAGGTCGACGGCGCGTTGTATTCCATGCGCGCCTCGAAGAGATGTCAGCACCAACTTTCCGGGCTGGTCCGTTAGGGCCAATGTTGCGAGTTTGTCCGAAAGGGATATCGCGGCCCCGGCACAGAAGGAACACGGGTGGGTTTTAGTCAGTAAAAGTCTGACACGCCCTCCCGCTCCGCGCAGAGCGGGAGAAGTTATTTGATAAGTTCCCAACCTCAAAAAAATAAAAAAGGCAGGCAAAAAGGTAAGGTGGGTACCTTCATGTACGTAATAAGGTTGTCTGTGTATACATAGCATATTATCATTATCAGCTTTTAATGTTCCCACTGCTGGGACACAGGCCTCCTCTCTGTGAGAGGGAGTGGGCCATGGTTGGTAGATATCACATGTCTCTGGAACTTTTGGTTCTAGGACATACCGGTTTTCTCACGATGTTTTCCTTCACCATTTTGAGAGCAGTGGTGATGAAATTATTTACACAAAGTAAAGTGCCTGCTTGGGTTCGAACCGACGACATACAACTCGAGAGTCATGGCTGTTACCACTGAGCCGCCCCTGCTGTCTCTACCAGCGGATGATTTTTTAGTTCTCGATTATGACGTTTTGGCGCCGGGTCATTTTAGAACCTTTATTTTTTGTTGTGGTTATTCAAAGCTGAAAATAGGTGATTTTGTTGTTTGAATGTTATGGTGAATTACCCGTAGTCTAACTAAATTTTTTGGCAAATAGTAGACACTATTGACTGTGCCATTTTTTAATAGCTGTTGAGTTGCTGATCTGAACTTCTGAAGGGAAGCCCTTCGGAGGTTATGATCAGGGAATCGTGTGATATGGTGCTTTCACCACTGCTCTCTAATCTGCGTTCGCAATTTATTTACCAGACATGTAAACACACACGAGTTTTAGGAAAAACAACTGTAATACCTACACATTATGGTTCAGTTTGCGCTTAAACTTCATATTTTTTATGGCTATTTCATCAATACTGACTAGAATGGATATAGACTAGTCTAATAGACTGGTCTAAAATCAACTTTATTTACACTGACATAAAGTTGATGTTTGTCTAAGTGGAAAACTCGTGTTTGTTTACATGTTTGGCAAATAAATTGCGCACGCAGATTACATACTACTACTGTCTGTGTACATACAATTTTCAATTCTACTGGTTTTACAATGTTCAATTTAATTATGTAGCTGTTGCTCGCGCTTTCACTTGGGTAGTAAGTATCCAAATAATAAGTACTCTATATTTTAACCCAGCACTCTTATTACGCAACACACTTTCAATCGCAAATCGACTGATTCTGAAGGAAATTGCTAATCCATTGCTTCATCCAACGACAACCTAAATCACGCAATGCATGGGATCGAATTATCAAAACGAAAGGCATTGCAATAGTGAGTGTGTTACGCAATTACCCCGCTGATCTTAATCTACGTGTGTGCCAAAATGTTATCCAAATCCATTCAGTTTAAAACGTGATTGAGTATCAAACATACATTTTCACAGAGACATTTCTTGTTTTAACATAAAGTATATCCTATGATATACAAAGAATCCCATTAATGAAAGAATGTTCGGAATCGAATCAGCAGTTCCGAAGATTAACCCCTACATAAAAACTCACTTTATAATATTACTATAGAAGTATAGATAAGTAGGCAATTAGGATGAAAGGCTATATAAGATTATGGCAATGATGATTTAGTTAGATTAAACAAGCCCTCAAAGCCCTCATTAATTACCTCCTCTGTGAGTGTTTGAGCCTTTGTTCCCTCGTGGCGCCGCCCCCAACGAGTTAACTACTGCTAACCGCTTAATATTTTATTATATTATTTTTATCTCACGAACTGACGCGCGCATTACTTGTGGTGACCAAGTATACAAACACGCTGTGAATTTGTCCGTGCAGACGAGTAGCGTCAGCACATCACACACACACTTCCGAGTTTGCCATTGTTTCGGACGGT
Source organism: Agrochola lota (assembly GCA_947364205.1). Lineage (NCBI taxonomy): Eukaryota > Metazoa > Arthropoda > Insecta > Lepidoptera > Noctuidae > Agrochola > Agrochola lota. The sequence goes on from OX376241.1 coordinate 9,036,335, forward strand.
ACCGAGAGCTTCTGCGCTTACACACACATTCATAGCGTGTTTGTACACTAGATAACCACAAGTAAAGCGCGCGTCGCTTCGAGAGATAAAGATACTGTAAAACTTCACGTAAATACTTTTTTAAATTTAAATAGAAAAACCGCATTCATTTTTATGCTTCTACTTATGAAAAATACTTCATTGTGGGGTTTAATATTCAGAAGTTCGAAGTTTAATGAAAAAAATAATCACGTGTTTTCATTTTCTTTATTACACGTCACTGCGTCGACGCCTGTCTATCGTGTCTGCGAAAAAACAATGCCTTGCCGTACAATCCCTGAGCAGAAAGAATCACGTCACTTCAAAAACTCGTTGATTTGGAATGGATGATAATGAAAATAGTATCTACTTTCCCCTAATGGTAAAGAACAATGGGCGGTTTTATCACAAGTGGATAGGTATTGGGATACTTCATGACCTTTGTCTTAGAACAGGCCTCATACAGTACCAGTTACTCGTAAATACTTAGGACGTTACTCACACTAAAGTGCCCATTGATTTTTGTAATAAATATAAGTTTATTTGATTTACTACAATGACTACTTAGGAAATATATGTCGGGGTACCCACCTACACGGGGTTAGATAAAAACCAGTAAGGGTTTTGATGGTTTTAATCCTTCAATAGTAAAATATTGTGATTGCTCATGAGTGTAGGTACTATTGATCGAGCTCGTCGTAATGTTTGATTTCATTTGTGCTTGGTAGCCGTGCTAGTTGATTCGCTGGCAATTAGTCAATACGTTCCTGTCGACAGATTGCTTGCGCAGCAGTCATAATTTGTACTGCATGTAATTAGGAAACCTTGTGTTCGTAATAGAGAACTAACATGCTATAACAAACCTGTTACAATTCTAAACTATTATTATACCTACTTAATTAATTCACGATCATGTTTTCTACCGTAAAAACGGTAATTTGGTGCATCGCCATTTATCATTATCATCATCATTGGCAGCTTGTTCCAGCCACTGCTGAGTTTAGGCCTCCTTTCTTTTGTGCCATGCTTCCCTGGTACCTATGTGCGAGTCTCATTCAGAACTTTCCCGCGATCTTCAGAATGTCATCCACCCAAGTGGCTGTTGGCCTGCCAATACTCCTTCAATGAATACAGATGTTTCACTCCGCAAAATCATTTAAATAAGAAACGACTCTTGCTACGACACAATTAAGTCTAATTCACCACAATAGAAACGGGTTTTGTCGACCGAAGAATACACAAAATGTCAGATAAACAATCACAATCTGTCATTTTGTCTATTCTTCCGTCGACAAAACTCGTAGAAAACCCGTTTCTATGGTTGTCATGCTACGCGTGCAGGTCGCACAGTGCTAATTACCTACAGTTATATTCACCTAGAAGTTGCCTCTCTTTCTATCGTGTAACTCTTAGATCTTCTGACTACGTTACGCTCACTGAATTAACCCGACAAGTCGAGCCCGCCGCGTAATTGTAGCTTCATATCTAAAATGCGGAGTGAACCGTCTGTATTCATGTGTGCTTGTACCGGCTCTCGACAACCATTCAGTAAGAGCGAGCACACGGTACTCCACCTGCCATCACCACGTCTAGCCAACTATCTAGGTCAGCTCACCATCGTCAATATTTAATTTTCTTCTTGATACTTAGTTCAAGAACTTCACGAAAGTTCGTGAATAAAAAATTGTTAGTGGAAATAACACGATTTAAAAATTGATTAAAAAATGTTAGGTCGCAGCGACATTTTTAAGACTAAGCCCATTTTAAATTCATCTTTTTTAGTAGATCACAGTTCTTGGCGCTGGCTGTAAAGGGCTTACTATTAAAATTGAATTCTGTTAGCTTAAATAAAAACTTTATCCTTTGCAACAAAAAAGAAAATATACTCTGATTTTATATATTCAGGGCGTAAAACATTATAGTTTTACTTATACGAGTAGGTATGTAATTAAAAGATCGTAATGTAAGACACGTGCTGTTAATGCTGTAATAAATAAATTACATATTACAACATAAACATATGTTCTAAAGTATTTACCTAGTCTCGTTTACCTTGTACAATGGCAAATATATACACTTTAATTAAATAAATATGTGACTAAATATGTTATTTTACAAAGGGGAATAATAAAGCTTCCGAAAAACAAATTAACTTCCAGCGATCTGTGGTTGACGGTAATACTATCTAAGCTGTGTTAAAATGAATTACCGAAAAAAATACCAAACTTCCGCAGAAAAATACTAAGTTGCCGAAAACATATGTTCTGCTAAAATAATCGTTTTCTTAAGCTCTATAGAAACCAGCTTAATTTCTACTATTGGATAAAGAATAACTATTTTAAGTCTCAATTATAATGAAAATAACTACGTACCAATAGTTGCGTTCGGGTGCAGAGGGGAAAAAGTGGGTGAAATAGGTTAGGTTAGGTTAGAACTGTGACCAACCACGTGCGAGCCGAGCGAGCGCTACTTCCAAGTTGCTCGGAGAATTTTTTCCACCATTTTCAAATCCGGGTTTTGGGATGCAAATGACTAACTGTAGTTTTCGTTAAAACGCAATTTAAGCTGGTGGAAAAAAATTACGTCTGCAAATGCTGTATTGGTATTTCGGAATTTTCAGAATTTTATTCGTTGGTTTCTTTATTTGCATTCGCATATAAGTTGCTGGAAAATTAGTATTTCAAGTAGTAAAGGACATGGCCAATTTTTGTATGGACATCGGCATAGTTATCGAATTTAATGTACATCAATGATTCTTGGTGTTTTATATTCGTGAATATTCATACATCAAATTGCTATAAAAAAAAAACTCATAGATATTTTGAGTATATATATTTTAATTTTTTTTCGGAACTTTTATTACTACCCTTTTATAAATTACCTTCTTCATGATTACCGCAAATCATCGTTTGGATTGGTATGAGCATGTGATGAGGATGACGAAACGCATGTGACTAAAAGCGTGGTGAATATAAATGTTGATGGATGGAGCGGGAGAAAAAGGCTAAAGAAAAGATGGATGGATTGTGTGAGTAATGATATGAAAGAGAAGGGAGTGAATGATAGCGTGACGGTTGACAGGGGAGAGTGGAAGAAGAAAACGTGGTGCGCCAACCCCACGTACACCAAGACAAGGGCAGCGATATGATGATGATTACCACAGTACCCACCCGGGGTGGTTGTAAGTATAAAAACATCGAGCTTTAGAGAGAGACTGTCACACAGGCGCGAGTGACAGAGACACTATACAGGTGTGGTAAAGACTATGAAACAGAACAACTTTCTACATAGGACCAACATTATAATCGCAAGAAAAATATCAGTTGTCTCTTAAATTCGGGTTGAGTAGGTTTTCGAGTTTTGTATGGGACAGCTGTGTATTTTTTCGCGATCACGATGTGGGTCATGGAGAAACTTGTTCAGTTTGCTATATGACCACACATTTCGGATTTACGCGGTATTTAAGCCGAACTTTTAGTAAAATTGAATGTGTCATATTTACGACCTGACACTGGTAACGTGGTCAAAGCAATGGATCACCATTGCTGCGGTAACCATTAAATGACAGCTTCGACCTTGGCGAAAAACGACTGATGAATAGAGGGATAACAAAATATGATACGGCATCGATACGATACAAGTAGCAGAAGAATTACAAGGGTACCTAAATATGAGTGAAAATTCGCATTTCTCAAGAAAATTTTAGTACGTACCTAGCCGTTGCGTTTCAAGTAAGTCAACGTTGAAAGTTTACTAAACGACTTTTATGGTGTAATTTTCGCGCAAAATCCACACATTGTCTATGCGTGGATTTTCTGCGAAACGTCCCACGAATAAGAGAAAAATTGTGAAGGAAACATCTGAATAATTAATATTGTAGGAAAGAAGTATTATTTATTATATGTGTTGTTTTAAACAAGACACGAATCTCTTCTAATTTATTATGTTTTTACAGGATCTCTCGCCCGAGACCCTTTTTACATATACGTATAGGTTGTACATAAAATCCGATCCTATCCTCGTTAGTACACGTAGAAGCGCTCCGATAGCCTGTAGTATGCCCCGGGGGCAATAAATCAGAACACGTGTAGGTACCTAAGTACTAACTATATCTAATTACATGTTTTTTACTGCCAACTTAATTGCGCAACACACAAACGATGAACGAACAAAATCCATTTTAGAACATTCGTTTGATCAACAACTATATAAACGTAAAGTATTAATTGATTTATCGTCAAAATTAAAGCCACTAGTATTACGACTGTGTTACAGAGTTTGGTGCAGGTTAATAATGCCAATTTTTATTTTGATCTCTGCTGTAGTCATTAATATCTTTATTATATAATAATGTATGTTTAGCCTCGTGTAAAAGGCTTAGCAAGAAGATTACTGAGGTCTGTCTCGATGCGTAAGTTCAAGGTTACGACTGTGTGTTCAACTATACTAATAATATTTTTTGAATAAACACATTCAGTCAACAGTAACATTTTCCAAACAATGATAGTTAATTGTGTCACATCACTTTACATTTCAATTAAATTGGGACACTGAAATTTAAATTTAAACTTTTATAAAATAATCTAGTAACAACTATGAGAAAAAGCATATTTATTTATATATATACTTTATTGTACACCAGAAAATACATAGCATAAAATAAATTTACCACTACAAAAAAAACAATGGGCGGCCATAACGCTTTCTACGATCTCTTCCAGGCAACATTGGAATGGACAGTGATTGCGTGGACATAAAAATGGGGGTTATATTAATATCTAAAACTACATCTATGTAAATATACAAAAGTAAATACTTACGAGGGAATATAATATAGAGAGGCATATACCTCATAAGGGATTGCTTTAATTTGAAACAACACGCATTGTAGCTACCATGAAAAGTTTTACCAATATTAATATATTTCAGCGAAGACCTACCGCCACTAACTTTGCATGTTACCTAGTAATGTTAATAAAAATAGATTCTACTTATTAAATAATATGAAGTAGTTTAATATATGCTCAGGGGAATTCGTCTGTTATTTTTTTCATAAATCCTGTTTTGGCAGTTGTTGGGATAAGTTTGGAGTCTCAAACTTTCTAGATAGGATCGTTAAGGGCGCCTAAATTTTGTTTTTACCGTCCTAAGGATTCGCAAATACTTATATATAGGCTTGTTTGATGGCAAAAATATGGATCAAGTTTTCATGGAATGTTATTCTGATTTTTTACAAATTGATATCTAAATCTATGGAAATACCGTTACTGCGACTACTGGCATAGTTACCGTAGTAACCTTAGATTAGGTTCTAATATTTTAGTGCCCAAAACAAGGTAATTGATTGATTTATGTTCTATCGAAACTAAAGCGGGTGTTCCACAAAAGTGGCTTAGCTAAGTGCTGTTCCATGTAATAAATAGATTATTGGCTTGTTTATCGCTGAGATTTTTTCGACAATCTTTATGTCGGTTTATGCCAGTTACAATAAACTAGGTAAGAAAAATGTTAGGTTATTGATCAAGACATAGGGTCTATTAGAAGGAAACTCTGCTATCTACGAGTAGTAGTATCTAGATGCTAAGATAGCTATCTGTTTAGTAAGCATAAAAAAGGATACGAGGATTTTTCCTACAAGTACGTTTAAAGACAAATCTTGTGATTCGACTTAAACCGGAAAAAGTAGATATTTTGTTTGATCTATACTTATACTTATATACGTATAATATATATACAAGGTGGCAGGGACATCGACGCGAAAACTGTTTCCATCAAATTTTCCGTGTTTGGGTGTCACAAATAGAAAGAAGAAAGAAAAATTGTTTATTCTGTACAAACTAAACGCACATTAAAAAAAAAAGCAAAATACAATACCCCTTTACAAATTAGCCAAAAGCCTCGTATTCAATATTCAACACAGAAAAGTTTGACAAATTTTGTCTATTGCTGGCTGTCAGAGCCAGCGGCCAAAGACAATGTACAATAACTGCGTAAAAAAACAAAAAACTTTTTCTCCACACATTGACATTGGCAGAATTGTCGACATCGGCACCATTGCCATAAGGAAAAATAGAATAGAATAACTGCGTAAAAAATAAATGCTTCTCCATTTAGGTATTAGTGCTAAGTCTAAATATTTGTGTCTATATTTAAGTTTTGCGAAGATTTGCAGCTTCCGGTAATATAAGTCTGTAAACCATCCATCCCTACTTTATGGCCACGAGAAATACTAGGCACAAGATTTTGTTTTAAGAAGACTTCTTCATATCTCCGCATAAATATAATACATATATGTAAGATTTATAATATGAAGGATTTCTATAAAACAGGTCATACAATATTACGATATGACGTGCAATGCAACGTGTCGGAAGTTAGTTCGAAATGAATTCCTGTGAGCGACTGAAAGAAATATATTCGTATTATTCGGTCCTGAACACTTATTAAAAAGGTAAAGGTATATTACAAAAGTATGAAAAAAAATTCTTAACTATGCTTATTAAGTTGTTGTTGTCTTGTTGTTGTAATTTATCTAGGTGTTATACCTACTACCAGATTTGAGTATAAACGTTTTTACAAAAAAAAAAACTGAGCCGACTTCCAAAGACAGACAATTGGCGCAGTGGCTGAGCGATCGACTGCTGCGCAACGTGTCGCGGGTTCGATCCCCGCACGGAACAAATATATGTATGATCTGCAAGTAGTTGTTCCGGGGCTGGGTGTTAGTGTATGTGAGTTTGTCACCCACGATACAAGACGAAATTCTTAGTGTGGGGCAACGATAAAAAAATAAATAAAAAATGTGAAATATAAATTTGATTTCGGCAGTCGGTGTCTTTGGATCTGTATTTTAGTGTTTTGCCACTTAGTTATGAAATTAAAGTTATTTTTAGTACTTAGTGTTTTTTTTTGGAAGTCCGTTTTTTTTTAGGTATGGTATATCATCAAGATACACAAATCTGATTAAATACGTAATATCGAATCTAATTCAAAAACTACCCAAGCAAAGTTAATAAAACAATTAAGGTACTACCGCGCAAGCGTCCTCTACCAATAGAAAACATAATTTTCAAAATCGGTTCTTAAAACAATTAACGAAAATATTGATAAATATAAATAAAAAAATAAAAAAAGACGAACTTATAACTTATAAGTGCAACGTGTGTCGACACCCTTGCGCCATCCCATCTTCCTAGCACGGTGGGCTGTGCTGGGGCTGCTGCTGCAGGTGCGGAAAACCTCAAACGGCGTAAATACTCCAATCTTATTAGGACTTACATGTTTGAGCCGTTTGGGGTCGAAACACTAGGGCCATGGGGTCCGAGTGCCCACTTAGTCTTTCAAGACATCTCAAAGCGGTTGGTCGACTCTTCATGTGAGTCGACCAGTAGAAGGCTGGCCTATTCTTCGGCCAGAGAATCAGCATTGCCATACAACGTGGCAATGCTGCCAGCCTTTTGGGCACTTTTCCTGTTGACAGCGATGCGGTTTTGATGCCCTATGATTGTTCCCCCCCACCCCTTTCTAATATACTTGTACATATTATTATTACTATTTTAAGTCTTTAAATTGTTTCTAGTTAATGTAAATATTGAGAAATTAATAAAGTACCACTCACTTATAAGCATTTTTTACTATCAATTTATGGAATATTTTTTTTTTCTGAAATAAATTATTAATAACCTCCTCCTTTTGTGAAGCCGGTTAAAAAATATTGAGATTCAGCCTAACAAACTTTTGACAAAACAGTTTGTAAGTACCATCTACCAGGTAGAACGCAATTTTACACTTTTTATTTGTTTTCTTTCTTTTTTAATTTGGTTTTTATTTGTAGTACAATATGTTGTGTTGTGTGCCTTTTAGTCTGTGCTAAATAAATGTATTTTCTTTCTTTCTTTCTTTTCTTTCTTAGAAGCTACTTCTTCAAGGTCAAGGCAAAAATATGTCATTATTCAAAGTAGACTATTGTCTGCTCCAAAATTAGCTGATGAAAGTGTAAACAACACCCGCTTAAGTTCTTACGCAATCACACACTAAAGGAAATTAGTAACACATTCATCTGTATTTAGAAGGTTTAAGTTTATATCTCACTACTTTTTCTTTTAATATTATTGTTTGAATATCATTATTAAATTGTTATTGCAAAAATTATCGACGAAAATTGGGTTGGTAAAATTATTCTCAGTTGTCAAATGAAAAACATCTTTAAGGTGATTTAAAAATAATAATTTTTCTATTGGAATACTTAAGCCCAAAATTCGAATTTTAAATCACCTTAAAGATTGAGTGCTTTGGTACTCAATTTGTTAATGGCACTACAAATTTGGATCTATCCAAACTGGATCAGAAAATGTATTGGTGTACATTTTCTGATCCATTTGTTTACATTATAATCAATTTTTTTTTTCGGAACACAAAATTTTACTAGTGTTTTAACTAAGCTAGCGTTTCAAGCTACTATTTTCATTCAAGTATCCTAACTATAATATTATAAATGCAAAAGTGAGTTTGTTTGTTTCTTTGTTTGTTTGTTACGCTTTCACGCAAAAACTACTGAACGGATATGGATGAAATTTGGCACAAAGACAGTTTACAGCTTGGATTACATATAGAATACACATAGAATACTTTTTATCCTGGTAGTAAGTTCCCGTGGGATAATTTACGACATCCACGCGGGGAAGCCGCTGCAACAGCTATTAATATTATAAGTAACGAAATCTAGCGGCTTAAAAAGCTCTGTTGATTGTCCTCTTTATAACCTTAAATATGTATACAGTTACCAAATATTACACAAGTACAAGGACTTACCAGACCCAAGAATTACGTGGTAATAAAACGGATATAGGGCATGTTATTTCATACACCTACTCGTAATTCGAGAGGGGTAAAAGATAGATAAATTACAATAATGTAATATTCATTCGTTTCGTGGAATCTTTGGAGCTTCATATATGGAGTTCCTGGTTAATGAAATTATTATTATTAGGAGATTTACTCTTATTACTTACTTATTTATTTAAAGGAGTGTTGATGACAGAGGCTGTGGTTTGTATATGTTTAGCGTTGCCTTTATTTTGTAGGGTATCAATTTATTTACAGTGCCCAGAGCGGGCGTTTCATCGCTTCTCCAGATTTTGCTCAAATCAAATAATTTACTGGCGAACCGCCCAACAATCTTTCTATCCACCTCCCCAGTAATATTGTGACTATGGAATCGCTACCAAACAGCCATAAAGTCAGAGAATATGATATATGGAACGTTCAACCGGACTTGGTTTATTTTAAAATGAGAATAAACTTGTGTGGCATATTTCACATTTATTTACGATCACAACTGTAGTTGCGAAACTTTAACCCGAGTTTGTAAATAAAGGAAATTAATATTCGAACGTGACCAGCATAATGCTGGCGACTCTAACATTGAAATGGTTTCTTGCGGTGTATAACGAGAAAAACAATGTTGTTAGCATTTTAAGTAAACACAGGAAAATCGGAAAATCCATGTAAGTCCCGTTAGGAATTTAATTAAATGGAATGTACGAAAATATTTAGCACAACGCCCGAATAAATGATTTCGAAACGATGTTGCGTCGTAGTATTTTATGCTTTTATGTGTAACTGTGTTGTGTAGTAGAGGGCATTTTGTATTGTAGAGGAAAACTCGTTGTTTCGGGACGGAATGCAACACAAAAACCCCATTACTGCGGAACGACATAGTTTTGCCCACGTTCACGGATACTGAACGACTTTTGTCCTTTCTTTGATCAAGGTTAATAGCCTCAGCGAAAATACGCTCCATAGACTAACCCGGCAATGTATGAGAACTGAATCGATTCTCTCGTGTCAAAGAACATAAAACTGTAGCGTTTCAAATCTACTGATTGAATGGCTTGGTTTTTTTGTTATGTTAATACTTAAAGTAGTTGACATACAAATGGAAGTGAGGTTTTGTTAACCCTAAATAAAAGTGGTAAAACGGGAGAGTTTTCAGTGTGAATAGACGAATAAACAACCAACACTGGCGCGGTTATTTATTTTGATTTGTGATTTTTACTCTTGACTATTTTGTGCCGTGGTTTTGTTGTTGTTTCGGTCTAGCAAGCTACCGAATAGTTTTAAATAGGCTTCACGTGTGAGTTTTAGAAAACATTGTAGCCTATCTAAGTTCTGATAGGGAATATAAAAAGAGAGAAAAATTAAACCGGTTTAAGTGTATGTCACAGAAACAAGTGCATACAAAAACTTAACTCGAATACCAAATAAAGAAGAAAAAAACTAAGGAGATTTACAGCACAGAACATAAATACCTAGTCGGCAGCTGCACGTCGAGACTGTGACAAGAAGACTCAGCATAAAGCTGTGCTATGGGGGACCCACAGCACAGCGCTGTGGTCACCGGAAAATGACGTACGGAGGCCAAGTCAGGTTTTAAGCACTTTTGTAACATAACATAACCGTCGTTAACCAGAACGTAAAACATGTTTCCAGTGCCTCTTCGAAATACATTACTAACTTTTATATTAACAGTTATTTCGTCACCTCTAATGTGTTCGGTATCAACAATAGCGGTAATAATATTGCCAATAACAAACATCTCGGCTGCCAATAAACTGTGGCCATCTTTTTACAATATTTGTGACATTTTATTGCGTATAAATATTACTTTATGGTGTATTTATTATGTGATATCTGTTCGTTTGGACAGTTCATTAATTTTTTATAGTTTTGGACGAAATAAATTAGAAGTCTGTTGAAAGTATTTTGTGTTCCCTGTTGACCGGGGATTTAGCGGACGATTGCCGGCCCATCAGTCCATGTTAGAAAGAAATGTACATTTTTGGGCTTAGTTCTTTCTAGGTGGAAATGAGCTTGCGCCCTTGTGAATAAACTATGTCTGATGTATGAGGTTGAAGAAGATGATTTTTTGAGAACAGATTACGAAACCCGTTGTGCCAGAATAAGGTATTATTACAAAAATCAAGCGCACGTATTCACATCTTTCATTGAGCTTTAAAAGCAGAATCGTGGATCTTCAATATTTTGTTTATGTTGCTCCATCATCTTTTGTCTTGCGTCATTTAGTTTCGAAAGTCAAATTCCGCGGTGGCCTGTTAAAATGGTCCTCTCCCAGTCCACTAAAAGTGTTCTAAGTTACTGTTAGCGCAACTTTCTTTGTACAAACTACTTTTTCCATCATAATAAATTGTCGAAGTTCCCGACTATCATTGCTAGGAACATGGCAGATAACCGCCTGAAAAGCTTGGTCATTAATATTAATTATATTTGTAGTAAAAGTAGTTAGCAGAGTTTATTAGTTGCATTAACGCTATGATCTGATAGTAGGAAATAATCTAAGTTACGTTTAAGAGCGGGAGGGGAGCGGAAGATACAGCGTAATGCTGTGCAAACAGTTCAAATGATAGTCTCGAAGCGAAACTAAATTTTTATGTTAGAACTTAGTAACGAGCGAGTTAAAAATAATCTTCTTTCTATAGAAAATATTTTTTTTAAGGGAGTAATCGTTGAGTATTTTCAAAAGAGTTCTTTTATGAATGTTATAGCTTTATTTTTGTCATAATGTGGGTCATCTACCTATAAGGGTGTAAAACACATTGTTCTTAAGCTCTACGTTTTATATACCTTCAAACTACTTGGTATGAACAGTTCGCTAGTTTTGAAGCTCAACTGTAAAATTAAACTACGACGACGTAGCTTCAAGATTTATGTAAGTATTTGTTTGAAAGCTGTGACGCCTATAAAGTTTCAAGATAACTAACTACTTGTCTTAAAGTGATGTGCTTCGTTACAAAAACTGTTCAAGTCTGTTGATCAGTTCAAATTGATCAACAGACGTGTGATTTTTATTTGGAAGCAACTACGTAAGCTAGGAGGGGCTATACAGTTTCCCTACGTTATTGAATCAAAAAAGGAAGAGATCCGCAGAAGAACTAACGTAGCCAATATCGCCCTAAGAATGGCTAAACTTAATTTGTAGTGAGCAGGGCACATTTCTTCTTGTTCTGGAGTGGCGACCGCGTTCCTGAAGACGTAGCGTTAGAAGGCCTCCTAGAAAGTGATCCGGTGACTATCAAGACCGCAGGAATTTGCTGGGTGCGAGAAGCACAGCAACGGTTGAAGTGGCGGTGCTTGGAGGAGGCCTATGTTCAGCAGTGGACGTCTTGAGGCTGAAATTATGATGATGATGAGATGTAGAAAACCTTAAATTTTATGGAAAAAATGTAATCATTTTTGCGCTACGTTTATTACATAACGTACATGGGTCCCCCTTAATATTTTTTCGTTGGACAGTTTGGAGTCCGCTGCATTCAGAGTCCATCTTAGCTGGCTCTTGAATCCACATCCATCTACAGTCGAACTCGTAATCGCTTTCCCAGTATTGATAACAATTTTATTCCAAGTCAATTAAAACTTCATTACGGTTTCAACCAATGATATTATGAGTTAAAAGAGTTAGATAGGTTACCCACCCAACATTCGATCTTCAAAAACCGCACAATATACTATTAGATCACACGTGGAAGTAGGACGGCATGTCGTAATTATCGGGAGCGAAAAAGAAGACGATACTTAACTGGGCTAATTAGACAAGTTTTGACGTATTACTTGAAGCGTGTATAACCTAAGTACTTCTTTTTACTTATGATATCATTAATTGTAAACTATGTAACTGTAACATGGATAAATTTACCTTGTTGTTTTATGACGTGCTACTGAACTTTGAATTCAACCTTAGGCAGCTAAAACAATTACGAGGTCGGCTATACATATAATTATAATTTACTTTAGTTGTAGATATTACTGTAGTTCACCCCCTTTTTCGTAGTATCGAATATTTTTCCTGATTTGTAGTTCATAATGTGGAGACAACAATACGACAGTAAACGATAACACTGGCAATTCTAATGCATATAGAGTATTATGGAACAATCAAATAAATCCTAACATCGAAATTGATAAATATATATAACAACTAAATACTACATAGTGATGGGCCGGCTATGGGTTTTGACAATCTTTCACTTCCTCTAGTAACTAAACTAGTGGTCGGCAAACTCATAAGTCAATAGACGCAAATATCAATATTATAACGAGTAAGATTTCTTATGAGAGCCAATCCTTTCTGTGTCTCCAAATTGTCTCAATACATTTTTCTCAGTCCATAAAACTAATCGAAATTTGTATAGAGCTGCACTCTATAGGACAAAGAGCCGCATGCAAAATTGAAAATTGAAAATTCAAAAGTCATTCATTCAAATTAGGCTGAGAATCAGCAGTTTTCGACCGTTAAAATTGCATAAGACAGTCCTTTAAAACGCTCACCCTTCACCACTTCCTAGTGCTTTAGCTGGGAAGAAGAAGTGGCACAACAAACTCCCCAAAAGCTCGGCTCGGCTCGCGAACCCCTGTTTGCCGACCACTGGACTAAAGTATTGGTTATATTTAGTTGATTTTTTGTCCGTCGCGTTATTAGTTATACGAAGTTTATTGTCGTCTCCAACTTGATACAATGTTTACACGTTGACACGAAATGTAATACATTCCCTTAAGGTAAGTACCTACTTATGCCAAGCAGAGTATAATTAGTACTCTTAAGTATTCTACCCGCACGAGTTTGTAGCATCCAGTTATCTTGTTTATTCATGATGCCAGTTTATTCCTTATTTATGTGGGTACTGCTAAATAATGTAACAAATCTCCGATTATCTCCGGCGAAAAGTTATTCTAACTTGTTTTTATTTTTGCGCATGTAGGGTAGGATAGTATCTAAGTATTTATTGTATAACTTCTAAGATTCTTTGTGTAACTACGAGTCAAGGAATTTCTTTTTAGGAGAAGATTTCCTATTATTGCGTTAACACTTGTCAAGATATTTCAGAAAAAATACAATAACGGCCGAGTGCTGGAAGTAGAGTGCGTGGCAACACGCCGTGTTCGGGTTCGCGATAAGTCAATCGTCATCCTGAGGATGCCTCGTTGAGTGATAAAAAACCCTCTGAGAAATCGACACGTATTTCATACACGTGTCGATTTCTTAGAGGGGTTTTTATACTCTTTAGGAATAGTTAAGCGGAATAGGTTACTAAATATATCTACGTCTATTATTTTTTGTAATGGATTTCTGCAAGGTCACACCTGAATCACTTAACTAACATATTTCTGACATTTCAATTAAACTAATAGGGTATGCCTGGATAAAAAAAAAAAAACTAATTAGTCAGATAATAAAAAAATATTAGACACGTATTTTTTGCTTTATCATATTAATAAACAAATGCTTAGATAAAACACATTTTAAGTTGGGGAGTGGGGGCCGATATGTCACTAGTACGTATAAAATCTACATACTCGTGACGTCATGGCACATTTTACCTCAATGTATCGCCGTAATCTTTAGATTACGTAAAAAAAGAAAAAATACGTGTCCAATATTTTTTTTATAATCTCAAAGACGGACAAAAAATAAATTTTTAGTCATCATCCCTATTGTCAAGGGGTCGGTTAGTCAGAAAGATGAAACCAGTTGCCCATTCCAAAGCGTAGTAGATTCCTTTGGAGAAGAACTAGCAAGAAACTCCACGGACACTCTTACGACACGGGGTCTGTCTCACGATGTAATGTAACGTAGTACATTCTACAAATTTTAGATTTAATAATAATGGTCTGCATTCTCAACAACGGAGGCCACGATAATTAATGTTTCAACTTTTTTAATCTCGGCAAGTCACTTAAAATATTATCAGGATGAAACAAAAAGATGGCGGCAAACATTAATCACAGAAACAGAGGTGTCACTTTGAACATAGAGACGATAAGATAACCTCCTTTAAAACACTATGTTTGTCAGTTGATTGACAAACGCTGCCCTTGCACAAAACTGCGATTTAAAAAAAAAAAAATGGTCCTAACCAAATATTTAAATTATTAGAATCCGCGTCAAAAGATAGTCACTTTTCTGTTTTGTTTTGACACTTCTGGAACACAATGACGCATGGACTTGACTTGATTGTCATGGAAGCGCTATTTAATGTGTGAACTCACTCTTTTCAGTGTGGATACTTTACGTGTGACTAAGTACAGTGGGGGAGAATCTAGCGATTTAAATCTTTGGTCCTAACGTCTCTAGCCTTTGTGTGAAAGTTTTGGTATTTAAGGCAATAACATAAATCAGTCTACGCTTGTCTCAGCCGCATATATACAGTGTGGGCATGTAAACATTTTTGTTCGCCATTATACCAGCATGATAAAGAGAATATCTACTCAGACTAGATAAAAAATAATTTACCATTCCCTCTTTTCCGTAACAAATGACTCTATAAAATAATACGGGTCTCAGTGTAATGGCAGTTTACCTTGTGACAAATACTCTAAGGATTTGCAACCCGCACTCGTGTTCCAGCTTAAGATGTTTTGTGCCCTCGTTCGTAGATGATACGGATTTGTATGATAAATATTAAACTGTAAATCTTGAAGCTACTTATATTTTATGACTATGGGAATGGCTTGTCCTCGGACGTTGACCACAGTTTTCATGTTAACGCATTTTGATATAAGAAAGAAAATAACTATTATAATATAATTATAACTATATAATAATATTTTATTACATAGTATTTTAGCATTTACAAACAATACATCCATTTATCAAACAAGATATCTGGTCCTTCGTGCCGAATTCAATGAAAACATTCAGTAAAAGTCTCTGAAACTGGTCTCATAAAATGAAGAACATGTATCGGTATCCTTGTATAATATTTTAAGCCTATTTGGACGTAGGTAGATTTGACATAATTTATTAACAAGAATGTTGAAAAGGTCGTAACAATTCCTGAAAGTTACAAAAATAATTCGTTTGATCAGGACCTTTATGTGTGGCTTAATTCAAAGGTTCTAACGAATTGCGGATATAATTTAAGACAATAAATTGTAATAACCGGAATGGGTATCCTCGTACAAAAATGAATTGTTTTCCCGCCGCCCCCGGGGAGATTTAGATGTGAATACGTCTAAACAATTCCTTTTCACGGCAGTTGGAAATCGTCAGTAATTTCGTCCGGGAAGACCATTATAATACTTATCAGACTGTTTTTTACTTGTTATCTTTTTCATAATTACGAAGCGAGCAAATGATGATTTAGTAAATAAATTTTGGAAGTGGAAACTTGTTTCAGAATGTAATAAACTAAATTCACCTGGACAAAAAAGTTAAGACGGATTATTTCAGTAGCGACGGAAGATTTTACAGTTTCATAAAGACTGAAGACACTCCAGTAACAAGTTTCTAGATTTTAAGTTCTGAGCTTATTCCAGATTAGGAAGGAAAAACTACTTTTTGGCGGAACATGGGTGAAACTTATCATTCGACATTTGTTATTAACAATTCAAACTTGGAGATATTATTAGTCTGTGATACTAGAAATTATCTGATTAGTTTAAATAATTTTTGTTTATAATTTTTTATAGACAAATTGCGTAACATGTTTATTCTTTCTATAATAACAAACTTTTTAACATTAAAAGGGCAGCTGTTTTGAAGCAAAAACTAGATTTATTATAGAAACTACTTAAGTAATTCGATGAAGGCATTCAGAAGTTTCCCAAATCATATATTACTCAGATATAAACAAAAAGCGATGCCGATGGTAGAAAAAACATTGGTACAAAATTCCCAACTCGTGGGTGTTGAGTGGGAGATCTATGGAGGTTGGTCCTTAGCCCCCGGACGGTTGAACCCCAACCCTTTAGATGCCACCAAGTTTTTACAGCGTCCCAACTTTTTACGAACAAATGACTTTTATTTGTGAAAATGAAAAGGCTTAAAGCCAGTAATGAAAGAGCTAAGAACGAATAGGGTTTAAAAGTTATTTTTATGGGAACGAGTTCCAATAATTTAGGGAGACAAAAGGCTGTCGCCCTAAAATATTTTGAATTTCGTGTAACTTTTGTCAGTTTCTGTTCAAAAAATTGTCTTTTTATGAAAGTATTATATTGTGATTGTAAACTTTCATGAATGATAATAATAATAATAAATATGTGCCAGTCTTTTGGGGACGCTTTCGGATGACAGCGATGCAGACGAGTACTATTTTTTTTTTATATTCATTTGTATAGTTAGTTATTTAATTTAGTAACTAGTGTAAATAGTGGTGTTAAATGTTGTAAAAGAAATAAATAATATTAAAAAAAAATGTCCAATTAGTGACGAAAACATTGTAGTTAATTCTGGAATTAATCTTTCAGTAAATGTTTGTCTACACACCAATTCATAGATAAACACAAATCCAATACAACATCTATCAGGCCTCGATCCCAATTTAACAGAGGGCGTTATCACTTGAGATATACGAATGGTCCCTCAGAAATACTCGCGATAAATTGGATGAGACGAGTGAAGGAGACAGGACTGCCTATAGTTTACTTTACCTAGTAGTATACAGGGTGACTGGTTAAGACGAAATCGCCAGTGTAGCCCGCGACATTAATATTGTCTTACGTTTTTTTTGCAATTTGCAGATCAGTATTAGAGTGCATATTAATTAAAATACGATTTGGGATCGTAACAAGTACTTATAAAATAATAATCACTAAGAATCATAACTCTCTAACTTCAAAATATTACCCTATTGAATGACTATTTCATGAAATCATCTCAATCATTTGAGGTCAATTCTAACTTAGAGAGTTTTATTGATGATTATAATTCTGTAAATACAATGTTACGGTCGCGAATCATATTCTGGTCAACATAAAACCTGACACTGACCTGCAAATTGCAAAAAACAAAAAAAACAAAAAAACACGAGCTACCTTAGCGCTTCCCCCTTAAACGAGGAACATATCGACTCAAGGATACTATAATTTTGGGTCACAAGTTGCGGTAAAAATACAAATAAAAACCAGTAGTGCTATTGCGTAAAGTTCACTTGAAACTTCACTCAAGAGACCGCACACGATTCGAAAGCGAGCTCATTTGTTTTTAAAGTAAATCATCGCGGATTCACAACGAGACAACGCCGTTCGAATTTCGAAGAGATTTTTTGAGAATATTAATGAGAGAATTGAATTGAAAAGATGAGAATTATATTTTTTATACAATAGGTTCGTACATTATGTTTATTGCAAGGAGAACTCTCGTGAAATAATTGTGATAAAATTCGTGCAGAAGACTTGCAGGGTTGACTACAACGTGCATAAAGGCAGGGAGGTCTTCCATTATCCAGTATGAAGTGAAAACGAGTCTTTGTTTCCCTTCATATTTAAAACTAAGCAAGGATGTGCAAAATGCGCGTTTCTAAAATAGTGATGTATTTTTTTGGATAATTAGGTTAAATAAAAGGTTCCATTACATACTTTAATCTCACGCCTTGTTCCCAAGGCAGAACAACAGAACGCCATCTGCTACGATAGTTATGCAAGTAGGTAATCATTTCTCTTTTATTATTTATGTACACACAGTAAAATAGATACAGCTACGACATAATCATAATTATGAGTACAAAGGTACTGCTTATTTCCTAAGAAATTCCTTCCAGCAGACCTGCGAAAGGAGAAATGAGAAAGAAATGTAGACAATAGTGTGTGAGAACAAGAAGAGAAAAATATAAATATGCGAAGTCTTAAACTAAAATATCAAATATAATAAATGTAATAAATTAACATATACATAAATAAATACATAAAGATTAAATATATAAACATGCATACTACAGTTGAGAGGAACGGTAATGCTCTTTTCCTCTATATTTAAATTGAGAAACAGTTTTTAAATCACGAATGCTAGGCGGAAGTGAGTTCCACAATCTTACTGCATGGACAGAGAAGGAATAGGAATAGTAACTACATATAATATAATTTTTTTTTGTTATTTTTTATGTTGTGCCAAATGATTATATACATATTTTTTTTAAATTTTGTTGTGTAATTTGAAGATTGATTTAAATCGTTTCATTTAATTTAGTCGATATTTTCAACTTTAGGTACTTATAAATAAACCTTACTATTTATATTTGCATGCCAAAATATGGCGAAATGTGTCATCGCACAAGAATACATATTAAATAACACCTTTGTATTACCGCATTTAAAGCAAATAAATGACTTTGACTTTTACGATCCTTACATACTCCTTTCGTTTCGTTCGTCCTAATGTTTAACATTATTTGGAACTAAAATCGAATGCAAATACAAATAATACAAATAATTTATTTTCTTTCACAAGTTATGTACTACATCTAGTGGTTGAAGTGACCTTTTAGACAAAAATTGCCTGTGTTAGGACACTTCGCTCTTCCGAAGCTTAAAGTTACGTGGTGTACCAACAATTTTGAACATTAATATCTTAAGAAAACAATTCAAAATAACTTTACAAAACGAAAAAGTTATGCCAAATTTTGAATGTACTTATATAAGAATAAAAATGGAAAAAAGCAAAATATGTACTTTAGCAGCTAATAAAAATCTTATAATATACTTTTATATAGTAGGCGACGGACTGGAAGAGGTGGCAAGGACATCGACGCGAAAAGTTTTACCATGGATTCCGTACACGATTCTGAAACCCGCTGTGTTGAATATTTTCGTCGGTTATTAAAAAAAAAACTGCTGTTTCATATAAAAGTGCAATACCTACGCGGTCTAAGTGTATGGAACATACTTTTTTTTTAAATAACCGACGAAAAATTTCAACGCCCGGTTCAGAGCCATGCTAAGCTCGGCCGCTTATGCTGTTAGAAAGATAAGACAGTTAACAGATGTAGTAACCGCACGTTTGGTCTATTTTAGCTACTTCCACAGTATTATGTCGTATGGCATTTTACTGTCAAGTCGGGCTGCTGACATTGAATCCATCTTTATTTTACAAAAGAGAGCTGTCAGAGCCATTTATAATCTACATCGTCACGAAACTCTCAGGGAACTATTTAAAAATATTAATATTATGACGGTACCTTGCCAATTCATTTATGAAAATATTATGTATGTAAGAAAAAATCTAAATATTTTTAATAAAATAAGTGATAGACATAATTTTAATACTAGAAATAAAGATCAAATAGATCAACCATTTTTCAGATTATCTAAAGTACATACATCTTTTATGGGGTATTGTGTTAAATGTTACAATAAAATACCTTGTGATATATTACAATTAAATGAAAGAAAATTTAAAACTCATATTAAAAGTACACTGTAAACAAGCATATTACAAATTAGAGGATTATATCCAAGATAAGGATGCTTGGAAACATTCTGGTCCTGCTCCATAGGACAATTTAGAGTCTAGACAAAATCAAACTGGTTGCTAATTTAATTATTATAATTTGTTATTTTTATGATACTGATTTTACATTCTGTGATTTCTTGAACTCACACACTGACTTATTAGTATTACTTGTTAAAATGTTAGGAATATCGTATAATTTTACAATATTTGTAAATGTAATGTGAGCACCATGTATCTATCACATAATTAATTTATCTGTAATTGCTTCATTTTCATTCTTTTTTACCTATCGTGGTATAGTCATCATATTCTTGATGCATCGTCTTCACATATCATTATATAATTAATGTATACAAAATATTGTAAAAACATTTTGAAAGAGTAACGGTGGAGTTTCTTACCCATTCTTCTCCATACGAAAACTATCTTTTGGAAGGGGCGACTAGAATCAATTAATTTTTTTGTAAATTTGACGTTCATAAGTGCCTTTTATGTGCCTAATTGAAATAAATTGTTTGACTTTGACTTTGTACTGAATCCATGGTAACAGTTTTCGAGCCGATGTCCCTGTCACCCCGTATAGTTAAGTATACCAAGTATACTATAGCAGGAACGAGGGATATCCTCTCTGAACACGATCGATTGAGATCGGGTTAAGAATTGCTCACTCTTTTTGACGATAAGTTAAAGGGCGATGTTTTGTATAGTTGCTGGACTGTTTTACAGAGACTAAAGGACCACATTAAACAATTTGTGAAATAGTAAGGCTAGTTTAGGCATGGTCGTCACTCGTCAGTATTGAGACTTGATTTAACGTACGTCTTTTTCGGGTGACCACTGAAAATCAGCGCTGTGCTGTAGGTCCCCATAGCACAGCATCATCCTGAGTGGAAGCCTTTTTGTCACAGTCATGACGTGCCAGCAGCTGCCGACTATTTCTGTTTTGTGCTCGTGATAATATTTAAATCTATTGTGTTTTATTTTCTTGTTCTACTCGAGTTAATATCTTTTTTTAAGCACGTGTTTCTGTGACAAATAAACATATTTTTATTTCTTTCTTGCTATTTTATGGATCACTGTCATATGGAAGCTTGTTGATGGACACATTTATCTACGGCGCGATTTAAACGCCGTGCCGTAAAGAAACCGTGCCGTGAACAAAGGACCTTGTTTCAAAATACGATGTGTGAGGTTAAAGAGTGTGTGTGAGGTTTTTTGACGACACGGTTGGCGCAGTGGCTGAGCGATCGACTGCTGCGCAACGTGTCGCGGGTTCGATCCCCGCACGGAACAAATATTTGTATGATCTGCAAGTAGTTGTTCCGGGTCTGGGTGTTAGTGTATGTGAGTTTCTATGTTTGTAAACGCACCCACGATACAAGAAGAATTTCTTAGAGAGGGGCAACGTTTTTAAAAAAAAAAAAAAAAAAAAAAAAAAGAAAGTCATTCGTACGTACTAAGTCTATTAATGGTTTATTTGCGAATGTAATTTCCTGTGGAACCATTCATTGCATAGGTTTTATGCACAGTATTTGTTTTCTGCGGTTCGCTGATGAAAATCTAAAAGCCTGAATGACGCAAAAGCTTTGTTTCTACTTTACATTAAGATCTTACAATTGCCAGCTTATCTCATTCACCCCGCTATGCAAACTCGGTTAATTTAAAAAAAGAACATTCTGCAACTCATTCTGTGAAGTAAATGAGAACGGAAAGAAAATATCTTGGACGCAATTGTGCATAAGACGTAGATAGCAACTGAAACTTATAGACGCTCTCAACCAACTCCCAAGTACTAATTAAACTTTTAATTTCAACTGTCTTGATAATTTATATTAAGTAAGAATGTAAGTAAAACCAATTATAAAATCAGAATTCTTGACTTCGATATTCATCTTGTCGAGAAGTTTTTGGTGGACATAATCTTCCTGTTTCGACAGGAATCGGATATCCACGACGTTTCGAGATGGTTGTCCTTTGATAAGTTCAAACGCATCAGGAATCGATTTAGCTAGCATTCCTCTTTATTGTTGGGTATGGCCTTCGGTAAAAACGTATTCGTTTTTGTGTGAGAAGAGGCAGCGGCGATGCTTACTTATCCTAACAAATATTATAAATGCGAAAGTGAGTTTGTTTGCACGCTAAAACGGCTTAACGGATTTGGATGAAATTTGGCACATCGGTAGACCTAACCTGTGTGAGGATATAGGATACTTTTTATCCTGATATTCCCATAGGTTTGAGGTTTATGCGGGTAAAACTGTGGGGCGCAGCTGGTACTAATATTATAAGTTTGAAGAAGTTTTTGTTAAATCTCAGCTGATCGGATTTGGATATTTGGAACATACATAGAGTATTCTATATTATGACACACATTTTGATCAGGGTTAATTAAGAATTTACATATATAGGCATGAGCGACACTACGGAGTACTTATAGCTAGCAAATTGTACTGATATCGAAAAGAGTTTTATATACAATCGAAACATTATCATATCAGCCCGATATTTACCCTAGCATAATCCTCCGGTCGAGATAAATGGTTATATAAAACCATAAACTCCACGCTTGGCAACATGGCCACCGAATTACTGATCGAAGTATTTTGTGTTTGCAGAATGTCCCCTCGCAAGTTTCATTGCACAACTTGGGTTTTTTGACAGTTTGAGTTAGAAAACTTGCACTAGATTTTTCCGCAGTGCAAGTCCGTTGCAGATGTTAATTTGCGCAAACTTTGCTTGTGGAAAACGTGCTTTAGAAGCGAAAAGTACGATGCACGATGCTACTATTTATTTCGAGGCATAACTCGTCAGTTGCCTTTTATTATATCCCAGCAAGGAAGAGATTAGTCCTATGGTCTCCACATCAAGAATCCTATATGGAACACAAAAATCCTTACGGAATCGCCATTCAAGCTTCTCGGACGTAATGATCGTGATACCAAAAGTTGTTAGTGGTGACTGCCTCCGCAAAGAAAAAGATAATTGGTCTTAGAAATATATTTGCTAGATACATCACACTAGCTACACGGAATACTAATCACTGCATCCTGGAATCGCTATTGATGCTTGTGATCGTGGTATCAAAATTCGTTAGTATCGCCTTCTCACAATGTTCCATGGCGTCTGTATGGATATTTATGTGTACAGTATATTAGTAAATCGTGGGCATGGCTCAGGGAAGCGAAACGTATTAATATGGTGTGTATGGGTTATTTGCTGTAGACCTGTCGTTATCTATCTGTTGTTATGGTTGTCTGTGGGGGGGGCGAGACATTAAGTTGTCCTTCTTGCTTTTTAATAGGGAAAATACATAAATATTTCCTACTGTATAAACTACAGTAGACGATGTATATTTAGTAACCTAATCCGCTTAAATGTTATTAAAGAGTTATGAAGAAACCTGTAAGAAATCGACACGTAACATAAATACTTACAGAATATTTCCGGACACCATTTACATCATTAGTCCCAGATGTGGCCACTGGGATTGGCAGGAAAGAAACTCATACCTACATACCGCCATACAATACAAGGACCCAATCCGCCAATTTGATTGTATATCAAATGTGAAAAGTAGTCCCGAATGAATACGAACTATAGCCGACCCTCGTAACTTTGACCATACAACTCTATCAGTTGACCACCATTGGGAATAGTGCTGTATTGCTCACTGCTTTGATCGACGCGATAAAAATGATGGAACCTGAGCACGAGTGAGTTACGAACTTCTGCTGTTGTAGTAGGTACTTTTAGATTGAGATTGAATGAGAAAACTCATGGATACTTTGAAGGGCGAGATAATATTACATCCCCGAACTCAATAGACCGTCTTTTTACACTAAAATGGTTTCAAAGGAAAGACTCAAATAACGACCATGACCCAATTACAAACGACCTGAAAATAAAACTCAGGAATGATATTTCGCATCACCAAAAATTACTTGATAAGATTAAAAAGTATCTAAAATAACTTTCTACTCAATCCGCCTAAGGAAAATGGAAAAAAAAACGATTATAAGATAATTCTGCAAGATGGTTGTGGCGTTGAATAAAATGGTTTTAATTTTTTTCGAATATTTGCACTTACGTTTGTAGGTATATGTATTACCTATCAATATCGAGGGCGGAAATAAAATGAGAACAGAAAAGGAATTAAGGAGAAAAAATAGCAGAAATACCTAAAAACTTCATCGGCATCTATCATGGTGCGAGGGAAAGATAATTATTTCACGCATTCCGATCTTAATCCAGAGAAATGGATTTCAGTTGGATTCGTTCATTCGAGAACATTCTACGTAGTTATGCGTAAAAAATCAAACTTATTTTTAATCATGGAACATTTTAGAACAATTTTCATAATTACATTTTTATTAAATTAGGCGTAAAATTAGAACGTTATAAGGTCTGTTTTATCTGTATTTTTTTTCATAAACTACGAGTTTTAATAAGCTATTATAAGCTCGGATTTATTCATAATACAAATTGAACTTTTGGTAGGTAAATATAACTTGCGGTATGCAAAATTTTCACATTAAGGCACTTTACATGAGAAATACACATGTCAGATCATATCAGAATATATTTCCGAGAACCTGTAGGTAAGATCACTCATTTAACACCTTTCTGTAACTTTAAAGACTCGTCCATAATTATTGTAATCTGTATAATGACGTAGTATCACAAAGTTCATGATGGTAAGTCCTCAGGAGCAGCCGTCGGCCGGGATTAGGGAAGCGCCGTTACACCGCGCTTATAATCCCACACAGTGTGACAGTAATTTCGTATTGATTTCTAGTAATGTGACATCTGAGGATTTTTTCTCAACATTCGTTATGTTTCTGGGCACTTCTGTGTTCTTGAGTAATAGCCGTACTTCATTTGAATCTCAGGTCTTAGCTTACCTATACTTCTAGATGGTTTTTAATTAAACATAGAAAAACATCTTTAGGTATATATATATAGTAACACTTTAAAATAGTCCTCCGATAAAGTGATAAAAAAAAAAACAATAAAACTGATAGAATTACTAAGAATGACGACAATAGAGAGCTCTGTTGTTATTATTGACCACTGTGACATAAAAAAATAATGCAAAATATACGCTAATAATTTATAAAATCATCAATCCTTTTTTCGTTCAATAAACAGAAAAACGATAAGTTTTTTCCGTGTCACAACACTAAAATATATGCTAAAGAAAAAATATGAAACGTAAATTATTTACAAGAAATATGTTGAAATCCGATTTGGAATCCCAGAACGCGAGCGAAGTGTCGAATTCGTGTAAATTATAATTTATGATATTTGTGTCATGTGGAAACAGACTGCCATGATTTTATTATAGCCGAGTTTTAAAGAACAAAGGAAAATATTTATGTATTGGAATGGGAAACATTTCTGTGCTTCAGAATTATGGGTGAAGAAAGGCATTAGCGTTTAGTATTTGACTTTTATGTATGTCTGCGATCGTATCACTGGATGTTCATGGATTAATAAATATATTAACGTAATTTTATCTCGGGTTTTTTGTTATTTGGGACTTGAGACTAGCATTTATTTGAAATATTCTGCTTCTTTTCGTGTGGTTAGTGACTAACCTGGTGTCAGAGTTTTAAAGCCGCCTATGCGCCTCTGACTTGGCTTCACATGCCGTCGAGAAATATCTCTCAGGCATGCCGGTTTCCTCACAATGTTTTCCTTCACCGTTTTTGAAGCAAGTGATAATTATACCATACGTAAATTTAGAGGTTCGAACTCTTTATTTTTGGGTTATTTGAAACATTTTGATTCTGATAGTTGCCGACAGTTCGACAAGTATCGTGTTGGGTTGGTAGGGTAA
This sequence comes from Agrochola lota, assembly GCA_947364205.1. Taxonomy (NCBI): domain Eukaryota; kingdom Metazoa; phylum Arthropoda; class Insecta; order Lepidoptera; family Noctuidae; genus Agrochola; species Agrochola lota. The sequence goes on from OX376241.1 coordinate 9,062,434, forward strand.
GTTAAGTTAAGTTGGTTGGGTTGTTGGGTTGTGGAGGTCAGATAGGCAGTCGCTTCATGTAAAACACTGGTATTCAGCTGCATCCGGTTAGACTGCAAGCAGACCGCAACATAGTTGGGAAAAGGATAGGCAGATTGATTTGACTTGTCGACAGTTTGAATTTTCTACCAAAGCCTTGTTGCGAGTGATAAATTCAAATAAAAAAAAATATTTATTGCCTCTTCTATTATTTCAATTATTATTCTATTATTTTCTTTTATTATTATTTTCTTGTATTTTTTTTTTCTATTTATTTTAACGAAGCTTAAAAATTAAGTGACATTATAGTTTGTGAGAGACTGCCATGGTGTCTGTTCTAGAAATACCTTTATAGCAGATCACCGATACAAAGTTCTTCACGCAAACAAGACGCGCAGACAATGTATTTCCCATAATTATTAAGTTTGTTGAGCAGGTCAACAAAGTCAGTCGTATTATCAAAATTAAGCTTGTTCAAACCATGAACCTTCATGAAAACAAAATTAGGTACCTAACAACTTAGTTGTAAATTACAAGTCGTTCCTTTTAAGGCTAAGGTCAGACTGTCCTGACATTTTAAGCCAATAAATGTGGCCACGGGTCTAGTTCAAGTCATTAATCACAGGATACAAGTGTTTTTCAGTTCTTTGGTAACAAAAAAGAATAATGTATTTTTGGAAAAATGTACCCATTGTTTATTTAACACGAGATCGCTAAGTTTTTCTTACATATCAAGTGAAATGTTTTCACAAAAAAAACTTTTATCTACCTATTCAAAATAAGGAGCCCAAAGCACTTATTTTCAATTTTTCTTTTCATGTTTCTGACTGAATGATAATGGTTTTCTAATTTCACTGCTGTTTTATTTACTCTTTGCTATACTTTTTTTAAATTTATTTTTAACTAGCCGTTGCCCGCGACTTCGTCTGCGCTCCAGGATTAAAAGTAGCCTATGTCCATTTCTAGGTCATTGTCTACCCAAGTGCCAAATTTCATCCAAATCCGTTCAGCTGTTTTAGCGTGAAAGTGTAACAAACAAACTCACTTTCGCATTTATAATATTAGTAAGGATTTAAAAAAATATATACCATGTTGAAAATAATTGAGGTTGCCATTTAAGCGGTATCGCGGGTCGTTGAAACGCTACAATTATCTAAAGGGACACCAAGAATGTAATAAAATGGACAATATTCTCGGGAGAATATCTCGACTATCCCTCGTAAGATAATAATATTATACAGTTATTACGACGATATAAGTTGAGATACTTTTATTATTATTCTATTTCGAGTTCCACCATATAAAGTTGTGAATAAAGATTGCTTTGTAATCTCGAAGGGACAAATTCGGGACAGTTGGGGAATAATTATATTTGGGATAAAAATGCTTCGGCCTATTACGTACATACTTTAATTGAATAATAATCGATTTCCAAATTCATGAGCACATCTGAAACTTTTTAACATCATAAATTCCTTCAATGCCAGACTTCTGCTAAAGTCACCACGCTTACCAAACAGATAGGATCGCACCATGATGTCAGCAGACGACGCTGCTGCACTATGTCTGAAGAATAATTAAACGCTTCTTTGCTATACCAACAAGAGTCGCTAGAAAAAATGACAGAGCAAAAATCGCAACATTCTAAATTACGTATCGGGTATGCGTCCACGTTTCAACACCGCACAAGATAAATGATTGTGTATCCAAAGCTTTATAATGTAAAGGTCTGTTCCTAGTATACATCAGTTTGTTTACTCTAAGCTTCACTCCTATTACTACATAGTTTTTCATAGCCAGGTTTCTCGGTTCTAAGACATTAATGGGCTATTATGTGCCATAATGCTGCTCAAAATTGACGGCATACGTGTAAAACGGCTCGACGAAGGCTTACTTACGTTTATCGCGCGTCTCCATTATTTCCTTGTCGAATAAACGCGAAGTCACCTGGCGGCCATTAAAATTTCCTTTCATGGTTTTAAGGACAAAGTGTAAGCGCTCAGTTTACGTGGTTCAGTAATATTTCGGTAGCTTTCGTGAGTGTACTTTTAAAATGAATGTTATGTGCGATATACGGGATCTTTCTGTGTCGTGAATTATTGAGGCATGTAAAAGCCCGTCATTAAAGTCAACCACCTTAATGAATGATTCTTATAACTCTTGTGGTCATAATATTATAGATCTGTATAAGTTTGTGAATCCTCTCGATGTTATCAATGGTCTGTGTTTGATTATATGATAACTGGCTGTTGATCGCGACTTCGTCTGCGATCCAGGATGAAAAGTAGCTTATGTCCTTCTCCAGGTCATGGCCTACCCATGTGCCAAATTACATCCAAATCCGTACAGCCGTTTTCGTGTGAAAGCGTAACAGACAAACAAACAAACTCACTTTCGCATTTAAAACGTTAGTTATAGGATTTACTTAATTTATTTTTACAAAGCTGTTTAGAATAAGATATGATGATTGTGGCAGGATGACTGTTTCAGAAACCATAAAATACACAGACGTTGCATGAAATGATAAGACCATTCCAAATTCACATTCACACATTTCAGAGTCCCCAAATACACAAACCTGGCATCTATAAAAAACATGCATGATGGTCGTCGTTTTTGCCGAATCTAGTTCCCGGTCGAACGAACGAAATGGCGCATTTCATTTATCAGATTTCGCTTGTAGCCTGAGAGCGTGTGTTTTTCATCGGGCCCACGCTGGCCCACAGCTCGCCATGAATTGCCAATAAAGTGACAGAGGCACAGGCCCCGCCAAATGTCGCCTGCAGACGACTCTAAAATTTTCAACCCCTATTTATCGGAAAATATTGAAGTTATGATTGTTGTGTCTGACTGTTATTGTATGGGTCGCCGGAAATTTTATGTCGTTTGGTTTTGATAAAACGGTTCTGTCTAGTAATTGAAAATTTGTAAAAATTATATATATCTACATAATGTAGGCAGTTTTATAATTTGGAATGCATGCGTTGAAAAATTAACACAATTATTTACAGAATGTTACATTACTCGTATCATACATATGAAATATAAAAAATAAAAAAACTATAAGCCTTTTCCCAACTATGTTGAGGTCGGCTTCCAGTCCAACCGGATGCAGCTGAATACCAGTATTTTACATGGAGCGACTGCCTATCTGACCTCCACAACCCAGTTACGATAATAATACGATCCCCTTGGTAAGACTGGTTGTCAGACTTTCGGACTTTTGACGACTGTCAAAGATCTACGAATTACAGCCGGGACCTGGACCGGACCAGCTGGTGTTAGAATGGAAACCGACCCCAATATTGTTGGGAAAAGGCTAGGTGTTACTTTTATATTTTACTTATCAGTAATCTCTGTTTATTTTCTTTTTAACTTATCTGCAAAGCCATAAACAAACTACATCACATTTGTCTGGTTTCGCCACAAAATACAAAATTCAGACGCAACGCACGCCGCGTGTGAGTTGAAACGCCGGAAGGCCCTCAAAGGACGTGTAGTGACATTATTGGAGATGTTCTTCAGAAGGGTCAGGTACGTAGTAATCAGAGCCCGGCGGCGTGCGTGTGTGACTAGAGGCCCTATAACCATATCGACTTTACGCAATGACCGTGAGCGGCGCTCCCATTGGCCCTTCACTAGAGAAGGCCAGTGATGGGCCAATCGGAGTGCCGAACGCGGTCAATGCTTAAAGTCGAGATGGTTAAAAGAAACTCACAGTAGGGCCTCTGATGTATAAACTTAAACGAAGCAAAAGGAGTATGTAAGCATCGTAGCAGATGGCATTCTGTAATTTCTGCTTATCCCCCCGGGAAAAAGGCGTGAGTTTATGTAAGTATGTATACAAAATTCTTGGTGCTGAAAAGTATCTCAAATGGAGCAAAAAAAATTCGACAGCATAAACTGCTCTACAGCGGAGAAGGCCTTGGCAGTCATGATAACTCCCCATTATTTTTAAATTTTCCTGATATTTTTCTTCCAACCACGTGCTGTTTTGTCCCAGGAAATATCCACAGACATAAATTAAACATGACACATAATCAATATACACTTCTTATTCTGTGCCATTCCTGCTTACCGGCTCGTGGTTTGAATGTTAACAAGCACTCATCAACACTTATTTAATAATAAAACAAAACAAACAATTTACTGTTGACAGAAGAAATAACTGTTAATATTTTATCGGCATATTATTATGATTATGAATGCAGGTTCATTGTAATTATAATAATAATACCAGCCTATTATTGTCTCACTTCAGGGCAAAGGCCTCTTCGCATAAAGAAAAGGTACAACCTGGCCTTATCTACAATTTTATAATATAATCTATACATATTGTAAACCAAAGTCGCTTTTCGCGTTTGTCTATATGTCCGCATTGTTCTTTAGAGAATTTATTCCGGAAGGTTCATGTGTATAATACGCTAATATTAAAGTGACGTTTACCTGACAAATGTCGATGTTTTGTCAAGTCGTTACAACCGGGCAAAGCAGAAGCGGGTCGTTAGTTTATAATATAATAATATCATAAAGCTGAAGAGTTTGTTTGCTTTTTTGGTTGAACGCACTATCTCTGGAACTACCAGTCGGATTACAAAAAAACCTTTTTGCTTTTAATAACACAACTCTTTAGGAAGAATAGGCTTTAACATCACGCTATGACTCTAAACGGGTTGAAACCGCGAGGCACAGCTAGCAGTTAAAATATAAGTCTGAAATTACCAAATTATATTATGGTTTAATTAAAATATACCGACTGTCATGATTGGCATGCTTTATAATATTTTAAATCAATTACAGCAGTTCCAAGAACTTCATCGTATTTTTTTTCTTGCCTTCCCAGAACGGAACTTTCCTGGAACTCCACGACATTGTAGATAATAAATTGGAAATATAACTCGTGGGCGTTAGAACTACATCACCAGTCACTACAGAATATTAATAACTTTACAAATGGCTGGATACACGTGTCTGTGAATATTGTTGTTCTTAAGTTACTTCCTGTGCGAATATCTAAAACTATGCTGGAAGTATGGTTGCCATTTTTGTAGGGTACCGTAGTAAACAAGGAACCCTTATAGTTTCGCCATGTCCGTCTGTCTGTCTGTCCGTTTGTCTGTCCGCGGCTTAGCTAGTAATTTGGAATATATATACTATTAATCATGCCGACAAAGTGGTAAAAAAAAACAAGTTTTTTTTTATTAGGGTACCTCCCCTACACGTAAAGTGGGGATGTTTTTTTTTCCACATCTACCCCATGTTGTGGGGTATCGTTAGAATGGTCTTTCAAAAATATTGTGAGGTTGACCAAAACCATTTTTGGATTCAGGGATCCGTTTGCGAAATATTAAGCTTTTAACTGATTTTTTTTGTTAGAGTCAAGTATCCGCCCCCCTTCAAGCTAAATGGATGTACTTGGACTTGTGAAAAAATTCACAGCAGTAGTATATACGAGTATAACGAAATTAAAAGGAAAACACGAGAGCTAAGTAAGCTGTACAGGTTAACGAGAAATAATCAACCAACTTAAATTTGCAGTTTGAAAAACATGATCTCCCATACATTCCGTATGGGAGGACACGTTTTTCAACTACAATGTTAAGTTTGTTCTTGGGATAAATTCATCCCGACTACGGAACCCTTCATTGTGCGTGGTCCGACACGCACTTGGCCGGTTTTTTTATATCAAGTATAGCATTTTCGAAGCCAATCAATCTGCTTAGCCTTTTCCCAACTATATTGTGGTCAGCTTCCAGTCTACCTGGATGCAGCTGAATACCAGTATTTTACATGGAGCGACTGCCTATCTGACCTCCACAACCCAGTAACTGGGTAATATGATACCCCTTGGTAAGACTGGTTGTCAGACTTTCAGGCTTCTGATGACCCGTAACGACTGTCAAAGATCCACGAATGACAGCCGGGACCAACGGCCTAACGTGCTTTTGGACGAAGGAGTCTCAGTATGTTAAGATGGTCACCCATCCACAGACCAACCCCGGCAAGCGTAGCTTTACCTGATGGATCGATCGATGCGGCAGTTATTTCGAACCCATTGTCTGTAAAATATTGTAGATGGCGAAAAATTATAGTAGGTATGTTTAGAAAAGAAAAATATTATTTAACTGCATATTTTTTGCTACCTACTATGATCCTTCATTAATAGGTAAAAAAAAAATTAAGGTTATATTTTACCATTAATTCAGCTTTTATGAGATTAATACTGAAACTATTGCGATCATGTCGCCATTTTGTATTGAAATAAAAATATAGTAGTTTCGCTAACATATATATTACATATTTTTTTTTAGAAATATAGGATTTAGGCCTCTAATATAGCAGGACACTATATTTAATAGTAGGGTACCAACTGTAGCTGGGTGTGACTACATGATTTGCAGACAAAAACAGCCCAAAACACTGCAGATAGAAACATAAAAATGGGAACATACATTCCTTTAACTTTCGTTTTCAAATGATATGAGTACATAAACGATTTTTGGAAACACAACATCTAAGGATTATAAGGCCACGTCCGAACTAAAGCAATTATCGCACGTTGCATTCATTTTGTTCGGCGAACCTGAACGCGTCGTCGCGCCTACAGAACGCGTCATCGCGCCAACAAAGACGCCTTCCGGTTTCCCGAACAAATAAGTGACAAGCGAACGCGGCGATCACGTATTCGCGCGACCGATCGCTTTTGTTAGGACACGGCGTAAAAAGGTTCAACATTGTATAATGGTAATTCCTTATTTTTCCGAAATTAATAAAAAGCTAGTTTATATGGCAAAATATTTTTAAGCTATCTACAATGAATATAACAAAGTTCACGTTTCTAAAACTGGACACAGCATGTGGGCACTGCATAGGTATATCAAGCTGCTAGCACCTTTTGTATATAGCTCACCTTTTAGCCTTTAGTCCGATTGAGCCAGAAATAGTTCCTATGAGGGACTATCTAGTTAATAAAAATCTTAAATTCATTGACAAACAACGCACAGCCTAAATCGCTGGGTCTAAAAGCATACAATTTAGCACAAGAGATAACGAAGGTAAAAACTAAGGATTTTCAGAAAATCAACACGTTAAGGGGTTAAAAGTTCATCATTTTTTAAATTAGAAACGTGGAAGTTGGTAATTAGAGTTCTGTTAATAAGTAAAAGTTATTTATGCCATCGTTTTTTTGAAGTCAAATCCAAAGGAATTAGCGAGTTATGAGCGCGCATTAGAATCATTATGAGAAGTTGCCGAGACACACGGCCTGTAAGTACCCAAAATATATTGATATCGAAGAAAAATACATTGATAGAAAGAAAGAAAAGTTCTGGAATCACACAGAATTTTTAAATATTTATTATTGACGCACTGAGGAGTTCGTGGCTAAGTAATAACTGCCGCACGGGTCGATCCATCAGGTTAAGCTACGCTTGCCGGGGTTGGTCTGTTGAGGGGTGACCATCTTAACATACCGAGACTCCTCCGTACCTCGGAAAGCACGTTAAGCCGTTGGTCCCGGCTGTCATTCGTGGATCTTTGACAGTCGTTACGGGTCGTCAGAAGCCCGAAAGTCTGACAACCAGTCTTACCAAGGGGTATCGTATTACCAAGTTACTGGGTTGTGGAGGTCAGATAGGCAGTCGCTCCGTGTAAAATACTGGTATTCAGCTGCATCCGATAAGACTGGAAGCCAAACCCAATATAGTTGGGAAAGGGCTAGGCAGATTGATTTTTTATTATTGACTGCACTGCATCCCACTGTTGGGCAAAGAAAATTACAATTAATTTAAAAACAAATAAACACTAAGACGAAAAGTACCATGAAGAGACTGCTATGCTGATATTCTGATATACGTGTAGTATACTGTGTTTCGTGATGTTTATACTTATTTTATGAAAATGACCTACATTAAAACCAAATAGGTTTTCACGGATCATTTGCCAGCTAATTTTTATGAAGGGCAAGACCCACCGGGAGTCAAGTGCCCTGAACAAAAGATAAATGAATCCTCAAACGTAGTGTGGGCCGATTAAAGGCCTACCTAACCTATAAGAAATGTAAAAGGTTTAGCTAAAACCTCATCATGTGGTACGAACATGAATACACCTACATACAGACTGAAATGCCAGTGAAATCATTTATTTATTTATATATTACAAGGCAACTACAACAGGTCACAATCACAGTATATCGCTAGATTCACATTATAGGTTTCGACCTGATTATCACCCAAAACGTAATCGCACAACATGACTAGCAACAATAATAATAAAGAAGACAACTGCAGTAAAAAAACATAGTTCACAAAATTACAGCTGCAAGGTCTGTGCGTCTGCCCTCCAACACACTTCTACTTGGGCAGGGAATGTGTAGGAGACCAAACACGCCAGGTTAACGTACATACATAATTGACACAAAGTTACATTATATAAAGAAAACAGTATTTAAAATTACAAGATTAAAGAGAAAGAGTACATACATGTCTTTTGAAAGCAATAAAAATGAATGGGATAACAATAAAATAAAGGTATCTAGAAAAGATAGATTTAAGTTTGCGTACAGTCCAAGTAGATCTACATAGGTAGGGGTAACTATAAAGGCACTACAGGTCCTAAACTTGAAACAAAATATCTAAAATTATATGATCCACTGCAGTAAACAAAATAAAAATGATATTCTTCAGGATATATGCTAGTCCTGCCAGGGTTGCGAGTTTGTCCGAAAGGGATATCGTGGCCCAGGCACACAGGCAACGGAAGGAACACGGGTGGGTTTTAGTTAGTAACAGTCTGACACACCCTCCCGTTCCGCCCAGAGCGGGAGAAGTTATTTGATAATATCCCTCCCTCAAAAAAAAAAAGGATATATGCTAGTAAGATAGTGTGTTGAATACATAATACAACTAATTTGATACGACAGCAAAAATCACGAAGATACCTCTAAAACTTAAAAAAATTACGATTAAACATCATATTAATATAAATGCAATCATTCTGATTTTTGTCAGATTATTCTACAAGCAACCTATTACCGTAATAATGTTTTAATTTTTTAGTCCAATCAATAGATTCTTTGTAAATAGATAATTACTTCATATTTTTCAATAAATTACCTGCGTTGTGTCATTGCGCTTCTCTTTCTTTTCTATGCAGTCCGACAGTGACCGCGTTATAGCTGTTGTAAGCCTCTTAAGATGCCAGCCATTTTCATTTTCTGCAAACTGACGTGTCTGGTCATCAGCTAAGTTGGCAGTGTAAATGGACCATTAAGTATCACAGGTTTAAAGGAAAAACTAAAAAAAAAAAAACTCGAAATAGTTATTTATGCATCAAGTGCGGAAGGTAGGTGATTTCCAACGAGTGTATAAGTCGACACGAGTCGGAAATCATCTTACGCACGTATATAATACAACGTTTTACTATGCATTGTTCAAGCAAATAAAAAAAAAACGAGCGAGCCTTAGCGGCAGTTGCGTATTATGACGACGTATATAAATGATAAAAACAACATTCATGACTTTGACTTTTGACTTGGATTTTTACTTTGACTTCGACTTCGACTTCGAATTCGACTTCGATTTCGACTTCGATTTCGACTTTGACTTCGACTTCGACTTCTACTTTGACTTTGACTTTGACTTCGACTTCGACTTTTTGATTTTGACCATCGTCATAATCATCGCCATCGTCATCATCATTATCTGATTTGTAAATACAAATTTGTGAAAAAAAAATCTCAAATAATAAAACCTCTGAGACGAGACGGGCTGACGACGGCCTTAAAAATAAAAAAAGAAAAGTAAAAAGCACTAGTGAAAAAAAGTGATACTTTCCGCACAAATTGACTGCTTGGAAAACGCTCTTTTCGAGCAAATGCGTTGTAAAATATTGTGAGAACTTTGTCTACAAACATTTGTAAATAAGTCGAGTTCTTGAAACTAATACAAATTGATAGCGAACACAAACGAAAGCGATGCTCTTTTTTATTTAAACCCTCCATTAGTCTGTCAATATTCGAATTTCGAATATAATCCGATCTCCGAGAATCGGAATCGGCATAGCGATAGCGCGATCATAAAAATATTTCGTTTCGATCAGTTTACAACGTCGACAGTCTACAGTAGCACGCACATTAAAGGCGAGTACTTAAATCCGTCTAAAATTGGCTGGCCGTAAATTTCAGTTAATGTCTGTCGAAACGATCCTACACAATACAAGAGAGATGTTTTCGCTAGGCGGACAGCTTTTTCCTTCGTATAATGTTCAGAAAAGCGAAAAGTTTATGACCGGCTGAATGTTAACACCCCTTAAACTGGTAGTTCAGAGTGCCTTACGACGGCTAACGAGCTTCCTTAGGCTTCATAGTTGTTGACAATGTCAACATGCTTGTCTAGTTAAGTATAATATATTAAAAATGTAATACGGCACGATTTTCCCGAAACGAAATGTATAAGGCCTGTTTTGTAATTCAAAATCTCCTGACTGTTATTTGGATACCATAATAGTCGATCCAAGATAATTAAGACGAGCTTAAAGTAAAGATATTAAATTGAATTTCTATCAATTAATTAGTGTAGGTATCTATAATTAATAATTAGTCTAACTTGACACAATGGTGGGTACCAATTATCGCTCGGTTCAATTAACAAGAAAAATTAGTTCATTTTCAGTTTTCGTTCAACTCTTATGAGTTTTCATAAAGAGGTACCTACGCACATAGAATTTGTTCCTTTGAAAATCAGTGTTAAAATAGAAAATTTTGTATTTTTTTTTGTTATTTATTCGATTTACCAAAGTAACCCACGCATCAAAATCCTTCCTCACATTGTATTAATACCAGACCATTTCATTGCTCTCTTGTTCGCAAAGATCAGAACAAATCCAACAAAAGAAGATGAGCTTTCAAATCCAAATATTCGACCAAATATCCACTTTCAATTTTAACCCTGATTTCCCATTGTGGGAGCAACAGTCGTTACTTTCCAATTTGGGCAAGAGGGAATTCCATAGAAATAAAAAAAAACAACTCGGAAAAAGTAAATGACAATAGTGACCGAAGATTTCAATTAGACGACTCAAATACGAACAATGGTGAATGGTGGGTAACGGTGGGGAGAAAAGATTGTCGAGAAAATGCAGCTGTAAAGAAATTCGTCTCGTCTGTACCTCTCCTTTATTTATGAAACTTAATTTGAAAGTTTTGAATGTGGGTTATTATAAGGTTTTCATCTCGTATTTTATGGTACTTTTGAGTTGGGTTTTTGTTCAAACCTACGGTACAAGACAAAGGGCTTTTAGGCATTGTGTGAATGTTATACGATTATGGGCACATAAAAGTGTAAGCTCTTTTGTTTTCCAGGTCATACAATAGACAGCTACTCTCATTAGATTAGATTACAACACTGTCAACTCACTAAAGAAAAAAATTACTTTTAGAATTTGATTTAAGTATTTATTTTAACTTTTCTTTTTTTACAGGTAATAACGAATTTACTCTATTTGGATGCTGGGGTCTGCTCAACTGTGGACTGTCGAAGGCTTACTTGTTTGTATAGTAAGTACTCAGAGTAGATAATTTTTTATAATGGAACTTGTTACTATGGATAAATAAACTAACAAGCTATTTAAATAATAAAAAAATAACAATAAAATATCCTTACTTAAACACTAAACAAACTAAAATATGGAACCAGCCCAAAATTTTCATTTAAATCTTCCACTTCACATTAATTAAACCTTTTTCTACCTCTTTTTGAGGCTCAACTTCGTGAAATATCTCCTGCATTTGATGCGAAAGGTAGATTTCATTGCATTGCTAATTAAGGAAAAATAATAAACATCTCTAGTACATTCAGCGTTTGCTCAGGTTTTGCTTGCTGAGGTGCAAATTATGCTAATTTCACGATCAGAACATAGTTTTTGCTTGGTACCTAATACGTATTTTTTTCTTAAGCATTGTGTAGAACGTAGGCATATATGACTATAGAAATGATTTATATAATGGGTGGGTATATAAAATAATTCATCTTTATACGACTTTGTTCCACAAATTTCAAGAAAGTTTTTGTCATTTCTGCCAATCACAAATTGGCCTCTGTCAATTTTGATTTTACAATCACGAAAATGAGTCAAAGAGAAAATCTACGCAATGAAAACTCTTTGATATAACTTTACAAATAAAATATAATTTCACATAATTGTAATAAATACCTGAATCGGGCCACAAAGGGGAACATTTTTCAACTTTAAATCAGATAAAAGTATTGGGGTAGGTAATAATTTTTGAGGTAAAAATCGAAGAGAGTCGTGTCATCAATTGAAAATCCTGAATGTTCGTTTTAGAGGCAGTCGACTTTTTATTCCGTTTGCTTGTGACGAACCTGAATTGAACGGTTCAATTTGAACCAGTAACGTAAAAAAAAGTAGAGGACTAGTATTTGGAGTCTATTGGGTGCATGTGTGGAAACCAAGATTACATTTTATAGAATGGAATTGTGGATACCTATAGTCAATGTGGTAGGTGTGGTAGGTTTGAGTCATGAAATAAGTAAAACAAATGAACTTATATATTCAAAGAATCAGAAGTTACGAGTGCCTACAGCCACAGCATTTAGAACAGACCCACACTAAGAATGAAAAATCATAAAATTTAATGTAAATATAAATGTAAAATAAAAAATAAACTAATTAATCTTTTAATCTTATCTGTGAAAGGAAAAACCTCTTTCTAAAACCTGGTTTAATGTTATGAAAACCCTTTATCCTCATAACCACGGTCCTGTAAGAAGTTTAACCCTCTCGCTCGAATTTCGTCAAGCAACGTAGTGTAAAAATTCTGACGTTACATTACAAGGGTCGATGGTGATTTACGACGCGTCTTAAGCAAGGACATAACATCAACCTGTGTTCCCCTAAGGGGTAGCAGAGGTGTGTTATATGTAGTACCGTCCATGTTTTGCCAGTTATGTTTAAGCTCCTTGTAAAAGGGAGCTCACATAGAGTGCCCTCAACCGTTGACCTAGTCTGTCTTTCCCCAACTATGAGGCGGCTGGCTTCCTGTCTAGCCAGATGCAGCTGAATACCAGTAGGTATTTAACATGGAGCGATTGCTTATTTGACCTCCACAACTCAGTTACAGTTACAATACCCCTTGTTAACACTGTTGGTAAGGCTTCTGACTACCTGTATCTAACGATTATCCAAGATCTACTCCAATAATACATTGCTCGAGCTGGCATCAAACCTAGGACCAGGTCAGCAGTTTCTAGACCAACGTAGTATTCAATCAAGAAACAAAGAATAATATTGAAATGTCGAGAGATCATCTTCATTAAAATCGTATCAACGAGGCTTAAATGAAGGATATTATTATCTCATTGAAATAATCAAATGGCTGTGATATTATTAATTATGATGGACCATGATTCTAGTTAAAATTATAGGTGAAAATGATAATTGAAGTCTTGAATTCATTCCTAATAATGATTACAATTGGCTGTTTCGTAGATACCGTGAAGATAAAAAGCGATGGTAGCTACTGTTTATTGTTTGTTCTTTTGTCACACTTTGAAGACGAATAGACTGAGCTTATTTAGATGTTAAGGAGCATACAAGTAGATGTCAGGACAACTGAAGGGGTCCGCTAGGACCAATGCCTGCCGGGGTTGCGGGAAAGTCCGAAAGGGATACCGTGGCCCCTGGCAACGTACAGGCAACCGAAGGAACACGGGTGGGTTTTGGTCAGTAAGAGTCTGACACGCCCTCCTGATCCCCCCTGAGTGGAAGAAGTTATTTGTTAATTTCACTCCCAAAAAAAGGGGCATACAACGAATACCTTGAAATAACACTAGGTACTTTTATTCCAGTGACAAGTGTTTATGGATCTCAAAGGCGACGCGAGAAAAGTGACTGGTAGAAGCTTATAATTAGGGTTCCGCATCCAAAGGGTGCCAACGGGACCCTTATCACTAAGGTTCCGCTATAAGTCCGTCCGTCCGTCTGTCTGTCAGAGGGCGTGTACTACTATGGCCGCTATACCGACAAATATCAAAAATAAAATAATTTAAAATTTTTACTTTATTTTACCAAACAAGAAACGTGTTTTTCGGCCTTTTTTGCTCGATTTTAAGCACCTCTCTTGTTATTTACTCAAGTATTTAAAACAAAATGTAGTGTTGAATATTGTACGGTAGTACAGTACGACAAAATTCATTCGTGGATCTTTGACAGTCGTTACGAGTCGTCAGAAGCCCGAAAGTCTGACACCAGTCTTACCAAGGGGTATCGTATTACCCAGTTACTGGGTTGTGGAGGTCAGATAGGCAGTCGCTCCATGTAAAATACTGGTATTCAGCTGCATCCAGTTAGACTGGAAACCGACCCCAACATAGTTGGGAAAAGGCTAGGCAGATTGAGTACAGTACGACAAAACTAAGATGTAGCATACATTTTAAAATCTGCATTCATTCATTTCAATTTTACGAATGCATTATGGTTATATACGAGTATATGACTTTACAAATTATTGCGTTTGAGTAAAGATCATTTTCACCTAAAGCAGAAATATTGGTGAATTTGAAGGCGCACTCAGTTCGGATGGTGATCGGTTTTACGAATTTTGCCGATGCTACATATAAGTTGTGTCGTACTGTACGGAACCCTTTGTATGCGAGCCTGACTCGCACTTGGCCTCATATTTTTAAATATCTGTTGCTATAAATAAAAAAAATAAATAAAATATCTTTAATTCAGACCTAAATTAGTCCGTAAGTTGTTAGTGGTTAGTGACAGATTGTGCTTATATGTTATGTTAGTGTTGTTAGTACTTGAATTAATTAGTATAATTTAGCACAAACCTCTTGCTATTTTCACCCAGTACCTTTGGATAGGGCAGTCCGGTCTGCCAGCAATAATTTTCAGGATACTGTTACGAGAGTTACGTGTTACGTTTTTCTCATAACAAAAAGTTTGGATAACTCGTGTGTGATTATTGTTACAGTTGCTCGGGGAAGCAATAAGTGTCAAATTACATGAAATAATTTACTATTAGAGAGTAGTGCTATAAAATGTATGCTACAAAGCTACATGAAATTTTAAACAACAAATTTATCGTTGCAGTAGCTCGGTACTGGTATTCATCCGATAATCGATTTTTATATCGTTGTAGCTTTTAGAAAGTTTAAAAACATCTACAGATAAGTAATATAAATATTCTGTACACCTGCAAAGTTTTTCCTCCTTGCGAAAATACAGCTTATTTTTTTGTAATATTTCGCTGAAATCATAAAGTTACAAAGTTTGTCGTCAAGTATTTGATTTGATCTAAATTATGGAGGGCCAAATATTTTTACAGCGAGACGGATTTTTCGCAATCGAAATTGTATTGTATTTAAATTACAATCCTTATGAAGCACTGAATGCTTCATAAGGATTGTAATTTAAATATTTTTGTGATGAAATAAGTCAGAGATGCTAAGAATTATTTAACTGAATTAACTATTTTAATCTTTTAAATAATATCAATAAAAATGTCTCAAGTACAAAGCTTAGATTTTCAAAGAAAAATAAATTCCTGGCTTTGACATTTGTAGGACTCGAGGAAATGAGCCGAAGCGTAGTAAATCAGTGATCTGCTACGACTTTATATAAAACGTAGCTGCGTAGCCGTGACGTCATATCAGCTACGGCGTAGCAACTTCGTAGGCTACGAAAATGTATGAACGATTTGTGTAGACCATGCTCGAAGTATGTAGGTATGATACATATTTAGGTGGTTGCTATTGTTCATATTGTTGTATTCTTGAAGTTTCCCTAAGTGATCGATCCAAAGATAACTGACACAGCCCAAAGAATTGCTTAACTTAAGTGGCAGTGGGCAGGGCACATTGCTCGCAGAACAGTGGCCGATGGGGCCAAAAGATTCTGGAGTGGCGACCGCGTACCAGTTAAAGTGGCGTTGGCCGCAGGAATCCGCTGGATGCAGGAAGCATAGAACTGGTCGAAGTGGCGGTGCTTGGAGTTGGCCTATGTCCAGCAGTGGACGTCTTACTGCTGAAAAGAAGAAGGAGAAGATATTGTTGTAACCACAATGTATGGCGACCGTAGTGGTACACTAGTCGAAAAAAGCTCTCGAAGACATTGAAGCTTACATTTTAAAGTGTTGTATTTATGATTTTTTGACATACTTCATATAACGACATTAAGTGCGGTTTAAAAAAAATTAAAACCGCACATAATCTGAAAAAATCATAAATAAATAGTTACATAACCGTGTGCAAGAATACGAGTATAAATAAGGGTTATTCTCTCGGTTCCGGAGTTAAAAGCAATAGCTTAATTTTTTATATATTTTTTTTAAATATCAGTTGCCATTTTGTTTACCAGATTGTATTCTATTATGTATTTATGCATAATATTGGCTAGGTATTAGAAGCAATTTCAAACAAAAAACCGACGTCTTCGAGAGCCTCTTTCGATCCACAGTGCGGTATGGTGGAATCTTATATTCAACAGCTGATGATGGTTACATTGAAATGTGATTAGTAGTCAAAGCACGCGCTGTTGGACAATCAAGGCAGAGGCAATAACAAAGAACACACTCACTTCCGCCTAGCATTCGTGATTTAAAAACAGTTTCACAATTTAAATATCGAGTAAAAGAGCATTATCTTTCCTCTCTACTGTGAGTATTTATATACCTATAATATGTATGTTTATTTATTTAAGCTTTATGTATTTATTTAAGTATATGTTAATTTATTACGTTATACGTGTAGGTATATTTGATATGTTTTATTATAAGACTTCGCAAATTCATATTTTTCTCTTTTTGTTCTCATACACTATTGTCTACATTTCTTTCTCATTTCTCCTTTCGCAGGTCTGCTGGAAGAAATTTCTTGAGAAATAAGCAGTACCTTTGTACTCCAATTATAATTATGTCGTATCTGTATGTATTTTACTGTGTGTACATAAATAATAAAATAAATAAATAAAGAAGTAGGTCATAATGGGTTTGGTATATGGAAAACAAATATATTCATAAATTTTGGTGTCTGCCGCCAAGTCCCAACATGAATTTGCAGAACAGAAATAGAATCGCGGCTTAGTTTTCGACTGTCATGATGATATCGCGCCCAAGGTTTATGGTTCTTCAATCGTTTGTATAATATCGCCATTTTCTTAGGAGGCTTTCTTATAGATTCAGTTTCGAATATATTCTTGAATTTATTGAAAGAGTCTATCAAACTTACCCTCTTAGATTAGATTAGCCAGAAACAATTGAAAATCAGTTTTCTTTCATTTGTTTTATACATGTTTATTTGAATAGTATGCATCTGCATGAAAAATTCAAATCAAAATTTGATTGAAAACATAACAGTTCAAAGTGAGTAGAATCCTAAATCTATACAAATCTATACACTCATTCATTAAATTCATTCATTCAAATAAATGGAATTGAAGTGTCTGTTTGTAATTTCAAAATAATAGGTTTTTACTAAATGCATACGAAAGTATATACAGTAATTATAAAAAAAAAAAACGATTTTAAATTTCTTTGTGTCTGTCCGTCTTTTTGTTCCGGTTAATCTCCGAAACGTCTGGACCGATTTTGAGAGAAGTTTCACTGGCTGATAGCTTATGTAATAAGGAGTAACTTAGATTTTAAGAAAAACAATAAGTGTGCACGCGGGCGACGCGGCGCGTGGACAAAACAGCAGGTAGTATAAAATAATATTACTCTCTACTATGTACCAGTTTACCTATATGAGATGGAATAGCTCTTTATTATATTAAAAGGTTCTGTCACAGTGTGAGGTTTTTCGTTTCTGTCTCCTCACATTATTAACGATTCTCTCAATAGAATTGTGAGTGCATGTTCTTAATTTTAGAACTGCTAAAAGATTATATATTTATAGTATAATAGTTCCTGGTCGACCGACCTCTGCTCGGGTCAAAATAGAGAACGCTCATGTAATAGTATATGATAGCTCATACTTATTTCATGTATACTAATTCCATGCTGCCATGTCATTATTCTAAGGTAGCCATCTTGTTTTAAACATTGGGCGACCGAGCTCTGCTCGGGTGAAAATACGGAGAAATCGAATTTTCCCAGACATGAGACCTACCTAGATCGATTTTCGCCCCCGTGAACCCCTATACTGCAACTTTCACCGAAATCGTTAAAGCTGTTTTCGAGAACGTATATCTAAACGAACGTATATCGAATATATATATATATATAAATATTGCTTGTTTAATAGTCTAGGATATATTTGTAGGAAATACGTTACTGAGATCACTAGTCGGGACGCCAGCGCCGCCTAACGGCACTCGACAGAGTCTACAACATAACTCGGACCGGCTGGAGCTAAGCAGACTTCATCGGTAGCGGTCCAGCAGTGAACACGTTTAGAACATATCCCGTGTTCTGAATAGTTGTGTCATGTACCTATAGTGTGTGAATTGCTAATGTGATTAATGTATGTGTGAATTATAATTTGATCTGAACTGAAAACGGTTTTTCTATTGCGCAATAACCAACACTACCTATAGTACGCCCACAGTAGTTAAAATGTGGCTGATAATAACGAAAGAGACACATATCCCCCTCCGTCATATTTATGATAGGAATTATTATTTAAGTTTAATTTAGAGAGGTTTTCACGACCGCAGACCTAATTAATGCATCGTTATGTGAAATCAATGTAAAAGATTAAAGTAATTATGTCTTGGAACGTATGTGTTTCACCTTTCAGCGAGGCATCCTCAGGATGACAAATGATCCTGAGGATGCCTCGTTGAGAGGTGAAACACGTGTCGATTTCTTGCAGAGTTCTTTAACTGTATTTTATAATGGATTTCCGCAAAGGCACGCCTGAGTCAATTAACTACCGATAAACGTCCACAAATTAGAGCCATAACATTAACTTGGGTTCTAGTTCAAGTGCCTATTCTAAAACCTACAGATATTATTACACAAGTAAGTACATACTTCGAATTTAATAGTCTGTCTGGCTAGGTTAACAACGTTGATGGGTTGGTATGAGCTATGGATGTTTATGTTATATTAGTGGTTATAACACACATTAGTGTTGAAAACGGTTATGTTACAATTAATAAAGTCTTACGGCCCGAAAGTCTGACAACCAATATTACCACGGGGTATCGTATTTTTTTTTTTTTAAATTTCCTTTTCAATGTCCCGCTATGATTTTATAGACTTCCACTTGTGTTTTTTTTTAAATACCGTTTTTTTTTTAAATGTCTTCACCTCCGTTTTTTTTTCATAGTCCACAATATTTTTTTTTATGTTTAGTTACCTCGATAAAATAACTCATAAGCTATTAGAAATAATAAACAGAATCCAAATCGAGTCAATAACATAGGATATATGGCAAACGGTACTAAAAAACTAAAAAATTGAATAATATGAAAAATATTAGAACGAAACTACGAAAATTATAGAGGAATATTGAAAAAAAAAAAGACAAAAAAATAAAGATAGAAAAAAAAGACCCCCCTTTTAAAGTTAATTTTCGATAATTTTTCATGAGTATTCAGAAAAACACGGGCATGTCCATGGGCGACATTGTACAGAATTCGAATCACCGAACACTAACACACTTCTAAATCTCCATTTACCAATTTAATTCCTCCACTATTGCTCCCAGGGTTCCTCTAAATTTGGCCTAAATCGTCCGAGAGAAAGCTTACACATAGATTCACATTATCAGCAACAACATATCATTTTAACTGTTCCCATTTAATTCTAACAGCACCGCAGAAACATTAGATTCATTAACTGAAATTCCCCTTTAATGATGAGGCGAATGTGAAATAGTATCGCACCGGATTCTGAAAGTTTCCCGAGAATTTAATGAACTATTTAATGTGTGAGCACTGCGAATTATAGTCTTGTGCTAAATAGTTAAAAGCGGGTTGTGGTTTGAAGTTAGACGTACAATTGAACGTATTAATAGGCTTATTTTTATAAAAGTTAGTGAACGCAGTATTGAAGAGCTCCGTGATGAAGTTTTTACTCGTAATACCTACAAAGTTGTACTTTTTCCTATTGAAGTTAATAAACAAACAAATAAATCTGCCAGGCCTTTTCCCAACAATATTGGGGTCGGCTTCCATTCTAACCGGATGCAGCTGAATACTAGTATTTTATATGGAGCGACTGCTTATCTAACATCCACAACTTAGTAAATGGGTAATACGATACCCCTTGGTAAGACTGGTTGTCAGACTTTCGGGCTTCTGACGACCCGTAACGACTGTTAATGATCCACGAATGACAGCCGAGACTAACGGTTTAACGTGCTTTCCGAGGCACGGAGGAGTCTCAGTATGTAAAGATGGTCATCCATCCCTAGACCAACCCAGGCAAGCGTAGCTTAACCTGATGGATCGACCCGTGCGGGAGTTAATTCTTAGCCACGAGGTCCTCCTGTCTATAAAACAAACAATTATCCGAAAATCTTTGAATAATATATTATTACCGTGTTTTGTACAGGGTGATGAGTTATGAGATGGATATAACCAGGCTGCAAAGCCAGCTACTGGATTGCTTCGTTTTGCTAAGTAAAGTCTCCACCATTACACACGTCCATCATAAGTAATTGCATGATTGTTTCGTAATTGTATGTCACTGCAATTTCAGGAACAATGTTTCCCAAAATTGCAGTGACACACAACTTCAAGCTTCTAAGACGCAGGCTTCCTGCCTAGATGAGAAGTCAAACTTTCGACTTCAAACTATGTCACTTTTGTACATTGTACTATTTGATTTTTGTGTACTAAATAAAATGTATTATTATTATTACACAGAATTACACCAAAGTAAGGGTATCCGGATATCGACCTATTGGAGATGTAATATGTAGGGTCATTAGTTTATGTTCCACGCTCCAGGGGGTGCGGGGCTATTTATGCCCCTGCCTTCCCCAATTAGTTCAGAACCCCATGTCAATTGGTGAGCTATCTTCCCGTTTACTTTTACTGTTACAGATAGGGATGGGGCGACACCAGTTTATGCGAATGGGCTGAAAAAGACCATAATGCCTGATTGTTTTTCTTTTTGAAGACCATTGGTATAAAAGTTTAAAAAAATTGTAGGTAATGTAATGTTTTATTTTAGTTTATTTGTGAAGAGGTGTAGATTATTTGCTATTTATTCAAGACGAAAATAAGGTAAATCTTTTCTTCATAAAAAACCGGCACCGTGTGTAGTATTAGGAAAAAAAAAAAACCAAACAATAATTTGATGTTTGAGGAAATAATCACCAAAAAGTTTGAAATTACAAAAAATACTTTCCGCTTATAGAACCCCCTTTTTAATAATTTATCAAAGATTTGTTTGAAAAGGAAAACCATAGCAAATGCATTAATTCACTTTAAAATAAACAGTGAATAAGATTGAGCCACGTGAAAGAGGTACTTAACTGACTATATTTGATCTTTGATAATACTTATCATCTTCATTGTTCTTGATACTTTGTCTGTGTCCATAAGTATATATCGGAAGGGTCATGAGTACGGGATGTCAATTGACAACGAAACGCAAATGTGAAGTTGGCGCGCTTCACGCAAGTGTGAAGTTGGTGTGAGATGTTTCGAATGTGTTTTTGCCACCAAAATGTTAATGCTACGGAAGATTATATGGTCACTAAAGCTACGACTTCCTACAAGAGCGCTGGTCGCAACAAAACGACCGTCATGAAAATGGTTTCAAAAACGCTCTCTAGGAACACATAATAGCTTACTTTCATAAATAACGTTTCAGTAACGTCATTCGCCGGTAAATTGCGAACGCTTTGGGGACCACTGCAGTCCCAGGAAACCCTAGGTTTTTACCTTTTTTACGACTATGGTAAAGCCAAAGGAGGGTTATGATTTTGACAGGCTATGTAGGTATGTTCATCTGTTTTCTCATAACTCTCGTAATTTAATAATATACCCCAAAACAGACTAAAACAATTATGTATCCCACTGACTGTTTTCAATAACACTAAAATCCCTTCTAAAATGTTATGTAGGCTGCTTATCAAATTGAATTTGATCCCTCAATGATTCGTAACCCCAAAATAATAAAAATAAATTGTATAATAATAATTCCATTTAAATTTGTTTAAGGGGCCTCTGCGAGAAGGCCGCGGCCCCTCGTACGCCTTCCAAAGGACCGGGATCCATGGTACCGATCCCGGAATTTGTTTACAAATAAAATTAAAAATAAATCGTACAGATTACGTGTGACTCCAGTTATTTGAAAACTGAATCCGATGTTATTTTTTTACGATGTCTTATGGTTAAGCTACGCTTGGGTTGGTCTGTGGATGGGTGACCATCTTTACATACCGAGACTCCTCCGTGCCTCGGAAAGCACGTTAAGCCGTAGGTCTCATTTTGGCTGTCATTCGTGGATCTTTGACAGTCGTTACGGGTCGTCAGAAGCCCGAAAGTTTGACAACCAGTCTTACCGAGGGGTATCGTTTTACCCAGTTACTGGGTTGTGGAGGTCAGATAGGCAGTCGCTCCATGTAAAATACTGATATTCAGCTGCATCCGGTTAGACTGGAAGCTGACCCCAATATAGTTGGGAAAAGGCTAGGTTGATGTCTTGTTTATAACTTTTAACATGGCATTTATTTCGTAGTTGGGTTTTAGTTAACTTTTTTACTTATTAACGATACAACGCCAGTGACAATAAAGCTTAAAGAATAGGTTTAGTTCTTGTTTACACTGCACACAGTACCTAACTCTTTATTCAAAACCTTAGTTTTTAGCTTTGTATTTGGCTACGAATTTGTCTTTCAGTGCTGCCGAGATTTTTATTTACTTAATCATATATTCAACATCGCGTCGATGCGGCATAATTTTCAAGCTCCAATGCATCGGCAGTGCCACGTAACTTAAATAATATTTTGATAAGTTAACTTTGCCCGTCTGCGAGAGTCAACATACCCGGGACTCCATGTTTTCACAGCACTCCTTCAAATATCGAATGATAAACAGCTGTCTATGCCAAACGAATACTTTTTCCAAGCAAATACGTAGGGATTTCATTTGACTAATGTCCGATTCCTTGTATCTACCAACCGTAGTTTGTAACGTTCTTTTGTCTTCGACAATATTGATGCTTTGTTTTAAAAAGCATTTTGTTGTAAGTACATGAAATGCTTGCTTGCTATTTGTCTTCAGGAACCAGGCAGAACTAAATAAACATAACTGTCTTGTTCCTGTGACAGTGAAGGAAGTTTCGAAAGCAATTAAGAGATGTTATAAAAATACCTAAGAGCCTGTGCACACGGGCGCTGTGGCGCCGTAGTGTTGTTTAGCCGCGCCGCAATATTTCGTAACAGCGGCGCCGCGCCGCAAAGATTTCGCCGCACTGGCGGTCACACGAAAAACCGAAGCGGTGCCGCCCCGGCGTTGCAATACGTATAGGGGTATACGCATTGCAACGTCGGATTTCTCCACCTCGTCTTGTGGGCTGCAACTCCGGTTTACGTGAGCGACGCTGGAGCGCACCGTATGCCATACCATGGATATTTTTATGTTAAACGCCGCAGCGACACCGCTCCGGCGCCGCACGACCGCCGCAACGCATCGTGTGCACAGGCTCTGACATAAACAGAACCATTCCGCACTCCAATATTTTGCAAGAAACAAATCAATATCAATTGACACAAATGGTCTACATGACTGCGGTAATAAACCCAATATTTCTACTACATTTGTTTTATGACGGAAAAACTGCGCGTACTGTGATAGCATACAAGTACACCGTAGCGCTGTACTTGTACTTCGAATATTTTTCTTACATCAGTGAGAAAAATATTCGAAGTACAAAAAATATTTCTAAAGAATATTAAAGGCTGGTATTATACCTTCTCCAGTGTCTTCAAAACCCTAATTGAGCAGAAACCTCAAGTAGGACTCGAGAAAACGATCGGATGAAAGAAAATGTAGATATTCGTACAGGCTTCCAACGTATTACCGAATACATACTTCAATCGCCAATATTAACGATCGATTTACTTTTCAAACCAATTTGATTTAAGGGGGATGCGTTAAGGTAGCCCGCGAAATTCATATCTTCTTTAGTTTTTTGCAATTTGCAGGTCAGTGTCAGGTTGTATATTAATTAAAATATGATTCGCGACCGTAACAAATATGGCTTTATAGAATTATAATCATTTGAATCAGTAATACAAATCCTTAAGTTAGCATAATCCTCAAATGTCATGATTTCATGAAATAGTCATTCAATAGGATTACAGTAACTTAGAGAGTTGTATTGATGATTATAATTTTATAAATAAACATTGGATACGGCCGCGAATCATATTTAGATCAACATACAACCTGATACTGATCTGCAAGCTGCAAAAAACCTAAGAAATTTTGAATTTCGCGTGCTGTGACGCTTTCGCCTTAAGAACACAATTCAATTAAAACTGGCATCATAACCTTAGCAACCGATAAAAAACCGATTATCTCTTCATGGCTTTTGAACCTGGAAAAACCGATAAAGCCAATAAATAAATAAGAAAAAAAGACAGTTTATTCCCTTTTCAAATGCAGGAGTTCCTTTATAAATTCTTGGTCGGCTATAAATGATATTTCATAGCTAAAGTTGAAACGGGATTGCCAATCAAATCAATAGCGAGTCATCGAATCTACTTTGTACAAAGTGGGCCGGATCCGACGAACCGGAGTGAAATTTTAAGGGTCATAAATATAGTACGGCCTCAAAGCTCGGATCGATTTTATTACACTTATTTTTAGATAAAGATCTGGTTGTTTAACATTTAATAAATGGCAGATACAATAACGTGATTTGAAGGTTAATTGTGTGTTTATAATTTGGTTTTAATGCAGCGTATTGAATATAGGTCGCTGACAAAGGGGCCGTAGCGTTTTTGCAGTAATATTCTGGTGACCTCCCGACCCATACTGCCCTTTTGCAATATCGTTACTGTTGTCACGAAAAAAGACATATTAGTTAAGCGTCTCATTGGGTCATTATCATCAATTGCCACATCGAAAAAATGCTGTCAACGTATATCTATAAACGTACTTTTGTATGTTCATGATACCAAGCACCCCTTTTTTTTTTGAGGGTGGGAAATCTTCATATTCTCCCGCTCTGGGCAGAGCGAGAGGGTGTGTCAGACTTTTACTGACTAAAACCCACCCATGTTCCTTTCGGTGCCTGTGTGCCGGGGCCGCGATATCCCTTTCGGACAAACCCGCAACCCCAGCAGGATAACAAGCACCCTTAATGCATAACACACCCGTAACTCAGACCAAATAAAAAACAAAGACAGAGCGCTGTCAACAGTGATGTGAAGCCGTTTTCGTAAACATGTATGCACTTTGTGTGGTGTAGTTTGATTGTAGTGTCATTGTAAAAGGTTATATATGTGTGCCTGTGAGCGTGTATGCACAGAGCGGCGGTGTAGTTTTGGAATGCTTCACTTTATTGTTCGCAGCGCTTTGTCTTGGTTTTTTATTTGGTCTGAGACCCGTAATGACAATCCCTTTCATGTGACAGTAAAACAAAATCCATTGCTTCATTTGTTTGTAAAATCCGTCAAAAATAAGAAAGAAAGAAAAGAAAAAAGAAAAGAAAAGAAAGAAAAATTAATTTTATTGATTTGATTAAGTAAATAACGCATTGGTTATTGCTGAATTGTCAAAATTAAAGGGATTCTCTTTCCGAATGTTTTATGTCGTAGGTGTCATGTTCTAATTCTCACTTAGGTACTTAAAGTATTTAATACTTATGTAAATAACTTAACTCCCACATCATTGTTGAGAGCCAAACGTTGGTGTTTCTCTTTTGCAAGTTAAGTTTGAAGTTTAAACTTTGCTTATTCAGACTTAAGTCTGATCAATGAGCTGTGGTAAGTGGTAAGTCAATTACTAACTTAATTCGAACTTGATAACTTTGATGAAGAATTTAATCAGTAATTGAATTTAAATTATTGTTTACAGACAGCTATTTTTTGTTTTATGTTAGTGAAGCAACACACCGACTATTCGTTTTACCGCTTATTTTATCAATTACAAATAAAACAAATAAAAAATCAGATTTTACAAATATGTGAAAATAAATAAATAATCATATAAATATTTTATGTAAAAACTATGATTATATAAATAATCACATATTTCAATCAATTACTCCATTGTTTTTTCTGAATCAGACAAATAACGCAGAGATCGCGAAGAGCTATAGAGCCGCCCATTGTATATATATATTTTTTTTTTTTTGTGGTGTAATATAAAGTATATATAAATAAATAAATAACCTGTTCCAGCAAAAATACTTCCTGAACACCCTAAACACGTAACGAACGGACATCATAATGAGTTTTTATGAATTAATTTGAGCGCGCGCCCTCTGCCTGATATTCCTGATTTATACAGGCTCAAATTAATCGCGGTAAACCTCCCCTGGCTTTCTGTGTCGTTCTATTGTTTCTTCCCTTTTGTTGCGTGACATATTGTAAAAAATTAATTACAAATGATACTGTTCCAACGAATTGAAATTAACAATGTCACATTTTGTTTTTGAAAGATAAGATATAACATAAATGCTGCCGTTTTGTGTTTCATTTGGTTTGGAATTCAGTAAGTATTTTGCGTGTTGTGAAAAATACTTAGTGAATTATAAATATATCACGCCTTAATCATAATATCACGTCTGTAAATGACACGCCAAAGGGTTAGGTATACCTATAGAACAGGGTACATTTCGTCAGTTATATTAAAGTCCCATGTAATAGGGGGCGAGCCTATTGCCATCAACCAGGCGCAAATCCGGATTCCGATATTTTATTTTCGGATTTACCATTTTGTCTACTCAGTTTGGAGCCCCACTCTACTCAAGTTTGCAGAGCATGGAAATAGGAGTAGTACCTATGAAATACTGATTAAATCGGGCTAGTTAAATAATTGCGTTTTCATAAAACTTTTTCACACTACCTTTTTGCAGCACTACCATTGTGAAATGCATTCTCCGAGAGGCCAAATTTTAGCCATTATCAAATCAATTCAAATGCATCTGCGACCATAAATGCTTCACAAATAGTTGCGTGCGCATGGAGTGCTCATACAGAGCCGTTTTAGATACAGCATGTTCACAAAGGAGCAGATATAAATCTAGTGAGCCAATGCTACAGACATAAAAGCTTTACGACGTATGGCAGGGATTGTACTTTTTATTTGCATGCGCATAGTCGCGACAACGCCGCTCTACAGACTTAATAAACAAAGAAAAGTGCGCTCCCTGTATTTTTATTGCGACGCGACATTTTGCAATTTCGTATTTCGTGAATGGAACTGTTGAAAGCGAATTAGTTACGTGCAATGGTTTGATTTTAAAGCTTACTGCACTGTCATGAAGTCGCTGTATCGCCTTTTTATGTTTCAAGTGTTTTTTTTATTCAGTCGTGTCTACTAACGACATCGCCCTGTTGTCTGTAATCATTACTTAGGTAGTAACAAATTTCACTGAGATTAGAACCATTCCACTTCGCTTACATTTATATACAAACTATAATAACAGAAGATACACAACAAGACTCATTCCATAGTCCGAAACTTTTATCTGACAGTTCGAACTTCTCTCCATTCGTCAAACAATTTCTTAGGCAGACATCAGGTCTTGTTTATCATGGCATATAGTTAGAAATAAAATATACATACGATAATTTGTGAGATGGAAATACAGAAACTATAAATGGTAAATAGAACAAAGTGGTCAAAGGAACCATGAAGATTTTTTTTCAACAAGTTTGCATTTTTATATTATTGTCAAAATTTATAGTTTAGACACCCTCTGTTTTATTGCACTCAGTGTTGTTGATACGTTTTGACCAATTTGGTCCAATTTAACATAGTTATTTATTTTCTTTTGTATAAAACAAAAGAAAATAAATTTATTCTAATCTAATATATTATTATAAATTATTTCTCCTCGAACTAGAACACCGTATACGAATTACACCAACCGAGATGAAGTATAATGTATAGTTGTCGCGTTTTAGCGTGGCAATAGCGGTCATTGCCCTTTCCCTAATATCTCTCAGTATGAACCCAAACAATAAACCATGTATGGTTTTTCATTATTGGAACATGTTGAAGATCACTGTAGATTGATTCATGACGTTAACGTACTTTATTTCAGTTTTTGAAGAAAAAAAAATGCTAGAAAATGTATATTGGTCAATGACCGCTATTGCCATGCTAAAACGCGAAACCTATATTAAAAAACAAGCGAAAAGTATCCTGTATATAAATCGTCGGTGCATTTAGCGAACTGCATAGTCGGCAAGTGAGAGACGATTCACAAAACGCCTTGTTTCAATAGAGATCCAAAATCTCGAATAGTGCTCTTTGTGTCGCGGATTTCGACGACGACATTTTCTCGACGGTAAAAGCACTTACGTTAAAATTGTGTATATGTAAAATAGTTTTGAGATGCTTTTAACACCTGAATGTAGTATTCACTGGGGTTTTCTTTATTTCTTGATAGGATTGAGAATAAGTGGAGTGGGAGCTGACAATACTCATTAATATTGTATTCAAAAAGCAGTGTTCGATGCTGCTGTGTTCTGTAAACAGTACTTGAACAAAGATCTGTACTTACTACCGCTTGGTACTCAATACACAATCATTTATTGGATTCTACAATGATAACTTATGTCGTAACTTGAATTATAATGAGATCATTATGGATCCTGTTGGACACAGCACAATAGGGATAGTGAAAAAAAAAAAAATGTCCTTCAGGTTCTTTTTTACGTAATCAAAAGATTACGGCAATACATGACTTCACTCCCCGGTAGATTATATATTGACTTGTGACGTAGCAAGCCCCCCACTCTCCAACTTTAATGCGTTTTATCTAAACCATTTTTTATTAATATGATACTGCAAAAAGTACGTGTTTACAATTATTTTATTATCTGACTGACGGACTTAATAGATTTTTCTTTTTTTCCCCAGTCAACATCCCTATTGTAGGAGAGAAGCTTTAAAATTAATTTATCAGTCTAGATACCTTTAACTCATGTTTTAATCTATCAAGTTCAGCTGTTAACCCGTCTATTAGCTATTCTAATAATATTCTAATATGCGCGTTGCTGGTATTATGTTCTCAAAAAATACCAAGTTTTTTCAATGCTATGAATGACGTTCGAATTCTCTTTTATCTATTGGTATTTAAAAACTGAGTTTTTTTTTTTAATTTTATTACTTGCTATTTTTCTCATACATTTAAACGCTCTTACGAAAAATAAAACAAAGTGTTTTAAATACTACCCGGGGGAATAAACTTTATCTCCTAAATTCAGTTTTAAATTACATTGTATAATAGCTAATTTAGATAAACAGTAATTAAGTTCTGGTAGACCGAGCTTTGTTTAACGTTGTTAAAGTAGATACCTACTTAATTTTCTAAATTATTACCGTGAAACCTGGCAACTTTGCCAAAGGTCGTTTAATTTGCCATATACCGCCTACGAGGCACAATAATTTATTACGTCAATACAGGATTTTTTTAACGTTTGTTACCTTACATCAAATTTGAATATTTGATTAGCAACATTTTATTGTATATGACAACCAAGTATTCTTTAATTAAAATCATGATAATTTACGTTTCTTTAAACAATTTAATCTAAGGAATCACTGTTGGCAAATATACCAACCCAATGAAAAGTTTTACTGAAGTCGACTTTGCCATGTTTTTTTAGAGGCTGTCCTAGCCTCTAAAAAACATAACAAAGTCGACTTCATTAAAACTTTGCATTGGGTTGGTATATTTGTCATGTTACAAAAAAGAAACTAAAATAATCTTATTAAGTTTAGGGGTATGAGGAACAGGGTGTAAAGTTCACTCATCCCCCATAGAAAAGGGAGGATCCTCCGACCAGACGGGTGATGTGATGTCTGGCGGGCAACTGCCCAGAGGTTGAAGTCGGGAAGCTTGTATATATGTTTATCGCGTGGTAAACTCTAATTGCGCGATGCAGGATTTGTGTGACGTCAGGATGTTGTGTGACGTCAGGTCTTTGATGCGTAGTTCGCATGTAGCCATGTAGATGCCGCTACAAAGTTTTTTCTCTTACTTACTTATCCCTAATTTTATTGATACAACCCTGACAGCTATTTCTATTTAGTTTGAAAAAATCGAAACTTGGCGGGTGAATTTGCCACATTTTGGAAATTCCATTGCCAGTGTAAAATATTATACAACTGTAGTATATTTTTAGTGTGACCAAGGATGCGGCAATGATGACTGTGATTTTTTATGGTAAATCTTTTAATTTTATTCTACATTTTGGGATGGCAGTCTTACCACAAGTTAGTGATAGTCGACTTTGTCATAAAAGGTTTTGGGACTAAAATATCATTATATGTAGAATGAGTATACAATAGATTTAAGATTGTGTTTCAATAATTTATAAAATTCACTACATAACAGATTGGTTGCTTTGTATATCATCAAAGAGTTTTTTTGAGAAAAACCATTTCAAACTTTTTTACCCACCGTAAGTAAAGTGGCAAAGTTGCCAGGTTTCACGGTATCATTATCTACAGAATCTATTGCAAATTTATTACAACCCTGACTTTATATTTTGTAAACGATCTTCTGTTGCTTTTTGTTGTATCGCGCCAATAAATCAATAAAACTTTTACTTATTGCTCTTGATAATTTGAAAATATACATATTTATGTATTGTGGTGAGAAATAAAATCTTTATCTTATCTTAATATACAGGGTGTCCCGTAAATAATGGATCAAACGTAACGGGTAGGTAGCTTACCTCATTTCCAACAACTAATTTGAACAGTAAAAAAAAAACCGACAAGGTAACCAAGATTTTTTTTTTTTCGATTTTTACTATTTTCTGTACCAGCATTCAGTGTTTTTAATGCTGTTAAATTCAGAAATGTTTGACAAAAATCACACCTAAATATGATACCATTTGCAGCAACAGCATTAAAAACACTGAATGCTGGTACAGAAAATAGAAAAATCGAAAAAAAAAAATCTTGGTTACCTTATCGGTTTTTTTTTTTACTGTTCAAATTAGTTGTTGGAAATGAGGTAAGCTACCTACCCGTTACGTTTGATCCATTATTTACGGGACACCCTGTATATATTTGCATCTTTCTTCAACGAGGAACCTGCTGTGAAATGTACCCATTTACCAGTCCACTATTCAACGAGACGAAAATGCTTTGAAAAAAAAGTCTTACCCTACCATAGTAGCACAGTGTTGTGCAACAGAATAGTGTAAGGTGATAGGGTATAGTACGTGGCGGCCACTGCAATTCCTACTGCGTCGCGCTCCTATTTGCAACACACGTACGACTTTTGCTTACCTCCCGAGTTTGGCTTTGAAGATGGCGTTAGGATTTAAAATTCATAAGATTTTTATATGAATAAATTCTTTCGAAAGAAAATAGATGTAGGTAGGTAGGTGTAGGTTTATATATATTTAGTAATATATATTATAAATGTGTCTGCCTGCGACTTCGGCCGCAGTATTAAAATATATCGCATAAATGGCCGTATTTTTTTATTGCGTTGGCTATGAACCATGATTTTTTTAAACCCCAAGGGATCGTAGACCTACGTATTTGATATTAATTTCTACTTGATACCCCCCCGCGTTCTAGAGAAAAAAGGTCTTGACAGACTGATAGACAGACGGAAAGACGAACAACGAACTGATTCTATAAGGGTTCCATTTTTCCTTTTGATGTACAGAAACCTAAAAACAAACAAACTCTTTAGCTTTATTATATTACAAGAATAGATAGTGCCTTTACATAGTGAATAAGAAACAAGTTATTGGACGATTTCTTAATTTTATAATTTGTTAGTAGTTTCAGTTATACCTATATAAATTACTTATTAGCTATTAGGCTAGAGTGTAATATGAATAAAGTATCATCAACTGTGATACTTTATATATGTATATAAAAATATAAATACAACTAGCAATCTGCATCACAACTTAATAGTACATTATAATTAATACAAGTGTGTAATGATCAATGCACACGTGTTTCATTCGACATTCTTCAACACACTTGCGAAGAAAAACAGACTTGTTGTAAGAACTTATGATACAATAACGTAATTAAAGAGATGAATAACTTTAAAGAGATTTAAAAAAGCGTATCTCCGACTAGTTAATTGTTATCTGTAGCGCACATTATCGCACTAGTGCGGTAATACAAAATAAAGCGCATGCATATCTAATACACTGCATTATCAACCTGAAAGCGGTTCAATAAGAGCCACTTTACGAGCAAGTGTGTTGAAAAACTTTTTACTGGGGACAAACACACAGTGGCACCATTTAGTTTTACTTATCTTAACTTTATAGTCTCAAAATAGTTCAATCATTTGTTATTCTTATTATGTTATTATTGAGTTCAAATGTCAGGGTATGGTAAAACGTTGTAGGCGTGGGTTCTTATTAATATGCCAGTATCCAATCTGTTATGATAATGTAAGTACTTCCTACAAAGTTTAAAGGCAACCCTGTCGACATTATTCTAATATAGGTTAATTTTCCTGTTATCTGACTTGTAATAATAATAACTTAGCTGGCTGCTTCTAATTGCTGTTAATATGTACAGGCTTAAATGTATTTTATTAGGTACAAATTTCTGCCAGCGGCTTCGTCCGCGAGCCTATAACCTTCCTCTAGAATTGGGCTATACAATGCAAAAAAAAAAAACAAATCCGACTGGTAGTTCCGGAGATTACGTAATCCCTACCTACAAACTTATAAACAAACAAATTTTACCTTTTTATATTATTATTAGTACTAGTATATTAGTATTAGTACTAGTATATTAGTATTAGCATTAGCCATGCGGGTGGTGAACGAGGTTCACGAGAGGGTTGATGTATTGTGGTGCAACTTGAGTGAATTCGCAAAAGTTACATTATTTATAATATGTTATTTAGATATAGGTTAGGATTAAGGATATAGTATGTAATTTTATAGGATGTAGATTAAGGATTTAAAATGTACTTAAAAAGGCCACTCTATCGCATTGGATCGCAGATCTGTAATGGTAGTTGTAGGTAAGATTTGCGTAAATAAATAAATAAATTAGTTAAGTATTAGTATGGACTGTTTCCATTTAATACATACATACTTAAACACGCCTTCTTCCCAAGGAAGTAGGCAGAAACTATAGAACCCTACCTGCTACGCTCTTTATATAATCCAATCCAATTTAATGTACACGAGATATGTAGTTGTTGGTTTTATTACAAAATTATCATGACTCAGCTAAAAATAATGAAACAGGCTACGAATTTCCATAAGCCATGTATAACAGGTTAAACTCGTCTAAACTATTATTATCCATGCTGTAATTCACTATCATTTTCAGTCAAGCACACAACGCATCTCAATTAATTTTTAAATTTTTTATAGAACTGCACGGCAATAAAAACTTCAGGAATACCTTAAACATCTTACTTTTCATCCTTATTCTAAAATCCTAACTAATAAATTCCTAGCAATAAAAATATTGATAATTGAGTTTATTATAAATGCGAAAGTGATTTTTTTTGTTTATTTGTAATGTTCGTTTGTTTATTTGTAATATTCGTTTGTTTATTTGTAATGTTCGTTTGTTTATTTGTAATGTTAGTTTGTTAAGCTATCACGTCTTAACGGCTGAGCAGATTTCGATGAAATTTGGCTTTATAATACTTTTTATCCTAGTAGTTCGTTCCCGTGGGATAATTTCCGAACTCAACGCGGTAGCCACGGGCTTATGCGCTAGGCTAGCTTATGCTACTAAAAAATAAATAAGCTTAGCCAGTTTACTAGCCGCTTCCCTCGTGGCCGTAAACCAGTAGCAATGAGAACCTCTCTTGGGAGGCAAGCTGCAACAACTTGCCACTAGTACTAGCCTCTAGCACTTGCTATTTAGTATTGACGCAGATACTCCGTGGTACACCAGAACTACTTACGAGCAATTGAATTTTATCAACTTATTGGCGCGGCTGCAAGTTTGATAAAGAAACCTATACATTTTATATAAGTTTTATTTACAGACGTAAGTAAGATTTCAATGTTGAACTTATCGATTTTTCTTCTATGTTCTATGTTAAGGGGTTTGGTTTCCGCACTTAGTCCTTCAGATGAACCATTGTGCGTGGGCTATGGCGACTGTCGGTAGTTATTCCAACCAGCCCACCTCCAGAAGTTAATTAAATCTCCCGGTCTGTTCAGAACGTCTGTGAAAGATCTGGGTGACCCGAGGGTTTCTTTCTAATCTGTGTCTTTCGTTGGTAATTTTGTAGTTAGTTTGAGATTATTAATTTACTCGGCCTATTAAGACTTTACCTTATAAAAGCCTAAGGCTTTCTGTACATGACGCCGGGGCCACACCCGCGCCGGACCGCATGTTTGTATATACGAATGAATATCGCAAATGCGCCGCACGGGCGCCGCACTGGTGCCGCACAGATTTTACATTTTCATTCTGATATGTTCTGATATGTTTCATTTTGCGGCTCCAGCGTGATGCACAGGAAGCTAAGGTCTAATTTGAATGAAATATTTTGATTTTGACTTTGACATTACCTACCTAAAACTAATACAATTTTACACATCTATTGACTGTCGCTGTTGGAGCCGTTCACATCAAACATTAATTTATTTATATGAAGGGAAACAGGAAACCACATCGTATATAGGTCAGTTGACTTGAGACAGTGTCATTAGGATTAAAATGTTACCAAAACAAATAGAACAAAAAAAATGTTTAACATCATGGCCTGAATTCCAACCCTTTTTTCCGAGACAGCCGAATACGGGCGCTCCTAATCTTTTAATCCTCTCAGAGGTTTTATACTCTATTATGGTCTTTATTTTATGGGATTAAAGTTCATTATAATTTGTTGCATGAAACCAGTGCCGCGATTTCGTGTCCATTTAGACATTTTTATTATGATAATTATATTATTACCTATGTAGTGACATGCGATGCAAATAATAAATACTACTTCATTTTAGTTATGGAAACAATGTACTTAAGGGGGATCTAATTTAGAGAATTCTATTGATGATCTGAATGAAATAATTCTGTAAATACATATAAGTTACGGTCGCGAGTCATATTTTGATAAACATATTGATCACCAGCAAATTGCAAAAACTTAAGAAAATTTGAATTTCGCGAGTTACCCTGACGCTGTCGCCTTAATAATTTTTCATAACTTCACTATGCCATTATCTAGAAACTCATTGATTAAACGACTTGATGTTTAAATGTTTACTCTTTATACTAAAATTCTAATGAATATTCCAAAGTGCTTCAGAGACAAATAACAGATTGCTTACATTTACTTAATAATGCAATCGTTTTAGAATTCTAAAGTAAGCAAGAATTGTCCATAAGTTATTTTTATTAGCAAATATATCAATGCGAGGTCTGTATATATTTAATATGTATCGAGAGGTTATGACTTACGGCTCGGGGATCGAGGAGGTTAAAAATTTATTGAGGGTCATGATGGTGTCCAGCAGATGAAGTTTACGTGTCCTTATCGATACTTCTTTATCTAACTATAGGATTAGGACAAATGCTATCCTTTCGTGGTTATTTTACATCTGACAGCAGACTACAGAATTATGATTTTCAACCTTATAGAAACGACAACAAAGTTCACTGTGATGCAAAATAACGAATGAAATAAAATAACTGTGAAAGGATGGTAGGTTCATAAATAATTAAAATACTTTATTGCAGACCACATGATACCTATAAAACCCGATTAAAAATAATAATAATAAATAATATTTTATATTTTTTAATTTTTTATATTCTAATATTTAAAAATATAATTTATAAGTATTTAAAATGAAATAAAGGAGATAATAATAGTAATAAAATAAAAAAATAAAAAATCACTTATCAAATTTGAAATTCAACTCAAAATTCTAATTAAAAATGTTAAAAATGTTAACTTTATATTTTTAATTTACTACGATTAGTATTTACATGCAGGGTGACAGGGACGAGAAAACTTTTACCACATTGTTATATAAATTGATTTCATAACAAAACGCGACAGTTTAAAAATATAATCAATTTCCAATAAACTGATCCCAGTGAGAACCTTAATAAATCTGGAAAGTATAGTCGCAGAAAATAATAGAATTTCCCTAAATTAATCGTCGTTCAGATCCTTCATTAACGATGCCTTTGGGAGAGCTTAATATGTGCGATTTAAATAATTGTATTTGACTGAAAATAATAGTTACCTATTTATTTGTTTACACAGTCCTTTGCGTGTCTAGCATGAAGTTTAGTTTTGATATATTGTATTCTGTCAGAACACACCTGGGTCATACACATAGACATGTTCAGGCATTATTACTCAAATTTTAATGACATAGCACACAACTTTAAGTTTTTTAATGCTAAAAGAGTAACTGTTTCATAAACAGAGCTAGAGGGAATTACAAAAAAAAAAAATATAATCATTTAAAAAAATAAAATTATATGTTTAAAAACCCTTCTGTGGACTGTTCAAATACGGAGTAACTATGTTTAAAAAGCGAATTCGTTTAATTTAATTCAATATTTTTTAAGAAACCTTTAATATTTAATTGCGATAGATAATAAACTTGTATAAATTATAATCAAGCAAAAATAATAGAGTATAAATTCGTCAAAATTTCTATTAAACATACGGTTACACAAAACATCGACCATTCTGTGGACCTAAAATAACACACTAAATTACTATCTACCAAACCAACTGTACAACATTTTAGTTTTATACTGGCAACACTCGACAATCTGTCAGTCACCATTGCGAAATTACGAAACGTGCGCACGGTGTTAGTAAAATAAACAATTTCCTCTGCTTTTTAAGTATTTTGTCAGAGATCAGTGCTACTTTTCTGTTCCTGGCATATTTTGGTAAGTACACATATAATTTACTCATGAATCCGTAGCCGCAATGCTTTTTGAGGAGTATATTTTGTATCTGCTTGTCTACTTTTCTAACCTCAAAAATTAAATGGTTTATGTTCATTTTATTCTAGAAAGACCATTCTGTGGACACCTTTTCTGTGGATTCGAATGTCCACACGAGATACAAATGTCCACCGAAGATATAATAATCTCTTTTGTACATTAAAAAATAATTTACTTTTATGGGGATTTAATGCTTAATTAATCGTTTGGTTTGTATGCATGCATTTATAGAATTATTACAAAAACTTATACCTATAGGAAACAACTAGCGTGTATATGGGGGCAAATGGTATAAAATATTTATTTTTTCAGCTGCCATGCCTCGTTCAAGATCGAGAATACAATTGAGTAAAGAAGAAAAAATAAGAAGGCGACGAGAGCAAAAAAAATTGAGCATGCGCCGAACTCGAGCTAAGTTAGATGCTGCTGCTATTGAAGAAAGGCGCCGAAAAGACAGAGAAAGATATCACCGAAAAAAACAAGATGGCTTAGTGAAGACTATAAAAGATTTTACGCCTAGAGAGCAGCGCCAGATACGAAAAATTTGGCGGGAAAAGTCTAAACTTAGACGT
This sequence comes from Agrochola lota, assembly GCA_947364205.1. NCBI lineage: Eukaryota > Metazoa > Arthropoda > Insecta > Lepidoptera > Noctuidae > Agrochola > Agrochola lota. Next base: position 9,100,083 of record OX376241.1, read on the forward strand.
CATAAAGAAAAAATAAGAAAACGTACAGAAGAAATAATAAATGAAAATACACCACCCTCAAGCCCTCGCTCTTCGTTTTCACGAATTGTCGCTGGAAGAGCAGTGAGTGCACAGAACAGGCGCAGATTGAAGGCTAAAAATGAATATTTGTCTAATAGATTAAATATTTTAGAGAAGAAGCTGGCTAAATATAGAATGCAAATACTGAGATTAAAAAAGAAGAAAGTACAAAACCAAAGTGCAAAAATTTGCATAAAACAAAAAATCTACGACTTCATGCTCGATGACGAGAATAGCAGACTGACCGCTGGGAAAAAAGAGACCATCACGCGGCGTAAAGTAAAAAAACAAATACGCCTGCTCAACGATACTCTTCTCAATCTGCACAAGATATTTATCCAGAAGACTGGTTTGAACACCTCATACCAAACTTTTCGGCGTTATCGACCGTTTTGGGTAATATTCCCTAAAGTTGCTTCAAGAAACACGTGTTTATGTGTTACGCATACCAATAACGATTATATAGTTCATGCTCTACACCAAGCGAAAATTATACCCTATTCTTCCTCTACTGATGTTGCCAAATCACTATGTTGCAACAATATGCTGAATGTTCTGTGCTTAGAGCGTAAATGTTTGCAATGTTCTGATAAAATAATAGATTATAATGTTATCAATGGGAATGATACAATTGTTTATCAAAGATGGATAACTAAAAATGTTACAGAGATCATTAAATGTCAATCAAAACAATGCAAAAAAACGATTAAAGAAACCGTAAAAACTTCGCAACACATGCTTGTAAACCTTTTCAAGTCAAACTTCCCCAAATTTTTGCAACATCTTGCAAACATATGCAATCAGTATAAAGCTATCAGATTCATAAAACAAAATCTTACACCTTCCGAGGGTTTACTTCACATAGACTTTTCTGAAAATTATGGTTGTAAATATTCATCAGAAATCCAATCGGCACATTTTGGTGGATCCAAAGCACAATTATCTTTACATACATGCGTTTATTACTTTACCAGTTCTCAGCCACCAGAAAACTTAATCAAGACCAAGTCTATCTGCACAGTTTCCGAAAATCTAAGACACGATCCCGTACTAATTTGTGCGCATTTAAAACCTGTCATAGACCAGATTAAATTGCTTACTCCAGATTTAAGGGTGCTGCATATACTTAGCGACGGTCCCACAACCCAATATCGTAATAAGACAATGTTTCATATGATAGTTGCATATCTTAGTAAAATATCTAACGCTGAAACTATCATATGGCATTTCAGTGAATCAGGACACGGAAAAGGTGCTCCTGACGGTGTTGGCGGATGTATAAAACGTTTATGTGATTCTGCTGTTGCAAATGGAAAAGACATTTCTGACAGCAATAGCTTTATCGAGTGCATGGAAGTCAATTGTAAGGGCATTGTAATTATTCCTGTTGACGAATCCCAAATAAGTGAAATACAAAGTATTGCAGATACAAGCACTGTTCGCCCTTTCAAAGGGACTTTTAAAATTCACCAAATTACCTGGAGCACAAACGAACCCAACACCCTCCACGTAAGAAGATTGAGTTGTATTGAATGCGCAGCGCATACTAAATGCACTCATTTTGGTATTGGTCAAATTCAAGTTCGATGTGCCTTAGACCCTTCCGAGATACAATCTTTGCCTGGAAGTTACGCATCAGTGACCCCAACAGTAACTCCATCCCTTTCTCCTAGAACAGCATCGGTCTCAACAATAACTGGACCAGGAACACCGCTCTCGGTGCGATCTCCTGTAAATACGCCGTCACCGGAATTTTCACTAAACATACGTCAACCATTAGCTCCTAGAAAGAGGCTTAACTTCGAGGATATCTACTCAGATGACTCTGTTTCATTAACACCACCCAAAAAATTCAAAACACTACCAAAGCTCTTTGATAGCTGTGACGAAAGTGATGAAAACATTTTTTAAGCCATATTTTATTTCCTGTGGACTATTTTCTGTTGAAACAAATTGATTTGAATAATATTGCACTGATCAACGCATTTCTAGAACTTTATGTTGACACTTTATTTTCTTTTGTGCTGTGATTTTCTTATTTACGAGTATTGTGTGTATTAATAAGTTTTAAGCGTGATCATGTTCTTTTCTGTCGAAAATCTGTAATTTCTGTGGTCATGCAAAATAATTAAAGTGCCATATCTTTAACATTTCTGTAAAACGATCTAGTTTGTAATGATAATTTTCATATTGTGATTCATAATTAATAATAAAGACTGATTTTGAAACAAACCAACAACTTTTTATTTCCGAAAATTTTTAACATGGTTTTGTGTTTGACCCACCTGTAGCTTATTAATAACTCAGTTCATAATAACATAAATTATGTACTTTGTTGCTTATATAATTAAATCATTGCATGTGTCATAATACTTAGAATTTCTAAAAGACTGTAATTACTTACGCATATTTTATTCAAGTTCATAGAAAACTATAATTAAAACTAGCTTTCTTAGCAAGAATTTTGAAGCGAGATTAAAATAGGTGTGTGAGGTATTACAGGGTTCCAATTAAATATGAATAGAGTCATGCTAATTGTAATTACCTATCAGGAATTCTAACCTGCAAAAGAACTTGTATTTCTCTTTTTTGTTTTTTTTTTGAGGTAAAGCAACTTCTTAGACTTAACAATGCAAGCCCATGAAGATCATTTAACCTTTTGATGCACGGGATGATATAGTGAACCCAGTAAAAGTGCGTAAAAAGTTATTTTGATTGTCGCTACAATAATTAAATATTATTTTTTATTCAAAAGGAACAACAATCAGCTACAATATAAAACAAGTAATACACAAAACTGATAGACAATATTGCAGCCCACAACGCTGTTCAAAGATTAGCTGTAGGATATGTAATAGTGAAAATAATCGCTAGGGTTACAAATACTGCTATGTCCAGGCCGCTTGTTTGTGGAATGCATAGCCAGTTCAAATAAAACGCGCGCAATCGTTACCTGTATTTAAGAGACTCGTGAACGAACATTAAGGCTTGTGCAGACCAGCGCGACTTGTCGCGCGACGCGACACCGGTTATTGTTATACTGTGAAGTTTTCTTAGAAATTGTATTGTTCGTGTCGCGTCGCGCGACAAGTCTGATCTTGTTCTCGTAGCTGTAATAATCTACAGTCGTCATTTATTTTCCTTGTTTATATAAATATTCTTAAATATTTAGAATGTTTGTATTCATGTATCTATTTTATACCATATATATATGTATTTATGTTTCTACATACTTATAATTTTGCACCAATGACAGCCCTGTTTTTATGTCCACGTAATCACTGTCCATTCCAAGGTTGCCTGGAAGAGATCGTAGAAAACGATAACGCCGTCCATTGTATGTTTTGTAGTGTTAAATTTATTTTTGCTATGTATTTTCTGGTGTACAATAAAGTATATGTAATAAATAAAATACATGATGATTTTTTTCCCATGATATTAAGGTTAATAGCAGAATAAGAGCATATTATCCATTTTGGCTAGTTATCAACGAATTTAAAGATAATGACCTATAAGCATGCATGATAAATTAACGAGAATGTGATGCGTTGTGGTGGGCAGTCCAACAATCAATAGTGTTTGCTAAAAGCCCGGCTCCCGCTCTCCAATGGGCTATACTTAGAGCAATTGTGTAATCGTTATTGGCATCTCGCATGCTCACTACAATTGGAAAATACACGGAATTGTTTTTTTTCTACTTATTCCATAATGGGTTAATGTACTAGATGTCATCACGAACGTATTTGTGGAATAATTAGGCAGAACTACTGTTTTATGCAGTCAACTGTTTGTTAAACTTGATTGTTAATCGATTTCTAAATTCAGTACATTTAAATAAGCCTATAACTTTTCCTTAATGTGGGAATAGTATCTGGGAATGCAGAAGATCGAGGGTTAAGCTAACCTTGTCGTGGTCAGTCCGTGGATGGGTGGCCATCCATTACATATCCAGACCCCTTCAAGCCCTGAAAAGTCTCGGTAATCACTCCATGTAAAATACTGGTATTCAGCTGCATCCGGTTAAACTGGAAGCCGACCCCAACAAAGAGGGCGTTTCATCAATTAGTTGTTGGCTCCATTGTTGTAGGACCAATACGAATACGCTACGCCACGCCACTACGGCGCTACCTAATACGTCCGTTTTTAGGGTTCGGTAGTAAACAAGGAACCCTTATAGTTTCGCCATGTCCGTCTGTCTGTCCGCGGCTTAGCTCAGAGACGGTTAGTACTAGAAAGCTGTAATTTGGCTTATGTATACTTACATATTAATCATGCCGATAAAGTGGTAAAATAAAATCAAGAAAAAATATTTTTTTTAGGGTACCTCCTACACGTAAAGTGGGGATGGTTTTTTTTTCCTCATCTACCCCATGTTGTGCGATATCGTTAGAAAGGTCTTTCAAAAATATTGTGAGTTTGTACAAAGCATTTTTGGATTCAGGAATCCGTTTGCGAAATATTAAGCTTTTAACTGTTTTTTTTTTGTTAGGGTCAAGTGTCCCCGCCCTTTCTACCTAAATGGTTGTACTTGGACTTGTGAAAAAAATCACAGCAGCAGTATATATAACGAAATTCAATTATTTGGCCAATTAAAAAGCATTTTATATTAACTTGGTTAAAAACAGTTTTCAAATGTCAAGATAGGTAATTATTGAGTCTATCTCCATTACTATGGTGACATTGTCAAATGAGATAATTTACGTTACTTATGAGGGTAGTTCGACGTTCTAAATTACTTGTCTTATCTTTAGGCTTTTGTCTCCTGTAAAATATTAATATTAAATAGTTCATTAGTGAGCGACAGAGAATTTATTCTAGTAATTAGTTTGTAAATAACTGGGTGGGTGGTATTTAACTTAAGTTAGCTTTAAGAGACTAGTATGACAATCTTAATCTGAAGGGGTTGGCAGAAATGTATATCATGTACTTAGGAAGTAGGTACACCCACATTTTCCACGCGCGCCTCAAAGAGATGTCAGCACCAACTGACGGGGTCCGTTAGGGCCAATGCCTGCCAGGGTTGCGAGTTTGTCCGCAAGGAATACCGTGGCCCCGGCACACAGGCAACGGAAGGAACACGGGTGAGTTTAAGTCAGTAAAAGTCTGACACGGTCACCAGTTCCGCCCAGAGCGGGAGAAGTTATTTGATAATTTCCCACCCAAAACAAACATAAAAAGGTACGCCCACATTTTAGGATTGTCCTAACTAATATTATAAATGCGTAAGTGAGTTTATTGGTACATGGGTAGATCATTACCTAGGTTAGGACATAGGCTACTTTTTATCCCGATATTCCCACGGGATCGTCACTTATGCGGGAGAAACCGCGGGCCGCAGCGAGTATTTAATAAAATAAGGGCGACCCTACCACTCCATCAACCGGCAAAATTAGACTCCGAACAGCTACTTTGAAATTCCTGATTGAAAAAAAGAACCCCATAAATAGCAGTCGCTGCGCTTGTTACTAACGAGGCCAGCAAGCGTGACAACCTTTGTAAACATTCGTCTAGAAAATATTAGCATTCAGGACAGGCATGCCAACCAAACATTTTTTATCTTTCAGTCACATATGAATACAGATGGTTTACTTCGCAAAATCATTTCAATAAAAAGCGACTCTTGCTACGACACTATAGAGTGTAATTCAGGTCGCAGTGCGCTAGCGCACCTACATTTTTATTCACCTAAAATTTGCCTCTATTTCTATCGGCTCACTGAATTGGCCCGACAAGACGAGCGCACCGCGTACTTGTACCTTCATACTTAAAATGCGGAGTGAACTATCTGTATTCATATGTGTTTCAGTGCGAAAGGTTTGTTTGCATTTACCATTTTGACTACAAAAGGTCCAAGTCTATTTCGACAAATGGCGTGACATTTTGAATAAGAAAGTGCTAACCGATATATTTTTCGAGAAGATATAGTAGTTGATTATAACCTTTTGTGTTGTCATCGAATTATCTTCCAACAAGAAAGTAATAGTATTTCATCATTTAACTTTGATGTGAGGCATCGTTCAAACCAACTTTAAAATTTAGATCAACCTTTTTTACAAATCACAAAAGTAAATTGGATCGTTCATCTATGTAAAAGATCAATATTTTATTCCTTTCATATCCGACTTCCAAACAATTGGAAAAATATGAATTGTTCCAATTATATCAAAAGGTTGGTAGTTAATTGGCCCGGTCACCGTACCACACTCGTTACTGGAACAACCTCTAGACATCGAATGTCATACACTACCGTTATTTCATTTACTAGCGCATCCTGTATTTGGTGTATGATAGCGCTCGACAAACGTTTAATACTTACGTAGTACAGTTTTTTTTAACCTCATTCGGGAATCTCTTGGTCTTCATCTCACCTGATGGTAAGTGATGATCATGCCGAAGGTGGAAGCGAGCTTCACCCGGAATCCTCAACCACAGAGGAACTGGCTATCATACTTCTAACTGCCGAAGCACAACAATGCTGTTAAAATTGGTGTTATGCGACATAACTTAGATAGAATACAGTATTGGGATGCAATAAAAGAGCCTCCAAAAGTAACAGTAGCACTGTTCGTCCGGCGAACCCGTGGCATCCCAATTGCGTAACACACTTTCTATCAGAATCAGAAGGATTGAGAAGGAAATTCCAAGAAGATTTTTCTTCTTTTGAAAAATTCAATGAATATTCTTGAAGTGTCAAAATAAAACGCATTGCCATCATGTGTTACGTAATGAACCCGCAGGGCAGTGAACTGCACTAGAAATCGACTGAAAGGGTAATCTTTTTACTTTGGCATGAAGAATACTCATGTGAAACACGTGCAGATATGAGAAAACTTTAAGATTCGGAACAACACGTGTGTCCAACTTCAACTATTTCCCAACTATGTGAGGGTCGGCTTCCAATAAAACCGTATACAGCTGAACACCAGTATATTACATTGAACGACTGACCTACACTAGCCAGTTACTGGGTAATACGATACTCCTTGACACGTGTGTCCATTGGTATCAATATAAACTGTCATGGTAACAAAGCAGGGATACAGCCCCAGTCAGGCACCCTGAAAAAACGTCCATAAATTATGATTTGCTCAACTTATTTCTCCATTAATCTCAACACACAATGAAATATAATACATAATCTCCATCAATATATTATCGCAGCGTAATAAGATTTTATTTTCTATTTCTCAGTTATCGCTCGGAGTTTTGATATACGCCCGATGGCAGCTGTCAAATCATAGCGAATACAAAGGAGGGCTCGATAAAGCAATATCGATTATTCAGTAATACGAATATTCGGTTTATTTTACTCGAATTTGCATTTCGATTGTGTTATTAGTTCGTTTTTACACAAAGGTTCCGTACACAAAGGGTGCCAACGGGACCCTATTATACTAAGGCCCCACAGTCTGTCCGTCCGTCTGTCACGGGGCTGTATCTTTTGAACCGTAATAGGGTAGATACTTGAAATTTTCACAGATTGTGTACTAATATGGTAGCTCTATCAACAAATAAAAATAAAATAAAGTTAAAAATTAAACTGGGTCCCATACAATAAACCTGTTTTAAACGGCGTTTATTAGTTTTTAGCGTGGAATAAAATGGAGGTAATTGGTCAACTATCATAAGGTAGTTTTGTGGTACTGACCTTTAATGCGCCAGTCTGACTCGCACTTGGCCGCTTTTTTATGAATTCGCAAAGAACACCTTGATTCTAATATTTATAGTAGGTGTACTAGAACTATGAATGCAAGATTTCATGTTTATTTCGCTTGTCAGCTGTTTCTAGTGAGCGATCTCTGTTGTATGAATGTAAATCTTTTGTTTATTGTTGTTAGTTCGTTTTACAATTTGGTTCGTTGAAAATTTTGTAACATGAAGTGCTGATTGGCCGCTATACCCCCGCTCTGTTACGTGGTAGTTCGTTCTACTTCTTTGCGTATCGATGGCAAGAATTTTCTGCGGAAAGATATACACATACACTTGAAATCCGAGTCGTTGAGCAACCCTATCTGTAGAGATTCTCTTTGCTACGGCCGATTTGGGTTCGTAGTCTGTTTAGGGATTATCAAGTGGGCCGTGGTAACGCGAGCCCAGGTGGAAGGCTCTTTGATGTAGCCCTCGCGTATTGGCATACTATGTAAGTTGGGTGCCAATATGCATCACCCATACTTCTCGCTTCAGATCAATAGCATACGAGATCTAGTAATAAACAATGACACATTTATTCTTATACCTATCCCACAATAACAAAATATATATACTATATATGTTACAGTAAGATGTTTATCTAAGCCGTGATATAATTATATCCTTAAGGGATATAGCTATTTAACGTAATATAGTTATATTAATACGGTTCATAACTGTCGGAGTGCCCTAATTTTGTTACTGCGACAAATTCCGATGCAGCGCTCGCCGGCCGCTGCCATGGGACCGCTGGCTTCGCTCGCTCAGCTCGAGCGTAGTTGGTGGCAGTTCTAACATAACCTATTTGGTCGGAGCGCCCAATAGTTATATAACTGGATCGTGCCCGTATCATAGTTATAATTCTAGTAAGACAGTTATGAACCGCTTTTATATAACCATATTACGGTGTATAGCTATATCCCCAGGGATATAACTATATCACGGCGACATATATAAACTCGTTGAATATACAGTGAAGACTTTATATCCACATATTAAAATTCGTCTCAATTTTCTTGTTTTGTTTACTAACTGAAATATTCAAAGGGCTTCTTAATATTTTTACACAAACAATAAAATAACTCTTTAAACAAAAACATTACAAGCAAAAGTCGATGTAAGGAGTGTAAATGAACTCAGTTATTGTGACTTGAATATCTAAATATTCAAGCCACAATAACTGAGTTCAATTCACAACAATAGCTGAACAGCGTAGCGTACCACCACCCTCAATATTAATATATTAATAAATGTAAAATGCATTTTTCTATCTTCATTCTCAGGGCACTGACATCAAGCCAACGAAGAAAGCTTAGTTCTTGAGACAGTTTAGAGTCAACTTCCATTTTACGAGAAAAGAAGGAAATAAACTAAAAACTTTTGATGTGTTTTCGGGTTTAGGTGACTTAAAGTTTGGCTTGTGGTAGCGATATTCGCTTGTATCCACGATATACCTTATTTATGCTAAGAATAAATAGAGCAATAAGGTATAATAATCTAACTACAGTTCACAGTAACACGTTTAATTTAATACGAAAGGGTGGCTTGTGTAAGAAAGTGAAGCAGTATTAATTTTGTGGTAAGAAACTGTAGGCATGTCGCCTAGGTCTGCCCTGCATGGGCAGAGCACCGCTGGGTCCTCACGGAGGCGATCGGCGGCGGCGATCTCTCGCGTCCGGCCCTGGTTCAGGCCATGGTCCGGAGCGAGAGTGCATGGGTTGCCGTCACTTCCTTCTGCGAAGCAGTAATGCTCGCGAAGGAGGAGGCGAAGCGCGCGAGGGAGAGGCAAGATTCGCGCCCTCGCGCCCCTAGTCGCCGCAGGAGACGCCCCGGGCGTCGGGAGTTGCGAGCCGCCTTTCGGCCACCGTAGGCGCGGGCTTGCGGACGGTGAGCAATGGGTAGCTCGCCGTCCGATTAGGACCAGGCCCGGGTCGGCGGCGCGTTGTGTTCCACGCACGCCTCAAAGAGATGTCAGCACCAACTGACGGGGTCCGTAAGGACCAATGCCTGCCGGGGTTGCGAGTTTGTCCGAAAGGGATATCGCGGCCCCGGCACACGGGCAACGGAAGGAACACGGGTGGGTTTTAGTCAGTAAAAGTCTGACACACCCTCCCGCTCCACCCAGAGCGGGAGAAGTTATTTGATAATTTCCCACCCACAAAAAAAAGGCATGTTGCCTGGGTAACAAAAAAATCTATTTAGTCTGTCATTCAGATAAAAAAAAAATATTAGACACATATTTTTTGCTTTATCATGTTAATAAAAAATGAGTTAGATAAAACGCATTAAAGTTGGGGACTCGCTACGTCACAATTCAGTATAAAATCTACCGAAGGGTGACCTCATGCCACATTTGAATTCGATGTATTGCCGGAATCTTTTGATTACGTAAAAAAATAAAAAAATCGGGACCAATATTTTTTAATAGTATATCTGACGGACAAATGTCCGTGTGTGGCAAATGTATGTCATTCCTGTTACCTAATTTGTTACTTTAATCACCATCTATAGTGTCTGAAACAACACATAATCTGCGTTCCCAATTAAGTTTACAAACATGTAAACAAATACGAGTTTATGGAAAAATTACTTCAATCCTATACAACATAAAGCTCAGTTTGGGCTACAACTTCAAAATTTTCATGACTTTTGAGTGCAAGTTAGTCTAAAATCAGCTGAACTACCGTAAATTTAATATTTTTTACTGAAAATAACATCAATTGGGAGCAAGGATTTTAATAGACCTTAGCGAGTTAATTCCTCCTACATAAAGATACCATTCCGTACCCGACCGCAGGAGGCAACTGCAGGCGACGTGTCGCTGCTACACGACTAGTTTCTATGAATTTCTATGAAACACCTTTCGTAGCTAGCGACACGTCGTTGGCAGTTACGGGCGAGTGACAGGCGACGCGTGCAGCCCGACCGCAGACCAGTAGTGCCGCCAACGCTCGAGCGATTGTCACGATTTTCTATCTTCTATCCTCCGACTGGAATAGGGGCAGTTGCCGCCTGCGGTCGGGTTCGGAGTTATGACTGCAGCGACATGACGCCACGACGTGTTGCTGCGATATGACGCCGCGACACGTCGCCTACTGCGGTCAGGTACGGAATAATACCTTTAGTTGCGAATGATTATATCATCTGACTACAATAGTTTCGTTGGTCTAGCAAGTGTTACTGCTGAGCATGAGGTCCTGGGTTCGATTCTCGGGTCAGGCAAAGTGTTTTTGGATTTTTTCATCTGGAATTTCTCAATGGCAGCCCGGAGTCTGGATTTATGCCCGATTGATGGCAATAGGCTCGCCCCCTATTACATGGAACTTAAACATAACTGGTGAAATGTAGGTGTACCAAGTACACCCCTGCCTAACCCTTCAGGGAATCCAGGTGTGTTTTTATATAGCGATCATATTACTATTAATTTATTTATAGATTATTTTCTATTTTGTGAATGTGGGAACGCTGTAGGCTTAGTGGACTGTAGATTTGTTGACCATCTTCTATTTTGTTAAGTACCTGGTACTTGTTGAAAGACCTACACTGTCCTATTAATACCGTTATTTGAAAATATTGTAAAAGCCAAATATTTTCAAAAGAGTAACCGTGTAGTTTCTTGCCGGCTCTTCTCCATAGGAAACGATCAATTGGAACCGTGCACCTAGCTTCTGACGTTTCATAAGTGCCCATGTAGGTTTATGTGAAATAAAATATTGTGAATTAAATTGATGATAAGTTATATTATCTGACCGGTACTGTAATGGTAATGCAGCTGTTTGTGTGCTCATCAAGCTTTTTCCTCTTGTATTTCGCATGTAAACTACCCAGTTCATTTTGCTATACAAACGTTTACTCTCCTGTGTAGATTTTTCTAAATTCCTTTTTTATTAGATGCGTACTAGCGACCTGCTCCTGTTTCGCACGGTTTTTACGACTTTTGAAAACATCTTGATTTCTTTTTTATGTTGTAAGATGATGGTAAACACCGCAGTAAAATCACGGTTACACAGACAGACACGAAAAGTGACTTAAAAATTATGATATATAGAAGAAAAAAGAAAGACAAAAATATTATTTAGGATACGCACAGGAAATACGAACAGTAACAAATTAAAGTTATAAAACTAAAACCTAACTACGACTAAAAAGGTATAAACAAGACATCACAGACAGACTAATTAAAAATCGTAACTCAGGATTACAAGTTCCGGTCGACGACACATAGCCTATTAGCGGACGATCAAGACGCTTCCAACGATACCTCATTTGTGAAATTATGATGAGTAGTTTAGAAGTTATGAGGTAACAGATGAACCTGATAACTCATTTAGTGAGTCTTTATTATTATAGCTTTAACCTTTTGCATGCCTTAGTTAATATACCGGCCAAAATCATAACCCTCCTTTTTGATTCGCCGTAATCGGGTAAAAATGGAGCATTTAAAACGAACAAAATTAACATATTTTATTGTTGTGCATAATGCTGCGATATAAAAATAAAAAACAATACCGCAGCGCTGACAGACATACGAGTAGATGACAGATACACAGCCCATTCAAAACATTTCGTTCAACTGGAGACTAGTAGTAAATCAGTCATGGCAATGTTTATAAATGTATATATCAAGAAGATAACACGACTCAACCACATACCTACTCCATTCGGTTTAGTGGTCAATGAAACTGTAACATAGGCTTTTTGACAGGAACTGGGTTTATGGATTGTCCCTTCATAAATGCTATGTTTCCTTTTTATGGGCACATGAGCTTTGGGACTACGCATTTATTTTATTTTATATGCATAGTTGTTACGTTGTTATCCTAGCTAATATAAACTGATATTATAGATGCGAAAGTGAGTTTGTTTGTTTATTACGCTTTCACGCTGAAAATGGCTGAACAGATTTGTATGAAATTTGGCACATGGGTAGAACATGACCTGGAGAAGGACATAGGAAACCTTTTAGCTACTCCAATGTACCCCCCCAAGCAACAAACAACTATTTTAGACTATTTTAGACCACGTGATACGATATGAGCTCATATAATTGTTTGGATTATTTTATTTGACTGTAAGTCAATTTATTTTTATTTTGTTTTCATTTATTGTTGACTTAAGATTACTTATTAAAATGTTTTTGTTTCATGAGTTGTATTGCAATTTGTGGTAATGTAAATTATTTTAGCATAAGCACTATTATATAGAATCAAGTTTTCCAACTGAACAAACAGCTGTGCTGCTGGGGAGTTTGTTGCGCCACTTCTTCTTCCCAGCTTAAGCACTAGAAAATGGTGAAGGGTGGGCGTTTTGGGAGACTGTCTTATGTAATTTTGACTTTTGACGATTTTTTCGAAAAGTGGTGATTCTCAGCCTAGTTTGATTAAATGACTTTTGAACATTACATTTTTTTATAACAATAAGACGCGAGGTGTTTTGTTTTCTTGTATTTGAATAGAATATAATCCGACTCAAAAACCAGAAGTCGACATTAACCTAATTAACATGAATTGTTGTTAAACTTTATCTTTGACAATATCTCATTCTAAATTTACTTTTATGGTCACAATAATCACTCGACCTTAATGTAACGCGAAGACACTGCCACCAAGATACAGGATTCCTAGTCAGGGGGGCAGGGTACCTACCTACTCTTATTGGACTTTTGATCTCACTACCTACCTTTTGTATAACATCATTATATGTCAAAGTTTATGTTTAATGTGATATAAAAAAATAATTAAAAAAATGTATGTTGTTCAAGCTGTTCTTAACAAATAAAGTAGTATTTACATATGTTAACATTGTACTATGCTATTAACGAGACTCATTTTTGTGTCGGTAGCATTACTCACTTACTAACTTATTTTGAAGTTTAATTCGTGATCTATCCCCTAAAATAACTTTGTATAACTGCGCCTACGCAAAAACAATTCACATCGAACTATTTACAAATCTGACGTCGTAGCGCGATCGTAGCTCCTACGTAGCACGCCTACGTAGGCCTACGCTCCGACTGCTACGAGAACATTTATGATCTCATACATAAAATTAGGGAGTCGAAGCCAAGTTCAGTGTTCTGTTATTTGTACAAATAAAATTATACTTTGTTTACAATTACTTGCCAGATTTTCCTTGTAATTTGACTAAGTTATTCCGAGATCAAAGTTAAAATCTTTATTCTACAATATTTTATTGGAAAATAAGAATAAAGAATGAAAGAATATTTTTTATTTATTAACTTTTTTCTATATACGGTATATGGAATCACTTTGACGCTTTCATTTCACTTATGTTTGTATAATCGGCTATCGATTTCTTTTGTGATGCAAATCTGAGTGTATTTCAATAAAATGCAAATGTTTTGCGATGTTATTACGGCCTGTGATTGGCTGGTTTTGTTCGTCGACTTAATATTTCGACAATTTTTTTGTACCTATATTTTGGTTCACTTATTAAAGTTATTTAGAGTTGACATTGTGAGATTTTCAAATAAGTTATATCATGTTACAATAGAACTAATTAATCTTTTCTAACTGATCACGGCTTTATGCACAGTAAGAAGCTTCTTGTGCTAGTAAAACGTAATTTGCCTTAAAGGCAAATCCTTTTCATTTGCACACACAAAAGTGAAAACCGGTGTACCAACAGATAAAAACGTTATTTTAAATTTAAAACTACATTCACCCGATGGGGATTTTTGACGGGTGAACGCGTTCACGTCGCCCTCACAAAATACCAATAAAATTGTTTATTGACGGCGACGGAACGTTTCGAATGAAAAAAAGGGAAAATTCCGACACTGCTGAAGGTGCTTCGAACTTTTCTTGTGAAAATAAGACAGTCATAAAAGTAAATTTATCACCCGAAGTAAATAAAGCGTAACATATTGCGCTTTCGAGCTGTAAAAGATATCGCAGTTGACAGATACAGTCGTTAACTGTTATCAATGCGAATCGTTTCAACCTACCTTTCTACCTACTGCCTACACTTGCGTGGGAGCTGTGGTGAACTGAAACACAATGTAGTTCCAAGTAGCCCCTTTTGAACTACGAAGTTGCGGTGAAATTGGTCGAATGAATGAAATAAGGATGATGACAAAAAAAAAATTTTTGTCCGTTTTTGAGATTATAAAAAATATTGGACACGCATTTTTTATTTTTTTACGTAATCTACTGATTACGGCGATACATTGAGGTAAAATGTGCCATGACGTCACGAGTATGTAGATTTTATACGTACTAGTGACCTAGCAACCCCGACTCCCCAACTTAAAATGCGTTTTATCTAAGTATTTTTTTATTAATATGATAAGCAAAAAATACGTGTCTAATATTTTTTTATTATCTGACTGACGGACTAATTAGAATCTAATTTTTTTAACCCAGGCATCATCCCTATTGTATTGAAATAATAAAAATCGTAGAAATAATACGACAGTTAAAAACAATGAAAGGTTGGTTTATTATATCTGAGTATCGTTATACTCGTGTTAGTAAAGGCGCTGATTTTTTATTCCATCCAATAAATGCGAAAGTAATTTCTCACGAGCCTGATTTCGATGATGAAGAAATGATGATGTAGAAATTTTGAGTATAGTTGTTAAGAAACATAGAAAACACTTCGGCGACGATGGCCTGGGTTAGGACATAGGATACTTTTTATCCCGGTAATACAGTCCCGAGGTACAATTTTCTACAATCACTCAGACGCAGCCGCGGGCAAAAGCTAGTTCTGAATATGCGAGTTAAGATTTCGATAGTTTTTTGACTTCACAAAGAACTGAAAATGTAATAAGTTCTAAGTTCAAATTCTATCGCAAAGCAAAATTGCAGATCAACTGAGGTAAGAGGATTCAGTAAATGGTCTCGGACTGAAAACATTCAATTCTTTGCAAATGCTTACCTGAGCATTGAAATAAAAAAGTGAAATAGGATTTTTTGTAGTTAAAGCGGTCTCTAATTAGCCTTAGAGGCTCTTATTATTACAAGCTTTTTATTATTCTTCAGTTTTGCAAGTTTCTTTTTCAAATTTGTATTTTGAACTGGCCAGATCACTTGGCCACTATTCGACCTTATAGCTTAGGCAATAAGGTCGAAAAGAGGTCAGGTGCCAGGGTTCGCGATGGTACCAAAAGACACACACAATGCGATAGTCAGTCTCATATGTACTACTTAGGTACCTATAAGAATGCCTCTTTGCTCCAGTGGTCGCAAGCGCTGCTGCTGAGCATGAAGTCCTGGTTTCGATTGCCATGTCCGGCAAAGTGTTGTTCGGAATTTCTCAGCAGCAGCTTTTTTTGCATTTTTTGGAAAATTATCAGAAAACTTCTCCCGCTCTGGGCTGAGCGGGAGGGCGTGTCAGACTCTTACTGACTAAAACCCACCCGTGTTCCTTCAGTTGCCTGTACGCCCTGGCGTTTCGCCTCCTCGCGCCACTCTCAAATGTGTGCGAGGACTTTTGCCTCTAGATGCCATGGCGGCAATCCGGCAAGGAGGCTCGCCGCCTCATCGGAGACCGTGTGGTATCCCCGGGCCAGCCGGATGGCCATGATCCTCTGGGACGCGTTCAACCGGCTGGCTGGCCGAGGCCTCAACGAACGCGCCCACACCGGTGTCCCGTAAAGGGTCTGGACCGCACGACCCCCACAAAGAGCCTCCAGCAGGAGGTGTTTGGACTCAGTCAGTAGCCAGTCAGTAGCAGCCTGGAGTCTGGATTTGAGCCCGGTTGATGGCAATAGGTTCGCTCCCTATTACATGTGACTTAAACATAAATGGCGAAATGAGGGCGTAGGTACTATAGGTACACCTCTGCCTAACCGTTCGGGAAAAACAGGCGTGATAATGTTTTTAATTACAAGTTGATATTATGATAAAGTACACTACATAAGTCAACGTTGCCTTGTGAAAATATTCGAAGGCAACACCGTTAGTGAAGGACGAAGTTTCGTCTCAAATTCTAGGAATTTTGCAATGAAAATTCTTATTTGTCGCTGTCTGTCCTTTTGTCTCAAGAATTTTACAGTGCCGATGAGACGTTAAGGTATTTAGATATAGAGAATGAGTCTTTGAAAATCGGTGACAGCTAAACAGCTGTTTCGTTTTCATCAAATTGTACCAAGTTTAAACAATACGCGTAGTTTAAAATAAGTGTTTTTTTTTATTAAAACGGTTTTTTTTTAAATAACACAAGTAACATAACATCACGCTTGTATTTCCCCGAAGGATTATAGCAGGGCCTTTTTAAATTGTTTTCTGATTTTCCTTGGGACCTAGTTACGTGCAGTTTATTTGTACCTAAACGTCTTTAAATGGATTTTGTTCTACAAATCCTTTATTTTATAATTAAAGATTTTTTTTTTTACAGCGGTCATTTATTTATCGACCCCTTTCTGTTAAGAAGTCGCTCTGTACCAATACCAAAACTCTATAGGTCCATAAACACGACTTTTTGCAACGAAACCGTACTGTAACTTTATTTATTGTATAACGAACGAGCCAAAAAACAGGTCGCGCGTCCCGAGAATTCTCAAGTATCCTCGAGAATTCCCACAGCTTCAAAACCCCTATGACTTACCTACAAATTGACGCTTCCGATCCAATGCAAATTGAGCCTATGAAAAAAGAGCCCCCTCTACCTTCGGTGCATGGCGTTGTACACCTCAACTGTAAATAGTTTATTTCATTCATAAATTTGGATACGAGGAATGTACCTACATACAGAAAACCGCAGAACGTTTACAGCCCGCACATCAGAACGAAACGGACAGAAATATGTCAATTTGTACGATCGACTCGGACGCGCCATTGTTATGCCGGCTTTTGTTAGACGTCACAGATGACTTCGCACAGCCTCCGTTGGTTATCGGCATCAGTACGTTTTCCACAGAAATGGAGTGGGTAGAGTTTTTTGACGTTGATTAGGAAATTACGGTTTTTTCGTGGTGTTATATCTATACATATAATGAAATCGTAACGAAGTCAAGACCGAAAACAGACCGAGACAGTAAATATTTTTGAAAAAAATAATGTTGTCAGGTCTGGGAACAATTCTGATGCCGAGAATATAGTTTATAATATTTTTGCCTGTTTTACTGTTTATTTATTTGTCTCTTTGTTTGAAAGTATGTACCAGCATCACGCAAACTACCGGATATATTTTGTTAAAATTTTGCATACATAAGTCTGGTAAGTCTGTACTATAGGCTATAATTTACAAGAAAACGCTCTTATTGACCCATCTCAATAATCCACCCAGTAAATGTCATGATTGACTGCTTACCTCCATAAAGGTATAGGGTGATTATAATAATTTAAAAGGTAAATCTGCATAATATTCTATCCTTTTGGCTCGCTTTTTTACAATTTGCGGTAAACTATAAAAGAATACGAACATAAAGCTATATTGCTCGTCCCCCATAGCACATAGTGTATTATATTTATAGGGAATATCTATGCAAAATTTGAACAAAATCTATCCAGTAGTTTGCATGATGCAGATAAACAGCCAAACAGACAAAAATGTTAAAAACTATATTTTCGGCTTTAGAATTGTTTCCAGACCTCGTAGCAATTTATTTTTTCGAGTATATTCAATGTACAGTTTTGTCTTCGCTACGAATTTATTAGACATATGTATAGATGAGATAGCACAAAGTTTCATATGTAAGCTTTATTATATTTGATTCCAGGAATTATATTCCATCACTGAAATAACTGTAGAGTTACAGTACTACTTATATTGGTAGCTATAAAAGTAACGATTTCAATAGATATGAGTTGCTCTTTAATTATTTAAGTAACACCAATCCAGAATATAAAATTTATTTCCCATTTATTGCTTTTTCGAAGGTAATTTATGTGTACGTACGAGATAATTTTGGTAACACGCTCCTGCCTCGAAAGTCCTGGCCTTTTAATTTTTTTGGAACTGGTATTTTTATCATATGGGTTATGCCTTTTTTTTTTTTTTTGAAGATGGGAAATCATCTAATGACTTCTCCCGCTCTGGGCGGAGCGGGAGGGCGTGTCAGACTTTTACTGACTAAAACCCACCCGTGTTCCTTCCGTTGCCCGTGTGCCGGGGCCGCGATATCCCTTTCGGACAAACCCGCAACCCCAGCAGGCATTGGTCCTTACGGACCCCGCCAGTTGGTGCTAACATCTCTTTGAGGCGCGCGTGGAACACAACGCGCCGTCGACCCAGGCCTGGTCCTTATCGGACGGCGAGCTACCCATTGCTCACCGTCCGCAAGCCCGCGCCTACGGTGGCCGGAAGTCGGCTCGCGACTCCCGACACCCGGGGCGTCTCCTGCGGCGACTAGGGGCGCGAGCGCGCGCATCTTGCATCTCCCTCGCGCGCTCCGCCTCCTCCTTCGCGAGCATAACTGCTTCGCAGAAGGAGGTGACGGCCTCCCATGCACTCTCGCTCCGAACCATGGCCTGAACCAGGGCCGGACGTGAGAGATCGCCGCCGCCGATCGCCTCATATGGGTTATGCCTACGGTCCTAGTTTATTACTTATTAAAAATAGTAATAATAGAGCTTTATGGAAAATAGTTTATCGGTGCATGTACTTCAACCAACCATATATATTTTATACGTGCCACTTTCAAACAGAAGTCATAAAAAATTATATCAAACATTGGGTCATCTTCTATCATCGTTGGATGTTCCCAAAGATTCGGTCGACATCCAATCCAAATATCGATCATTATAACAAAAATCTATCGATGAATCGCTGCACATATCTATGTCTTTCTATCTATCTTATCTGTGGATACAGATGCTCTTATTCCGGCTTTAAAGCTCAATTGACATTTCAATCATCGAAAAAGCGGTAGCGACCGCATTTGGCTGCCATCGACACAATCACATTTTCCGGGAATATTTATAGAGATGACCAAGGTATTATTAGCTTGATCCTACTAAAAGTTTTATTTTTGACATTTATTTATATACTATATAAAATAAATGTGAAAGTTGGTATCTTAGGATATTTCTATGTTTGTTATAATCTCGCAAAAACGGCTGGACGGATTTGGATGAGTTTATATCCTCTCATCTTCTTCGTTTCGATCTTGACAGAGCGGTCGTGGTCACAATGAATTGTGTCCAATCGCAGGTGTAGTCGTTCCTCGCCTTACGATCTCTCTCCATCTGGTTCTGTTACATGACAGTCGAGCGCATTCATTAACAGAGCCCCCAACCTCGGATTTTATTTGACCGGTCCACCTCACCGGTGACCTTCCACTCTGCCCTGCACCACTACGATCTATGAAGTCATTATTCCGCCTGGAGACATGACCAAAAACTTCAGTATTCGAGACTGTACTAGTGCTGATAGAGGCTGTCTGATGCCGAGTTTTTGGAGTATGGAGACGTTTGTGCGAAATTCTGTCCATGATAGCCCAAACATTCTTCTCCAGCACCACATTTTTAGAGCATCAACTTTTTTCTTTTCCAGTTCTCGTAATGTCCACGTCTCAGCTGCGTATAGAATTAAGGGGAACACAAGTGAACGGATAAGCCTGATCTAAGTGGCCTTAGTTATGTTCCGATATCTCCATATTTTTTTAGCTTATCCATTGACCCTCTAGCCTAGCTCTATATCCTAGACTAACACATAGAATACTTTCAACTGTCGGTGTTGAGCCGAGCGTAGAGAATCCAATGCTCTGGGACGTTCGACACTCTCGTTCCAACGCGTTGTAAAAACACATTGTTGGATTTTCAACTCTCGACGCTTAGCAAAGCGTTGAAACGTAATCGCCGCGGGCAAAAATTTCCTGATAATTTTCGTTTAAATTGAATACAATGGAATTCATTCTGTATCAATATGTTCAATGTGTTGTAAGTTTTAACTAATATCTACTTAGTTTTTACACATTTATGACATGTTATGTTCTGACCGCTTCTACCAATTCCAATGTGTAACAATCCCTTGAACAGGTATTAAAGACATTTTTTCGTCTCGGAACAGGTCTCTTTTTCTAAGCTATGCAGACTTCGGTGCGATATGCGAAGATAAAAGAATCTAATACATACCAGCCAATATAGCAGGAAAAAACTAGGAATCTGCCGTAAGCCGGTATGTCTACAAGCTAATTTTACCATCGGTATGAATGGTATTTAATATAATTTTAACTAAAGTTATATGCTCGGTAAAATTTTGATTGTGTTCCGTCTATCTCAAATTTATGAATAAAAAAGTTTGTTTTTTCATGGCTTCTGTTACCAAACTTTGATTCGCAAGAACCTGTCGCAGTTATCATAAATATCCACATCAAATCATCAACAAACAATAGAACCTGCGCTCCAAGGATCTTGACCTAACCTAAGACTAGAAGCGGCAACCCAAATCAATACATCGATATACTAGCAATTTATTTGTCCCAATCACTTCTAGGCAAACAGTGCACTTGCCATAAATCTTAATGTATCTACGTACAGACCGTTCACTATAACTTGTCCCTTGTCGTCATGTTGCCACCGTTGCATGTCAAGCTTAGTTTCAATAATAATAGAGTTCAAAATGGCGACTGACAGAACGGTACTACCAATCGCGTCACGGGTCAAGTTATAATGAATGCACTGTACTCGTAGTGAGACGGGCGAATCTGGTTGTCAATACTGGTGATTAGGGCAAGTCGCCAAGAATCCGTTATGCTGGTATATGTGGAAGGATCGGGTTGAATAGTGGGTGTGGGTCACGTTACTAAGTCCCTAATGGTGATGATAATGATGTCAGCTAGGTTATGACGACCTGCATTTTGTATTTTGATGGAACGTATTTAGTTCCATGTGGTGCCGGACGTAAAGAATAGTACCATCCCATTTCTTCCCGTGGGTGTCGTAAAATGCGACTAAGGGATTCACTAGAGAATGGGCAGCAGCGTTCTCTACGCATTTTAACACCATACTGCCATCGCCAACCCGCCTGCCACGCGTGGCGATTATGTCAAACCCCCCCATTTGGGGGAGGCCTATGTCTAGCAGTGGACGTCTTTCGGCTGAAATGATGATGATGATGTATTTAGTTGTGTTGTTTATAAATGATTGTCTCGATGCGTCTGTTAGTTGTCTAGTGATAGTGAACGTGTGCAGGAGGTTTTCGGTAGCTCAATGGATGAAAATACTGTTTCTTTCAACGCCTGCAAATATCTAGCTTGAAAAATTGAACCAGCGAGCGAAGCAACGGACACTGCTTACAATATCTATATTTTACACTAGCCTCTGCCCACGACTTCATTCGCGTAAAATTTCTTGTTGCTTTGCATCGCCCGCCTGTGCAGTTACTTAGTTTTCTCTTAGCGTTTTTTCTACCTTTTATCTTTTGATCGGCTCCTAAGAGTCATAGCGTGGTGATAATCAACCTTGATTATGAAACTATTTAGTTAGATAAGGATTAATATCAAGATACGAATATCAGCTTTCGATTCTACCCGTGTTTTGATTGGCTAATTTGAACACAAAACGGTTATTGTGATTTGACTATAATAGTTAGTCATATAGCCTCACGGACTTTTTTGTGGGTACTATAAACGCACGCTAATTAATTACTTTTATAGGCAAATGATTGAAACATTTTTATTTTTTTGGGAAATTATCAAATAACTTCTCCCGCTCTGGCCGGAGCGGGAGGGCGTATCAAACTCTTACTGGCTAAAATCCACCCGTATTCCTTCAGTTGTCGTTTCGTTGCCAGGGGCCACGGTATCCCTTTCGGACTTTCCCGTTTTTTTTTTTTTTTTGTTTCTTGTGTTACATTATTGCAGTTTACGCAGGGATTTTTTTTAATTATAATACTCCCATGGTATTGCTGTTTACGTAGCTTTAGGCAGGCTATAGGAGAAATAATTTTTGAATCGATACAGAATTTTTTGAGCTTATCAATTACAAACAAAAAAGTATACAAAAAATCTAATATTTTCTCATTTTAATGTTAGTTTAGATATTGGTACGGTTGGTATAAACATGTGTACGGCCACATAACATTAACAAAGACGATAACTTAATTAACAATGAATAATTAATATTGCAATACATTATACTTTAATGTAAATCTTATTTAAATAGAAACCCTCATGGTTTTCTCTGACGATAAATTTTACTTCAAAAATCCTGCTACTGACAGATGCCAGGGAGATTGATTGCAGATCTAAAAACAGTTGGTCTATCCTACATTAGGCACAGATCTAGCATTTCGGTTTCGGCTTAAGTACGTAATTTAGGTCTAGCTTTTCAATATGGAAAGGGATTCGACATGTATATTGGATTTGGAAAAAACAGCTGCGCCACGATAATATTGGTCTAAGTTTACAAATAGAAAGCAAAATAGACTAAGTAGTAAATATCAATAATAGTATTAATTTTATTTTTGTACTCAAAACACGATCACTTTCAAGTAGCAATCTCATCTCAGGGATTCAATGCAAAACCTTGTCAGAAATGTAGGTAGTTAGATAAAAAGGTTATTGGAAAAATTTAGACTGAGATTAAAATGGTAATAATGTTCTTAAAAATACGGAAACTTGTTCAGGTTATTTATTTATTTATATATACTTTATTGTACACCAGATTATACATTACATAAAGAAAACTAATAGACTACAAAATATACAATGTGTGGCCTTATCGCTTACTGCGATCTCTTCCAGGCAACCTTGGACAACTTGAACTAGGTTAATACTTAAATAAACCGCATGTCAGGGTTCGAACGTACCCCTGGTTCAGGCCATGGTTCGGAGCGAGAGTGCATGGGAGGCCGTCACCTCCTTCTGCGAAGCAGTTATGTTCGCGAAGGAGGAGGCGGAGCGCGCGAGGGAGATGCAAGCTGCACGCCCTCGCGGCCCTAGTCGCCGCGGGAGACGCCCCGGGCGTCGGGAGTCGAGAGCCGACTTCCGGCCACCGTAGGCGCGGGCTTGCAGACGGTGAGCAATGGGCAGCTCGCCGTCCGATAAGGACCAGGCCCGTGTCGACGGCGCGTTGTGCTCCACGCGCGCCTCAAAGAGATGTCAGCACCAACCAACGGGGTCGAAAGACCAATGCCTGCTGGGGTTGCGGGTTTGTCCGAAAGGGATAACGCGGCCCCGGCACACAGGCAACGGAAGGAACACGGGTGGGTTTTAGTCAGTAAAAGTCTGACACACCCTCTCGCTCTGCCCAGAGCGGGAGAAGTCATTTGATGATTTCCCATCCTCAAAAAAATCATCCTGAAAAAAAAAAAAAAAGGGTTCGAACGTACGACTTACAACCCGTAAGTCGCCGCTATTACCACTGGGCCACCACTGCCCTCTGCAAAGAATACGTAAAGTGAAATACAACAACTTTATCCAAATAAAATTAAGTCAAAACATTCAAACATCCTTCACCGTTTCCTGAAGCCTTGCTTTAGTGTGGAGTTCACTTATCTAATCAACTATTTATCAATCAGTCTGTGCACCTCGCGTCGCCTGTAGCGTATCTTGATTTGCACATGCGTTTATATCTGACAATACGCGGTGGGTATCTGCATAATTGCAGCCGTGCTTTGTACATGATGTAATTAAACAAAGATATCTTTGCAAGTAACAGCTTTCAATAAAACCAAAATCAAAAGTCATTTATTCAAATTAGGCTAGGAATCAGCTCTTTTCGAAAGTCAAAATAACATAAGACGGTCCCCCAAAACGCTCACCCTCCTCCACTTCCTAGTGCGTTAGCAGGGAAGAAGAAGTGGCGCAACAAACTCCCCAGCAGCACAGCTGTCTGTTCAGTTAGAAAAACTTGATTCCATACATCCTTACATATTATAAAACATAGGCCCCCGCCACGTCTGTCTGTCTGTCTGACTGAACGCGATAAACTCAAAAACTATATTTTCAAACGGCTTTCACCAATGAAAGAAGTGATTAATTAGGAAGGTTTTAGTATATAATTCATTAACGTTTTGTGTAAATTGGCTGAAATATGACGATTGTTGTTGAAGATGACGGAAAAAATCATGCCGACTGGGAGCTTTACTGGCGTGCGCTGCTTAAACCGTCAAAGTTACATAAAAAATATGTTTTACAGAATGGTTCATCTTAAAAAGTTTAACAAAAAAATCCGGGATGGCATATGTCTATCTTCTAAGGATGACCCACAAATTTCATTGTTATTTCTGAAGCAATTTTGACCGGTATTATATTAATCCTTATCGAATAAAATGTGTTACTTAAATTGGGTATTTAATTTAGATTAAAATATGCCTTGACATGATATCATTTAAATGAACTGTTTAAAAGATATCACAGTCAAAATTACGCGTTACAAAATAATTATGGTTGATGGCTACGCGGACGCAGCGGTAGGAGTCAATGACCTTTTCCTCGGCTATTAGGTATGTAATCCCGGTAGTACGTTCCCGTGGGATATTTTGCGACATCCACGCGGGCAAAGCCGCGGGCAAAAGCTAGTTAGTAATTAAAGCAACACACAAAGTTTACGCTGTTCAGCTAAATTGACATTCGGTCAAAGCGAGCTCCGGCTATCGGAAATATTGCTGCAAAGTTGAGCCAGTTATTAATCCTCCTAAAGACGCGCGATAGCCAAGTCTATGTTATTTGTTTTATATGCTAGTTGAAACAGGTGTTCAGAAATGATAGTTTTTTTAGAGAAACGTCTATACGACTATGGACATATTTCGATTGATTGCTATGAACTTAATATAACAACACACTTGCATTCCTAGAAAGGTTAGGCAGAGCTGCAGCTATAGTACACCTACATTTCGCTAGTTCCCTATGAATTGGCACAATTAATCTGCCTAGCCTTTTCCCAAATATATTGGGGTCAGCTTCCAGTCTAACCGGATGCAGCTGAATACCAGTATTTTACATGGAGCGACTGCCTATCTGACCTCCACAACCCAGTAACTAGGTAATACGATACCCCTTGGTAAGACTGGTTGTAAGACTTTCGGCCTTCTGACGACTCGTAACGACTGTCAAAGATCCACGAATGACAACCGGGACCAACGGCTTAACGTGCTTTTCGAGGCACGGAGGAGTCTCGGTATCTAAAGATGGTCACCCATCCACAGACCAACCCCGGCAAGCGTAGCTTAACCTGAAGGATCGACCCGTGCGGCAGTTATTACTTAGCCACGAGTTGGTACGTCATAATGAAATGGGAAGTATTGAAAGTTCCTCCACGAGTGCAATGATATTTGCTTAACTATTTGGTTAATCTTATCACTTTCTTTCCGTTGATCTCTCTCCGGTCGTGTGATCGGCTATAATTACGCAGTACATTTTCGTAAACGATTACGACTAATCTGTTTCATTTTGACATTTAATTGCGTTATTTACGTTGTTGAGCAGATTCTTACTTAGGAAACAATGAGTTAGCAATCTGTTTCACAATGAGTTAGATTCTGATTGATCGTGTTTTACGCAATTAGGGTACAGATTGCCGTCCCATTGGACTATAAGAGTGAGGGAAGAGAGAGTGTACCTGTGTCTGCGCACACACTTGTGCACAATATCTCATCCGCCGAAGGCTCGTCTCCGCTGAGTCTGGAAGACTATTAATGTTTTCACTATTCTCTTAGCTCCCTACCCACACGGCGGAAACAGAATTCTCAATTAATGACCTTCACCGAATCGAACTGAATTTCGAATAAAGAATGTACAAGCAATCCCCCATTTTAGAGCTACACTAAACACGACTCTTTAGTTACTGACGGCTTTTAATAACTCGTGACACTTTTTCCGCAGTACTCATAAAAACAAAACGCAATCAAACAGATTGTTTGTTACACAATGATTGCTACCAACGCAATCGAACAGACTGTTTGTTACGCTAGTAGTATTACAACTGGCACAAAAATGTAGGTTATTCAGTGTCAGAAAAAACACTGAAATGACATCCCACTACGCATAGGCATTCAAAAAGTAATCTAAAACGTACAGAGACTGAACATTCCCATCTGTTATTCTGTGATGAGATGTCACAACTTAAATAAGCTTGCTATAACGGATTATATCTCGGATCGGGTTTATTTTTAGGATGTAGGAGAAATAGAAAGAAATAAACATTATAATCGTACGTGTAGGTAATTCAAATACTAATTAGCAAACGGTACGATATTAACTCTGGTGGTCTCTTTTCTAAGGTAAGGCAATATTATCAACTTGGGGTACGATTATGGAGTTTTTTATATGCCCGTTCCAAAAGGTAGTTCCGTATGGTCTCCATACGGAACTACCTTTTGGAACGGGGAACTAGAAACAATTCAATTTTCTTGTACATTTTTATGTTCTTAAGCGGCGTTTAGTGGCCTACTTAAAATAAATGATGTTTTTGAACTTGCCAGAATTTGACTTTAAGCTTATGATATTGAACAGCTATTCCTTAAAATACTACTCCTGTACTACTTTTAAGTAACTACGCGAGCGTTCGTCTAGTGCGAGTTTCGTTGACTTTTAGACGAGAAATGTTCCACCCTGACTTATTACCTATCAAAACTTTACGATAGCAGATCTATTTGGCAGATATTTATCGAAATACAGTACTTATGATAAATTGATAATATCAATGTACAAAAAGATCACACGAACAAGATCCATATAAGGAAGTAAGAAATACTTGTCCTTCCGTCTGCCTAACTAACCGTACAATCTAGTTAAGTATATGGGAACATCGATATTTCCCGAAGGCGCGCTGAATGTTTTAACGAATCAATTTAATGTAACCGTCGCAGATCGACTCTCAATTAAAGGCGCCGCTCCACAGCGACCCACGGCTAAGCTACGCAAGTGTGCGGTCACGAGCTTTAATACCTTACCGTTACGCTAAATTCAAAAGTAATTTGCTCGTGAAATAAAAATTGCAAATAAAAATCGATTTTCAATCTTGCAGGTACGGTATACGTATATACATGCTCGTGTCTGTACTTAGCTCCGTTTCATGTGAAAATGTCGGCGGGATTGCCACAGCGTCACACTGTTGCTGGCAAACAAATGAACCGCGCAGCTAAGAGTGGTAAACCTCTTCGTGCATATCCTATATAGCTGTGGACGGTCGACTTTACGAAGTATTCGCCTTGCGGAAACAAATGGGATCTTTTACATATGGGGTAGAGTTGGCTTGGAGTTTGTCTGTGTATCGTAATGATGGACGCGAATTTGAAACTGTTGAAAACCAATTACAGTATCTGATATTCGATATTTGAATGTTTTGATATTGATGCCTGCAGTTTCGACTTTTAAACTTCCTCTTACCTGGCTCTTATAGCTATTTGAAAGTACGAGTATGGTCGGTTTTGATATAAGATATAAGATGCTTCGTTTGTGTTGCATTGACTCCGTAAGTGTCGCATCAAATACATGTATCGCAACTAACTTTGCGTTAACGCCACTTTTCCGCAGCAGTTCCGTTTGCCGAGCACCTCCGAACATTACGTAGATAATTTTTTTGTTAGTTTTGTTAACAAATCTGTTTTCTCTTATTTTTTACAACATCGACGCTCCGCAGCCTCTCAAATCGTTAAATTGTCATTTATTCAACAATTTCGAAATACAACTAAGTGGGTAGAACTTATTAACTAGTATTCCAGTGAAACTTTAAAAATCTCATTACCTAAATAAAAAATATCGGGTATCCTACAGTACCTACACTAAGAATAAAATATAATTTTATTCTCAAATTATCTCTCTATAATTATAGTAGATGTGGGTGTTTTGTCCAGGAGACCATACGTAATTTAATTATAATTTGTTATAAGGCAAAAAATCTTCTGAAATTTCATCACCCTGAAAGCATTTGGCGTGAAATAGGATATAGGGTCTAGTTCCTCGGTGGTATCCCAGTAAATGTGAAAGTAATTTCTACCCATTTATATGAGCCTGTTTAATGTATACTGATAATGAGTATCTCTTAATTATCTTTACTGTCGTAATAAATTATCTTGTCTTTATTAAACCATGCTTTGCAGATTCTCTCTCTTCGTGTGGTTAGTGACTAACCTGGTTTCAGAGTTTTAAAACCGCCTATGTGAGCCTGTGACTTGGCTTCACATGCCGTCGAGAATTATCTCTCAGGCATGCCGGTTTCCGGGTGTCACCACTGTGTGGATCGCCCGGAGGACACGGTGGAGCATACGGTGGAGGTCTGCCCGGCTTGGGCGGAGCACCGCCGTGTCCTCACGGAGGCGATCGGCGGCGGTGATCTCTCGCGTCCGGCCCTGGTTCAGGCCATGGTTCGGAGCGAGAGTGCATGGGAGGCCGTCACCTCCTTCTGCGAAGCAGTTATGCTCGCGAAGGAGGAGGCGGAGCGCGCGAGAGAGATGCAAGCTGCACGCCCTCGCGGCCCTAGTCGCCGCAGGAGACGCCCCGGGCGTCGGGAGTCGAGAGCCGACTTCCGGCCACCATAGGCGCGGGCTTGCGGACGGTGAGCAATGGGCAGCTCGCCGTCCGATAAGGACCAGGCCCGTGTCGACGGCGCGTTGTGTTCCACGCGCGCCTCAAAGAGATGTCAGCACCAACCGACGGGGTCGAAAGACCAATGCCTGCTGGGGTTGCGGGTTTGTCCGAAAGGGATAACGCGGCCCCGGCACACAGGCAACGGAAGGAACACGGGTGGGTTTTAGTCAGTAAAAGTCTGACACACCCTCTCGCTCTGCCCAGAGCGGGAGAAGTCATTTGATGATTTCCCATCCTCAAAAAAAAAAAAAGGCATGCCGGTTTCTTCACGATGTTTTCCTTCACCGTTTTTGAAGCAAGCGATAATTATACAATACGCACATGGATCCGAAAAGTCAGAGGTCCTGGCTTTGAGGCCTTGGGTTCGAACTCGAGACCTAAAAAAAGAAAAAGAAAAAAAAATTGTTTATTCTGCACAAACAAAACGCACAAATAAAGACTACAAAAGTAGACAAAAGCCTCGTGGTCAACCAATAAATAAAAATATAAAAAATAAAAACCTATGACTGCAAATTAATAACCGTATACCATGTCAGGAATATTTGAAGTATTAATATGGATGGCTATTGAGGGGCTCGTGGTTGAATATACCTCGCATGTGCAAACTTATAAAAGAACGCAGCGCCTGGTTGACGTCCACACAGATTGAATATCGACGTTTGCCAGACGTAGTTAGGATTAGTTTTTAATATTACTATCTAGAATTTAAGTACCTAGTCATTTCATTATCTAGTCACAAAGACCATTTTGCATGCGGTGTTTGCCTGTAATTGATTGTGCAGTTAGATTTAAGACACTGTTACCTATATGTTCCTATCTGTTTTTTATCTGTAACAACTGCTGGTGAACCTTAATTAAATATATAAATAATAAATAAATGATTACAGCCGCACGTGTCGATCGAAAGCTTGCCGACGTCAGTTCACGGATGGGTGACCACCCATTACATAACGAGATTCCGCCCATGCCTCCTAAAGCTTGTAAACCGTTGGTCCCGGCTGTCATTCGTAGATCTTTGACAGTAGTTACGTGTCGTCAGAAGCCCGAAATTCTGACAACCAGTCATACCAAGGGGTACCGAACGCGGTACCCCATGGGTAACAACCTAGTAACTGGGTTGTGGAGATCAGATAGGCAGTCGCTCCATGTGTATTCAGCAGCATCCGGTTAGACTGGAAGCTGACCCCAACATAGTTTTTTTTTTTTTTTTTTTTTTTTTTTGAAAAAAAGGGAAAAGGGAAAGGGTTGGGAAAAGGCTAGGCAGATTGGGGATTGGGATATTGAATTTGGATGCATGGCTATTAAGCGTCGTGCAGACCAGCGCGACGGGTCTCTGACAAAACAGTTTCTAAGAAAACTTCTATGTAGAACAATTACCGGTGTCACGTCACGCGACAAGTCTCGCTAGTATGCACAAGTTTTTAGAGTAGGAGCAGACCAAATAAATTATTACAAGTAAAAAGGGAGTAAATACTCAGATGACTATTGGAATGAGCATGAGAACAGAGATGGAAGAAGGCATGCTGTGTGACTCTACCTATTTATGATTTTTAAGTGTTCAAATAGATACGAAACCCTAATAACTAATATTATTAGACATGTGTAAAAAAAAATGTGTTATATAAAATTTATAAATTTAACATGTTTAAATATTTGTATGCCAGTCCAGTGGCGAAACATGTAAGATCATTGCTATATTATATGACCTTATTGCACCATGTTTTAAAGCAAATAAATATATTCTATTCTAAATTGGTAGGTCTATGGGTAGAAGAGTGATGGTGATAAAAATATGCAGGTGCCCATTTTCTTCACCACGTTATCATTTTTACAAAATTTTAAAAAATCACCTAAAAACAAATCTTTTTAACCCTTTATTAGAGTAGGTTGGTGTTTTGTACAGCGCCTGTAACTCTTTACAATTACAAATAAATAAAATTAAAGGGTAAAAAAATCAGCTTTTTACTAAATGTAGTAGCAACCGGTACGCGCATTGGTTAACATCGCTTTTGTTTCGCTCCGTGTATAAACTATATAAACTGTGAAAAATACCAAAATTTCATCGTAAAAGTGACACCAAAAGAAGGAAAATCTCGTGAGGTTACAAACTAAATAATTAAAACTGACTTTACCGAATAAATATTAATAAAAACATCAAGTAAAGGAAAAAAAAAAAAAAAAAACCGTTGTATATTTCAAAAAAGCTCTGCTAACTCTGGCTAAGCTCTGGACAAGCTCTGCACACCGAGTGACGTGAATCATCGTTGGTGGCGGTCATTGACCCCGCCTCTACTTCTTTGGCACACACGATCACCACAGCTCACTGGTTGAAACACTGGACATCTATAGTGCTTACTATCAGGTTTTTAAAAAACACAACTGTCAATAATAATGAATTGCCCAGCTTGCAATCAACAAATGCAATACGTTGGAGAGACTCTGAAATGCACTGGATGCAAAGCTAGCTACCATTATGCATGCCTTAACATGACATCTGCCTACTATTTAGAAAATAAGCACGAACTTAAGAAATGTTGGCGCTGCCCAGACTGTGCTAATATCACTCGTCGCCTTAGGAATGACAATACCCCTGTACAAAAACGACACTTATCACAACTAAACGACACTACAATGTCAATTGACTATACACAAGATGATGAACCTAACACAAATATAACTACATATGTCGAGTGCAAAACACCCATCCAGAATAACCAAACCATCACTGAAACACAGGAAATTGCAACAGACAGCCTTTCTATTACCTTAGATAGTCTCAGTAAATTGCTGGATTCTAAACTAGAAAAGAACAATCAATCCCTACTCCTTGTACTTAAGAACACTATCCAAAATGAAATACAAAAAACTATCACAGAATTAAAGGAAGATATTTTAAAAGATACCCACAAGATAACACGCGAGCAAGAAAAAGTAAAAAGCGATATAAACACACTAAATGAGAAAATAAAAACAATACAAGAAGAAAACAAAGAACTTAAACAACAGTTAAAAGAAATAAAACAAAATATGACAATAACAGAAAATCAACAGCAGGACACTAATTTTAAAAAAATTGTATTATTTGGACTTACAGAATATGATCAAGAATCCGAGAATCAATTACATTATCGTATAGTTGAAGCTTTCAAAGATATCCTAAATGTGGATCTGACCGGCTATATTGAGGGACTTTCTCGTATAGGAAGATACAATAACCCTCGGAGACCCATTATTATTGAGCTAATAAGCAAACGAATGACGAAGTATGTATTAGACAACGCAGCGTACTTCAAACATACAGGGGTTTTTATTTCCGAATACCTTAACGAAACAGCACTTCGACAAAAAAAACTATTGCAAGAAAACCTACGCTCAGCAAGACAACAGGGACACCATGCAATCATTAAAAACAATAAATTAATAATAGATGGACGACAACAAGAATTCACTGACATGACCAAACAAAACTACGCAACAAAAAAAACTGACTTTAACTCACTTATTGTTTCACAAAAAAACGACATGTCTAATGAAAGCATAAATAACACAGACTTATCACGGGCTAACACAAATAAAAGTAGCACCTTTCGTCACTCAAGATATTGACTTCACAGTATTATACCAAAACATGCAAAGTATCAACAATAAACTGCACTTATTAGAAGCATTTCTCGATGAAAAAGGAAAGTACCAAGCACTCTGTTTATCGGAAACTTGGTTATCACAAGGCAAGAAAGAATTAATTAACTGCAACGGATACAACCTCGCTACGTCATACTGTCGACTGAACTACGATGGCGGCGGTGTATGCATACTATTACGAGAAGACTTAGAATTTATTGAACTAAAGGATATTATGGATATGTCGGTGGAATACATTATTGAAGTATGTGCCATTGAATTGCCTAAACTTAAAATTATACTAATAACTTTGTATTGGAACAATAGACAGCCTGATGTATTCTATAAACAATTAAAATTAATTCTAGATCTTCTATTAAAAAAATATAATAAAAATAAAATCATATTCGGAGGTGATTTTAATGTAAATATCTTGGAAAATAGCCTGCAAACCAAAACATTATTAAACTTAATGTTAGAATATAACTTCATCCAATCTATTAAAAAACCAACACGAGTGACTAAAACCACCTCAACCTGCCTAGATCTAGTATTTATAAACTTTGACTCTAAATTAATAATTACTCAGGTGCATGATTACGGCTTTTCTGATCATAAAGGAATAATAGTGAACCTAAAACTAGATGCCGAGACTACAAAAAGCAAAAACTGGAAAACTAAAAAA
Organism: Agrochola lota; assembly: GCA_947364205.1. Lineage (NCBI taxonomy): Eukaryota > Metazoa > Arthropoda > Insecta > Lepidoptera > Noctuidae > Agrochola > Agrochola lota. The sequence goes on from OX376241.1 coordinate 9,133,580, forward strand.
CGAATTTTTAATTTAAAAAACATGGAAAAATTCAAATTGTCATTAAAACAAATTGATTGGAATCTAATAATAAGCTCGGGAAAAACCATGAACGAAAATTACAACTCATTCGAAAATCTTTTACTCAAAATATTAAATGTCAACATACCCATAAAAACAATAAAACTACGTCGAAACAAACGAAAAGATTGGTTGACAAGAGGCATAAAAATATCATGCAAAAATAAGCGGTTATTAAGAATTCTTGCTTCTTACTCTAAAAATCCTGTACTAACTAAACAATATAAAATATATGAAAAATCATTAAAACAGATAGTCTGTAAATCAAAAAAATTACAATATATTCGGGAAATCAGTAACTCAACTAACAAAACAAAATCGATGTGGAAAATAATTAAGGAGCGTACAAATAAAAATCAGCATAAGACACAACAAAACATTGCATTGAACATCCACGATAAACTTACGTCCGACCCAAAACAAGTTTCTAACTCATTCAATGATTTTTTCGCATCAGTAGGACAAACAAGGCGGAGTGACTCAGAGCCGCGCGGCCGGCCTGTGCTCCGACCAACGGAGAATACAATGTTTTTACATCCACCTACTCCGCGAGAAATAAAAAATATAATAAAGAAACTTAAAGGCAAATTTAGTCACGGATTAGACGATCTACCCCCTATTTTAATAAAAACGTGTGCGGAGGAACTGACATTACCATTTTATCAATTAATTAATCAATCATTTTCTGAAGGGATATTCCCAGACGCGTTAAAAAAAAGCTTAATAAAACCAATTCACAAGAAAAACTCGAAGTCAGATCCAAATAATTACCGTCCAATTGCACTATTACCGACATCATCAAAAATCTTCGAAAAAGCAATGTGCAAACGCGTCTATAACTTTTGTGAAAAGTTTAATGTTTTCGATGAAAGTCAAAATGGTTTTCGGAAAAAAAGATCCACGATTTTAGCGACATATAAATATACTAAACAAATACTTGACATTTTAAATAATAAAAAATACGCCATCGGAATCTTACTTGACATGACCAAGGCATATGACAAGGTGCTGTTTAAAATATTATTAAACAAATTACACGGTATCGGTATTAGGGGTATAACTCACGAGTGGTTCGCATCCTATCTACAAAACCGAGAACAATTTGTAGAAATTGAACATTGGGATCGTGACACTGGAGAATTCAGCACAATAAGATCAAATAAACTTTTCATAAAAAATTCAATTCCGCAAGGTAGTGTTATCGGGTGTTTGCTATTCTTAATTTATATCAACGACCTCCCTAAAATTATGACAGAGTCGTGCGTACTGTTTGCCGATGATATTTCATTAATAACTTCCTGCAATGACTCTCAACACCTACATGACACTTTAAATAATATAATGTTAAATATACAAAATTGGATGAAAGACCACAATTTAGAAATCAACTTCTCAAAAACCAAAATTATGCAATTCAGGCCTTACCAAAAAAAATCCTTGGCTATAAATTTTACGTTTGACGGTATCAAATTGGAATGCGTAGATACTTTTACTTTGTTAGGTCTAGACTTAGATATCCACATGACCTGGAAAGCGCACATACAAAAAATTAAATCTAAACTATCTAGTTTTATCTACGCATTACGTGAGCTTAAAAAAACTACAGATTTAAAAACTGCTCTATCCACATACTATGGATACGCATACGCATGGCTTAAATACGGTATTATTCTTTGGGGAAATAGTGTAGATAGCAACGACTTGTTTATCCTACAGAAAAAGTGTATCAGGATAATGGTTTATATTGACAACGACGTAAGTTGTAGACCGCATTTTAGGAAACTAGACATACTAACTTTGACATGTATTCATATTTTAGAAATATGTAAATTCGTTAGACAATATCCACACTTCTACCTTAAAATTGCGGACCAACCTCGCCGGTATGCACCACGTTCACGGTTTGAAAATATGCTCGTAATACCGCAATCTAAGCTAAAATTACACAGCACGAGCCCCCACGTAACATCAATTAAAATATATAATAAAATACCAAACGACATAAAAATGGAACAAAATGAAAATATATTTATTAAACGGCTCAGAAAATTACTGGTGGAGAAATGCTATTCACTTAATGAATTTTTGAACGATGACATTTAAATAGAATGACTACCGACCACCATTTATTCAGCATTTATTCAGCTTTAGACATTTATTTTTATTTGACGTTTATTCGATTCTTTAATACTATTTTAATCTGTGACATTGTTTATTTATTTTGAATGAATTGTTTATTTTTTATTGCATTTTTATTTGACTTTTGATTTGACTTTTTATATTAATTTAATCTGTGACATAATTTATTTCTAATGAATTAATCTTTGAATAATTTAATTTGTTTATTTGAAATTAATTATTTCTTTTTATGATTTCTAGAGCTAGTGAGAATTTGCAAAGACGTATGTAACATATTTAAATGTGATATTATATAATGTAATTGTATTTGATTGTTTTTTAAAGATAATGTTACTACTCATATTTTTATAAAATTGTTGTGCCCGACAGGGTCCATGTGAACTTTATTATTATTATTAAGACCTTGTAAACACATGTGATATGCAATAAAGATTTGAATTTGAATTTGAATTTGAAATGCATATTAAAGTACTCGTATATGCGAAATTTAAATATGGTTCTTTTTGTTATAAGTACTTATAACAAAAAAAATATATACAATATTTAAATTTTGTCATTCTGTCGGTCTGTTTGTTCCGACTAATCTCCAAAAAGCCTGGACCGATACAGCCGCGACTTTCGATGGCAGATAGCAAATTTTATAAGGAGTAACTCAAGCTACTTTCATTTTAGAAAAAGAATTAGGGTCCACGCGGGTGAATCCGCGGGCAATACCTAGTTGATAATAAAATCGAACTTAAAGTACTCGTATAGACTAATTAACTACAAATTTCGTTTCTGCCCTATAAAGGGTTAAACCAAATGACAGGATTGTCATTACAACTGTAACATATCTAAGTTATTATATCTAACTTTTGTGGACATGTTATCCACATGTCCACAAAAGACACTAATCACGAAAGACCATTGCTCCTTTGTCGATACACAGTGCCCCCATTTCCAATTATCATAAAAAGTAATCCAACGAAAGTAAATTAAATTAAATTTCATTTCTATTTCCATTACATGCTCATGTAGTGACTAGTGACGTGATTACCACATGTTATCGATCAGCAATCCACAAGTTCACAGAAACAGTCTTTAAAAATTATTTACTAGGAATTTCTATAATAACCCTATATTTAGTTTCCTTTTTATAGCTAACGTGGAATTGAAAGCTTTCTTTGTTATAAACATTTGTGTTATCTATAATTGAGGTCTAAATTCTATAATTGAATTTAATATTTCTATGGCAGACCGATAAGGCTGACCTAAATGAGTAATGCTCACCTGACGCCCTTTTGGTCTTAGTGCGGGTTTTACCAATGGAACTGAACGCGATTAGCACCTCTAAACGCGTTCAAAAGCAGTCAGTGTTAATATTCCATGTCAAATTTGACATTGACAGCTCTTGAACGCGGTAAGATAGTATTAGTGTTGATAGCGTTCAGTTTCATTGGTGAAAATCGCCCTTAGTCATAAAACCGATTGTACCCACTGAAAGAAACTGATGTCTTTCCGATTCCTTACCTCAAACACTAATGGTCTTAACCATTAACATTAAACCCTTATCTAAATATAGTCATGCAAAAAATGTTGTTCCTACTTACAGTCGGTTTAACATTTGCGGCATTACTCCGGCTTTGAAGAAATTTGTACCAACTTTTATTTTTTGTGTACTGTCAGCGGCACTGAACATGATTTATGATAGTCACTGCGGAAATACTCAAGATTCATATCATTTGGTTTATATCTATTTTAGGGTAGCCTTGTTTACTTGCACGAGGTAGAAGCCGCGGGCATAGTGGCTTTAAGGTTACGCTAGTCGGTCTTTCTTCCATACAAACGTAGTATGGTGATTACTCATCTGTTTGACGGTGTACGTCCAAAACTAAAAAAAAATATAATTTTTCTTGTCATTATCTAGCCCTGTGTGGAATCAGAATTAGAAAAAACAATTCTTTTGGATGTTATGAGCGTCGAAACTTTCATATTTCAACACATATTTTAACTCACCTTTGGGCGTAAATAAATAACTTATGTAATATGAAAATGGAAAAATGGAAGTCTTACAGGGATAGATAATGTATTCAAAAATTCAAATAATTTTATTTTGAGTAGATAGTTTTTCCACAATATCTATACGCCCAAAGGTCTGTTCTTGAAGTTTTCGTTATAAATCATCGTCTATTTCACTAAATAAATAATAACTCGATAAATAAATACTAAATAAATAAAACGAAATAAATAAATAATTACACTAAATAGCATGCCACCAACGAGTTCGAGCCGTCGACTAGTGGAACCTTAAGAATCCATACATTTTTCTTTCCATACTAATATTAATATAATTGTGAAAATATCTGTCTGTCTATCTGTCTGTTACATCTCCACGCCTTAATGGCTGAACGGCTTTTAATGTTTGTCACACACTACGTAGTTAAACCATGGCCTGGGTTAAGAAACAGGATTTTTTTTATCCCTTAGTGTGTTTCCGTATACCAAACTATACGCGGGTGAAGCCGATAAGTATGATATAATTATCCAAATATATACATAGAGACTTACGCGAATTTTATTACAATTTACATTAAAATTCGTTCGTCGTGGCTTCTTTCCAGGTAGTCATTCCAACTGCCTTTCCTCATTCAGTGAAGTTTCCGCGGCATCAAACGAATCTGCACAATGTATTTTTCATTTATTTATTGCCAGCAGCACCGGTCAGGTCCCGCTGATGAATGATTCGACTTTGATCGATGTCTTGTTCACACGTTTCCCAGGAACCGAACAACTGTTATGACCTTCCACGTATCTGATTGATTGCTTCCGGAGTTTCGTGGTCGCTGCGCCTTAACAAAATGGCTTGGATACCTATTGTGGAAGTTACTTGAACATGTAAAGGCGGCGTAAAAAATTGTTTGGGGTTGAGTAGGTATTGAAGTTTTTTATGAGACGGCTGATTATTTTTTCAATTGTTGTTCAGTTTAATAGTCCGTACCACACCCTTAAATATGACTTCATATTTCTGATAAATGCGAGCTACTCGCGCGAATCAATAAAGTGCATAGTCATTTACCAGGCGCACTTGTTTCACAGTGGGTTTATCACTAGAAACGTCTTTGACATAGGTGCCGTTCGTGCAATAGAAATAATATTTCTAAACTGTTCCACTTACTAAATTTTGTTTCGGTGCCGTAAGTGGAATAGCATTGATAGGTGCCATTCAGTCAAGTGCCGTTCAAATCGGTGCTGTGAGTGGAATACTTCGTTTATGTTGCTCAGGATGTCAGGGACTTGGCCATATTATATCCTCTTTTGCTTATCTTATGCATCTACCCTAATATTGTTGCAGCATCTTCCAGCAAGGTATTTTGATGGTTAGCTTCTTGAGCTTCCTATATTAAGGGACGTCGTGACCTTTAATTTCATGTTATAACATCACTATTAACCTACGTTGGCACTAACGTAATAAAATCGCGGCGTTTTTTTTTCGTACACTGGATTTTCAACTCTCGGTATTGAGCCGAGCATTGAGAAACCAACAGAGCGCATCCAGCGCGTATCCCAGTGCGTCAAGAAAACACACTGTTGGATATTCAACTCTCGGCGCACCAGAGCGTCGAAAAGCCAATACGCAAAAAAAATCGCCGCGATAAAAATACGCCCGTGCGAGCTGGGCTTAATGTCAAAGTACATTCGTGGTTGTGACATTTAATGAGGAGTTTGATTATCCGACCGCGAGACGAGAGTGACGGGCGCGGCGCGGGCTGCACTGTCAAAGGTGCACCATTAAAATTTGGACCGAACTGTATGAGCTTTATTACTGCATGCAGTAACGATGTATGCATCTATGTAGACATTCTGACGTTACTTGCTCGCAAAGAAGATTACGAAGATTCTTATTATTTCTATCTCTATCGATTATATATTAGTTCGTAATGTTGTCTTGTCCTTTTATAATGTTCTAAACTCTATAAATGACAACTCGTAAAATAAGGTTTTTGTAATTTAAATATAAGGTCATAACAAATTTTCATTATTTTGTATTTAGGGTTCATTATGAATGACAAGCATAACATAATCTAATTTTTAATTTTTTCTGAAAAACCACAATGTGGTTAAACCCAAAATAACCATAATATTTTTTTTATAAAAAACAAAAACCCAACTACTTACGACAAAAGAATCAACTAAAAAGGTATAAACAAGACATAACAGATAGACAAATTAAAAATCTGGAGTCGCTCGTTATCTGTTCGATTTATGTTCTAATACGTGTGACTCCGATTTTTTATTTGTCTGTCTGTGATGTCTTATTTATACTTTTTAAGGTTGATTTTTTTGCCGTAGTTTCAGTTTTTTAACTTTTTTTTTGGGATTATAAAATATATGTACATTTGAAATGTGCTAATGCCCTTTCATTTGATACCCAACATGGAATCATTAATTTTTTGTTTATTTTCGGCTAGTCGGTCCATTATTAAAAGTAAGTTAGAGTCTCATTTCCTCTGAAATGTATGGGAATATTTTTTTGCGATTTCTGACTTTTCTAGTACTCAAAAACACTGAATTCAGATACACAAACTGTGAATGCAGATCAAAATTTCTCAAAAAGTTAAGGACAGACTGCCCTAAGACCATTTTCCTGTACCTACAACGGCTAATGTACCCTTACTGCCCCGTTTCAAAAATCTACCCAACACCATACCATACATACGTACCGGTCAAAATCATAACCCTCATTTTTGCTTCGCCGTAGTCGGGTAATTAACGTATGCTTTAAAGTTGGAGTGAGAAATTGGAGAGAAAAAGCTGGAAGGTCACATTGGAGAAATATTCTTGACCAGGCTAAGATCCACCCGTGGTTGTAAAGCCGCAGATGATGATGACGCTCTTAAATTTGTACGATTTCGCTTTTTACACCATAACCAAAATACAGGGTCAAATTAAACTGGCTAGCGAAACTCCGCAAACGTGATGGATGGATATCAAAATCTATCCAGGTTAAAATACAATAAAAAAGATTAGATGTTTTTTTTTGGTGTTATAAGTTTGACCGCTATATGTGTGTGTCTGTCTGTGGAACCGTAGCTCTTAAACGAGTGAACCTATTTGAATCCGGTTTTTTATTTGAAATCAGGTTTTCTAGCGATGGTTATTAGAAATGTTTTATTAAAATCAATTCACCCGTTTGAAGATTATCAGCTCATTTCTAGTTGATGAATGGATGTGGGCGTCTTCTCCAGGTCTGATCGATTTCAAATTTGGTATTCTGTTACTTCAATAATATTAGAAGAACAGAAGAGCAATGTTGAACTGATGCTGCAACATCACCTGGAATTTGCAGGATACCCAACTCCCTTACCAACTTACAGCACAGGTATCGTGTTTCGGCTCATTGGAATGGTCTCAATGAATAGGTTATAGATAGATGATGAACAGGGTCTGGTGATGGAGCAGGAAAGAGAAATGAGGAATTGTTTGTGTCGGGAGTTTTTTAAATATTAATATTATTTGCTTGTTGTTTGATCATGTTTAGATATCGATATCCATCACACCAGTAGAGTTTTGTTAGCTAATTTAATTTGACCCAGTATATTGCCCGGAAAAGGCTCAAGGAGCACTTGAAAAAAGGGACCAGAATCGAAACAAAGACATTGTTCCTTTTGCCGCCTAAGTTTAAAACACCATTGCAACCCCGCCAGTCAAAGTACTTAATCCGATTTCTACAGAAGTTCTCTTGGTTCTTTCTCCTGTTAATATTTATTTTTAGTTGCTCTTTTAACGAATAGGTATGAGAAAACATTGGTAAAGTATTTTGTACTGTTTTGTGTTGGTTATTTATCGACTTTTAATTATCTCGTTTGATTCCATCATACTTTAGGTATGGCAAATAAAGCGGTAAGTAATGCAATATTATTCAATATTTGGTTAATAAAAAATGAACTTTAAAAAAGATGGAAACATGGTGACCTATTTTTGTCTCCAATCCCACTTAATACTATATATTTTATGTATAAACAATCTCATGCAGTCGGAGGAAATAGGTCTTTATTATAAAATTTAAGAAGATGCCTTTTTATGTAGTCGGGTTTTAGATTTTTTTGCATTTTTTAGTAAGGATTTTTTTATCATGTCTCAATCCAAATTACAATTTATATAATAATTTGTCAATATTTTTGTAATCACCTTTTAAAACCCTTCATTTGGAAAAATATAAAAACTCCTTGTCCCTAAAAATCTGATATTTAGATTTTATATAATCAGTGACACTTGCAAATAAACACGAATCTAACGACATATCATTCATCAAAATCGGTTAAGCCGTTTAGTAGTTACGAAGGAACATAGAGACGAATTTATTTTGAAGTATTTTGATTGGCTTAAAAAATTATGGAAAATACCTATGCTGAAAATAGGTACCTACACGAAGTAGAATGTAGGCACCTACGCAGTTTATGACTAAATTATTTATAGATCACCCCGAACACAAAGCGTTCAACACATTTACTGATCGCATCGGCTAATTACGGCGGTAAACCACTTGAATTAAAAGCTTATTTGTGGCACATTAGGCGAGGACTCATCACCGGCACAATATTGCAAATGAGACTATGATTCAGATTCTATTTTAATTTAATATAATAAAGAAACAAACAAAAAGTATTTATTGAGACAAGCACAGGAGATCTCAAAGTAAACTAAAACACACTCATTGAAACATAAATATAAAAAAAATATAAAGAATAAAAACATAGTAAAAGCAGAAAGTCTAAATCTCAGCATAATGCTGCGACATTTAATAATAAATGTCGCAGCGCTGGTATTCTGATAAAGCCCGATAGTGTATTTATTTCGTCAAAAAATAATACAGCGAATTACACATGCTTATAGGCATACTTGGGAGCATATAACATGGGAGCATCTGTAGCACAACTACGAGTAGAATGGGTCCTGTATCACGGCATACAGCGCCAGACCCCTCAAAATATACAAAAATACATATAAGCCCAATAGACATGCAAAAAGATGCATCAAAATCTTTAACAAGAAAACTGAAACCGTACAAAAATAACGTAGTGTAGTACGTAGTGTAGTGACGATGTGTAGGTGTGTGCCTTTTGAGGATGGGAAATCATCAAATGACTTCTCCCGCTCTGGGCAGATCGAGAGGGTGTGTCAGACTTTTACTGACTAAAACCCACCCGTGTTCCTTCCGTTGCCTGTGTACCGGGGCCGCGATATCCCTTTCGGACAAACCCGCAACCCCAGCAGGCATTGGTCTTTTGACCCCGTCGGTTGGTGCTGACATCTCTTTGAGGCGCGCGTGGAACACAACGCGCCGTCGACACGGGCCTGGTCCTTATCGGACGGCGAGCTGCCCATTGCTCACCGTCCGCAAGCCCGCACCTGCGGTGGCCGGAAGTCGGCTCTCGACTCCCGAAGCCCGGGGCGGGGCGGCGACTAGGGCCGCGAGGGCGTGCAGCTTGCATCTCCGTCGCGCGCTCCGCCTCCTTCTTCGCGAACATAACTGCTTCGCAGAAGGAGGTGACGGCCTCCCCTGCATTCTCGCTCCGAACTATGGCCTGAACCAGGGCCGGACGCGAGAGATCGCCGCCGCCGATCGCCTCCGTGAGGACACGGTGGTGCTCCGCCCAAGCCGGGCAGACCTCCACCGTATGCTCCACTGTGTAGGTGTGTGCCTGAGTGTAGAATAGTGAAAGATTTTGGGATGTCGGGTAGTGTAAGTACGTCTTACCGAAACAATTTCATTAAATAAAATTGATAATTTGACAAAAGCATTACCTATTTCTGAATAATGAAGAGGTACACTATACTATACTCAATACCTATTCAAAAACGTTAAAACGTTTGCAGTGGGCATCTAAACAAGCCTATGGTTGGCAGTGATTGGACCAAAATACATAGGTATACTGAATGATGTATTGATACAAATGAATAACGTGTGTCATTGTCTATGGTCTGTAATCTAGAACTATTCTCAATTTTGAATCTCGAATTCAAACTGACAGATGTCTTAATAATCATAACTCAAATCTAAATTTAAATCAAACCCTAAGAGCCAGTATCGTTCTAGAATATTATTTACTGGCCCCGAGAAATTGCTTGAAGGCAATGATGTATTTGAAAAACGAACACGTACTTATTTGAAAAAGTTTGATTGATGGCTTGCCAGCCATGTTTATGTAATGATCATGAATTGCAGAAATTTACATACTGAGGTTTTTCAGTTTTTGCGACCTGTCTTTTTCTTCTAGACCCCAGTTAGATCCAGTCACGCAAATACAATATTTTATTTGAAACCTATTGCCCGAAATCAGATTTATTTAGCAAAGGTATACATTCTAAATAAAATACAACAGCATTTTCTACCAAGTCTTTATGGCCGCGAAGTCATTTAGATAACACAAACATTAAAAATGAAAGTGTCAATGATATCTTGTACCGAAATCTTAATTTATTTTGCGTATGAGGTAGGTATAGTATGGGAACGTAAATCGGTATATAGCCTATGTCACTTCCACAATTAAGACGAATCTAACGACACCTCATTATGTTAAGATCCATCAAGCTGTTTAGGCTACAGAGCGTGCCAAAGAAATAGACAAACATACATCGAAAAACATTACCCTCCTGGGGCACTCGGGTACCCATTGATGGGGATTGTCAATGGGGATTAGTGGAATAACCCAAATTGAGGGATATAGGTTATATACGCTCCGCAAGTGGCACGTCAAAACGTGGCTAATAAGCCTAGATACGTATCGCCTTGTCTCTTTTTCGCTCCCGATAATTACGACATGCTGTCCTACTTCCACGTGTATAGAGATAGAGACGCTCTGTTTAACCAAACTTTTCCTAAAGTTCCTTGTGCCATAATATTCCTCCAGACCGAATTTCGGCCATAGCAGCCAAAAACATAAAGTATGCCAAAAAAACCTGAATTATGTATTACAATGTGCTAAATAATAAGCTTGGAGCTCGTGGCTAAGTAATAACAGCCGCATGGGTCGATCCTTCAGGTTAAGCTACGCTTGCCGGGGTTGGTCCGTGGATGGGTGACCATATTTAAATACCGAGACTCCTGCGTGCTTCGGAAAGCACGTCAAGCCATTGGGCCCGGCTGTCATTCGTGGATCTTTGACAGTCGTTACGGTTTGTCAGAAGCCCGAAAGTATGACAACCGGTCTTACCAAGGGGTATCGTATTACCCAGTTACTGGGTTGTAGAGGTCAGATAGGCTGTCGCTTCATGTAAAATACTATGGTATTCAGATGCATCCAGTTAGACTGGAAGCCGACGCCAACATAGTTGGGAAAAGGCTAGGCAGATATAATGTGCTAAATTGTTCATTATTTCAACCAAACATACGTAATTAACGCAATTGTGGAAATATGATTGTCCAACGAACAAATAATGAAACTGTAACAATCATATTTAATCACAAATATTTGTACAATTTGAAAATACTTCGAAACGTTATAAAATTATGGCAAACAATAAACAGTGTTATAAAAGCAATTAATTATATTATAACGACGTTCATTAATAAAACAAGTTATTAACTGCTTGTCATCTGATGCAAGTTTTGAGTATCAACTCAAACTTTGTGATTAAGTATTATATTATTATATTGGGCAAATAAAACGCCCCTGAATGCGATAGAATCCCGGTTTAAAATACGTATATTATTAATTACATTTTCGACCGAGATTTTTGATTCGGATTTTCGGCTTTAAATTAAAGGAAAAGCACTTAGCCACTTTATCAATCAGGTCCTGAAAATGGGTGGTAACATCAGGTGTCGAGATATATTCAACCTTAGGCAACTGTCCGTTTTTTTTTTTTCCGGGGTGGAAAATCCTCATGGATGTCCTCCGCCCAGGGGCGGGCGGAGGGGTCTGTCAGACTCTTACTGACTAAATTCCACCCCGGTCTTCCATCTCACACCTACGCTGGGGGTCACGGGAACTTAAAAACGTCTAAGAGGGGCGCGCGTGGAACACTACGCGCCGCCACCTCGGGTCCTGATGTGTGGGGGGCAACGGTCGTCCCCGAGTCCGTCGCTCCTGGACCCATTTAGGGGGGCTCGAAGACGGCGTTATCCGCCCTCCGCTGACACCCGGTGTGCCTGCTGCAGGCCGGGTGAGTGGACGAGATCTCCCTCTCCCTTTCCGCAGCCTCCTTCTGCGAGACGACTGTCTCGCAGTAGGAAACCACCGCGTCCCAGAACTCGTCACTGCCGACCATCGCATTCACTACGGCCGGCAGCGACATGTCACTGCCTACTTCTGAGATGAGGGCACGGCGCGGCCCCTCCCAAGCGGCACACTCTGCCAGCGTATGCCGCGCCGTGTCCTCCCGGAGGCACCTGTCCCTGCCGCAAGGAAGCGAGTATACTCCATTTGGAAGACATAAGATTAAGTCCATAAGATTAGACATTTACTTAACCTTTCTTACAGTCCGTGCAACCGATTTAGACTTTTATTGTTTTGGTGTCTTGACAAATGGTAGCTGCAGTAAACAGTTGGTATTGTAACAACTTTTTAGGGTTCCGTACCGCAAAAGGAAAAAACGGGACCCTATAAGGGTCCCGTTTTTTCCTTTTCACTCGTGTGTCTGTCTGTCTGTCCGTCTGTCACAGCCAATTTGCTCCGAATGTAATGGACCGATTTAGTTAAAAAAAATTACACATATGTATTTATGCAACCCAAACACGGACGTGTAACGTAAATAAATAAATTACATTTTGGAGTTACGAGTACTTTTGGGTGGCAAATAAGAAAATAAAAATAAAAAGTTTTGCAAACTGAACCGTGTGACATATCAAATGAAAAGACTGGTTGCAAGGCTCTCAAATATTTTTTTAAAATAATTTTAGACTAAATACTTTTAAAGATATTTAAGAAAATTTATGAAAATTTACCGCCCCCCCCCCCCCTTATCTCCGAAACTATTGAGCCAATTTTTTTAAAAAAATGCAGGGAATGGTTATTTACTCATAGATTACAGGAAAACCTATAAGAAGTCTATGGTCTTAAAATAACATAGTAAATCTCTCAATATTGTTAAGTTTGTTCTTGGGATTAATTCATCTCAACTACGGAACCCTTCATTGTGCGTAGTCCGACAAGCACTTGGCCAGTTTTTTGTTTTTAATACCATCCTTATGCCTACGGTAAAGAAGTCAGAATCGGTTGACCGGACTGTAAAAACGGTTCTTTTTGAATGTTCAATCTTATGTCTAAGATTTTCTCGCTCAAGAAACGTATAAAAGATTTTAGGTCTCGTGTAAGTAAAAGAGATATATATAATTAATAGTTGATCGCTGACTGTTGACACCGCCGACGAGTACTCGTTTGTCACAGCGACAAGAGCTGTCAAAGAGAGTATTCGCTAAGCGATGCTCGCTTGACCGGCAGGACACTCGTTCAGCCTCATGCTTGGGGCATACGCATACGTATACCAGCGAGTAGGTAACCGCTCATTGCCGTCGCGCACTCGCAGCTCATTGCTCACCAACTCGTTTTTAGTTAGTAGCTCTACTCGTGGTACGGTGGTATAGATGCCTAAAGTAAAAATAAAAATATTTGCTCTCGACTAGTCATCTTCAGCTCAGCTGCCGTCAGATGCATTTGAATTAAACTCCAATCAAAGCATCCGCTGCAAGTGACTTTAATCAATGATGTTGCGTCCAAAAAGAAATCACATATTTAATTAGAATTAAAAAGAGTTAATTGTATCTTGTGACTGATAAGTAAACATTCATTAGGAAGTTCAGTTGGTTTTTGCAGTCTAAAGTTTCTTTCTCGTTCATAGGAACCTACTACGCTTTGGAATGGGCCTACTCGTTTAACAATAGTTTTCATTTCCAAGAGTTAATCTCATACTTTGCCATCCCTTCGAGTACAAAGAAAGAAAAAAAAAAGGTTATTTGTTTTTTTGAGGTTTGAATTGGTTTATTTGTATAACCTAAAAACAAAATAGATCTATAATTCAAAATGTTTGGCCTTCGCCGACTAATTTCCCAACACTATTGAACAATAGATGATCATGTAACAGCTGATGGCATCGTTAAACCATATTTAATGAGAAAACAATGATTCAGCAAGCAGCAATCAATACTGCTCCTAATGAAGTTCCTTGTCTGCCGAACGACGTCATGCACTGGCACACAACATGTACGTAGTGCTGCCACTGAGAAAATTAATTGCCTGCGTGCAGCGCCGTGCTGAGGAATTGTGACATAATTAGTCGGCAAATTCGGATGTAGGTAATTTATTATTGCAATCATGTTGTACGATACTCAAATTTATGTAGTTTAATCAATGGGATTACCGATCCTGAAAATTATAGAATGCTTTTATTCTTATCTGCCGTATTTTGTGCAATTTTTTTGTAGAGAAAATAGGATGTTTTTTTTACACAACAGAAAAAGTTCCTGTTTTTGATCAACAAATTCGCAAATATACGGTCTGAAAACAATATCAGTTATTGTAGAAAAGGTTTTTTCTTACGATTTTCTTTTGATCATTATTATAGAAAGAAAGAAGAGAAAGATAATACGTTTATTTGTCACAGACACATGCATAAAAAAAAGATAATAAACTCGAGTAGAACAATAAAAAGAAACACAATAGATTTAAATATAATCACGAGCTCAAAACAGAAATAGTCGGCAGCTGCTGGCACGTCATGACTGTTACAAGAAGGCTTCCACTCAGCATGATGCTGTGTTATACCCACAACACAGCGCTGATTTTCCGTGGTCACCCGTATTATGTACCACGCACCGTAAATTCATGAAACCAATTCTTCCTATACCTCTACTCTTTACTTATCCTCTTACGGCCGAACCCAATAACCTATCTATCACCAGTTTTGGCATAAGTACTGGAGAAAGAAAAACCTATCTATCTATGGTTTTAAAGTCCCAATAATCTATCAGAGAATAAGGAATCTTACGGGACGACATTCAATGACAGATAGAATTATATTGTCTGCCATCAATAGCGATCTGTCTTTTACTGAAAATAGGTTATTGGGTTCGGATCTTAATTGATAACAAGAAGGTAGAAAGCTTTAGTAAACGACTGGACCATAGTAACTTATATCATTTTACACTTGACGAAAATGAAGGATGAGTTGCCATAGTTCGGAAATGGGAACAGTTGAACGACCCAGTTCCTTGATGCAAGTAGTTGTCAACTATATCCACTAACTTCATGTTTGTCCACCGCTGAACTTGTGTTATCCTCCTCCTATGTAAGTCTTTTGTTTTCACCTTTTCACAACTTTAGATGTATTCATTGATATTGTTGATGACGTATTGAGTGTCGATTGTTTTTGTGGTGTTGATATAGAGAGATACAGTTCCGAAAATAAACTTCCTTGTTACCCTCTTCTGTGGGTTTAGCACGAACGCATGAAGTTAACGGAACATACATTCGATCGATTTTTAAATCGAAAATACTACTAAGTATCCTATAGAATTTTGTTTTTCATGTGACATGCTCAATAAGTAACAGTCACCCATTTTTAAGTAAAGTGTTCATTCTAAAAAAAATGTATGTGTGAAACGAGTATTCCAATAAAAAAAACGATCTTATTTACATTACGTTTACATCGCTCGTTCGGACTGGGCCTTATGTTTCATTAATTTAGAGGTACACACAACAACAGCTACAACAACAGCAACAACATCAGCTACAGCACACACAGCAGCGCAGCTACAGTGTAGTAACAGCTACTCGTTTTTTAGGAAATCCTTTGATTTAAAGGCCCAGCTCGAACGGGCGAAGTAAACGTAACGCGTCGACATCACCCGTGTGTGCTGGGCCTAATGTTTTATCAATTTAGGGGTCTTTCAAAATTCAACAACTTCTCGTTTTTTAGGAAATCCTTTGATTGATTTAAAGTGTAGCAAACGTATTAGATTTATCTTTCGACATCTCAGCCCACGCTGACAATTTCTTCAACAGTTCACGAAAATATCTACTTTTCATTATTTTACTTTAGTGTATTACCAACGTCTTCTCGATAGTAAATAGTGATACGATCAAGTCATTAGTCGTTTCCCTCGAGACGTATCACAAAGGCATGGCACATAAAAGGTACCTCGTTCCACCGGTAATCCTTAAACCATCTTTATGTTCTCTAGATGGCTGGCTTTTAGAGCATTTTGGGTCTTAAGTCGTAGGTACACGTGTATAAAATAAAACTTATAATGCGAATGTACTTAATGATGTGATGGTAATAATGTTAAAGTTTCACCGTTATTGTATTAATTATAATGTGTATATATAAGTCGATTTCGCTAAAATTGTCGCTTATTCCTCATCGATATCCAAATCAATCTACCTAGCGTTTTCACAACTTTATTTGGGACAGCTTCCAGTCTAATCGGATGCAGCTGAATACCAATATTTTACACGGAGCGACTCCCTATCTGACTTCAGTTACTGTGGGTAACAGGATATCCCTTGGTAAGACTATTGTCAGACATTTGGGCTTCTGACTACCCGCACAGAACTGCTGCATTCCGTGGTAGATTCAAATTAACTGCCTCTCGTTGGTGAAACGACTTGTCACCTCCTTTTCGTCGAAAGTATAAAGACAGTTGGTACTTTCAAATTAAAATTTAAACAGCATTTACTACAGCTTCAAAAATATATCAAACTTTCAACCTACCTTTCTTCCCAAGGCACGCACACTGACTTTTCGGATTCATATGCGTATTGTATAATTATCACTTGCTTAAAGGAAAACATTGGTGAAGGAAAACATTGTGAGGAAACTGGCATTCCTGAGAGATATTTCTTGACGGTATCTGAACAGGCACATCATTGTTTCGCATCTTGTTTTTGGTTTTGTGTTCAATAGGTTCATGTTCGATAGTTTTTATAGAGACTTAAGATACTTTTGAATGTTCTTGTTCATTACACAATTTTTCTGACAGCATCTATTGTTGGCTTACAGCAGTCTTTGTATTTATTTATATAATTTTGTTTTTTATATTTTTATAAATCGTGAAATGATCGTGTTTAGTTTAGTTTGTGATCTTCCTGTGTGAGTCACAACAAAAACATTTTCTTTCTTTTACCCGTAACGACTGTCAAAGATCTACGAATGACAGCCGAGACCAACGGCTTAACTTGATTTCCGAGGCACAGAGGGATCACATATAATGGATGGGCACCCATCCACGAACCGATTGCGGAAAGCGTAGCTTAACCTTGTATATTCAAATATGTACGTACATATAAATCAAGTTTTTGTTCAATTGTTTATTTTCAAAGCGTGCAAACATATTGTATTGCTGTTTGAATTATTCTAGTTAGAATAGAAGCATTCCATGAACAGGGATGTCGACTGGAAAAAAAAAGCTATTTAATCCATCAGTCAGATAATAAAAAAATATTAAACACATATTTTTTGCTTTATCAAATTAATAAAAAATGGTTTAGATAAAACGCATTAAAGTTGGGGAGTGGGAGCTCGCTACGTCACAAGTCAGTATAACATCTACCAGCCAGTGACGTCATGCTACATTTTCACGCATTGCCTACTCAATGTATTGCCGTAATCTTTTGATTACGAAAAAAAGGAAAAAATACGTGTCCAATATTTTTTAATAATCTACCTGACGGACAATTTTTTTAATCAACATCCCTATTTTACTTTGTGAAACTTTCCGTCTGAACTACAAACAGTATTTACATTACGTTATAAAACCTTTTGTTTTACGATTATTTTACTCTCTGTTTTTACAGCCGGGAACTTAAATACGTTACGGTCTAGTTTATTGAGTTTATATCATTGTAAGAAGTACTTACATCTCACGGTAGACATTTTAACTGACTCCAGTCAGAGAGAAGTGTTTAAGGTGTTAATGGCTTGATGAACATGCATTGTAATGATTACGAAAAAAATATATTTTGATTAACATTTCTGCCATTTATGAAAAAAAAAAAATAATACCTTTATTTAAAAGCAAATGATTCGTCTTTTTTTAACTATGCTGGGGTCGGCTTCCAGTCTAACCGGATGAAACTAAATAGCACGAGCCCCATGGTAGTTAGCCATGGTTAAGCAAGGTGGTCTGAGCATGGTTTTTAATAGCCATTCAAAACCATGGCATTTAATAACTTTATACTTTCTTATTTGATCAATTATTTATCTACTACAGTGACAAACAGTGAAAACATCGTGAAGAAACCGGCCTGCCATGCCTGAGAGATATTTCTCGACGGCGTGTGAAGCCAAGTCAGAGACCTATGGCGGCTTTAAAACTTTTACACCAGGTTAGTCACTAACCACACGAGAAGAACAAGACCGATACGTTTTCTTGGACGGGAAGAACAACATTCTTTCACAGTATGAATGGTAAACATAGTTGAATTTAACCATCTGCACCTACATACAAATGATGTGGGTCTCGTTAACAACGCGGAAGATACATCTCAAGTCAAAGCCCGCCATAAAACAGCCTTAAAAAGTTCTAAAAACGATTCTAAAAACGACTATCAATTGTTTATACAATTTATTTGAAAAAAACCTCTTTTATTTGTTCCTCAATGTTTTCATTAACTTTCGACGCCTATAAAGTTTCAAATAAACAAGGACATTAAAATGAAGATTCTGTTGTGACGAATATATATTTCTACTCATTTTCATATACCTTCATTTACCGTAAGGACAATTAACACAATGCACTTAGCCAAATGCACATTAACAAATAAAATTGAAGCACTTACCAGATGTATGGACGTACACGAAGTAAAAGGAGTATTTAATCTTTTCTCTTCACCACCCTTGGTTGACTGGTAGAGAATGCCTACGGCATTAAGACCGCCTTTGTACTTTATTGTGTGCGAGAAGTTTAAATAAATAAATAAATTTAAGAAGCGTAGAAGGTGGCTTTCTATTGTTTCGGACTACCCCCATGGGAAGAAGGTGGGTCTTTATCTATATATTGAGGCAAGCGATTCGCCTTTCAAAGCTTATGAGAGATAGTTTCAACTGATAACAATGAAAAACAGAAAAAAAAAACTCAAAACACAAAAATATACGTAGGTACTATCGAGGGGCAGGTGCCTGACCACTTTTCGACCTTATTTCCTAAGCAATCAGGACAACAACGTAAATTACATGGTGACAATAACGCCAATTATTTATAAAATCAATCTTACTGATTGCGTACTAACTAAAAATTATTTATGTAAGCTGATCCTCCAGCGTAGGTACGTATGAAAATACTGGGAACAGTGCGACCAGTCCAGACCAGCATAAAGGCGGAGCCCCACCGCTGCGCATGGAGAGGCTACGCACGTGTCTAGCTTCGCTTTGCAAGAAAATGTATGTGTTAACGTCCACTGCAACCCACGAACAAGCTACGCACGAAGCCAAGATGAATGACGTCATTGCTACACGCATGGCTTCCTCGAATAGGCGCCAACGCAGCTCAACGCTGTCAATGCTATGCACGCGGTACACGGAAGCTTGCGTCTGGCGTAGGTTCACTGCGGGAGGTGGGACGTGGTGACATAGTCGTGGGTTAATATTCGTGTATAGTGTTTGCTTATTTGGAAACGTAGACCCACGTTTTCAAACAAACAAACCCACGCAGCTAAAATGCGCCGCGTGCCCGTCCACAGCGTGCGCCGCGCTGGGCTAGCGCCTTAATTATTATTCTTACTGGGGGCCAACCACCACCTCTAAAGCAGTATTATTTTAATATTACTTTAGTGTGGGAAAGAGATGAAGTTCTACAGGACATATAGCTCCATCTCTTTCCCTCACTGAAGTAAGATTAAAATAATACTGCTTTAGAGGTGGTGGTTGGCCCCCAGAACGCTTTCTCGTAGCTAATCAATATTCCAGTGTTTGATAAGATAGTGATCCATCATGTCTTGAGCGTTACGACATGGTTTCATTAGTGATATAGTCTACTAATGACTTGGCATGTATTCAAACAACCGCTTTTCTTTCGTCACTACCTATTTGAAATGGATAAAAGGAAAGTAGAACGTAGATTTGCCCATTATAATACCACGTTCGATCAAGTTTGCGCGTATTTCCATATGTATGAATGCACTTTACTAATGCATTCCCCCATATCTCGTGCATTGTGGAATGGTCCATACTGAGCAGTCTTGCATTACCTACTTTAATATGTTCAACAAAGAAATATGTCTTGCACAAATATCGCAATATTTTTATTTGTGAATGGAATACAACAATTTGCATTTGTATCTAGAGAAAAGAACGAAATATATACCTACTTAGAACACAATCCTGTAGTCAATTTATGCATACTTGTCCGACAAAGAACTCTGTATTCCATTAATACGGGACTAATTCGCCCTGTGCTATAATTCCCTTGAAATTTGCATCTTAATTACTCTCATTCCCAAAACACTTTTTATTTCTGAAGAGAGCTCCTCATTGCCGTCAGAATTTTAGCATTCTATCCGGGAAAACATTATTCAAATTCATCTTCAGTCAATTTTAAATATTTTAAACTCCAACTTAATTAATATGCAATTAACTTTGGAAATGATAACTTGGGAAGACAAACATTTTGCAGGTTTCAACGAAGAGATGCTTAAGTAAATACTTAGATGTTGTAATAGACCGCAGTTTTAATAAGTTCCACATTAAAGGCATCAAGGTTATATTGCCAATCAAATTAAAAGTCGTAATTTATTCGCCGGTTGGGGTGCTCCTGACACTTTACTGACAGAAAAAAGAAGAACGAAGAAACTTCTTAGAAAAAAAACTTGTTTGAGGAACTCGATTAAGTTATGGATTTATTTAGCGATCCCGACCGGAGGCGGCTGCAGAGCACGCCACATCAATATATTATGATCTCTTGGTACATTTCCAGGATTTTTAATAGAATGTCTACTTAATCCAGTTAGCTCGGCATTGCAAAGTGCAAAATGTAACCACTATTATTAACTTTGTTACTTTATAAGTGGAAATTAAGTGTCCGCACTAATAAACCTTTGTAAATACTGTTTTTTCTGTTCCCACAGACAAACCGTGAAAACGGTTTTGCGGGGCATAGTTCTTAGCTTAAGATTTTTATAAAATTTGTTCATGATAAATAAATAAATAATAATAATATCAATAATCAATTTACTCAAATTTCATGTCCAATAAAATGTTTTTTTTTAAATTTAATTAGGTGAGAACCAATCGTTTCAATTGCAAAATAATTCGGTTCTTTTAATGAATACCAAATAACAATGGACACGTTGTCTTCCAACATTACGATAATTCGCAGAAATTTCACTCGCAAACGAATCGACGAACCGAGTTTTATGACAGGATCAAAATATTAAATCGAATATCAAGAATTCAATATTTTGATGGCACTTTTTGAATATTTAGTAGTCAGCAAACGCGAGGGAATGGCGTTCCATTAATTTTGACAGATCTACTCAATGATTGCGCATAATTGAATTTCAATTAAATGAGTTAACGGAGAAAGAACTTGAAATTAGAACAAGCTCCTTCAGCAATGCCAGTTTTATCAGGCAGTAACTGTAAAATTAAATCAGAGAGCTTTATAACTAAAGGGTGGAGTTATTCACTGACTCAATGCTTTGCCTCGACCTCGATAAACCAATGTTTTATGTCACAACTTTTGCGAACACTCAGCACAATTTGGCAAGGAACGATCACTAATCTTTTTATAGTGTTTCTTTGCTCCACGAGTATATTATTTTCACTTAAAAGAAAAGCAATAAAGTCCCAGTAGCAGTATGTTACACGCAAACAAAAGTGAAATTTCTCAGAGATTTTTAGGAAAAAATCGGTGGTGTAAAAAGAAAATCATTGTATCGAGGGGAGCGAATTCACTTTCCGTTTTATAAACAAGTCTATTACGTTGTTTCAGACCTTTGGCGTGAGGCGACACGGTGGAACACGTGGTAAATGGGATTTTCTACTTTGCATAATGTTTGCTATCCTCGCGTAACGGGGTAGGTGCCGCGGTACGTAGCTGCGTGCCGTTTATTGCTGTTTTATTTCATTCACGAGAAAACCAACATTTTACGACAGTTTTATGACGGTTGCGACTCAAATTCTATACAGAGTAAGACTGTTTGAATTGAGTTTTTTCATTATAATGACGGCTATCCATTTCGCGGCCGCAGAACCACTTACCGCGAAATTAGCTCGCGGATATTTGATATCTTTTATTATTCATTTTGCTTACAAAAATGTGTTAAAACGTTAATAGAACTTGTTATTTGTGTTTGCGTTATTTTTAACTCTCCAAGGCTGGTTGTTAACTCATAAGTCTCTTATTTGCTCTGCGACGTTTGCCTCCTGAGATAGGATTCTCATGCACGTATAGCTGTCTCACTATGTCTTTGAATATCCGTTAATTGCATTATGCAAAGTACCTTCGAAATTAGTTAGAATCATGAGAATAATTAAAATCAAGAAACGCAATTTGGGGATGAGTAAGTATAATTGATTTTTAGTGATTCGGTGATAGTCAGCAATTTGTAAAGATATATATATAAAGTGCCAACCTTTTACCTTCTATAAATCACGTGTCTACGTATATAGATTTAACTCTAATACTATCATTACAATAATTCACCTTTTTAATTGATTTCAAAGAAAAGAGAAGAGAAAGAAAGAAAGAGAGAAGTGTTGTTTTTATAATTATTTTGTTTTGAATTAGTATTTGCTTAACGGGTGTCTGATTTAATAGTATATTATACAACTAGTGAAAAAAAAGGGGATTTAACACTTTCGACTCTCTCTCTCACTTTTCATAGAACTCAGCCATGCCACCATAACTCATGCGCTAAACTTAACCATCGCGGACGGTCAACGGCGTTAGGTTTAAAACCGTGTTATAAAACACTGAAAAACTAAGTAAAATGGTGTTTTCAGAGGGGTCTTGTCGCTTTGCGTAGTTTCCAAACTTTTAATTTTTGTGAATATTTGTAACCATGAACTTAATGCATGGTGATAAAAATGCTTGGATTTTAAAACCAACCAATACCAAACCAATATATATCAGATTTTATTTTCACGGTTTATAATGCTGTATTCGCTAAGCCACATTTGAAATAAGCCCTCCGCGAGGGATCCCGGCATCCCATACGAAACTAGGTGAACCCTCCAGGAGGGCTCGCGGCACTGAACGTGTTAATTCGAGAGAATAAAGGCTTGTGCAGACCAGCGCGACTTGTCGCGCGACGCGACACGAACAATACAATTTCTAAGAAAACTTCACAGTATGACAATAACCGGTGTCGTGTCGCGCGACAAGTCGCGCTGGTCTGCACAAGCCTTAAGGTTGGATCTCGAGAGCAGCGAAGGATTCTAGATTAGAATCCTGAGCAGAGCAAGGGATACAAGCACTGAGATGTTTTTTTTTACGCGTTCTGTAACCATTGACTGCGAGAAAATAAATAGTAGTAGTATACTATTTATATTTATCACATTTGAATGTATACTCGGTAATAAGAAAACAAAGGATTAAATATAAACATAAAAAATGTACGTATATAGTGATTTTCGAAATTCAGTGTTATATTATTATTTGGTTTTGAAACGGTCGGATTAGCAATGAATAAAACAATGATATAAAATAACCACGATAACAGATAGAAAATAACCTAACTAAAATTGGAGGGATATTTTATTTAAAATTTAATTGTATAGCTCTATGGAATAGCTCCATTTAGTCAGCCAGTAGGTACTTACAGCACATATTCGTGCTTGTTCCAAATTCAAAATGATTTTATTCACTCAGTGGCTAAAAGAGAGTTTTGTTCACTGTTATCGGTTAATCAAATGCCTTTTTGCAAGTGGCAATGGTAAAAAAAGTCAATAATCGACTTATGCGACACAAAATAGCCGGTTTAGGCCTAGGGCTTCCAAGCAGCCTCATAGTTGTCCATTACGAATAACAATTAGGAAGGTACACGTTATACACCTCTACAGCTTTGTTTTATAGAAGTCAATGCATTATGGATAACGTAGGCCGCATTTGGCGTCTAGTGTCTAGATTCTCATTACATTTAGTGCCTGAACTACTGCGTGTTGAATTAAGGCTCATTTACACGAGGTAAGGTTCTCGCGAGAACGTCCATGCGTCTAGTTTCGTAGGCGAGACTCACCAAACGATTATCACACTCAAAAGAGAAACAAAAATGCAAATACAGGAGACTCATCAGGCGATTTTCTCGAACAGTAATTTGAAAATTCAAAATATACGATCATTGTTAAGTTATTGTTTCCTAGAACGGTGGCCGCCACATAACGGCCGCAGTGATTGCTATCATGAAATTGATGGTAGCAGGGTTTGACTTTACGGTGTCAAAAGACGCTATCTAGGAAAACACACCAAGTTACTTTCATAATGTCGTTTCAGTGATGTCATTCGCCGGTAAATTGCAAACACTATGTGACGGTCACCGCTCTTCTAGGAAACCGTAGCTTTATAGTCTATGGTTGTTTGCTTACAACAGACCCTTCCAATTTTGAAAAGCAAGGCGATTCTCAAACTAGTTTCAACGTCCTGTTAAGGTACACGAGTCGATTTTTTAATCAGTGTCATATATATATCGCAACCATCTGGTTAAATTATCCAGCTAATTAGACGCCTAGGTCGTTCATTAAATGCCTGAATTATTTTAGGTAAATCTAATTAAATATGTGAAGGACAACTAGCCAAGTCATTGAGCGATACGTTTAACCAGATGGCTGAATGTCATGTAATCATTTAGTTAAACTGAGTGATATAGGTTATGGTAGGTTAGAACTGTGATCAATCGAGCCAAGCGAGCGCTATTTCCAAGTAGCTCGCAGAATTTTTTTCACCATTTGAATCAATTGCCTGAGTCTTGGTCAGTCATCTTCAAAGGGCTGACTTTCAATACGCCAAGTTGTTAAACGCACAGGCGTCTTATTAGCTGGCTAATTTAACCAGATGGCTGCAACACATACACATACAAAACTCACGCGTTATTTCCGAGGGGGTAGGCAGAAATGACAGAACGCCAACTGATACGATCCTTACATACTCCTTTTGATTCGTTTACGTTAAAACATCTGGTCATACACGCAAGCCGGTTGCTACCAGTACTCACCTGACGTTTCATAGACCACTACGCACCTGAATTTTCATAAGAACATCACCAATAAGGTCACGGTATGTCCATCAAGGGCGTGTCCTCCCAGCGTTTCCATTCCACTCACATCTGCATTGTACATACCTTTTGTTAACAGCGTTCCAATCATCCTCTTATCATGACCAAACCATCTAAGCATTTTTGTCACTACATCTTCTTTTCATCTCGTTTCAATATCCGTCTATCCGTTTGGGGCAAGAAGCTGTGATCATGTAAATTATCCATAACGGTGACAGTAGATGGGCCTAATATCAGTTATTATCCGCGAAACTAACGCTCCTGTAATAACAGGGACCGGTCTATTAAGGCGCCATTATGCGAGAGTTCCACAGTATTTATTAGGCACTTGATGTCAATGACTTGTGACTGTGACCCACTTTATTTGGGACTTATAGGTATCATTAGTTAGACTAGGACTGGAGATAAGGTGTGATTAAACATAGAATTTGATTATCGAATCTTCTTCTTTTCGTGTGGTTAGTGACTGCCCTGGTGTCAGAGTTTTAAAGCCACCTATGGGCCTCTGACTTGGATTCACATGCCGTCGAGAAATGTCTCTCAGGCATCGGTTTTCTCACGATGTTTTCCTTCAACTTTTTTGAAGCAAGTGATAATTATACAATATGCACATGAATTTGAAAAGCCAGAGGTGCATGCCTTGGGTTCGAACTCGAGGCCTATGACTTGGCAGTCCGACGGTCACATCACTAGGCTATTACTACTCAATAAAGAAAAGTCAGACAGGGAAATTATCAAATAACTTCTGCCACTCTGGTCGGAGCGGGAGGGTGTGTCAGACCTTTGCTGACTAAAACCTACCCGTGTTCCTTCTGTTGCCGTGTGCCGGGGCCGCGATATCCCTTTCTGACAAACTCGCAACCCTGGCGACGCGACGATGCGATGCGATTTTGGTAGAACAATTTCCTGAAGTTTTCATAGAAATGGTTCTACTAGAGTCGCGTCGCACTGTCGCGTCGCACTAATCTGCAGGAACCTGTATTTGATTTCAAATGAAACATTTCAACAAACGTCTCGTAGAAGTATAAAAATCCAGGCCTTAGTTTAAGTAAATAAAATACCTAGGTACTGAAATATTGGTTTATGTAGGTACAAAAGGTTATTAAAAAATTAAAAAATATCGAAGATATACTACACTAAAATAAACATCGAAATATACAGAGTACCTACTTAAGTATAAAGTAAATATAAAAGGTATAATATTGCATATACGATTATTTTAAGAGGTTACAAAGCGTGTTCCGAAACCTCACCTATAATAACCTTTCTATTAAAAACATTTCACTAACCTAGAAAATATTAATTAGTACACAAGCTTAATTTTCCGGTTAGCCAATAATTTCTTCGTGGTAAACACTGAGGTTACTTCTATAATAATAATAATTAAAGCTTGGAATATTTATTACGCAAACCTGTATCTACTGTTGTTATTTAATTATGGCAACATATTACATGAGGAACATTAATTTTAAACGCGTAGGTTATTGAATAAGTTAATTAATTTTGGTTATAAGGGCTAGGCGTATTTTTTTTCAGTGTATAGTAGGCTACTTTTTCTTTTCCACGTTTCATGGGTTAAGAGGATTAACAGAAGCCTTCTCTGATGACTTTTTTACCTTAGACAGTAAGTAGGCCTCTTCCAGTCTGCGCCACAACAGTCAGTCCTCCACCTTGCACATCCAGTCTGTCCAAGCCACCTTTCTAAAATCGTCGGTCCTTCTATCTGGGGACGTTCCACACTACGCTTGCCGATACGCGGTCTCCACTCTACTCCACCGGCCATCGGTCCTTCGACAAACATGGCAAGCCCACGGCCACTTCAACTTGCTTATTCTGCGAAAGCTACGTCGGTAACTCCAGTCCGGTCCGAGGCCTATTTCTAGCAGTGTAGTGTAGTAAGTGGATTCAGAAAGAGGTTTTTGGAGGATTGATGCCTACATTCAGTAGTGGATCTTTACGGGATGCTCTGATGATTGGCGTCATTGTAGTAATTTCTTATTGCTTAATGCGATTTTGATGCTTATAGGAGGGATTCGTTCATATTGGCACAGGATTGAGTTGAGTGGAAAAAGGAAAGTGAGGCCTTTGCCCAGCAGTGGGGCTATACAGGCTTATTATTATTATCTCATTTATACAACATATCATTTACGTTTTTAAATATTTTTATAAAAATATAAAAATAATAGCCCACTGGTATGAAGAACAGGGTCCAAGCTACCGGTGGTAATGGCTCCTGAGACAGGAACTTCCTGACGATACGCGCCGTGTCCAGAAGTGCCGCTTTCTGGATAAAGCCCTAGATACAGCTGCCTAACGAGAGCTTCCTCAGATGTTGGTCGAGGTTCTTGGCTATTATGCCATTGGCCGTCACGCCTATCGGCACAATGACTGCTGTATCCACTTCCCACATGTCGTCAATCTCGCGAGCCAGGTATCTTTTTCAGTTCTCATCGTGCAGGACCGCTATGTCAACAATCATTGTGCAATGCTCTAATTGATCTATCACCACTATATCTGGCTTATTGGCAAGTTCTTGACGATCCTCTGGTTTAAATTCAAGTGAAATCGATTGGGGTAACCTTTAGATTAGTTGCACAACTACTTTGCTGTATTCAATACCTACGTCATTGGTTACGAGACCCAGACGTAGACATTACCAGGAAATATTCATAATTTTATTGTATATTGTATTCATAGTTTTATTGTGAGGAGCTCGTGGCTAAGTAATAACAGCCGTACGGGTCGATCCATCAGGTTAAGCTACGCTTGCCGGGGTTGGTCTGTGGATCTTTACATACCGAGACTCCTCCGTGCCTCGGAAAGCACGTTAAGCCGTTGGCCCTGACTGTCATTCGTGCAGCAGTTTATCTATATATAGTAATTTGGTCAATACCTCCTATCACTTACAATTTCACGATAGGTGACTTTCTTAGAAAAAAAGGTCTCTTCCGACATCAGAAAAATACTGGTATTATTTGTAGCTGTACCTACTTTCTACATATTATGGACAGAGAGTTCAGTTTTTATGAGAACATTTTAACGTTTTTTATTTTATTTTAAAATGCAGAGAAAAGTAAACATGGTGATAAATAAATTGCTCTGTGAAGGTCAACGTAATACTGAACCTGATCAGCAGCAATGCAAAGCTTAACTCATCATGTTCTCGCCAGAAAATTGACAAAACGAATTGTCTATCACCATCATTAACAACGTACGTATACGTAACTGGCTTTGGCCTCATTCCTAATTAATCCTTCTTCAATCACTCCCAAATCACGTAACTCGTATCGTTTATTTAAAAAAAAGGCGGCATTCAAAGCGGATGATTAGTTCACCGTAATTAGACCGGGTTCTGAGAAATAGGTTACCCGAACAGGTGGGGTAACGGATTGGCAAGTAAGGGGTTAGGGTCATTAATCATAATATTCGACGTTAGTTCCAACTATGCTCTGTCACAGAGGTTACCTTTTGTGTGCTTGAGTGCATTTATGTGCGGAAGAACGATAGGTACTGAAGACTTTAATATGATGTGTGGTTTTCTGACCACCTCCTTTATAAGTACCTACTCTTAGTTTTCATTAAGTAATCGTTTTTTTAATGCTGCAAACAAGTTACCTACTGTCAGTGCAGAAGTAACGGTTCAATCTATTCAAGTTTTACATATAAGGTACCATTCCGTACCCGACCGCAGGAGGCAACTGAAGACGGCGTGTCGCCATGACACGACTGGTTTCTATGAATTTCAATGAAATACCTTCTATGTCTAGCGAAACGACGTTGGCAGCTACTGTCGAGCGACAGGCGACGCGTGCAGCCCGACCACAGACCAGTAGTGCCGCCAACCCTCGAGCGATAACACGCTTTTCTATCTTCTATCTGCCGCCTGCGGTTGGATTCGGAATCATTACTGCAGCGACATGACTCCGCGACACGTCGCCAGCAGTTGCCGCCTGCGGTATGGTACGGAATGGTACCTTTAGACATCAAAAATCACAAGGTCACAAACAAAATGCTGTAACCAGAAAATCCATGATAAACAACATTCTCAATTTAAGTACAATGACAGCTTTTGATGTAGTTGCCTTGTTAGTCCTTATTCTTACGGGTTCCTTTATAAATCATAGCAAGGCCTCCCCTTGCCGAAACTGACAGATTTGTTACTGTCTCGCCCGGAATGAGTAGACTCGGATAAAAGACACGCTGAAGGGGAAAATAAATGTTCACAATAATTCACGACAAACTAGTTTGAACTGTTTATTGTTGAGATTTAATCAAGTAAACAGTATTGTTACTGATTTTATTAGTTAATATTCTTTGTTGACTTTGATGTCAAAGTTTTGGGGTCAGACCAACCGTTGTTCGTTCCATTTACATCAGATTATACGTGTAAATCAGTTTCAATCTGCGTGGGATGCGTGTCGGATCTGCTCGAGTTACCTACGCCAATAGCCATGTAAAGACACGTGATTAGACTTGTGAGCTAATTTTGGAGACAATGTCATAATCACGGCTTTTATGCCGGCAAGAGTGACGTTACTTACGAAATATACAGTTTGTTACGTCATTCTTTGTAATCGAGAACAGCCAATTGTGATATTGTCCACGCTTATTGTAGACGAATCACATAATAGATTACACTACTGATAAATTTACAGCTACTGTTGAACTAATCACGATTAATAAAGGAATATAAATCAACCACACTTTAAAATCCTCGTACACTAGAATCTCCTTCAACCATAAACGAGACTATGCAACGTAAATCTCCAACTCTATTACCAATTTAGCATCTTGATGGGTGGTAGATTTATTTTCTCGTGAAAGCTGGGAATATGCGTGACCTGTCTTCTCAATAATTACTGGCTCGGAGTGAAGGGACACTCAAGATCGAGTGAAGTGCACACGAATTAGTGCTAAATACAACCACGCTCCGACGGGTTGGATAGAGTTGGTTCAATGCCGAATCAAGATGGATGGAATTTAATTAAAAGAGTTATTATTGAAGACATATTTCAACATTTTCCTCAAACATTTTAGATAAAACTCAAACTGAAGGCATTTATTTCAATTCAACCATTTACAGGCACTTTTGAACTGTCAAATAGTCGGTCAGTTAGTCAGAAAGTTGAAGCTAGTTGCCCATTCCAAAACGTAGATCTTCATGAAGAAGCAAGGACAAGAAACTCCAAGGACACTCTTTTAAATATAGAAAATTACAAAATCCTAGGTATATTCTTGTTGCTTCTATATGTGAGAACAATGTACAAAATTTATTTAACCATCTCATTAGCTAGTGTATCGTTGTCATTTTAATAACATGTGCTTAACTTTATAATCCACTGCATGATTCAATACTTAAACCATAATTTAACACCATTTTAAATTAATTACTTCAATAAAAATAAAAACCTGACCTTATTGGTGATGTTCTTTAGAAAAGACCAAAAGGAGTATGTAACGATCGTAGCAGATGGTGTTCTGTAGTTTCTGCCTACCCCATGGGAAGAAGGCGCGAGTTTATGTATGTATGTAAAAAAAAAAAACGAAACTATCGATTAACATAGTTCATTCAGACTCAGGCGTGACTGCGGAAATCCATTATAAAATACAATAGACGACGTATATTTAGTAACCTAATCCGCTTAACTGTTCTTAAAGAGTCATGAAGAATCCTGTAAGAAATCGAAACGTGTTTCACCTCTCAACTAGGCATCCTCAGGATGACGATTGACTTGTTGCTATTGTTCGCAGCCCCTTATCGTGCTGATAACGATCCTAGCTGAGGTGGGCGGGGCAGTAATACTATATAAGTGGGATTGTCGGGTGAAGTGGCTCACTCTGCTCTCTTAACGTGTCCACACGTCGGGTCCGGGTTCGCAACAAGTCAATCGTCATCCTGAAGATGCCTCGTTGAGAGGTGAAACATGTGTCGATTTCTTACAGGGATCTTCATGACTCTTTAAGATCATTTAAGCGGATTAGGTTACTAAATATACGTCGTCTATTGTATTTTATCGATTCACCACAAAACTACTTGATTAAAATTACTTTTAAAACGTAACTAGGTACCTAATTACTTCACGTTCGCAGAACGCTCACGAATGCCACTCGCTTTCAACTTTTTGAGTTTTTAACTTGCCTTTCATTGCGAGTACTCTTTGATGGAGCAGTTAAGAAATTGAATAAAGTGAACGATATACGTATGATCATATCTCACGTTCGTGTTATGTAGGTATAAACTGCACGTTTTAGAGAGATACCTACACGTTTTGGCTTATAGCACAAATTGAGTTGTTAGGAAAATATAGTTTTTAGTGATAAGAACGCTTTCAATTTAAAATATTGTGGAATAGAATGATAACATGGTTTATAACACCTACTACAAACCAGTAACATTAATACAATGCAATGTTTGAGGTACACCTGCCTTCATGTTTTATCTGTTCCAAAAGTATCAGATGAAAATATAAACAAATGAACCAGAAAACGTACCTGTGGGTGCCAATTTGTAGTGTCACTTACAAATTGAGTGCTTTGGTTTGATTGTTTGAATACTTAAAACCGAAATTCTAATTTTAAATAACCTTAAAGATGGTTTTCATAATTTCATAACCTCAAGTTTCGTCGGTGATTATAGTCAATTACAATTTAATAACATTATTTTTGAGTAACATTATTAAATCCATCTTTAAGGTTATTTAAAATCAAACCAACGCACACAATTTGTAAATGTCACCCACAGTACGTTTTCTGATCCATTTGTTTACATTTTTAAATATTGTCTTCAATATTTGGAAAATCGAAAAGTGCACGCCTCATGACGCTCTTTTTCAAAAGTTCCATCTCTAATGGCTGAAAAGAATGTATAAAAAAAAAATTGATTCAATTAATTGATTTTTTCGCAAACTACAATGTTTTCAGGTTTCCTATTTGATCATCGGGATTTTTATTTCTTAACTATTTTGATGTGCTTTTCGTTTCTGATGCATTAAATAATTTTTTGAAACAATCTTCAGAATCAGAATTAATCTCCATTAAATTATTTATACAATGGTATACCAATTAAGTAGGTTTTGTGTACCAACCAGCACGAGTGTAACAATAAAAACGGTTGCAGGAAGGAGGCAAAACAAATTTTTCGATCGCAAAGCACTCTCTAATGCTTCGCATTATGAGTTATGCAATATTTGACAGAAAAAGGTGGTGGGATAAAAAGTTGACACTTTCTAAATACAGATGAATGTCTTTCTAATTTCTTTCAGTGAATGATTGCATACGAATTTAACTAGAACAGGGTTATTTATCCAAGTCCGTAGGTGTGTCCGTGGCATCACAGTGGGCCCTATCCTTTTTTTATATCGCCGTACTATGCTGAGATATGATCCTTTTTGGCCTCGCACAGGTCGTTATTATTCTGCTAGTTTTTAAATGCTCCTTTTATGTTTTTTATTTTATATTTTTTTATTGTGTGTCCCAAATAAAATATTTTTCTTTTCTTTCTTTCTTAATTACAGTTTCATCAGATAATTTTGAAACAGACTATACAGTACCTTTTATACCTACGACACAAAGAGTTTCAGTCCAGTCTATATCCAGATCTAACAACCAAAACCATTAATAGGAACCGCTTATTTTCGCTCCACTTGCGAGTTATTAAACGTTGTAGGGTTTGTTTAGTTTTACGCTCGATTTCGTATTCGCTAGTCGCACAAGTTGCCAGCGTTCGTGCTAGACGAATTTTGTCGATTTTGAAGATAATTTCATTATTATTATTTTTTATTTGATACCTACATCAAACTGCATGATTCAATGTTTTTATTTTCAGAATTCAATCTGATAATGTTTTAAACAAACAGCATAAATATGGTGAAGAGTTTACTAGTCACATCACACGCAAAGAAACAGAACGAACATGTGACTTAAACGTCGATTTTTGGGTCAATAATATAACTATTATGCTAGGTGCAAACGAGCCACCGGCCGCAACCACCGGTGGCCGTTGCCCCTTGCTGCGATGTTGAGTGGGACGAATCCATACAAAATGCATGAAAAAGCATGTGAATTGCTTATCGCTGGGTGTGGTGGCTCGATTCGCCTAGCCTTAGCATTTTGGTTTAAAATCCCTCAAACACAATAAGTATCCTCCAAAGATCATATGAATAAAGTCTTACACTTAAACTGAATGAATATAATGTGTGTAATGAAAATTTTCAAATACAAAAATCGTTCGAATTAGCGTTAAGGTGCTGATAAGCAATTCTAGCGAATGTTACATTACAGAAAATGAAATGGGAACGAGTATTCTAGAGACCGTTCTAGCGAACATTCTAGCGAAAGGACACTAAATTTGCTTCGAACTTTTTGCCGAGCCGACCCGTTCTGTCATTGTTCCATTTCCATCTTCGTGTACAATACTTTTTTGACGAGCGTTTGCTAGAAAGATCGTGAAAATGTTCGTAGCGATGTTTGGCTCTATGCTTGGCTCTGTTCGTTGTTCGGTTCGACAAATTTAAAAACGGCGAATGCTCGATGTTCTGTTACAAGTGAATGCTCAAATTTATCAGCACCTTTTCGTTTACGTCACGCGTTCGTGGTAAAGCTTCTGAACGGCGCGCGGTTACAAAAAACAAAGGAAGAATGCTTTAACCTAATCATGGTGCTGCATCCTACCAACGTTAAGACACTGACAGTAATGAATGGCACGCATACCCTCTTTCAAATTAGGACGTCCTAGCGCCGCCGTATCGGTGTCGACCACATTGTCTTCCTCCACCACAAGAATGTACGCTCATCAATCATTTGGGGCACTACCACGAAGGGGAAACTCGGTGCTGTCTCACATGTACGGTTTTTTATAGTGCTTTGACATGCAAAATATTCTAAAGGTTGTTTATGTCTCTATCACAGACGTTTTGTGTAAGCAGTCAAAAATTTTTCAGGTTTCACTAATTCTATTATAGTGATTAAAAATTACTTGTCTGACACTGAATACTAAAAAAAGAATTAACACTGAATTTGTGGAAAAAGAAACTTAAATAAATAAAGGGTAAGTACATTATGTAAGAAGAGGGAAAGCAACTATCAATTAATGAAATCACAGAGCGACTGAAATAAAACGTGGTTATTCTCGTGTGTTGTTGCCACAAAATAAGCCTTCAGGCTACTATTACTCAAATCATGAAAGAAAAAGCTGCAGTTTGAGTGAACTGACGAATCGAAAAACTCCGAAATCGCATTAAACTTCGCAGAACAAAATAAGAAAAGAATAAACCACATCGGGTAGTAGTTGGGTATTCCGTGATTGATAGCTTGTTCGCGTGTGTTCTGTAATCGTCCCTCACTCGGACGCATTCGGAGAACTTCGTGTATTGTCGGGGAGTTTCGTGTAACGTCGGGTAACGTCGGGAGCAATCGGCTGCACGAGACAGCGCTGTGAGTTGAATTAATGGTCCAGAAGGTTTCCTTGCAATCCCTGGTCAAAGTGAATTTTGATGTTCACTTTTGTGTAATGTGGTGTTTTGATGTTTGTAGAATAGTTCTTGTATTAAAGCGACAGATGCCAGATTTTGCAACGGTTTTGCTGGAGAAATGTGTTTAAATTTGTAATTTCATGTTAACCGTAACATATGAACTTCATAGTCTACATAAATATGTGACAGCTACGAAGATGCCACGTTTGACGAACACTTCGGGAACACCATGTTCATTACGATGAAGATGGGTATTATGTTATTTGAAATTATAAAAACGTCCTAACTATTTTGAAAATTGAATCCATGAACGCTTTAATCACACTTAGATCCGAATTATACTGCCAACGTGATCACCAAATCATCATATCCTGAACTCCACAAAATGTTAACTTCTGATAATCACTACTCAGCTTGTCGCCTCACAATCAGCTGTTAAGCCATTGATAGCTTCGATTAGAACAAAGCAATTATGCTTATTGAGGCTCACATGAATGTTGTATCAACATTCAAGTAGTTGTTGTATCGAGTTGAATCGAGTCAACAACTGGATTGCTTAGCTGATTTGATCGAGTGAATAATGAACGCTAGACACATTGTTCCTTATTATCTTACTAAATCAAATATGTTTGGGTTCGCTGGCTCGTAGTCTAATTCAGAGGATTGGTTCGCTAAGCTGTAAGCTTTTGCGCTGTGGATGGCGATTTCTGTTCTCAGGAACAAATTGAACTTAGAATAAATATTTCGGGTTTAGGTGTTTGTGGATACGTGATTTGAGTTCGTAAATGCACTCACGATATAAGAGATATGATCATAATGACGGACAAAGATTTTTCAATGCAATAAACAGTTAAATAGACAATTGACGGGTCAAACTCACACCGGATCACACGTTTCCAATTTCCACTTCAAGATTTAGATGTATCCATTTAATTAAGGTGAAAGCGCCAGGGCAACACTCGATTTTTTTTTTCTTAATTTTTTTTCTATATGTAGGTCAGTTTTAGGTTTTATGTGTGTTTTCATTAATACAACCCTTGAAACCCTTAAATTAAATAGAACAAGAGGCACTTTACTTTGTATATTCTCGTGATGAATCTAATAGTAAAAATACTGCTGATTAAACAATGATATCTAGTTCCAGTGTTTCAACTCTGCACACAAATATTCATGTTTCAATCAAGGTACCAACAGCTCGTCAACTTGGTAGTTACAAAACCTTTTACTTTAGGAGGTAGTTAACTATACTTGTGTCCTCAAGTCAGAACTAATCTAAAGGGGACTGGAGGCCATTTAACGTCAGTAGTTAGCTCGAGGCATCCAAACAGGATATCCGTACGTTACGGGTCGGTAGTCAACGGTTACAATATTTAAACTCTATTTAGGTTAGGCCTGACAACTAAAATTGGCTATATTCTTTAGATCCTTGGTCAAATATTATATAAGGCAAATAATGCAGTGTTGAGGATGAGCCCTCTCCAAACTAGGAGAAAATTAACATTTTTAATTTTTTACTTGTGGTACCTACCACTAGCTGCTATTATAAATAACAGTGACAGGAAGTTATAACATCAACATCATACACAAAGTGGACTAAATAGGTATTATTGAAGCTAACTAAAAAACAGCTTGAGCAAAGTTAGGTGTATAAAATGCATATGGGACCACCGCGGGTACCCAATAAAAAAAGAATTACGTAAATCGGTCCGATAATAACGGAGAAATCGATGTACATACAAAAAAAAAGATACTCGCCGAAAAAAGATGGAGGTTATGCTCCATCTTTTTTTAAAGTCGGTAAAAAATATGCCAACGAGGGCCGCGTAGCAATTGGCGTAGCGCGGCGTAGCAAACGGCTACGCGATCTTAGCACCCACGTAGCTCGTGCTATATAATTATTATTTTGTTTCTAACTAATATTAATTAATATATTTATCTTAGGCAACTAACAAGTCACGCCTCAGCAAAATATATTTGTGTTTACTATCTTAGTTCATATCGTAAAACAACAACATTTAATAAGTTTACTTTCGAAAACTTAATAAGTGAACTTTAATTGATTTTGAATAATCAATAATGATATTATTTTTAGATTTGACTTAGCTCTATAATTACAAGTTACAAAGTTCGTTGTTTTCGAGCTAAGTTTAAATTGACAATTATGTGTCATGAATAAGTTATTTAACAAATTAGAGTTTAAAAGTAGTTAAAATGAATTTTAAACTATTTTACTGTTTTCCCTATTTTATTTGTTTCAAGTAACTTAACCTTTGTAACATAGTACTAATTATTTTGTTTGTTAAATACCAAAAACGACGTTGCTGGAATCGTGTCAGTATTTTTTTCTTTTTCTTTTACGTCTGGTTAGCGACTAGTTTTTATGCCAGCTATGGGCCTCTGACTTGGCGTCACATGCCGTCGAGAAATATCTCTCAGGCATGCCATTTTTTTCGGCACCGTTTATGAAATACGTGATAATTATACAATACTCACATGAATCCGAAAAGTCAGAGGTGCGTGCCTTGGGTTCGAACTCGAGACCTGTGACACACCACTAGGCTCGTTATTATTTTTTCACAAAAAAAACATTAGGCCCGTGACTTTGTCCACGTGAAATTTCGGCCCCGACTTACCGCGTAGCCTTCCATCGCCCGCCCGTGCTTATAACGAAGTTATAAAACTTCGTTTTCGCTTAGCGTTCTTTCTGCTTTTTTAGGGTTCCGTAGCCAAATGGCAAAAAACGGAACCCTTATAGATTCGTCATGTCTGTCTGTCTGTCTGTCTGTCTGTCCATCCGTATGTCACAGCCACTTTTTCCCAAAACTATAAGAACTATACTGTCGAAACTTGGTAAGTAGATGTATTCTGTGAACCGTATTAAGATTTTCACACAAAAATAGAAAAAAAACAATAAATTTTGTGGGTTCCCCATACTTAGAGTTGAAACTAAATTTTTTTTTTCATCAATCCCATACGTGTGAGGTATCCTATGGATAGGTTTTCAAAAATGATATTGAGGTTTTTAATAAAAAAAAATTCAAAACTGAATAGTTTGCGCGAGAGATACTTCCAAAGTGGTAAAATGTGTATGTGTGTCCCTGTAACTTCTAAAATAAGAGAATGATAAAACTAAAAAAGATATATGATGTACATTACCATGTAAACTTCCACCGAAAATTGGTTTGAACGAGATCTAGTAAGTAGTTTTTAATAATACGTCATATTTATAAATATTGTACGGTGGTACGGAACCCTTCGTGTGCGAGTCCAACTCGCACTTGGCCGGTTTTTTCTTTTTGCACAGCTCCTAAGGGTTATAGCTTGATGCTACATAGCCTATAACCTTCCTCAAGAATTAGGCTATCCAATGCAAAAATATTTTTTCAAATCCGACTGGTAGTTCCGGAGATTACACTCTACATACAAACAAACAAACAATGAATGATGAAACGTCGTTAAACCGAGCAATAAAAATATTAAACCAATGCAATCCCTGTTAAAAATATTGAGTTAAGGATTTAATAATATTTTCTCTCTAGTCCCTCTAACTCGTAAATTGTCAATTAGAAGTTTATGACGATGTTTGCTTTTTTCATCAACTTTTACCAAAATCGAAGAACTTCTATTAAAACATGAATATTTATGAGGAGTTTTAAAGGTCCTGTTTAAAAAAAATATTATTGGAGAGGTAGATTTAGAGTTTATGGAAATAAATAGTTTTTTTTCTCTCTGACCTTTACACATAAGTAGCTTTTTAGCCACGAAGGCTTTAGCACAAAGCTTTGTCTTGGTATCGTTGCCCATAATCACAGTCAAAATATTAGAGAATATACTAAATAGCTATGAATATTAAGAGGTCTAAACGTTGCGCACCCATTGAGCACCGAAACCGGTCAGGCTGTAATCAATCGAGCCTCTTTCGGCTCCCACAAGTGTTCCCATGCCTTAATTGCGTAACTGAAACCCACCTGTTTATTTAAATTACACGTAGGATGACTCAAGGTACGAGTTAACGTAAAGTTCGGGGGGTAGGGAAGGTCGAGGGGAGGCTGGGGAGCGGTTCAGGCGCCCTCATGTGGACGGACCCCTCACGGCCCACGGCACACAATTCGTTTGATCTCGCCAGTTGCTCTGAGCGCTATTTATGTCCCGCAAGGCCACCTGTCGATGATGACGCTAAACAAGTGACGATCACCCCCGTGACAATGACACGGCTAACACACAGAACCTTCAACTTTTGATATCATTAAACTTCAGAAATGTTTAAAAGCGATAAAATTAACTGTTCAACAATCTAATTTCTCTTGTAATGTTTGATACAGCACATTTTTAATCTCATTTTCATTAGGTAATCTAAAATTCTAATAAAAACTCTGCGTAGATTCTAATATCACTTTTTTTGTTACAGAACGTGGCTAAGCATATCTGCATGATACAAAAAAATATGCCAACGAAACATGTGCCAGAAATTGGAATGCTGGAATACAATGCCTGCCAAGAACGTAATCTCGAAATGGCTGCGGGCGAAACAAGGGAAACATAAACACTCACCATGGCGCTAGTGAGCAAGTGACTATCGGAAAAATATGAACGTGACGGATCCGGATGTACTAGTGGCAAGAGGCCAACTGGACGTCCTGTACCGCGGCG
Organism: Agrochola lota; assembly: GCA_947364205.1. NCBI lineage: Eukaryota > Metazoa > Arthropoda > Insecta > Lepidoptera > Noctuidae > Agrochola > Agrochola lota. The sequence goes on from OX376241.1 coordinate 9,173,085, forward strand.
TGGAGTACACCTTGGACACCGGCCGCGCCGCCGTTGAAGGCATCAACGCCATCAACGGCATCGATTTCAACATCTCCTTCGACAACAGCTCCGCCTACAACGTGACCGGTAACCCTGAGGAGCCCTGGAACGACTATATCAAACTCCTCCAGGACAGAGCACTACTCGTCACCTTCCTCTTACTGTTCTCCTTAACAACTGTCTTCGGCAACATGCTCGTCATCCTCGCCGTGGTACGCGAGCGCTACCTCCACACATCCACCAACTACTTCGTGACGTCACTCGCGGTCGCCGATTGTCTCGTCGGTCTAGTGGTGATGCCGTTCTCCGCATTATACGAAGTGTTAGAACACACGTGGTTCTTCGGAGTGGACTGGTGTGACGTATGGCGGTCTCTAGACGTATTGTTCAGTACGGCCTCCATATTGAATCTGTGCGTGATCTCGTTAGACCGATACTGGGCCATTACGGACCCCATTACATATCCGATGCGTATGAGTGGACGGAAGGCCGCCTTCCTTATCGCGGCCGTGTGGGTGTGTTCGGGCGCGATATCGTTCCCCGCAATCGCGTGGTGGCGAGCCGTGCGTGTGGAAGAAGTGCCAGACTACAAGTGTCCGTTCACGGAAAACTTAGAGTACATAATATTTTCATCGACAATATCGTTTTATTTGCCACTGTTTGTGATGGTGTTCACTTATTATCGTATATATCGTGCAGCGACTATTCAGACGCGGTCTCTTAAAATTGGTACTAAGCAAGTGATGAGACCTAGTGGTGAACTAGAGTTGACGTTGCGTATACATAGAGGTGGGACAGTGCGGCAGCGGAGTGACGCGTGTCACGGTGTGTGTACGCCGGAAGAGGCTGATCAGGAGCCTCTGACCGCGCTACAAAACAATGGGTTATCTCGTTCGTCAACTCGTTTGACAAACGTGACGCACGGCAAACATCTGCCGAAAAACTTTTCACTATCTCGTAAGTTGGCGAAGTTTGCGAAGGAGAAAAAGGCGGCGAAGACGTTAGGTATAGTGATGGGTGTGTTCATAGTGTGTTGGTTGCCGTTCTTTGTGGTGAACCTGTTGTCTGGTATCTGCTCAGCGTGCATCGCGCACGAGGAGATCGTGAACGTGGTGGTGACGTGGCTCGGCTGGGTCAACTCCTCTATGAACCCCGTCATCTACGCGTGTTGGAGCAGAGATTTTAGAAGGTACGTAACACTGCGATTATTTTAGGATTTTGACTCATTGAACTCGTTACTTGCCAGTGATGAACTGAGCTGAACTGTTGACTTGTGTCTTTTTTGACGTCACTATTTTCGCCGTTTATTATGACAAGGTTCTAAATATTTTCAAGATATTCATAGGCCGAATGTATTACATACTGTTTCTGTTTAAAATGTACATAATAAGAGACGTGTATATAGGTGTACATAGATTATAACAATGAGCTGTGATCGTTTGTTAGTGATTCATAATCTAGTTAGGCTACAAATCATGCCATTCAACTGTCACGTCTAAATCGTGGTTCATATTAGTTTGATGCAAATATTTCATATCGGATAACATGCAAGGTAAAATAGAAAAGCTTGTAAACTATACTTGTTGCAAGATTGTTAAATGTTCTCATAGTGATGTTAAATTGAAACATTTCACTCAACTTTCTAAGGATAGCGTTTCATGTCCCAAGTTTTTATTGACCACTTAGTTTTATAGCCACTTCAAACTGAAGGATTCTTTTAGAAACATTTTTAAAGGAATTTTACGTTGTTGATTTATTAATTTTGACGTTCAATATTCTTGTAAAAGAAGACAAAGTTTAACAGTAAAGTCATCGAATTAGGCCATAAATTTATTATAATAAAACAGAAAAAAAAAAAACTCGAATTTACAAAACTAACTGGATTATCCGGCCAGACTATGATATACATACGAGAGGTCATTTGCAACTAAATGACCCCTGTTGACCCCTATGCCAATGTCAACCATTTTCGAGTAATTTGTCATTTTTTATTTTAAAATGTATCAAATGAAAATATAAAATGTCAAATGACTCGATTTTTTTATATATTTGCATAGGAGTCAAAAGAGGTAATTTGGTTGTAAATGAACTCTCCTACATATCGCCTTAATTGATTGTCATTTTATAACCAATAACCTTGTATACGTACCTACCTCATAGACAAGAGTTCAATTAATATTGCTTAGCTATAAAACTTCGCGTCCTAGTACTGGCCAATAATAAATGGATCGGACATTTATAAGGTCACCTGTGTAATCACGTTTAATTGTTAAATTCAGCATGAAAAGGAACTGAAAAAAGGATTGAAAAAAAAAAGTTTGTTTCTAATTTTCAAAATGCATTAACAAGCGACGGCAGTAATGGCGGATGATTAGGTGTCAATTATTGAAACCTTTCATTCTTAATCTCTAACCCCCTCTTTTAATAAATAGAGGAAGGGAGTACAGTTTTACAACCAGTATAACCTTCAGATTAACCATACATTTTTCGAGGTTTTAGTTTTGATTACTTTACTCGTTTTTATAACGGGGTTTAGGTCTTTGTCTGATCTTCACCAATTTAAGTGTTACGGAACCGTACCGGAGTAAAATCCATTTTCATAAACATTTGTTCACAATTCGCCACGATAGATAGAAAGTCACACTCTCTCATACAAGTTCAATCAATCTACCTAGCCTTTTCCCAACTACGAGTATGTTGGGGTCGGCTTCTCATACAAATTATCGCGATACAAACACACAAAAAAAAAATACCGTCGAAACGAGAACCTCCCTCTTTTTTGAAGTCGCGTCGCTGTAAAAAGGTTTTAAATTCAGCCACTGTAGGTGCAATTTCAAAGTTCAACTCACACTTGACCGGTTTTAATTTAAGCTGTGGCAACATTTCACGACAGAGGTTGTTAACTGTACACAGAGGCCCGATGGTGTAGTTACAGAGAACCCGCTTCGTGTGCTTCATTAAGCCTTTTCTGGGGACTACGGATATCAAACATAAAACATGTTACAACAGTGTCGAGCGCACTTTTGTTATATCTCACAGTTTTGTGTATGTACTCGAGAGATAGAATTATTATTATTATATTAATACGTGAAGCAAAAACTTTGTACCCCTTTTTACGAAAATTACGCGAACGGAGGAGTATGAAATTTGTCACAGTTAAAGTTTATCTGGAGAAGGAGTACAGAAAGCTAATCTTTTTATATAATATAGATTAGAAATAAATTAAATTAATAAAAAAGACATTACACATACTACAGTCAGCGTTTGACACAAGATGGCTACCTTAGAATCAATCAATCTGCCTAGCCTTTTCCCAACTATGTTGGGGTCGGCTTCCAGTCTAACCGGATGCAGCTGGCTGAATACCAGTATTTTACATGGAGCGACTGCCTATCAGACCTCCATAACCCGGTAACTGGGTAATACGATACCCCTTGGTAAGACTGGTGTCAGACTTTCGGGCTTCTGACGACTCGTAACGACTGTCAAATATCCACGAATGACAGCCGGGACCAACGGCTTAACGTGCTTTCCGAGGCACGGAGGATTCTCGGTATGTAAAGATGGTCACCCATCCACTGACCAACGCTACGCTTGCCGGGGGGCAAGCGTAGCTTAACCTGATGGATCGACCAGTGCGGCTGTTGTTACTTAGCCACGAGCTCCTCAAACCGTACTTTACCTTAGAATCATGACATTTAAATCAATTATGGTCGATCACTAGTACTGTTAATGTACGCCATCATAAATTACAAATAAAAATCTACCTACGATGTTTAGAGCACACTATTTGATACTTTTCTACTCGTTCGTCCACGGTTCCTGGTTCTAAGAACATAGTTACATCGCTTCAAAGCATAGAACTTTAGCAAAAAGGCTTGTGAGCCAAATGTCATCGCCACGCAAATGGGTGGTTGATTCCAGTTTGTTATGACCGGGCAAAGATATATGCTACCCTTCTCATATAATCCTTTGGCAACACCCACAGCAAAAAAGGAACAGTTTAATAACAAGTTCTTGGACTACTCGCCACACTAAGCATAGTGAAAAGTATAAATCAATTTAAAAAATTATGAATAGATAATTGTAGGTACTAGTAACTTAAGTACTGTAAGACTAACCGGTTCCCTACTTTATGACATCTATTCCATATTTCGAAAATTTTCATCTATTCTGTAAATCGAATAGATGATCATTCGAGAAATGATGTTTCAAGATAATTCGCGCTGCATCAAAAACTCGAATAACTATAAAGTTATTCGAGTTTTTGATTCATCGAGGTAGTTAACTGTCGCGCTCATAATTTATCGATTTCAAGGACTATCGAGTTAACGTTTTCGAGCAAGTATTATTCGATCTTACGTCATTCGATTTCAAGTAGGGAACCCATAATACAGTGACAAAACGTAAAATGAAACAATTTTGTCAAGTCTCTGTATTGATAATGTATACGTATACGACCTAATATTTTTCTTCTCCCCTTTAAAAAAATCGTTCCTCAGTACCTACGTTATATTTTACTACAGTTAGGTTAACGTGAACATTAAACAGAGTAGTAAAGTTGTCGATAGCGTGTAGATACCGACAAATGTTTAAAAAAATATTAGAACACCTACGTATTTTGAACTATACCCGGACCGCTTTAGCGTGGCAATAGAGGTCATTGCCCTTTCCCTAATATCTCTCCATAGGAACACAAACAATAAACTATGTATGGTTTTTCGTTTTTGGAACATGTTGAAGATCACGATAGATATTGATTCAGGACGTTAACGGATTTTATTACAGTATTTGAAATAAAGAATGCTAGAAAAAGTAGGTGAGTCAATAACCGCTAGTGCCACGCTAAAGCAATTCGAGTATACTCAAATATTATCAACAAGCTTCTGTCAAAATTTACGAATTGAACAAACCATATTTTATGAAGCTTCACATGTTAGGTTGTTACGATAGAATCTGTCTGTTCAAAAAGTATCTGATGAAAATATGTAAACAAACTCTGTTAAATTCTTACGCAAAGACTCATTAAAGGTAATTATTAACTCATTCATCTGTATTAAGAAGGTTTCAACTTTATATATTACTTTTTCCAACAATAATAAATTGTTTGAATAACATGATTAAATTTTAATTGAAAAATTATCGACACAACTTCGTCTTGTTAACGTAAATTACAAAAACCCAATTGAAAAACAAGTTCCTACATGGCTACTTTGGACTAGCATATCCATGCTAGAAGTACATACTCGTATATAATCCATTCAACGTTAAAATGACAGCGCAGAGCGCACGGCGTCAATTACGTGAGATTCCGAGGGATCACGTGACGTGTGTTTGATCGTGCGCGGAATAACAATCGGGCGATAAATCATGCGGCTGATTACGATATGGATGAGACCCCGGTAAATCATTTGCACTGACGACATTCTGTCGCAGCTGATATGTGTAAGCAAAATGAATTGGTTTTTTCGTTGAATGTTAGGACGGTTAAATAATGTGAGTTCAGATAATACACGGTGTTATCTACTGAAAATAACAGAGAAAACAAAACAAATCATGCCTGTTAGTCTTTTGCAGTAGCTTTTATTTAAATCTTTTTCTAGTTGATTTACAGGCGAGAACATTTTCTAAAGTATAAGGTTGGCACATTGTCCGCAAATCCTTTAGAGTTATCTACATATAGGGTGCGTTTATTTGTTTCCATCAAATATAATCTATTTTATTAATAAATACCTACTCAGCCAATAAACCAAACGCCCTCATTAATATTTACTTCCCATAATCTATGTTAAAACATAAAAGACTTTTAACTATGTTATCACACTCACAATCATATTTAAAAGCAAAACATAATAGTGAATAAATTAGTGTAACAGATTAGAGGAGGAATGAACCCATTAGCAGGTTGACAGTGTACTAGTGACCCAGTTAATAGCGCTAGTCACTGGCAACTAGTAGCAAGGAAAACGCATTCGATACCATAACATATTGACCATTTTACAGGAAAATATCGTAACCGACTATTGTGCTTTAGAAAATGCAACTTAGAAGTTAGCACTGTAAGCTTTAAATTTGGATGAGTCTTTATGGGTCTTACGATAGTTATTGTATTTAAATTTAGGTTACAGTTAGTGTCACAGCACAGTAGTAAGTTTGTTATCTAGATTACTAGTAATGAAAACATACAGCTGACTGGAAAGCAATTTGTTTGAGGGGTAAAAACCATCGTTTCTAACTAACATGAGTACTAAAAGATATACATCTGATACTTAACTGATTCGTTGAGATACATAATATATATTTGGATCTCGACCGTAAAACATAAAAGATATAAACTTCCATCAAATATACTCTATGAAATACCTTCATATCTGCTATTACATGAACAAGATGTAAAACTAAACATGCAAATCCTCAAACCAATCCCAGCCACACAAACTCAACAACATAAAATCATAAAACAACACTAAATTCTCTAACAACACAACACTAACAAAATCCTTGAAAATATTACACGACAGAACAGTTATAAAATGTCGTCGATTATTGCGTCCCCTCTCACCCCCTCTCGGATTTACAAAGTTTACTTTGAACCCTCTATTGAGTTCAGGTTTTAACAACACCCTGTGTCTGTGTGATGGAATTTAAAAAGTTTTGCTGTGTTGAACATTTTATAGACAGTAAGACGAGTTTACTGAGTTGTCGTATATAATTTATGTTTGTTACTTTTGTGTTGGTGATAAACAGAATAATGGCATAGAAATACAGCTTTTTGGTATAGAAATTACTCATACTTAGTTAGAAAATGGCTTCACAAAAATAAGCACGTACCTATTACTTATATGTTGTCATTGTCGGGTAAATAAATAATTATACATATGTGCTAACGACAGTTTCCGGGGGCCCATTATTGAGTGTGCAAGTCACCCCGTTTATTTTTATTTTTTGAGGGTTGGAATTCATCAAATGACTTCTCCCGCTCTGGGCAGAGAGAGAGGGTGTGTCAGACTTTTACAGACTAAAACCCACCCATGTTCCTTCCGTTGCCTGTGTGCCGGGGCTGCGATATCCCTTTCGGACAAACCCGCAACCCCAGCAGGCATTGGTCTTTCGACCCCGCCAGCTAGTGCTGACATCTCTTTGAGGCGCGCGTGGAACACAACGCGCTGTCGACACGGGCCTGGTCTTTATCGGACGGCGAGCTGTCCATTGCTCACCGTCCGCAAGCCCGCGCCTATGGTGGCCGGAAGTCGGCTCTCGACTCCCGAAGCCCGGGGCGGGGCGGCGACTAGGGCCGCTAGGGCGTGCAGCTTGCATCTCCCTCGCGCGCTCCGCCTCCTCCTTCGCGAACATAACTGCTTTGCAGAAGGAGGTGACGGCCTCCCATGCACTCTCGCTCCGAACCATGGCCTGAACCAGGGTCGGACGCGAGAGATCGCCGCCGCCGATCGCCTCCGTGAGGACACGGCGGTGCTCCGCCCTAGCCGGGCAGACCTCCACCGTATGCTCCACCGTGTCCTCCGGGCGATCCACATAGTGGTGACACCCGGGGCAAGTCACCCCCTGCCATTTTATCCGTGTACATGTAAAACATTGCATCAGGCAGGGGCCATAGTCCTTCCATAGTTCCAGGTCACCTGTCAACTTTAGCCATCCAAACCCATAGTCCAATATCTTTGTTTCCATATTCTGCAATAGTCTTACACCAACCGGGGGTTGTCCTTGGGTGCACTTGCATAGTACATACAGGGATAATCGTCGATTGGTGCCTCATTTAATTAAAAACGTCTAACGGGCCCCTGCGAGTTAGCTGAGGCCCCTCGTACGCCTTCCAAAGGTCCGGGACCCCAGGCTCACTAAAAATAATAATACCAGCCTGTTGCTGTCCCACCGCAGGGCAAAGGCCTCTTCTCATACAGAGAAGGCACGAGCATTGATCACTACGCTAGCTCAGGACGGGTTGGTGATTTCAGACTTATATTAACTATAACTCCAGGTTTCCTCACGATGGTTTTCCTTCACCGATGTTAGTGATGTCCAAGATAAACTCAGAAAGAATATATGAAGTTTAAAAGTCACATTTTTACTTGTGCCTGAGAGGCCTTAAATATTATTCTTAAAAAAACCAATATCTAGGTATAACATGTACTTTGTCTGCTCTACATACGAATAAAAAAATACAGCTGTATTACCCGAACGCGAATTTTCAACGAGTTTTCATTAATTTGTTTTATGAAAGTAGGTAGGTATTATACGCCTAGTAAAACTAGTTTTCTTTTGCCAGCTAATAGGCATTCTGAAGTTAATGCCGAAAAACGCTAAAACGAATAATGCAACAAAAGCAAGTTATGAAAGCGACTGACATTTCAAGTGTTAATTTTATATAATAAGTATTCTAAATTTGCATTAGAATACTTATTATATAAAATTGACAATGTTTGATATTGTGGCTCAACTTATTCCAATGTATGAAAATGTAATACATAATAAGCTTTTGCACGCAGTTTCGCCAGCGTGGACGTCGATAATTATCCCACGGGAACTTACTACTGGGATAAAAAAGTGTCCTAACCCAGATTATGGTCTATCTGGCCAAATTTCATTGAAATCTGTTCAGCCGTCGAGGCGAGAAAAGGTAGCAGACAGACGGACAGAAAGAGTTCGTACCTTCGAATTTATAATATTAGTATGGATAGTGTTGAATAAAGCAGAGTTTTACTCCTGAAACCGATTCCAAAGTTTTACTTCTGTTCTACTTTCGGTCAAACCTCAAACTTTCGGGGAAGAAACTCAATCTTTATTGCAATTTCCTCATAATATATTATAGTCTGAATGTTTTGTCAATTTAATAAGAAATATTTCCGGTAGTTTCTTACGCTGTACGCTGCCGACCGTGACGCCATAATTCACGAACGTGGTTTTGGTTTTGACAGCTAAAGCTGGAACGCCTATTATAAAGCGCAAACCTTATTAAACTATTGAAATAAGTGTACTATATTGAAAATAATGACGCAAGATTCAATTCTGTTCATTTATACGAACTAAGTCTCAAGGCACTCAACGTTTGGCAGGTTTCTGAGCTAATACTTAGCCAAAGTCACTCAAAGTCACATTGTTCTCAGATGTAGAACGCCTAGACTAATGCAGCTTAAGATTAGACAAAGATCTAACTATGGTACTGAAATAGACTCAACAACACAAACAATTAATTATTATTATTAGCCTATTTTGTGTCCCACTCAGCTGGGCAAAGGCCTCACTTTTCCCTTCCAAACCTCTCTATTTTGTGCGAACTCTGGCCATGTTGGCCCCGTAAACATGATTAGATCGCCACACCACCTTTACCGCGGTTTACTTCGACGGAGTGCACCCGGAGAGTTAAGCAAAATTCGTCACTCACTGCACGCCCGAGGGAAGACAAACATTTAATAAACAAAATTAAACATTATGTGTACAAAAAAACATGATTCAAACTTTTGCTACAACCCTAAACTGAGAATCGTGTTAGGTTTAGATTTAAACCACGCTAAACATGGGTTTTGTGGGATCGAAAGTTAAACAAGGATTTATCTAGTATCAGAAACTTTTGTCGCTTTAGATAAACAAGCGCTGAAACCTTGTTAACTAGTAACTTTTGAAGAACCCTTTGGTTTTAGAATAAAATTTTCCTAGTTTCTTATAATAAGTAATATATAATAAATAGTGGCCCGCCCGTGTCCCCGCCCACAGGTGCAATCTACTCATGGGGCGATATGTGAAACCATTAAGTTTCCTTGCTTTAGAGATATTTTCTTAAAAGAGAAGGCTCAACAATACCCCACGTCTGCTAGCAAAAAGAAATATCTCAAATTATCGCAAAAAATTAGTAAAAGAAAATGATATACCATGCCATGTTTTGTCTCTGCTTCACCCTAAGGTTGACTGGTAGATAATGCCTGAGGCATTAAGTCCGCCTTTGTACGGTATTTTATTTTTACTTGTGCATAAAGTATTAATAAATAAAAAAAAATACTTCCGGTTTTAATGCTTACTGGCTAACATACGAAAAAGTTGCTCCATATTTTTTTTTTTGTAACTTAACTAACTTTCACTTAAGGCTCCGTGCACGAAAAATCTCTCTTTTGTCAAATACTTATCTAATTGTGAGAAAGCTTGAAATAATTGAAAGATTAAGTTTGTCTGACACAGTAGTACAGTTTTCGTGGTGCTAAACCATTCGTGTCAGTTACAGCACCTGTTAACACTTTTTACATCACTTTTACGCACTCGAAAATTTGGTATATTTCGCCTTTGATTTACTTAATGAAGATATTGCATAATCATAAAATAAAAATATGTTTGATCATTTAGTCACAAGAAGTTTCTTGCAACAAAATGATCAAACGTCAGTGTCGCGTCATTTTTCGGAAAACTTGTTGCGAATATTAATGATTTTCCATTAATACCTAATTTATTTGAAAAATCCTTTTCAGCCACATGCAAAACAAAAAACGTGACTTTTCAATTCACAAATAGTTCCGTTTAAATTCTTATTCCCTTTCTCACAACAAATGAACAAAATTGATCAAAATAAGTCGATTTCGTGCACGGCCCCTAAACCATGCACTGACCGTAGTAAGTTCAGCTAAACCAGGCTATACATATAATATATACTTCATAGTTAATGAACCAGGAGCCCCTTTGGCACATAATAAGTAAATTAATATTACGAAATATCTCAAGTCTGCAGCAATATTCATGGTAACGTCAAACGTGGAGGTATGAGATTGTTGACACAGTCGTTATCGCCGTGGTGGCGTCGCTTGAGCGACTTACGGCTTAATTCTGATTTGTTCCCGCTTTGTATATAGTTAACCTATATTATTCGTTGGTTTATTAGGTTAGTCTTAGAAAAGTAGACAGCCGAACTTGTTTTATAGACGTACTTAAAAAGTTTTAAACAAAGAATCTTTGAATCTGTTTTTCAAGAAACATTGCCTGTTTTTATCGTATTTGGTTGGACAATAAACTCGAAACAGCAAGTCTGATCACCGGTACATTAACTTGCATAATTTCGTATAATTTTTTTTTTATCCCTTCACATCGGCAGCACCTTCGCTTCGAAACCATAGCAGCGAAACTGCAGTAGTTCATTTCCACTGGCTCGCGTCATGTTCCGCTGCTCGAATCGGATGCAACTAGCGGAACATGATGCGAGTCTGTAGAATTGAACTACTGGGGTTTCGCTGCTATAGTTTTGCGGCGGTAGTGTACTACCCGCCTTGTTAGCGAAATGTACTAGTCGGCCTATCGCTTCGGGGATTACAGATGTAATGTTATGTTAAGTATGTTTTTTGTCCCTAATTGTTAAGTTAGAGCATTATATTTCAACAAACGCTCAAACATTTTATCCAGTCACAATCAGCAGATTTAACAGCCGTGTTCCTTTTTTAGGTCACAAGGATATTGCCATTTACATATTTTGTATTACTGTTTTATCGGAGACACTTCTGAGATTTGCCTTCAGAATTTTTATTGGTCACTTCACTGACCGTCCTTAGTATTTTAATGTCAGTACTATACTGAGCAATATCTGGCAGCAAGCCAGCATTTATCAAATAAACAAATAACACTATTTTGCGTTGACCATTCATCGAGGCATTTGTATGAAAATATCCTGAGTCGGTAATCTATGGAGTCTCTCTATTATATTGGATAAAATATGTTGGTATAAAAACATGTCTGCGTGAACAAAAACAGCTTTTTTAATAAACGTCGCCCATCCATCACTTTTGTTTTCCGTCAATAGGATTTTGGGTTTATTATTCTTGAATAATGAAAAGCAGATTCTGAAAAATGCAGGCATTAATAACGAAATAGATAGTTCTTGGACCAGGCAATCAAGATATTTTAACGTTATGGAACCTTTTTCTAACATATTTATGGAAGTATTTACGTACCAAGAAGCCTCATAAAAGTCAGTAATCATCGCAAAGACAAACAAACTCCAGTAAATAAATATAATTACTTAACCACTTGGAACTTATTCTCAGTATTTTTCCGCTTTCATTTCTTGGAAACAAACCAATCAAGCCGGCTCTTTACGAAGAAAAGCCATACTTTACGAAGCATTACCTATATCCAAATTAATTTAAACTAAATTCCCTAACTGCGTGGGGTGCAGGAGAGGATCGTAAATCCCGGATTTATTGCACGGTACGTTACATTTCTGACGCTTTATTAATTCGCCAGATTTCACGCTACCCGACGCAGAAGGTTTAGATAGATAGATTAATGATAACCAACCCTAAAATACAGACAACCTGTAATAGATTCACATAACGTGAATATGTATTTTAAAATCGGGTAAGTAATATATGATATAATTACAAAATCGCTAATATTTACAGGATTATAACAGCTGAATCTATATTTTTATTTGATATAATGATCAGTTAAATATAATAATCGATTGATGTCTATTGATTGATTTCTAATATGTGTTCGTTGCTTTTTAATCTTTATTTTTATTCAATATAAATTCAGATTACCAAATTTAATAATGTACTAGTATAATATTAAATAACTTTAACTTTCAGGGCTACTTCCATTTTTAATATACTGTTTGCTTGTTTTTATTGCATGGTGTGGTCTCCTATAATTGAGGGAGCATATATATTGTTGTTCTTGTATTTATATTATATCATGTAAGGTGTATTCTTTGTTGGAGATCCTAATAAAATAAAATAAATATAATTTTAAAATAACTAATTTTTTTAAGCATTGAAAATAAAATCGTTTGATATACTACTTAAAAGACGTAAAACCTATTTAGTCTAATATGATAAAAACACTTAGTTAAAAACACAAAGCAAAGTTGCATATATACACATTATAACTTAGTCTAATTATTGACAAGTTGTAGCCTTAGCTTAGCTTAACAAATATCATTGTTAGTTGTCACTTCGTGTGCATATTCTTGCTCAATTAAATAATAATTTTATTTCTTTAAAAATGGATTCTTACAAGTGTGGTACATACAAAAGCTCGCTCACTCGCCTTCGCGCGTTAATGGTCACTGTTCTAACCTAACCTAACCCAAATGATTCACCAACAATAAAGGGGATCTGGCGCTAGGCGGCCGCTCCCGCCTTAGCCTTCTAACCTAAGCTATCCGAGCCGGATTGCTCTGAATCGGGGTGTTAACCATAATTATGGTATCAGTAAATATTTTAAACGAAAGATCTAATGATTTTCGATTAAATAAACGTTATAACCAATAACGTTATACGAAATAATTTTTAGAGTATATAAATGTTTTATGTAAAGAAATTATATCAACAGTTGGTATATCTCACGTTTCATATCTTGTGAACGTTATTGAAATGAAAATATACCAAATAACTTTATATGATATGAGACGCACCCAATAAAATGTATTTTTGTGTTATGCATAATTTTAAAAAATACTGAAGAGGACTGCGCCACACAATATTTTGGCCCAATCCACAGTGTGAAAAGAAAAATTGTCTCAGGCTAAAGCATTGGGATATTTTCTTCCATTTGTCTTGCCGTTTTTTTAGAAAGGTGGGGAAAATTACCCACCTTTCACAAACAAAATATACGGATAACATTCTTGCAAGTACCATTTTTGTAGCTCCCTAAAGGAAGTCGGGTTAAAATCTTCAGTAGATCTCTTCCTCAAGTTTGTGGCTCAATATATTGTTGGTATATTCTATGTGACGACAAGCTCATCCATTATGGAGGTTAGCGGTACTGAGACAACTTGGAACAAACAAACATTTGATACGAGTTCATCTAATATTGGACATTACAACAACAAACACGAAAAAAGTATTCAAGCGTTCAGCGTTTTCGGTTGCAACCTGAAAAATAACATGAAAAACAAAGGGTACAATAGTTATTTATGCTACAAGTGCGGAAGGTAGGTGATTTCCGACGAGTGGCATTTTTATTCACGAGCGAGCGAAGCGAGCGAGTGTATAAGTCGACACGAGTCGGAAATCATCTTACGCACGTGTATCATACACCCTTACGGTAGTCGCCTATGATGTGTAATATCTAACATATGACGACGTATATAAATGATAAAACCGACTCTGACTCCGACTCCGACTTTGACTTCGACTTTGACTTCGACTTCGACTTCGACTTCGACTTCGACTTCCACTTCGACTTGGACTTGGACTTCAAATTTAGACTTTTTGATTTTGACCGTCGTCATAATCATCGCCAATGCCATCGTCATAGCCATCGTCATCGCCATCGTCATCTCCATCGCCAACGCCATCGCCATCGTCATCGTTATCATCATCATCTGATTTGTAAAACTATTCTCAAATCTCTGAGACGGGCTGATGACGGCCTCAAAAATTAAAAAAAAACAGAAAAGTAAAAAGCACTAGTGAAAAAAAGTGACACTTTCCGCACAAATTGACTGCTTGGAAAACGCTCTTTTCGAGCAAATGCATTGTAATAATATTTACATCATTTTTACAACTTAATAAACTACTTACATCGTAAACGTTGCTACGCCGTAGCTGAAACTACGCCGTAGCAGCCGTTGCTTCGCCAGCTACGATGTCGTTGAATTGGTCAACTATTACAGTAACAAGAAGCCAGAAGTAAACCAATAATATAATAGTTATAATAACACCGGATACCAAACACCTAATCATCACCTACTGCGGTGAAAGCGACGTTGTTATTCTGATTAATTGAACAGGCAAATTAATCATAATCTGGTTGGAGAGTGGCTGAGCCACAAGCGATTTTCATCGCCTGTATAATCCACTTAAAGTTATAGACGCCGATTGGTTGGCCACAGAATAGGACAGACTAGAACAGAAGGTTGGGTCCGTACAACGTTCGAAACCGTGCGCATACACACAGCACATCAAATCAAACATGTTTATTTGTTCACACAGATTACAACATTATAAAGTAGGTCTCTGTGTTGTACCACAGTGAGCACAAATATTCCTAAAGTAGCTTCTGCCCGCGTCTTTGTCTGCGTGAAATTTCTTGTTCCCCCGACGCATCGCGTCGCATCGCATCCCCCGCCTGCGCCTTTACTTAATTTTCACTTCACGTTCTTTCTGGCTTTTTCTTTTGGCTCAGCTCCAACGGGTCCAAGCATGATGTTAAATAGCCAAGGGCTTATGAAGTGCACAACAAAATTTTCAAAGCAACTGGTAGTTCCAGAGATAAGCGCGTTCAAACAAACAAAAAAACAAACTCTTCAGCTTTATTATTTATTATTGCTAAATAATAGATACATAGTAATCAATACATACTTACAGCGACCTGAAGGTTAATTTAGACCAACCAAGCGAATGGTCATTCTATCCCGACTCTGTCTAATTTTCTTTGTGTAAAACAGGGAAAAAGCATTACTTTTGTTCTGGTATTCGTTTGGTAATCGACCTTCAGACTATCTCGGTCGAATGCCAGTCGCGAGCGCTTGCTATGTGTGCGTGCGTCTTCGCTCTGTATATAGAGCCGACCTTCTGTAATAATTCTCTGGTTGGTTCTCTTCTTGAAGAACTATTTAAGTAAAATAAATAATCACCCCGTACTTAGTGTACTTAAAGACTGAGGAATTAAGTAGTGAAGCCTAAGTTCTAGTTTGTCTTAACTAAGACTTACTCTGTTTCTTCAGAGAGTTGTTTATATTTAAGAGCACTTTGATAGTTGTCGTAATTTTGTGCTAAAATTTCATCATCATTACTCATTAAAAAAAAATATGACTTGCTTATACACTACATTCTTCCATATATGTATAGTCCTCCAGACTGTATTTCGGCCATGGCGGCCAATCTCAACGGAGTAGTCTCCGTTACCGGAGTAGTTTCCGTGCGCCTAAGGCTAGTGCCTTAGGCGCGGGAGATATTATAGTGCACAAGTGTGTGCGCAGACACAGGTCCACTCTCTCTTCCCTCACTCTCATAGTCCGATGGGACGGCAATCCGACGCGACCGGAGAGAGATCAGGCGCAGGACCAACGGTTTAACGTGCTTTCCGAGGCACGGGGGTATTACACCGCTAACTTCCAAACTCCAGGCTGTTACTAAGAAATTCCTAATGGAAAAACCCAATGACACTTTGCCCGACTCGGGAATCGAACCTAGGACCCCACACGCTCAGCAGTCGCGCTTGCGATTTCGAGACCAACGAGGCAGTTCTTCCATATTAAGCTATCAAAATGAGAGGGAGGTATAAATCTTTCTGAAAAAAAAGTTTGAAAAGAAAAGAAAAAAAGGAAAAAGACGAGAGTCAATAAATGATGGGGTGGGGGGGAGCAGAGGAGTGTGAAAGTTTGTGAAGAAGTTTTCACACAATCACGCTTAAGTAAAAGCTGTACACAGATTAACAATTTCCTGGATTACACGAAAATTTGTACCGAATACTGGTTTAGTTCCCTTGCATACAAGTGAACCCGCCGCAACAACTAGTAATGTACTAGTTATAAAGAGGGCGAGGTATCTGTTCCAGACTTCTTTGTGTTTGGTACATCAGCAACCCTTTTGTTCTTTGATAAAAGATACACAATATAAGATCGAGGCAACGGTTTGTGAGTATCATGTTGCATATCTTTTGTTTGTTCTTTCTACATTATATGTAGATATGGTTACTTCACTGTAAAATAGTGAATATTATAACTATTTACGAAATGAAATTGTTTATTCTGTAAATAGGATATCGGAATCACTTTTACACGTCATATAAAAAAATATTAAAAATAAGCTAGATGAGGTCGGCGTTTCCTATCTGACTACTCTGAGAAGAAAGGCCAAAACAAACTCAGAGGTCACAGTCTCTTTTAAAGTTCAGACATAATCTTGGTCAAGCCATATGAGGACCATGTAGATTAGTGTCTGAAATGGTCTTTTGAGGAAAGAACCACACAGATTTGAGCGGACCTGTCCAGTCAGTGCAAGCATTAGTCAGTAATCGTGGAGCTCAACTCAGAACTTAAGGAGCTCATCTCAACGTGTACTGCATACAGGGTGGGGACGTCAATATGGCAGTAAATTGAAATTCGTATATCTTACGAATGATATTCCCAGTCTACAAACAAAAATTCATTCAAATACATTTAGAGGTATGAGGAACAGGGTGTAAAGTTCACTCATCTTCTTTAGAAAAGGGAGGATTCCCCGACTATACGGGTGTCGTGTCTGGCGGGCAACTGCCCAACGATCGATGTAAGATAGTCTATATATGTCGTTCGCGCGGTAAACTCTAATTGCGCGATGCAGGATTTGTGTGACGTTAGGTATTTGATGCGTAGTTCGCCTGTGGCGATGTAGATGCCGCCACATACTTATTATTCAATTAGTTACTATAGCTAGTCGGCCCATCACTACTAACTAAATTGTCAGATTTATTTATTTCTGTGTATGGATTTAGTTGCATGGTATTTTATGATTTCAAAAATAATCCTACGCAGTTATAGTATATCCAGAGTTTTCATTTTTTGTCACCCCACCAAATCATCATTCAAATCTGCTATGGGTCATTGACTTTGCCGCTGTTAGAAGCAGTGATAGCCTAGGGGTGTTACCGTCAGACTGCCAAGTCATAGGTCTCGAGTTCGAACCCAAGGCACGCACCTGTGACTTTTCCGATTCATGTACGTATTGTATAATTATAACTTGCTTCAAAAACGGTTAAAGAAAACATGCCTGAGAGATATTTCTCGACAGCTTGTAGAGCCAAGTCAGAGGCCCATGGGTGGTTTTAAAACTCTGACACCAGATTAGTCACTAACCACACGAAAGGAAGATTGACTCTGCCTTAAAATGTTGTAAAAGTTTTGGTGGCGATTTCTAGAATTCTCTAAGTATACAATTTCTTCTATTTTTCTTAGTATATTCTTTTGTGGGTTCAGCAACAATCCCAGTTTTAGTACGGTGTTTTTTCCGGTGTGTACATTATAAATCTTAATAACTTACAAGAGCAAAAATACATTGGCAGGGATTATAAATATCCAGGTAAATGTTTCTTGGTAAGTTGTTTCGGATCGGCTTCGTTGTTTCACAAATACTGCCGAATTGATTGTGCACCCGGAAAAACGTAACTCCAATACAGTAAACTTTGAGGGTGGGAATTTATCAAATAACTTCTCTCGCTCTGGGCGGAGCGAGAGGGCGTGTCAGACTTTTACTGACTAAAACCCACCCGTGTTCCTTCCGTTGCCTGTGTGCCGGGGCAGCTATATACCTTTTGGACAACCTCGCAACCCCGGCAGGAATACAGTATGCCTAAGACATAATTCTTCTTTTCAAAGACCAACTAGTTGCTAGTTCAGAAAAACGCTTACTTTTGTGTGCGCGATGGTTTAATTCCCTGCTATTCGCAATTCCTGTCTATCCAATGAACCCCCCACAAATCAAACAATGAATTACCAAAAGTTACCGCCTAAATACCAAACAAACAATTGGCAAACACAACGTGTCTATCCAACAAACGGACGTTTTGCCCGTAGCGTTCTGGATACAGACACATTTTGTGATGCAAATCAGAAAAGCGATGCATAAGCCGCGTCAAAATACGGGCTACGGGCTAATCCCCCTATATCGATCAGTTTCGGCGTGAATACTGCTTAAAGCTCATAGTTCATCAGTGGACAGTAGATGATTGGCTGCCTTTTGTATTATTTGGGGGCAGATATATTAATTTATACATAGGTATTACGAGAATGACAGTTTCAGTTTAGAGGCTCGTCACAAAACAATAACAGCAGCACGAGTCGATCGTAGGTTAAGCTACGCTTGCCCCGGTCGGTTCGAGGATGGGTGACCATCCATTACATATCGAGACCGCCTTCGTGCCTCGGAACGCATGTTAAACCGTTGGTCTCAGCTGTCATTCGTAGATCTTTATTAGTCGTTACCGGTAGTCAGAAGCCTAAAAGTCTTTCAACCAGTCTTACCAAAGGATATCGTGTTTCCCAGTAACTGGTTTGTGGAGATCAGATAGGCAGTCGCTCCATGTAAAATACTGGAATATCGCTGCATTCGGTTTGACTGGAAGCCGACCCCAATATAGTTGGGAAAAGGCTAGGTAGATTCATTACGAGAATGACAATTTGGTATTGGTATAAATAATTATGTTTTGGACTGACGTAATGCGTTATTGATGATGATTCAGCAATTGAAATACAAAATATGGATATTCTGTTGGAAGCATTCGACAAGTATTCATTAGTTATAATTCATAATGAGACAATTACAACACGCGTTAACTACTAATTAACACCTATTTGTGTAGTAATAAATTTATTATGCATTTATGAGTTAAACGTTGATTTATTGCGTTTATTAAAACCTGTTAGCAGGTAATGGACAAAATGGGGCATTTAAAGATTAGATTTAGTGGATTTGGAGGTTTTTAGTTTTTTTTTAGATTTTAATTTTTTTTATTTCTTTAAAAAAAAAAAAAGTGAATTTGCGAGTGATAATAGTTAAACCACCTAAGTTTTTGACATACCCTGTCCTAAATGGCTTCATCTATAGTAAGCCAATATGAAAAAAGACGACACAAAACGAATGCAAATTAAACCAGCAGTAACTTCTCCCTTTTATTCCACTCTCAGCCCAGCGGGAAAGCAAAATTCCATAACTTAATTCAATTGATGAACATATTGACGATATGGAATCAGATAAGCGATGCACTCAATTATCGGCCAGCACAGTCCGCTGATCGCTTTTCGCTTACAAATTGAATCAGTTCAAAAATTGTCTCAAGTGGATAAGTACGCGTGATAGTGAAATCACGTCACATATGAGTATACATCAATACATAGATGTATGTATTTTTTATTTTATTTTACAGTTAATTTTTTTGTATTTGTATTCAAGTGTATGTTTAATTCATGTAGTGCTTCTATAATTGATTGGTCTCATGATTTGGCTTGCTTCTCAAGATCCACTGAGCTGTTATAATCTATATTTAATTTAAACTAATATTATATGGAGGTAAAATTTGTTTGTTTGTTTGTAAGTTTGTATGTAGGGGATAATCTCCGGAACTACCAGTGGGTTTTGAAAAATTATTTTTGCATTGTACAGCCCAATTTTTGAAGTAGGTTATAGGTTCAGTAATATCATGCTACAACCTTAAGAAGCCGAGCAAAAACAAAAAAGTCGGAAAGGACGATATGCTAAAACAAAAATAATAGCCCGGGCGGGCGAATGAATGTGACGCGCTGCGTCAGGGGCTGAAATTTCACTCAGGCGAAGTCGCGAGCATAAGCCAGTTAAAAAATAAGTAAACGTGTTTCTTTTTTGTTTCGACGATACATCTATGTTTCCTATATTGTTTGGGCCCAGTAGGTGGCCACATTTATTGCGGCATCAGAGACGTTGTTCAGATCGTCAAGGGTGCAAGTGAACGGACATTTGGGACACTTTAGCAGATGAGGCATAGGCTGTTCAGGAGCACCGCACTTGCACGGGATGTGTGTAAACAACCACTAACGTCACAAAAAAAAGGTACCTACAAATTTCCGCGATAAGTCTTCGATGTACTTTCGCATAATACATAGTTTCACAGTAATAATCGTTTAACTGTGTGTGCCTGTAAAAAAGGAATTTGGAAAGTTTCCAAGATAGTTTTACAAAAATAACAGAATTACATTGTTAAGATTGTGATATTTTTATTTTTGTAAGTGATAATGTAAAGTACTAAATTTTAATGACTACTCAGTTTTAATGTAATTTTAGTTAGTAGAGTGTATGTATTTTTAATTTGAATTTTAATGTGGATATTTAATTTTAAATGATCGATTGCATTGTTATGAACTTATTTTATTTTAATGATGTAATGAGTTGAATGAATTTTATGTATTTGTGATAAGTATAAGACTTGGTGCCTTAGTAACTAAATAAATAAATAAATTATTACATTTCTTTACGTGATTGTGTATATGTATATGGGGACGGGGAGGGTTTGTGCGTGTGTGTGTAGGTGTGTGTGTAGAGAAAAACTGGTAAGTTAAACTATGTGTTGCAAGAGCGCCTCAGTATCTTCATAAGTAAATGGTTTTATCCAATTTGTTAGATTTACATTCATGTAGTTGTTTAGCGTATATGTATACCTCCTTGTTTACCCTATTATAAAGCTGAGCAGAACGTTTGTTGTATTGTATAGCAGCGAATTTTGTTTTAGTTTGTGGTATTTGAGCAATCATGTCTTTCCGTCTTTTTGATATTGTGTTTGCATTATAAGGAACTGTGTATGTTTTTTTAGGACTGTATAAGTGATGTACAGTTTTTTAACAGAAAGCAGGCCACTAATCTGGTAAAGACTGTCGGTAGAGTATCTTATGTTGTTAAAATACATTATTTTTATTAGTGCTCGTTGTGCTCGTTCTACATCTATAAATCTTGTTTTTGCCGCACCGCCCCATATGGGGATATAGTAAACTATAACAGATTAAACAAGTGCCACATAAATTTCATTAAGGAGATTTCTATGATGGCCTACTTTTTTATTTATATTTGTGGGAATGACATGGCGTAATGTTTTAAACTTACTTAACTTAACTTAATTTACTAAATAGGAAATCACTTGATCTGACCAAGATGACCCCTGAGTTTGTTTCCCCATATCATCTCAAGAGTAGTCAGATAAGAAATGTCGGTCCATCTAGCATATTTTTTTTTTTAATATCACGTGTAAAAGTGATTCTTATATCCTATTTACAGAATAAACAATTTCATTTCATTTCGAAACTCACATTTACAAATTAAATGAAGCAGAGAAGTAAGAATGAATTTCGGAAGACTTCATTTCCTAAATTAGGTAGATCTAACCGAAAGACGAGTGTATCTGTCACATTAGTTTAATGTACCGTTTACAAAAACGACGGATGGCAATTACTCAGCCAAGTCGCACGGAAAATAATTATCCTAAGCCCAAGATGGCCGCCAGGAAATTAAAAATTATTCTGAACCCACTAAATTATTACTGAATCTTTTAATCCTTTACTTCTTAAAAATGTATTTGTCCCCTAAGTCCCATTTCGGGTAAATGGCTTTTAAGAAAACTTTTTGTCGTTTCAAATAATCAAAGGAGTTTTTAATCGCAGAATTTGGATTTTATTATCTGTGATTATAATTGATTCCTAATCTAAATCAAGATTTAGATCAAAGGTTAGATTTACAATAATTACTTAGAAGTATATTTTACTGATGGCATTGTTACAAGATTTAGTCAAATCTATGCTTTAATCGTTTTAATCACATTATAGAGAGGATGAATGGAAGGCGATTAACAAAAGGGATTTACAGCACAAAATGTTAATGGCGCTCTAGAAGGACAAAGATACTTACTGACCTTTTTCGTGATGTCCTTCAAAAAGGACAGCAGTGTAATGCTCGCTACCGACATAAGTTACAAGTGTGAGAAGATATGTAATACTCACGAAGAGATGTGATGAGGATGTCTCCGATTTTTTGGTTCTAGAACACATCGCGGTTTCCTCTCAACATTCTGCTTCACCGATAAAAAAATAAACGTTACTTAAGGATTGTTACTCGTGGTGTTCTTTAGTTTATTTTAACTCCAATCATAGAAATACGTTATGCTGTCGGTAGCGCCTAAAAGAGATGTCAGCACCAACTGACGGGGTCCGTTAGGGCCAGTGCCTGCCAGGGTTGCGAGATTGTCCGAAAAGGATATCGTGGCCCCGGCACACACGCAACGGAAGGAACACGGGTGGGTTTTAGTCACTAAAAGTCTGACACGCGGGGCTCAGCCCAGAGCGGGAGAAGTTGTTCGATAATTTCCCACCCAAAAAAAAAAAGCTTTACCGACTAGGATTACCTACATCAGAAAAAAAATACTTTCTAAACTCGATATATTTAATAACATAATGAAAAGTTAATGACTAACAATATTGTACCTACTTTTAACTTCAAACATGCCGTTCCGATACTCGTTCCAGGGAACGTTTATATGAATGGAACCAGTGTTTCTCATTCTAAGTAAATAATTGTATTCTGTTTAAAAAAAAAATGTCTTAAACCATAACCAGAGCTATATAATGTTACAAATTGGAAACTAGGAGGGATCTAGCGCTGGCATCATACACTCTTAGGGTATTTAGGGGTATCCTACATAATCCAGGGGTACTACAGTGGATAGGCTTGAGGGTTCCCGATAAGTACGTGCAACGTCGACGACGGCCCGCCTTGTTTATGATGCCGTGCAGTCGCACTAAATTGCTGGAGAACTTCCCTCTTGCGAGAGCGTTGCGCACGCTAAATCTAGTTGCCGAGAAGATCGATGTGTTCATTTGTTCACAGAGCGAATTCACAAGAGTGACTTTATACGTCATATGTTATCTATAGAGAATCGAGATTATTGTTTAAGTATTAAAAAGTGTTATTAAGTTTAGTTTAGTGTTATTAATGTTTTATGTTTATTGTTATTATTTTTTATTGATTGTGTAATTTACTACTCTATCGCATTGGGGAAACTGTAAAGATAGATGTATGTATGAAAATAAATAAATAAATAAATAAAAATAAAATGTTATAGTTACCTTGTAACATATCATGGCTGGGTAAAGTACGATTGCAAAAATACACACATTTATTGTAATGTTATCTAGTCTTTCTTAAGTCTACTAGATACACTAGTCAGTTAAGTAAATATATTTCTGTTGGACGGTCTATAATACATACACTTTATTGCCAAGACGCATGACCAAGCGCTATATATTATCACTCCATGGTCAACTGACATAGACAGTAAATAATGAGACTATGGGTCGTGTGTGTCACGCAATGCAGATTTGTCTGCATACCACTAGAAAAACAAGAGATAGTTCTATGACTGTTCTATGGTCTATGTACGTATATTGTTTTTTAATAGTTTATGTACACGCATCAAAGAGTTATATAGGCAATATTTTCCCTGTTTGGAAAAGAAGTACTTCTTTTAGCTATTCACAGAAATATACAAGGTGTTAAGGTGATGGCGAGGTTAGGTGTTGGTGTTAATTTAAATGGAGTTGGACCTGAAAACCCTTATCGCGAAAAAGACTCAGTTACTCCATACATTTATACTCACATAACAAAAACATTTTTTTATCCCGATATATTTTTGAACATTTTTTATATCCCGATTTCGGGGTTGGTCTCATAGATGAGTAAATGTGGTTCATAATGATGAGTACAATGATCCGTTTCCAGATCTAATACTATTTAAATTAGAATTTACACCTTGTATGTAACAACAATAACAGTCATCACCAATAAATTCATTTGATAAAACAATCATTTGGATTTAATGGTGGGGAATTAAATGTAGCAAACAAATACCATATCCTGCTGCTACCAACCCTATTGACATAATCGCTTAGTCTAGTTTTTACGACACCAGTAGCAATAGAATATAATAGAATACTCATTATTAAGTCCACCAAAATAGTAATAAATTAACGAGACAATAGTGAGACGATGTAATAGCGAGACTTGCATAACCTTGACCGGTTACCACACGGACATGAAAATACCAAGACATAATGAAAGTTTCAGCTAGTTACAAACTCATCTCGCGCTCACGTGATTCATTAATAGTAACCGATATCCTTCGCCAAGATAACTGATGAGCTGAGTTTATGATAAAATAAGTAATGTCAGAATAAACTGCCGTATTATTATGTTGGAAAACAGTGAGAGTTTTGAGAGCAGTGGTGGCCTAGTGGTAACGGCCGCGACTTACAAGTTGTGGGTCGTACGTTGGAACCCTGACAGGAGCTTCTCTTTGTGTAAATTATTTCATCACCACTGCTCTCAAAAAAGCGGTGAAAGAAAACATTGTGGGGAAACCGGTATTTCATAGAATAAAAAAATCCTACCCGCACTGGGCCTGCGTGGTGGATTACGGCCCACTCCCTCTCACAGAGAGGAGGCCTGTGTCCCAACAGTGGGAATATTATACGCTGGTTATGCTATGTTTGAAAACAAACTGACCAACAGAAGCTTCTTTTTAAATTACTTGCTGGCAATAAATTGCAACATTTATTTTAAGAATTTGAGTTCAAACATATGTACAAACTTTCCAAGATAATTCCTACATTTTGCAAAGTACTTACATAAACAGAATAAGAAATCTGACCCAAAAATGAATACTTAGTGGAACAAGCAACCCAGTTCAATAACAAATATGACATACTTCTCCATATTAACGTTAGACGCACAAAACCTACCTCAAAATATTCTTTTCATCATAAAATCAGACCAGGCATCGCCAAGAAAAAATAGGACTCAATCCAATTATTGGTTTCCAGGATCTGCCGAGTTTTAATTTAATAAAAGTTGCTTCGCCCGACAAACTGGATGAGACAGTTTTATTTGTGAACTACGTACAAATAACAGCTAGAAGGTTATAGTTTCTAGGTCATCAGGTAGGCCGGTCAGCTTGTTTGCCATCCAATACCCCGCATGAAAAAAATATGTTAGCTAAAAATCTGCCTGTTTACGCGACAACATTTATTAGTTACTAGCTTTGCCCCGCGGTTTCACCCGCATACGTCTCGATTCCGTGGGAATATCAGGGATAGTAAGGGAGATCGTAGGATAAAAGGTCCTACTCCAGATAATGGTCTACCCATGTGGCAAATTTTATCGAAATCCGTTCAGCCGTTTTAACGTGAAAGCAAACAGCAAACAAACTCACTTTTGCATTTATAATATTAGTTAGGAAGTTAGAACAAGACCATCATTAATATTTCTTCAGACTTGAATTTGTTTTTGCGATAAATTAATTAATTCCACAAAAAAAAAACCGATCCCCATTTATTCAGTAGGTATCATAGATAATTGAGTGCCTTGTTGGTTTAGTGGTCGCAAGAGCTCCTAGGTTCGATTCCCGTTATTGGTTTTTCCATATAGAACTTCTCAGTAGCAGCCCGCAATTTGGATTTGTACCCAGTTGATGGCAATAGCGACGCCCTCTACATTACCTTATAATAATTATAAAGCCGTTTATTTCCAAACTTTGGGTACCTCATTAATGTGTTAGCAGAATGTATTTGGGTAACCATAATATGTCCCGCGGGTCGATGGAAATAATTGGAGGAGGCGTATACCAAAGGCACACCCTTTTTGGAATAAGCCTCCTCCAACTGTCTCCATTGGTATCGGTTCCCGACCACAACTCTTTACCAAAACTGTAAAGTGCTCACAGTGAGACAGCTATATCTTCTCAATATCACATTGAAGCAGTACCTAATAACAACTATAAACAACAGTTAAAAAAGTAAACGCACAATCACTAATGTTTGTAAATACGTCAAATGTAGGACTGCCTCAGCTAGACGGCAACATTTCTTGCTACGCATATCTATATTAAGATAAACAAGGCCTTACTGATTAACCCATTCTCTAAAAATGAAATTAAAAAGAAAATAAACACCTGGCTACAAGCATTAGACTACATACAGACTGTAAAATTAATCACATAAACCCCCACATACACAAACACACACACACACTCACACTTACGCCTCAAGCAGGTATTGTATAATTTAAAATTGTTTAAATTTTATTGCATATTAACACAGGTCACAACCTAGCGCAGGAGTCAGGGTTTCCATAAATAAATGTAACATACTTTTATCTCACCAAATATTATTATTATTGTGTTCTGTCCTCAGCAACTCTTTTCTAGTATGGACCCAGAGTTAGACGGATGTCGTCTTCCTATCTTGTTTTTGTGGCGCCCCCGGTTACCGGTCCCGTCTCTTGGGTACCACAGAGTCACTTGTTTGCTCCACTACATTACTTTACATATTTCAAAAACAAAACTGGCAAAATGTGCGTGTACTATAGGGAAACATACTCGTATGTCTTACCCGTCAGGTAATACTGGAGCGGTGTTATGTTTTGTGTATCATAAATGATTTTACAATGCATTTGCTTGAAAAAAGCGTTTTCCAAGCAGTCAATTCGTGCGGAAAGTGCTTTTTACTTTTCTGTTTTTTTTTAATTTTTGAGGCCGTCGTCAGCCCGTCTCGTCTCAGAGATTTTATTATTTCAGAATGATGATGATGACGATGGCGATGATTATGACAATGGTCAAATCAAAAAGTCGAAGTCGAAGGCAAAGCCAAAGTCAAAGTCGAAGTCGAAGTCGAAGTCGAAGGCAAAGCCAAAGTCAAAGTCGAAGTCGAAGTCGAAGTCGAAGTCGAAGTCGAAGTCAAAAGTCAGTCATGAATTTTGTTTTTATCATTTATATACGTCGTAGTATGTTAGATGCCGTAAGGCTCGCTCGTTTTTTTTTTTTTTTCCTCGCACATTGCATAGTAAAATGTTGTATGATACACGTGCGTAAGATGATTTCCGACTCGTGTCGACTTATACACTCGCTCGCTTCGCTCGCTCGTGAATAAAATTGCCACTCGTTGGAAATCACCTACCTTCCGCACTTATAGCATAAATAACTATTACAACCATAATTTAAGGCGTTAGTTGTGTTTTTGTGCTTAAATAAACCCATTTTAATCCTGCATAATTTAATAGCATCAACCTATGACGGCGCGGTATATGAGCGGGTGCGGAGGGCCTTATCGGTTAGAGCGAACATGCTGGCTCGTTGTTCGGTAAGCGTTAAAATTACTCTTTTCAGAGCGTACCGCACTACGTTTTACACGAGCAACCAGTGGGCTAGATATACTCAAAAATCGTACAGTGCCCTCCGCGTGAAAAACAACAGCGCGTTCAGGGTGCTATTGAAGCAGCCCCGCTACTGCAGCGCATCAGGGATATTCGCGAACGCACATGTGGATTGTTTCTTTGCCACAATGCGTAAGCGCTTCCCTGGTGCGTGGGGTGTGGAGCGGCAACAATAGTATCCTGTCTCTAATTTCGAGCAGGCTGGACTGTCCGTACGTGAATCGCTGCAGCGCCAGTTCCCATGGAATGGTGCAGCCGCGGTGAAGCGTCGGACAGTTCTGCCGCTGAGTATACAGGAATTTGTTTAGGATGTAGATAAAATTATCTTAATTACTCACATAGGATAAGTTTACTAACAAATGAGTTATGGTTATTTGAATAAATAAAATTGAATTGAATTGAATTATACAGGTACCTTCTTGCAGCCTTGCAGGCACGAACCAAAATTAGTTTAGTTAAAGCACTACCAGTTTTTGCCGCCATGTTGAACAAGACGGCTAAGTTGTCTTTTGTTCGTCAAGTGTTGGCCACGGATTCTCGAGCACACGGCCGCCATTGTCTTGTGAAAGGAGTCCGGTACTCACTTTGACGCTTTAAATCTATGGAAGATGTAGAATTGAAGGTGAATAAAATAGTTTTGATAAACACCATGATCACTATATTTAAAAAAAGACATAAAGTACAATCCGGTTCAATCTAAATTCAAACGGCAAGCTGTTTCGTCCACAATTCCTTTTTTGGTGGTAGGTTTTGACACTTTATTCATAAAAGTAATGACAAAGGAATCTTAATCCATCACTAGTTTCTACAACGCTTATTTTGTAGAAGTAAAATTAATTAAAGAACAGCCTTAAATTAATCAAGTTACAACTACTAAATTCTCGCCGCAAACGTATTAAATTCGCCACAATTTTCATACCACAATCCGTTTTAGAATATTAACATTAATGAGCTTCCACTTGAACCATCCCTTTAATCTTATACCACGGCCTTTGTAATAGTTAATGCATTTCATAACATTGTTAACAACACCGCTATCGTGTTCAGAAAAACGGAATCACTTTACATTTTACTGCCATCGTAATCTTACGAATAAAAAAGTGTTACGACCTCCGAGGGGTTCTACCCTCCAAATGGAGGACTCGGGAGGCCAAACGACGGCTTTTTGTCATCTGACAATACCACAAATTGCGCAGTTTTGTACGCACACTGCCAATATACTAGTTTTTACTGCGGTGTTTTGTGTTAATAAATCAAATGTTGTATTATGAAAGTGACGATTTTTATAGTCAGTAAAGGCGATAACTCAAGCCAGATATTTATTAGGGTATTGACAAACATTACACACAACAACGTCATTATATTTAATCTTATTCGAAAATCTTCATAAATATTTCCAGTTTCGTTGTTGTGAACAGAATATTGTAGTCTCGATTGAGTGTCCCTGAATTTTCAACATACTGTGACTTAGTTCAGACTTCGGTCCATTTCTCAGAAATAAAACTTGCTGAACTTTTTCTTCGAAAAATTAAATAGAAAAGGAGTTTTTTTTTTTTGAGGGTTGGAAATTATCAAATAACTTCACCCGCTCTGGGCGGAGCGGAAGGGTGTGTCAGACTTTTACTGACTAAAACCCACCCGTGTTCCTTCCGTTGCCTGTGTGCCGGGGTCGCGATATCCCTTTCGGACAAACTCGCAACCCTGACAGGCATTGGCCCTTACGGACACCCGTCAGTTGGTGCTGACATCTCTTTGAGCCGCGCGTGGAACACAACGCGCCGTCGACCCGGACCTGGTCCTTATTGGACGGCGAGCTACCCATTGCTCACCGTCCGCAAGCCGGCGCCTACGGTGGCCGGGTCGGCCTGCGATTCCCGACGCCCAGGGCGTCTCCTGCGGCGGACTGAGAAAAGGCTGACCTTAGTTTATCCCAAAAACGTTAATTTCAATTTCATTAACTCGAATACATATTATATTTACAGCACCGAGTATACATACATATTTAATCCAGGTGCCTATTTAAATAATTACACGAGCTGTAATAACGTAATTGTTCTCGGCTCAAAACAAGGCTATTTATAAGCCGTTGTTGGAAAAGCTGTGAAAGTATGTTCTACATAGTACGTGAACCTAAAACATGATCTAATTTGGGAGCAGTTGGAGACAAATTTTATATGATTTGTTAATATTCCGGGCGCCACCCGTATTACCGTAGCAACTCACAGCGCCCAAGTGTCTATAAAATATGACTAGTAAAACGAGACAGATAGGTACTCAAGGATATTATAGTTTAAGTTCACAGTATGGAGCGAATAAAAATTAAAATAAATCCCAAAGAAAACCTTAATGAAATGATTGTGATATTATTCGCAAATTGTTGGTGAGAGTATCTTCAAAAATGTGTGTTATTAGATAATTGGCCGACAATCAAATAATAAATAAATACCCTTCTTCAATATGTCCCGCGTTTAAACCAGTACTGTAAAGCAAATTAGAAATAGCGCGAGCCACTGTTGTCACTGCCCGTACGTATTGAAAATGCCATTATGTTAAACTTGCTCTTTTTATTGGACGTTTCAGAGTTTTTAGCATAGCTTTAATATGGTTATCCTGTCGTACAGGGAGGCTTTGTTTGTTGGGAGCGCTCGGAAAAACACATAACCTAATATTGTCTTGATACTTTCAGTACCGAAAAGCCTATAAGTGAAAATATTTTAGTCCTGGGGATGAAGTCGACTGAACAAGGATTTCAAAGATTTTTTTTTACAAAAAGTACTTCACAGTATGTACAAATTTATTTATTTATTAACTATGGATGACTTACAGCTACAAAAATCAGAATACAAAATTGTATGTGAGACTGACAGCCAATTAAAAGTCTTCACTTCTAAAATTACAGCCACACATTTTCATGACAGCCTTAGAAAAGTTTAGAAACCACAACTTTAATCATTTACTACCTGTATCTTGCCACTCAGCTAAGTATAATTATTTTTCTGGGAAGGTACCTTTTATACTATTCCTCGAACATAATATGCTAATACCTACCTACTTCTGGTAAAATTTGCTAAATAGGTTTAGCGGTTTTCCATGAAAATTAAGCAAAAACAAACAGAATCTCATTTCAGATGATGGCTAATCAGGGGTTAGCAACCGCTGTTGATGTTGTTACTTGAAGTATGACTTGAGTTGAGAAATATCTCAAGTCCATACTCACCACGTCAGTGAACTTACCACAAAAAAAAACTGATTTTTTAAACTGATATTTCAATTACACTGCGGTTGATGACCACAAAAACTCTTTGTTTTATCATGTTAAGATATCGATACCTTATCACGTCTCTGCAGTTTCGCTAGCTAATTTAATTTGACCCTGTAAGTAATAATAAAGCTGAAGAGTTTGCATTTTTTTTTTGTTTGTTTGCACGAGCTAATCTCTAGAACTACCAGTAGGATTTGAAAAAACCTTTTTGCATTTCATAGCCCAGTTCTTGAGGAATGTTATAGGCTATTTAAGATCACGCTACGACCATTAGGAGCCGAGCAAAACGACATAAACGAAGTAAGAGCACGGGCGGGCGATGCGTTGCGACGCGGTGGGTCGGGGGCCGAAGTTTTACGCGGACGAAGTCGCGGGCCGAAACTATGCTACAAGGATCTTTTGGAGTTTGAATGACATTGTTATTTGTAAACATTTTATGTTGTAGCTGTTTATTGTCTCATCATAAATAAAATAAAATTGACAAGCGGCCGTTGTTGGTAAACATTGGAGATAATTAAATTTTGGACGTATTTTTTTTCTTAGCGTTTGCCCTTTCTTCTCCATACGTAACTACCTACTACGCTTTGGAATGGGCAACTAGCTTCATATTTTGAGCTGACCGCCTCGTTGAAGTTCAAAAGTGCCTGTAAATGGTTTAATTTAAATAAATGCTTTGTATTTGAGTTTTATTTTAATTTTATTCGCGAAGTTGTATTGGAAAAACAAGATGGCGGCATTATTTCCGATTTTGGTCACACGCCAAAAAGTTCTTGTACTATAAACAGAGATTGGTAATTCGATGCGTTCTCACACTGCATTTGTATGTTGCACCCTGTAATGGGGTATAAAGGTTTATGAGCACACTTCAGTCACGTCATCGTTAAATCACCGAACAGTCACGTCAAAAAATATAGTTACGTAGAAGTTGTAGGACGTCGGCTACACACATCAGTCACTACCGGCGTGAATCAGACGGCGTCGCGTCACCGGCAAGTCAAAACTTGTATTGCTACAAACGAGACAGGCGTTGCTATGAACGACTATCTGTTAACACACTGGGTGTTAGTGTATGTGAGTTTCTATGTTTGTAAACGCACCCACGATACAAGAAGAAATTCTTAGTGTGGGGCAAAGTAAAAAAAAAAAAAAAAAAAAAAAGGAAGGAACCCACGTCCCTGAAATTGACGTGACTAATACCTACTTGACGTTGACGTGACTGACGTGTGCGCATGAACCTTAAATGACCTTTTTTTATTCACAAATAGGTATTATGCTAGACAATACAGCGTTACATCTCTAAAATGTTCTCCCCTGGACACTAGAAATACTGCGCTCTTTATAGCAAATGTTTCAAAGTCGCCATTACGGCCACTACGCGCCATTGTTTCCGGCCAGTTAATAACGAATGCTCGCAATTATTATTGCTATCTACCGTAGCCTTTTGTTGCTACTATTGTGTTGCTGAAAGCCTTTAACCGGAGGCTGTATGGTGAGAAGTAAGCAGTTAACGCTATGGCAGATAAGGCTGGACATTCTAATATGCTTTTTACCTGACAGCAGCGGAACCCAAATGTAGGGTAAAGTTTTTAGAATGATGAACGCTGTTGGTGCCTACGTTGTTACTTTTAAGGGACTATAGGTAGGCACTGGGTCACGCAAACAAAATAATAAATCACAGAATTGCTTGTCAGCTTTTTAATTTTAGTTAACAACGATATTCATTACGTCCACAAATAAAAAAACTGAAATATATAAATAAACCCCTAAGAGGGGTAATTTATTAACGTTGCTTAAAGTTGAGAAATGTTTTAAGTCAAAAATTAATGTTAAGAGTGCTTATCATAAAAGTTGGCAACGTCGCAAATAGCTGTCAAATATTTACCTGTTTTGTTTAATTTACCAATATTACTGTATGGAAATTTTAAATGTGGCTAATTAGTGAACTAAAATATTCATTACAAAATGCAATAATTAATATCGTAACACCGAATATTTAGTTTTAGATGTAAAAAAAAGTATTTGGAAACTTGCCAAATTACTTTTTTACACCTATAACGGTTACAACATCAAATACAGTGTTATGATTGCAATTCATTACAAATATTCTAGTTAGCCACATTTCTTATTTTCATACAGTAATATTGCCAAATTAATCAAAACAGCGACAGTGAGCCTAAAGCAACGTTTACAAATAATGGGGTTAATGGTTAGATGGAGTGTGCCCCAAAAATAAAGTAACTAAGTATAATATCTACCATCCACGTCAAAGTTAAAATATCTAGTTCTATTTTAGTTCAAAACTCGTAAAGAAAGCAATATAGCATCACAGACTGCCACTATATTAGCACTTTATCCCCACAATTCAAATAATTTGTATTGTGACATTGTTCTCAACTATGTCGAGACTTTCACCAAACGTTTACATAGCTTCCTGCACTGCCAACCGCACTAAAATAGCATAAATTTTACCTCAAAAGTAACCTTATGTCGCAGCTGTAAGGTCAGTTTTTGTAGCACAAGTGTGTCAGTTGTCGTGCGGTTGGCAGTGTACAACATAGTACTGCACATACTTGTGTAGCGACGAGCTTCCGGTTCCGGTTGGACTCCGAGTGTTGGCGGAACTGACAAGTTTGCTTAGCGCAGCGTTGCCAACATTAGCCCATTGTCATGAAAGTTGTGAAGTTGAGTGTTTTGCCGTGTGAGTTAGTTAGGATAATAAATTATACCACATTGTAACATAATAATGCAATAGTACAGAGCACTGCAATGTTTTTCTTTCGGGTTAAACAGTTAAGATTACTTATCTCTATTACTGCCTTAAAAGAAAATAAAATTACGACCCAGAATACGACGAAGTACTACATCTGGGCACTATTTAATATAACTGACAATACGACATATTTGTCCAAAATATACAGAAACGACACATTTTAACGACAGGTTAATTTAATAAGACAGAAAAGTATGGCATATAAAAAAAATGGTATGGTATATAAAAAATATTCCAAAGTTGTCGTATTGCGGCCTGTTGGTTTTATTAAGTAGACCTCTGATTATTATAAACAATTGCGCCCGCGATTTCATCCGCATAAGTCTTGATTCCGTAAGATTTTTTTTTTTTTTTACTAGCCTACTCTGTCCCACTCCTGGGCAAAGTCCTCCCTCCACTCCTTCCATCGTTCGCGAGCCCACGCGTCCTCCTTTCAGTTTTGACGAAACCTATCCAGCTCGACCCGCCATCTCCTACGCCGACCGCCTCACTATCTCAGGGCACCAGTTCTGTGCTATTTGGGCCCACAGTTTGTCCGGCATTCGACAGACATGTCCTGCCCAGTTCCAGAATATCGGGATAAAAAGTATCCTACGTTCATGGTCATGAATGGCTCTTTTTCTTAGTAAAAATGCATTTAAGAAGCAAATCCAAGCAACCCTAAAGGATCAGCAAAGTATTATATAATGACTTAATGTTTAATAATGTACGCACACAAATTTACTTTTTCTTTTATAAATTTAAAAATCCAGATATGAGTTCTAGGATAATGTCAGTTATATTAAGTTGTAAAAATAAGGTCATAAAGATATTGTTTCGCTATCCATACCTAACACCAACTTGTAAATTTTTTAAAGAAACGAATCTAATGAATATCAAGCAACTCTACACATATAATACTTGTGTTCTGATTAGAAAAATTATAGACAAAACCATCCACACTGACATATCATTTACAAAAAAATCTCA
Source organism: Agrochola lota (assembly GCA_947364205.1). Taxonomy (NCBI): domain Eukaryota; kingdom Metazoa; phylum Arthropoda; class Insecta; order Lepidoptera; family Noctuidae; genus Agrochola; species Agrochola lota. Next base: position 9,207,799 of record OX376241.1, read on the forward strand.
AATTACTAAACGCAGTCTTCGTCGACCAAGTCTACTTGTTTGGCCAAGAATGCGCACTAATTACGCTAGAAAGAGTATTACATATGAAGGAGCACAACTGTTTAATAATCTACCCACATATATAAAAAGCGTTAGCTCTCTCAGCAGTTTTAAGTCTCGGTTATCCAAACACATCATTGAAAACTGCCTTGACTAGCGTCCTCCAATGTACTTTAATGGTTGAGAATTGAACTGTTGAATGAGTATAGAATAATTTTATATAATACTATAAGTACATATACTTGGTGGCGGTTACCTAAAATAAGTTTACTTAATGTTTCTTGTCTGTTCTCATGTAAGTGGCTTTTTGTCTTTTATGAGAATAAATGATTTAAACCTATATAGGTAATGTATCTGTGTTACTAGCTAGTTTTTTAATACTTTTAATTAAAATTAAAATCTGTGGAGAACGTAGTGGGTAGCATAATTGTTTTAATATATAATATTTAGGATAAATTAAGAGTATTTCTTATTGTGCTACTGTTTATTTTTCCTTAAATAAATAAATGGTCTACCCATATTTTTTTTTTTTTTCAGTATGGGAAATCATCAAATGACTTCTCCCGCTCTTGGCAGATCGAGAGGGTGTGTCAGACTTTTACTGACTAAAACCCACCCGTGTTCCTTCCGTTGCCTGTGTGCCGGGGCCGCGATATCCCTTTTGGACAAACCCGCAACCGCAGCAGGCATTGGTCTTTCGACCCCGTCGGATGGTCTACCCATGTGCCAAATTTCATCCAAATTTGTTCAACCGTTTTAACGTGAAAGTGTAACAAACAAAAAATCAAAACTTTTCTCGTCATAATTTATTTATGTACACACAGTAAAATACATAGAGATACGACATAATTACAATTGAGTACCAAGGTAAAATATTAGTTTAAATAAACAACAATTCTGTTAAAATGTTGGACACATCGTGCCAGTCAGTAAAAGTACTCAGGTTAACCCTTTTAAAACTATAAAGCTTGGCTTTCCCAGACTACTATAAATCTATACCTATTACCGTTAATATGGTACATTATCTCTACTAGCCTGAAACACTAATCCATGAAATCGTAAAACTTCCTCCCCGGGGCCATTTTGTTAAGCTTCCGGATTCCAAGGGAGTTTTGGGGTAACGAATTAAATTACACGTATTATATTATAAATTAAACCTTTGCAAAATAGCCGGCGAGATTGAAAGGTTCAATGTAAATATTTTGAAGTATAAACTAACTACTAAATAACCCCGTATAAACAGGTTTATTTTTGAGATGTGTCTACAAAGTGAAAATCGAAAGCCAAGACAAATTTATGACAAATAGACAAGTCGACAAATAGAGAATACAATTTCACGTCTTTGCCAAAAATACCACCTGTTGGTATACATTTAAGTAGGGGTGTATATTCAGCTATAATATGATAAAATCCTGCAAATACATAAATACAACAAACAAACAAAAGAACTAACGAATTAAAACTGATCGCAATTTACCCTTTTTTTTTTTTGATGGTGGGAAACTGTCAAATAACTTCTCCCGCTCTGGCTGGAGCGGGAGGGTGTGTCAGACTTTTACTGACTAAAACCCACCCGTGTTCCTTCCGTTGCCTGTGTGCCGGAGCCGTGATATCCCTTTCGGACAAACCCGCAACCCCAGCAGGCAATCTACCCCTAGGAGTTGAATCTAAAAAACTCACCCTGTATATCGTTGTAATAGGGTTTACTAGGATAAAGAAATACACTGCTGCTACGGCGTAGCCAATGTCTACGCCAGCTACGTTGGCTACGATAACCAACTCGCTACGAATCGCGCCGTTTATTACGCGCTTTTATTAGATTTTCTTATTACCTTATTACTTTGTGAAAAGAAACTGCCAGTTGATTTTTATTCACTATGAGTGTCTTATTTTGTTCGACATTTCACAACGTCGTGTTGGACAATAAAGAATATCAAACTTATAAAATACGTAAGTACTGTACAACTATTTTCTTAATGTCCCTCGGCAAACTTCGTGTTTCGTCATGCGTCGTTTCTATCAGTTGCTCTTTGCACTTGGTAATTATGGTTGACAGCAACGCGGGCGCAGCGGTAGGAGCCAGTACGTGCAAGCACCAAGTGCGAAGGGCAACTGATAAAAATCCGACGACTGGCGAAACACGAAGTTTGCCGAGGGTCATTGAGAACATAGTTGTACTGTACACTGCCTTCAAACAAATATAACCAATATAATTTAATAATAATACCAGCCTATTATTGTCCCACCGCAGGACAAGAGCCTCTTCTCATACAGAGAAGGCACGAGCATTGATCACCACGCTTGCTCAAGACGGGTTGGCGATCAGTAATAACCAATATAAAATTCCAATTCAGAACGGAATAGCTCATAGATATCAGCCTAGCTTTTACCTTTTTAAGATATACTAAAATGCCTATCACCAAAATATACTGGCATTTCCGAAGATAACCTTAATGGGTAGTTCATTAACTTTACTAGACCTTTCTAATGTGCCCAGCAACTAATTCGTATTGCCTAGAATATGTTTTACCCACGTTAGTAATATATACGTGTAGGAGTATTTACTCGGAATGTTTTGCTGGTAAACATCGCAACTAGATAACAGAGTAGCAAACTTTTAGGCCGCGAGTTTTGAACACACAAGTTTCGTGGTCGCTCTGTTTCAATACAAGAATTTCGGGGTACATGGTTGGCTACTCTATTTTGATATCAGTTCATATTAGTACTCATTCACCCAGAGTAACTATGATAAAGCTGCTGCTTCTGACTTTATTTTTGGGTTTAATTTTTAGGGTAATCTGCTCTCTGATCTGGTTTGTCCACTAAAACTTATTGACCTTCGAATGATTTAGTTTTTAAAATTAATGAACCTTTAAAGTTACAGGCAACAGACAATAATGCATTTTTTTATTATAAAGGAGCCTCTTTTTAAATTTCTGGCCTTTTCTCACAGTTGCTCGCAGTAACTAAGCTAGGATACCCCGACTAGTTAAGTTAGGTTAGAACTGTTACCAACCGCGCCCGAGCCGAGCAAGCGAAGCGAGCGGTGCTACGGCAGCGTCCGGCGAGCGCTACGCCTAAGTCGGTCGCAGTTATTATTCAGTATTTTCAAGACCCCAAAATAGGAGTTTATTGAAGTAAAAAAAAGAAGCGCCTTCATTATATTAGTGTGTTCAATAATATTTTTAGGAAACCAAAATGGGAATTATTTGAGGTTCGATTAAATACAAGCATAATATACGTATATATTATATACAGCGTATAACAAAAACCCTGTCCGATACGTTAATAATCATTTATGTGGTACTTTTCTGGAAAAAATAAAAAAGTTTCAATGGGGAAGTTTATCGGGTTATTACATATATGGGGCGCCACGACCGTCAATAGCGGGTCTACAAGTCTTAAGCTAAAACTTCTGTAGAAAATTTACTAATTAATAATTAAATTGGGGTAATTTTGGTACAAAAAATGTGAATGTTTAATAGCAATATGTTATTTATTTTCTCAAAAAAATAAAAAATAACTTTTTAGTAATGTTATTGCGGTATCTGCGCGCCCCCTTTTGCATCGGACAGGATTTTTGTTACATGCTGTGTATCGAACCCTCTCGTGGTTCTGAGACCACGTTTAGTGTCGCTTCCGTTCTGCATATCTACAATTGTTATTATTATCCTTACGAAGCTGCTACTCTGAGAATATCGGTATTGCTTAATAATAGGGAAGTATCCTACAGGTCAGGTGAGACGGTAATTGGACATACTTAAGCAGAAACGACCCAACCCACAAAAAGTCATTTTTGACTCGACGATTTAAGTTTACATGAGAATGTATTTTTGTATATTGTATTTGGAATAATTTGAAATATTGTCATATACTCGTATGGGCAAATATACTAATATTTTTTTATGAGTCAAGTTACATACTGACGTATTTTTAGAGTTATTGGGAAAAAATTGAGTTTGATTCGGTTTTTGTTAAATTGATTTTAACATTAAGGAGCGTTTCTTTTAATTTCTGAAAAATTATCTAAGTAACAAACAATTGTGAACAAACTGAAATTTAAATAAAAAATATTTATGATTTTGCAAAATACGTATTTAATCTAAAAGTAGTCCTTATAATCTATTTTCTATTTTTCCTCATCATTGTCATCACCAAGCTGCTCCTGCTTCACCTCAAAATCTGGTTCTGCTCCGAACATAACCACATCTTCCACAGATTCCTTTCCTTTTAATGCTTTGTAAAAGTCCAGGCAGTCTTTTGGAATAAGATGGAATACGGTAATTATGGTGCCGAAACGTGGACACTGACAGTCGGCCGAGTTACTAACATAGCTTGCAGAGTAAGCAATAGAAGTGGCAGTGGGCTGGCCATGTTTGTCGAACGGCCGATGGCCGGTGGAGCAGACGAGTCCTGGAGTGGAGACTGCGTATCGGCAAGCGTAGTGTGGGATGCCCCCAGCTAGATGAACCGACGACCTTAGAAATGTGGCTGTGATAGACTAGATGTGGAAGGGGCACAGCCTGGGGGAGGCCTATGTCCAGCAGAGGACTTCGATATGCTGAATTGATTGTAACTTATTGGTAACTAGCTGCGCCCCGCGGTTTCAGTAAGGCTCGATGCCATGGGAATATCGGGATAAAAAGTATTCTTTGTCCTAATCCAGGTCATGGTCCACCCAAATGCCAAATTTCATTGCATTAATTTTTATCTATCGTGGTATATTAATCTTATTCTAGATGCATCGTCTTCACATATAATTATATAATTAATGTATACAAAATATTGTAAAAAACATTTTAAAAGAGTAACGGTGGAGTTTCTAGCCCATTCTTCTCCATACGAAAACTACCTTTTGGAAGGGCTGACTAGAATCAATTCTATTTTTTGTAAAATTGACGTTCGGCCTTTTATGTGCCTAATTAAAATAAATTGTTTGATTTTTTTTTTTTTTAAACGTTGCCCCACACTAAGAATTTCTTCTTGTATCGTGGGTGCGTTTACAAACAGAAACTCACATACACTAACACCCAGACCCGGAACAACTACTTGCAGATCATACAAATATTTGTTCCGTGCGGGGATCGAACCCGCGACACGTTGCGCAGCAGTCGATCGCTCAGCCACTGCGCCAACCGTGTCGTCAAAACACTTTGACTTTGACTTTGATCCAAATCTGTTCAGCCGTTTTAGCGTGAAAGAGTAACAAACAAACAAACTGACTTTCGCATTTATGATATTAGTTAGGATTACTATTAGTTCACACTTTTACTGTAACGTGACTTAAATATAACACATGAAAAGTAAAGCCTTCTTTAATACTTCCAGACCGCAAATCTACACGCAATGAGCTTATAAACTTTTACAACTTTAATAGAAAATTACTTTCTCTATAAAAAGTACTTTAATATAAGTGCACTATTGAAATTTGTATAGCAGTAATACAAAGTTGAAAAAATACTAAAACTGTTGTAAGCATTTATGTTTCCTCTAATAAAAGCAAAGTTTTATTTCATACATGCTTTTAATGTGAACTGGCCTGTTTTGACTTTTGTTACTTACTGTTAAAGAAATGGTGTATAATGACAGTTATACACAGTTGTTCCAATGGAACTCGCGACACATAACTACTGCTTGGGGGCCATTAGTAGTATTTAGCAGTTTCAATTTACTTTACATATTATATTACACCCGTATTTTAAGTAATGAACAATAAAGTATGTTTTAGAGGTTTTCAATGTACAATAAAGTTCATTGCAAGGGCCAGGTTCAAACCTGGACAGAATGATTATTAAATCTTATTTAAAATTATCTGTGCTTGGCTTTGCTCACGCGATTGTGTAATCTATTATCATTATAAAATAATGGAAACGTAAAGTCAAGGTATATTCGTAATATCCTCTACAACATCGGTTTATTTTGTTAATTTAAACCAAAACTTGTTAGTAGTACATCTTTGGCTTAAGCATTATTCATGATTTCTCCTGGGTCCGTACAGGTACGGGTAAGTACAGGTACTCGCATCACACTAACTTCACGCAATCTCCTGCATCGCGCAAGCAGGGTTTACCGCGCGACCAGCATATATACAACATCCCGACATCAATCGTCGGGCAGTAGCCCATGAGACACAAAACTCGTCTGGTTGGAGGATTCTACCTGTTCTATGGAGGATGAGAGAACTTTACACCCTGTTCCTAATACCTCTATATATGTAATCAAGTTTATTACGACAAAACTACCGTTTTTACATAAACGCATTTGTATCCATAGTATTCTTATAGTGTACAAAACAACACATTCTATCTAACGTATCATGACACGTATTCCAAATATTTTAACAGATCCACCATAAACTTATTGACCGTCTAATGGTGGACACTTTTTAAAATAATTGAGCCTCTTTTTAACTTTCTGATTTTTTCTTACAGTCGGTCCCGGCAACTCAGCTAGTTCAACCCGACCAAATAAATGGGTTAGATTATGGGAAGGGCTGGTCGCAGTTATTTGGCTATTTAGAACCCAAAACTAGAAATAATTTGCGGTTCACAAAAAGAGGCGCAATAGTTATATTAGAGTGTTCAATAATGTTTGTGGGGGCGCAAAATGGAGCTTCGTTTAAATACATACCATTCCAAAGTCACACTAACACAATTTAGAAGCAACACGCTGAATAAATATTTTGCAAGCTATGCAAGAAGTGTGCGCGGGACTTAGCGAGGCAACGAATATTTAATTGACACAAATGCGGCGTCTGAAGTACAGCCACGCAAGCTTACTTACGTACTTTAGTCTTATGTAGTGCTCTCGCTTTACTCTGTGTTTATACTTGGCAAAGGAATTTAGTCTAAGGCCGATATCTATACCTAAACGTTAGGTATTAAGCAACGGTTTGACTGCTGGCGGCTGTGAGTATCTCATGCTCGTGGCGCGTGTGTTAGATCATTTAGCTCCCTTCAAAATGGTCGAGTTGAATGGTCCTGATCCATGCGTCATGTTCGTGAACAGGCGCCGTCAGTTGGGACTGGTCAACTCTTTAGCTGCCATGGTCTATGATTTTTTTAAATTGTTTTTTGTTTTATCTTTTTATTATGGACTCTTCTTACGTGTACGTCTTTCTACATTGTTCTCACATGTATAATTTCAACATGAATAATATGACCAATATTTTCTAACAATTATTTAATTTAAAAGAGAGTCCGTGGAGTTTCTTGCCCGTTCTTCTCCATAGGTACCTACTACGCTTTGGAATGGGCAACTAGCTTCATATTTTTGACCTTTGACCGACTCCTTGACAGTTCAAAAGTGCCTGTAAATGGTTTAATTGAAATAAATGCTTTGAGTTTGAGTTTGTTTCCTAGAAGAACAAAGGCCGCATCGACGGCTGTCTTGAAAACGATGGCACAGTGTTTAAATTTACGCTATCTAAGAAAACAAGCCAACTTTCTTTCATAAATAAAGTTTCAGTGACGTCATTGGCCGGTAAATTGCGGACGCTATGTGGCGGAGGTACTGAGGACGTTCTTTGGCTAAGCGTTATTTCTGTCACTGTCTCACAACTGTCAAACTACAGGTGCAACATAGAGAAGAGAACATGTCTAAGTCGAACCACGTCCTAAGTAACGTTTATAGATGTCGGCCTAAGTGTAAAGGTAAAAGTTAATATCTTCTGTCAGTGCAGACGAGTGTTAATAATTCATCAGCTGTTTTCTAAGTTGGCATCCTGTTAATGAATTACTTTAGCTTTTGTTTTGTCAATAAACGTTAAGTAATAAGCAGAAGGATTTCAAGTAGGGCATTTAAAAATAATAATAATAATAATAATAATAATTCTTTATTTAGCAAAAGTAATACAGATTCAACACAGTGGTAGACACATACAATAATAATGAATGGCTGTTTATGCACAAGTGTAGGGTTACAAAAGTATTAAATGTATTAGACAAAAAAAAAAAATAACCCTGCCTCTCAAACTAGGAGACCTGTATCTTGAGAGACAGTGTTCGGCAAAACGTAAGTAAAATTTTTTTGTACCTTAAAGAGTGAAGGGGTGTCAATCTACCATTACATATAGTGAATTGAACATCATGTGATGCGTGAGTGTGTGTTATGGATACAAGTACGAGTATACATGCAGTAGTGAGAGAAAAAAAAAAAAATTAAAAATATTATTATAATAATATAAAAAGAAATGTTTACTTATTTTTATGCTTAACAAATCAGCGGCGTGTGTCAGCGTGTGTGTGTGTGTGCGCGTGTGTGTGTGTGTGTGTGCGCGTGTGTGTGTGTGTGTGTGCGTGTGTGTGAGGGTGTATGTGTGTGCGAGCGAGAGGGTGTGAGATCGTGTGAATTTATTGTGTAAATTTACATATAGGTATGTGTTGTAAATTTTTGTATCTAGCAATAATTATGTCAAGCGACGTAAGTCAGTAGTGATTCGGTTTTACTATAATCCTGCTGTAAAAGCCAGGCCGTAGTTTTAGATTTAACTATAAACTTATTAAGATTTATTATGTCCAGTTCTTTCTGTATTTTTTTGTAAATGTGAGTGCTTAGAACATAATACTGGTGTCTTGCAAATGAGGTTTTGTGTTGAACGCCTGAAGGCACATATGTTCTTTTGCTTGGATCAGCCGGAGGCAAGCCGCCATGTGCCCTAAGAATAGATTTGAGAACATAGAGCTGCCGAACCGTTAGAACTTTACAGTCAGCGTATAACTGTGCCGTAGGGTGTCTGTAGTGCATCCTTGTCATCACTTTAAGCACCGCCCTTTGAGCCCTTTCTGCTCTCAGCAAGTATGTTTTGGCTGCTCCACCCCATGCAGTTATACAATATCCAATAATCGATTGGCATAAGCTGTAGTACACCATTTTGAGAATATCGATAGTGGCAGATTCCCGGAGAGATTTAAATATATGAATAAGACGAAGTGTTCGAGTTGTTAGTGTATCGATTTGTTTGTCCCATCTCAAGCTATCGTCCATATGCACACCCAGGTATTTGACACTATTGGTTTTAACAATTGTAGGGCATGTGCATGACGTCTGCAGATTCTGACACGAGTGAGCCGTTATATTATAATCTGATGCGGGTTTGGAGTTACTTCGGATTGCAAACGGTATACAGAAGGTTTTCTTAAGATTTAGTGTCAGCAAGTTCAGATTCAACCAGGTCATTATTGAGGACAGCGCAGATTCTGCCTTTATTTTAACATCCTCCCATGTAGGGCCGTGAACAAGAATCGCGGTGTCATCAGCATATGCGTAGATTTTACAAGCGGGTAGCGACATTCTACAAAGGTCATCTATATAAATTTGAAAAAGTGTGGGGCCTAATATGCTTCCCTGTGGAACGCCATATGACACAAATTCTTCGTCACTGTAACTCGATTCAATCCCAACTCGCTGCCTACGATTTCTCAGGTAATCTCTGAAGATCTCTAGAGCTATGCCACGTACACCCAAAGATTCTAACTTAGATATTAGTAAGGGAACAGAAACTGTGTCGAAAGCCTTGGATAAGTCCAGAAATATACCAAGGCACCTTGCTTTGCTGTCCAACTTCATGGCAATTGCTTGCGTTAAATCCAATACAGCATCTTCAGTGGAAACTCCAGATCGGAAACCGTACTGGTTGTCTGCGATAATTCTGTACTTGTGAAGAAAGCTTCTAAGGTTTTTGTTTAGGATCTTTTCCAGTATTTTAGATAGCGACGACAAGACAGATATAGGTCTATAATTATCAACACAGCCTCTGTCGCCTCCCTTATAAATTGGGTGAACTATGGCCCTCTTCAAAGCATCTGGAAAGACTCCTGTCTGTATACACAGATTGTAAATATATGTTATCGGCGGTACCAATATATGGCGACATTTTTTTATTAGTGCGGATGATATTCCATCCCAGCCCACGGCACAGTCGTTACGTAACTGCAGTATAATAGATTCCACTTCACTTTCGTCAACTTTTTGTATAACAAGCGAGTTGGAAGGGGACGTAAGTGTGTTGTTTACACCAACACAAGGTGATTCACGGTTTAAAGTTGTTATGTTCGGGCCGTTTAGTATTTTTGCTGCCATGTTCTTACCTACGTTACTAAAGAAAGAGCAGACATAATTCAGCGAAGATCGATGATTGTCACAGATGTTTAGTAGTTCAGCAGGACTTGTGCGTATTTTAGCAGTGTTAGTAATATCGTTGATGGTTTTCCATAGAGCTTTAGGATTATTTTTTGACTTTTCAAGCTCACTCTTCTCGTAATTTCTCTTTAATTTTCGCAGTAGAGAATTGCAGAAATTCCGATATCGCGTGTAGGTTACCTTCAGTATTAGATTATCTGGTGATTTCTTTGATTTTATATGCAGTTTGTCTCGGTGCTTGATACATTTTAGTAGCCCTGGTGTAATCCATGGTTTTATGGTTCTTTGCATTCTTGGTACTTTTGTTTGTTTAGTATGTTTGTTTACAATTGATGAAATTAATGTAATTAGCTTACTCATAGCGATATTGGGATCTTCAATTTTGTAAATATAACTAAAATCTGTAGCTTCTAACTCTACCTTGATGGCTTCTAAGTTAGTTCGAGAGATAGTAAAGCTTTTATTTCGTATTAGGTTTGTATTTAAAATAGTGAGAACAATTGGCTTGTGGTCGGTTATGAATGATTCTAGTACCAAGGTGGTGTTCAGTAACTTTGTTTTCAATAATATGTGATCAAGACAATTTTCTATTCTAGTAGGTAACAGGTGGGTCGGTAGCAGTCCATGAGACGCATTTAGGAAAAGGTAATCCATTGCACGGTCATTCCTACTACCTTCCTTTATGTCTATATTCAGATCGCCTATAGTTGTGATATTGGGTGAAGTTGACAGTTCATCATAAATATTATTAAGGCTGGCCAGAAAGCTTTCGAAGTGATCTCTAGAGCTATACGATGGAGAGCGATATATTGCTACTACCGTTAGCTTATTATCAATTTGGCATATGAGACCATTTGCATTATTTAATTTTGGTTCCCACACCGTAACGTTTAATCCTATTTTAGTATAAACAATCACACCATCGTTTTGATTTGTTATGTTCACTGTAGCGTGTGGCTGGTATCCGTTTAATAGTGGAAGGTTATTCACTTTACTCAGCCAACACTCAGTCAAAATGACAATATCAAAATCAATATTAGTTGACTGTATCAATGCCTGAAGACTATCGAAATTTTTATTAATGCTGCGTATATTAATATGAAACAATGTAATACTACTGTCATTTGTATTTATGTATTTTACACACTCGTGTGGATTACAAGAGAAAGAGTTTTCGAGGTTGAGGTTGTCAAGTTCGTAATTTATATCGTTTATATTAGCCATTAGAGTTTGTAACTAACACCAAAGGAAGATACGTTAGATATGATAGTTTGGGTATTTTGTATTGATGATTTACATCGCTTTTCTGTAGATAAAAAAGTAGTAGTGGTATGGATAATTATGTTTGTAGATGTTATATTCAGTGTTAGTGTGTGGGTAGAAGTAGTTTTTTGTGTAAAACATGTGTGTAAATGAATAAACGTAGTAGTGAAACAACTTAAATGTATAGACGAAGTTATCAAGAAGTAATAAAAATAACAATAGGCTACTAAATAACGATTGAAGCAAGGGTTTGGTTTAGCTAGTCACATATTATTCCCACTGGCGAGCTCTTCTATACATTTTTCTGATTTAATCAACAGCTGTTTATCGCCAATTTGCTTGCGAAGAAAAATGTTCCCGTTGCTAATCCAACAAAACCTAAAGGTATATTTCTTCGCGAATTCTCTTGCTAGGTAGAATAATTTTTTGGAGCTAGGAGGCAACTGTTCCGCAACGTATACAGACTGCCGCGGCCCTGGTACACCGATCAATGTAGTGTTTAATTTGTCCTCCTTTGATTCCTTACTATTATTGTAAGAGCGGATAGCGGACAAAATATTTTGTTTTTTTTGCACTGATGTAAATTCGGCTATGATCGGGCGCGAGGTGTGGGCCTCAACGCCTGTAGAGGGTTTCCCTGGCAGACGATATACGTCGCGGATACCGACTTCGGGAACAGGCACACCAACTAATTTGCCTAAGTTGCAAACTGTTTTTAAAAGGTCGGTAGTACTCTCGTCTTGTTTGTGTGGAATATTCCTTATTTCAATACCCGACGAACGAGATTTGTATTGGAGATCGATGACCTTCTTCTCAAGGTTTTCTATATAACCTCGCTGTTCTTGCCGCTCTTTTTTGAGTTCTTCCACCTCTTTCTTTAACTCTTCAAACTTTAGGTTCATGAAGGACATGGATTGCTCAATCTGTATGTTGGTCTTGCGAATTTCGGCGTTAGACTCCTGTATTTTTCGGTTTTGTACTTTAATCTCACTTATATCTGTCCCTAATTTAGATATAAGGGCGGTTTGATCTGCTAACATTTTCGTGATACGGGTATTTTGGCCTTTTTCCCAGCTATCAAATAGGTCCTGGACATTCTGCTGGTTTCGAGGCGAATGTTCAAAAGCCACTTTTGAACGTCGAAATTTACAAGAAAATAGAATTGATTCTATGCTCCTGTTCCAAAAGTTAGTTTCGTTTGGAGAAGACTAGCCAAGAAACTCCATTGTTACTTTGTTCAAATGTTTTACAATATTTTGTATACAGAGTTGTCAATATTTTTAACAATTTATCTGGCTCTTGCCTTTTCTTTTAAGCTTAGCTTCAACAAATTAAACTCGCTTCTTATCCACATAAAGCTATAAATAATGATAATAAAGCAGGAGTCCGTCGTATTCAGAAAAGCAGACTAATTTTTACATTAACAACGTTATTGCTGCGGATTTAAAAATGCAGAAAAATTTACATATAAAAATTAAACCATTACACGTAACACCGGATTCATCCTTTATATATCAAGTAAAAAATGCGTCGCAGAATGGAATGCGTCAAAAGGTTTCCCTCAACCTTTTAAAACGTGACAAAGTAATCATAAATCATGCTTTATTTTGCCCCTTAAACTGAAAAATGCCCAAATGTTTTTCTGTCCGTATATTTTCAGTAACAAGGGTTAAAATCTCACAATGAGAAGCGTGGTACTTTTGTATGGCACATTTTAGTTTTAGGGTAATAGAATTTTGTAACTACAATACCCACTCTTAGATGTCAATCAATCTGCCTGAACTTTTCCCAACTATATTGGGGTCGGGTTCCAGTCTACCCGGACGCAACTAAATATCAGTATTTGACATGGAGCGACTGTCTATCTGACTGCCACAATCCAGTAATTGGGTAATACGGTAGCCGTTGGTAAGACTGGTTGTCAGACTTTCGGTCTTCTGACGACCCGTAATGACTGTCAAAAATCAGCGAATGACGGCCACAACTAATGGCTTAACGTGGTTTCCGTGGTACTGAAAAGTCTCGATACGTAAAGATGTTCACCCATCCATGGACCAACTCCGGCAAGGGTAGCTTAACCTGATGGGTCGACCTGCGTGGCTCAAAATTCAAAATATTTTATTTCACATAAACCTACATGGGCACTTATGAAACGTCAGAAGCTAGGTGCACGGTTCCAATTGGTCGTTTCATATGGAGAAGAGCCGGCAAGAAACTCCACGGTTACTCTTTTAAAAATAATTGTTTTGTTTACAATATTTTCAAATAACAGTATTAATAGGTATGGGAGGACAGTGTAGGTCTTTCAACAAGTACCAGGTACTTAACAAAATAGAAGATGGTCAATAAATCTACAGTCCACTAAGCCTACAGTGTTCTCACATTCACAAAATAGAAAAAATAAATCTAAGTATATAAAATATAAATTAATTAATAAAAATAAAAACCTATTTTAACGATTTTAAACGGCTGTTATTACTTAGACACGAGCTCTTTCAATACACTTAAATGTGTCAGTAGAAATTAAATCCAACCAGATAAAAGCATACGTATCTATTTAAATGTTTGCATTTTACCAGGAAAAGTTTACTTTTCCTGTTACTAACTGAACATAAGGTATCCCCAAAATATGGCAGTACGAGTAATACCAGCCTGTTACTGTCCCACTGCTTGGCATAGACCCCTTCTCATACGGATAAGGCACGAGTATTGATCACCACGCTTGCTCAAGACGGGTTGGTGATTTAAGAATTAGTCTCTAACTATAAGTTATTATATGAACATTAACATGTCGTTTTGATCTTGTTCTCGTAACTGTAATTATCTACAGTCTTCATTTATTTTCGTTGCTTATTTATTTAGTATGTATGTATTTATTATTCAGGTTAGGTATTTATCTGTGTATCTATTCTAGTATATTGTATACTTACGAGTATTATTTGCACCAACGACAGCCCCATTTTATGTCCAGGCAGATCACTGTCCATTCCAAGGTTGCCTTTTTTTTTTTTTTTTTTGAGGATGGGAAATCATCAAATGACTTCTCCCGCTCTGGGCAGAGCGAGAGGGTGTGTCAGACTTTTACTGACTAAAACCCACCCGTGTTCCTTCCGTTGCCTGTGTGCCGGGGCCGCGTTATCCCTTTCGGACAAACCCGCAACCCGTTCCAAGGTTGCCTGGAAGTGATCGCGGAGTGCGATAAGGCCGCCCATTGTATATTTTGTAGTGTTTAATTATTTTTTTTTGGTATGTATTTTTGTGGTGTACAATTAAGTATATTTAAATAAATATAAGTTCAAGTTATAGGTGGAATATGGTACTATTTTCTATAAATTTCTTACACACATCTACGTAAGATAGACTAGAAGCCGTTCACTGACATAGTTTTTATTGTTTCAAGAGTTAAATATTTTCGCATTTCCAATATTCGGTACGAACACTAACAGTTTACACAAATTCAATCACACAGAATCAGCATACATTCATTTAAAACAATTTAAAAGCTTTTAGACACGGTCTGTCTACATGCGCATAAAATTGCGGAGATCCTGCAAAAATAAACAAAACAAACATGTTTGAAAGTCGCAATTTATCATACTGTGTTGGCAGCCATTCGTGTCAGCTTCAATTTAACGGTGCTATTTAATTAATGGTCTTACAAATTGATTCCTTGCATGCACTGGCAACACCAGATATTTCTTTTTTATGAATAATTTTTCTTGAGGTTAATAAGGGTTTTCAAAACGACAGTAGATAAACATAGTTTAACAAATTATGTTTATATGTTAAAGTATGTTGACTCTACGATCGTTTTGAAAACCCTTATGCTGCCTGTCCATTGAAGCGGAGCGAGGCAGCGGAGAGGAGAATGGCAGTGGAGTGGAGCGGAGTCGCGGACAGTGTATGTCCATTGATGCGGAGCGAGGTAGCAGAGCGGAGTTACGGACTGTGCGGAGCGAGGTTGCGGAGCGGTGTTGCGGACTGTACGGAGCTAGACCGAGTTCACGTATTTTTCCGCATCGCCTCTCCGCTTCCCCGCTCCGGTTCCCCGCTTGCCCTCTCCGCTTCTCCGCTCCGTTTCCCCGCTTCGCTTCCCGGTTTTGTATGAATTTTTAAACTAGTTTGCAAATTCCTGTCCACTGAAGCGGAGTGGAGGTTTTATGCAATTCCATTGGTTAATATTGGGACACCGCGACTCCGCTCCTCTCCTCTCCGCTCCAGTGGACAGGCAGCCTTATTAACCTCAGTACGTACGTACGTAGTTAACGTACACTGCTGTATACATATATCTATATGTATACAGCAATGGTATATGTAAAAAGGCAATAAGTACTACTAATAGTATATTCTATTATGATACCAATCACTGATAAAATGATTAAGACCATATTTGCACATTACTAAGTTAATTCAAAACTATTTCACGTTAGTCATATTAATTTTCAGTGTTAGAGATTTAATTAATTGTGGTAGGTCAGTAATTAACCACAAAAGCATGTTATAAAATTTTATTTTCAATTTAAACTCAAATAGCATTACCGATTATAGCCACAAATATTAAAACCCACAATCCATTGTGGTTAGCTAATTGTGCAAATAAATAATACTCATGTTCTTGGCTCCGTGTGTGTGAAAATATTTAAAATATTACAGTTTCCTGTTTAAATATTGCAAAACCCCTTTTATCTACTCTCTTATCGTAAAATTCGAATTATAAACTTCAAAATCAGTTTATATTGACACTTTATAAACAAAATACCGAAATTTAAAAATAGAATCACACAACACTTTTTCTCTAACAATAATGCTATAAAACATTTTTTTTACCATTTAGGGCAAATCCAAGAAGTTAATTTCACCTAGGAGTTTCCATCAATTGTTTGTTTGTAATGGAAACGTTTAAGCGGGGGCAGCAGTTAAATGCGCGGTGATGTGCTGGGTTTTGGCGCCATTCATACGTTTTTAACCGACTTCCAAAAAGGAGGAGGTTATATGTTCGACGTGTATGTTTATTTTTATTTTTTATATATGTCCGTCGATTTCTCCGTCAATTGTGGACCGATTTTGAAAATTTCTTTTTTTGTATGCAGGGGTATGCTCCCTCCCGGATTGGTCCCATATAAATTTTATTAACTTTGCTCGGATCGTTTTTGAGTTAGCTTCAATAATACGTATTTTTCCCACTTAGTTTATGTGGATGATATGATGATAACTTCCTGTGACTGTTATTTATATAGCAGGTACTGGTATTCGAATTTGCGTGGGGTAGGTACCACAACTAAAAAGTGAAAAATAAAAACTTTTTACATAAAAAAAACAACCGACTTCCGAAAAAAACACTACAAAGTGAAAATTAACTTTAATTTCAGAAGTCGATGGCAAAAAACGAAAATTCAAAACCAAAGACACCAAGAAACACATCTGGTATGAATTATCGTTAATTCGAAGAATTTTTCTGCTACTTCGAATTAACCATTTATGTTTAAATTTAAATATTTAATTACCTATCTAAAAATTGAAATATTAGTACCCCATAATAGCTTAACTTTGAGACCAGTAAAGAAAACACACTTTGTGTTGAAATTAAAATAACAATTACCGGCCGAACCTTTACCGCATGAGGTTGGAACAAGGGGGGGTGAGGTAAAAAAAATACCACGAGGGGGGATGAGTTAATGTGATAATCACGTTTGTTTTTTCGTGCGAGAAATAAAATAGTATAACTAATTGTGTGAAGTGTAAAATATTTTTCAGAATCATATTTATTATATTTTTTATTAAAACAGATTCTAAAAAATTCTGATATTTTCTATAATAAAAAATACAGTAGCCTAAAGCCCGACGACATATCACCAAGAGGGAGGGGGGTATAAAAGTGGCCTTTAAACCCTCACGTGATTTAAAGATGGCCCTTTACCAACAAATTAAATTCAAGTCCTTAAGTGGTTTATTCCATGACCCGTATCCACATTAATATCGAGGCACTGCATCAATTTCTATTGACTTCTTTTTCCTCATAGTCTCGCATAATGCCATTATACCACCTGTAGGCGATAAATTAGCGATCAAAAGCGCCGTATTTGTACCTTTTTCTTTGAGGTCTTTCGCAATTTCCCCTATGTTAAGCGGTCGGGTGAAAAATTGCTTTTGTTCGCCGAACTCGATTCACACTTCATGTGATGTAAATTGGCCACTAATATTGGATGTAGAGTTATATATGTCGCAGGTTTATGATAAAAATAGGTTTTTTATCAAAAACCTAAGCGTTTCATCAAGAACCGGAAGAAGACAAAATTATTACTTTATGTTATCATAAAACTAAAGTGAGTTTTATGATAAAATAAAGAAAGAAAGAAAAAGTATTTATTGTGACTCGCACAGGAAAAAAACAAAAACAATAAAAAACAAAGTAACAGTAACATAAAAAGAAGGAAGTCCTGTACGAGGCCAAAAGGCTCCTATCTCAGCATGATGCCGCGACATTTAAAAATAAATAAAAATGTCACAGCGCTGGTATTCTGATAGGGCCCGCAGTGATGTCACGGATAGATACAGACAAATAAATATAATAAAAAATAAAAATAAAAAGGAGTGTGAAATACAATGAAAAGTGAAATATTATGTAATCCGCGGGTCTGCATCAGACGTAACATCAGTTACTTGTCTATGCCTTTAGTATCTGTGGTACTCTATGGCATCGTATTGACAAGTAAAGAGACGCAGACGCCGACACCGGCAAAAAATCATTATTTACATTACGGCTGTTTATTGTGTATAGTATAATATAGTGAATAGTGGAATGAAAAGTGATGAAAATCATGTCGGCTGCTATTTCTTTAAATAAATAAAACAATAAACGATGAGTTACTATATGTAATAATTTGACATACTTTTAGCACATAATCCATATTGGTTCTCCACTAATTGCAGTTGCATCAAGAAATGTTTTGTTTTTTTTTTATTTTTATTAATTCTAATTATGGTATCAATAATGGTTTTCCACTAATAATTGTGGTTACATCATGATGTGTTAAAAATAATTTGAAATAAAAAAGAAACTGTTTTTTAGTAATTAAACATACATTTAGCATAAAATATAATCAATGTTGGTTTTCCATTAATTGTGATTTTATAGGTCTATCTACAATTAATGCCCTTGTACATAAGTTTTTTTTTAATACAATATACGACGTATACTTTTACTTTAACTTTAATCCGCTTAACGGTTCTTAAAGAGTAATAAAGAACCCTGTAAGAAATCTACACGTGTTTCATCTCTCAACGAGGCATCTTCAGGATGACGATTGACTTGTTGCGAACCCGAACACGACATGTTGCTACGTTAAGCAACTATAATAATTTCCAACTATATTTTTTTTTACAGACTGAATTTTTTGCCCATACATTTTTGGAAATTCTCCTTCAAGCCCCTTTTCTTGTCTGTCTGTGTGCCCGCGTTGTTCTTCTAAACTACACAACGTGTTTTGATGCAGTTTAGCAATAAAGAAATCTCAATGTTTTGTCAAGTCGTAGAAACCGTGCGAAGTAGGTTCGTTAGTATTAAATAAATAGGTACTGTAAGGCGTTTTGTTCGTAACATCTGGCAGGGTTTTTATTTAAATTGTACTATTTACTGAATACGAAATTTCAAAGTAAATTACAATTTCGTTCTCATAGCATGAACAGTTCATTTTTAAATTGACTAAACGAATGGCCAGCTCCAGAAATAGAAAAAAACCTACTACCTAAACGGCCACTCGATTACATTTTTTAAATGTTCGTATTGTCTATTGGAAAATTTTGCCACAGACGCTTCCTCTGCATTTTTTTGAATAAAACTTGAATTAGGAAATTGTCTCTGGAACTCTTTTACATATTTTTCGAAAACCTTTTTCTTGAAATATTTAGAGGTCGTTAAATGTCCAGCGTAGTGGTAATAAAGAGTTTAAAGCATAAAATGTTATAGGCTAATAGCGAGCAGGTGAGGGCTATTAGAGTAGCACTGGGATTATTACCATCACTTACGTGCAGATATTTTCTGAGTCAGGACACCCCACCCAATTGAACATTAAACGGACTCCTATAACTTAGAGCAGTTTTCAATGCTGGACATATTTTTAGTGACACAGACTTTTTTCTCTATCATGCTTGGAAATTCGAGCATTATTTTGACAACCTTCTTCGAGGTAAATCGAAATTTCAGTCACCGGTGTCACTTTCAGACTTCTCTTTTATACCCATTTCATATTCCATCCATTCGTGTAACACCACACATCCCTCTTAGCATTCCCATCTCAGCTGCATGCAATTGCCTTTCATTCATCACTTTTGTGGCCCAACATTCTGATCCATAACAGACACCAGGTCTAACAATTGCTTTATAAATCTTCCCATTAACTTTAAGCGGAATGCGGGAGTTGTAGATTGATCCCGTGACCTCAACTTATTACCCGTGCATCTTCAAAAATATTACAGGAAAGAATGAAGCCAAATAACTAAAATTAAAAACCAACATAGCCCTCATTCCTGCATACTGAGCTGCATTGCCGTGATTTTTCACTGAAATTCCTTTGTGAAGCCTAAAGAGCTTCAACATTTTTGAATTTCATACAGGTTACGTACTACGGTTTTGTTATTCATTTCATACATTTTTATTAATATTGCCTTTTATGAAGATTGAATGGGCCATTCATTAAGTATCACAATGACTTTGCCTCATTTAAATAATTTAGGTACCTACTTACATATTCATTTATTTTTAATTTTAATTACGTTTGAAATTTTTGCAATTGCATTAAGTTTGAAACCTTTTTCCAAAAACGAGGATAGCCTTTTTTCTAAATCTCTTTTAAATGTCGGCATCTAAATACCGACATTTAAAAGAGATTTATAAGAGGGAAAGGGAGGGCTCTGCAGAGGGACAACGTAGGCTAAATATAAAATAAATAATCGAAATAAAATTAAACCGTATTAAATAATTCAAACAGACCTACAATAAAAAACCCACAAAATGCATAAATTATAAAACGAGAAAGATTACAAGCCTTTCTATTCTTATTTTGTAAAATTATCTTCATAAACGAGATATTATATGATATGAGGTTATAAGCACAGTTGGTTCTAAAATAAAAGCCTTTAATATTACATCGCTGCCGACAAAGAGGAAAACCTCCACAATTGAAATTTCATTACTTGTTTGCAGGGCTTCCCTTTGTAACCTTAAATTAGAGTATGAGCCGCGTTGGTGAATATAATATACACCTACCTACTGGCCTGCTTTAAAAATAAGTACCAAAGTAGGTATATCTATTAAGGTCCGTGAGATTTAAATTATAAAGAAATGATATAATATGAAACGTTATATTTGTACGGCAGCACTCGTTGAAACCTAATGTTTTTTTTTTTTTTTATCACAAAAATATAAGAAATAGAGATGGACTCTGGATTTGTGCCCGGTTGATGGCAATAGGCTCGCCCCCTATTACATGGGCCTCAAACATACCTGGCAAAATGTGGGTGTACTATAGGTACACCTCTGCCTAACCCGTCGGGGAAATAAGGCGTGAAATTGTGCTTTATGTGTAAATAAGGAATAACTATTCTTAACTTCAAAGTGTGTAGGTATAATATTTATTTTGTAAATGGTTTAATGCACTACCTGTTTTCTAAAAAAACAAATCAGTTGCTGCCTTCTGCGGGTTTATCTCTACTGCAGAACCCAAAACTAGGAACTAGTTTCAGGTTCCACAAAAAAATAAAAACACCCCGGACACCTACGCTGATTTTCGCATTCAGAAACGAAAATTAAAAATGTTTTCCACCCTTGATAACTCACAAACTACACATGAAAATGCAAAACATATTCGTTAATATATTTTTTAACTTTTTTACGAACTTGGATGGCGTGGCGGTATAGTCAGCGACTGTGGTAGTACAGCGAGGTATTTACATGAGAACAGGCTTGATTAAAGAGCAGGTTTGAGCTCTTGCCTTCATGTTGTTTCCGACATCGGAGCCCGCAACATGCTGGCTGCAAACTCAATATACGACCTATCTATCACCTACAACATCAATATTGTCGTAACATGGATTCTCCAAATTTAAATTTTCGACGATATTGGCTTGTGAAAGAGGGTGTTGATTACTGTTATTAAGCTTATCAGAGTGCTGAATTAAATCTAGAATGTGTTAATTACATGTTACTCGCTTTGGAGTTTTACTCGTTTTGTGAGTAAGTAGGTTTGTTTTAGTTGTAGGGAGCTAATATTTTAATCAATTCAAACAAAGGTACTGACTTAATTGACGTCCACAGGTGGCGAATAGGTTGCTTTTTTATTGCATAGTCCGATGAAAAACGAGCCTGTAATCATAGGAAGATGTCTTAAGAAATCTCGATTGATTTTATATTGTGTAATGAAACAGAATCGGAGGCAAAGTTCAGCCAAAAAATAATAAAATAAAAAATATAAATAAAAATAAAAACCAGCCAAGTGCGGGTCGGACCACGCACAATGAAGGGTTCCGTAGTTGGGATGAATAAAATGTATCCCAAGAACAAACTTAACATTGTAGTTGAAAAACATGTTCGCCCAGATATTCCAACTGCAAAATATGTAAGTTTGTACGCACAATATTGAGTGATTTACCATGTTATATTAAGACCATAGACTTCTTATAGATTTTCCTGTAATCTATAAGCATAGAAGCAGTCTCTGTATTTTTTTTTTAAATTTTAGGATCAGTAGTTTCGGAGTTAAGGGGGGGATTGGTCAATTTTCATCAATTTTCTTTAATATCTTTAAAAGTATTTATTTTAAAATTATTAACAAAATGTATTTGAGTTCCTCGCAATAAGCCCTTTCATTTGATATGTCACATAGTACAGATAGCAACTTTTTTTTTTCTTATTTGCACCCGAAAAGTGACCCCCATATTCAAAATTCATTTATTTATGTTAGAGATCCGAGTTTGGGTCACAGAAATACATATGTGCACCAAATTTCAACTTAGTCGGTCAATTAGATTCGGAGCAAATTGGCTGTGACAGACGGATAGACAGACAGACACACGAGTGATCCTATAAGGGTTCCGTTTTTTCCTTTTGAGGTACGGAAGCCTAAAAATATATAAAATTAGGTTTATATCGAAATGCCAATCAATTTATTTTCTTAGAGACGCTACAAAAACAGGAAATCAGACGGATCACATCGAATGATTAAATGAATATAAATGAATTTCGTGACACGAGATACGATATTATTACGTTATCCAACCAAACATTGAACATGTTTATGACGTCACCCTATGCATAAACCAGAAGTTCTTATTCAGAAGATTCAGAAAACAGGTGACTTTGCAAATAATAAAAGGGAAACCCGAATTTCCCCGATTTGACCTTTCTTGAAACCGTTAAATTGTAGGATCTTGATCTCCGCTGCCTACCTTTCTACAAATTTTCCAAGTTTAGAATAATCTTTAATTCTCAAAGGAACGAGAATCGTCTTCGAAATCTAAATAGTGGATGATATCTTTTGTGGTGCTAGTTAATAGCTATAATGTGAGGCATTTCTAACTAAATACTACAGCCATTAATTTTCCCCATAACGTAGGTAATATCTATTTATACACATAATCAACGTACAATACAGCATGTATCAGAAAGGTGTGGTCATATTTAAGGGTATGGCCATCAAACTGAACAACTTTCTCCATCGGACCAACATCGTAACCGAGAAAAAATTATCAATTGTCCCATACAAAATTATAAACTGTCCCATACAAAATTATCAACTGTCCCATACAAAACTATCAACTGTCCCATACAAAATTATCAACTGTCCCATACAAAATCAATCTGCTTAACCTTGTGCAAACTATGTTGGGCTCGGCTTCAAGTCGAACCGGATGCAGCTGAATACCAGTATTTTACATGGAGCGACTGCCTGACCTCCACAACCCAGTAACTGGGTAATACGATACCCCTTGGTAAGACTGGTTGTCAAACTTTTGGCCTTCGGACGACCCGTAACGACTGTCAAAGATCTACGAATGACAGCCGGGACCAATGGCTTAACGTGCTTTTCGAAGCAGGGAGGAGTCTCGGTATGTAAAAATAGTCACCAAATTACGGACCAACCCCGGCAAGCGTACCT
This sequence comes from Agrochola lota, assembly GCA_947364205.1. NCBI lineage: Eukaryota > Metazoa > Arthropoda > Insecta > Lepidoptera > Noctuidae > Agrochola > Agrochola lota. Next base: position 9,231,393 of record OX376241.1, read on the forward strand.
TAACCGGTTGGATCAACCCGTGAGGCTGTTATTACTTAGTCACGACCTCCTCAACTGTACCATTCAAAACTTAAATACCGACTCGACCCAAATGTATCGGACGGCGATTACGATGCTAGTCCCACGGAGAATGTTGTTAAGTTTGTTGATCGGTACCACACCCTTCTGATCCATGGTGTATAGTTAATAATGTGTCAATCTTGAGCACAGATTAGCCCCTAAGCAATTTCTAAAACAAATCAACCTCTATTAGGTAATCTCGCATATCGTTTGAATTTCAAATCTCGAACCGCGAGTTTTAATCGAATCGAGCCTATCAGAACGGAACACCGAATTACAATTTTAATGAACTGTCCCTATCGTCCTCGTTCAATTTCTTCGCAAAGCTTCGCTGAACCTGCGTTTATTGGACTTCTTCGAAAACTGTTTCCCAACCCAAGGTCGGCAGATACTTTTTATTAGGGTTCCGTACCCAAAGGGTCAATGCCAATGGGACCCTAAGGCTCCGCGTCCGTCCGTCCTTTTGTCACAGGGCTGTTTAGAACCGTAATAGGTAGACACTTGAAATGTTCATAGAGTGTGTACTACTGTGGCCGCTATACCAATGAACAATAAAATTAAAAGAAAGTTAAAAATTAAAGGGTAGTGTATACAAGACACTTGTTTTTTTCGGCGATTTTTCTCGATCGAGGTGGTACGGAACGCTTAGTTTACGACTCAGACTCGCACTTGGCAGTTTTTTATTCGACCTTTGTGATGAAATATTGCATTCCCGACAATGGGGAGGTCAATTTCGGAGACCAGATAAATCATATTCAATCGGGTGAACTGAAATAAAATTAGACTATGGAATTTATTTTGTGCAATTTCGTTTTTTTGTTAGTTGGCAAAGTAGCTGCAGACGACGTTCTTCTGTTTGAAATACGGTTATTAATGTCGATATTTATGTTTGCAATTATGATAAGGTCATCTTTATGAGTAGGCATCGTCAGCTTGTGTAGTGTTTTGTGCTGAGCGATGGCCGTTCTGCGTGGATGTGACGCATATTTCCGCTCAACTTGTTCCTTTTTGTATTTGTATTTTTTCTGTGGGACATGTTTTACCTACCACAAATAAACGTTTATTTCTTATTCTATTGATTAATAAAAACACTCCTCAAGTTTTCTTGGCAGTCATTATTTTGTCAATTCGAATTCGCGAGAGTTGCACAAGTCAACGACCTAACCTCATACCGCCATTTCCATTTGAATTAAATCTTATATTGGTTCTGAATTTTGAGGATTTCTGTCGTAATTGCTGATAAACAAACAATTGTTTTTCATCAACTGAACAATGACTCCGTTAGTTTGTCAAATTAATTGTTTCAATTGAAACTCATTATGTCGGCCGCTCAGTCCACAAGCCGTTTACTATAAACAGGCTAAAATACTATTTATAAACAAATCAATAACTAAGCATCTTATTTTACGAGCTTTTCTTATTACCTCAAAGACCGTATTCCAATTTATCTTATTATGACAAACTCTTAAGTTTGTTTAGTTTTTTTAAATATCATAAAATCAACTTATCTCATTAATATCATCAATGTCATCACATCATCATATCATCATATCATCATATCATCATATCATCATATCATCATATCATCATATCATCATATCATCAATATCACCATATCATCAATATCATCATATCATCAATATCACCATATCATCAATATCATCATATCATCAATATCACCATATCATATCATATCATCATATCATTGATAACATCAATAATATCATCAGTCATATAATCATATTTTTCTACAGTTCCATTCATAGTTAGATACAAGATTATCTTGGTAACTGTTTAAAATTACAATTAGAAAGACACTGTTATTGGAACTTCAAAATTATTTTTATTGTTTCAGGGCTTTCCTTAGAATTCTGTGCGTGTGCTGCCCCCGAAAGTTGCGTCGGAAATATCAGCCGCAGCTCCGGTTCAAACAGTCCCAAGTGAGTAGCCCACTTTACACAAAAACTAATAGAAAATAAGCTTTTTCTTTAAATAAAAAGCCCTAAAACAAAAGGAATTTCTAATTCGGTTGCAAATTAAATTGCTTTTTCTTAGATTGTCATGAATTTGTTCTTTTACTTTCAGTTGCGCACGACACGACGTTATTACTCTTCGAGCGAATTGATGGGCATACAACAGCTCAGACAGAACTCCTGCGAGCAAACTTACATATAGCGAATCAGCTCCATTTTATACATCGCTTCGATTCTCCTCCATATTTCCAAGTGCCTTGATGAAAAAATTCAATTCGTATATTCCAAAAGTTTCTAGAATACTTTATGGGAATTAGGAGCCATTCAGAGCGGTGAGGGAGAGTAATCTCAGCCGGTGATATTAGTAGATGTGTTGGCACGGTTCATAGTAAGGGATAGGATACATACGTGTAGAGGTACGTGCAGACTTGTTATCGCTCACATGTTGCACTCTGTCTCGTGTGCCCTGTGTGCCCTCGCCCTTGTTACTGTCCACGCTCTTACAACAATTTGTCTGCACTCGTGTCATTGTGAACTGAGATAACATAACAACCCGACTCTCTGACTACTCTTCAATGCTTCTCATTCCTGTATCATTATATACTAACAACAGCAACGCTTGAATTTTGCATGGTCTTCTAACGGTGTGTTTTATGTTCAATGTTTTTATTTTATAATCTGTGGTTTGCATGACTGGAATTCGATGGATATAATACTGTGTCGTATTAATTATGAAACTTAATTCATTATGATGTTTTTTATTCTGTCACGCCAATACACACACGCATCGTGTCCGAAAGTTCAATTGAGTTCAAAACATGGCGACACTGTTGTGTTGAGAATTTTCAGTGGGAAATAATATTTTATCAGTCCCCAAAAATTGTTTGTCTTTTCTGAATTGTCTGTTTTGTTTTACGAAAAGTTTCTCTATCCCTACGTGTTGTCAATTGCATGATTCTGATCAAATTCTCCCTTTCCGCTTCAAACGACTCCATTAAAAACTGTCCGTTTCGAAAGCAATAAAACTTCTCACATTTTATGGTTTCCAAGTATTTCCAACAGACATGATTACTGTCACTTTTGTTACTGGTTACAAAAGCTTATGAATAATACGAGGTTTATGTTACAGTACCCGGTGTCGACAATGATGTACTCGTCGGTGACACAACACGAGATGTGTCGGTTGTGACATCAGGCGCGCGCGGGTACGTTCCGCGCGCCTCGCGGGCGTTGCTCCTGATGCAGGGATCGCCGCTCGTCGCGGTCCCACCGCCGCCGCAGCGGCGACCGGCCACCGTGCCCGGACCCTTACCGCATGAGGGCTATAGACCACACCTCCTTCGAAGAACCCTTACCGTGCGTTGAACGACACCTGTGTACTGACATCGTACCGTACTGTCACGACTCGGAGTCTGTCAGTGAAGTGAGTCTTGAGAGTGACAGTAGGAACCCCTCGATCAAACGCAAAGCTAGCAAAAAGAAAGTGACCTACCAAACCAAAGCGGACGTGATCTCAAACTAGTTAGTAATAGTGTTCATTGTATATAAGTGTAGATTGTTGTATGTGTCAAGTGGCTTGTTGTGTGAGATTGCCTTGATTAATGCCAGTAAGAAATAGTATATAAGATTTAGTGAGTATATAAGATTTAGCATCATAATAATATTATCGATATAAGCTCTCGCTGAAAATCAATGCTACAACGTGCTTAGAGCATGGTGTCATGGCGACGTTTCCGAAAATTTACCGTTTTGAGGCTCGTACTCTTTTTTAACCCCATCATTAAAAATCTTTGTATGTCATTCAAGTCGCCAATACAGAATTAAATTTTTAGTTCAAAGAATTTGCAGACTGAAATACTCAGTTTGATTCAATGATAGTTAGAAGAAAGCCTGTTGCAGTTTTATTCGGTCTGGAAGATTCACAGTAATTCAAAGAGGAGTTTTCTCAAGGCAATCTCAAATAAGAGCCAATTAATTCTAGTCATGACTTTCCATGGGAAAATGTTTAAATCAGGAGCTGTGATTTACTGATTAGCCGTGTATATAGTTGATGTACTGTATATATGTAATGTCGTCATCCATGTAACGCTTATATACCTAGCCATATTTTAAGTATGTCGTGTGGGAACTAATGCGCTTCATTACATTGTAAATAATGAGAACACTGATCATTAAAACATTCCAATACTCATAGCAATACCAAATATGTTCAATGGTGTTAAACAAAAGAATGCTAGATATAAGATTTTTTAATAGACTTTTCGTTTTCGCTTTACACAATATCATGAAAAAATAAAGTTAATAAAAACCCAATTACGACAAAAACGCCAACTAAAAAGGTAAGTAAACAAGACATCGTAACAAAATAAGATCAGTTTTAATCGACAAGCATTATGGTCTCAGAAAGTACTCCTTAAGGCCGTTCATCAGATACCAAATACGACTTATTAATCTTATAAAAAATGTTTTTCGGTATCACTTTGCATCCGTTTTAAGCCGCCATGTTGGATTTTATGTGACGTCTTATAGCCTATAATCCGATGAGCTTTAGAATAAATCAGTTCGTATTTTAAACCGTTAGTGGAAAGACAGGAACTCAATGCATAATTGTACCTAGATCATAATTATATTCGGCACATAATCGTCAATTATGTACTATCATATTTATAAAATACATAGAGATAAATCAAATGTACAGGTACTCGTACAGAGTTAAATAAACTTAATCATTTAATCATCCAGCTTTTAACAATTTTAACAATAAAATTAAATAACTGATTAGTGCAAATAATTTTGCAAATGGAATTGGTAGCAGCCAGATGTTTGTGTTGAAATAATAAGCATTAGTTAATTATTGTAAGTGTGATTAATTAGCAATCAGTATTATCCCTGGAAAATAAAGCCTGTTTATTTGTTCTTTACTAAAATGAAAATGGATGGTAGACTAAGTACTTCAAAACATATAAATTATGATCAAATTATACTTATTCTTTTTTGAAATAACTGTTTCATTTTGATAAATTATAATTTTCACTAAAACTAAAAAAGGCAGCCATTTTTTAACTTTCAATCACGAATTCTATTCGAAAGGTTTTTATCATAAACCATTCTAAATTCAATTTATAAGATCCATTCAAGAGTTCTTCCATTTTTAAACCAGCTAGATCTTTTGTTTAACATCTTTTTAGAGTTAAATCCTCAGGATGTAAATATTAATATTATATTATTGTTGTAATGACTTAAATTGTATCATAGTGGTCTAAACATTCCTTCCATCATATAAATAATTGTTGTCATCTATGTATTGTAAAAGCTACGGTTTTCTAGAAGAGCGATGGCCGCCACGCAACGGCCGGATTGACGGTTGTCATGAAAATGATAGCATTTATTTGACTTTACGATGCCGAAAAAGGAAAAATTCTGTAATAGGCATACATACTCGTATCAGCACTTTTATTTTATTACCTGCTCCGCCCCACGGTTTCACCCGCATAAGTGGTGATTCCGTAGGAATATCGAGATAAAAGTATCCTACCCATGTAGACCATGTTCTGGATTAGGACATAGGAGCTAAAAATCTGCCTGTTTACGCGACAACATTTATTAGTTACTAGGTTTGCCCCGCGGTTTCACCCGCATACGTCTCGATTCCGTGGGAATATCGGGGATAGTAAGGGAGATCGTAGGATAAAAGGTCCTACTCCAGATAATGGTCTACCCATGTGCCAAATTTCATCCAAATCTGTTCAGCCATTTTAGCGTCAAAGCAAACAAACAAAATCACTTTCGCATTTATAATATTTGTTAGGATTGTTTACTATTAATAGTTTAGTATGTACTGCTGTGTACCAAATAAATAAATAAACGCTCTCTAGGAAAACACACCAACTCACATTCATAAATAACGTATAAGTGACGTCATTCGCCGGTAAATATGGCGGCCTCTCTTTTAGCAAACCATAGCTTAAAAGTTTATCAGATTACTTTAGCGTTGTATATCGTCCGTTGTTTTGTGTCAAGTAGATTCTTCATGTTGGTATGTTAACTCATATTTAAAGGATTTTTTGGAATTCGATTCCAGTCAAACCCATCGATTATCTTTTAAGATTTGAAATTAAAAGTTGTTTGGTAAATTACTACACTGTAATACAGGTACACCGCTGCCTAAACGCTCGGGGACTACAGGCGTGATGTTATGGCGGCCGCAAAGTATGTATAAGTCGTAGGATAATATGATAATTCGAATTTTCGCTAAATCCCTTAGGATATTGCGAAAACACGGATAATTAGACAATGGTGAAAACATTTCTGCCAGCAACTTGGAAGCAGCGCTCGCCGGCCGCGCTCGCTTCGCTCGCTCGGCTCCCGCGCGTTTGGTCACAGTTCTAACCTAACTTATTTCACCCTGTTCATTATGACGAATCATACAATCTGCCTGCGACTAGATAATTAGATAATTGTGAAAACATTTCTGCGGCAACGTTTAGAACGTAAAACTGTGATAATTAATAGAAGAACAAAAATATCTTCGTCTATTTTCCAACATTTATGCATTACCAAGGAAATGGATAAAGCTAAATATTACTGTACCTTTTTTTTACCACAATACTTGAGGTAACCTTATCCACTTCGTACAAAAAAACAAATTAAATGAGTCAACTGCCATAATTATTTAAATTCGCTTCTACGCGGGTCTTCATAATTTAAATTTAAATATTAAAACAGTCATTCTTTTGTATTTGTTTTCATTGTTGATTGCTATAATAAATAAATGTATGTTATAATTTTACTCTTTTAATTATTATTTGTAACGCCGACGTGACTTATTATTTTTGTTGCACTAAAATAATGCAAGTTTATAAATGTGACATTAACACGTTCAGAGCCGGGGTCCCTCCTGGAGGGTTCACCTAGTCGCATATAGGATGCCAAGAGCTCTTGCGGAGGGCTCATTTTAATTGTACAGTTTGTCTTTGCCATACAGCATTTTAAACCGAGAAAATAAAATCTGATGTATATTTTAACAAGATTTATTAGTTTAAACGTTGGTTTTAAAATCAAACCATTTTTTGTTTACGGTTACTAAATATTCACTAAAAATTTAAAAAATTGCAGACTACGGATAGCGACAAGATCCCCTGAAAACATAATTTTACTTCTTTGTACAGTGTTTTGTACCCGGTTTTTAACCTAATTAATGCCGTTGACCGTCCGCGATGGTTAACTTTAGCGCAAACGTAATGCCGGTAACCCTCCCGGAGGGTTCTTTTCCTATATGTATGGTGGCATGGCGTATGAGTTCTATGAAAAGTGGGTGGATCCGAAAGTGTTAAAACGGCTATGTGACTGATACGAGTACCAAATCAAAGATATATCTTTGATTACAACAGGTGAACGCGCCGATTGTCCGACGAACACTGACTAATGGTACTTATTTATGTCCGTGTCTACTTCGTCACTTTGTGAAAAATAGAAGTAGTTCAATTGACTTTCTTTATACGTGACTTAATTTTAGTAAAAAAAGAGAATTAAACGGAAAAAAAATCCTATCATATAACAGAAAAATCTGACCCAAATTAGGTAAAAAAGTGCAGTTGACTCTTGTATTTTGCTGCCGTCGCTATATTATGTTAAATTGTTACAATATATTTCATTTGATAAGCAGTATGATAACAGAGGGTTACCTACCTTACCTTACCTACTCGTTATATCATTCATAGATAAAAATAAAAATGTCAGCATAGAAAAATAATTATGTCATTAAAAAAAATGTCCTGTTTGTAATGAAAATAGTAGCGCGGCATAGTAGGTACACACGGCTATATATCAAGGTATACATTTCCAGTATAAGCTGACCTCTCATTGTACGGAAATCATATACAATGCGAGATCAGCATAAACTGGTGTTGCATAGCTTGATATGTAGCCGTGTGTACCTAACTAGCGTATCGGCGTTGCCCAAACAGAAAGACAAGTGCGCGTGTACCGAGTGTTTCTTTTAGGTATAAATTTAATATTTTTGTGAATATTTTATTATTAAATAAAATAGAAATATTTTCTATTAACGTTTTTTTTTGCTTGTATGGACGCTACTGCTAACGGGAACGCCTTTCGTTAATTAACATACTGTATTTCATACTCCTAAAAAAAGCTTCTAAAGCTTTACCGCAAGCTTGGTGCAAAAACGTAAATTCACTTATAGTAGACGATCCGACCTAGCAATGACCTTCACCCATCTGTTTAATGGATGAAAAGTATTTCAAATAAAATTTGGTATGTTAGAAAATATATCGCGAGTGGGTTAGCTACAAAAATCCTGGCTAGACTGTGATGTCTGAAAATGTCTTTTTTTAAACTTTGCAAGATATACATCAATGGAAAGAGCTTTTCAAGGCAAGGCTATCGAAGCTCTCTACGAATTATTCACCGGTGGCCTATACTACCCGGTGATCCGCTCAACATGCAATATCCATGTTAATAATTTATTATGTAAAGACGAATTGGTTTTTAACAAAAAAATATGAAATAGGTACCACAGATAATATGATTAACCTATAGGTACATAAATTGAAAACATAAATTACTTACAGTTAGTTACACCAGAAGGCCAATTGTCGTACTTAAAAAACGTTCACATCCTAGTCGCAATCTGTCAAAGTTGTCGGAAATGTTGGTAAATTGATTGTATTTTTGACAAAAATACAATCAATTTACCAACATTTTTGACAACTTAATAATGATTGAGAGATTACGAATAATGCTTTCACTTAAAAATCAAAAATTACGGAATTACTTAAAAATTACGGACATTGCCCCTCTGGATTAAGGTCAAGTACCTACAATAACTAAAGATGTGTATTTAAAACGTAATTTAATGGTTTTATTTGTAACTTATTTCAAAAGTCTCCACACTTACCTCTCCTATTAAAATCTAAGTCAGTAAAAATGATGTCAATAAAAATGTATACCTAAGAGCAAAGATAAAATAAATGAGATATTCTTATTAGTATTAATACTGTTAGGCCGGTTTTCCACCGCCACGTCATCGAGAACGAGATGACGTCACCGAAGTAACGATACATAATGTTACTATGGCCGCATGTCCACCGTAAGCCGTTACCGGGACGTCCCGTTCGGTTCCAATAATCTCGTTTCTCGTTGACGTCCCGTTGACGGTGGTGGGTGGACAAACGGTGCTAGCACACCGATCGGAATTAACGCAGTACACGAAACATTCAGTGGTTTAACTGAAAAAACTAAACATTATCGCCGGGGCAAACATGTGCAAATATAAACTGTCATTTTCATTTATAACTTCAGCTGTATGTTGACAGAAAAATAATAAACTTGAAAAGATGAATTTCCTTGACTGGGTAATTGCAGCCTACAATGAAAATTCCTTTCATTTTGACAGTTCAATAACATTCATTGCGTTATTTACGTTGCTGAGAAGACGAATTTTTCAAACATCTGAAGCGCGATTAGCAATTTCATTCAAAGTCTTTCGGATTGTAATTAAAAGTATGTTACGCAATTAGGATTCTTATGTGATATCACTACCGCGTTGCAGCGTTGCTCGAAGGTGTGCTAACAGCATAACTTGTTTATTTCGGATAGCCCAAAAGGTCCTACTATCGTCGCCGCGTTAAGAATGGAGTCATCGGGCCTTAAATCATTGTTATTATTCTGTCTCGCTCGCACTTATGGAGCTTTTGGAGCAGATAGCAAACTATCGATAAGACGCAAGGCGTTGCACATTCTTATTGCAACTGACTTTTTTTTTATTGTCTCAATTATTTCAACCCTTAATTTGTCATACCAGTGTGCCTGTCTTACACGTACGCAGTAGTACCTAATACTGTACATAACTACTCAGGTAAAACATTTTAATATCTTAATATAAATGTATACTTCTCGCTACAGCTACATTATATATTATATTTCAATATTGTGAATAAATTATATGTATATGTTAGACTAATTTAAAATGGGTTGTCGTATAAATTTATATAAAGTATTTTTTCTATGAGGTTGTTTTATTTGATGAGTCCTCACCAAATGCCTGAGATCCTATAGGATATTATGTAAGTATGTATTACTAAACACTTGCTGCAATACACTGTAATGGCTTATTTTCATTCGTCGATCAGCATGCGGGTTCGCCCCGCATGCGGGGGTAATGGCAAATGAAAGTCATAAGTATATAATGCGGTCGGTACACCGTCTGAGAAACTCACATTCTCACAGAAAATTACCAATGAAAATGAACCTTCAAAGCAACTGCCAAACGTGCGGTGCAGTTTCTTCGAATACCGCAATCTTTCCCTATCGACTCAAGAAAACGGTTCCCTGAAAAAGGGCCCTATGGGATGCTTTACAAAAATCTCCCGCACCCCGCATAAGAGCCCTATCGACCAATGCAAATGAGCCGTAAATCCAACAAGCAACACAACAATCACAACCTCTACAGTACGTTCCTATCTGGAACGTACCGTAGAGGTTGTGGTTGTTGTGTTGCTTGTTGGATTTTTTCTGGATGGTTTTACCAACCGAGCTCCATAAATATAACAAAGAGGTAAAATTTGTGAGTTTATAACAAAATTCATAAGTCATTTATTCAAACTAGGCTGAGAATCAGCACTTCGAAGTCAAGATTACATAAGACAGTCCCCCAAAAACGACCACCCTTCACCACTTCCTAGTGCGTTAGCTGGGAAGTAGAAGTAGTGCAACAAACTCCTCAGCAGCACAGCTGTCTGGTCAGTTAGAAATACTTAATTCTATACAATAGTACTTTATGCAAAAATAATTTACATTTCCTTAAATTGCAATATATTTTAACTCATAAAATAAAACATTTTAATGAGTAGATTATGTCAATAATAAATAAATTAAAATAAATTGACTTATAGTCAAATAAAAGAAACTAAACAATTATATGAGCTCATATAGTGTCATGTAGTTTTTGATTCTAAAGCACTTGGTTGTTGCTTGAGGGGGGGTACATTGAAGTAGTTGTCCCAAGTAACATATGTATGTATGCCCCTAATCTTCAAAACTACTGATCCGATCCCGATCATTCTTTCACTAATGGGAAGCTACAATATTGCCGACTGTCATATGAAATAATATTTTATGTTAAAACAAGAAATTTGAAGCGGATGAAGTCGCCTTCTTAAGAAGCTAATGGCCTATGAAGAGATAAAAAATCATTCATATATGGAACAGGAAAAGCATGTAAGACTCAGCTCGAATAGTTGACAGCCTCCGTCTGGATGTAATAAATAGTTTTACTGTTAGGAATAATAACTGAATCATCTGCCTAGCCTTTTCCGAACTATGTTGGGGTCAGCTTCCAGTCTAACCAGATGCAGCTGAATACCAGAATGCGGAACAACAACTAAATAAAAAACAATAAGTTTTTTTAGTAAACTTAGCAATACGCAATACCACGCTTGAGACCATAGCAGATAGTTTCTAACAGTACCTACATATAAAGGAGATAGTTATTTTTCTTCGGAGATTAGGCTCACCAAAAATTGTGGCGTATATAAATGAAATGCATGTTGATTTGTTCCTTATGGTCTCTATATTACGCACGCCGGTAGGTACTATGCAATACACCCAACCTTTCTGAAGAACATCACTAATAAGGTATACCCGACAAAAAAAAAATACAAAAAAAAAATAACTATCTCATACCAAAAGATGAGAAAATATACATACAAGCCATAACTCGAGGACCAACCGAAACATCCTTTCTAAACTTTTCACCGCGCCTTTCTCAAGTATTATTCAATTTAAATACGAAAATTCTTTCACATAAACTTTTAATACCTCGATATCATTATCACAGGCACAAAGAGCTTCTCCGAACATTTAATGACATACATTATTATCATTATACTTAAAGCCTTCAGGGGTGAAGCGTCCTAACGAACAATTTGAAGTTATGGCTCCTTTTCGCTGAACGGAATATTTTTTTATTTTTAGGGTTCCGTACCTCAAAAGGAAAAACGGAACCCGTATAGGATCACTTGTCACGTTGTCCGTCCGTGAGTCTGTCAAGACCCTTTTTCTCAGGAAAGCGTGGAGATATCAAGTTGAAATTAATTATCAAATACGTAGGTCTATGGTCCCTTGAAGCTCAAATAAAATCAAGCTTCTAAATCAACGCCATAATAAAATACAGCCATATAAGCTACTATTTTGATACTCGCAAATAAATCAAAACCTACAGGGTACTTCCCGTTGACCTAGAATCATGAAAATTGGCAGGAAGCAAGGTCTCACAGCAAATATAAAGGAAAATAGTTCATTTGTAGTTTTTACAGATAAAAACGTTATTTTTTTGCGATTATAAAACTTACATTAGCAGTTGGAGAATTGACCGTGACTTATATCGATGTATGGGAGAACACGTTTTTCAACTAAAATGTTAAGTTTGTTTTTGGGATAAATTCATCCCGACTACGGAACCCTTCATTGTGCGTGGTCCGACACGTACTTGTTTTTTAATGGATCAGTCAATATTGTTCGAAAAATAGGAAAAGAACTTCAATTCTTTTCGTCTTTTGCAACATTTTGCTGTTGTAGTCCAATCTTCAAAAACTGTGGTGTTTGCCTTTACTCAACGTACAGTCGTGGAATGAAAAGTTTAAACAACTTTAGGTTAATTTGTACTTTCAGCGTGTATGATACTTACTATTTTTCCGAACACGTCAAAATTAGGTAACTACCTAAATTATTAGTCAAAATTGCAGTTCCAAAAGGTGACAAGCGCCCGCTTTACGGGAAAGGAGTTTTTAAAATCGCTTGACCTTTTACGTGGATGAACATTTATGTATTATTGCTTCTGCCCACGGCTTCATCCGCCATCTGCGTGTTTTAATATCGTTATATTAAAACACGCAGACGGCGGATGAAGCCATGCGATGGTGCGTAGGTTTCTATCAGTGAAAGACTTTTTATAATCGGATCAGTACTTCCTCTTATACAAATATATAAACAAATAGTGTCGCTTTGTAATATTAGTTTAGATGAAAGTGAGAAAACGGCACTACCCCAAAATATTTAATCTCCAAAGGTCACATCTGCGTTGAAGGTCTCATATATACCGCCAACTCAAACAAAACAAGCCCAAACAGACGGCCAGACCATTTTACCCCCGACGGCCGAAGATAAGCTTAGAAGAATAACATTGACAACTTTGTAGACAACAGTTTAGTTAGGATTTAGGATTAAAAGAGCTTTAAAACAATATTTTATAGGATAATAGATTCAAATACATTTTAGGCATCGATCATTTTGACTTACGGAGCCAAAACGTGGATACTCACTATACGGCTGGTCCATAAATTCAAGGTTGCTCAGCGAATTATGGAACGGGCTATGCTTGGAGTTTTTTTGAGAGATCAAATCCGGAACGAGGTGATCCGGCAGAGAACCAAAGTTGTCGACATAGCTCACAGAATAAGCAAGCTGAAGTGGCAGTGGGCCGGTCATATTAGCCGTAGAACCGATGGCCGTTGAGGTCGACGTGTTCTTGAGTGGAGACCGCGAATCGGCAACCGTAAGGACGCCCCCAGGCTAGGCGGACCGACAATCTTCGCAGGGTGGCTGGTACCAGCTGGATGAGAGATACCGAGAGAGTCCAGCAGTGGAATGCTATAGGCTGATCATGATCGGTAATTAATGCAATTTATAGCAGGAGCAGCTCCATTCAACAGTTTCATCTAATTACAGCTACTAGAATAGAACAGAATAGAATATTCTTTAATGTACACCATATAAATTACAAATATAAATGTAGACCTTTTACATAAAAATAAATAAAAAATAAAATAAAATAATATTTAATTCGGTAAAGCAACATCCATATGGGTTAGTAAACAAAAAGATAACTTATATCTAAGTTAGTAAACTTATTATATATTAAACACGGCAATTGTTCGAAATGGAAAGGAGAATCGTACCTCCCCGCTATGGTCTTCAGGAGCTTTCCCGCAGTTTGTAGAGCAAAGAGACGATTTCTGTCTGATGATGGCGTGGAAGCCATCGATGTGTGCTTGTGCAAACATACCTGATGCACTGCAGAAACGGGGCAGCCCCATCAATATCCTGAACCCGTTATTGTAATGGACCCGTAGGGCACTGAAAGCTGAGTATAGTTGGTACATAGGGTGACAAAATGGGCGATCTGATCGGTAAAAGCGATCTTTTAAAGACAACCTTTGGTGTAAAAAAGGAGAAGGAGAGACAATACTGTAGGTAGTCTGTGGTGTACCATTTACATATACAATAAACACATACATAAAGCATATACTAATAACTAAACTGCATACAACTACATAATATACTGTATGTAATAAATAAATAAATAAATAAATAATAATAATAATCAAGTATCTTGACTTGGCTCACGAGGTTGTCGACATGCGGGATGTGGACTCAGCGATCATTGTGCTGATAGTCGTATCAGCTAATGGCTTAGTTGCCAAGAGCCTCGACCAACACCTAAGGAGGCTCTCGTTGGGCAGCTGGATCAAGGGCTTGATTCAGAAAGCGGTACTCTTGGACATGGCTCGCATTGTCAGGAGGTTCCTCTCTCTGGAGCCCTGACCGCCGGTAGCTTGGACCCTGTTCCCGATACCGGTGGGCTAATATTTTTAAATGTTTTAATTTTTATATTCTAATATTTAAAAATATAATTTATAAGTATTTTAAATTAAATAAAGGACATAATAATAATAATAAATAATCCAAAATAACAATCATAAAAAAAAAATGCACAAATCCAATAGAACATGTTTGTCACATTTCAAAGTTTATTTTTCGAATTACTTAACAATGTTCTTTGAAATTGAATCTGAGTTCAATGTCTTATTGAATTCAATTATCAAATTGAGATACCATTATACAAAATAAACAGAAAAGCAAGTGGGTACAGATTTCCCAATACAGACGTGTGTGGATGAGACCTTTAAAGCTGTTGAGCGACATTTAAAACTATAAAAGTACTTGGCTTATTTGTATCACCATGATGAAAAAATTATAGATTAACAACTCAAAAACTTATCAAACTTTTGAGGGCCAGAATATGATGATCTGCGACCGGATTAGGTAACCCGACGCACAGTGGATCGTCCCCATACCAGAGATTTGACATAGAATCAAAAATTTTAAAGTATTTAATAAAAAAAATAAAAAAATATACAGTTGCATGCGTTCCTCTATTAAAGAACAACTAAAATTGTTGCTACGCTTTTTTATTTGACCAACACTTTAGGAGCAATTCGATGAAAACTGTTATTTTTGATGGAAACGAACACAAAAATTTCTGTATCTCATGATTTCCTCCTTGTTTCGATTTGCGGTTTTCACTACTTGTGGTTGTAATTACAACTGAATTATATTTGCAAAACACACTAAAATATATAGGGCAGCAAGTTTGCAACTACCAATGAGTTTGATAAGCTAATGATGACATGAGCCAATCACAATGCAGAGCATAAGGACTGTTAACATAGTAATTACAATAACTAATTAGATTAAGCAAGTACTGGTAGTCGTTACTTAATGAATCATTAACCGCAAATTGAAACAAGGAGGGAATCATGAGATACAGACATTTTTGTGTTCGTTTCCGTACAAAAATAACAGTTTTCATCTAATCTTTCCTAAAGTGCCTGTGAAATAAAAAAGCGTAGCAACAATGTTTTGTTGTTCTTTAATAGAGGAATGCAACTGTATATATATATATTTTAATTAAAGACTTTTTAAGTTTTTGATTCTATGTCAAACCTCTTGTATGGGGATGATCCACTGTGCGACGGAGAGAAAATTTCATACATACGCTACGGTACAACTAGGTACCTGCTTTTAACTAGTTAAGATCCATCTCAGGTAATTGCTATAGTAACAGGTGTCCCTAAAAGTAAGGGCTAACAGGTTGTACTAAAAATACATACGTGGTTTTCATTCAGTTCAGTCCTACTTAAAAATGATCGTCGAGCGTATACGCGAACGTCGCGTTCATATGTCACAATTTGTTCGGAAAACCGGAAAGCGCCCTCTGTCGGCGCAACCACGCGTTGTATTCCACCGAACAAAAACTGACATATGCACGCATATTCGCGCGACGATCACTTTGAAGACCAGGCGCTCTGAAGATAATTTCCACGCAAGCTCCGCCCCCATGCACACCGCCACTTCACTATGTGCGAAATGCTAACACATCACTAATAAAGTTGAATATCGCGTGCGCTCTTTGATCGTTTTCGAGCATGGAACTAAATGGCGTAAGTCTTAATTCTTATTTCGATTATAACTAAAGTAATAATTGATCTAGGGAAAAAATATCTTGTGGCTGATTATTAAACAGAAATAAAAGCTTAGTTATCTTGATTTTATTTAAATAATCTTTAAAAAAAAAACATATTTTCGAATAAAAAATGAATCGAGCGAAAAAATGTTATAATTACGTAACTGTCTTGTACATGGAAAGAAAAAGATCCAATAAATCTTATACTAAACTTCCATTTTGATTGTGTGCGTGACTGTTTGCGTGAATGTGTGCGAGAATATTAATGCAAATTAACATACAATTTAGGAAACCTCCTCTTAAATAACACGCTGCTTTAGACTTCCAACACCGCGCAATTTTAACCAATCGGCCAATAGGATCTGTAGACGAAGAATCGATGGCGATATCACCACGGAAAAGCAGGTTAAATTAACTTTCAGCAGTTTTAAAGACGGATTGAATTGAACAGTTATATTTAGAATTCTATCTACTTTAATGGCAATACCCAGTCGGAATGGTGAAGGTCGAGAGCCAATCTGAAACAAGGCGATCATTGCAACGGTGGAGCTGCATGTGAATATCGGCAAGCTACACGAGAATGCTATTGGAAAAACAATTGCTACAGAATGAACACCATCGAGCATGGAGACGCCTCGGCGGCTGCCGCTGGAGGCGGCATTGTCAACACTTTCCATAGGAACCAAGGGTACCACCGTTTAGTCTGCGGGCACGAAATTAGCGGCGGCCGAGCGATGGTGACAGTGGAGTGACGCGGGGCGGCGACGACGTAAACAAGAGCATAGCATTCTGAAGTGACGCGTACGAAATGACGTGCATCGAGCGATGCACGGTCGGTGGCGTAACGGTGGCGACGGGCAAGCGACAGGAACAAAGTTGTTTGATTCGCCGCTCGATGGCTGCTCGTACCAGTATAGTGTTGTATTTTTTTTTACCACCAGTATTGTGCCAACGCCTAGGCCGCCGCCGGATCGCTAAAATTCCCCATTGAAAAGAAAAGCGGCGATTTGTTTTTTCTTCACCCTCACGGATCGGAAAGGGTTTTCGTTACACGCTGTAATAATAATTAGCACTGCCACCTTTAGACGCTGCCGGCGCGGGCGCGGTGATTCCGTGCTCTATGATGAAAACAGTTCGATACAAATAAGGTTGAACTGTATGTGCAATACGTGCACAGTCTTATAATGCTGCAAACCAGCTAGTGACTCAGTTACATCTGATATCAACTATGTACATATAAAAGACCAAACTTTCCAGTACCTTCTCATAATTTCAAGAAACCCGCGAATGTGAAAATAAATAAATGTTTCATCATAACACTTGACCAAAAATAAATGAACAGACAGACGATCATAGCTTCGTATTCAAATGCTAAAGAACAAAGCCACAGATAATATAATACTACGTACAGATACCCAATCCTACACAAAGAAATGAGACCTCCCTAAGTCTGGCTATTGAGCTGGCTATTTTTTTCCTCCATTTTTTCAACAGATGGCAGCATCAGCGACTCACTAATTGCCAGAGACTGTAGTTTTACAACGCCATCTAGGAACTCCTAGATGGCGTTGTAAAACTACAGTCTCTTAGATACTTCGACTTAGATACTTATAGTGTTTTTTTATTATGGTAGATTCTTTAAATCGCACATGGCACGGTCCGTTCAAGGACAAGTAATATGAATACAACTAAAATAGCTCGAGTTGGCGGAATAGTTTCATTTCTGTGTGAGTGAGCTATCAATTTTCACGCTGCTGCGAATGCTTCTTTATGGGTTTTTTGCATTTCAATGCTTAAATCTAGATTTTATTCTCCTCTTTACCAAATCTACTACCTATTGCTAAAACCCTAAAACTGAAAACACGCCTTCTTCGTCCGAACTCATTAAGATACTAAATGTTTTAAAAAACATAGGTTGGAGCTATTCTACAAAAAGAAAGCTCAACATTTAAAAATAATTTTGACACAATTAAAATCGAATTTGACAATCGCGACTGCACGTGTACTTGTTTCTGCTGGGGTTGCGGGTTTGTCCGAAAGGGATATCGCGGCCCCGGCACACAGGCAATGGAAGGAACACGAGTGGGTTTTAGTCACTAAAAGTCTGACACACCCTCCCGCTCCGGTCAGAGCGGAAGAAGTTATTTGATAATAACCCAGGCTCAAAAAAAAAGAAAACGTGTGCTTGTTTGCCGTAACCCAAGATTTTTTTTTGAGCCGGACGCGCAAGGTGGACTGCCTCGACGTGTTTTATATGGAATTTTTCACTTTTTGTATGGAAAACATGAAAAATATTACCTACATGTTCAGGATTAGGGGTTTAAGGGTATCATAAAGGGGGTCGAAATTTTCATTATTTTTGCGATAGGATGCACCATTTTTGAAATATAAGCATAAGAGAAAAAAAAAACAGTACTTTTTTGCACGTGAAGTTGAGATGTTGTTGTGAATTTTAGTTCTTATTTTACCCCACAACTTTTTAATAGCGATTAAAAATTGTCAGGTTTAGTCTGGTTTGGTTTTTTTACAATCAAAATTTTGGTGAAAAACGTGAAATTCAGAATAGCAAAATTGCCATTTACACTAAATTAAAAACTCAGTACTATCTTAGTGCTGTCAAACTAAAATATAGTTAAGTTGTGTCACGTAGGTCTATTTCAGAATGAGAAATCGTCCTTTGACAGGAATAAATTAAATTTTAGTCTAGTTTAGAGGCATTTGTGACAAGAGAATCGGTACCATTGACAGACAGAATAGCTATCTACTTAAACGTTTTTTGCAATCCTTTTTAGGGTGCCTTACCTAAAAAGGAAAAAACGGAACCGTGGTGTGTCGTGTCTGTCTGTCCGTCTGTCACAGCCAATTTGCTTCGAATCTAATGGACCGATTTAGTGGAAATTTGGTACACATATGTATTTATGTGACCCAAACACGGACGTGTAACGTAACTAAATGAATTAACAATTTTGGGGCTACATTTGGGGGCAAATAAGAAAATAAAAATAAAAAGTTTTGCAAACTGAACCGTGTGACATATCAAATGAAAGGACTTGTTGCGGAGATCTCAATTTTTTTTTTTATAATTTTGAACTAAATACTTTAAAAGATATTAAAGAAAATTGATGAAAATTGACCAACATTTTTGGCTCAATAGTGTAGAGATAAGGGGGGGGGGGCTTATTTCCACACTATTGAGCCAAAAATGTTGAAGAGAATGCAAAGAATGGTACTTTACTCTTTACTTTAGATGACAGGAAAACCTATAAGAAGTCTATGGTCTTAAAATAACATAGTAAACTTCTCAATATTGTTGTTGTGGTGTTAAGTTTGTTCTTGGGATGAATGCATTTTAACTACGGAACCCTTCATTGTGCGTGGTCCGACACCCACTTGGCCAGTTTTTTTTTATATTAAGCTTAGTAGATCAGCAAAATGAAAAAAAAAGTAGGTATTTGCCAAAACATGTTGATAGTTTTCTTTCAATTCTTTTAATTCTATGTAACGTAGGTACTTGATAAAAAAAAATGTTTGAATTTCTTACTAAACGTGATGACAAATTGAGTAAAACGCCATCTATTGCGAAGAGCTCTACACAAAATGATTAACAGATGGCTACTTTATCATTTTATGGGTTGAAGTAAAAGGTTTCATTTATCTTTTTGTTGAAAATACGAGATTTATGAGTTTGAATAGATAAATCAGCATTAAACAAGGAAGTTTTGATTTTTTCTAATCTTACTTTAGCCAAAATCTGCCGTTTATCGCTTTTTAGTGATTGTTAATTTCATAATTGTTGGCTATGTTGCCATCTATGATTATTTTTCAAGACTAATTATAATTTGTTCTAGTTGAGACCCCATGACAAAGCGAAGTTATTATTAATAATTGTAATCAACCTCATACATATTTTCTCTTCGTTAGAAGATTCGCACGTCGACGTAATTCATAAATATTATCGATAATACCGTATACGGGCTGGGAATAATGGACGAGTAATAAATACCGCAATACGTAATTGTCGCAATATCATTATTGTTAAAATAAGTCTTGAAATTACTGAGTAATGAGTCGACATACACTGGTAAGGAGAAAGACCGTAAGTTGGTCTGCACAGATTTCGATGACTTTAGACCAACACGCTATGAAATATAAATAAACCTTATGCGCAAAAGAACGAGACTGTGTGCACGGAGAGACATAGAACTGCTCTCGCTCAACGGCATTATTGGATACTGGGTTCACGGGTTTACAATAAACTTAATGCTGTTCTAAATATTTGCTTACTTACCAGACAGCAATGCAGGAACGCTGTTGGTAACTGGCTGAGAGGTCTCACCTACGAAGAATCTGAGAGACTTATACAATTAGTGGGTTAACTGTCTTTCACCAACGCATACTCACACATACCTTCTGGATTTCTGGACACATACTTCCAAACACACACATGCACTTACACACGCATACACATACACACATACACTACAACACACAAACAAACACAAACATGCTCCTTTTGTGTATTTCCTTGTTTGTATAAGTTAATTTTATTTTCGTTTAGAATTTATTAAAAATTTAATTTTAAGTAAGTTTATACAACTACTCGTATTTTAGTTGGTCCGGAGAAAGGTGATGGCATTCGTGATACAGGGTAATCCTAGTACGAGTGCCAAAGCACTCCTTTGTAACCTAAGTGCACATTGTATAAGACCAACTTTGTTTAAGGAGATTTACTGTACCCATTTTTTTCAGTAATAAACACATTTATTTATTTATTCTATACGTATAGAATAAGGTTGAAATTGAATTATTTTACGGTTTTCTAAATTAGGTACCTGATACTACATACTTATTAGTACTTATAAGTATTTAAATATTTCTACTCAATAACATTCTTGAATTCATTCTATCATTCACCGCAAAGCACACAGGCTAAGCATGAAATTTTACACAACAGTTCCATAAATAAAATAAAAATATATAGCTGACCTTATCATGTCTAAACACCAGATGGTATCCAATAAGCTTCCTATCTCTAAGGGTATCGGACCAATCCCCGATGAAACTCCACAGTCTTGTCACTTCGCAGTCTGATAAGTATATGGCAACACTTAGTGGACCTGCCAAATTAAATTTATTCATGAAAGGACAGGTAGTTGAATGCATCGTTGGGTCCTTTTTTTTTTTGAGGATGGGAAATCGTCTAATGACTTCTCCCGCTCTGGGCGGAGCGAGAGGGCGTGTCAGACTTTTACTGACTAAAACCCACCCGTGTTCCTTCCGTTGCCCGTGTGCCGGGGCCGCGATTTCCCTTTCGGACAAACCCGCACTGGATTCGATACCCAGGTTGGGATTGCGTCATTGGGTTTTTCTATTCAAAATTTTCCAGTAGCAGCTCGGAGTCTAGATTTTTGGGCGGTTAATAGGCGCACCCGTTCATAGGGCTTAAAGCTTTTTTTTAAACCCCCGACACAAATATTTCCTCAATTCTCTTTTCACCAGACACTGTTCATCATCTATCTATAACCTATTTATTGAGACCATTCCA
The DNA here is from genome assembly GCA_947364205.1 of Agrochola lota. Taxonomy (NCBI): domain Eukaryota; kingdom Metazoa; phylum Arthropoda; class Insecta; order Lepidoptera; family Noctuidae; genus Agrochola; species Agrochola lota. Next base: position 9,253,294 of record OX376241.1, read on the forward strand.
ATGAGCCCAAACACGATACCTGTGCTGTATGTTGCTAAGGGACTTGGGTATCCTGCAAATTCCAGATGATGCTGCAGCATCAGTTCAAGATTACTATGTTCCTCTAATATTATTGAAGTAACAGAATAACCAATTTCAAATAGATCAGACCTATGGAAGATGCTCACATCCATTCATCAACTAGAAAAGAGCTAAGATAATCGTCAAACGGCTGAACGAATTTTCATGAATCACGGCTAAGCACACTCTGGATGTTCACCTTTCAAACAAAAAAAATAAAAATACAATCGGTTCAGCCGTTTGGGAGCTATGATGGCGCAGACAGACACACAATGAAATACACAGATACGTTTTTGATTCGTTCAACTTATAAAACCCCTTTTTTTCCGTCGGGGGTTGAAAACGAAAACGAGCACGAAGTAAGGCTTTTGAAAATTCGTCACCTAAAAGGTTTAAATAAATGTTGAAGTTTGTTTGTAATTTTTTCCGATGGGAAATCCCATCGGGCACACGGCTTGTTCATCTCATATTTTTTCCAAATTAATTGATTGTTTTAATTAGTAATATGTAGGTGCGGCATGATAAAATCCCGATGCAAAGTTTTGGTATTCATAAAGAATTTCTACTTTTTGCCGTTTTGCCCACAAATAAAAATATGTGATGAAAACATTTGAGTATTCCAATATTCCTGGCAGGCACAAATAATATTTGTAAATCGAATAAAATGGCACAGAATTTAAACAGTCAAATGTATATTGAATCATGCGTGGAGCGACGAATAGTTGAAACTTGACGATAAAAAATCAAATAGATGCTATATGGCGCTTTTTAAATATTGGAATATACTAGCCGTTGCCCGTGGATACACTCGCATCAGTTTGTGAAAACTGTCTATACGGTTGGGTATAAGATCTTCAAGACCTGTCGAACATATAGAAACAAGAAGCTCTCTGATGCTACTTTACAGCTCATAGAGGACACGCGCGAGATATTTTGCAGTGTTCACATGATGCGCTCCAGTACCGGCAGCTCAACAGACGGATCTCTAAATCCTGGAAAAGTTACCTTCCCCGCTTTACTACGGACCGTATTAGGACGCGATAAAGCGGAACAAGGGCTCCAAGGTCTTTGCAAGAGATCTGTCTATTGGGCTGAGCCAGCTAGCGAAACTGAAGACCCATGATGGCAGAATCATATCAGCCAAATATGAGCTGTTGAGAGAGATCGAGAGGTTCATATGGACAGTTATACGAATCAATAAGTGACTTTGTTACAAATCTGGCTAATCACCAAGAGACCGAAGAGTATAACTTACCTCTCTGCTTAACGTTTGTGGACTACGAGAAAGCCTTCGATTCGATCGAGACTTGGGCTGTACTGCAGTCTCTGACCAACGGTGCCTGATTGACTATCGGTACATCGAAGTGTTGAAATTTTTGTTTGGAAACACTACTATGTCAGTTCGACTCCAGGACAAAACCTCGAAACCTATCCTTCTGCAGCGAGGGTTGAGACAGGGAGACGTTATATCTCCGAAACTGTTCACCTCTGGCACTGGCAGATGTTTTCAAGGTTCTGAATTTGAAAGGGGTTGGCATCAACATCAATGGTGAGTACATCACCTTCGGTTTGCCGACGTTATAGTAGTCATGGCTGAGATTATGTAGGATATCAGTACAATGCTCGATGACCTCACATTGAGCTTTGAGGTCATCGAGCATACTCGAAAGAGTAGCTCTTAAAATGAACATGGACAAAACGAAGGTCATGTCGAATGTCTATGTAACAGCCACCCTCATGAAGATCCGAGACTCTACACTCGAAGTCGTGGACGATTATGTTTACCTTGGACAAACTATCTAGTTAGGTAGGTCCAATTTCGGGAAAGAGGTCATATGTCGAATCCGAATCGGCTGGGTAGCGTTTGGGAACCTACGTTATATCTTCTAGTCTCATATACCACAATGTCTCAAGACGAAAGTCTTTGAATAGTGCGTGTTGCCAGTACCCATGGCACTGAAACGTGGTCGCTTACAATGGCCTCATTAGAAGGCTAAAATTCACCCAAAGGCCAATGGAATCAGATATGATGAGACCCGTAGGAGAACCAAGGTAACCGACAGAATTGCTAAACTTTAAGTTGCAGTGGGCACATTGCTCGCAGAAAAAATGGCCGTTGGTGTCGGCAGGTTCTGCGTTAGCGACCGCGAACGGGCAACGATAGACGATAGCGTTGGAAGACCACTCAAAAAGTGGACCAATGACCTGGTGAAGGCAGCAAGAATCCGCTGGATGCAAGAAGCACATAACTGGTCGAAATGGCAGTGTTTAGGGGAAGCCTATGTTCAGCAGTGGACGTCTTTTGGCTGAAATAATGATGATAGTGACAGTAAACACCTTCAAAATATCATTAAAATCTTGATAATAGTTTCTTAATAATAGTTAACCATACCAAAACTATAGATATTAATACATATTCGCCCAATTGTTTCACATTGCATTGTACACTGTCGACTGTCGAGCATTTTAATGGGCACCGCAAATTGCCCTGAGTGCTTCCACAGCCACTATAATGAATCACGGGTATCTTTGTGTACTGTGTAGGCTTTCCACGTGAAGTTCGGTACACTAGGCCATTTTAATTGACCAATTATGCGGACTCTTCCAAAGAATGGAAAGAGGTTATGAACATCTGTTAGTTAGCCATATTTTAATTTTGTTATAGGTATTGAAAGTAATATCGTAGGTACTTGTAACTTCAGGAAGATGGTAGGCGCCCGCCGAGCGAGGCCGACCCAGAAAGAGGTGACGTAGACTATTCCATTTTTTAATCCTTGTTTGCAATAATGGTGTTAAATAGGGAGTCGAAACTGACTCTCCTAAATCTAGCTAGGGGAGCAGCGATTCACCCAACAATTCATTGTACCTACACCAAGTAATTAATAATGCATACTTTGTAAGTCCCTCATGTACTACAAAACCTTTATGTACCTAAATAAATCATACAGGGTGGATTTTTGAGATGGGGCAGTAAGGCCAGCTACCTTAACCGTTGTAGCTACAAGAAAACGGTCTTAGGAGACTGTCCTTAACTTATTGAGACATTTTGATCTTCATTCACCGATTTTGAAAAAAGATACAGTCAGCAAGTAAATGGTCAGTTTTCAAAAACACTTTTTTTATGCCACTATCTACACTATCTAAATTTTGTTCTCAAATCAAATTAAATTATAACGCGTATTTTCGAAATTTGTCTATCCACCTTAAAAAGTAAGTTGGATTTTGTCATTTTGTCAAAAAGTCTCAAAAGGACAGTTTTTTTTTTTTTTTTGTTCAGGTTGGGAAATCATCAAATGACTTCTCCCGCTCTGGGCAGAGCGAGAGGGTGTGTCAGACTTTTACTGACTAAAACCCACCCGTGTTCCTTCCGTTGCCTGTGTGCCGGGGCCGCGTTATCCCTTTCGGAAAAACCCGCAACCCCAGCAGGCATTGGTCTTTCGACCCCGTCGGTTGGTGCTGACATCTCTTTGAGGCGCGCGTGGAACACAACGCGCCGTCGACACGGGCCTGGTCCTTATCGGACGGCGAGCTGCGCATTGCTCACCGTCCGCAAGCCCGCGCCTACGGTGGCCGGAAGTCGGCTCTCGACTCCCGACGCCCGGGGCGTCTCCTGCGGTGACTAGGGCCGCGAGGGCGTGCAGCTTGCATCTCCCTCGCGCGCTCCGCCTCCTCCTTCGCGAACATAACTGCTTCGCAGAAGGAGGTGACGGCCTCCCATGCACTCTCGCTCCGAACCATGGCCTGAACCAGGGCCAAAGGACAGTCTCCTTAGACCATTTTCCTGCAGCTACAATAGTTCAGATAGCTGCCCTTACTGCCCCATCGCAAAAAAACAACCCTGTATATATTAAACCACTATGAAATCTCAAATATCTTATTATTATTGTTACTTCAAAAATACTATAAAAATCTTAACACTACCTAAAAATATAATTATATAAATAGCTAACACTAGTCTAAAACGAATTAATGAAAGAAAGAAAACAATTTTGATAGTATTGTTCATCTTCCAACAATACCTACATTAAGAGTGACATGTAGTAAGATAACAAAAGCTTTTAGAATCTTTCGTTATTTGTATTAGCAAATAAATAAATACATCTACATGTAAGTGATCGTCCTTTAATTACGCGAGGCTCGAAAAAGGCGAAGGGGTCAGAATAAAGTCACGATAAATCACGATGAGAGAATGTGACAATCACGTGTATTTTTTCACGTCATCCTTTCTTTTTTTTTTTTTGAGGATGGGAAATCATCAAATGAATAAGCATCAACCTACTATAATACTACAGCAATCTAATAGATGAACGATTTTATCCCGGACCCAGGAGAAATCATGAATAATGCTTAAGCCAAAGATGTACTACTAACAAGTTTTGGTTTAAATTAACAAAATAAACCGATGTTATAGAGGGTATGACGAATATACCTTTTTTTTTTTCAGGATGGGTAATCATCAAATGACTTCTCACGCTCTGGGCAGAGCGAGAGGGTGTGTCAGACTTTTACTGACTAAAACCCACCCGTGTTCCTTCCGTTGCCTGTGTGCCGGGGCCGCGATATCCCTTTCGGACAAACCCGCAACCCCAGCAGGCATTGGTCTTTCGACCCCGTCGGTTGGTTTTCACGTCATCCTGGAAACCTTTTATATCACAGTGCTTAAAGCTTCAAGTGCAGATCATCCCAAATATCTTATTTTAAGATCGTTTTTTATTCAAACAGATTCTAAAAATACAAAATACACGTGATGCTGAGAGGGGGGAAGGAGGGGTACCCTAAAACCTCTGACGTATCACTAAGAAGGAGAGTGGGATATAAAAGTGGCCTTAAAACATCGTGTGATTAAAGGATGGCTCTAACTTGTAACTTGACATAAATAAAATACAATTCCACAAATATAAAGTGACAGCTACATTAAGTATTTATGAAAGTGTATTTAAAAGAAAAGTTCATCCGACGTTACTTGGATAGTTTAATCCAGAACTTTAATTTATTATCGTTTTCGTAGACGAACTTTTGAACTGAACGAAAAGTATTTCGTATTAATTTGAGCCTTATCTTTATAACACTATAAATTATGTTGGTTAGACAGAATTTTAATGAATGATGCAACACAAGCCGTATACAGTTAGAGTTGAAAACTTTTTGTACAAATAATAATTACTAAAATTAGGAAAACAACTACCTAATAGATACAGCTTCTACTACTTCTGAGATTTTAAAACTGCATTTTTTTATTTTTTATTAGTCAAGTGTTCTTAAGTTACAGATTTAGCTAACGGTAATTTTCTTTCCTTCACTTACAGCTAAATCTGTAACATTAGAATAGGTACTTGAATTAGTGATAAGTCAAGTACCTATTCTAAAGTTATAGATTTAGCTATAAATACTTTTCTTTTTTTAATTTAAGAACCCAAAAATCCAAAATCCAGGGATAGAAATTTAAACTACTCACATTAAAAGGCACTCTAAAATAATAAATATCAATGGATAAGCCACGCTCTCCGAATCAGAATAACAGTGAGTGGCCATAAAGAAGTTTTTCATCGGAGAAATCCTAAGTTTTATTACTAAAACATAGTCTTATCTTCACGCTCTATTGGTTCAGGAGCCTTTATCCTGAAAATGGATATTCATAAAAGACCTCCTTTTGTGGACACTGTAATCCTTTTTGTCCGTTCTGTGTACCGTGCACACACGACTCGACATCAGTTTTTTCTACACATAGACAACCTCTATTGATCATAGGAAATATCGTCTATGGTTGCAATATTTGTAAATAAATTATATGAGCATCATGTCATATTTCACCATCAACATACTCGTATTATTAAATTTATCTGTCATTGCTTAATTTTTTATACAAAATTCCAAGTACATCGTCTTCACTTATAATTATAATTAATGTATGCAAAATATTGTAAAACATTATAGAATAGAATAGAATATTCTTTTCGTACCACTTGCTCAAAAAAGTGACATTCTATGCCACAAAAAGCGAACATAACAATAGTCATTTTTAATCTGTTAAAAACAGGGAAAGAAAATTGTACTGAATTTCATTCATCCTCTAGGGGGAGAATGTGATTTAAATTTGGAATACTTACCGAAATTTATACTGAACTACATCTGTGTTTACACCATTGAGTTTGTATATTAATCCGCCGATGGTTGGTATTTTGTGGTAGCGGATTAGTGAGACAGTATTTATATTGATAAGCGCAGTTTAGAGTTTGAAGTTTTATTTATGACTCATTATACATCTTTTTGAAAAAGGAATACGCATTTATTATGCAGTTATGATTATTAAATAAAATTAAGAAAACCGACGAGGCCGTATGAGCTTGATGCCTTTGCTTTTCCGACAAAAAAATATTAGTCTAGGAATTTGCCGCGTTTTTGTTTTCTTCAAATACATAAACGTTAAGTTTATTTTAATTTATTTTTATAAATAAGTGAATGTTCTAAAAATACGTTACGATGTTAAATCAAAGCGACAGTGACAGTGAATTGTCGGATTCCATCAGTACAAATGCTGCCGCAATTATAAATAATTTGCTTCCAACAAAATCCAAGGAAAATTTTCAACGTGGAGAAGTGTGAAAGGCCTATCAATTTCAGAATCAGTACTTCTTGTCTATTTTTATTATTTATCCAAGACAAAGAATCCGAATACACTTTGGTGCATATACTCAAAACTGAAAGCATCAAACACAGCATTGAAATAAATAGATTCAGGAAATTACTGGCTTTTTTAAAAAGAAAATCAGAAGGGCATTGCGCAAAGAAGTCTAAAATTTTTACGACTCAAAATGTGGAAAAATTACTTAATGAAGCTCCTGACGAAATTTTTCTGGCCACAAAAGTAAGTATACATGATTTAACTATGAATATTTCGTATCTTAGTAATGGTAATTATTCTATATATTTACCTGTTTTTTATCTTTGTTATAGGTGGCCTTAATTTTTGGACTCAATGGTGCTTGCCGCGGATGTGAACTTGTAAACTTAAAGGTGGAGGACGTTGAAAATCATTCCAATGAGTTGCTACTGATTAATGTAATGGAAACTAAGACAAAGAAAAATCGGTCATTCATTGTACAAGGACAATATACTAAAATCATTCATAAATACCAAGCATTACGTCTCACCAACATGGAAAACAATAGATTTTTTATAAACTATCGGAATGGGAAATGTACTCGACAAGCCATCGGCAAAAATAAAATTAGCAATATACCAAAGGAAATTGCTAAATATTTTAAACTTAAAGATGTTGAACTCTACACCGGTCACTGCTTTAGAAGAACTTCGGCGACTTTCTTGGCGGATTCAGGGGCGGATATTACGTCAATAAAAAGACACGGTGGTTGGAGCTCTGATGGAGTAGCTGAGGGTTATATCGAAAGCTCAATGGCGAATAAAACCATATTAAGCAGTCAAATTAACAAAAATATAAAACTTAATCCATCAGAGCCACAACCATCAACTTCCGGCATCTTATCTTCGTCCGTAACTCACGATGCACCACCACGACTATCTCCAACGTATACTTTCTACAATGAAACACAAGTTCCTCAGAAGCAAGAACAGAGAAATAAATCAACTCATCAACAATAAATGTACCAAACAAAAATGTAACTCTCTCTATCAATAATTGGACCAATGTTTCGAATGTTAACTTTTACTTTTAATTGTCATTATTTTAAATAAATGCTTTTCTCATATTATTATTGTGTTAATTTTTTCGCAAATGGTACGAAAAGTAGAGTATTTTCCTCGGTGATAAAGCTGTCTTAGTCTTGGGTGAACTTAAATCCCTCGCTACACTCAGGACTCGTCTTAAATCCCTCGCTTCGCTCGTGATTTAAGTTTTTAACACCCTCGCTACGCTCGGGAGTAAACCTCGAGTCCTTCGTTACGCTCGCGATTTAAATCGTCACCCGTGACAGAAGACACTGCTTTATCCCCTTGGTTAATAATCTACTATTTCGTACCACTTGCTCAAAAAAGTGACATTCTATGCCACAAAAAGCGAACATAACAATAGTCATTTTTAATCTGTTAAAAACAGGGAAAGAAAATTGTACTGAATTTCATTCATCCTCTAGGGGGAGAATGTGATTTAAATTTACAATACTTACCGAAATTTATACTGAACTACATCTGTGTTTACACCATTGAGTATGTATATAAAGCATTATACATCTTTTTGAAAAAGGAATACGCCTTTATTATGCAGTTATGATTATTAAATAAAATTACGAAAACCGACGAGGCCGTATGAGCTTGATGCCTTTGCTTTTCCGACAAAAAAATATTAGTATAGGAATTTGCCGCGTTTTTGTTTTCTTCAAATACATAAACGTTAAGTTTATTTTAATTTATTTTTATAAATAAGTTAATGTTCTAAAAATACGTTACGATGTTAAATCAAAGCGACAGTGACAGTGAATTGTCGGATTCCATCAGTGCAAATGCTGCCGCAATTATAAATAATTTGCTTCCAACAAAATCCAAGGAAAATTATTTAAAAACTTATTAAGAATTTTCAACGTTAAAACTTAAAGATGTTGAAATCTACACCGGTCACTGCTTTAGAAGAACTTCAGTGACTTTCTTGGCGGATTCAGGGGCGGATATTACGTCAATAAAAAGAGACGGTGGTTGGAGCTCTGATGGAGTAGCTGAGGGTTATATCGAAAGCTCAATGGCGAATCAAACCATATTAAGAGTCAAATTAACAAAAATATAAAACTTAATCCATCAGAGCCACAACCATCAACTTCCGGCATCTTATCTTCTTCCGTAACTCACGATGCACCACCACCACTATCTCCGACGTATACTATCTACAATGAAACGCAAGTTCCTCAGAAGCAAGAACAGAGAAATACTCAAATCAACTCATCAACGATAAATGTACCGAACAAAAATGTAACTCTCTCTATCAATAATTGGACCAATGTTTCGAATGTTAACTTTTACTTTTAATTGTCATTATTTTTAATAAATGCTTATCTCATATTATTATTGTGTTAATTTTTTCGCAAATGGTACGAAAAGTAGAGTATTTTCCTCGGTGATAAAGCTGTCTTAGTCTTGGGTGAACTTAAATCCCTCGCTACACTGAGGACTCGTCTTAAATCCCTCGCTTCGCTCGTGATTTAAGTTTTTAACACCCTCGCTACGCTCGGGAGTAAACCTCGAGTCCTTCGTTACGCTCGCGATTTAAATCGTCACCCGCGACAGAAGACACTACTTTATCCCCTTGGTTAATAATCTACTATTATTATGTACACCATAAAAAATACAGATATAAATGTAGACATTTTACATAGGGTGACACAATGGGCGGTCTTATCGCTAAAAGCGATATTTTACAGACAACCTTTGGATGGATTAAAGGAAGAAGGAGAGACAAATACTGCAGGTAGTCAGTGGTGTACCATTTACATACACAATAAATACATACATACATAAAGCATACACTTATCTATATTATAAAATAGTAACAAAATTTAACGGCTTTTTTTTTTACATAATCGTTCTCTGGATTTTTTTTTCTAGATAGGTATTCATATCAGAATTAGGCTGCATCGATTTGAAATTAGAATGTTTGTTTTTGGATTGATTTGGTTTTGAGCATTGTTTTGATTTACGTAATTTTCGTAGAATTTCTTTTTTGATTAATTTCTAAACATGAAATAAATCTGTATTCAATACAACACCTAATTACCTAATAAATAGACGCGTAACTCACAAATAATGGCTAGATTGAACAAATTATTAGTTTCAACACAGACAAAACAAAATGTTCAGTAATTAATTCAATCCGAAAATTAAATATGCATTAGGATTAGCACCTGTCTGAATGCAAGTAAGAAATTAACAACACTGCCCAAACATAACACTGAAAATTAACATAATCGGATTATTCTAAGAAAAACTCTGTCGTATTAACAAAGACGAGAAAGTAATCAAGAAAATTTAAATTAAATTAGTGGCTGAAAGTCATTAAAACACCAAGACACCGGTTGACTTAGACCCCGACGAAAGCCGAAGTTGAACGAAGTCGCGTCGGCCACTCAGTTATTTTATAAACGAAGGTAAACAAAAAAAGCACTCAAAGAATAAAGTTTGAAGAAAGAGCGGGGCCTTATTTCGAAGGAAAGTGAAAAATGCTTACAAGCGATGAATCGTGATGAATAGTATTTTCAATAATTCGATGGCTGTTGACCTATTCTGGAATTTGTTATTTAGAGATCCGTACACGATTAAATGAACAACAGACAGATAGAACAAAAAGTATCAAGGTCAGGAAGAAATTATGAGGGTTTCGTTTTATCCATTTGGATACAGAACCCAGACGGACAGGAAGAAATTATAAGGGTTTCGTGTTATCCTTTTGGATACAGAACCCAGACGGACAGAAAGAAATTATAAGGGTTTCGTTTTATCCGTTTGGATACAGAACCCAGACGGACAGGAAGAAATTATAAGGGTTTCGTTTAATCCATTTGGATACAGAACCCAGACGGACAGAAATAAATTATAAGGGTTTCGTTTTATCCTTTTGGATACAGAACCCAGACGGACAGCAAGAAATTGTAAGGGTTTCGTTTTATCCTTTTGGATACAGAACCCAGACAGACAGAAATAAATTATAAGGGTTTCGTTTTATCCGTTTGGATACAGAACCCAGACGGACAGGAAGAAATTATAAGGGTTTCGTTTAATCCTTTTGGATACAGAACCCAAACGGACAGAAAGAAATTATAAGCGTTTCATTTTATCCTTTTGGATACAGAACCCAGACGGACAGAAAGAAATTATAAGGGTTTCGTTTTATCCTTTTGGAAAAGGAACCCTAATAATCTATACTAATTTTATTAAGAGATGTATATAGGGATAATCTTCGGAATCGGTTCGTAATTCTTTCACTAACGGGAAGCTACAGTATTACAGTAGAGTGTCATAGAATATTAACGTATAAAATAGTCGAGGAAGTCTTAAAAATTACAAAAACCTATTCATATACTTAATTTTAAAATGTTAAACTATAATTACTTTCAAATGTAATTGCAGACAATTTTACACAACACTGCAAGACAAAGCATTTCTGAATCTGAGCTTCCTCGGATTTCTTCATCCAACAGTTTCAAGTTTCTTTCAATTTAAACTTGTCTGACGGAGCGCTGCTCGAGATATCTCGAAGACTACTAATACTTTTAATGCCAAAACGTTAACCTTTAATCGTCAAAATTTCTGGGAAATCTACTTGGTTAGTCTTCCAAAGTTTTGCTTAAATGATGTTAAATGCTTCTTAGGAGTTGTTCGAGCTATTTATTTATGTTATTTTGAAGTTTAAGTACTCCTTAAGAATCGATTTCCACATATGGCCCCCGGGTATACATTTAATTAGTCGATTTTTTGAAGTTATCAGATTTGACATTTAAACCCTTCACGAAGTTTTACGGCGAACAATAATATACAGGTCTATGAAACACTATTTAAGCTTCATAATACATTTTGTTTCATGTGTTCATTTCTGGGCCAAGCTTGTATGGAACCGTTATCCATCTCTTTTATGAGGAGTGAAAATACAAGGGTTAACTTGTTTTATTTTATTTAAAATTTTGAAAAAAAAATAATTACCTACATACATATTTCACACTGCGACCTAGATGTTCTCTTTTGATTTACTCTCTTTGCCTATTGCATATTCAAAGACAAGGAGTAAACTCTAGTCGTGCATCTGAGCTGACTCACACATTTTTTTTTTTACCGAGGTGACGGCTAATAGAGAAGAAGTATGGAAGAAAAGAAGATGTTGCACCGACCACAAATAATTTAGGATTAGGGCAGGAAAATTATGACAAACATCAGTAAAATGGTGACAAACATCAGTAAAACTAAAATTATTTAGCTACTCAAATGGTATAAGTGTAGTATTTTGTTTAATCTTCTTTTCGTGTGGTTAGTGACTAACCTGGTGTCAGAGTTTTGAAGCCGCCCATGAGCCTCTGACTTGGATTCACATGCCGTCGAGAAATATCTCTCAGGCACGATGTTTTGAAGCAAGTGATAATTATACAATACGCACATGAATCCGAAAAGTCAGAGGTGCATGCCTTGGGTTGGAACTCAAGACCTATGACTTGAAAGTCTGACGGTCACACGACTAGGCTATCACTGCTCTCATTATTATTAATTTTGTTTAATAACAAACTTATTCAAAGATATATTCATCTGAATCCATCTTGAAATCAGTCAAATTATTGATTTTAGAAGGTAAACAGGACTGAGTATTTTCATAGAGCCTTCAAATACTTATACCTATGCACTTTCAATTGTTTTACATAAGACTGTCTCAAGAATTATATGATATCTATGAACTATATACATTCAATTTTGACGATCTATAATTCGAAACACAAGCAATAATACTCCATATTCAGAAGACTTAGAGTATAATATACCTTGATGTTTAGTTTTAGGATGAGCGCACAATTGCCTCAGACAGGCACTCCCATCTTCGTCGCTACTTGAAGTAGCGGCACGTAGGTCTGTTTGCTCTCTGTGCACAAATCCCGGCTAAGCTGGGATATGAACTGTGCTTACAACTATGCATAGTTGGAAATTACGCGGGAGCCTTGTAAGACTGACGAAGTATACCGCGGGGATATTGTGGGAGTGTGGAACTAATAAAATCTTGTCTTGTATCACTTTGCAGTTTATTGTGTTTGAATGACAATGTGGAGGGCTTTGTGTTCAACGTGCTCATATAGTATTTGTATTATGTATTTTGACAAAAGCTCTGGTAAAATAAACTTGGAATAAAGTTGTGTGTGAATGCCGGTAAAATACTAGATATACCTAGGCTGACATGAGATTGTTTTTAGATTCATGAAAATGTATCGTTTATTGACAAAAAATCCACCATCTTTTAACACGTTCGGTGCCGGGAGCATTCCTGGAGGGCTCATTTTAAATGGGCTCATTTTTTATGACTTATTAGTATATGTGTTGGTTTACAAATCCATGCACTTAAAAAAAAAAAAATTGTGTCTGCAGGCCAGTATTTTAGAGTTGGAAAACCATTTTCACAAATACAAATATTCACGCAAAATGTGGACAGCATTTGGAAAGTTTCCAAATACCTTTTTTACTTCTAAAACTAAATATTGTACGCAACATTGTGTGTATGTAACATGCGTTGTTTTCTTATTTTTGCTAAATAAATTATTATTATTATTAATTACCAAAAAAAACGCACATAAAAAAAAAATCGGTGTTACGATATTAATTATTGCATTTCATAATCAATATTAGTTCACTAGTTAGCCAAATTTTAAATTTCCATACAGTAATATTGCCAAATTAATCAAAACAGGTAAATATTTGACACCTAATTGTTGCCAACTTTTAGGATAAGCGCACCTAATACCAGATTCCCAGACCCAATCTATAAATAAAAGTTTCCTGTAAAAACAAACGACATTCGTCGAAAAGAATAAACTATCTCTATTGTTCTCAGTGAGACTGTTAAAGAGATAATATATAAAAGTTTATGTAAGGTGCATCTGGGAACTGGCAGTAATGAAAGTGGCCCCTGGGAGGATGGCAGAGGATGGAAGTAGCCATCCGACGATCGAACATGAAATCCCTTTTCCCAAAACGTGCTGAACCCAGTCATCGTTTACTTTTATTTGAATTGATGTGCATTTGAGTTCAGTCTGTATGTTTTAAGATTTTAAGTATGGATGTTAGAACTTTAGAGGTGTTTATCTTAAAGGTGGATGTACTCATTAAACTACACTTCTGCTTGTGTCTAGAATTTGTTGCTTTTAAATGGCTAATTATTTCTGAAATGACGTTCACTAGGTGGCAGCACTGAGAAATCAGGTCCGGACAACTGTCAAAAGTGTCAAAGCGCCTATATTAGGGTTACGTAACCGAAGGGTGCCAAACGGAACCCTATTACTAAACCTCTGACGTCCGTCGGTCTATCTGTCAGCGGTACAAATATTTGGGCACGCCACAATTGTGACGATAAGTCCCCTCTTTGAGGAGTGGCTAGAGAGGCGCCACGGCGTCCTCACCTTCCGCCTGACGCAGGTCCTCACCGGACACGGTTGTTTCAGGAGGTTCCTGTTCTGCATAAGGCGGGAGGGTATGCCCGGGTGTCACCACTGTGTGGATCACTCGGAGGACATGGTGGAGCATACGGTGGAGGTCTGCCCGGCTTGGGCGTAGCACCGCCGTGTCCTCACGGAGGTGATCGGCGGCGGCGATCTCTCGCGTCCGGCCCTGGTTCAGGCCATAGTCCGGAGCGAGAGTGCATGGGAGGCCGTCACTTCCTTCTGCGAAGCAGTAATGCTCGCGAAGGAGGAGGCGGAGCGCACGAGGGAGAGGTAAGATTCGCGTCCTCGCGTCCCTAGTCGCCGCAGGAGACGGCCCGGGCGTCGGGAGTCGCAAGCCGACTTCCGGCCACCGTAGGCGCGGGCTTGCGGACGGTGAGCAATAGGTAGCTCGCCATCCGATAAGGACCAGGCCCAAGTCGACGACGCGTTGTGTTCCACGCGCACCTCAAAGAGATGTCAGCACCAACTGGCGGGGTCCGTAAGGGCCAATGCCTGCCACGGTTGCGAGTATGTCCGAAAGGGATATCGCGACCCCGGCACACAGGCAATGGAAGGAACACGGGTGGGTTTTAGTCAGTACAAGTCTGACACGCCCTCCCGCTCCGCCCGGAGTGGGAGAAATTATTTGATAATTTCTCACACTCAAAAAAAAAGAAAAAAAGCGGTACAAATATTAAAAACGTCGATTCATTAGGTATTTTATTTAAATCTGGACGATTTTCTGCAACTGCAAAGAAATACTTTGTAATTCACAATATCTTTATGAAATACAAAATCTTTGCAATTTTTAAAATCTAAGATGAAAAATATTACGATTACCATTATTTTATTAATATTTTTTTTTTATTATTGGTTTTCGTTTAGTATTTTTATTTATTTGCTAAATATTGTATGGTGCTAGGGAACCCTTCGTGTGCGAGTCCGACTCACACTTGGCTGGTTTTTTTTGTTCATTCGAGACTGAATGATGAACGAATGAATGAAACGAATGATGAACGTAATCATATATTTTATATTCATTGTCGAAATGGAAGACCTTTTGTCAAAGTCTCATTGGTGACTTTGTTGTGCTTATAATCCTATAGCTATTATTGTTTATACTTACAATTACACATATTACGCCTGTATTCCGAGAACATTTCGCCAGTTATGTTTTAAGTTCCATGTAATAGGGGGCGAGCCTATTGCCATCAACGGGGCACATTCAGACTCCGGGCTGCTACTGAAAAATTCCATATGGAAAAACCCAATTACACTTTGCCCGACGGGGGAATCGACCCCAGGACCTCATGCTCAACAGTACCGCTTGCTTGCAAGACTAACGAGGACAAATTATTACAGTCGAATTGACTGTTATATAGATTTGAGTTACTAACCTTGTTCGACAAAATCCTGATCCATTAACTATGTGCCTAGTAATTTTATTGGATTATACTCTAATCAAACTAATTAATCTAGCGCCAGTTAATAACACATTGTATCTTCATTATAAAGCAAACATATATGCAATTTATTAAGTACTAGCGACCCGCCCGGCGTTGCGCGGTTTTTACGACTTAAAAAAATATTGAGATTTCTTTATTAAATATAAGTTTAATATTAATATATATTATTATACACATAAACGTTTCGGAATAAATTCTCTGAATGATACATAAAACCCCATTGCGTAGCTTAGAAGAACAACGTGGTCACACAGACGGACAAAAAACGCAACTTTATAATATGTAAAATAAACCCTGTCCGATCCGAAAGTTGCACATAGATACTGCGATCACATTAAGTATCAAATAAAAGTAATAAAAATTCAAAAAAAGTGTTGTTAAGTATCAACTTAACAACACCCCCTCACGGAATAAAGAATAACAATCTAGCCTACATGGTCACTCCATACCTACTACAACATTAATTTCATTCAAATATTACTTAAGAAAAAAAATCGTTTTTTTTTTCATTTATCATAATTAATATTGAAAGGGAGTGACTATCCGAAGTGATTAGTACTCTATTGAGAAATATAGAGAAAAAGACAGGCTGTGCCGACCCCAAATAAATTGGGACAAAGGATCGAGAATGATGATGATGGTAAATTTTGGCTATGATGTTAATTTGACAGATTTCACCGGATACCAAACTCTTTTATTAACTGTACCTACATACTTCGTGGTCGTATCACCCAATGCGTGGGGTAGTGTGGGGTTCGTCGTTCGCCCACAAACCATTAATCGTTCCGAGCTTACCTCCTTGGGTTAGATTAATACGCCGAGATAGCTGACGGACCGACATACTTTACTGACTGATATGTTCGGATCGTTTATTACGTAATGATTACATTTAATTAATTTTGTAGATTGCTGTTTATATTGTTTGAGTTTGAGGGTACGAGAGCACGAAATAAATGCCAAGTGTTGTAATAAACTTAAAAAAGGTGGAAAAGTCTTAGTAGGTATATTACAAAAGTTTGTGAATATAAAGGTGTGTCCAAACAAGAGCGCAGCAGCAACACGCGGCGTTTGCAGGACACAGTTCTGCCGCGCTCTAGTTAGGACCAAACCGACGAATGTTTGCGCGGCAGTACTGCGCGGCACATCCGAGACACGCCGCGCACTTCAGTTGGCAATATCAACCTGCCTAGCCTCCGCAGAAATACATCCAGACACAATTAATGACGAATGTTTGTGCGCGGCAGATAGACAGAAGCGTTCGCGCGCGGCAGTCATCCAAACACAGCGCGGCAGGCCGTGCACGATTGCCGCTCAATATTTGGACACACCTTAAGATTACACATCGATGTCAAAGACACATATTCGTAGGTTATGGTAGGTACAAAGTTGGTTAGTATAGTATAGTTCAGGACACATCCGCCGCTAAAAGCGGCATACGAATATTTACATTTACAAGGGCATAAAACCTAACTTATATTATTATTACATAAGTTACGTCTTAAAACTTTTTTAAATACTACGTCTTAAAGCTGTTTTAAATAGTACCATCACCTACCTATTAAAGATGTTATAAAATCAAACGTATTAATGAACCATTTATAATCTAAGTTACTTAGTTTCAAAAACCATTTCATTATTAACTGAAACGATAAATTATGAGCAAAAAACAGTTGAAAATAGTAAACAAAGCCAGTTTAGCAAAGTAGGACAATAAGAGGGATACATACCTATACATACGTCACTTCGGTTAACCCTTTACGATCATAACCGAGATTGTTTACATGGAGATTTTACGTTTTATGTAACATCAGATTGACAAGTCATGTTACATCCCCTAGATCCCAAGGATAAGGGGTTGATCTCATAATGCCACAGCTAATAACATTGGAGAGGAAACAGTAGCGCAACTTGGAACAGTCATCAAATATGACGAACGCTGCGGGAACTTTATTTGACGTAAGCAACTTTATTTGACGCAACTGTCAACTTTTTTAAAGGTTGCGGATAATGCTTGCCAGTTGCAATAACGTCTTAAATCTGTACAGTTTCTTAAAATTACCTATATTTTTTTATCAAAAACGACTTAAACAGGCAGTTACGGGTTGCCAGTTAACGAAACTCGAAGATCAAAATTGCTCCGTCTGTGCAGCCTGCTGCGTGAATGCTAGCCTGCCACGTTGCACAA
The DNA here is from genome assembly GCA_947364205.1 of Agrochola lota. Taxonomy (NCBI): domain Eukaryota; kingdom Metazoa; phylum Arthropoda; class Insecta; order Lepidoptera; family Noctuidae; genus Agrochola; species Agrochola lota. The sequence continues at coordinate 9,271,131 of OX376241.1, forward strand.
GACTGTTCTAGGCATTTTTGCCATTGTCTGTCAAAAGGCGACTAAACCTGTGGGCGTACACACCACAACCACAAGTGGACTACTTCGTACTGCATTATTCATACGTTGTAGTCAAGGTGCGAACGCTTGGTAGGTACACGCTTCCTCACACACTGCTTGATAATGAAGTACACAGCTTGTGACTTGGCACTTGTGGCTTTAGCATACATATAACCTGGCCACAGTTAGCCTTAGGGTGCGTGCTGATTGCGGTCGAACGAAGTCAACCATCGACTCTATATGTGTTACCTCATATTATATCATACATCTCAAAACATGTCACAATGTCGTTGATCAACCGCCGCTCAGTTGCACTCTTATGCACAGTTAACAGTTGACGTAGGGAGTATACAAAGGGCCGACTTATGATTAGTGAGGTTATTACATAACACACACAATTCCAATGCTATTAATTTAGAGAATTGTAAAATATTAATTGTGTTATTTACTTACGTTATTGAGCTTTTTTTTCTTTCGAATTTCCTTCAAAAATCCTTCGGATTGTGTTAAAAAAAGTGTTTTTCTATTAGAATGCTGTTTATAAAGATACTGTGGCAACTTAATCCTTGGATCCCGGGGTTATTAAAAGCCTTTATGTATAAATAGTGCGTGTCAATGCCGGGAACCTTGACACGAACCACGCCCCGTGTGCATTCAATGCACGCCGTTCCCTGATAATGCCACGCAACAAGGTTGTGTGATGGGAATTAGTAACGCTCGATCAGCGGTTAAAGGTCTTCCCCATTCGATTATTTAGTCCACCGATTGTCTATCAGTATGCATAATTATTAGCTAAATAACTATTGTCTTGATACGGCCTAGAAGAAACTTGAGACGCTGACAACAGCTAAACCGCGGTCACTTTCGGACTGCAGAGAAATAAAAGAGAAGTGCAATGGCACAACGCTTGTAATTTATTGCAAAATATGAAGCAAAATATTATATTATAATATATATTATAAATATTTACTCAAAAATGAACTGACTAATCGAAAATAAAAAGCAACCAAGTTCTGCATTCAAATATGACGTTTCTTGATAATAATTAAAATACCAACGTCCGTTGATATTTAATACAGATATTTTGGTTTGGAACTTAGGAAGGTTAGTTTATCGTTAATTTAGAATGACTTTTTTTTTCTAAACGTGTTTTGAAACAACCACATTGTGAGAAATATCCACAAAACATTTATTTCGAGTGGGTTATTTACAGCGTCGGAACATGAGATAACATAGCATAACGTTACATAACATAACACATGTTCTGAGAAACATGTTCAAAATTATTATATATTTGTACCGGTACCACAAACTAAATAGATTTGGCATTTTTTATTTATTTAAGACAAGCCTACTTTTAACATTTGACTCTTGTCAGCGCCTTAAATGCTAAAAACAACAAAGCATCTGCAAGACTGCTAATGTGTGATGTGCATGAAAGCAAATAAATAAATAAAACGTCAGTGATTGACGATATTCATTTGTATTATGTTCTATATAGCTTGTGACCCAGTGCAGTACCTAGTGTTGGCGAATTCGTTATTTCGTATAGGTACTAAATCATGGAGAAACAAGAAATTCCACGTAGTCCGTAATTAAATAATCAGTGCGCTCCAAAGCTACGGTCAACAAATGGACAGCTACGATATACACGCAATAATTAAAAACAGAATGAAATTAACTTTATCTTGGACTTGCAGGAGCAAAATAAACGAAAAATACACATATCATGTAACATAACATTATGCCAATTTTCGCCGAAGGTTAATAGGTTAAGCAAAGGAGTACCTAACTTTCATGGTACACCAAATTTCGCCAGTTATGTTTAAGTCCCATGTAATATGAAAATGAAATGAAATGAAATTGTTTATTCTGTAAATAGGATATCGGAATCACTTTTACACGTCATATAAAAAAATATTAAAAATAAGCTAGATGAGGTCGTCGTTTCCTATCTGACTACTCTGAGAAGAAAGGCCGAAACAAACTCAGAGGTCGCAGTCTCTTTTAAAGTCCAGACATAATCTTGGTCAGGCCATATGAGGACCATGTAGATTAGTGTCTGAAATGGTCTTTTGAGGAAAGAACCACAAAGATTTGAGTGGATCTGTCCTGTCAGTGGAAGCATTTGTCAGGAATCGTGGAGCTCAAATCAGAACTGGAGCTCAACTCGACGAACAATAGCAAAGAAAGGATATTTGGGTAGGCCGCATCAACTACTCAAACTGCCAGACCATCATTAAAACTAACTGAGAAAAAAAAATGAAAGAGAAAAAAAAAATATCCACATAATCCTCACATTCACAATAATTAAAATAATATAATACTTTACAAAGTAATCGTGTCATTTTGAATATAATTTTCAACAATGTCAATGTGTATATAAAACTGGTTTATTGTGATGAATAATCAAAATGTCAAGTTTTATGGTTTTCACAAGGCTTAGCAGAGCGAGCAGCTTATTCCCAAGCTTTTTATCTTCGTTAGCCTATTGCCAAAAAACGAAAACAAAAAGACACAAGTGTAGGAATATAAAATTAAACTGCAACATTTACACTAATATTATAAAGAGAAACGATTTATATTTTTGTTTGTAATGAATAAACTCAAAAACTACTGGAGCGATTTAAATATTCTTACACCAGTAAAATGCTATATTATCACTGAGTAACATAAGATATAATGTATAAGGATATCACGCGGCCGAAGCCACTGGCGGAAGCTAGTAATAAAATAAGAAAGTAACACAAACAAAACATAACGAATTCATCTCACTTGCCTCCCACAACATTACAGTAAATAAACAGTTCTACTAACTCAAGAATTCGCAAACTTGGGGACAGTAGCAAAACATCGTCTTGTTTTTTTACCCGACCACACAAACATGGTGTTATATATTCTTAGGGTCCTCAGACCCCTCAGTTGTTGGCACAACATCGAAAGGAGTTAAATGGCCGCCGAAAAGTCTTGTAATGGATGTGGAACCGACATAAATAGTGCTTAATCTGATGGTAGAGTAGTTTTTCTTAGGGTAAATATAGCCACTCTGGGTGGCTCTAGCCACTTATGTAACACTGAAAACATTGGAAATTTTTGGCTGGAGCTAAGATATTATTTGTTCTTGTGGGCTCGATTTATTACAATCCTTTGGGGCTTCAGTAATAAATTTTTAAAGCTCTTGAATATTGAATTTGAGCGTTATTTTTACTGTGGCCGTGTATGATTTTCATTTGTTTTCATCCTTGACTCAAGCGTTTAATAATCAGCTCAATGAGTATTGAATGCTGAACAATAAATTATAAAATACGACTGGAATAGTGCTGCACTAAATTATAATTTTCCTCGTACAGCTACCTTTTTTATGTCTCAGTTTTTAACGCATGTAAGAATCATGTTTCCAAATTCAGTATATTACCAAAAATACCATTGCTAAAGAAAGAAATAGTACAACTAAAATCAACTCAAACGCACAAAAGAAAAAAAAAAAAAAAAAAAAAAAGAGGCCACATTTAACCCATCCTTCCCAATTTAATCAACGGCCCAGTTCTATTTCCAAAGGCCACCTACGCACGAGGTACGGGTACCCACTTCTATATTTGCAAGTTAATCTAATCTCGGCCAGTTTTTACATAACACTAATATAATTACTGAAGAAGTTAAAAGTGAAGTCTAATTTTAACGCTTCCTTTTTGGTTGTATGATGGGGTTAAGATGACAATCCAATTATATGATAGACTAGCGACCCGCCTCTGTTTTGCACGGTTTTTACGACTTGATAAAACATTGAGATATCTTTATTACATGTAAGTTTAATATAAAAACATTATACACAGAAATCTTCTGGAACACATTCTGTAAATGATAGTGAAAAGTGCATCAACATCCGTTGAGCAGGATAAAAAAAACAACGCGGTCACACAGAGATACAGTTTTTTTACGAGTCTACTAATCTTGCTCACCATAAAGGTGTTTCCAAACACTTAGCGGCAAGAGCGCGGCAGCAACACGCGGCATTTGCAGGACACATTTCTGCTGCATTCTAGTTAGTACCAAACCGACGAATGTTTGCGCGGCAGTACTACGCGGCACATCTGAGACACGCCGCGCACTTCAGTTTGCAATATCAATCTGCCTAACCTTTAATACATCCGCAGTAATACGTCTAGACACAGCTAGTAACGAATGTTTCCTAAAAAAAATATGCGTAGCAGGTAGACAGAAACGTTCGCGGTAATCGTCGCTCAATGTTTGGACACACCATAGAATTATTTCTTATATTTATGGGGCACACCTTTAAGGTGTGTCTAAACATAAGCACGGCAATAGTGCGCGGCTGCCGCGCAAATATTCGTCGGTTTAGTCCTAACTAGAGCACGGCAGAAATGTGTCCTGCAAACGCGACGTGTTACTGCCGCGCTCTTGCCGCTCAATGTTTGGACATACCTTTAGAGCTAGATTCGAGAGCAATCAATCTCAATCTTCTCGACACATTGTTCCAGGGATCTCGCACACTAGACGCCACGACTACGACCAGGTAAACTATAGAAGCTTGGTCGCAACGGCCAACCGGCCAACTAGCCGCTGACTGGGCCACGAACCATGACTGGCCGGAATCGAGGCCGTCTAGTGCGTGAAATCCCTCAAGGTTTTATTTTAGTTATCACAGATCTGTCTACATGACACAGTCTACATAGATTTTCTGTTGTTCACTGAACCATAATTTATTTCCCCTGTTCAACCTACGTACATAGACCTTTACACCCACGCTCTAGAATCGCCCACAAAGCGAGCTGGTTCCAACTAATAAAATTATGTGGTTCTGCAAACGAACTCTTAAAAGGCTTTTACTTGAATTTAAACAGTGGGCGTTTCTTTGTATGAGACAGAATATAAAAACCGGCCAAGTACGTGTACGTGAAGGGTTCCGTAGTTGGGATGAATTTATCCCAAAAACAAACTTAACTTTGTAGTATAAATAATCGAAGGTTTTTCGGACTTTTTCCTTTACTTGTACTGTGAGACCTTGCTTCTTGTCAAATTTCGTGATTCTAGGTCAACGGGAAGTACCCTATGGGTTTTGATTTATTTGAGAGTATCAAAATATGTGATATGCCCATAGTCGCACAGTCGCATAAATGGCCGTAGTTTTTTATTGCGTTGACTTAGAAGCTTGATATTTTTAGACCTCCAATGGACCGTAGACCAACGGACTACGTATTTGATATTAATTTCAACTAGATATCTCCACGCGTTCCTAAGAAAAGGGTCTTGACAGACTGACAAACAGACAGACGGATAACGAAGTGATTCTTTGGGGGTTTCGTTTTTTTTCCTTTTGAGGTACGGAATCCTAAAAATATTACAAAGCAGACGTCATTCATTTACTTTCAGTTTGAACGTAACCAAACTCAAGCATTTATTATTCAAAACAATTAAGTTCAGTATTTTATATTGATACACTGTCCTCTCTTACCTTTTAACACTATAATTTGAAAATATTGTAAAAACCATTTACTTTTAAAAGAGTGACCGTGGAGTTTCTTGCCGGCTCTTCTCCTTAGGAAACGACCAATTGGAACCGTGCACCTAGCTTCTGACGTTTCATAAGTGCCCTTGTAGGTTTATGTGAAATAAAATATTTTGAATTTGATATTTTAGTGGAGACAATGAATCTAAATCGAGTCAGAACTAAGTTTTTTTGTAACAGGAAAATCATAATTAGCACTTTATTTGCACTTACCGAAAATCGAATTCTGGTAAACAAGATAAGTTAACGCAAAAAAAAAACAGTTTTGTCTGGACTGCGAATGCAAAGATTATCGCTTTATTTTCTAAATATACAAGAGTGCTGGTCTCGATTATAGACTAGACCAGCTTTTTAATTGCGTAATGATTTTCGGTAAACTCATTACGACTAATCTGTTTCATTTTGACAGTTCAACAACATTCATTGCATTATTTAGGTTGTCAAGCTGATATTTTTTTCAAACTGTAATGTAGCAATGGATTAGCAATCTCTTCCAAAATGATTCAGATTGTGATTGATCGTGTATTACGCAATTACAGTGCAGAAGTGTTCCCATTCCAAGATAATACTTTTGTTTGATATTTAAATGATCTTCAGCGTGAACTTACCCAACGAATAAAATAATCTCGGGGCTAGGGATTACTCCTAGGGGACGTTTAAGACCTCTCTCTGCCGAATTACCACAAATGGCCAGAACTGCTTTGATTCTTTGCTTTTCTGCAATATTTTACGCAAAAATTGTATCCCAGGAGGTGTTTGCGCAACTTGCACAAAATATGTACTTAATTTATTATAAATGTTCATAAAATGAATAGAATTATACAAAACTATACGTATAATATGCAAAACTGAATTTGTAAAGGGTTTTAGATTTAGTAAAACAGAATGTCACTAAATTTTACCTGTTTTCATTATAAGAAATATCTTTTTCTCTATCTAAAGGGCTATAAAAACCAATTCCGCAAAGTCTCTATAGCCTTCCTGTAAGTGTCATAAAAAATGTATTCGTTCATAGAGACTTAGAACGGTTAAACTTTAAATCCAATTCTTTGAAATAAATTGCCAAAGTTTTGTTCGATAAAGTTCGTAACGCTGCACAGCTGGCTATTTTCTGGCAATGCATTTTCTTTTGTGACTCACGGATGTTACAATATTTAAGCCTTATAATGAATTGTACTGAATGACAAAAAAAAAGTAACCAAACTAAATTGTTGCGTCACATTTATAGTCCTTATTTAACATTGTAGGGATGGATGTCATATTCTACTTAGCTATTTAATAAAGGTTACAGTCGCGCACGTAACTGGTCAAGGTTTTGGCGTATTGGGATAAAGTTTGGGTATAAGTTTGCGCATGCACGTAGTGCAACAAAACAGTTTACACTTTTATTACATGTCATTATTCTATGGTAATTTATTTTTGAACATGTCTGTTAAGAAAAACAAGCGAAAACGAATTCTGCGCGTCTACAATTCTTGCCAAGTTACGTGCCGACGACTATAATATACCTAAATTTAATAGAATTTGCAATTTAGAAACCTTTTTCTCATAAGTACATTCTTTTTAGTCATGTCTTGATGTTATCTTAGTTTTTAATAAATACATTTCGATATTATGTTGAGTGAAGTTGAGATCCTGCACCATTTTTGGCTTCAACAAAAAAATATCACGGGATCAGCCCAATTCAAGATAAAACTGTTAGGTAAGAGCACGGAACTTCCTGAATGGTTACGTGTAAGATCTTTTCAACCCGAAAAAATCACCCTTGGTGATAACACGATTGTAGCTCCTGTACTTATCAACAAGACAATACAAGTGTCGGCAATGATTGATATTAATTATCAAGTAGGGCGGGGACCACCGCTCGCCCTATTTTCGCCATTCACTCTTAAGCATGCGTAGCGTACGTAGTGATGTACCATGTAGCTGTTCATGACATGGGGGATGGTGGACAAACGTTAGTGATATTTATGGTTGTACATTGTTTGACATTTTTTTTCTCATATTATCATTTCATAGAATAATCAATAAACGGAACACTTAATTTGAAAAAAAAAATCATTGATTTTAGTTTCAAATAAAATTGTATGTTTTGATATTCATATCATAGAATAACAAATCAAATATTCTTTATCCTCATATTGTTTAATTAATATAAAACTTATTACCAAGAAAAACATTTTATCGAGTGACAGTTTCTAAATGTTTCAATTCATACCTTTGACAAAATTCACACCTTTAAATATACGTATAATTTTACTTGGACTATTTTATAATTGATATCACTATATACCGTAGTATAATTATATGAAAGCGGTTCATAACTGTCGGAATGCCCTAATTTTATTCTTTAATAAAAATAATTTTCTTCGCTCGCTCGGCTCGCGCGTAGATGGTCACAGTTTTAACCTAACCTACCCGATTTGGTCAGAGTACCCTTATAGTTATATTACTAGATCGTGCTCGTGTAATAGTTAGAAGATTGAATCGAAGACATTTTATAAGCTTAGATATTACAACTATCGGTATTTCGATACAAGCAATATTAAAATTCTCGATGTTTTGAACATTGACATTTTACCCGTACTTAGGTATTTTAATTTCGACGATTAAATATCTATTTTTAGATTTTCGTTGAAATAAAATACAATGGAAAAATACACCGAACAAACATTATTCGTTAAAAAATAATTCTACTGTTTGATAAGTTTGTTAAATAAAAAAATGTGATTATAAAATTCATTGAATTGTGTTTCTGAGAAATATGTTTCATTCAAGTAAATAGTCGTTAAAACAATAATATTCGAAATAAAAATACAAGGACCAAATATTATTTCTAACATTTGCTGCGAAACAAAATTCTATGAAATTTCTGTTTGCGAAACAAGGGAACACCGATATTTATGCAAATACAGTCACGAGAATACCTAACATTTACGCAAAATTCAAAGGTGATACTCTCGTAAAATAACGATTATAGCTTTGAGAAAAAATCTATTTAAAATACTATGCTCGTAAGTATCAAAATGTAGATACTCTAGGAGAAAATAGTTTTTGAATCTTGCGTAAATGTAAAATATTTATGCTCGTCACTGTACCTATTTTCAAAAGCAAGGAGATTTGTGCTGTGCGAGAACGAAGTTGGAGTTGCAACAGAATCCTAGTAAAGTATGCCAAAGTGTTCTAGAATGATGTTCATAGCATCACCTTAAGCCACCATATTACTGTGTCGTGTTGTGTCGTGACGCGGGATACACCAATCAAACGAATTTGTTCAGAGTTACGTCAAATCACAACGAGTTTTTTTTTTTTTTAAGGCTTCATGACACGACACAACACAGTAATATGAATACGGCTTTATTACTTCAAGTTTTAATAATATGAGGATAGCTTATTCTGCATTGACAGCTTAGACAAACAGCAACGCTGTAGCAGAGCAGAAAGTTTTCTAAAATTTTGTTGTAAAGTTGAGTGCACCTTATTTGATATTTTTTTCTAAGGTACCGTTCCGTAGCCGACCGCAGGCGGCAGCAGTAGCGACGTGTCGCCGCGACACGACTGGTGTCTATTTACTTCTATGAAATTCCTTCCGTAGCTAGCGACACGTCGGTTTCATAGAAATACATATCAACCAGTCGTGTCACGCGAGCCGGCTACGGAATTTTCGACTGCTAGTCGGCTACAGAATTTTACCTTTATAATATGATATAATCCAATCAATAATTTTACTTTATTTTTATTTTTTTTAGTAGGTACTGTTAAACATAAACAAAGCTTAGTATTGCATGTTGTTCTAAAACCACTTTGAACTATTATTAGAATATGTAAAACAATTATTGCCTGTGACTGCACACGGTTGACGCCTGAATAAATTACTTTTCCAACTTTACGTTCCTTTTACGCACTCATGTTTTTACAATACCATAATTTTCTAAATAGCACAATCAACCATTAACAGACAGACGTGAATAGCCTACGGTTTTCTAGAAAAAACTGCAATAAAAGGAGGTTTGTGATTTTTCAATCTAAATGCGCGTTACATATAGGAAATGTAGGGAAGTTATGGCAATAACAGAATAATAGCGACTAGAAACGATTAGGAGCCATATATGATTGATATACTCGCGTATACGCTCGCACACTCACTCATACCTCTCTCACAGTCACACTCACTCTTTCACAAACTCTCACACACCTTCAAACATCCATACACACATAACTCCAGACAAACACACTAGAGACATACACAACTCGTTCATTTAATTGCCCTAGACTTGCCCTAATGGATTATTGTGTATAATGTGAGTCCTATTTTTATATCCACATCTCTTTGTATGGACACTGGCTTCTAATACATAAACCTAGTTTAGAAGTCAGGGTTTTGCACTAAATCAAGCCAGTTTTAGATCAAAATTATGTAAATGCATGTATGGAGAAATAAAGATTTTTATTAAAAATGCTGATTTCAAATACACACACATCTCAGGCGTTAATTGACATTTTCACCCGCATTGACGTTAACTAGGGAGTACACAGGCTGTTGTATAAGAAAAATACGCTTGATAGATTTTGCGTGATTCTCAGTTTTTTTTATTCGCGTTAGACATAATCTAAAATATTCATATATTAAGTAATTAAGAAAATGCTCTAATGTGACATATATTTTTTCCAAATCATTAACACTACTCGTTTAGACGTGATCTTCAGTGGAAAATCATAAAAAGGTTGTCGTCGCCTTAAGCAAACTAACGGACAGACAGACATTGTGTTTTATAAGTTATGTAGGAATAATGCTGCTTAAAGATAGACTCCTACGCAACTCATGCCGGAAGATATTATATCTTCCCAGCACGTCGATGACACGTACACTTGAATGCTAACTACTCCCGATATATTACGCATCTCTGCTTACATCGACGCTGATATATTTCTGATTCTACTTAATGTTGACAATATATGGAGAAATGTGTATGTCATTGCTATTTTCGATACCGCAGGAATATTGTATTTTATCTGAACTTTAGTGAAGGGCAGGGTTGCCGCTTTGAATATTTCATGATGAGGTATCATCACGTCCAATAAATATCGTTTTACCAAAGGAAGGTTGATTTTTTTATGGTTATTGTATACGTAGAGAAGGGATTTGTTGATAATATTATTGACCATAATTTATACACTAAAACGTACTATTGACCATAATTTGTACACTAAAACTAGTTGAATGGTTATCTGGTAGTCTATAAAATAAAAGAACTTTCTTCTGTTTCTTGAGTTTTAAACAAAATATTTTCACCTCAATCCTTTTTTCCTTTTTTAAGCTTAACGACTCTTAAAAATATAATGTAAGTGACAAACTTTTAAACCTAGACCGCTTCTCCTATCTTAACACAAATCCTTTTCTCTTTAAGTACGGAAGAGTTCATCATATTTCATCTTACAACGTTTTTAAGAGGCTAATAAAATACAGGGTGAGCGCGTTCGAGATTTGTATTTTTTTCTTCTTAAAATAGGCTTCTGGTTTGCAGCTGTCTTCCACATAAGTGGCCATGAATAAGTTACTATATGGTAATCGATCTCCATATGTGGAACTGGCACAAAGGTTTCTTTCCACGAGACAGGCATGACTTAGTGTGAAATCCACAAGTTAATATGAAAATTATGCTTTATTTGTAAAAATATTTTTAGGAGTAATTTACTTGTATTCGTTTTAAGATGATATAAGATAATAATTTATTTGCTTCAACGTGAATACAATACATACAACAAATTTTAATATTGTCAGCATGCAATAAAATGTTAAAAGTAGAGATAAAAACAGTTAATAAACGATTTATTATTATTATTTTAAATAAGGATTTAACTTAACAGACAAATATTTAAAAAACACTTTAATTTGCAGAATTATTTGTATTTTTCAATATAAAGATAGATATAAATTTTCTTGTAGAATATTAGGACAAAACAGTAACATTTAATGTTCATCATTACAGCTTAGTCCATGGCATATCTTTTCCTTTGTTTCTCGGGTGACCTAAAAACAAAAGAAGTACATAAACAACTGATACATAGTCGTAAAACAAGAATAATGGGTATTCATGAAGGGTTCGAACGTTGTCGTCGGCACTTCTGTAGGTACAGTTAGCCCCAAAAAGATGTATACACGGACAAGGAACCATTTTCTTGTCAATAATCTATGTTTCATAACATTTTATCTACCGTATTGGTATAAAATATAGCATACAAATTATATTACCAAAATAAAGTAAACATTTGGTTCCAAAACATCTTTACACATTATGACCAAAACAATGTACACAGTGATAATTCCAGAACAAGGTAAACAAGACCTGTAACATACGACTTATATCGAATGACACGTCTTTAACTTCATTTTATAGAAGAACAATAATTTTATTTTTGACACGTCTTTAACTTCATTTTATAGAAGAACAATAATTTTATTTCATGGCCTGGCCGGTCTCCCGTGAAGCGGCGAGCCTTCTTGCCAGACTACCGCCATGGGATCTAGAGGGAAAAATCCTCGCGCACATGTGGGAGTTGCGCGAGGAAGCGAAACGCCGGGGCGTAACTCCGCTGCCGCGAGAAATCACGGCACAGCGGACAAAGCTCCAGCGGGATCTCATGGCGGCATGGAGAGTGCGATTGTCGCAACCCAGCGCTGGGCACGCCACAATTGTGGCAATAAGTCCCCTTTTGAGGAGTGGCTAGAGAGGCGCCACGGCGTCCTCACCTTCCGCCTGACGCAGGTCCTCACCGGACACGGTTGTTTCGGGAGGTTCCTGTGCCGCATAAGGCGGGAGGAAACGCCCGGGTGTCACCACTGCGTGGATCGCCCGCAGGACACGGTGGAACATATGGTGGAGGTCTGCCCGGCTTGGGCGGAGCACCGCCGTGTCCTCACGGAGGTGGTGGGCGCCGGTGATTTATCGCGTCCGGCCCTGGTTCAGGCCATGGTCCGGAGCGAGAGTGCATGGGAGGCCGTCACTTTGTTCTGCGAAGCAGTAATGCCCGCGAAGGAGGAGGCGGAGCGCGCGAGGGAGAGGCAAGATGCACGCCCTCGCGCCCCTAGTCGCCGCAGGAGACGCCACGGGCGTCGGGAGTCGCGAGCCGACTTCCGGCCACCGTAAGCGCGGGCTTGCGGACGGTGAGCAATGGGTAGCTCGCCGTCCGATAAGGACCAGGCCCGGGTCAACGGCGCGTTGTGTTGCACGCGCACCTCAAAGAGATATCAGCACCAACTGACGGGGTCCGTAAGGGCCAATGCCTGCCAGGGTTGTTTATGACATCGCATTTTCAACTAAATACTTATTTCTAACATCTCTCGAAGTTAAACTTTTGAATTGAATGAAATTTTAGATTTGTTTACCTCGTTATAGAAAGATTACTGTAAACATATTTGTGAGACTTATGTAGATTATCTTGTTTTGCAGGAGCTTGTGGCTAAGTAATAATCGGTCTATCCATCAGGTTAAGGTACGCTTGCCTGGGTTGGTCCGTGGATGGATGACCATATTTACATACCGAGACAGCTCCGTGCCTCGGAAAGCACGTTAAGCCATTGGTCCCGGCTATCAGTCGTGGATCTTTGACGATCGTTACAGGTCGTCAGAAGCTTGAAAGTCTGACAACCAGTCTTACTAAAGGGTATTACCCCGTTACTGGGTTGTGGAGGTCAGATATGCAGTCGCTCCATTTAAAATACTGGTATTCAGCTGCATCCGGATAGACTAGACACCGACCCCAACATAGTTGGCGAAAGGCTAGGCCGATTGATTTGATGTAAATTATCTTGTTTTGGTCTTATGGTGTATAGATGTTTCGGGACTTTTTTTTACTTTGTTAGTGATAAAATATTGTATACCATAATTGTATACCATGGTTTGTACCTGGACGGTGGGTACAACGTTATGGAACAATGGTTGTAGACAACAAAATGGTTCCTTGTCCGTGTATATATCTTTTTGGGGCTGACTGTATGTAGGTACTTAACTTTTATTTGCCACGGATACAAAGGCTATCAAACCATAATCTGGTATTCTGACAAAGCACAGACTCCATTTACAAAGAGACGGGATTAGGTCAGCCAGCATGGAAATGTGTTCACCGAAATGTTATTTTTATCCCAAATAATTCCATTATTTTTGTTAATTTAATTATGTGATTTTTATGAATGAACCTCTCCTCCTCTCCTCTAACTTTCTGACCTTTTCTCAAAGTTACAACGGCGAGCGCTACATCCAAGCTAATCGCAGTTACTTGGCTATTTAGCATTTTTAAGTTGACGTTCAAAAGTGCCTTGCAAGGGCCTATTTGAAATAAATGATTTGACTTTGACTTTAAGACACCAAAATGGGAATTATTTGAAGCTCATTATAAGAAGCACATTTATATATTACAGCGTCCATTAATATTATTAGGAAATCCAAATAGGAATTATGCGGGGTTCGATTAAATACTTGCCCATAAATATTATATCGGTGCCGGCAAACATCAGCAGATACAATGAAGAGCTCATAAGTTAGGTTTAATCCAGTTTGCTTAGACCCTGAATCATTTGGCCTGTCGCCCATTGCGTCACACGGGATAGTTTAGGTACTGGTCATAGTACGAGTATATACGTTTTGTCCGATATTTATTCCGAAACAACCAGCTTTCGTTGCAATTAATTTTACGAGGTTTGTCGCCGATGTTATGTGTATCGTTTCGTTTTATTGACTTTCCTATCGTACATTGTACGTTAACCTACGGGAAATATTCAAAGATGTGCTTTGTTGATATGATAATCTTAAATCTGATCACTAGACCGACAAATTGATCAAATGGTTCAGACAGTTATTTTTCTACTCTTAAGGGTGCAATAGTAGACGATTCGGGGAGATTGTCGTGGTAGGGGTATACTGCTCCCCGAGCCGAATTCTCGCCTAGTTCCACAACTCCCTTGCAGAATTAAGAGTCGTCGTTGTCGGGTTCCGTTCCCTCCCCGTGCTCGTACTCAGGCACTTCAATGCCAAGAACGTGGCTTGGGGTTGCCGGTATACGGACACATGCTCGGGCGGGCTCTGGAACCAGGCCTGGGCAAATTTCGCGCCCTCACGCCTTAGCCGAGACGCCCTGGGTATCGGGAATCGCAAGCCGATTTCCGATTCCCGGCCACCGTAGGCGCGGGCTTGCAGACGGTGAGCAATGCATAGTTCGCCGTCCGATAAGGACTAGGCCCGGGTCGACGGCACGTTGTGTTCCACGCGCGCTTCAAAGAGATGTCAGCACAACAGAAGGGGTCTGCAAGGACCGATGCCTGCCGGAGTCGTGGGTAAGTCCAAAAGGGATACCATGGCCCCTGGCAACGTACAGGCAACTGAAGGAACACGGGTGGGTTTTAGTCAGTAAGAGTCTGACACGCCCTCCCGCTCCGGCCAGAGCGGGAGAAGTTATTTAATCATTTCCCACACAAAAAAAAAAGGGTGCACTAGTCGACGGCTCGAACTCGTTGATGGGCGTGACTAATATGCATGCTAATTAGTCTAATTATTTTTTTATTTACTTAGTTTTTATTCATATATTTAGTTTTTATTTATTTATTTAAATTTATGAATTTATTTAGTGAAATAGACGATGATTTATAACGAAAACGAACGCGTACAATTTCATGAACAGACCTTTGGGCGTATTGATATTATGGAAAAACTACTGGATGTATTTACTTTGAACTGAACTTTTGAATAAACTTATCTGTCCCTGTACGGTTTCTATTTTGCCATTTTTATACCACATACGTTATTTATTTACGCCCAAAGACGAGTTAAAATTTGAGTTGAAATATGAAAATTTCGACACTCATAACGTCCAAACCATTTTTTTTCCAATTCGATTTCCATACGGGCTAGATAATGTCAAGGCAAATTGATATATTTTTTAGTTTTAAACGTCAAACAGGCGAGTAATCACCATACTACGAGTACACGTATATGGAAGAAGGATCCCCTGCCCTTAAGGCGAAAACACCAAGGTAGGTCGTGAAATTCATTGTATTTACGTTTTTTGCTATTTGCAGCTTAATATTCGATTGGTTGTTGATCAAAATATAATTTACGATCGTAACAAAAACGTATTTAAAAAATTATAACAATCATAATCAACAATATATATTTTTAAGTGCATTAAAAACTTAATTTATCTTCGTGAGTCAGTTAAAGTACCTACCGAATACATATATAATGAAAACGGAGTGGATGAAAAGCCTCCTCATTACCTATTTTTTTCCTAAGCAACTGAAAATAACTCAAACATTTCTTTGCTATTTCCAACAACGCCTGTCACGCATCAACGTCTTATAAAGATTATTTGAATATATTAGACGTGTATGTACTTAATAATATTTTACACGAATAAAACCTTTCGCATATAACATGGCACACATATTTTTTCCTCTACATCATATAATTTCCCCACCCACGAGACTATTGAAAATACCATATTTTTCTGGTATATTTTATTTTTAAGTACGGTACCCAACTATTATGTATATGCTGCAACTTCATAGAAGATTATGTTCAGCAATTGACAGCTATAGGCTAAGTTGATTGATTGTATCAATCAATCAACTTAGCCTATAGCTGATTATTAGATACACAATGCACGAAACGTTTTCCTAGACCACAGTAACGTATTTTTAATTTTTATAATTGTTTGCAATTAATTACCTTTTGCCAACACTAGTATAAAGTTTAAATATGTATCACAACTCAGTTCCCCAAGATACGGGCACCGCCTAATTTGGGGACCACCGCTTTAACATAATGAATGTCACCAACAGTTATAAATAGAATTATTATGTACTCATTTTAAGGTAATAATTGTAACAATGTTTAAATAAATTGTATCTTTATCTTATCTATCTTATCTTATATGTAATACGACAGAATTAAATAAGTGAGTTTAAGTCTCAATATCCAAATGGTACAATGTATGTACATTGTACCATTTAACCATTGAACGGGTATGTACCCGTTAAAAAAGAACTGAAATAAATCACCAAGTGTTTCAAGATAAATCTGAAATAAATAGCCAATTGGAAAAGGTCGCGGGACGCAATCAGATCACCAAGATTGTAATCTGGAGCGGATTCTGAGCAGAAATCACAAGATTTCATCATGTTTTATAGAGAAGATATCGCGCCATGTAAGGGAGGGTGAACATGAGCAGATTGCTGAGGTACATGCGAGGTATGCGAACGTTACAGGAGAGGTGTTGAGACCAAGGTATATAGGTAGGTGTATGTAGGTATCTAGGTCGACGTTAGTAAAATATGTATTACAGAGTTCAGCATGCTGACAATATAAAGGTGTTACTGTAGTTACCTGAGATAAATCTTATCACGAATTGGAACAATAGGCAATTTGCCTACAACGTACAGATACCATAAAATTCAAAAGTCATTTATTCAAAATACGAGTAGGCTGAGAATCAGCAATTTTCGAACGTTAAAATTACATAAGACAGTCCCCCAAAAACGCACGCCCACTTCCTAGTGCTTAGCTGGGAAGAAGAAGTGGCGCAACAAACTCTAATGATTTGCAGGGCTAATCACAGTGAGAGTACCTACATAGTTGCATAACATTTGGTACAAAGTCGCCTGATACTTCGCATTCACGTTTTGGTCTTTTAATTGACCTGGTGATAATCGTATTAATTTAACGTAGCTCTACCGATCTACCGAATAACCCTCAGAAATATCACTCTAAGCCTACACATAGGGCGAGCGTGCTCGGCCAATGAAAAATACACGCAAAACAAACGGCAAATCACGCAAAAAGGCCCAGCATACGTTGTACAGCAGCAGCGGCAGTGTACTGGGCCTTTAGAAAGAGAATGACGCACACTGAACTAGTCATAACCTATGCTATCTAAAGAGCTTTGATAATTTTTCATTCTAACCAGATTTGAAACGTAACTTTCCATGATTTTCAGTTATGAAGGTTCGATTTATGAATTCGATAAGCTAAAAATAAATCAGTAGTGCACATCCGTCCTCAAAGTTAGTTTGAGCGTTAAATCGCAACCGAAATCACATTACAGCTAGCGACTCGGGAAACGTAACTTACCGAAAAAGGCTTCAATTTATTTGACACAAACGATAGGCCCCGCTAACGGCTTCCATTTTCAACTTTTGTACAGGATCGTTAATCTTTTTAATCGATTTATTCTTCTTCTAAATCTGACTGACTGCCGAATAAAGCACTGCCCAAATCGAAAATAGAAACTTAATGTTGGTAATATAATTTTTGTTTTAATTTCCAAAGAATTCCGTAATTGGTCTATGGTTTATGGTGATGAGGTACTTAGTATAAATTTTATGTTTAGGTGATATCGATAATATAATTATGATATTAAAATTTTCGCGCAGTAGATTCAATTATATGATTAACGATAGTTTTCCGTTTTTTATCATTTTACTAGCTTCCGCCAGCGGCTTCGCCCACGTGATATCTTTATAAATTATAGCCTATATTACTCAGTAATAATATAGCATTCTAGTGGTGAAAGAATTTTTTAAATCGGTCCAGTCATTTTTGAGTTTATTCATTACAAAAAAAACATGCAAAAATCAAATCTTTTCTCTTTAAATTATTAGTTTGGATTTAGTGTAAAAAGTTTACTTCAAATTTACTTTAAATTTAGTTTATTTTCAGTGATAGGCACTTTGTAAAAAATAAATAAAAAAACAATCCAAGGACTACTTCTACGTCTTCCGATAGACCTACTACATTATTATTCTTTCAATAAATGTGTATTAAATAGTCTTTGTACATAATGTCGATAGTGATTATGTCACATCACATATTTCAAGGACAAAAATAAATATCGACGAGACAAAAAGGATGTAAGTCGTTTGACGTTTTGTATGAATTCAAAATATTTCCCAGATTTTCGCTGGATGAAAAAGTGAATGTGCTAATACTAGTAGGCGTGTATTTAATCGGCGACGCGCAGATATCGTGTCCAGGCAATTGCAATGTTATTACTTTTGGTCCCTGGCCGCCACCTCGGATTTATATATTTTATTTTTCACTAGCAATTTACAAGTAAAAAAAAAAAAGTAAGTAATAAAGATTTTTCGAAGGTCAAACGGAAGTTCTATGAATGAAGTCACCGGCATTATCTTTTGTTTTTCGGGATTTCTCGATAGTTTTCTGGATGAGGCTGTGTATCATCTACAAATAAACAAAATAATTTCAATAAACAATACTGAAGTGTTTATAAATTTGACCTAAAATATAACACAATAAAAACAGCAGGATATCTATGAAAAAAGTGTTGTCATGCGTGTATTTCTTACGTTATTCTATAAGAAAATCAGAAGATAGAACTTAGATTTATTTATTATTACCAATAATAAAAAACACGAAGCTATCTGGAATATTATTATTTATATTTGCTTCCTTTCTTCCAAAATTATTCTCAGTAACCTAATAGCAATTTACTGAATAGCTTATGAATAACAAATTCGAGAAAGAGAACCGCGTCTGTATAATTATGTGTTTTCAACGAAACAATTTGATTATGATTATTTGTTTATTTTACCTTTATGAATATTAACCTGGCTACAAACAAATTCTTAAATAATTTATGAATTATTATCTTCATTACCTTAAGATCAATCAATAAGCCTAGCTTTTTCCCAACAATTTTGGGATGGGCTTCCAGTCTAACCAGGTACAGCTGAATACCGGTATTTTTCATGGAGTGACTATCTGACCTCCACAACACACAAGGGGTATCGTGTAACCCAGTAACCCACGTTACTGGGTTACACGATACCCCTTGGTAAGACTGGTTGTCAGACTTTTGGGCTTCTGTCTACCCGTAACGACTGTCAAACGGAGGGGTCTCGATATGTAATGGAATGGTCACCCATCCACGAACCGACCGCAGCAAGCATAACTTAACCTTCATTCGACCCGTGTGGCTGTTATCATTTAGCCACGAGCCCCTTATTAACATTAGTTACCTACTAACATATTGGTTCCCGATATTAAATTAAAATACATACTTCCATTTATAAGACCGCTCTATATATCTTTTGATTTGAACTCCTACCTTATTCCTTTAGATGAAAAAGTAAGTAAGTATATGTAAGCGTTCTTCAGTATAATTCTTAGCAAAAAATAAGCGACTGTTTAGCCCCATGGGTGCACCATTCACTGATCCCCTGTATTCTGATAACACCGTGCTGAGTAAATCTGA
Source organism: Agrochola lota (assembly GCA_947364205.1). Taxonomy (NCBI): domain Eukaryota; kingdom Metazoa; phylum Arthropoda; class Insecta; order Lepidoptera; family Noctuidae; genus Agrochola; species Agrochola lota. Next base: position 9,290,962 of record OX376241.1, read on the forward strand.
TTTCCCTAAAGATAAGATACGGAGGTCAAACGGCAATCAATGTGAACAAAATTTTACAGTATCCTATCTACTATCTAGGTACCTACCTACGTATCATGGATTAACATTCCTGTCTACTTACTAGAACCTAAAAAAAGGTAAATAAATTCTAGATGCGTAGAGGACAAAATCTTTACTATTGTATCATGTATGATCAGTTCTTAATGTGCATAATCCTTTATTTATTTATTTATATATACTTTACTGTACAGGAGCTCGTGGCTAAGTAATAATAGCCGCATGAGTCGATCCATCAGGTTAAGCTACACTTGTCGGGGTTGGTCCGTGGATGGGTGACCATCTTTACATACCGAGACTCCTCCGTCCCTCGGAAAGCACGTTAAGCCGTTGGTCCCGGCTGTCATTCGTGGATCCTTGACAGTCGTTAACAGTCGTCAGAAGCCCGAAAGTCTGACACCAGTTTGTCAGTTACTGGGTTGTGGAGGTCAGATATGGGGTCGCTCCATGTGAAATACTGGTATTCAGCTGCATCCGGTTAGACTGGCAGCCGACCCTAACATAGCTGGGGAAAGGCTAGGCAGATTGATATACTTTATTGTACACCACAAAACTACATAACAAATAAATAAATTAAACACTACAAAATATACAATGGGCGGCCTTATCGCTTTCCGCGATCTCTTCCAGGCAACCTTGGAATGGACAGTGATTTACCTGGACATAAAATAGGGCTGTCGTTAAGTATACAATACACAGATAAATACAAAATATATAAGCAAAAAAAAAAATTAAGACTATAGATAATTACAGTTACGAGAACAAGATCACAACGGCAAGTAGTGCTCCTTCACGAATCTCTTAAATACAGGTAAATTGCGCGAACTTTATTTAAACTGGCAATATGGTGGATCTTTAAATATGTTTGAGAATGAGATTTCTAAAAGGTAGTATATATGCAACAAAAACAAACAATTATATTATTATTACCATATATTATTATTATTGCAGAGTGTTTTTTCTTCTCAGCTCTTTAGCTGGTTTTTGCATCATTTACGGGCCGAAACCAAGTAAATGCAGCGTGTGGTGTGTTATGTTGAGAATGTGATATGATGAGGATCTATTTCGATTTCATCGATTTGCATGAACTTTCTCACGATTCGACATGTATTTAAAATTGCAGCTTTTTGTAGGGTGATATAGAGAGATTCTTTTAGGTTTAGTAATTTAAGGCTGTGGAGAAGATGATTCGGGATGACGCCTGTTGTGGAAAGGACTATAGGGACCACGTAGACTTTTTGTTGGCGCCAAATTCTAAGTACTTCATCTTTGAGTTCTGCGTATTTACTAATTTTTTCAGATTATGTAAGTAACTTTATTTATTTTATCCTGTAGGGTTATATCTGGTCTATTGTAGTGAATTGTTCTGTCGGTGAAAATGGCGCGATCGTAGTATAGTTTATGTGTGTCATTTTCTTGGATAGTTTGTGGTGTGTAATTGTAGTACGGAGTGTTTGTGTCTTGTATTAGTGTGTATTTGACTGCTAATTTTTGATGAATGACATTTGCCACCTGATTGTGTCTGTGTGTGTAGTCTGTCTGTGTGAGAGTTGTGCAAGCTCCTGTTATGTGCTGAATTGTTTCTGGTTGGATGTGACACTCACGACATTTATCATTTGTTACTGAAGGATCTTTGATAATAAATTTTCTATAGTTTTTAGTGTTAATAATCTGGTCCTGTATTGCAATTATAAAACCTTCAGTTTCTGGGAATAAATTGCCTATTTTGAGAAACTTATTTGATGCTACTGTGTTCACATGGGATTGTTCTAGGTCATGAGGATGACGACCATGAAGTACCTTTTTCTTCCAGTCCTTATTTTTTTGTTTCTGCGTATTATTATTTTATTATTGTATATATAAACAATTTTTCTTTCTTTCTTTCTTCTTTCAATTGCCTCGTTGGGCTAGTGGTCGAAAGCGCTACTACGGAGCATGAGGTCCTGGGTTCGATTCCCAAGTCGGGCAAAGTGTTATTGGGTTAGCTAATCTGGAATTTCTCAGCTCGGAGTCTGGATTTGCGCCCGGTTGATGGCAATAAGCTCGCCCCCTATTACATGGGATTAAACATAACTGGCGAAATGTAGGTGTGATATAGAGAGAAATCGAGTTGTGATGTTATATTTATGTTATGTCTTTTCAATATCTTTGAAAAACCCAAACTTGGGTCTAGAATATATTTAAGTATTTCTGCCTGTTGTGTCTACTCTTGTTGCAAAACCAACAAAAACATAATTTATTTGTGTAGCAAGAAAGAAATGCAAATAAAGAATAATTTAGTTAGTTCCCTGGGGCAGCTCAGCATTATTCAAGTGTCATGATGATAAACGTTCTGCTGCGTCTGCTGTGCAGGTGATGCAAGAACCAAAGAATATGCTGGAGTTTTTGTTTACGTTTAGTGGAATAAAAATATGTTAAGAATTATTTTTTGGATAATATTTACTGTACAAGTTTGAGTATCGTAAATGTTTACCTTATGCTTCTCGTAACTTTTCGAGCACATGGTGTTCATAAAAAATTGCATGTTTCGAATCAGTCAAAGGTAAGTGTTTTTTGGTCTGTACCATAGAGTGACAGATATTATTTTTGTTCTGTCCCATGGAGTGACAGATATTATTTTTGTTCTGTCCCACAGATAGACAGATAATATTTTTGTTCTGTACCATAGTGACAGATATTTTTTTTTGTTCTGTCCCACAGATAAACAGATATTATTTTTGGTCTGTCCCATAGAGTGACAGATATCATTTTTGTTCTGTCCCATAGAGTGACAGATATAGACATATTATTTTTGATACATAACATAAAATCACGCCTGTATTCCCAAAAGGGTTAGGCAGAGGTGACCTATTAGTACACCTACATTTCGCCAGTTATGTAAAAGTCCCATGTAGTAGGAGGCGAGCCTAATAACCATCAACCGGGCACAAATTCCGACTCCGGGGTGCTACTGAGAAATTCCAGATGGAAAAACACAAAAACACTTTGCCCGACCCGGGAAACGAACCCATTTCTGAATTGGTTAAATTCGGCGTCGCGGTCATTGCAACTAATTGAAATAGGTACAAAACTGTACCTATTCCGATATACAGGGTGAAATTGAATTCATGCAACACCTCTTATGGAGTCATTGTACTCATAATTATGAACAACTTTTGGACCAACCCAGAAATCGCGAATTAAAAAAACAGATGTTCAATTCAATTCAATTTTCAATTCAATTTTATTCAGGAACAATTCACGTTGTGTTTGAAATCATAAATAAAAACACGTTTATTAAAACTATAAAACTAACACATTCATAAATAAATAAAAAAATTCAAAATAAATTCAATTACTTTACAAATTAAACATTAAATACAATAATATTACTAGCTACTACGTACTAATATTACCCAGTCTCACATTAACTAATATCAGTTTTTTTTTACGTGGATATGTCTATCGGATACAGACATTTCTCCAATGGGTGCGAGAGATGAGAGATGAGTCTTGACTTAAATTAGCTCATGTAAATTATAGCTTTATTGGACAATGGCAACCTGTTAAAAATCCGCACTGCTTGATATTGAGGACTATGTTGTTCCCTACATTTTGACGACGTATGCGAACGTAAATGTAGGGAACAGCTGTTTTTTGCGATTTCAGGGTTGGTCGTATAGTGAAAGTTGTTCATAATGATGAGTACAATGACCCCTTAAGAGGTGTTGCATGAATTCAATTTCACCCTGTATTTTTTCGAACAAAAACAAAACAAAGACTTGACACAACACAGCGTTTCTAATAAATATTTTCTTATTTAACTCGACAGACCAGTTGTAGAAAAACAAAAGAAAAAGAACAATATTCTTACGAATGAAACATAGTTGACAGTGTGTTTATACAACATATCACTTTTCTTTTAAGATAACAAGATTGTTGACTCTAAGATATTATTTATCTTTCACCAAAACGGTATTTATTTCGACGTTTCATCATCTCAATCCACTTTCGAATATATTGCGATATTTTCAAAGGAATACAATTTAAATTATCATAGACAAAATTATCCTACGGGAACATACTATCGAGATAAAAAAGTACCTTATGTTTTAACTACATAATTATGTGCTTTTCATTTAAATTCGTTCAACCGTTTTTGCGTGATTGAGTAACAAACATCCAAACATAAAATAATACGAGTTATATCAGCCTATTATTGTCCCACTGCAGGGCAAAGGCCTCTTCTCATACAGAGAAGGCACGAGCATTGATCACCACGCTTGCTCAAGACGGGTTGGTGATTGCAGACTTATATTTACTTATAAGTCCAGGTTTCCTCACGTTGTTTTTCCTTCGCCGATGTCAGTAATGTCCAAGATAAACTCAGAAAGTACATATGAATTGAAAAATTCACATTGGTACTTGCCCGGATTTGAACCCACAACCTCGTACATGAGAGGCGAGGCCTTAACCACTGGGCCAAACATACAAACGTAATATATATTATACTTTTTTTTAATTCGTGTTATCTTTATCTCATGATTTCATTTGAGATTGTAAAATCAAGTAGTGTTCTTAAAGTATTAATTTAAACTTTTTTTAAAGTCATTACTCTTTTTTTTCTAAATATTTTTTATAAAGTAACTTGTTATGCAAACTTATTTTAGCTATTAGTCTTATTTTACAGTATATTAAAAAAAATACATATTGGTACATAGGACGAAGTTACAAACTACGTAAGAATTAAGAAGAATAACAATATGATAATTTCAAATAAACGGAGTGCTTGTCGCTTCGCCCCAGATTTTCTGAATGTCTAGAAAAATAAAGTCCAGTCCTATGTTTTTGTCCCTCATAAAATGGGTCACACTCGAACATGGAACGACGCGACATTACGAAAAGAGACGAATAAAAATGTACTTATGCCGATTTCTTCCTTCTTCCTTCAAATATTGCTCAATCTCGACGAGCTAAAAGCGATTCTACTTAATTTCAGATAGAAAAGAATCCCCTCTTTTACATAAAAACTTACTGTAGGTAGCTATTGAGTTTTTCGCTTTAGGAATTTCTTAGCAGCAGTCCGGATGCTGGGTTTGTGGTTCGCCCCATATTACATGGGACAAAAACCGGCGTAGCGTGGGTGAACTATATGTACATACTTTGCCTCCTCCGGCTGCCCCTTGGGTGTATGTGTATATAGGCAAGATGTTATATGCGAATGCGTATAGTAGGTTCCAAAATTATTGAATGAAAATTGTAAACAAACCGTTTCTAGGTTATATTCTTATTTATGCAATCACAAACTAAAGGAAAGATTCTAAATATAGATGAATGTGTCATTAACAGATTTAGAATTCTTCATGAATTCACAATAGTATTGTTTGTTCATCGACGAAAATTGAGGTTATAAAATTAACCTCAATTGAAAAATGGATAACTTATTTAAGGTGATTCTGCATTAGAATTTTAGGATTTGGTATTCAAATAATGAAATCAAAGCAATTTGTAAGTGGCACTACAAATTGGCATTTACAGGTAAGTTTTCTAATCCCACTTACATTTTCATTGAACATATAAAAACTATGAAAGCCAACAAAGTCTGACCCCTCACGGCATACACACGAAACCGTCATAGTCAAATACTGCGTGATTGACAAGAATATTACAGAAATAGACGTCTATATCTGAAACAGACACGTCTAACACAGGTGGAAGATAACTGAATTGTTTTCTCCGCCGCTACCACAGAACGTCGAGTGCTCGCACAAAACCGAGTATATTCTTGGCCCACACTGCGAGCGGGGAGCGGGGCGAATTATCCTAAAACTGAAACTACTACTACTATACGAAAATGCGTTTGTTTGTTACGCTTTCACGCTAAAACGGCCGAACGGATTTGGATGAAAATTGGCACATGGGTAGACCATGACCTGGAGAAGGACATGAATTATTTTTATCCCGATATTCTAGCGAAACCGAGACTTATGCGGGTAAAACCACGGGATGATTATAAATGCGAAAGTGAGTTTGTTTATTGCGCTTTCACGTTAAAACAGTTAAGCGGATTTGGATGAAATTTGGCACATGGGTAGACCATGACCTGGAGAAGGGCATGGCTACTTTTCATCCTGGATAGCAGACGAAGTCGCGGGCAACAGCTAGTACACAATAAGTGCATTAGAACAAGCTATTTTGTATCTACTCAGGTAAAAATATTCGTCTTTCTACTACACTACCAATATTAATTTTGATTGTGTGCATAATAACTTTTTAGGCTTATGGTATGCAGTGATGTAAAATACCTATATCCTTATTATAATACAGTAGTTTGCTAAGTAATGTTATATAATAAACAAATGCTCACTGTCCACTCCAAGGTTGCCTGGAAGAGATCGCGGAAAGCGATAAGGCCGCCCATTGTATATTTTGTAGTGTTTAATTTATTTTTTTGGTGTACAATACTAAAGTATATATAAATAAATAAATGCTTCCTTTCTCCTAAGTCACTTATTTGGCTGTGCCTGACAGGATCCACATGATCTAATTATAAATTTATTACCCAATAATACCTACATGTGGAATACAATAAAAGTATTGAGTATTGAACTGACAAATCAGCAAAATTAAAATTGTTTGTTTGTTTAAAATTAGTCGCAAGATGTCTGTATACCAAATTGCTTGTTCGACTGTACAAAAGTCAAAGTCAAAGTCAAAGTCAAACAATTTATTTCAATTAGGCACATAAAAGGCACTTATGAACGTCAATTTTACAAAAAATAGAATTGATTCTAGTCGCCCCTTCCAAAAGGTAGTTTTCGTATGGAGAAGAATGAGTAAGAATCTCCACCGTTACTCTTTTAAAATGTTTTTACAATATTTTGTATACATTAATTATATAATTATATGTGAAGACGATGCATCTAGAATAAGATTACTATACCGCGATAGGTAAAAAAGAATGAAAAATAAAGCAATTACAGATAAATTAATTATGTGATAGATACATGGTGCTCACATATTTACAAACATTGTAAAACTATACGATATTCCTAACATTTTAACAAGCAATACTAATAAGTCAGTGTGTGAGTACATTAGGGAATAGTTGCCCGGCGGCATAGCGGTTGTGGTTGACCGTAGAACCGTGATCACACATGGGACCCGTCCTGTGATGTTCTTTCACCGCCATGCTTTCAATGTGGCTTTGCATTATGAAGCGGCAGGACAAAGAGAGGCACAGCTGTGTTGATGTTTGTGTAATCATACACCGATAACATCTCGGTATCGATGTTTTTGTTTGGGTCTTCTAACAGCTCTATCTTTCAATAACAATTTCTGACATGGTAGGTGAATGGTAGCTCCATTTCTTTTCGAACTTTCCTAAAGCAAGCTATCGAAAAAAGGCGGAAACAGATGTCGAGGTATGCGCCGCGCATGCCTTACAAGTACTCACAACGCACGCCTTGATATAAATTTCTATTGTCTCACCACGAATATAAACGTCCACAGATTGCAAAGAGCGCAGTGCACTGCGCATGTCTCACAATGTCTGTATCCGTCTAAACACGATTCGATTACGTCACGTAACTCCTTTTATATCAACCTATACATAGAAATAAAATTGAAGTGTCTGTTTGTAATGTCAAAATAACAGCTTTTTACTAAATGCTTAAAAAAAGTAATATGGTACATAAAACAAAAAAAAACAAAAAACTGTCGGTCTGTTTGTTCCGGCTTATCTCCGAAACGGCAGGACCGTTTTTAACGGGACTTTCACTAGCAGATATCTGATGTTATAAAGAGTAACTTAGGCTACTTTTGTGTTAGAAAAAAAATGAGGGTCCACGCGGGAGTAATACGAACATATACAATTTATTTATATTCGTCAATAAATAATGTTCCTATTATTTGTACTACTATTGACTGCTAAGTACCAGCGTTCTATTTGACGTAGTCTTTACCCCGCCAGCATTCCCCCACTCGTCTTGTTTACCCCACTGACTCCATCTAATGAATCGCCCGCTCTCTGTAAATAAGGCTTAAGTGAGTTATCAGCTTCGACCACGTTACGTTGCCGACGCTCTTTGTTTGACGTTACATATGTTTCCTTTCGGGAATGTTCTGTTAGCTTAATGCTACAGGTTAATGTTACAATGACTTTTTTTGGGAATGTAATATTTATTATGTCGGAAAGTGATATTGTTTCTGGGAATATCATAATAATGATAACTTCTGCTCTTTTCTGCGGATGTTGTTTATTTTTATTTTCATTAACTAACAGGCTGACCGCCATATTGGCGCGTTAAACGCATCCTTTATCTAAGGGCCACAGCAGACTAGCTTCTTTTAACATCGGCGACTAAGCCGTTTTTTTTAAGCTAAATGTACCGACCTAACTTGTGCAAAGTTACTACACCGTACACTAAAAAACGCCAAACGCGGCGATTGAGTCGCTTTTTGGAAGCTTGACACAGCGGCTGAACGCTACACTCCCCACACTTTCGGATGCCGGTCGGATCGATTTGGCATCTGCGGAACAAAACTGCACTAGATTTTGACGAAGCGACCCCACTCGCCCTTCACCTCTCCAGCATCGATAGCATCTCTAAAACGCGCGATTTTAAGGCGCGGACTGACTACGATTTTAAACGCTACAGCTGCACTCACACAACTTCGTCTGCGCGCTATACAGTAGCCCGACGACTAAAATATGACCGCAATGTCTATTTTCACTATTACTGAGCATTAAATAAGGTAGAAAATCGAATAAATATTTGGGTTGACGATGTGAGTAAGCTGCGAATGGGCATTTATTTTACGGGTTTTATTTAGTTTATTCGGAATATACACATTAAATTAAATAATTGTCTGGTTAAAGTTATAAGATAATGTTTATTCTATTGAACTCTTAAAAAAAAATGTTGTTGTCGCTCAAAATACGGAGATGTTCGACGCCAAAGTTTATTTTTGTGAAGTATTTTTTATTGGAAAAATCAAACTATTTTCTACTATTCTATTCGGTTAAAATCTTACTTTAAACCATTCTCTGTCCATTGTATTTTTTGCGTCGTATATTTTCATTGCATTACGTCATACTCGACTATCCAAGAAACCAGTTTTTTGTGAATATTGAGGTAACACCGCGCCTTAATACTTAATACTGCGATGGAACGCAGTCGCCAAAACGCGACGCAGCGTCGATACAGTCGTAAAATCACCGATCGCCTAATAAACTAATTTTATTAAATTAAACGCAAGAGTTAATTTTACGAACATCAAAAAAATATAAAGCAACTACTTAACATTCAAATATAAACCAATCTATTTTTAATTAATTCATTTAATATTTAATAATCGCCTACTCTCTTGTTGAAACCACAGTTCAAAATAACATAACGTAATATCACGCCCTATTTCCCGGAAGGGTTGTGCAGAGGTGTACCTATAGTACACCCACATTACAAAAACACATACAATGTTTTTTTTTTTTTTCTTATCTATGTCAATTTAGCAGTACTTCATTTAGCAGTACTATAATTAGCAGTTCTTCGTTTAGCAGTTCGTCATTAAGCAGTACTTAATTTAGCAGTACTTCAGTTAGCAGTACTTCATTTAGCAGTACTTCATTTAGCAGGACTTCATTTAGCAGTACTTCATTTAGCAGGACTTCATTTAGCAGTACTTCATTTAGCAGTACTTCATTTAGCAGAACTTTATTTAGCAGTACTTCAGTTAGCAATACTTAATTTAAGACTCTATTCTCATTTTCATAGTCTAGCATTTTGTCATTATGACCCTACCTACAACACTAGGTGATTCCCCGTTAGTCTCGTGATCACAATCGCGAGTTCGTAATATCCTCCGCGTAGATGGCAAGTCTCCGTTGAGATTGGCCGCCATAGCCGAAATTCAGTCTGGGGGGCCATTACACCAGCAGCTTAACATAATCTGCCAGTTCGCAGGCAGTACATAACCAAGTCGCACCGGCGCGAGATCGTCCCGCTAACGATTCGTCCCCGGGGGCGTACTCGATGTCAACAATTATTTCAGACACACGAAACGCAAACTTCTATAATTTTTATCTCATCTACAACGGTATAATATAATCGGCTAGTCCTCTGGCAGTTTATGAACAATATACGAGTATATAACTACTGGTACTGGTACTACTGGTAATCGTACTGGTACCGCTCCGGCCAGATTCGTCCTGCTAAAGTTATTTTTTGTTTTATTCCACATTTACACGACACGACATTGACAACATCATATAAAGGGTTATTTATTATGCGTCGGCAATTCGTTAAGAGGATGTAGGAAAGGTTATTTACAACCATATTTTAACTACTGTGGGCGTACTGTGGGTAGTGTTGGTTATTGTGCAATATAAAAACCGTTTGCAGTTCAGATCTCATTATAATTTACTATCAAATTAATCACACTAGCGATTCAGACTGTAGGTACACGACACAACTATTCGGAATGCGACAGTTTGGAAACGTCTTCACTGCCTCACCGCCATCCATGAAGTCTATTTAGCTTCGGCCGGTCCGAGCGTTATGTTGTAGCCTGGCATCCCGATTAGTGAACTCAGTAACGTATGTCCGGCATAATATAATATGTATCATGTACTATTTAATTTACTGAAGGGTAATATTTACAAGTGGGTCCATAACAACTTATGACTAAATAAAAATAGCAAAATTATATATTATATTCTAACTTAACTAAAACTATTCAAAAACTAAAATACAGCATCGTAAAATTCATCCGCAGCGCTGTCGACTGGTAATGTACCCAAGAGACTGGCCGCATTGCCACGTTGTATCGCAATGCTTAGCCTCTGCCCAAAGTAAAAACCAGCTCTTGGGTCACGGGAAGTGTCAAATAGCCGTTTTGAAATTTCATTAAACAGGCCATGAGCACTCGGACCCCACGGCCCGAGGGTTTCGACCCTAAACGGCTCGAAAATATAATTACCTGTAAGGTTATTATACTTACGCCGCTTGAGGTTTTCTGCAGCCGCAGCAGCAGCACCAGCACAGCACGCCGAGCCAGGAAGATGGGATGGCGCAAGAGTGTCGACACAGGTTGCATCCCACACTAAAGGCATATGTATCATGCAAATGAAGCTAAGGGAAAATGTGAACGCGTTCTTGTAAACTGATATGGTGACATTACTTTTTGTGAAGAGGAAAAGAGTGTTTTACACAAACATGATTTTTTTAAGGATATCGCTGAATAAAAATTATATAAAAGTTTATTGGGTTTTAAACTAATCCATGCTTACCGCATTTCGTTGGTGACGATAGAAGTAGCTGCAGGATCAAAATAAGGGTCTCACCAACTGCCTTACAACCATTAATGGCCGATTCCTAATTTACGGACCGCTATTGGTTAAAATTAAGACTCTTGTATCTTTACCAATAATGAAGCGAAGACCTCATAACTTAGTCAGCACTCTCCCATATGGAAGTATCACGGGTAAAATTACTTTACGAATCTATTTATTATGTCCAGTTTGGTAATAAAAAAGTTACCATTGTTAAACCAAACGATTCGTTTTTGTTTAGAGGAATCGAGTACAAGATACAAAAATTCATAATTCAAAAGTCATTTATTCAAACTAGGCTTAGAATCAGCACTTTTCGAACGTCAAAATTACATAAGACAGTCCCCCAAAACGCCCACCCTTCACCACTTCCTAGTGCGTTAGCTGGGAAGGAGAAGTGGCGCAACAAACTCCCCAGCAACACAGCTGTCTGTTCAGTTAGAAGAAAAAAATAATTCTATATAATAGTATACAAAATAAATTACATTACGCAACACAAAACATAATTATAATTATTAGCCATATGTCAGCTAGCACACGCTAATATACCAACCAAAATCATCGAGAACGATACGGTCACCAAGCCTACTACCTTCACCAGGACAAAAGCCTTGATATAAACATCCCTAGGAAACATGCCTTAATTTGGAAAATTTCATGCTCATAAATTACATTTACCGGCCTCGTATGCAAATTCCTCGTTAAGGGGGATTGTGCTAAGGTAGCCCGCGCAGTGTAAATTTTCGGACGTTTTTTGCGATCTGCTGGTTAGTATCAGGTTGTTTGTCTAACAAATATGGCTTTACACAATTAGAATCAGAAATACAACTCCATAAGTTAGAATTAGCCTCAAAAATCATGATTTCATGAAATCGACATTCAGTAGGGTAATATGAACTTAGAGGAGTTGTACTGATCACTTTTATAATTATAATTCTATAAATAAATAAGCTAATACTTTTTTTTTATTTTTTTTGGGTGGGAAATAACGTGATACTGAACCTGCAAATCAGAAAAAAGTACGAAAAATGTAACTTCGCGGGCTACCCTGACGCTCACGCCTTAAATATGTTTTAAAAAGTTTTCATAATTGTTATAACCCACGCTTACGCCTTAAATATTTTTTAGAAAGTTTTCATAATTGTCATACCCCGGAAACGCGACCGCGATGGGTTTAACATACAAAGATACGCCATTTAAAATGTAGAACAGCCCGCGGGTACCAAACACAGAACGACCTCAAACGGGATTAAATTGTGACGAGACTCGCTACTCCTCCTAAATGTTCCCTTTTATGGATATATGGAGGTGTATAGCCGTTGTATTGTCTTTAGACTTGTCTGAGAACACTTTGAAGTGCGGAACCCTTTTTTCTCGTATGTCTACAGTGTTTTTCTTGGGATATAAACGAGATATGAAAATGGAACCTTACTTTCTACTCAGGTTGGCAGACATGTTTTTTTTCCTTTATATATGTGGGTTGCCCTTCACTAAGTAACTTTACGTAAACAAGCCCCTTCAACTAAGCTGAAATTAATATTATAATAATAATTCCTTTATTATCAGGCAACTTAGGCCCATAGATAAAATACACAAAATAATAAACTAATACAAAATTGTTAAAAACAATAATTTATTAATAACTAAGTAGTACGTTGGGTCGGCGACGTATTGCGCTGAGTCGAGGTGTTAAGTAGCCTTCCGCGAAAACGCTGATACACAACACTCTTCGGCCAAAATTCTTACTTCATGAAGGTCTCCAGGTGGTGAGTCAGAAAGCAAACCACAAAAGATTTAAAGTTAACTTTGTGCTTGCTATGCTTGTGTATGTCGCAAATAGATGTCAAATATTTCGCTGTTTTGATTAATTTGGCAATATTACTGTATGGACATAGCTAACTATAATATTGATTATGAATAATTAATATCGTAACACCGAATATATAGTTTTAGATGTAAAAAAAGTATTTGGAAACTTACCAAATGCCTTTTTTACACCTAAAACTGATATAAAATCAAATTCAAGGTTCATTGCAATTCATTATTAATATTCTAGTTCGCTAGTTAGCGACATTTCTTATTTCCATATAGTAATATATTGTCAAATTAATAAAAACAGGTAAATTTTTGACAGCTATTTGCGACGGTGCCAACTTTTAACATAAACGCTCTTACTCTTAAAAGTACTAGTGACATTTGAACGCAAGAACTCTTATTCGCGAGTCTTTTTAAGGCAAGTCTAAAACCATCTGTATTTACTTTTACGACATGTCCATACTCAATTAGTCAGACGAACAGACAGGACAAGGCAGCTGGCCGGTTTGCAAGTGGGAAGCGGTGAACCGGATGTTGTGGCACAACTCGAGAGAGGCCGTCAATGAATTCAACTGTGAAACTGTGACTACTGCAAGTCTCAATTAACTGAGGCACAAACTTGGCCAGATTGCAGCCACAGAGATGGTACAACTGGCAAAACAGTTTGGTATACAAGAAAAAAAAATCATAGAATAGAATAGTGTTCTCTTGATTTTGTACACCATGTGGATAACAGATATAAATATAGAATTTTTATATAAGTTGACACAATGGGCGGCCTTAAGCGAGCCGTCCAGCGCCAGTTAAACTAAGTTAGTTTATTCGTAAAAGCGATATTTTAAAGACAACACTTAAAATCATCTTTCCACTATGCAATAACAATATTCATAACATTTTGAAGTAGTTAAGACACACTACAAGGTCAAATTAAAATAGCTAAAGAAACTCCGTAGATGTGATGGATATCTATATTACACACACACACCCTTTTTTTTTTTTTTGAGGGTGGGAAATCATCTAATGGCTTCTCCCGCTCTTAGCGGAGTGGGAGGGCGTGTCAGACTTTTAGTGACTAAAACCCACCCGTGTTCCTTCCGTTGCCCGTGTGCCGGGGCCGCGATATCCCTTTCGGACAAACCCGCAACCCCAGCAGGCATTGGTCCTTACGGACCCCGCCAGTTGGTACTGACATCTCTTTGAGGCGCGCGTGGAACACAACGCGCCGTCGACCCGGGCCTGGTCCTTATCGGACGGCGAGCTACCCATTGCTCACCGACCGCAAGCCCGCGCCTACGGTGGCCGGAAGTCGGCTCGCGACTACCGACGCCCGGGGCGCCTCCTGCGGCGACTAGGGGCGCGAGGGCGCGCATCTTGCGTCTCCCTCGCGCGCTCCGCCTCCTCCTTCGCGAGCATAACTGCTTCGCAGAAGGAGGTGACGGCCTCCCATGCACTCTCGCTCCGAACCATGGCCTGAACCAGGGACACACACACACCCTACGCTTACATACTTTACACGCGTTTCATCATACGCATAAACATTTTACATTTGTGTTTTTTTTTTATCTTTAAGAAAATTATAAGTCTGTTTTCCATCATTAATTGTAAAATCTTTCCAAATTACTCAAATTGTGTATATGGCTTTGTTGCTACGGAGAATCAGTAACTCCTAAGTGACAGGAACCTACACCTAGTTTAGGAGTCGGAGTATTTAAATATTTGACCTTTGTATTAAGCCTTTTTATGTTTTAGTCATATGGATATTGTTAAGGGCTTTTTGGTGAAATAAAGAAAGAATTTATTATTATTTATATTTAAATAAGATAAAATAAAAAAGATTTGAGTTTTTTTTTTTTTGGGTACTGTACTTACGGTACACCACTGCTAGTTTTGTTACTTGAAGTATGAGTTCAGAAAATCTGTTTCCTTTTGTTTTATCATGTTTAGATATCGATATCCATCACGTCTACGGAGTTTCGCTAGTTAGTTTTATCATGTTTAGATATCGATATCCATCACGTCTACGGAGTTTCGCTAGTTAGTTTAATTTTACCCTGTATAAGAGCGATATCAAAGACTTGACTAATTTTCCCTTTGCTGGGAAACAGACCTCCTTACTGTAAGGACTACTGCTGCTGCTGCTGTAGGGCTTACTGTAAGGGTTACTGTCATGTTTCAGGGAGCACACGCCTTTTTTTTTCTTAGGGTGGGAAATTATCAAATAACTTCTCTCGCACTGGGAGGAGCCGGAGGGCGTGTCAGACTCTTACTGAGTAAAACCCAGCCGTGTTCCCTTAGTTGCCTGTACGTTTCCAGGGGCCATGGTATCCCTTTCGGACTTTCCCGCGACCCCAGCAAGCATCGGTCCTAGCGGAACCCGTCAGTTATGCTGATATCTCTTTGAGGCGCGCGTGGAACATAATGCGCCGTTGACCCGGGCCTGGTCCTTATCGGACGGCGAGCTACCCATTGCTCACCGTCCGCAAGCCCGCGCCTACGGTGGCCGGGAATCGGACTGCGATTCCCGACGCCCAGGGCGTCTACTGTGGTGGCTAGGGGCGTGAGGGCGCAAAATTAGCCTTTCCCTCACGCGCTCCGTCTCTTCCTTCGCGAGCATTACTGATTCGCAGACGGAGGTAACGGCTTCCCACGCCCTCTCGCTCCGTACCATGGCCTGGACCAGGGCCGTATGCGAGAGATCACTGCCACCGATCGCCTCCACAAGGACGTGGTGGTGCCCAAGCCGGGCAGACCTCCACCGTATGCTCCACCGTGTCCTCTGGGCGATCCACACAGTGGTGACACTCGGGAGGGGCACACGCCTGACCTTAATTTAAAATACGTTACTTAGTGGCAAGCTGCCTACTTACTCTTTTGACTGTAGGTGCGTGTATTATGAAGGTACAGACACGTCGCCAAAATATTTTCTTAAATACCTTTCGATATGATTTAATGAATATTAGAACGTTTGGACATTCAATTAATGGTGTTCGATGAGGTGGAAATTCGATTAATTTTAGTAATTCGATTTTGCCTAAGTGAACTTTATTTAGGACTAATACTGTTGGGCACTAGCTGGTAGACACAATATTTATTTTACTTACAGAAAACGAAGAAAGTAAGTGCTCATAAACACGAGCGGCACGTTGCCAACGGTGTGACGGCGAAGTCGGCGCGTGCTACATTCGTCGACAGCCCGTGTTGACGCGTCGAAGGCTACCGACGACATGTGTCAACGGCTGCAGTTGCCTCTGCCATTGGCAACGTGTCGCTCGTATATATGAACACTAAGGAACCTCAGTTACTGACGAAGACTTTTAGATGAGACCTCACAATAAGCCGCTTAAAATATGCTTAAGTTTAACGTGAACCTAAACTAAGTACGTATAGTTTCTTTCTTCCATTTTTCTTTCACGTCTCATGTCCTCATAAACAATATTCAAAGACCGAAAGTAGTTACTTTCGTATTGTGATATACGTATGGTCCAATCTTTTTATCGTTATTTATAACACAATTCCTTCATAAACATTCTCTTTTTTCTTAACCAAAAATGAGATATACTGTAACTCATCTAACTGAATTTACTGCGTACATGCGAAGACAAAGCAATTTGCGCGCGAACCCGATTGACGGTGATGTATGAATATAGATTACCTGTTGAACTTGTAAGCCTGTCGAACGTTCAATGGTCGCCATCGATCGTCCGAGTAAAACCGGTAAACCACACGAGTTAGTGGAAATGCGGATATATGGGGAAAAGTGTGGGGAGTTACGGCATTGAAAATAGCCTTTTAGTTGTATTTGTGTGTGTTTTTGTTGTAGTTATATATTTATTGCTAGCTTTTGCCAGCGCCTTCGCCCGCGTGGATGTCAGAAATTATTATCGGGATAAAAAGTATTCTATGTGTTAATCTAGGTTATAAACTATCTATACACTATATATATATATCGTATAGATAGATAATATATCACTTTCATATTTATGATATTATTATACTAGTTGCCCGCGACTTCGTCTGCGCTCCAGGATGAAAAGTAGCCTATGTCCTTCTGGACATACTTTTGGAAATTTGGCACTTGGGTAGACCATGACCTGGTGAACCAGGTCCTTTACCAAAAACCTGGTGAACCAGGTCATGGTCCACACCCGGTCAAACAAACACAAACTCACTTTCACATGTATAATATTATTATAGTTATGAATATATTATATACAAGATGTGTCATAAATAACACACAACTGTTCCCTATTTTTTGACGAGTTATGAGAACATACATGTATGGAAAAGTAGTTTTTTTTTTCGCGACTTTGTGTTTGGTCCTATATTAAAAGTCATTCATAATGACGAGTACAATGACCCCTTAAGAGGTTGTGTGTTATTTAAATTACACTTTGTGTTTAAAGTAGGATTTTAAATAAGAACAATGGAATTTTAAAACTGCATTTATTTAATTCGGTTTTAAGTCCTGCCCGGGCATTTTCTATACAAAGGCGAAAATATCTACTATTTATCCTCCCAATGCCAATTAAATATAAAGTTGCCGTAATCAACATGGTTGGTAGACGAACAGTTCATCAAAATGGACACTGAAGCTTGTCCACTTAAAATAAACCTTCAGTGGGGAGGAGATTCGTAGGTAAAGGACGTAACAACGAAATTATACATTTTAAATACAACTCAGAACTAACTCACTAAATTGCCGAACGTTGAGGCTCCTCATAATGATTAAATAAACGAAACTAAGCATTTAATAACAACGGAAACATCACAAAAATAAACACCGCAAATGTCCTTTACCAAAAATCAAATCTACAAAATAATGATGACAGATATCGAAAAAGAATTGAACATCCAACATGGCGGCGAGTAAACACATAATTCACTTTATTATTTTGTTTTTCTCACAGCTACTTATTATCGTTATGTATCGCCGTCTGTATCAATGGACTCCTTTGACATTCTGTATGCCTACGTTTTTTTAGGCTAAATACTAACAACATTATTTGTGCCTAAAAATAGAATCTGAGATATTTTCTCGTGATTTAAGACCAGATAAATTGGTTTGGGGGTTTTTCTAGAAGGAACGATTGTAATATATAAGAAGCTTATGTCCTGAAGTTGACTGCGTACAACAATCAAGATGTGCATCGAAAGCAAAATGCTACATTAATCAATTACGTAAATAATATAGACTTTCCGATATTTTTTGAATACATATCTTATCGACCAAACAGCTATTGAATATCTGAAAACCGATGAAACCTGTAATTAAAACAGCTCTCATGGTTCAAATTAAAGGGTCGCATGTTGGTCGTCTACAAAATGCAATTGAAGCCAGTGACAATAACCACACAAAACATGGACACTTGCACGCAATTGACAATTGCAATTGATCGTTTCGGGAATCCATAAGAATAATAACATTCACGATAAACAGTAGTTTGTATCGTTCTGCCCGTTCAGTGGATGTTTACAAGCGGCTGTTTCGCGCTGATTGATTGTGACATATTGATTCACTGGGAAATTACCTAGCCGACAATGCATTGAGTGGTCGTACGTGGACATGGTGTGGCCATAGAACTAGCTTTTTTTAACTTTATAAGTCGGAGAAACTAGAACTCTACTTTCATATTAAAATTAAGGTATTTAATTGCAAATAATAGCCATTACCTTTAGTATGCTACAATTCGTTTTTTTTTTTTGCTGAATTGGATCATATGCAACTTTATGAAATGATCAAAACTGCAGCGTATTTTTTCCATTAAATCTGATTCTACTATAATTCAGATTTTATTACAAAAAGACTAATAGGTAATGTTTTAGTTTTCCTCGAAATTGAACACAGCTCATTTGGGTTCTTGCCCGCAGTTCTATCTCAAAATCTCACCCTGTGTTATATAAATTATGACTACTGCATTCACGACTTTACATTATACATAGTGTAGTGAATGCTGTAAACCATAACTTTTGATAGAATCTTCATAAAATATACTCACCTCTAGCAGCGGCTCCACAAATAGTAATATGTGTATAATTTTTGTTTATTACTTACTTGATTTAAAGACGCGCCTTTGACCTTCATCTGACGTAGAAAAACGTATCTTTCCACAATCTTGTGGGCCTAGAAACCGAGTAAAATGACTACGAGAAAACCGCCAACCCCGAAGTAACCAAACATGGATAATTCCTGTTTTCTCTAACATGAAAAAGCTTTTGATCAATTTGGTGGCATAGTTCCTACACACAACTTAAAATTATTTTGCTATTAGTTTTATCTAACCATGAGACCATTTACTTTTACGACTGGCAGAACAGCACAACAGCGCTCCATTTCTCTTTACGTCCATTCAAGCTATAAATAAGAAAAAAAACAGAAAACATTTCTAAAAATTTCAAAATCCGCTTAGTTTCCATGTCCAGCATAAGATTAACCCGAATCCGCCACTTTGCCCCCAATACTACCGAATGATCGTATAATACAGCACGTGCGGAGCACAGTGTGCGGTCCCCGAATGATCGTATAATACAGCACGTGCGGAGCACAGTGTGCGGTCCCCGAATGATCGTATAATACAGCACGTGCGGAGCACAGTGTGCGGTCCCCACATGATCGTATAATACAGCACGTGCGGAGCACAGTGTGCGGTCCCCGAATGATCGTATAATACAGCACGTGCGGAGCACAGTGTGCGGTCCCCACATGATCGTATAATACAGCACGTGCGGAGCACAGTGTGCGGTCCCCGAATCCCCCGAGTATTGGGGGCACTCGTCACGTCATGTGAAAGCTATAACCGTTTGTTACAACGATGGCCCCCGCCCGAGGGAGCTTGGACAAAGCAACAGCGATGCCTTTTACCTCTGATTGCATTTGATGCCAACTCAAAGAGCCAACTACCCCTGAAACTATGATTGAAAACTAGGCTTATCTAATAATAAGACCGTCTTGAAGTAATGGGTTCCACGAAAAATGGTCTGAAATAAATGTCATATACTGTATCCATGTACTATGTAAATCGCACACCACGGAGTATTTACGTACAGATTCAAGGTTTCTGCAGAAAGGCGCAACGCGACGGTGCGACGTGACACCGGTAGAACAATTCCCGTGAAGTTTTCATAGAAATACTCGTAGTTCCACAAGACTCGTTTCGCGCCGTCGCGTCGCATTGTCTGAGCCTTTAAAAGTAAGTTCACGTCACACAATAAGTTCTTGCGTGATAATCTGATGATATGGCTAGCTTTCATAAATTTTCATTCATCCTCGATATCTACAGCGTTCTATTATACGGAGTTAACACCCTATTACCATGTAATGAATAGGGGTCTCCCTTGTTTCATCGAAAAGAAATTGCCAAATTATCATCTCCCAAACAATTTTCCGCATAATTTAATTTGTCAAATTACTCGTATTACTTAGCAAAAAATCTCTTCACAAATAATTGTAACGCAAACCTAATGTTTTGCAAGTGAACGTTTAAACAATAACTTGTTTACCAACTAGTACTTTTACCAATTTTTATGTAGTTAAATATTTCAGTTGGAATAACTCATTTTACGCAAAATTAAGACGTTTCATAAGGGCGTTTTTTCCACTTGGGACAAATTCTAAACAGGTAATAATAATATTAATATTATCTATTCTGGTAGTTTTTTTTAGTTAGTAGATTTTTTTTAAATCTCGTCGTACTATTTCAGTTTCGGGTAGCCTGTTTTATTTCCATATTTTTTTTCTATATAATCTAATCGATTCTGGCACTTGCCGGCCGCTACCGCGGCACCGCTCGTTTCGCTCGCTCGGCTCGTGCGTAGGAGGTCACAGTTTTAACCTATCTTAACCATTTTTTTTTTTAATAATTAACCTACTCTAACTAGTTCCATAACTAACTGACCAAACGTTTATTGTCTAAAGATTGTTTGCTGTAATAAATTATTTGACATTATCCTTGATAATATTCTGCCAAGTAAAAATTTGACCAAACGAAAATGTGCGTACTAAAATCATTCCAAACATTGCATTGGTATAAAAAAGGTTGCTAAACTTTGTTTGGGTAGTGAAATTTTGGCAAAATCTTTTCGGTAAAACGGCAGGATCCCAATGAATAGACACGATCGTTGACCCTTTAATATAACTATTAAGTACGTATTTGCATTCTATAGCGTATCTACCATTTCCTATCACGACACAGTTATAAGATAGTTATTTTACATACAAACACTGCACTAGAGCAGTTACATTTTTGCAGCATATGACCAATCAACAATGAAGTTTAGAGTTTTAAGTTATATAATTTTATTACTAACAAGCATTTAACGTAAACAGGGTCAATTTAAATTAGCTAGCAGAACTTCGAAGATGTGATGGGTACCTAAACATGATAAAACAAAAATACATAAATTTTATGAGTATATTTTTGGGGTCATCAACCGCAGGCAGTGTAGTCACTGACTCGCAAAGTCACTCCTAGCTTATAAGTTATTTCAGGCGGAGGCCTGTTGGGGTCCTAAATTCAAAATTTCTTACACTTGTTTTATGTAAATCAAAAGTGTGTAGAAATAATTCAACAATTGCAAAAGATCTCTTCCCGGACAAAGTGCGCGAAAATAAAATACACCCTAGTATGCTCTTTTAAAATTATATTTTATAAGTGACACGTAACATAAAGTAACCAATGAAATAAACATCTATTTTATTCTAGTGGGTGGGTTTCGATAACTAAACACGATAAAACAAAAAGCTTTTCTCAACTCTTCAAGTTAACGACTCGACAAAACATCGAGATTTCTTAGTTATATGTAACTTTGATACTAACGTATTATACACACAAACGTTTAGGAATGAATTCTCTAGACGATGGTGAAAATCTTATGAAATCTTTTATTATTTTAAATCGCTTGTTAGCCACATATCCTATTTCCATACAATAATATTACCAAATTAATCAAAACAGGTAAATATTTGACAGCTATTTGCGGCTTCGCCAACTTTTAGGATATAATATGATAAAGCAGAAAATACGTGTCTATTATTTTTTTATTATCTGATTGACGGACTAAATAGTTTTTTTTGCCAGTCATTTAATTCATCAGACAACTCGTACAGTAGGAATCGCAACATACAGTTTGGTTTTAATAGAATCTCTATCCCACACAAAAAGAAAGTGTCTAACTATGAACAATTTGGTCAAATAAAAGTTTGTGAGCAACACAAAAGTCGTCGGCTCGTCGGTAGACGCTGTCTCCAACAATGGCCCAAAACAAAGTTGATATCTCGGGGGTTTCATTAAAATTGACAATGGTGCTTTTAGCGCTGATTGTGTGCCACCCTCGCCTTCCGAAATATTCACGAAAATCATTAAACGAAGACATAACTTGTTTAGGCTGTAACTGCGAAAAATAAAGAGTTTATCACCGAGGGAGATTATGTAGATTAGGTACTTAATAATGTAATCAACATGTAACTTTGTTAGCTACATTTGTAACAATGAATACTGATTGTTGTTGTTAATAAACCGCAATTCTAAAGATAAAAGTAAATGCTTTAGCCTCATCGTGTTCTGAATAAATGCGACAATGAAACTCAAACATCGCAATACATTTGACATCGTCAAATTTTACGTGTTACAGAATAATTCGTTCGCATGGAAAGCGGCAGCTGAACGAGTACCTACAAAGCATTCATATCACTTCATGAAAAACTCGAGCGGATAAATGGGATCATTTAGTCCCATATATCTCAGCGCTCCTTATTGTGAATATCGCGTACGATATTATTGGATGTAAAAACGATTTGCTGCGCGAAATGTAAGGGTGAGGTCACAGATAAGCGAGTTTGAGTTGGGTTTTTTGACCCTGTGGTGGCGGCTTCGGTATTGTCAGTCCCTGGTATTACCAAGTTTTCATCTGTAACGTTTCAATATTGATTACTGGATTGAAAATGTTTTTAACACTATACAAATATATTTGCATTTTTGTGTGTGATTTTCACTGTTGGAGATCGTGTTAACTTGATACTAAATCTTTTATAAAGTAAATAGTAGTAATCAATCTATACAATAATACAAACAAGAATTGCTTTTTATCTCTTTTCAGAAAGCGAGCAAAAAGCACTGCCGAATTTTGTTATCTTTGACGTAACTAAGAAGTTAGGGAAGTGCTTTTTGCACGTTTTTTGTATTATTTTTTTACTTTTATCTACAAGGTTTATACTCAATCCCATTTCTTCACTGACTGGTGAAACTCTTCAGCTGGCCAGACGTTTTTTTTCGTGGCTACTACTTTAAGTGTTCCATATAAACTTAGCAAAACCCATAACACGATTTCCTATGGCCGACCCTTAAGCGTGACCTAGCCTTTATACTAATTTAGAACAATACTCACGTAGTAGACATTCTCGTGGCTACACAAACCTGCATGCACAGAACATTCCCGTGCATTCAGGCCACGGCCACACAAAGGTCCTGCACTGCGCACCACGCTACTACAACCTGCTAATGCCATGCAAACTGTGTCCTGTCCTGCTGTCTTGTATTGCAAACTAACAAATGGAGCGGAATTCTTGAAGTTTAGAAACAGAAGTTCTATTCTCAAAGGAATTGGTATTACGACGACAATACTACTAGATTAACCTTTTTATTTATTTATCCATTTGACAATAAATAACTGTCCATTTTAGTACATAAACCCTGATAACCCAAAATATAATGTTGGTTTAATGATAAAAACAACATCATTAATGCGGCATGGATTAGGTATTAAATAGTTCTACAAATTATATGACAAAATGTCGTTGTGATATCCATTTGTCTGTACTGTGTTTGTAATGAATAAATTCATGAGCTACTGGACCGATTTAAAAAATCTTTCACCAGTCCAATGCTATATTATCACTGAGTAACATAGGCTATAATGTATAAAGATATCACGCGGGCGAAGCCGCTAGCGGAAGCTAGTCAGGAATAAAAATAAAAATACAATAACACCGATACAGTCATATTTAAGTCAAGTCTAGTTATGGTTAGAAAATAATTAATTAACGTATCCAAACATTAGCAGGTACGCTTTAATGTCAACTCAATCTGTGTTTAGATACACCCTATGATTAACTCTTACTAAGCATGGTAAACTGAGAAGTATAACAACTAGCAGCCAATATAGCCAGATTGCCTGGAAGAGATCGCAGAAAGCGATAAGGCCGCCCATTGTATGTTTTGTACTGTTAAATTTATTTTTTGCTATGTATTTTCTGCTGAACAATAAAGTATATATAAATAGATAACCAGAAAATTCAGCTTGTTCTTTTAAAACACGTGTTTTTTCTTCACATTTCGGCAACTTGTTGCGGCAGCAAAACATACTATTGCACACTACATAATTATATTCTACCTACCTCATACGTGAATGGAGAGTGTGTATTCAGCTTTCTAGCCCGTTTGCCTTTGGGCACAAGTCGCGACACATATTGCACGACATGTCCCATTAAAAATTATATCAGAATTATTTGCCCGGTACATATATCGCGAAATATGCGGGTTTGTGTTCTAGTGTGGACGAGGCTTTGCGTCGTAAATACTGCTTTACAGCGCTACAGAGGAACATCGCAGCGCTTGAACAAAGTTTGATTTATGCGCCCTCTGCCGGCGCACAGACGGTAACTCTAACTGAAAAACAAAGTAATTTGTGTGTTACATTCTTTTGAACACGTTTTGTCATTAAAATAGCAATTTTGTAATTGGTTTGCGTGTACATTGGTTTTTATACGTGCTTACGATTTTTTTTTGCGTTTATGCAAGTTTTATTTTGTTTAATCGCATGTGAGGTAACAGGTGTACTTACGATTGCAAACATATTTCTGCGACTCAGACTTGCAAAAGTGCTACGAAACCAACTAATAAACCTCAAGCGCTAGGTTAACCTGTCAAGTAAGCAGTAAGTAATGAAAACTTACTCTCCACTTGCAGACATCCTCTAACAAGATTTACAAGAAAACTCAGACGTTGAAGGTAAATGACACCGCCACCCGCCGTCAAATCGTAAACCCTCATCCACAAATCAAAGGAGTTCAAAAGGTTTTAGTTCGGTTCGTTGCACAGTGGCTTTATGCAGAATTTTGCACTTTCTCTAAGTAGTTTGCCACCTGAAGTGCGGCTCAAAGCTTCGATTACCTTCGCGACACTCCACTTCTCAAATAGATAGTCTCGTAGCGCTACGGTGCTACGGCGTAGCGCGTAGCTTGTTACAATACGCTGCACTCCGTGGATTCTTTGTACTATTAAACGTTTCGTATTTAGTTATTTTTATTTCTTAGTGTCTTAATTAAATACTCATTCATCATCATCATCATTTCAGCCGAAAGATGTCCAGCAGCCAATTGCCATAATCGCCACGCTTGGCAGGTGGGTTAGTGATCGCAGTATGGTGTTAAAAATGCATAGAGAACGCTGCTGCCCATTCTCTAATGAGTCCCCTAGTCGCCTTTTACGACACCCACGGGAATAAATGGGATGGTACTATTCTTTACGTCCGGCAACACACGGAACCACACAATACTTCCTTACTCATAACTTTTCAATAAAGTTTTTTCTAAGTGACATCTGATAATGGGGAAAAAAACAGCTTTTGAACAAATTTTAACTCAAATAACCTCAATTTAACATTCATAATTACCTATCACATATAGGTCAACAGCATATTGACACAAATTACATTAATTCCCGATAATTATCACGTATTATCACGGTCCATATAAGTCAGTACGTTATTCAATTTCAAATGCAATTTGTCGTGTGGGATGGTGTGGGAAACAGATTTGCCAATAAAATGTTTTGATAAACAAATGAAGGTTGTTATTGAAAACGTTCAGGCAGGAAATGGGAATGCCGCGGCCACCGGAACTCGTCACGCGGCAACTATGTCAACTGACCGAAATAGATTTTAGCTGTATTTTATGCTAAGTCAGGTGAAAATTTACAGAATCTAAAAAAGTTGACTATTTAAAACCAAATTACCAGATAGAAGAAGGAATTCAAATTTAAAAAAATACTATAGATTAAGGGCCTTAACATTCTAATTAGGTACAAAAAAAATTATCATCTGTGCCTCTTGCCTCTGTGATTTTTTTTATTATCTATTATATTATTAGTATAGACTAACAGCGCCCCGCGGTGTCACCCGCATAACTCTCGATCCCGTGGGAATATTGGAATAAAATGTATCCTATGTCTTGGTCCCCACATGGTTACAGATTTATCCCCACACAACCAGGTTTTGGTGTACACATGTGCCAAATTTCATTCCAATCCGTTTAGCCGTTTTAGCGTGAAATTGTAATAAACAAACAAACTCACTTTCGCATTTATAAAATTTGTTTATTTATAATTTATATTTTTAATTTAGTTTACGTGTCGTGGTGAGTGGTTAAGGCGTCGCCTCTCATGCACGAAGTTGTGGGTTTAAATCCGGGCAAGTACCAATGTGACTTTTTTAATTCATTTATACTTTCTAATTTTATCTTGGACATTACTGACATCGGTGACGGAAAACCTCGTGAGGAAACCTGCACTTATAGTTAATATAAGTCTGAAATCGCCAACCCGTCTTGAGCACGCGTGGTGATCAATGCCACGAGCATCGATCACCACGCGTGCTCAAGACGGGTTAGTACCTTCTCTGTATGAGAAGAGGCCTTTGCCCTACAGTGGGACAGTAACAGGCTGGTATTATTATTATTAGTTAGGATTAGGATTGCTTAATACAATTATAATCTTTTACTTAGAATACTTAGGAAGCATACTGTGGGACACCCCCAGCTAGACGGACTGACGACCTTAAAAAGGTGGCTGGAACAGACTGGTTGCGGCCGAGGACAGGGTGTTGTGGCGCAGCCTGGTAGAGGTCTAGGTCCAGCAGTGGACTGCGAGAGGCATAGTTGATTGATTGGTTTGATTGACTTGGGATACAAGAATCATCAATTCAGCTGAATACCAGTATTTTACATGGAGCGACTGCCTATCTGACCTCCACAACCCAGTTACTGACCATTATCCCTTGGTAAGACTGGTTGTCAGACTTTCGGGCTTCTGAAGACCCGTAACGACTGTCCGAGATCTACGAATGACAGCCGGGACCAACGGGTTAACGTGCTTTCGAGGCACGGAGGCGTCTCGGTATGTAAAGATGGTCACCCATCCACGAACCAACCGTGGCAAGCGTAGCTTAACCTGATCGATGGATCGATGGATCCATGCGGCTTATAACTTAGCCACAAGCCCTTTTCTTTTTTCTTTTTTGAGGGTGGGAAATTATCAAATAACTTCTCCCGCTCTGGGCGGAGCGGGAGGGTGTGTCAGACTTTTACTGACTAAAACCCACCCATGTTCCTTCCGTTGCCTGTGTGCCGGGGCCGCGATATCCTTTTCGGACAAACTCGCAACCCCGGCAGGCATTGGCCCTTACGGAGTCTCCAGTTGGCGCTGACATCTCTTTGAGGCGCGCGTAGAACACAACGCGCCGTCGACCCGGGCCTGGCACTTATCGGACGGCGAGCTACCCGTCGCGTATTACTCACCGTCCGCAATCCCGCGCCTACGGTGGCTGGAAGTCGGCTCGCGACTCCCGACGCTCGGGGCGTCTCCTGCGGCGACTAGGGCCGCGAGGGCGCGAATCTCGCCTCTCCCTCGCGCGCTCTGCCTCCTCCTTTGCGAGCATTACTGCTTCGCAGAAGGAAGTGACGGCCTCCCATGCACTCTCGCTCCGGACCATGGCCTGAACCAGGGCCGGACGCGAGAGATCGCCGCCGCCGATAACCTCCGTGAGGACACGGCGGTGCTCCGCCCAAGCAAGGCAGACCTCCACCGTATGCTCCACCGTGTCCTACGGGCGATCCACACAGTGGTGACACCCGGGCGTTTCCTCCCGCCTTATACGGAACAGGAACCTCCCGAAACAGCCGTGTCCGGTGAGGACCTGCGTCAGGCGGAAGGTGAGGACGCCGTGGCGCCTCTCTAGCCACTCCTCAAAGAGGGGACTTATCGCCACAATTGTGGCGTGCCCAAGCCACAAGCCCCGTAGGATACAATAATAAATATTTTAATATTAGATATTGAAAGAGACTTGTGATTTCATCGCCAAACGTGACTACTATTGTAATAGTTTGTAAAGTGTTAGCGGTTGTGTGTGTTTCTAAATGATCGATAATAGTTAATTATGTAAACTAAAGTAAAGCAGAATAATCGCAAAATGCCGATTCGACTAATACCACTGCATTAATTAAAACGTCCCTAATGAATAAACAAGTAAGCCTTTTGTGTGGTATTTAATGTAGTTGTAACTACTCTAGTGATGTGGGATAAGAACCGAATGAAAAGTATCGATGCTTTATGCTTTGTTAGCAGCAATGTGCAACGTAACAAACATGTCGATGTTTACGAAACATTAAAAATTCTCTCAGTCACTATTTTTCTAATTCTGTTTAATTAGGTCCATAAATAATAATGTATTGTCGAATTTGAAGACAAAATTACGTCGCAAAGGCATTAATGGTATCGAATTTCTAATAAAACATCGAAACAATTCGAGTATTAAGTAAAAATAAACAAATAGAAACAGAATTAATGTATCGACACTTTTTCAAGTCCCAATAATACTCATATAGTACAAATTACTTTGTTTTCGTTAAGTCGTGTGTGTGTTGATTGTTTTTGTTTCAAACTAAATAACTGGAATGTTATTGCTCAACGCTGGTTGATTAATTGCCCAATCAAACTGGCACGCAGCCTGATGGATCTACATTATCCCTGAAATAACGAATAAATTACTTTGTGTAAAGTCCTTTCAAACTTTTATACAACCTTAGTCAACAAAATGGATGGAAAAAGTATCTAATCCCGAAATAGATAATTAATTATCTGTAATGGCTCCTACACACTATGCGGCTTTTGCCGCGCGGCACGTGCCCCCGGCTTTTGCGCCTTCATTTCCTTTGCGATCCTTTGTGCGGCTTTGTGCGGCAGGGCCGGGCGCGAAAAATCTAGTCACCAACGCGCCGTAAGCAAGGGGTCCGCTACTCGCCAACGCACCGTCAGCAAGGCGACCGCTCACTGCCGGCACGCTACCGGGGAGATTCGTGCCAAGCGGTACCGCTTCACCGCGCGTACGGCGAGGCGCCGGCATGCATACGCATGGCCTACAGCGACCTCGCTTGAAGCGTGCTGTTAGCGCGACGTGTGACGTCTCGCAGACCGCTCACTGCCCGCGAGCCGTCCTCTATTTTATGTAGTCATCGTAAAATAAACTTTACTGCATTTGATTTAAAATCCTAACTTGAATGACAAGTTATTTGCCGTTTCGGAGCCGTATTGCTATAATGAACGATGTCCTTTAAGAACCTTCAATTTGGTAACCCTTTTAATTATAAATGAGACAAGCCAAAGAGAATGAGGTTTATGAACAACTAGCTGACTCGACAGACGTTGTCCTGTCAAAATTTCAATATGGTCTTGAACTCATACAAAAATCCCATAGATAAAAAGCTCTTTCGGTTTTCCTGATTATTTCAATTTTTCCGTGCAAATTTTCCAATTTTTCTTTCGATAAACACATAATTCGGACTATTACAAACATTTTAAAATAACAATAGCCAAATCTGTCCAACCGTTCAGAAGTGATGCGCTTACCAACCAACAGCATTTTTTTATTTTATAGGTGGAAGATAGACTGTCAGAGTAACAATAATAATATTTTATAGTGGTAACATTGCAACGTTCTAGAACAAAGCCATGTGACAGTCAAGTACTGTCAAAGATCCTATCTTGATCCTGTGGTTTTTATATTGTGTCCTAATAGGTTATAGGCCCAGCACGCTTTAGATGATGAAAATACAATATGTAGTGCCCTCCAGAAGCTAGTTGAAGATTATTCACTTCAGCTGTAATGTCATATTATCATTTAAAATCCTAGTTTCTAATGTTTGAACTGTATAAACTGTAGGTTTAGGTTTTATTGACTTATCAAACTGTCAATGATATGGAATTACCTCAGAGTAATGGAATTACGTATAATTTTATTTGTTTTATTTGATATCTTCTTTTTTTTTATGTTTTAGCTAACATATGGCTAATAATTTAAATTATGTTTTGTGTTGCGTAGTGTAAATTATTTTGAATACTATGATATAGAATCTTTTTTTTTTGTTCTTCTTACTGAACAGACAGCTGTGCTGCTGGGGAGTTTGTTGCACCACTTCTTCTTCCCAGCTAATGCACTAGGAAGTGGTGAAGGGTGGGCGTTTTGGGGGACTGTCTTATGTCATTTTGACGTTCGAAAAGTGCTGATTTTCAGCCTAGTTTGAATAAATGACATTTAAATTTTGTTTTTTTTTTTAATTTTTGAATTTTTATATGGTTTTTTGTTGTCAAATAATTCTAGCCGCCAAAAGTCACTTGAAGTCTGCGGATTTACAATATGTACATGGTTGTTATATTTTTTGAATAACATCCGTCCGTCCGTCCGTCTGTTTGTCAGCGGGCTGTATCTCATGAACCGTAATTGGTAGACAGTTGAAATTTCCACAGATTGTCTATTTCTATTGGCACTATGAAATCAAATTATAAAGATTATATAAAGTTAAAAAAAATTATAATGCGTTTGGTTGTGTTTGCTCGATCTTAATACAGTAAGGTGCTTCGCGTTAAATGCTTCGTGCAAATTATATTTAGTTATTAGGTAATACGGACAATATGTACCTACTTTATATTTCTTAGCTATATATCTTTCAGTACATACATACCTAGTAGGTACTTATTATTTTAATCTTTCATTTTACGTAAATAGCTCACGTCGTGAGCGGCCTACAGATTGACTTATTCATAGTTCGCCGTAGCTTCGTCTTCAAGTACTAAAAAGATTTATCTCAAGGTACTTAGAAACGGATTTCGCGGTTTACGGGGCATTTACTGTTGTGTAAATAAAACAGTGGGAATAAAAACTTGACTACAACCCATCAAACGAGTTATATACTTGTTCTGCGATAACTTGGACCATAACCCAGGTGTTTACATATGTAGACAGGTGCAGTGATTTATTGTTATTTTATGATGTTTATACTTTACTTTGTATGCTTTGTGCATACAAAGAATAAGTATCTGGGCGACCGAGCTCTGCTCTGGTGAAAATGGAGAATGCTCATTTAATAGTACAGGATAGTTCAAAATTCAAAGTCATTTATTCAAACTAGGCTGAGAATCAGCACTTTTCGAACGTCAAAATTACATAAGACAGTCCCCCAAATCACCCACCCTTCATCACTTCCTCGTGCGTTAGCTGGGAAGAATAAGTGGCGCAACAAACTCCCCAGCAGCACAGCTGTCTGTTCTGTTAGAAGAACAAAAAAAAAGATTCCATATAATAGTATTAAAAAAAAATTACATTGAAATTATTAGCCATATGTTAGCTAGCACACGCCAATATACCACACAAAATCATCTCAGGCAGAAATAAAAACTAAACGTAAACAGAACTTAATATCTAAATAAAAGCCTCCAGGCATAAAGGGTGTGCCCGCTTACATATAGTTGTAACTGGAAGTTATAAATGATAAACTAGGACCATCAAGATAAAATAAATAAAACAAACAGTTAATTACTAATAACAATAAATAATATGATCAATTGTCGAGGTCACTAGCTAACCACAGTTCATACTAATTCCATGTATAGTACATACTAATTCCATAGTGCCGTGATAGTTGGTACTTACTAATTCCATGCTGCCATGTCTGTCAATTATTGTCAAATGTCAAATAGTCTAAGGTATCATCGTATAAGCCATCTTGTTCTAAACTTTGGGCGACCGAGCTCTGCTCAGGTGAATACGGAGAAAACTAATTTTCCCAGATATGAGACCTAGTTAGATTTTTCGCCCCCGTAAACCTCTATTGCAACTTTCATCGAAATCGTTACAGCCGTTTTCGACAACGTGATTACAAATATACAGGGTGTCAGGGACACGGGAAAACTTTTACCATGGATTCAGTACATGATTCTGAAACCCTCTGCGTTGAAATAACACGTCGGTAAATTTAAAAAAATCTGCCGTTTCATAAAAAACTGCAATAGGTACCTACGCGGTAAAAATGTATGGAACAGTTTTTTTTTTTTTTAATTACCGACGAATAATTTCAACGCAGGGTTGCGCCCCCTGTCGGCGCAACCACCTGTTCAGGTTCACCGAAGAAAAACTGACAAATGTTCGCGACGATCGCGTATTCACGCGATGTTCGGTTTATAAATAGGACGTGGCCTAAGTACTTTACAAAAGAAACGTAAAAGTTTGGCGAGTTTAGAATTAATTAATACCTCTGTATTAAAATATCGTTAACTAAATTTAAAAAAAAAAAAAAAAAACGGCACTGAATTGTTATAGACGAGTGAGAAACCTCAAACGCATGATTTTTTAAACACCACTTCCTGCTGGGGTTGCGCGTTTGTCCGAAAGGGATATCGCGGCCCCGGCACACAGGCAACGGAAGGAACACGGGTGGGTTTTAGTCAGTAAAATTCTGACACACCCTCTCGCTCTGCCCAGAGCGGGAGAAGTCATTTGATGATATCCCATGTCAAAAAAAAAAAAAAGGATTTTTTAAGTTAATTATCTATGCCACCAAAAAGGAAACAAAATTATACTAGTATACTTTCTAATTCCTGTGCCATTTGTCTTCTTGATCCACACACATTTCGAAACAACACACCAAATATTTCAAGTCGGAAGGTGTGATCAGGCCATTTAAAACCCGTACATCGTTGTCCAAAGCTATTTATATCCATTAGCACCGTGGCGACTCGGTAGATACTACATAGGGTAGATACTAGAACCAACTCACAAAGCGCCGCCCGCCCGTTTAAAATCAACACCATTTAGAAAGTTAATGAAATGTTTAATGAAAACAAATGACAAGCGCAATATGAGGCCTGTTTGTCTGAATAACAGAAATCTGTGTCCGTTCGTTACTCCTAATAAAAGATTGTTAGCCTAAAATCATTGTTATTCTCCGTTTTCAAAATATATATTTGCTGAAACATTTCAGGAGATTGGATGCTATGTGTTGTTTGCATACAAAGTAGTTGTTTAGAAGAAAACCAGGCCTTAATAATAATCATCTGACTATATTAGAACGCATTCAATTTGCAATTCAATCATAGTCCATAGGCGAACCTACAACAAAAAATTATACAGCGTTACTGTTCTGTATCGAGTATATCTAACATTTTCATGACACTATACTTTGACCAAGTCCACTGTACAGCGTCTTAGGAATGCGTGGCGAGGCGGGGGGGGCAACTTTGACAAATGAAAGACGAGACGCCGTGAGCGTTGACGAATGAGCAGCCTCCACTACCCTCCTACCTAAGGCGCGATACAGTAGTTTCGGTTAAACTATAATACTACATATTTAAAAATGATATTGTTTCAATAAAACAAACGACATTTTAAAATCACAGATATTAACAGCGACTAACGATTGAACAATATTTGGTTCATATTTGTGTATTCTATCGATAATCCCTAAAGCCTGATTTACACGATGGGATTAAATTGCGTGTGGCATACCATGTACATGCAACAATAAAAGTTGCATCGTCTAAACAATGTTTAGACAAGAAAATTGCATCGTGTATATGCGGCTTAAAGCTCCATTTACATGATGTAACTTTCTAGCCTGTGGCATGCAATAAAATGTAAGCATTATTCCATACTTGCATCGTCTGATCCTTTGATCAACAATAATACTTATTACCGATGAGCACATCAAAAACGACCTGAAAATGTAATAATTTCATTAAATAGTCATTCAATAGGATTATATGAACTTAAAGAGTTGTATTAATGATTTTATAGAAAGAAAGAAAGAAAGAAAATACGTTTATTTGCGGTACACATGACGCAAGGTAAGAACAAAACACGAAAATAAACAGTTTGGGGGAAAACATGCGTCACATCCACGCAAAACGGCCATCGCTCAGCATAAAGCTGCGACCCTATGCGAGACAGAGCCCCAGCGCTGGTTTTCAGCGACAGCCGGCGTTGACGTTATGACGTCAACCGGTGCGGCAGAGAAAAAAAATAAAATGAATAAATACAATACACAAGTCCTAAATGTTAATGATGTTAATGTTTGTTAATGATTATAATTCTATAAATAAATATTTGATACTACTATCTAGTGCTATTTTTGATCGAGGTCTGAACTGTTTAAACGGTGCAACTTTTATTGTTGCTTCGAGTTATAGTATGCCACAGGCCATGAAATCGCACCGTGTAAATCCGTAGTATAGTCTCCTTTTACGGCTACCGACAGTGACATTGTAATAACATGAATTATAGGTATATGTGGGTACAACATGGTGTGAGGTGTACTTAGTGCACGTCACCCTATGTTCATGTTATGTACTAATTAATCGCTACTGAAGTGGTCGGGTAAACCTCAAATTAATTGCTTGTAGCGTGTGAACAATGGCTGTATCGGTTCAGTAAGTTTCAGGCGTTGATTACCTATACTCATAATGCCGATTTTAAAAGATATTTATAGCTTGAAAGAAGTTTATATAATAATCATAAAATAGCGACGCATTTTAATCTTCTTTACATGCATCCTAATTGCATAACACACTATCAATACAAAAGACTTTGAAGAAAATTTCTAATCCATTGCTTCACATGTTTGAAAAATCCGTCTGATATACAACGTAATGAATGATGTTGAACTGTCAAAATGAAAGGTTTTGCCATTGTAAGTGTGTTGCGCAATTACCTCGCTGCTCAGTTAACTGCACTATTTTCTTTGAAACATTATTTTGTAAATCTCAATATAATTTTCAACATAAACAATGTTATTCAAAATGTGCCTACCGACTTGCAAATCGTGGATATACTCGTAAAGTATAATTATGTATCAATTATACAAACCTTAAAAATATGTTTAAATACGTAATAATTACCTTGAACTTGGTAAACATGTCTACAAGATACACAAACTATGCGTTGGCCGTAGCATGTTCCGTCCCGTAGCCAGCTGGCTCGTAGCGATGACGTCATGGACATCGTATGAACCAAGCGTCACTGCTACGCCGGCTACATCGTAGCAACATACGTCACTAATCTGCTACGCATAAAATAAAGTATGACTCAGGTATTTCAATAATAATAAATCCGTTCCAAACCTTCAAAATGTTCATAAATATAAAGTAAAATAGTAACAAACCATCACAAAGGCCTTTCCATGTTTATAATCAAACAGTGGAATAAACTAAAAATTTAGTAAAATTATCCAAATCCTGGGGTCGGCATTAAATCAAGGCTTAACAGCTTAGTCTCGGAGGCTACTTGTTAGGCGGCAATTGGTTCCCGACGGACCAACGCGCTTTTTCATGCGGAAGTTGAGCAAATGCTACCATCTTGTAAAAAAAATTGATACGAAATTCGTTACGTAGGATTTTTTTTTTGTAAATGCTTGTGCTAAATTATTTTTTTTATCGATTGATTTTGCTGAAGTTATTTTTTTTATCTATCCATTTACGTTCAGTTCTGAAGGTGAAACTTCAAAATAATCGATCTAACATTTTTAATCACAGCTTACTTTAATAAAATGAACTTACATTACCTGTCTATCTCTAAAAAGCCTTAAGTACAAGGGTAGCGAAGTCGAGCTTTTATTGTTAAAAGTGTAAATACACAAAGCATTTCTTTCCACTTTAAAATTTAACAGGATGTAAAGAGATATTTTCTGTTGATAGAAGATGACCTTCGCAGCGCCATCGAGCGCGAACGGGTAAGCGTTTAAGGCGCTTTGTAGAGCAAAAAAACTCCGAGAGCTGCCTGCTTCAGTATTTATTATAAAGACTGAAACTTTTTAGTATTCAAAACTCTTTGATAGCCTGTTAGTTAAGATGACACCACTGAATAAAAGTTTGGACGTATAACTTTGTTCTGTCGACAAAAGAGATAATACTTACATATGAAGTTCGTTAATTTATACTAACACCGCTTTCTAGTTTGAGAATTTTAAGTCGGGAAATTATCAAATTCTTCGTTAGCATTTCATAGGATTTTAGGCACGTTATGGCGCCCTTTAAATGAAACTCAATCCAGTTATAATAGATGTGTATTTGTACAACACAGCACAGTATCCAAGCGACAGCGGAAGATTATATCTTTACACGAACACAGGTTATCAAACTTGATAATTACAGGTTATACAGAGTTTCGTAATAATACTGAGCTAATATCTTTTTACATTCAGATTCAAAAATCCTCTCTTCTTTTATGAACCATAGACCATAGTGTTGTCAGGTTATACCTAACAAAAAAAAAATTGGATTCTAGGTACCTACAATCGCTAATGATAAATACGCCGCGTTATAAAAAACTACCTTCGCCTCGCGGTTACATCCGCATAAGTTTCGATCCCAATATCGGGTTTAAATCAATCCTATATCCTAACCCAGGTCATGACCTAGGTTAGGATCTAGGATAGACCTTGGTCTACTCATGAGCCAAATTTCATCCAAGTCTGTTTACTCGTTTTAGAGTGAAAGCGTAACAAACAAACTCACTTTCGCATTTATAATATTAGTTAGGATTAGGATAAGAATCTTAGAACGATGACACATTTTCCCGAAATAAATCGTTTCTTTGCGTAAACGTAAAAAGAATGTAAAAAGCATAAAACTCAGCGACCCAAGTAAACAGGTCTAACATAATCTTAGATATAAATGTAACCTGAATGAATTTTCAACATCCGGACAAACCTATTGAGGTTTTTGTGATGTTTCTGTTTATATTTTATTTTATTCCTTAAAAAAAATAAAAAGTTGTATATTCAATCACTTTTATATTTATTTAGCCCTTTAGTTGATCAGATCTTTATCGTAACCTTATTTCTTACTTTCTTATTTCAGTTTAAGAAACCGCGTATTTAAAAAGATTTCCAAAATATATACAATATAGTTTGTGATTCCTATAATATGTACCAAATTCCTATAATATATTATTAATTTCAAAGGGTCATAAATGAAATAAATAAATAAATTTCTTTCTGCATTTTCGTTTGTGCACCGAACCGTTTGTCGAATGCTATGAGATGACAAGTATTTATTAGTACCTGTAATTAGTACGTACATAAATGGTTTATAATAAGGCCCGGGCTCCACCAAAGCAGAGATGTGCGGAAATGTCCGAAGCGCGGACGAGAAGACATGTTTTTCAGCTACTGTGTATCCACCGAAGCTGTGCGGAGATGTGTACTGGCTAGACTGGCGTGGAGATGTGTGCTGATTAGACTGGAACTGAGCTGAGCTGCGTGTGGCTGGTGGGTTGTGCGATGCGGGGGCAACTAGCACGCCATTCACATTTCTTGTCGTCTCCGGTGCGCGCCGTCGCCAGCTTGCGAGGCACAGCACACATCTCCGCTTTGCACCGCCGCCTAGCTCAATCTCGGCGAGGCACAGCTCACATCTCCGCTTCGATCGCGTCATACAAATATGTTACATCTCCGCTCAGTGGTATCCATGTAGCTGAGTGAAGACGAGATGTGTGAATTATGTAATTCTATTTTATTGTTTAAATACATCTTATACACAGTTTATAACTAATGTGGCTATTATCGTACGCAATGAAATTGTAAATGTTAGTTTTTGTTCCAATAAAGAATTATTAATTATTATTATTATTATTATTATTATCTCTCCTTTAGTCTCAGTTTTGATGGAGTATGGAGTCTAAGACAAGAGGGCCTAAGACTGGACTAAAAGTTACCATTGCACACAATACAGGCGATGATATTTTAATATTTACACGGATAAAGTACCACGTCGTGATATATACGTGAAAAGGTTCAGTGAAAGTGAGCCGGGATTCAATCAGCGGTCACTTTAATTCATCTGTCCCAGTTAATTTGATCTCCTGAATCCGGTGGGATTGGACGCGCCATACGGCTTACCTACGGTTTAGCGTTATTTACGACACCCAATCCTATAATTAAATTAAATAGAATTTGTTCATTTTCAGAGCTTTGTACTGCGAGACTTTGTTCATACTCGAATTTATTTTTAATTTAGACTTTCACTTAAAATAACATGCCTAGGTACGTAATTTTAAGAGTAATCCACAATAAAATATTTACGATTGCTTCAATCAAACCGTCAATAAATCCACATGCTTAATCACTCATGAATTTCTCCTAAAACATAATTACCTAACTTTGCAATATACTCGAGCAATACCTCTAATAAAGTAGCTTTATGAGCGAATCAAGACCCCAATTCTCAAACGAATACGCTGTTATTTAACCTATCTGAAGATTATCTGAACAATTACAAACACACAAACAGATTACGCTAAGCCGCGGTGACACTTAACTCAGCAATACTCGACAACCTGCCGGCTGCCGGGAATAACATTAAAATCGAAATAGGTGAAGCGTAATCCGCGAATACGACGCTCGAGCAGACTTGAGCGGCTCAATTATCGAATCAAAACCCGCATATTGTAGATGGGGGCACGAAGACGTACCGCACGCTGACAGCGCGACGATTACCGGCGAATCTAGGATTTCACTTACGTGGTTTAAGATAGATCGGGCAGAATATGGTTATTAGTGGTAAATTAACTATGAAATGATTTGTACAAACGATGAAATGAATTCGAAATCTTTGCTCTGAAATTAGTAAAGGCGCTTTTCGTGGCTGTCTGTGTGACTGTGATGTTCTTCTTAACTACGCAACGGATTTCGATGAGATTTTCACCATCATTTAGAGAGTTTATTTTACTAGGTTTATGTGTATAATCCATTAATATTAATCTTATATATAATAAACAAATCTCAATGGTTTCTCAAGTCGTAAAAACGTGCAAAGCAGGACCGGGTTGCTAGTTACTAATTAGTAAAAGAAGAAAGTAAGAAATTTCTCAGTAGTTCTAGATTTGTGCCGGATTAATGGCAATAGGCTCACCCCCTATAACATGGGGCTTAAACATGACTGGTGAAATAAGGGTTTAGTAAACACCCCTGCATACCCTCGGGGATACTGGCGTGATGTTGTGAGAACATCTGGTCCTTGGGTACGTCTTAGCAGACGAATCTGCTCTAAGCTGAGTGCGAAGTACAATGCAAATGTGTGCAGCCGCGTTGAATCGATAGTCACCTTGACACTCATTTTGAAGCCACCTTGAGCACTTGAACGCTTGAGCACTTAGAACTACCTGCGCGCTTTAGATAAGAAGTCTGGTACCCGAGGGACTTTAATTGATGGACATTTATTTATTGCTTGATTTAATTACCGCAGTTTTTCTTTATAATGTGATTGATTAATTAATTTCATTTCTAAATTGCGTTCAAATAGACTTGTAAGGTATGCAAAACTAATTTCTGATTAACGTATTCAAGTTCGTAAAATTACGCTTTAGCTGATTAGGTAAGTAGTTTACCTTAGCTATAAGATACGGTGGGGTCCTAATACCTTATCATGAAAGAAAAGAAATGCGTATATATTAGTAAATATGTCAAGGTTAGCTACGCATTCTGCACATCAAACTATATTACTGGGAAATGACTTTTAAGTTTGGTGTGAAAAATCGCTGTTTACGGCAGCGCGCTACATTGCACGCAAAACATTGCGCTTATGTGTGCATGCAACAGTACAGCCGTTCGATTCTGTAAAAATATCACCGTGAAACTTAGGTGAAGTGAGCGTGAAGTGAGCTGTCAATAGTGCTAATCCCTAGCATCCTGCCGGTCGATTCTGTGGCAGTGACAGCTCACTTCACGCTCACTTCACCTAAGCTTCACGTTAATATTTTTACAGAATCGACCGACAGGAGTTGTAGGGGTATTTACAATGATGACGGGGAGAACAAGTGACTCTCGGCTTCGTTAAGCGTCTTTGAGACTGTCCTTTATACTGAAAGTGGGTAACGCTGCAAAATAACTGTCAAATATTTCGCTGTCTTGATTTTTCTTGCAAAATTACTGTATGGAAATATGAAATATGGCTGACTAGTGAACTAAAATTTTGATTATGCAATGCAATCATTTTAATATCGTAACACTGAATTATTAGTTTTAGATGTAAAAAGTATTTGGAAACTTTCCAAATGCATTTTGTACACCTTAAATGGTTACAACGTCAAATTCAGTGTTATACTTGCAATTAATTATTAATATTCTAGTTCACTAGTTAGCCATATTTTTTATTTCCATACAGTAATATTGCCAAATTAATCAAAACAGCGAAATATTTGACGGTTATTTTGCAACATTGCCCACTTTCAGTATAACTAATAAACGATCTTAACACAAGTTATGATGAAGAAGTTATTTAA
Organism: Agrochola lota; assembly: GCA_947364205.1. Taxonomy (NCBI): domain Eukaryota; kingdom Metazoa; phylum Arthropoda; class Insecta; order Lepidoptera; family Noctuidae; genus Agrochola; species Agrochola lota. Next base: position 9,331,517 of record OX376241.1, read on the forward strand.
ACGGAATAATATGGACAGATAGCGAATAAATGGTAAACAACAGGCAGTTTAAAAAAAAAGTCGCTCTAACAACACAGTCGCTTCGTTAATAAAACCCTTGTGCGCTCTACGATGACTGAGCTGTCGACCGACGTAGAATGGTCTGTCCGATGTGGACACAACAAAACATTGACCCGGTATCGATGGTCTACCTCAGTTTAAAAACGACGGTTAGCTGAACGCCTGCCAAGCCACGCGTGCACGCCAAGCCACGCATGATAAAAAAGAGTAATATGTAACTTTGCACTTTCCTTCCATGTAGCCGCAGTTCGGAATTACTCTTTGAAAGTCCTTAAGAGTCGTTTTTTGGCTACATTCGCTTTATAATCCATAGCTACCAAGTTAGGAAGTATGGTTCACCGAGACTGAAGGTAAAAGCATTGACGCCAAAGATCTAAGCTACGAACCGTGTGCGTCTCATACGAACCGTAAACGGTAGCGTTTTTGTTATCTCGTATGACGAGCCACACAAAGGTGACACGACCCACATCCATAGCTTTATCTCGTAAATCCTTTTATAAGAAACCGACATACCCGTCGCAGCAAAATATTCTTTTTGGCTCATTTTGGTTGACAACATCGACAATCTCTAAGAGGATGCAGATTCCAAGTTTATGTTTAACTTAAATAATTACCAAAATGTGACTTACTAACTATGTGTAAACAACTTCAATTAATATTCCACATGACAGAACCTCCACAATTTTATTTCTGGAAAAATTATGCCTCTTATACTATAAAAACTAGGATACACAAACTAAATTGAGACAGGTAGGTAATAGCAATCAAGCGAATCAGTAGATATCGTACGTCCTCCTTCACACATACACGAACAAAAAGTCTACATGACAAATAGAGCCTCCACAGAATCCACAGATACATAATACAATCATCCATAGATCACCTATTCATGGCACAGAGGCGGTCGCTAGCTGGACCAGAATAACAAAATGAATCCTGCCACAAGTCCCGTGCACCGTCCTTTATCGAATTGACCTTCGATTTGTTCAATTGAAACGTAAAATCGGGAACGCGGTGTTCGAAAAAGAATGTGACAAATCTAGCTTCTATATACCACCCATATCTTCAATAGGTAATGTTTATATTTGATGCTGTAACAGGCCTCTAGTATAAGCAATATTATAATCTATTAACACATTCGATAAATCAATGTTTTCCCACGGGTTTCTCCTCTTCTCCTCGAGAAAGTTTACTCATCACATTTCAATAAAAAAAAACACGTTTCCAATCCGTACTAGGCAATATAAAGTTAACTATCGAGCAAAATTGCTCGCTTCCGCATCACAAGGGGACGCTTGAATTACAATTTGACAGAAAACATCCCATTCAATTGGTCTGACACTATCAAAAAATTCCTCCTTTATCGTTAATATCGTAAAACACGTCTTAACATAACAAATTGTCGTATCAGTGCGATGTCAGTACATTGTGTGATTCGAAGGAAAAAGCGACAAACAAAGTAATATCGCAAACATTAACCCTGAAAGTGTGTTGGCCTTGTGCCAAGAGCTCGGGGGTTGCTAAGCTACTTAAGTAGACGCTTCTTTTTTAAATTATTTTTGAGTATTGTTCGGTTTATTCAATAGTGTAAATTGGTTCGTGAAAAGAATTAGCACCTGAATTTCGCTTCTGTTTATTTTTCTATTAATAGAACTTTAAAGTTGTAATCCTAACTAATATTTATAAATGCGAAAGTGAGTTTGGTTGTTTTTGTTACGCTTTCACGCTAAAACGTCTGGACGGATTTGGATGAAATTTGGCACATGGGTAGACCATGATTTGGGTTAGGATACAGGCTACTTTTTATCGTGGATCGCAGACATAGTCGCGAGCAACAGATAGTATCTTATAAGTTTTATGACAAGGAGTATTTATTTTTATTTTTTGGGACACAATCTCCGAATACTTGGTCAATCTCCTTTCGTTTAGCATTTATATATGTATGATTTTTTATTCTTTGGCTGGAAAAAAAATCAATTCATTTTGGAATTTTGTTATGATTACAAGGTTCTGAACCATCTGAACATCTTATCCAACCTCCATTTAGGTAAGTTAATGATTAATTATATTAATACGTGAAGCAAAAACTTTGTACCCCTTTTTACGAAAATTACGCGGACGGAGGAGTATGAAATTTGGCACAGTTAAAGTTTATATGGAGAAGGAGTGCAGAAAGCTAATATTTTTATATAATATACATTAGAAATAAATTAAATTAATAAAAAAAACATTACACACACTACCATGCGTTTGACACAAGATGGCTACCTTAGAATCATGACATTTAAATTAATTTATGGTCGAATTTCGATCTCTGGGCGACCACTAGTTCATATTATACTGTAGAATGACCTTATCTTATCTTGATGAACTTATCCATTTTTTTATTGAAGTATTATGTAGAATTGAGATTAAACAAGTGAACGACTACTTAAATATAGGTACGTCATGGAAATTAGCGTTCTCTACTGAAACTTCTAAGTTTTTATGTGTTTTATTTCCTCTGTCAGTATAAAATGAAACGCTCGTAAAAATCGAATCAAATCTACAGGAAAAGAAAAATAGGATTTAATGAAAAACAAATGAATACGATGGAAGACAAAAGGACGTAAATTAACATTATGTATTTCCTGATTATGGTTAACGAAGTGTAGCTATAAAATAACACTACAACATAATATAGATTTCCTTTGGCCACAAGACAACCGCCAATTTGCATTAAAAAAATACGTCGGTATAGAATATCTCGATGTTATTTCCTTAAATTAATAAACAGGATTTGTTTTTGTGTTCAAAATAATCAACGTCTTGTGTTTTATAGTGACTTGAGCATTCATGGTTAAGTAATATATGATATATTACAAAATCTCTAATATTTATAAAATATAACAACTGAATCTATAATTTTATTTGATATAATGATCAGTTAATATAATAAATGATTGATATAATTTTAAAATAACGAATTTTTATAAGCATAACATAAATTGAATATAAAATCGTCTCAAAAGACATAAAACCGATTTAGTCTAATATGATAAAAATTGTGTTTTTTTTTTTGTAATTTCTTTCATAGTTCTGAGTAGATATACCTCGTAACTGATTACCACGTACCAAGATCTCCACCTACCACCTGCTTAATGGTCACTGTTCTAACCTAACCTAACCCAAATGATTCACCCACAATAGAGGGGATCTGGCGCTCGGCGGCCGCTGCCGCGGCACGCTCACTCGCCTTCACGCGTTAAGGGTCACTGTTCTAACCTAACCTAACCCAAATGATTCACCTACAATAGAGGGGATCTGGCGCTCGGCGGCCACTCCCGCTGCCGCGGCACGCTCGCTCGCCTTCACGCGTTAATGGTCACTGTTCTAACCTAACCTAACCCAAATGATTCACTACATTAGAGGGGATCTGGCGCTCGGCGGCCGCTCCCGCCTTAGCCTTCTAACCTAACCTATCCGAGTCGGATTGCTGTGAATTGGGGTGTTAACCATAATGATGGTATCAATATATATTTTAAACGAAAGATCTAATTATTTTCGATTAAATAAACGTTATAACCAATAACGTTATACGAAATAATTTTTAGAGTATATAAATGTTTTATGTAAAGAAATTATATCAACAGTTGGTATATCTCACGTTTTACATCTTGTGAACGTTATTGAAATGAAAATATACCAAATAACTTTATATGATATGAGACGCACCCAGCATTCATTTGTAACAGAATATCGAGCATTCGCCGTTTTTAAATTTGGTAAACTGAACAACGAACAGAGCCAAGCAAGAGCCAAACATCGCTACGAACATTTTCACGATCATTCTAGCGAACGGTCTAGTCGATGCTCTAGGCATAGAGGGACAGTGGCGGAATAATGACAGATTTTTTTGTCCTTTCGCTAGAATGCTCGCTGGAACGCTCGCAAGAATGCTCGCTAAAACGCTTCCGTTTATTATTCTGTAATGTAACATTCGCTAGAATGCTCATTACAAGTGAATGCTCAAGTTTATCAGCACCTTAATGCGGTGTGAGAATACGAAAGTTCAATCTGCTGTAAAAGTGTGGTATCTTACGCAATACGAGCCGTCAAGTGTCAATGGTTATATGACTAAACTACCCACATTTTTACACACGCTACTAAGGTTTCTCACAAACGTAGATATTGTCACGACTGTTTGTCAACGTAGGAACATACCTGTACTTAAAATAATTATATACAACAAGCGGACCTGTCAGATGTTGTCCTGTCCGAACAGTGCCTCGTACCGGATCCTATTGTATTTTCAAACCATCCAGGGACTCAACACACGACACACACGACACGACATGGTTGGCGCAGTGGCTGAGCGGTCGACTGCTGCGCAACGAGTCGCGGGTTCGATCCTGGCACGGAACAAATATTTGTATGATCTGCAAGTAGTTGTTCCGGGTCTGGGTGTTAGTGTATGTGAGTTTCTATGTTTGTAAACGCACCCACGATACAAGAAGAAATTCTTAGTGTGGGGCAAATTTTAAAAAAAAAAGAAAAGAAAGAAATATGCACACAAAATTTCATCCAAATCGGTCCAGCCGTTTAGGAGGATTTAGGTCACAAACACACGTACAGAAGAATTATATATATAAAGATTCACAGAGTTTTAGTACCAAGTAAGCACAGTTATCTAAAACTAGCCATATCCCCAAGTTTGTCTGGCCGTTCTTATGGTGGGGAACCAGAAAAACAGCGCATTTTTATTTATTTATAAGCATAATCGAAGAGACTACCTGCCTAACCAGGATTGATCATTTATACTTTTCCAAATAAAGATATACCTACGAGTATCTTGAAAATATACGAATACCTATGACCTATTTAGCATGCATGGCAAGAGCGGGCCATTGCCCTTTCCCAAACATCTCTTAGTAGGAGCCCGAACGATAAACTAAGTACCGCTTTTCATTTGTAAAAAAAAATGAGGATCAGGTCAAAGGTCGATTGAGGATGTTAACGGGCTTTGTTCCCGTTTTTTTAATGAAGAATGTCAATACCAAAATGTACGTGGGTCAATGACCGCTATAGCCACGCTAAAATGCAACAACTATAGTCAAGTTCAAGTCCAGTAACCATGTGAGCAAACAACCTATTACCGAGATATCCCCACAGAACACAACGCACACTTTATCTTACTATCCGTAATTCCAAGGTTGCTACCGACGCTATTTTATAGCAACTCATCAACATGCGTGGCGCGGGGCTCGCTGTAAACGATGTGGCTTCGCGTCTCCGTGAAGTGATATGATGACAAGCGCTTGAATACTAAGTACCAGTCATTGTAGAGACTGCGGGTTGTAGAATGTAACAGTAATTTAAAGCAGGCGTCACAAGTTTTTAGGGTAGGAAATATGTTAGAACGAAAGGAATTTGTTCTAGTGTGTGAGACATGTTTCAGGAAATATACCAACTTGTTGCTCTTTTTTTTTAGAATAAAAGTAGCAATGAAATCTGCGCTTATAAATCGAAGGAGGAAAAAACGTTTACTGAGGTAAAGTGACTGAAGGATTGTGTGCCTTCCTGTCTGCTTATCAAAACATATTACGATTCTACAACATTCAATTTTGTGTAGCAAATATTCTGGGAAAACGATCAGTTTAGTACGTACCTATAATAGAAATCACAGAATATTATGGTTAAAAAAGGAAACTAAGAAATAATCTACAACTGCATTGATATCTCTTAAACGACTACTTTGTTTCCTTATATTCGCGCGTTGCCACGTCAAGCGCCAAACGCAGTGTGAGCCACACCGCCCGACAACCCCACTTATATAGGATTACTGCTCGGTGCACCTCGGCTAGGATAGTTATCAGCGCGATAAGGTGCTGCGAACAATCGCAGCAAAGGTGACCTTGGAATACTCGTCCTCGTCCTTTTTGTACCCACTGCCTCCAGAAAGACCACATGAATACATAGGGAGTTTGACATACTTAGGGTTCTATTTTCTTTCCTTATATTCATTATGTAAAAGCCCATACATAGGTACTTACACTATATATTACATTTTTGCACAAAGTTGTGAAGCTACACTGCAGAGTAAGGTAATTTTTCTCCGAGTAAAAATGCTGTAAAACTTTCCCTCCGTTAAAGATACATCCCTTGCAAAATTTCATTTTAGTGGGTTCAGCTGTTTAGGAAAGACGTTGATAAATGAGTTAGTAAGTCACCCTGAAATTAGTCTGTCCTACATATACATTTATGAATAAAAAAGAAAATGTTATTTTAGAACGTTTGATGTATCGCGTTTCAATCTTGGGGACTGCTTGAATTTTTAGAGTATCTGCTCATGTTACTAAGTACTGTAAACGTGAAGCATCCTTTGTAAACTCTATACACAGGATATTTAATTGCCTCAAGCGTGACTTTGTGGAAATCCATTATAAAATACAATAGACGACGTATATTTAGTAACCTAATCCGCTTAACTGTTCTTAAAGAATCCTGTAAGAAATTGACACGTGTTTCACGCCTCATTATCAAGGGAACATTAGCCTGACCATAGTCAGGCTAATGTTCCCACTGTTAGGGCTCACTCAGACCTTCTGTCTATTAGATCAGGGTGCTGCAATCCTCGGGAGGTTCCTGTTCCGCAGAAGGCGGGAGGAAACGCCCGGGTGTCACCACTGTGTGGATCGCCCGGAGGACACGGTGGAGCATACGGCGGAGGTCTGCCCGTCTTGGGCGGCGATCACTCGCGTCCGGCCCTGGTTCAGGCCATGGTTCGGCAGAGTGCATGGGAGGCCGTCACCTCCTTCTGCGGAGCAGTTATGTTCGCAAAGGAGGAGGTGGAGCGCACGAGGGAGATGCAAGCTGCACGCCCTCGCGGCCCTAGTCGCCGCAGGAGACGCCCCGGGCGTCGGGAGTCACGAGCCGACTTCCGGCCACCGTAGGCGCGGGTTTGCGGACGGTGAGCAATGGGCAGCTTGCCGTCCGATAAGGACCAGGCCCGTGTCGACGGCGCCTTGTGTTCCACGCGCGCCTCAAAGAGATGTCAGCATCAACTGACGGGGTCGAAAGACCAGTGCCTGCTTGAGTTGCGGGTTTGTCCGAAAGGGATATCGCGGCCCCGGCACACAGGCAACGGAACGAACACGGGTGGGTTTTAGTCAGTAAAAGTCTGACACACCCTCTCGCTCTGCCCAGAGCGGGAGAAGTCATTTAATGATTACACATCCACAAAAAAAAAAAAAGGGTGCTGCAATCCATCACGCCGTCCAACTCGGGTTGCTGGATGCTATATCACGTCTTCGAATAGAGATCTTATTCATAGAATAATGTAAAGCAAAAACAAGGCAAGGTCATCAGTAAAAGGCACCTATTCGTTTGTGAAATGAAACCGGCAAATGTGGCCTTGCTTCCTCGAACGATCGATCTAGATGGAGCAAATAGAATAGAATAATCCAATCTTCCCACAGTCAGTAAAAACTCGTTTTAAATTCAATTGTATTAACCGAAAACGATCCAATTTCTTTACGTTCCACGTCCAATTGAAGTGTGATTCTCGTAAGCTGGTTATTTTCAATCTGCTCAATACTGTGCGTGCTCTCCGAAGGAATCCACAGATTACCACGGCTCAGCATCGTAAATCGGTTTACTACAACCCGAATCAGGGTATCACGAATCCAATAAAACGACTTACCTTTACCATTTAACTGTCGATACAATTTTCGCTATCGTTGTCGACGGACTATAAGATAAAAAGTACCTACTACCTACCTACAAGCTATTCTTCTTTTTTACGTTTCGAGAATACATCTATAGATGTATACCATAAACATGCCTACTAAATGTTCACGATTTATTTATGGGATCAAATGAATCCGAGATACACCTAGTTTACCACCTAGTTCGGATGCAGATAGTCCCTAACTTTGTATTATTATTATTACATACTTTAAGCCATTATGGGTATTTAGTGTGTATTGTCATTATTGAATTTTGTAATACGTGTTCTTATTTTGGTGAATAAATTAAATTATTATTTATTTATTTATTTATTATATTACCAGAACACCAGCGAAATTTCGCAGATTTATATATATTTTTTTAAATTTTAGTTTCATAATCTGTCTAGGCCTAGGAGCTATCCGAATATTCAAAAATATGTATTTAGCCTGGGTCTTAAGAGGGAGACGTGAAAATGGAGTCGCTGTTATTTGGCCCAGAAGGTGACCACATTTAAAGCTCTGTCTTCTTGGCTATCACAGGTCATACGACATGACTAAAAATAAAATCTTAATGAGGTGGCTGAGACAAGGTGTAAGAAATGTAAGACATCCAGCAGCTATGATGAAGAAGATGAACTGACGACTTCAAATAAGTTGTGACTAACACTTGATTTTAACACAGGACCGTTATCTTATCTGACCGTGATGGCCGAAAAAGAGGTGTTCTAAGCCCAGCAAAAGGTTGGAAGAACTTGAATATTACGACCGTTGCGTGAACACCCACTACAGAACAAAAGCTACAATGGACAGTTGCGCCTTGTGGGCGAATTATTATACAGTTATACCCACGCTCAACAATAGGTTAGACCTTCTCATAATAATAATAATATTACTATTTATACAAAGGATGTTCCAGTAATCCTCTTGACAGCACAATAAACTGTAATGGAAGGCCAAAAGGCAGAGGTCAGACACAAAAAAAATACTTTCTCCAATGGTTCATTCGATGAAAGGGCGAACGATTAAATTAATTAAGTCTTGCTATTTTAAGTAATTCTCTCGCATTTAATCCGGCATTCTCGCATTTTGCCATTAGTTAGGGTAATATTAATGGACGCTCGCAGTGCGCTAAAGTAAACACAGTAAACTACATTAACTTTTCCAAACTGGCCATGTTTAAATTAACGTTTCGATTTTAACAGTAATTGTGTGAAGCGATTGAGCTCTAAAAATACCGATACCATTTAAAATAAGTAATTGGTTTATTTTCAACAGTTTTTCAATTAAGGCAATCGAAATCTTCCAAGTTGCGACTCGAAACTGTGTTCCCAGAAACAAATTTCTTTTTGTTAAATTCTCAAAACACGTTGATGCGTTCACAGGCTTCAGCCTGTGCATTTGAGATCTCAGTTTCTGTGCATCTAAGGTGTGAAACCTCAGATGCACAGAAACTGAGACCTGTTATTTGTATTTGTACTACCAACTCAGGAAGCCATACAATACAAAGGCCTATTTGTTCCGTCTGGAATTGGACCCAACGACCCGTAGCTAACACAGAAGCCATTCACTCACAGTCACTATCCCCATGGTACTATCAATAATTCAGACGAATACTATTCGTCAATTCGGTCGTTAAACTTCGTCGGTTCGGTTTCGAGAACACACTCCGATTCAGGTTTCGAAAACACATCGGTCCAACCTACGGATAAACGGGCTGGACCGATGTCTAGCAATGTGTAGCAGTATGTAACTGATTTACATCCGTCACCTCACACTTAGGTCTAGTTGAAAACCAGCGTCAGGCACTAGTTGTCTGGCATTTTTGCACACTTTCCTGCTAGTATCATAAAACGCAATTTACACTTTTTATTTGTTTTCTTTCTTTTTTAATTCGATTTTTGTTTGTAGTACAATATGTTGTGTTGTGTGCCTTTTGTGTGCGTGTCTGTGCTAAATAAATGTATTTTCTTTCTTTCTTCTTTCTTTCTTCTATGTGTTTTCGAAATCTGAATCTATTGGCGTACCAATGTTTTATTCGTCCTTAAATATGCGTCCCAGTGTCACACCATCCTCTATACCTCTAGGTACATACCTACCATTAACTCGTACTTCTTTGTAAATCAAAAAAAAAATGAAGGCCCACATAGCTAGTGTACATAAAACACCACTAATATCCGCTAAGATTTAACCAACGAAGATAAACTATCCAAAACGTGCACAAGATCAACTCCAGCACCAACTCTACGTAAAATGTATGTGTAATATTTCCTCAAATTGAAATTCTCAGTTTGTTCGTGGTTCGTGTGCCAGTGAGAGCGAAATATATCGCTATATATCCTGGGTGGGGCGAGCAGGCGAGCTTAAAAGATTTTAGTAATAAGTATCAGTCTGCGACCTCGCCTCTGCCCGTCCTATCTCACACCGCAGCTTTGTTTTACAATTTGCTGTATTTCGCAAACTGTCTCGTGTAATTACGTTTTTTTGTTTTGGTTGTAGTCTTTTTTGTCGGTGTATTTATTTAGGAACAAATGTTGTAATGTTTCCTGTTACTTTGGGTGTAGAAAAATTTAAGTAATTCGCTGCATTATCTGATCAAGTTTTAACAATTCAGGGCAAAAGGTTATCGGAAACACCCGGCTGGAACCCAATTAAAAATACATCTATTTGATCTACAAAACGAAGGCTTACGTTATTTAACATAATAAAAGCGCTATGATTCTTTCCTCTTTAATTAAAACACGTCCAATGAAAACGTTAAAAGACGTCGAATTAGCACTGCAGACAAAGACTAACTAATAGAAAAATAATGAAAATAAAACAGAGTACAGAAGTGCTAAGCTTCCCCGCACGGCTCCGAGCACGGTAGCCAATCTAAAATGCAGATACAATCTGCGGAACTCAATACTAACCGCACACGACGACTCGCTTAGTAATTACCTACTATTATTGTAGTTCGGGGAGGATTCGTGGTTCGTGGCTAATGGCTACCGAGGTCGGTCGATCTGCGGTTGAGTTGAGCTTGATGGGATCATGTGTTGGATGGGTAGGCGAGTGTTCGTTCCGATCAGAAGAGTCTGAATGGTCTGAAAATAGGGATGTTGACAAAGAAAAAGAAAACTACTTAGTCCGTCAGTCAGATTATAAAAAAATATTTGACGCGTATCTTTTGCTTTATCATACTAATAAAAAATGGTTTAGATTAAACGCATTAAAGTTTGGGAGTGGGAGCTCGCTACGTCACAAGTCAGTATAAAATCTACCGGGAAGTGACATCATGCTACATTTTAACTCAATGTTTTGCCGTAATCTTCTGATTACATTAAAAAAAGAACGTGTCCTATATTTTTTAATAACCTACCTGACGGACAAAAAGAAATGTTTTGTCAACAACCCTATTTGTAATTTCTACTTTACTGTAACAGGCAGCAGCTGCTCCATAATTTAGCTGCAGATGACAGACGGAAGTGGTTCCAGTCTGTATTGATATTCAGTTTTATGTATTTCATCTGATCAAACCACTATAAAGTTGGAAAAAAGTGATACTGATGATGGTAACAGTCATTAACTGGTCACCCGGTCAAAAACTGGATAAAAGTGTAAATTCAAGTGGGAGTTCGATTCCTAAAACAATAAAAAAAATTAGGTGCTTGTTGTTAGGTTATGTTTACGACACCCAATTACATGATACATGGACGATATATTCCAAAGACAATAGTGAACCTTTATATTTTTACCAGGCATAAGGTATTCTCATATACGTTACGGTACAAGAATAGAACAAGAACCAAACTTCTAAGTTTTATGCTCACATTGAAGATGTTACATAAAAATAATAATTCCGAGTTAGAGGGCAGCGCTAAACGCTTTCCCGGTATGTATAGGTACCGAAACTAATTCCAAGAAAGTTTTTTAATCTGTAACTTGCGGCACATCCGTACATTGGACGAAGTGTTCTCCGTTTCCACATAAAACTACCCCTCACTGGGTCAACTCGATTAGAGTTAATATCCAACTTAATACTCACAGATAGGAGGTATAATTACGTTGCTTTCACGCATTAAGCACGTTCTATGCTTAACTTAAACGCGACATTTAAAGTTAAGCGCTTTGTGTGTGGCTGAATCAATTCACCTTACGCTGATGTCTCGAGGCAAAAGAGAGACACAGTACTGTAAATACAGAAATGACAGTCTAAATATTATGTAGAACTTAAACGAGGTAAAAAGAGTATGTAATGATTGTAGCAGCTGGCGTTCTGTAGTTCCTGCCTACCCCCTTGGTAAGAAGGCCTGAGTATATGTATATTATATAGTTTCAGAATATATGTATTTTTCAGATTATGAACATGAAAATCCGGCACACTTATGCGTAGCTCGTTTGTACTTTAAGCACCCAATAACCCGCTAAAAGATTTTTAGTGTATGAAAAGTGAAAAGCGGAGTAAAAGGTTCAGTAGAATATGATACGAAATATTTTTTGCTACACTATATTACAACACTTACGGTTTACTCTTAACACTTTTACTGCGGTATGAGTGCGGCTCTCTTTGAAAATCGTGAATTCTAAGTCGATCTCGACCACAACTGTTCCGCCGAATTAAAAAAGTCATAGCTTCGTCACAAATCTAGGGATGCCAAACTTAAGGATTTTCCACCGAGGAAGTCTAAGAATTAGATAGTCTACCGAGGAATATTCTGGCCTGTTGCATGTCAATTTGAAATTCGAACATATTCTTTCCAGCCTGTCCAATTTTACAAAGAGAAAAGATGAAGTTATGAATTAATGTTAATAAGCGCTAGTCCTTGATTAAGTGCAGTCAAATTGCAAGAAGTCTTACAAGGAGTTCAAGCTAAGAACGGATACTGATAAAAACCTCCGTGGCGTAGTAGTGGTGTAACCAATGTACCTGACCCCCACAATTGAGGTCATGTGTACAGTCTTAACGCGAGAGTAACTCCAACTCTCTGGCGACGCGCCAGGCAGCGCTTTGTCATTTGTACGCAGATCCAGCGAGCATTTAGGACACTACAAAAGCTTAAGAAGTATTAATTTCAGAATGTGTCTCATGGAAGCCCGAATTTTTTAGATTTTGTTTCGCTTTTTCTTGGCCTTTTAACGATATAACGTTGCCGTTTTCTGCATCTAATGTGCGGTAGCGGTGAATTTAATCTCTGAATTTGCTCAAACTGAATTTAAAGTGACTAAATGCTATTCGGAGGGTCCTACTGCCGTGACCGTGTTTTTTCATGTCAGTTATCCGTCTGAAACCTGGTAAGCCTTTTGACCTTTAGGATATACCGTATATAACCCATTAATTGGGCTGCAAAGGTCAATTGGCCAGTAGCTCCATAAAAAAAACACTGTTATTAAACCGCGTCCTGTTAGTATGTAACCCGAGTCCCGAACTCCCGACCCCAGCACATTCAACTGACGATAATCTAATTATAAATACAAATAAGTTACACAAACTGTATCTTCCCGGAATTAGGAGATAGGAATCAACAGTATCGTGAAAATTTATTATCTTTAAAATTACATTATGTCTGTAGCGGAAGGCTACCGTTACACTTGAGTTAGACGCTTTTATTATTTTAATGGGCGTAGTTAAGCAGTTATGGGATAACGGAAGAAAGGTAACTTTGCCTTTGTCATTATCACACAATTTATTGAGGGAGGTACCTACTGTAACTTTCAGCGACGCCGATAAAATATGCAGATGAAAATAAGTAATTTGTGACATTGAAATTTTATCTCGCCTTTTTTATTATTACCCTATTTTCTTTTATTTACAACTGTACTGGAACTTACAAGTGGTTAGTAACCAAGTAGGTAGGTAGCCTATGAGTTTTGTAGTGCCTGATTGTGTGGCTGAACTCCTAACATAGCAAACCACTTACGATGCACTTAAGGCGACATTCTTATACCTACGTCCAACGTCCAACGAGTTGTAAATATTAATAAATCTCATAGCCGACGATACTTAAATTTTCATCTTTTCTCCTATCCCAGAATAACGCAGAAACCAAATAAAGTCAAATAAAAGTTTATTATAATAATATTTTCGCTGTGGGAGTCCAAGAAACTAATAACGTTTCTTCCATCTGTCGCGGACGGCGGCAAGACTACTTAATATAATCTAAATAGTCTACTCAACGTCCCGGCAAGCAGTCACTTTGGGTGGAAGTGAATTTATTTCAATGTTGGATCTCCTTGTCTAAATCTGCACTGTCTTAGTTGGCCACTGGGCTGCACCAAACAATCTAAGTTTGTGCTGCGTTTGGCCAAAGACCTAAACTTATGCAAGATCAGAAATTACGCATAATTATTACTGTTTATTATTTTGATCTATGCATTGTTTTGGATCCGGAATTGAAAATACATTCGTTACAATATAAAAACATTTTACAAAAAAAAAAAAATACTGACTTCCAAAAAAAAAACACTACGAAGTTTTTATTTTTATTAAAAGCTTTTATTTAACTTTACTTGTATGTAGGTCCTGGAATATTGCAATCAATATTTCACCCACTTCCACTGAAGCTATCGGGCTGAAATTTGGCATACGTGTTTGGTTCTCGTGACAATGCATGATTATTAAAATTAAACAAAAACATTACATTTAATTCACTTTTTAATTGTAGTACCAACATCACACAAAATTCGAATACCACTACCTGCTATGTAAATATCAGTGACAGGAAGTTATCATCATAATATCATCATCCACATAAATACTAAGTGGTAAAAATACGTATTATTGAAGCCAACTCAAAAACTATCCAAGCAAGTTAATATAATTTAAATGGGACCAACTTGAGAGCATACCAAAGGGTATGCTCTCAAGTTGGTCCCATACAAATACAAACAACATACATACAAAAAGAGAGTTTTTTAAATTGGTCCGTAATTGACGGATAAATTGATAATTAAAAAAAAAAAAAATATATACATACGCTACGAACATAGAACCTCCTCCTTTTTGGAAGTCGATTAAAAAGGACCACCACGCTGCTACTGAGAAATTTCAGATGAAAAAACCCGATAACACTTTTCCCGAAATCGAATCTTTGGGAATCGAACCCAGGACCTCATGCTCAGCAGCGCTTGCGAATATACAAGAAATAAAGGTCAAAATGCAGTAACAACAACTGAATATTAAGTATTTGTCAAAATTATGCTACGAAAAGTCAGTACCTACCTACCCGATAACTTAAAATAAAATCAGTTTTCAGTCTCTGAGGAAAACGTACTCAGTAGCTTTAGAGGCTTCGCCGGCGGTAGGTACCCAGTAAAAGCGTCTGTACCGCGAGACTCCCTAAGTCCCAACAATTAAAATAGCTGACCAACGAGGTTTGCTCTCAGGCAACTATAGAATGCGAGAGCCGCCGCTATTGTGCGAGGTGCAACATCTGAGAACTACTTTAACTTTTTCACCGACTTTGAGCTTTATAAGTAGGTAGATAGTTAAAAACTTCAGTCGGTACGCAAGCAGATACTTAAAATCTGTACCTACCTGTTGGTATACCTAAATCACAGACCATATAAAAAACCAAGACAGAGCGTTGCGAACAATACCGCACCGCTCTGGCATACACGCTCACACACACACATTTACAACCTTTTACAATGACACTACAATCAAAGTAAACACACACTAAGTTCACACATGTTTACAAAACGGGCTTCACTTCACTGTTGACAGCACTCTGTCTTGGTTTTTTTTTGGTCTGAGATATAAATCATAATAAAAATGATCCCGTGATAGCTAACCTACTCGAGTAGGTACCTACCTAATACAATTTTACATACACTGAGAATGATAAAACAGTTTTATTGTTTCTGAGGGATCAATGCAGTCAGCACATCAATGACACTAATACTTCTGCCTACGCCATGTTTGTTTCATGATACTAAGTATAAGTACTACTACCTACCTAATCTTCGAATTAGAAAAACAATTATTTCCCTACATTATTGTCCTGTCGTAGGTACTGGAAACTTAAAAGAATTTTTAAACTACATTTAACCCATGCCGACTGCCTTATAAATTTGCTAGGTGGGACGCTGAGGAATCTTGCATTATGCAGAAGATTTGAGTGCGTCGGCGGGCTCTCACCCACAGAATTTATACCTAATTTCCGTTGAAAGTAGCACGGCACGATGCCACTAACATAGTAACATTGTAAACTAACTCGTTTAAACACAGTAACATGGTAAACTAACTCGTTTAAACATAGTAACATGGTAAACTAACTCGTTTAAACATAGTAACATGGTAAACTAACTCGTTTAAACATAGTAACATGGTAAACTAACTCGTTTAAACATAGTAACATGGTAAACCAACTCGTTTAAACATAGTAACATGGTAAACTGACTCGTTTAAACATAGTAACATGGTAAACTGACTCGTTTAAACATAGTAACATGGTAAACTAACTCGTTTAAACATAGTAACATGGTAAACTGACTCGTTTAAACATAGTAACATGGTAAACTAACTCGTTTAAAGAACTTTCCATCCCAAAAAACTGACGAGTTGGTATAACCAACTCATCAGTTTTTTTGAAAATTGTGATGGAAAGTTGAGTCGGAATGGGTTAAATGTAGTTTAAAAATTCTTTTAAGTTTCCAGTACCTACGACAGGACAATAATGTAGGGAAATAATTGTTTTTCTAATTCGAAGATTAGGTAGGTAGTTGCCGTGGATATATTACTTATACTTACTATCATGGAACAAACATGGCGTAGGCAGAAGTATTAGTGTCATTGATGTGCCGACTGCATTGATCCCTCAGAAACAATAAAACTACTGGATAATGCAGAGATTACCTAATCTTAAAATTATTAGATAAGAATGACATTTGAATATTTGTACATCTTAACTTGTGGTAGAATGTCAGAGCTTACAAAATATTAATAACTTAACCCTTAACGAATTTAGATAAACTTTCATTGCTATTTCCGAAACTATTTTGACCGGTATTATATTAATACTTATCCAACAAAATATCGTCACCGGAAAGCCAATACTACTTAAGCGCCATTTCGGCCAAAATGAGTTATATATATTGTTGGATTGGTTTTTTTTTGCTGCGTCGATTAGTCCGGGTTTCATAATAATCTGAGTACTTTTTTGGCGCTTAAGCACTGCAAAAGTATGGTATTTATCATAAATTTGTTTTTTTAACAAATACTTACGTAATGCAAGTTATGATATTTTTTTTGTCGTTGTCAGTTTAGTATTTTTCTGTACTGATATCAGCCTAGTTTGAGTCATTGATGTCGCTTTAGTATTTTTTTGCCGGCCGTAAATACGAGTTGATACGTAGTTGTGTAAATTTGCTTTACGTAGGAATTGATGAGCATGGTGCGTTAGTATATTTTGTCTTCGCAGTTTTCTGAGAGGGAACGGTTTTAGTAACTTTGCTTTTCATATCTAAGTATTTGACTGTCTATTGAGAATGTTTTACATTCAATGAAATCGAATAATTACTTTATTAAGCATGGACTATTTTACTCGACAAAATATGAATGGTTTGTTTAGCATTTAGATGTGTGAAACACGTAATAAAAATGTTCAGTTAAGTTTTTTGAAATTGAATTTTGTTTTGATTATGATTCGTTGAGAACGTATAATTTAAAATTCGCGCGCGAGTTGTCGGTGGTTCAGTCGATGATAGCCCGGGAAAGTTACGCCGAATTTTAAGCTAACTTTGCATTAATTTAAAACAGCGATTTTTTCATTTAACGTGTAGGGTATGGACAAGAGAGTATGTTAAAATGTATACCACGAAAGGTTCACCGCTGCATGTACGTTTTTTTTTAAGAAAACATCTAATTTCAATTTTAAGTGGTAGAAAAAAACATTAACAAATAAATTTGTATGGAGTGTTTGTCGAAGAGATTAGGTATCACAAGTAGGTCATTTTTTTTTAAATTTTCGTCCATGATAATTTCCATAAAAATTAAATAACGATTTTTTTAAATTGCACTACAAGCAAAAATATTAACAGCAGTTTTTTTTTGCATTAAATTACTTAATTAAGTATTTTAATACGCTATTCAACAAAATTAAACATAGTGTACTAGCGCAAGATATTAATCAAAGTTTTTTTGCAATTAAAACAGTAGTTTAGTTTTTTTGTATTTTTCTGCTGTAATGCCAATAAACGCATTTTCCTTTCTTTCTTTCTTTCAATAACGGTTGGGTAAAAATGTAACAGAATTAAAAGTTTAACTTTTATTTATAGGCTCTATGTCACTTAATGACAAGAAAATTAAACACATTAAAATAAAAGTTAAACTAAATTTATTTCTGTTACGTTTTTGCTTGAAATCCTATTGCAAAAAGCTTTTAATAATATCTTGCACTAGTACAATATGTTTAATTTTGTTGAATAGCATACTCGTATTTAACAAAGTACTTTAATGCAAAAAAACCGCTGTTAACATTTTTGCTTTAAGTACATTTTTTTTTTTCTATTTATTATAATTAATCACTTTTAAATTTACAATTTGTACGCCGTTAAAGTAAAACATGACTGTGATTCTTTCTAAAATGTACATAAATCTTGCATGCTTTGTATGTGTGCACACTCATGTTTCGGACAAATAAATGATCCTTCATTCATTCAAAATATCGTATTTTTATTAAAAAATCCGTGGCATATTTAATTCTGAGATAATATATTTGTTTTATATTGCCAAAAATACGTTTTTGATTTGTTTACCTTGATGCGGTCCTGGAAAATGTTTTTTTTTAAATATTATTTGAAGAGGTAAGTTCAAAAACATGATTCAAGAAAAAAAACACTGTTAGGATTTATTGCAGGGTTCAAACATATTCCCCGGCCTATTCTATTTCGGGAAAAGTTATACCAGAGAAAATAAATAAAAGTAACGCATGTGCACTTGGAAATTGCCAATGAATGCTATAATATTAATTAAGATAAGAGACAAGCTATTTTTAATAATTATTGGAGTCTTAATAATGAGCGACAAAGAGATTGGTTAGTGAGCAATTCTAAAAAAACGGTAATTAAGAGAAACCGTGCCAAAGATGACCTAAGTCATAGGCAATGCACTTTTGAATATTTCATTTCGAAGGCGAGGGAAAAAGATAAGTTTTTTAAAGTTTTTATTGAACACAACTATTTTTTACAGAAACCTCTCACGGCTCATCTAAAAAAGATTTAAGAGGGAAGCAATATCGATTGCTTATATCAAAGAAAAAAAAACCGAGATTTGTGGAAACTTCGTACATCAAAGATAATTCCTGAAAGTATCACTATGACTATGAAAAATTCCTTGTGCCGTTAATGTCCAGTCGGTCGATTCTGTAAAAATATTAACGTGAAGCTTAGGTGAAGTGAGCTGTCACTGCCACAGAATCGACCGGCAGGATGCTAGGGATTAACACTATTGACAGCTCACTTCACGCTCACTTCACCTAAGTTTCACAGTGATATTTTTACAGAATCGAACGGCTGGTCACCCTTTAACAAACGGATGTCGAAGACAATACCTAATTATAAAATATTTTACCAATAACAATAATTATAGATTTTGTAATTTGAATACCGTTTATGTATTATTTTACAAAATGCATAATTAGATACTTACTAGTTTTTTTTTCATAAAAGTATTCAAAATCTACTAGACCTAATCAATTTGATGTCTTCGAAAATTGTGCCAAATTGTTACATAGTACATAGATAATATTGTAATTAGACTAATAATAAAATTGTGTTGCGTGACTTTTGCCATAAGTAACCAAGTTTTAAGACTGACGAGAAAACTGTCAACAATTTTTAGGGTTCCGTAGTAAACAAGGAACCCAAGAAGGAACTTTCGCCACGTCCGTCTGTCTGTCCGCGGCTTAGCTCAGAGACGGTTGGTACTAGAAAGCTGTAATTTGGCATGGGTATACATATTAATAACGCCGACAAAGTGTTAAAATAAAATCAAGAAAAATAATTTTAGGGTACCTTCCCTTCACGTAAAGTGGGGATGTCTTTTTTTCTCATCTATCCTATGGTGTGGGGGTATCGTTAGAAAGGTCATTCAAAAATATTGTATGGGAAAAAAAAAATTGGATTCAGGGATCCGTTTGCGAAATATTAAGCTTTTAACTGCAAATTTTTGTTAGTCAAGTGTCCCCCCCCCCCAGCTAAATGGTTGTTCTTGGATTTGTGAAAAAATTCACAGCAGTAATATATGTATATAAAGAAAATAAAAAGGAAAACTATCACAGATATGTAGGCTGTACAGGTTAACGAGTAATAATCGACCCACTTGCAGTTTGTTCTTCGGATAAATTCATCCCAACTACGGAACCCTTTATTGTGCGTGGTCCGACACGCACTTGGCCGGTTTTTTATTATTTTTCATTAAAAGTGATTACTAACCAAGCTGTATTTATTTACTTTCCTCTTTTCTCAACCAATACAGTAAAAAGATGCCATCGAAAACAAAATAGGAATTACAATAGTATTCTCATTTATTTTGTTCGCAGCTAGTACAAATTATTATTAGCACTTACGTTATCTATGTCAGATAAGAAAAAAAAAATTAAATTAAAATGTTATATCTGTTACATAAGTTTTTTTGGCATAAGAATGGTACCAACTTTTAATGCTTTACATCGCTTATCTGTAAGGTCTTGTGACATATTATACTTTTTAAGTACTTTTATCCAGAGACTACAACAACTCGTAATGCGTGTTAGTAGTTTTTGCTTTCATACATTTGAAAGGACGTGAGTTGTCAGTATTTTTCGATAACCGCACTTTAAAATTATTATGAAGATAAATACTTTCTCCTTACGAAGTATACAGTGCATATGTAGGGTAGACTGGGTACTGTTGTGAAAATTTTCATTTGACGGCCAATAATTTTGTTGGTATGGCAGTTAGCTGTAAAAAAATAGTTTTTTATTGTTAAGAGTACATTTGCCTAAGTATAAATACTAAAATTGTATTTCTAAGTACTATGGCTAACTCACAGGAGCAAGTTATAAAAAAAAGAGAAAATGTCACAACCGACCACACCCCAGGGGCGGTTGTGACAGTACTTGGGATCGGTAGTGACAGGTTAAAAAATAAACCAAAATGGTCATATATATATACTCGTACTAATAATAAAGCTGAAGTTGTTTTTTTGTTTGTTTGTTTGAACGCGCTAATCTCTGGAACTACCAGTCGGATTTGAAAAAATATTTTTTACATTTAATAGCCCAATTCAAATGGAAGGCTATGGACTCACTCACGCTAGGACCATTAGGACCCAAGCAAAACAAAAAAAGTCAGAACGCTAAGCGAAAACGAAGTAATAGCGCGGGCAGGCAATGCATTGCCGATAAGTCCCCTCTTTGAGGAGTGGCTAGAGAGGCGCCACGGCGTCCTCACCTTCCGCCTGACGCAGGTCCTCACCGGACACGGCTGTTTCGGGAGGTTCCTGTTCCGTATAAGGCGGGAGGAAACGCCCGGGTGTCACCACTGTGTGGATCGCCCGGCGGATACGGTGGAGCATACGGTGGAGGACTGCCCTACTTGGGTGGAGCACCGCCGTGTCCTCACAGAGCCGATCGGCGGCGGCGATCTCTCGCGTCCGGCCCTGGTTCAGGCCATGGTTCGGAGCGAGAGTGCATGGGAGGCCGTCACCTCCTTCTGCGAAGCGGTTATGCTCGCGATGGAGGAGGCGGAGCGCGCGAGGGAGATGCAAGCTGCACGCCCTCGCGCCCCTAGTCGCCGCAGGAGACGCCCCGGGCGTCGGGAGTCACGAGCCGACTTCCGGCCACCGTAGGCGCGGGCTTGCGGACGGTGAGCAATGGATAGCTTGCCGTCCGATAAGGACCAGGCCCGGGTCGACGGCGCGTTGTGTTCCACGTGCGCCTCAGAGATGTCAGCACCAACTGGCGGGGTCCGTAAGGACCAATGCCTGCTGGGGTTGCGGGTTTGTCCGAAAGGGATATCGCGGCCCGGGCACACAGGCAACGGAAGGAACACGGGTGGGTTTTAGTCAGTAAAAGTCTGACACACCCTCCCGCTCCGCCCAGAGCGGGAGAAGTTATTTGATAATTTCCCAAACTCAAAAAAAAAAAAAAAAGGCAATGCATTGCGACGGTACTATTCCTATGTTCAGACCGGCCAAAATTCATCGGCGGTATTGAACAATACCATATGTTCATAAAGTAAACGAAAAATTGTTTTTGAGTGAGATCTTCCTTCTCCATCATCATCATTTCAGCCGAAAGACGCCCACTGCTGGACATAGGCCTCCCCCAAGCACGACCCCTCCAACCGGTTCTGTGCTTCCCGTATCCAGCGGATTCCTGCGACCTTCGATCATCGGTCCACCTTGTGGGAGGCCTTCCAACGCTACGTCTTCCGGTAGGCGGTCGCCACTCCAGAACCTTTCGGCCCCAACGGCCATCTGTTCTGCAAGTAATGTTCCCTGCCCATTGCCCCTTAAGTCTAGAATTTTTTCGGGGTATGTCAGTTACTCTGGTGCTCCTGCGGATCTTCTCGTTTCTGATTCGATCATACATAGCCCTCTCCATTGCCCTTTGGGTGACTGTGAGTAAATCTCAATAAATCGTTTTAGGGTTCCATACCCAACGGGTGCCAATGGGACCCTATTAGTAGGGCTCTGCTGTCCATTCGTCCGTCCATCTGTCATAGGGCTGTATCTTTTGAAACGTAATAGGTAGACGCTTGAAATTTACACAGACTGTGTACTACTCAGGCCGCTATGACTACAAATAATAAAATTAAATTGATAATTAATGGGGGGTCATTAATTTTTTATTTAATAAAATTTCTACAAAGAATAATATGGAGTTAAATACATTAAAAGTATTTTTTTTTTATATGTAGTGTTAAATATTGTGCAGTGGTTAGAATAGAAACCCTTGGGTCATCCAGATCTTTCACAGATGTTCTGAACAGACCAGCAGATTTAATTAACTTCTGGAGGAAGGTGGGCTGGTTTGAATAACCACCAATGGCTGCTATGGTCCACACACAATGGTTCACTGAAGGACTAAGTGTGGAAACCAAACCCCATAACATAGAACATTGTGCATTGTGGTACAGAAACCTTCGTGTGCGAGTCTGCCTAGCACTTGACTGCATTTATTTTTTCATCTCAGAAACTTATAAGACAAAATTGAAACTTGTTTCTACCTGTGGAAATAATATTTAATGTGGAGGATAGGGCATCAACGTGCTTACATAGCTTGTCTTTTTCGAGAAAATTCAATATTTCTATTAGATCTATAGAGTATTACATGTCTAGAGAAAGATAACCATAACCAGAAAGATCATCTATTATTGCTTTAACAATTTCTTTGTATTTGTTCACAGCCATCTCCTTTTCTCCTTTACTGTTACAAACTAGCTTGCTTCTCACATGACCTACTTCTTGCAAACCATTTGACAACCACAACGCAGTGTTAGCTGTTATGAAACAAGCCGGTGAAACCACCTTCAAATCATTGTCAAACATTTGTCTAGAATATATTTCGTCAGAATCCAAGCTAGCGTTTTTTAATGCTGTTTCAAATGTTCGGTAGTATATGTCAAATAGTTGGTGGAAATATCGGTTTCGCAATTTTGTGTTGGTACTGCTTATGATTAGGTACATTGTATCATATGCTGGGCTACATATGCGGGCTGTTTGATAGTCTATCATACAGGCTGAAACTGGCTTGTCATCCTGAAAAAAAATGAAAATAAATTAATTATAAACAGTTTTCAATATACAAATATTATTGGGAATTGGCGACCAAAACAATTAGCAAAAAACAAAATCTTATTTTACAAGACTTATTCCCCATTCTCCTTGAGTTTTAACCCAAAACAATCCATGTGTCATGTTTGCCGTCAGTTTGGACTGGTCATCTCTTAGCTGCCAGCTTTTTTTTTATCTGTTTATTACGGACGCTTTAACGTGCACGTCTTTCTACATTGTTCTCACATGTATAATTTCAACATGAATAACATGACCAATATTTTGTAACAGTTTTTTTATTTAAAAGTGTTCATGTAGTTTCTTGCCCGTTCTTCTCCATAGGTACCTACTAGGCTTTGGAATGGCTAGCAACTAGCTTCATATTTCTGACAGACGGACTCCTTGACAATTCAAAAGTGCCTTTAAATGGTTTAATTGAAATAAATGCTTTGAGTTTGAGTTTGAGAATAAAAGTGATCCTAAGTAAACAAACAGTAAGCTGTGGTTACCTGTAATTGAGTGTGCATTACAGGATAAGGGTTATTATGTATGGTTTTATATTGTAAAAGATAATTGTAATGTACCTCGTTGGTAATCCTTAAATAAATAAACTAACCTTATATTTGTACAGAATGTTTTCTTTCCATATGTCTCCATGACACAGGCATGTATTTTGTACTGAGTGGACAGCTGCATTAAAATACTTAGCACAGTTCTGTTTTAATATTTGTAACAGCGGTATATATTCTGTCTCTTTAAACTTTTTCAATGCTTTATCCAATCTATCTCTCATTATTTCCATGTACCTTATGTTTGTATGCTCCGTTAAAGGTTTACAAGTCCATGATATTTCTTCATACAGCTCAGGATTTTCATGTTTAAGAATGAATGATAAAGCATGTAGTTTAGCTAGAGACTTTAAAGAAATCAGTGTATGATCTAGGTCTAGGAACATTTCATGAGTGTAAGGCTTGTATCCGTCCCCACACATGTCTTCGAGAGCTAAAACTTCCTTGCAATAGTCTTCCTGAACGAAATAACACTGAGGCATGATGTACTGTGAGTTTATCGGGACATGCTCCTGCAATTCTTGGTATTTTTTTAGTACAACAGAATACATAAAGACTTCTCTGACGAACATTACTGTTACTGCGCCACTTACTCGATACTGCTCATTGGTTGGAGCAAATTTTAAAACTAGATGAAATGTAATTTCCTTTCCTTTGCGTGTTCCCGACAAAACAACTGGTATTAATATTCCAAAGTAGTTCTGCGCGATATTTTCAAACTTTACTTGGTTATAACTCCAATCTTCTATGTTATTCATGACCGCTAATTTACGTAAAATGGCACCTAAATATTCTTCAGAAATACCAGACATGTTGATGATGAGATGATAGTAAACGCTTTGGTTAAATTAAGCTTTGGTAATTTAACCAAAGCCTTTATGATCTCAAAATACGGTGAACAAAACTTTTAGCCTCGAAAACGTAAACAATGTCCGGATCAGCTGAGGGTGTCAGTATGTGACAGCCGTCACTCAGTCACTGCAACTGTCACTGTCCAAAAGTTCGGTAATGAATTGTTACAGATTAGCTAAATTCTGTGAAAAGTACATTTATCTACCGTAGCGTAAAATTAGAATTATAAACAAAACGAGCTTAAACTTTTGCACAGTAGTGAAATAAAAAAATAGAATCTTATTAGAACACTTTGTATCTAACATAAAAACTTTTTTACAAAAAAAAACAACTGACTTCACAAACAAAATAACTTAAATTTCGGAAGTCGGTGTCTTTGGTTTTGTATTTTCGTTATTTGCCACCGACTTCCGAAATTTAAGTTATTTTTCACTATGTAGTGTTTTTTGGAAGTCGGTTGTTTTTTTTGTAAAAAGAAATTATTTTTCGCTTTTTAGTGGGTCAGTTTGTAGTTTATCGTAAGTTACAATAGCCTATTGCTTTTCCCGAAGCAGGGACGTTAATCGTTGAGGAGTTCTCCTGGTACTTCACCATCAGCTCCACTTGTCCATATACATTGTGACGAGCATAAATTGCTTGGTATTGATATTAATGTAATCGAATCGCAACCCGTGAAATACTTATTATTGAGTAGTGATTACATCTCGGAACTATACCCTTTCAAACAAAAAAAGAATTTTGCAAATCCGTCTATAAATGACGGAGTTATGCCCGAACATACATAAAAAATATATAAACAATCGAATTGATAACCTCCTCCTTTTGGAAGTCGGTTAAAAATAATGTTTTCTTTTTCCTCAATACGATACAGGGCAAATCCAAGAAGTTAAGTGATATCAAGGAGTTTCCGTCATTTTTTTTCTTCTAACGGAACGCATATTAACGGGGCGCGCCATTTTTATAGCTCAGAGTAATAACTTACTCTGAGTTTTATAGCATTACAAAAAACTTTCGATTCCAATTTTTACTTATCTGTGGCAGCGCCCGCTTCAGCGCATGCGCGGTGATGTACTGGGTTTTGGACTTTTGGTGCCTCTTTTTTCCGGTAGTAGCCGAAAAAAAAGAAGGTTACTATGATCTTTTATTTAGTACGAGTAGGTCTAGGTTCAATCCCAATGTGTGAGAATAGATAAAGTAGTGTATGAAACTGCACGCACTAGGTATTAAAAAACTCGTGTGATTCTATTAAAAACCTCGCCAATCAACAATTTCATAAACTACCTAATAGGGCAAAACTTGGGCAAAATAATAAATCGTTTGGTGTCGTTTAGCAGGATTATCTACCCAATCATTTTAAATTAACATGTATCATTGATAAAACGTTGGTGGCTAGGCTTCATCGTCTGGCTCATCGGCGTAATGTTGCTTGCCTGTCGGTTTTCTACAGACTGTAGGTTCTACTCGTTACGGAACCGACTCACTGATCCGGAATTCCGGATCATTGAAGTGTTCCAAAAGATTGGTTCAGTAACAACGTTTCAAACGCATCATTTGAATCTGAATCATTACTTTGTCTATGTGCTCTTTCCGCGCGACCGTCGCTTGCGAGGCGACTGAGCAGCAGTGAGCGAGAGAGTGAGTCAGTACTACTGAACTGACTCGCGAGTCGCGAGTGAGCGGGTGACACATTACTTACAATCTATTTAAGTCAGGAAGAGATACCAAATGAGATGTGTATCACTCATACTTTGTCGTTATTCATTTTTATATCCTTTGATTCGATGATTCAAATGATCCAAATGAAACATACAAATATACATATCAATGATTCGGATCATTTCAGTGATCCAGATGCAAATGTTCCAATCGCAAAAATGATACACTTTGCCCACCTCTAGTAGGTACTTCGGAGAGTGTGCGCAGGAGCTCCACGTCCTGATCCCACCATCGCCTTTTTATTACCGGACTACCAGGCGTACTGCAGGGTACCATCCGCAATTGGTTAATATCCCGACCAGTCGTACTCAGCTCTTCTCCTCCACATTTATTATGCGCACAGCCAAAGTGTGGAACTCTCTGCCAGCGTCTGTGTTCCCTTCCACATATAACCCGTCTGTCTTCAAAGCAAGAGTGAACTGGCATCTTCTGGGCACGCTCGTTCATATCATATCGTATCATAAACCTAGACCTCATCCATCGCTTTCTACCAGCCGAGATCGAGGTCAAGAGCAGGCCCATTGAGGCATGAAAAAAAAACTGAGTTACTATGGGTATGTTCGTCTTCCTTTTACCGAAAACGTTTGCTATCTTACAATGCGCATCTGATAAGAATAATAACACTTCGTATTTAACCATTAACGGTACCAATGCCTACACTTCAGTTAAGTATACCCAAAGAGTAAAGATAAACATCAGGACCCATCTGCACTTGATCGTCAGTTATTTGTCAAAAACTCAAATAATTATAAAAACCAAAGATTTGTCGAAATGTTCAATAAAATTCGGGAAGTCGGTGTCTTTGGTTTTGGATTTTCGTTTTTTGCCACCGATTTCTGAATTATTTTTCACTTTGTAGTGATTTTTTGGAAGTCATTTTTTTTTTTGTAAAAAAATGTTTTTAATTTTCACTTTTTAGTTGGGGCACCTACCCCACACAAATTCGAATACCACTACCTGCAATGTAAATAATAGTGACAGGAAGTAATTTTAGCGTCATCCATATATATATATATATTTTTTTTTTTTTAATAAATAAATAAGGGAAGAATACCTACGTATTATTGAAGCTCATTCAAAAACTACCCAAGCAAAGTTAGTACATTTTTTATGGGAGCAGAGCATACACTTTCAAACAAAAAAAAATTGCAAATCCGTCTATTTATAACGGAGTTATGCCCGAACATTTGAATATAAAAAAAATTAAAAAACATCAAAATTGCGAACCTCCTCCTTTCTTTTGAAGTCTGTTAAAAACTAATAGATTAACCGGCAAATTAATATTCCTATCAAAATATGCTAAACTATTGAAATATTAATTAAAACGTTGGGTTAGGTTAGTTAGAAGGGTCAAGCGCTAAAAGATTTAGATTAATACGAAGCGAAAATGAATAAGAGAACCTTCATTTGACTGATTTTGCGCCTGCTTTTATCATCCCAATGTCCTAACGTAACCTAACCTTACCTAGTTCTTTGGCAAAAGATGAATAAGTACCTATATCTAATTATAAATGGGTGCGGTATTATGGTCAACAATAGAAGCTAATTAGCACTGTTAATTTTAAAATTATTCGATATTACTCTTTCCGTGTAGACCCGGATTTTCGTGTAGTCCCGGATTAAGACTATGGCCACCCCATCTCAAAACGTGAGATTCGTAGGAGGCGACAAAGGGAACTTGAGACCTGGGTGCAGTTTAGCACCTTGGGACCTGCGCGCTGGCGGGTAAACAGACAACAAAAGCATTCCCACGCAGGGTTGGTGTCGGGCTGGGGCGGCCGACTGTAAAACGGGTGCCAAAAAAATACGTGGTTTCAAAAAAAAAAAAACAACTAATTACTTACAAAAGTGGCCGCTATTTCTAACAAATTGATTACTTTCTAATAAGATGGAACAGTCATAAAAGTGTCAAGAACTGTAAAGTGTTGCCAGGCGAAGACTATTCTCACAACACCGACTGATAATAATGGAGATAAAAGTCCATGTCTTTTCCAGTAGGAACAAAGAACGGCCCCCACCCAAATGGATACATGGTGGTGGAATGAAGTGAAGACGTGGATTGCTTATAGAAAAGAAAATGCGGTAACATGAAATGCTGAAAAGTTGTGAGAAACTGTATCGAATAATTTTGAGTTAGACCCACACGACTTTTCAGCAGATCAGAGCTTATTAGATCGTGGGTTCCCAAACCGGTGAGGCGCGGAGTTTTATTTATCCCGTTGCCACTCGAAAAAGGACATTTGATTCATCGATAACAGTGAATAAAACTCTCTTTTAGTCACTGAGTGAATAAAAATTATGAATTTGTAACAAGTATATTTAATCCTTTGTTCTCTTCAATCTGCCTAGCCTTTTCCCAAACATGTTGAAATCGGCTTCCAGTCTAACCGGATGCACCTAAATACCAGTATATTACATGTAGCGACTGCCTATTTGACCTCCACAACCCATTAACAGGGTAATACGATACCTCTTGGTAAGACTGGTGGTCGGACTTTCGGGCTTCTGACGTCCCGTACCGACTGTCAAATATCCACGAATGACAACCGGGACCAACAGCTTAACGTGCTTTCCGAGCCACGGAAGAGTCTCGGTATATAAAGATGGTCACCCATCAACTGACCAACCCTTGCAAGCGTAGCATAACCTGATGGATCAACCCGTGCGGTTATTATTACTCTAGTATTACTCTTATTACCGAATATACAGGGTTATTGGTAAAATACCAACAACCTTTTAAAGGGTCATTCTACTCGTCATTATGAACAACTTTTACTATGGGACCAAACCTGAAATCACGAATAAAAAATCTGCTGTTCCCTATATTTATGTTCGCATAACTCGTCAAAATGTAGGGAACAGCTGATCTTTTTTTCATGATTTCAGGTTTGGTCCCATAGTAAAAGTGGTTCATAATGAAGAATACAATGACCCCTTAAAAGGTTGTTGGTGTTTTACCAATAATATCATGTGATAAATATAAATACTCGTACTATACTACTATTTATTTCCTTGCAGTCAATGTTTTCTTTTCACGCTTTATGTAATCTACGTTTTACAACGTAGATTACACAACGCGTGAAAAAAAGAAACATCTCGGTCCTTGTTTCCCTCCCTCGCTACTCCTGGGATCCAACTTATTTCACCTCAGCACCTCAAACAAGCAGGGTTTGCTGTTTAAAGACAGTGATCAAAATTCCATTTTGCTGCGAGCGTAATTGCCGCTACACACTATACCTGTCCGGGCCCTGCCGCTGGGAAGCCGCGGCGCGCCCGGCCTTACCGCACAAAGGATCGCAAAGGAAATGAAGGCGCAAAAGCCGGTGGTACGTGCCGCGCGGCAAAAGCCGGCGGTTTTGCATAGTGTGTAGAAGCCGTAAGACAAAGTAAAGTTTTAATTTTACAAAATTTAATGCCGAAACTGTGCTGGATCTACTCCTCGTCTACTCACAAAATTCGAAAGATTAGAACTTCACTTTGTTCTGTCACTTTCACTTCGATACGAAAAAAGCGGGAGATAGAAACAAGTCGATTCGAAGTTCGATTTAAAAATGTAATGCTAGTAGGCCCAAAAAAGAAACAAACAATAAAACGTTCGGATACACACCGTAAAATTGCAAATCGTCTGTTAAGGTTTTAAATACAAGTATCTTTTTACTTAGTTCAGGAGCCATCTGTTCTACCTGATTTTGACCGACGATTGTACAATCATGTTTAGTGTAAGACTAACTTTATGTGTTTCTCTTTGTACAATAAACTTATTATTACTTTACTAAATTTTCGCAGCCGCCATCTTTCTTCTTTCTTACAAATTTTTCTGTATGGGTATCGTTTCTGTGGTTTTCGAGGATGCTAAACCCGATAGTGAAGTCAAAATGAAAATCCAAGATGGCGGCTGCGAAAATATTCTCATTTTTCGTCTTGGGTGTCGTTTTCATAGTTTTCGAAGGTGCTAAAGCCGATAATGACAATACAAAGTAAAGTAACTCTGGGGGCTTAGCGATTTTAATAGAAACTAATAGTACTATACTAGTATTATAAAAGGTTGAGGACTCCTGAGTAGTTTTATGTAAAAGTTAGTTTTAATTTAAACGGTTACAATTGTTTATTATTTAACATTTTGTTCAAAATTATGTTTAACAATCTGAAGTGTTAGTCAACGTTTGTATATACTTAGCCAAATAAAAAACCCTACCAAAATATAGTAGATATAGGTAAATGAACTTTAACCGAAAGAATAATAAGAGAAGCTATCGTTATAGTTTTAATGCTAAAGCAGCTGGCAGTGGATTAACTTAAACTTTTGCAGAAACACGTGGGATAGCAGTTTTATGGCGAGCGCAACTACACACACGAGAAAATTGCTCCGTAATAGAGTCACACAATAACGAGCACCCGGATAATCTTACTAATATTGTGCCATCAAACAAATTACCCTGATGGCTTTCAAGTTTTATACTATTGGCTCTAAAACATGGCCTAATACACGAGTTAGAGTCGAGTAGTCCATAAAACCGTGTACCTAAATAAAAGTCACGAAAATAGGTTCGGTTTTGATTCACAGCTTGGTTTTGGAACTTTGCCCGGAAAATGGCGTTATGCTCGTCCCCTATCGTTAGTAGCGCCGCTTCCATCATCGGATGAGTAAAAGCTTTTCGGTTATATTTTGAAAAAGGAAATCTGGGACTTGCATAAACCAGAGACAAAAGTAGTACGCGACCACTGACACGGAGGTACGCGACCTGTGTAGGTACGCAACAGATTTTCAGATAAAAACTCCTTTTATTTAACAAGACATTAAAGCAGGTTTTAATACTGTGATATTGAGATGCAATGTAGGATGTGACTTAGCTCAGCTGTAGATGTCACCGCTTACTGCCCAGCTATTGAAAAGCCACAAGTCAACTGATTTATAAAACTTCCAAGTTTCAGTTCTAAAGTCGCTTCGCATTTGCACATTCAACAGTTATAAAACTGTACAATAGAATAAGTACTTATTATTTTCTGAATAAAGTGATGATCCCTTTATTTCTTTTACCCTCGAACCTCCAAAGCATGTGGCTTCGATATGCCAACGTCCTAAATAAACGACAGACAATATTTCATTATTTATATTGCAAAGAGAATAGGGCGCTATGTCCCGAGGACATTTGTTGATCTGTGTAATAAAAACAATGGACTGCGATCTACTACAATATTGTACCAATATAATCATAAGTATAAAACAAAGTCGCTTTTGGTGTCTGTCTGTAGGCATGACCGCAGAAGATCTATATAAATCTTCTGAACTACACAATGGATTTAGATGCAGTTTTCACCATTATTTAGAGTATTAATTTATTCCGGAAGGCTTATGTGTATTATAATTAATATTTATTTATTAAAACTTTATGCACAAGTAAAAATAAAATAATGTACAAAGGCGGACTTAATGCCTGCTCAGGCATTTTCTACCAGTCAACCTTAGGGTGATGCAGACTGTCGGGGTCCGTAAGGGCCAATGCCTGCCAGGGTTGCGAGTTTGTCTGAAAGGGATATCGCGGCCCCGGCACACAGACAATGGAAGGAACACGGGTGGGTTTTAGTCAGTAAAAGTCTGACACACCCTCTCCCGCTCCGCCCAGAGTGGGAAAAGTTATATGATAATTTCCCATCCTCAAAAAAAAAGGGTGATGCAGAGACAAACCATGGCAGGTACAACATAAGGGATTGATAACACGAAATTAGCTATCAAATACAAGAATAAATACATACATACATAGTATAAACAGAATAACTTTGTCGTTATATTTGATCGTTATTTCTCCTCTACCGATTGTTATTTCTCCTAATAACAATCGATAGAGAAGAAATAACGATCAGTAGAGGAGAACACGAATCTAGCAAATCACCGCTGGGATGTTTCAGCCAACTTCTTGCGTATATGCTCACGTACCTTCACTTTAAAAGACAACCGACTGGTTGCCGTCCTGATATTCAGAGGGAGCGCATTCCAAAGAAAGACCGCCTGGACAAAGAAAGAAGATGAATGAAACCAGAGCGGTGAGAAGGACATCGTAGAAGACGATTGTTGGTGGAACGAAGATTTTTGCTATGGGCAGAGCATAAGTATTGAATATGGGAAGTCAGGTAAGAAGGAGAGGTGGGTTTGTCGAGAATAGAGAATAACATAGACAGAGCCCTCACCTCTCTGCGCTGTCGAATGGGTAACCACTTTAAAAGCAATCGGTGCGCGGATACATGGTCATACTTACGAAGATTGAAAACGAATCGAATGCAATTATTGAGAAGGCGGTCAAGTTTATTGAGGAGATCTGCATTCAGGTCATAGTAACACACATCACCATAGGGGCAGAGCACAAGTATTGAATATTTAACTTAAGTAGATATCTAAGAAATCTCGATGTTTTGACATGTCGCCAAATCAGACTGCATCAGGGTAAACTACATACTCTAATTTCATAATTTTCTATCTAATTACCGATTGTGGTTATTCAATCCTACAATCATGTTCGCATTGTGTAAACTAGTTTCAAATGTGCCTGATTTATGACCTGATTAGTAGTCGCTAAGTTATGGGACAATGCAACTGACAATAACATTATTAAGATACTATTGTAGTGGAGTCTCGGGACTATATAAACGGGTTTAAATCAGTGACGTCAATGAAGGTTTGAATAAAATTATTTTCCTAATGTTTGTGAGTGGATGTACTTTGTCAAACGAATGTAAAAGAAGTCTGAATCGAATGAAGCCGTTCGTATCTGTGAGTTTATAAAGAAAGAATTGAAGTGATTTGTCCAATTCCATCGAGTACCTACCTACATCACTTACGAGAACCTTTGGCTTTCTTTATTGAGCTCATTTGTATTGAGAGTTGAGCTCCCGTCCAATGAGCCTTAGTCTGCCTACTGTATTGATTTGAATAATCTCTAATTTAGTAGGCAAAATTCGGTTTCTAGTATGTAGCTGAAAACGTGAATAAAACATCTTAACGTATTGGCATAGGTATTCTAAGTAATTCTAAGAACAGTAAAGTAGGTGGGTAGGTTTAGTTTATTTATTGGATTTAGGATCGCTAACGCTGTATAAATTTCTAGATTCATGACAAATATTTTAAATCCACGAAAAAAAAGGAGGGGGTTCTCAAGTCGACGTGTATATACAGGGTGTCAGGGACATCGACGCGAAGCCTGTTACCATGGAGTCAGAACATTATTCTGAACCCCACTGCTTTGCAATTTTTACCACCACCACCGCCACCCTGTTCTATATATTTTTATGTTTGACCACGCATTACTTATGACTGAGAAGTCAGATTTGAACGATTCTTGTTCCATATAAAATTGAAAACTAAAATCCACCCCAAAAGCTATAAAAATTGGGGTTGATTGATTTTTCACCTATTGAATTTTCAACAGTGAACCGATTCTGTTGTAATTTCGTACACATTGTAGTTCTGATGACACAACCACATAATAAAGACCGAGACTTGATCTGATGATGGAGACGGAAGACAGTTGCGAATGCTCCCCAGCAGTTTACAGCAGCTACATCGTGAATGGGCTTATTTCATTCACCTTGATGAGAACTTTAGACCTAGCTGGGTATGACTGTCATTGAGGGTCTGACCATGGAGATGGAAGGCTGTTGAGGGAATTCTTTACTTGAGGAAAACAGTAAATGGTAACCCAAAAGCGTTTCTTTTTTAAAGTTATATCTAAAGATTTTGTAAAAAAAAGAAAATGTTGTGAGGTAACCGGTGTGTCTTAGAACCAAAAATTCGAACACATGTGATATCTACCAACCCGCACTGGACCCGCGTAGTGGATTACGACCCACTCCCTCTCACAGAGAGAAGACCTGTGTGGTGGGAACATTAAAAGCTGATTATATAGGTACCTAATTAAATCGTTGATAAAAAATAGGTTTATTACTTGGGCACAAACTTTTTATCAATCATACAGCCTAGCTAGCAACTTTAGTTTTTGCAGGCTTTTCGAACCATCAAACAATTAAAGTGAAAAGCTCGGGAATTGGGTAACTAATAAAAGTTTGAAACCGATGTTTCAATGTGCTGGAGTTTTGATAGTCGGTCACGCGAAAAATTCAAATTTCCACAAAGTTTTGCACAGAAAAAACAGCTATAAAATTTAACGATTGCAATCAGAAAGTTTTGCCGTACTTCCTGCTTAGTTCCGGCTTTTAATTGAACTATGAGAATGATAAGATTTTATTACCTACCTATGTTTCGAAGGAAACTCGGTGATAAATTTTTGTTTTATACTACATGCGCCCCGCGGTTTCACCTGATCCCGTGGGAATATTGGGATAAAAG
Organism: Agrochola lota; assembly: GCA_947364205.1. Lineage (NCBI taxonomy): Eukaryota > Metazoa > Arthropoda > Insecta > Lepidoptera > Noctuidae > Agrochola > Agrochola lota. The sequence continues at coordinate 9,366,497 of OX376241.1, forward strand.
GTGTCTACCCATGTGCCAAATTTCATCCAAATCCGTTCAGCAGTTTTAGCGTGAAAGCGTAACAAACAACCAAACTCACTTTCGCATTTCTAATATTAATTAGAATTAGGATTTGTAAAACAAATGAATAAGTAAATAAAATACTTATTTTATAGTAAAGAGATGTGATTCTCGCTCAATATAAAACATCTAAGTTCTATTTATAACCTTGTTTCCAATTGATGTTATTTCCACTTAAACAAACATCAACTTTATACAAATGTAAATAAAGTAAATTTTAGACTGAGTAGTTGAAAAAGTAATAGAACAATATGAAGTTGTAGCGCAAACTGAACCTTATGAGTAGACATTATAGTTGTTTTTCCTAAAACTCGTGTTTGTTTACATTTTTGGTTAATAAATTGCGAACGCAGATTACAAAAGTCCCTATAAAAAAATATTGTACTATTTATTTATCAAACGCTGTAAAGTCGAACGACTAAAGTTTAATAAACTTCACAATGTTAAACCACAAACTTATCAAAACTTTTTCCAGGTTGTAACAATCAGCTTCCTACTTTAGTACACGTTTCAGGAGATTTCAGTACGCACTTTAGATTTTTGTTCAAAATGTGTTCACAAGCATATTTTTCGCTCTACGAATTTTTGCAAAATCAAGCGAAAAAGTTCAAAAGAAAAGCCACTAGATATTGTAGTTGAGTATACAAAACCAAAGATGCAACATACGCTTACCTACCTTGTTAGCTAGAAATGAGATCGGTTACCTACCTACTTAAATAGCAGAGCATGACCCAAGAAAATCTCTTCTATGTTCCGTGCTCGGGTACAATTGTTTAGTACAGTTTCCTTAGGTCATGCATTTATAATGTTGTATAAGACTAGAAGCACGTGTTATGGAAACATTTGTGAGATTATATTTTCCAATTTAGATGACATAGGTTCTTTCTCTCGAAGAATTAAATAAAAGCTGGCTGCCTGTAGTAGATACAGGTATAGATATTAACGTGTGTGTGTGTGTGTTATGTGCTGACGCTTGACAAAACTTCTACCAAAAATTTAGTAGGTATACAAGATAAAATCCATGGTGCTCAGAACGGTCAGAATAATAGGGACATAATTATAATTATAACACTCCAGAGTAAAAAAAAAATATGTATCTTATTACCAATCAAAACATGTTTGTTACCCCCGTATTAATAAGCCCGTAGTAGAGTTACACCAGTAATTAACTTCAGTTTAACTGATCAAACAAAGTATAATTTTTACCCGACTGCGGCGAAGCAAATCATATTCACGCACACATTCACAGCTTTTCTGTACACTTGATTACCACAAGTAAAGCGCGCGTCGCTTCGTGAGCCTCATGAAGCAAAATACAATGTCATTCTGGAGCGAGTGCAGAATAAATTTATTATTACAAGACACTTGTATTTTAAACTTATCGGGTTTACCCGCTGATGTATCCTACACTCTTTGTACTGGGTATGGTAGAGTACCACGAACTAGGAGTGCGCCGGGAATTTACATCTACCGCGTATGCGCTAAAGCTCCGCGTGCTGCGTCACCTGAAGCTGTGCGTGCCAGACCGGTACGTTTACAGGCGGCGGCGACCGCCACTGCTGGCCGTGCCTGCTGCCAAAACCAACCTGCTAAAAACACCCCTCACCCGCACAATATGTTTACTAAACGAAGTGCATGAGACAATTGACATATTTTCGTAATCTGAGTGAATTCGCAAGAGTTTTGTTGAATTTTGTTACTTAGTTTATTACATAGGTAGGTACATAATAATTCTGTGGTCTGACTTCAGATTGTGTTTTTAATAGAGTTTAGTGATGCTTTATATTTTTATAGTTTAGATTTTTAAGTATTAGCCATAAGCATTTAGGCGCGTTATGGCGGGTGTGTAACGTTTGATATAATAACAAAAGTTCGAATGATCATAAGAACTAATTTCATTTAATATAATACACGTTATGGCGCCCTTTAAATGAAACTCGATCCAGTTGTAATAGATGTGTATTTGTACAACACAGCACAGTATCCAAGCGACAGCGGAAGATTATATGTATACACGATCACAGGTTAACAACCTTGATAATTACAGGTTATACAGAGTCTCGCAATAATATTGAGCTATTATCTATTTACATTCAGATTCAAAAATCCTTTCGTCTTTTATGAACCATATATTAGTCTATGCTGCCCTAGGGCAGGATAGACTAATATATGGTTCACTGGTGGTATAATATATGACAACACTAGTTTGTCTAGATAAACTAGTGTTGCCAAGTTATATCTTACAGTGGGAACCATAGATAATTAGTTGGTTCGCCACAAATCGATTGTTCAATTTATTTGCTGTGTGTGTTTGCAAACCACAATTGTATTGGGGCCCTCCTGTAAGAATAGTGAGTGTAAGTTTAATAATAAATAAATAATAAAATGAAAATACAGTAGAATACATGTTTTATTCCTTGGTGTAAACGCGGGGTAAACAAAGCCAACCATAGCCTTCCAACTATCCTCTAGCGTAGTGCAAAAGGACGACAAGGTAAATAGATGTATTCATAAGTATACTTCACATTTAAATGTTCCCCTTCATTTTAATGTCTTAAAGGTACCGGCCGTTTTAAATCCGGAAGTTTATGATCAGCTTTCTCGGAAATCACGAATCGCGTCGCACGATTGAGTTGCTCAGTAGCTACGGAGCTGAAATAAGATGTGCTTCCTATAAACATGTTAAACTGCTGAAATCAAAAGTTAAAATCATGTAAATAGGGATAACGACAAAAACAATTTTTTAGTCCGTCTTTGAGGTTATAAAAAAATATTGAACACTAATTTTTTTCTATTTACGTAATCTAAAGATTACGGCGATACATTGAGGTAAAATGTGCCATGACGTCACGAGTATGTAGATTTTATACATACTAGTGAAGTAGCGACCGTAAGTATTTTTTTATTAATTTGACAAAGCAAAAAATACGTGTCTAATATTTTTTTTATTATCTGACTGACGGACTAATTATTTTTATTTATTTTTACCCAGGCATCATCCCTATTGTATTCCTATTGATTGTGGATTAGTGTTGTAAGGATTTTGTGAGGTATGATATGAAAGAAAAAGAGAGAGTGAACGATAGCGTGACGGCTGACAGGAGAGAATGGAAGAAAAAACATACTATGCCGACCACAAGTATAACACGGGATATGGTCAGGAAGATGAGATTGTTCCTTAACCAAGTCAAGTGCTTGTGCTAGCTGAAGTACTTAGATGAACATCAACGGGCTAACCAATACAGGGGGAAGTCCCATGGGGGCTACCCCCATTCCATACTTTCGACTCAACTTTTCGATTCAATTCATCGATATAACAAGCTTGCACATACTTAGCATCACTAGCAAACAACCCACCTCGTAACCACGTCCATTTGGGACTGGGACCTTGAAATGGACATAAATCCTTAAAAATGCAAATTTATATACTCTTGGGTTGAATTTCTAAAAATGCTGACCATGTCATTTTATAAAATTTTAAAATTCCATACTAATAAAAACTTTATTTGTTGTTTACTTGCTTGTTTACGACATTAAACTTTAAAAACCAACTGATTATTCCTATTCAAAATCAATTTGCCTTCGCAATTTGCAGTAACTTTGTATTGGATTACATAAAGGACTTATTTAAAAAACAAAGTTGTTTGTTACTTCGCTTTTATAACATAATCTCCTCGTAGTCACTAAGAGGGCAGGGAATTAACCCTCAGGTCCTAATCTAACTAATTAACCTTAAGTTCAACCTCTATGAATCAAAGGTTTCGGGTAAACTTTATTCAAAATAAACAGATGTAAAACTAAAATTATGTTAATTTGTTCTGTATCAAGACCAAATTTATTTATAGGCGAGGCTTATGTCCAGCACTTAACGGCTTTTACTACGAAACGCTAAATAATGTTCACTCATTTAAGTAGTAGATATTAAGAACCCCTCTGAATCTCAGGTAAAGGATGGAATAAGTATTCCCGCTTAACATTAAGCTTCCATTATGATAAAGTAAATATTTAAGAATTGTTAAACATTCCGTTTATGAATGATGCGAAAACGTCTCCAAGAGAAATCTCCTCCGCCCGCACCTCGGTACGGGTAACTTTCTATTTATTTTCTCTTCACTATACATTTTAGAACAGGGGATAATAGTAAAACAGAGAGAATAAATTATGACCATCCAAAACATTTAAAGTTGTTAATAGATTCGGTAAAGAGAGCTAGCGAATTTATTTTCTTAATTTAAAATCAACTCTAAAATAATAATTGTGATTCATAGTCTTCGTTATTCTCTGAAGTTTAAAACTTTCGACTCCACTCATGGGGTCTTGTCGCTATACGTTGTATCTCTGTGTCCAACCTTTTAATTTTTTTGTGAATATTCGAAACCGTGAAAATGGCTATCCGCCCCTGAAATAATGGCGTCCTGAAACAATATTTTTATTGCTGTATTCGTTAAGAAAAACCTACATTTAAAATAGGCACATAGCCTTAGCATATGTATAGCAAGCCATATGCGAGAAGTGTGAGCTCTCCAGAAGGGCCCCGGCACTGAACGTGATAAGAAGTTTTCAAGGACTTGTGTAAAGTTGTGTGACTTGTGAAGTTCGTGATTGTTTACAAATCACGAGGCGAGACTGAGAACGAGTCTAATTTGGTTCTCGCCAAACACGCGGACTTAACGCGTGTAAGACTGAACACGCGTTAAGTCCGCATGGTGCCCGGACCGTGACGGTCTGGAGACCGCCACTCATCGGGCAGTGCTAAAACATACACGTGCACCATTATCGAAGGGCTGTACCCTTCGATCATGGTGCACGTGTATGTTTTTGCAAAACAATAGTCGCGGGAAAGTCCGAAAGGAATACCATGGCCCCTAGCAACGAAGGCAACTGAAGGAACACGGGTGGTTTAAATAAAAAAAGGGGGCAAAACAATGAATGTCACTAAAACAGGATTCTGTGTAATCACTTAATTCATTTTAATGTTTCAAAGTTATATTGAAGTTATGAAGGACTGTGATTGTTTTTACGCTTTTTACTTATGCTACATAAAACAACGCGCGAAAAGCAAGTGTTGCCATACTTAACTTATATTTGAATTTTTTGTGACATTCCGTGTTTTGTCCCTATACCCATCTTATAATCCATAGAGTATACCTATGAGTAACCGATAGGTAAAGAGTACAGACAGCCAACTTGAATTCATTTAATTGTTTATAATCTTTGTTCCAAAGTACTGTATCTATGTATATCCACAAAACATTACATATTGGGTAAAACATATTACTAACTGTAGCTGTAGACAATTAAATGAATTCTTGTCGATGTATACATATCTTTGAGGCTGTCCGCCCCTACCTATTGTAAATATTCTATTTTGCACTTATTTGCACACAAGAAGAAAGAAGAAAATCCATCTTTTTCTTGTTTAAACTCGCAATCGCTCTATCACCCTAATCTTGAAAGTTTAATTTGTCGCCAATCGAATACTTTTCTGCAGCTAATAAAAACCAACCAGTGCTGCACTTCTACAACGGTATAACAAAGAACTTATAAGTACCTATCGCCATTCTAGAACATTTAATCACTATAAAATTCAGCTCTCGAGATTTTTTTTGTCTCTATGAACTGCATGTCTAAAAGCAGCAGAACTGTCTCGTAAAATACTTAAACCATATTGCACAACAACAAAAAAAAAACTATTCCGCAGAAACAAAACGCAAATTTGACATAAAATACACACATACAAAGTAACTAAAAGCCTCAGTTAAAAGTATTTAAGCAGTAGCAAAATATTGCTTGTTGGTTTTTCTAATAATACAAATGAAATTGTAATCATTCGGAAATGTAATTCAACAGTTACATATCCAGAAATTGTTAGGCAACCTAATTACCATTTACGTATAAACTGGAAGAAATGGCTATTTCATTTTATCTCTTGATTACAAATTAAGCTTGCCTAAAGTTGAACAAGAACTAATTTTAATTAATTTACTTTTGTTGTAGTTGAAAAGTTGCTACTACGTACCTAATAATTATCGACGTTATTTGCAAAATATTTGAGCGCTATTCATTTTACAGCATCCAGCTTCCAAGGTCAGCTGTAAAAAGTCCTATACTTCCTCCACACATTCCTGAGATAAACCCCAAGGGACGTGAATAATCCCACGTCATCGTCCGGGGAGGGTGACGACGAAGGCCGTGTAAGACCGAGTGCACGACCGCGGCGTGAATATTAACGAACCCCTTGGGTTAGGTTCGGTCATGGTGAGTTTTGAGGAGGAAACTTGAGAAATTAAGGTCAAGGTCATAAGTTTTATTAAGAGACTTTGGGGTTAAATACCCCATAATTTAACTAAGCAAAACAAAATTGATAATAGGGGTGACCACTGAAAATCAGCGCTGTGCTGTGGGTCTCCATAGCACAGCATCATGCTGAGTGGAAGCCTTCTTGTCGCAGTCATGACATGTCAGCAGCTGCCGACTATTTCTGTTTTGTGCTCGTTATTGTATTGTTATTGTTTTGTTATCTACTCGAGTTTTATATTATATTTTTATGCACGTGTTTCTGTGACGAATAAACTTACTTTTCTTTCTTTCTTTCTTTTCTTTAATAGATATCTCAACCACCTGAAATAAGTAATTAATTACTAACTAAATTAATATGGGTGTTACGTGAACGTCACGTTTCAGCAAGCCATTTGTGATTCAAAATAATCCCAAAGTACCTAGGCACAAACCTTTTTTTGCAACTTTGGATTTGACAAACCATAATTTAATTTTACTAAGGTGTTAAATTGAAAACATGTGCTTTTTCTTTATCGTATACCTTATTAAGTTTATGGAATAGGGATTCAATCTTTTGGTGTATGTTTTTTGACTATAAGGCCTAGTATCCTGAAAAAGGAATACAAGATACAATGAAATTTTCTCTATATAAAAAACACACTTTCTCTCGATCCGGCTATGGCAGTATTTAGAGGCATTCGTTTTCGAGGGGTGTAAAGCCGATACTGAGGTCAAAATTTAAATCCAACATGGCTGCGAAAATTTTGTTTTTGTTCTAAATGATTCGTGAGAACGAACTTTGTTCCTGACGGGGTTCCCTCGAACGCACATGTTTTTTTTAAAAGTGAAAACTTCTCTAGGCGCGTTGCGCGTATTTTGGTAGAGGAAAATCTTATGGGCTCGCGTCACCGACATGCTAATGTTAATAGTACCCATAATGTAGCTATGAGTATGACGTGTTGTGCTTGTTGTTGCTTGGAGTAATAATAAGATGAGTAGATGAACATTAAGAAACAAATATGATTCATCAAATTGTTATGCCTAACACGACAAGAATCGTACGATAAATAAACTGTTTCATTTTAATATAGAAGAGGGTAGCTTGTTATAAAAAGTTATACCAAGCCCAACAAATGAGTTATGAACCTTAACGACGATGTTGGAACCTAGAAGGGTCCCAACATCGTCTTAGATAAAGAGGTGCTTGAATCTATAAACTCGGCAGTTTTTCTGGGCATAACAGTAGATGCCAAACTTCAGTGGGGCCCACATATATCGAGCCTAGCGGGAAGGCTCAGTTCGGCCGCCTACGCCGTCAGGAAAGTAAGACAATACACTGACGTCGATACAGCTCGTTTAGTCTATTTTAGTTATTTTCATATGTCCATTATGTCCTACGGTCTTCTGCTGTGGGGCAAAGTTGCTGATATTCAAAATATATTTGTCCTTCAAAAACGAGCTGTTCGAGCTATTTACCAGCTAGGTGCCAGAGTTTCTCTGAGAGATTTTTTCAAAGATATTGGTATCCTCACGGTGGCATCTCAATTCATCTTCGCCAATATCTTATATATTAGGCAAAATATACACTTACACACTAAAAACAGTGATTTTCACAATGTTAACACTAGAAATAAGGACAAAATACGAGCTTCATAAGGTTCATAACTCATTTGTTGGGCTTGGTATAACTTTTTATAACAAGCTACCCTCTTCTTTGGTAGATTTGCCTTTTAATGCGTTTGAAACGAAAGTAAAATCTAAGCTTTGTTCAAAGGCTTATTATTCTATCAACGACTACTTAAATGATAAGAATAGTTGGTCGCTGTGATTAACTCAAGACAATGTTTATGTTCTTTCTCCAGCTTACCTACTGACAAGTTATATGAGTTTATATAATTGTTTATTTTATTTGACTTTATAAGTCAAGTTATTTAAATTTAATTTATTGTTGACATAATCTACTCATAACAATGTTTTTTTGATGAGTTGTATTGCAATATGTGGTCTGCTAGTGACCTCGACAACTGATCATATTATTTATTATTATTAGCAATTAACTATATGTAAGCGGGCACGCCCTTTATGCCTGGAGGGTTTTATTTAGATATTAAGTTTTGTTTACGTTAATTTTGTTATTTCTGCCTGAGCATAGCTGTTCTCGATGATTTTGTCTGGTATATTGGTGTGTGCTAGCTAACATATGGCTAATAATTTAAATTATGTTTTGTGTTGCGTAATGTAAATTATTTTGAATACTATTAAATAGAATCTTTTTTTTTTGTTCTTCTAACTGAACAGACAGCTGTGCTGCTGTGGAGTTTGTTGCGCCACTTATTCTTCCCAGCTAATGCACTAGGAAATGGTGAAGGGTGGGCGTTTTGAAGGACTGTTTTTTGTAATTGACGTTCAAAAAGTGCTGATCCTCAGCCTAGTTTGAATAAATGTCTTTTGAACTTTGAATGATAAAGCACAAAAAAGGTATGGATTCGCATTTGAATTGTGAAATAAGGTTCGTTTTATCCGACTACAGCAAAGGCAAAGAAGGGTTATGATTTTAACAGGCTATGTACGTATGTTCACCTGTTTCCTCTTATCTCCTAAATGACTCATGGAATTTGAACAAACGAAGTATGGTTGTTAGCGTCATGTTTTTCCGCCAATACCAGCAAATATGTTATTTATTTATTACACATAAATATACTGCTTGGAATTACTATGTACTTTATGAATGAGAACATATTAAAGAATCAACTGTCATGTCTATTATTATTATTATATTTTTAATTTTTCATTCCAAGTCACAATCTTTTAAGTAAAAACGCCTTAGGTATATTATAAAAAATAAAAAACATTTAAATCAGACTACATTTGTTCATAAAAAGAAAACGAAACGGCATTTTCTTAGCTTAAAGTAATCTATTTTTTTTTTTTTTTTTATAATTTATTTGCTAGTCGATTCTTTGACATGGTCTCATTAATACCCTAGAGTTATAGGTAATAGTTCAACTGGAATGCTTACAAGCACCTTAAAGTCGGTCTTGAAAGAGAACACTGAAGTTTAGTGTACTCCTACTTGAAAAGTAGGACACGATGGAAAAGTTAAGAGGAGTACGATATTGACGGAATGTATGTTAAGAAAAAAAAGCAAATAATTCAATACCTAGAATCATGAAAGATAAGAAGCAAGGTCTCACAGTACAAGTAAAGGAAACATTCCGAAAATCGTTAATTTGTAGGATTATCACTAGTGTCCGACCGAAAATGAATTTTCAGCCGAAAACGAAAAACTTCGGCTTTAGTCATAATTTTGGCCGAATGCGAAGTCGAAAACGAAAATGATTTAGACATTAAAATAAACGAATATTTCCGCTATACATTGAATCTTGGTTGTTTTCACCGCGCTTCACAACTTCAAATCAAAATCGCGTCTGTTTAAGTCAGCTGAGTGAAACCACGAATGGACCCGATTCACCACGAACTTAGCCGAACGTCACCTGATATTGCCGAGCTTTACGAAGTAGGCCGAATGACGCGCGATAATTCATGAACTTCTGATTTTCTTCTTGTTCGAAGCGTAGGCTGGCCGAATCATGATTTTTTGGCCGAAAATGTCCGATAACGAAAACGAAGCTTTGGTCAATTACTAATTACCACAAAAAATAAAATGCGATTACTTACAATTGCCGTTTGAGAATTGTTCGTGACATATGTATTGTTGAATGGGAGAACATGTTTTCAATTACAAACTTAAGTTTTTTCTTGAGATAAATTCATCCCTACTACGAACCCTTCATTGTGTGCGGTCCAACACGCACTTGACCGATTTAAAAAATATACATTTCAAATTAAATAATAATTTTTAATTTAATAGAGTATTATAATTAATAAATATTTTAGTTGTTAATAAAATATTTTGTATTATTTGTCTACTCTACTCCATACTTCGCTATAAGCAAAAATTTGATAGACCGAGATAAATTAACGTTACCTAGCACGAACTTTTTTCTTAGATATGTTTTGGTCTTTATCTTGCACTTTTAGTTTGACAGTAGTGCGACAACGACAAGAATAATGCTCAGCCAAAGTCCATGCTAAGTAAGTAACGTTTTTAAACGGTCGGTGATTTTGTTGGTTCGACTTTTGGCCACTGGTTCAGATAACTTTGTGGCGGCGACGTAGCGGCTGACCACGGAAGATGGAACCGCCACTCCCCGCGTGCGGAGGAAATAAGCCACGCCCATTAAGCTACCATTTATTTTCAAGGTAGGGCCTTAACTTCAGTTTGCCTAGAAGCTGCCTGAACAAACCCTCAGTCAAGTAAACTTTATAATAAACACAATTTTCATTACAAGCCGCGAAGGTAATGGAAAAAAGTAAGTGAAAGTGTCTCGAACAGTAGAAAGTGTACTATAAGCCTCAGGATTTTCACAATAGCCTACATTCCGAACAATACGTAAGACCGAGCAACGGAAATGAATGAAAACCATCTTTAAATAAATACATCGGAGTAAAATATTCCTCTCTAGGCTATAGTGAAATTAAAACCGAAGAGCTTTTTTTTATCTATATTGTTGTTTTTTTTTGCTAACTATTCGCTTTTCTCACTACATTAATTAATACAACTTTCCACGGCCAATTACGGAGAAGCCTTTATGCAAAAACTTTCATAATAAATTGCTTTATCTTTGTCATAAATTTTACTCGGGATTAATGATTTTTAAATTACGCAGAGTCGTGTATTGTATTTACATTTTTTATAGCACTACTTCTTATTTAATTGTAGAACATAAATCCCTTGAGAATATACGGCTAGATTATAGATATTAAAGTTCACGTGGAACGGGTTTATATCAAAACTTGTAGTCAAAAGTGCATATAAATCAGGATGAATGAACATTTTGTGCACAGTAAGGCAGTAAACAGACTAATGCAGCCTGCACTGTTGTGAAACCGTCGCGTTGCCTCACTTATGAATATTTATAAGTCCTCGACTCCACAAATGAAATTTTCAGAGTATTTTTCTCTTACAATAGAATATCAAGATCGTCGGAGGCATTTCTGCGGATGTGCCCTAGCAATGAAGACGTCTCGACTTGTATAAGTACTAGGTACACTGAAAATATAATTTCAAGGCTGTACCACCCACATGTAAGATATTATTGTTTACTGAAACAATAGACCAGCTTACACTCGCAACTTATAACAACTTGGGTTATCTCCATCATTATTAAACGGATAAAAAGAGGAATACAAGAACAAAGGACGACACGGTTGGCGCAGTGGCTGAGCGATCAACTGCTGCGAAACGTGTCGCGGGTTCGATCCCCGCACGGAACAAATATTTGTATGATCTGCAAGTAGTTGTTCCGGGTCTGGGTGTTAGTGTATGTGAGTTTCTATGTTTGTAAACGCACCCACGATACAAGAAGACATTCTTAGTGTGGGGAAAAGTTTAAAAAAAAAAAAAAACAACAAAATACCCACTTAGTTTCGCAAACAATTATATCCGTAACTGCAGTATATCTTGGTGTTGGAAAAACTTTTTGCCAATTATTACATTGAACGTAAATAGACGTTTCACTTATATACACGTCTTTGCATTACATGAAATAATTTTGAAGATTCTAATTGTATACAAACGCGCACAAAAATGATAACACTTTATCTAAACATACAATTCGCACCAACAGTAAAAACTGTTTCCAGGACGCGCGCCCCTCCACAGATTGAAAAGTAAACCGATTCGGCCCACGTCGAGCCAGTCTATTGGCCGTAAGTGGCTCACTACGGAGTACTCGACTATTTGTTTTTATAACAATACACCCGTTCTCAAATCCCTGTATACATCCTTGTTACTGGCTGGAACTTTCCGAGGCAACATTAAAAGCTTTGCCACTTTAATTCAGGTGGTTTACGTGTTTTACGAGTTCGTATTACCTGTTGGATTATCGCTCACTGGATTCTTTTGTTTTCATCGGCATTTTTACATCATTCTACGTATATATGTCACCATATATATAAGTCACAAAGTCAAAGTCAAAGTCAAATAATTTATTTCAATTAGGCACATAAAAGGCACTTATGAACGTCAAGTTTACAAAAAATAGAATTGATTCTAGTCGCCCCTTCCAAAATGTAGTTTTCGTATGGAGAAGAATGGGCAAGAAACTCCACCGTTACTCTTTTAAAATGTTTTTACAATATTTTGTATACATTAATTATATAATTATATGTGAAGACGATGCATCTAGAATAAGATTACTATAGCGCGATAGGTAAAAAAGAATGAAAAATAAAGCAATTACAGATTTATTAAATATGTGATAGATACATGGTGCTCACATATTTACAAACATTGTAAAATTATACGATATTCCTAACATTTTAACAAGTAATACTAATAAGTCAGTGTGTGAGTTCAAGAAATCACAGAATGTAAAATCAGTGTTTCACGTAAGTTTAAACATGTAAAATGATATGATAGTACATACTGACAGGTAATGGTAATCTGTCGTTAGACACGTCCGCACTATCAATGAACCTTTCACTATGATAGATATTTATAGAATAGAATAGAATAGGTCTTTATTTGCTTGGAATGTAGGTATATAAAAATAAGTTGTTATATTGTATAATAGGATCCGTGTACATTCTGCCTTATAGCATGCAAATGTAATACAAAGTAAAGATATTACAAAAAATTATCATAATATATGAAATCCTGCACAGAATAATAACATTTTACAACAATTTATTGTCATTTTAAATTTAATTTGTAAATTTTTGTAATTGAATTAATTGCTTGTTAAAAATATGAGTATTTTAATAATGATAGTAATGTTGCTTTTTGAATGGAATGCTTTTTCTTTTTATGTATGTTTAAGTTTAAATTTAATTTGTTTATTAAACTTATAAATAATTTTGCATGCCGTAAGGCAAAATGTACCGGGACTCTCATAAAAATAACCATCATATCTGTATACCTACATTACTGGAAAATAAATGATTTCTTTCTTTCTTTCTTTCTTTCTTTCATTTATCTACAAGTAATTCTGTGAAAGGTTTATTTAGCATTATACTTAAAGGCAATACGTCGTCTTTATCAGAAGAGGTTTTATTGTCTCCTATGCGTGGGTTTGCGGGCTAGGAGATTTAATTAAATGAAACACAATAATATTCTGAATAATCAAAAATCTCTGATCATATTAGGGAATGAACAATAATGTAAACGACATTCAACCGAGTACGTAAGACGCGAGCGCACATCAATCAACTCACTACACTGCAAGGGTAGTTTAGTCACTAATCACTATGATCACTATCGTCACAGTCATTATTAATCAATGCCGGCTTCGATCCATCTTCGCGATCTTTCCTTTTTTGACGGGGGCCGACTTCCTAGTACTCGGGGTTACATCAAGTTGACGGCTGTCATAATCGTTCTAAAATCAAGTCCGTAAGCTTGGCATCGTAAAACCTTTAGACGCGCCGTCATACTTTAACAGGATACTCTGATTTGTATGCAAACAATAATTGACGATAGACTGCCCGTCGTCCGCACTTCCCGTCCACATCATGTTCCCCGTATGAATTTACCCTTACTCCACACCTACCCCACTCTATAATGCATATTTTCATGCATGCCTGCCTGCTAAGTGCTACACACCTGACCTTTCTGAATATTGATGGCTGAACATAATCGATATAGACAAGGTTCTATACGGGTTATGGATATATAAACTAGTGATGTAACGAATGTCATATTTTAGACATTCGCGAATGCGAATATCTGCTGCCAACATTCGCGAATGCGAATATTCAGTTTTTGTTTAAATTTGGCGCCATTTGTCTATGGTTTGGTGACTTTAGCGGCAGTCCCGTTCGAACGAAGTGCGTTCCGTCTGTTTTTCGTTCCGAGAATAGCCGAGTTAATACGAACGCATCCGATTGAAGTGTCATTCCGCTCGCGCCGGTGTTTTCGTAAACAATTAACCAACTATTATTACCTACTTTAAAAAATTATACACGCAAAAACATTCGCAATAATTTCGGGAATGCGAATGCGAATGCAAATATGCAAAAATATGCGAATATTTATTATTTTATATTAATTATTGGCGAATGTGAATATTCGTTACATCAATATTATACACATGCAAAGGTATTATTAGATAAAAGTAAAATAATAATGATACTGAGCACTCAGGTGACACTGAGCTCAATTTTCCAAATGAACGAACTTTATCAATAGAGACAAACGTCTACTGTATATGACAACAATACAAAAGAAACAGAAGAACAACAATCAACAGAATAATAAATACAACAGAGTCTCGGCAACTTCAATCAATGCTTTGACAAAGTCATAAGTCAACAAAGCAGTTAGCTTGTTTCGTCAACTTATTCCCGGTTGTAATGTCATTGAAAGTTTTAATTTGACAGCACTGATGAAAAGTGTCGACTGTATTGATGCTTGCTACACATCCCTATTAATAATATCAATCAACTCAGCCTATCGCAGTCCGTTCTAAGGTCATCGGTCCATCTAGCTCGGGGACGTCCCACACTACACTTGCCGATACGCGGTGTCCAGTCCAGGGGTCGTCTCGGGACTCGAAACCGGCCATCGGTCCTTCGAAAAATATGGCCAGCCCACTGCCAATTCAGCTTGCTTACTCTGCAAGCTGTGTCAGTAACTCCGGTTCATAAGATACATACATCATTTTATATAGTTGAAATCTTTTGTAGCTCGTATCACCGTCTACGCAGCTACGCACCTCTACGAAAGCGCTATGACAATGTCAATGCTCTCAAGGAAACCAAAGGCAAATACCTAAAAGGTTTTAGTGATATCCTCCTATCTATACATACCAAAAACACTTGAACGAGAACATTCGAAGACAAGTCCCGCCAATTAGACGCCAAACTTTACCTAGTTGAAACTTCATAGTAGCTCGCCGGCGCCCCTACACAAAATCAAATTGTATAAAACTGCTCAAATTAGTGTATAATTTTAAGTATCTGGGCGAGCGAGCTCTGCTCTGGTGAAAATAGAGAATGCTCATTTAATAGTACATGATAGTTTATACTAATTCCATGCTGACATGTCATAATTCTTGGTCTTAACTTTGGGCGACCGAGCTCTTCTTGGGTGAAAATATGGAGAAAACGAATTTTCCCAGATACGCGACCAAGCTAGATCGATTTTTCACCCCCGTAATATATTGCAACTTTCATCGAAATCGTTAGAGCCGTTTCGGAGAACGTGATTACAAATATATATATACAAATATTGTTCATTTAATAGAGGTTTAATAGTATAGGATAGGATTCGTATTTGTACTGGATTGAGATTAGGTTGACATTTAGATAATTGTGACAGGAAGTCATTATAAAGGTGTGTCCAAACATTGAGAGGCAAGCGCGGCAGCAACACGCGGCGTTTGCAGGACACATTTCTGCCACGATTTTTTTTCTCTAAATTTTCTCAGGATAAATTCACTATATTTAAAAAATACTTTAAACTGTTGGGGGCTGAAATAGGAATTCTAATAAGTGAGTTTCCCTGAAATAGAATTTAAGAATCATGGCAATGAGCTTTCGATAAAAAGCAATAGTTATGACAAAATAAAATAACCAAGTGCTCAAACAAAACCGAACATCTCGATATTCTGTTCGAACCAATACCGAATTGTTTGTGATATCTGTCCTAGACTAGTGTAAGGCAAATACGTCAATCCTATAACAATTGTACGCTAGAGGGGCTCTAGTCATGGCGGAGCAATTAGAGCTGCGCCGGTCTAGCCGGCACACTGCCAGATCTAACGAGCCGATTGCTGGTAACTTAGACTTGAGTACTTGTCCAAAAAGAGAACATGCTTTGACGTTTATAAGTAGGTAGCTTGAATTTTGTAGATTTTTATTTGCTTTTACTGTTATAAATGAATAAAAAAATGTTTTTTAAAGGACTTCTTATTTTCAAATGAATTTATTTAAAAAAAAACCGGTTACAGACAAGAAACTTTATGTAAAATAAAAAATAATGTACCTACTTTTGGAAAATTCATTCTCCTGTGTGCATAAATGATTTGTCGTTTTTTGCGAATATTACTTTTCTGCAAGCTACACGTAGGTACTCATCTTGAAAATACATAGAATAAAGCCTGTTTAATATTAGCCGGGGAAGTTGAAACTTTTGTGGCGATGTCACTCTGCAGTCAGTTCTACTGACTTCATAAGTTTATACTTAGTTCCCGAGCGAACCTCCGTCTTCTCATGCAGGATTGTTTTACTAACAATATGTAGGTACTTATACTTTAACAACAGAACTTAGGTATTACGTACCATACTGCATGGGATGCTGGGTTCTACACCAAGTTCCAGCAATAAATGTTTTTTGCCAGATGTCGACAATAGGGATGATGCCTGGGTAAAAAAAAAAAATCTAATTAGTCCGTCAGTCAGATAATAAAAAAATATTACACACGTATTTTTTGCTTAATTAATAAAAAATTACTTAGATAAAACGCATTTTAGGTTAGGGAGTAGGGGTCGCTACGTCACTAGTATGTATAAAATCTACATACTCGTGACGTCATGGCACATTTTACCTCAATGTATCGCCGTATTCTTTAGATTACGTAAAAAAAGAAAAAACACGTGCCCAATATTTTTTTATAATCTCAAAGAGGGACTAAAATTTTTTTTTAAATGTTTATCCCTTTTCGGAAAATTGTATGTTATACAAAGAAGCGCTACTGTGCCTAACGGCTATGTAAGGAAATATTGAAGACGCTTTTAAATTTCCGTCCACGATAACTTTATAGCGTGCACGTATTTCCATGCATTTTATGCACGTGGACGTCCACGATATAATAATATCGTCACGTTAGTAATTATAAAAGCGCACAATGTTCACTGTGGTCCATTTTGTTAATGGTTCCAGAACTACCGTTTCTACAGTATGTTCAGTAGCGTTATGTTCAAACATATCTAGTGTGTATGTGTATAATTATGATGTTTATTAATCACGAGAGCGGACCGGCGCCGGATATTGTTAGTTCCGCATCTGCACGCGCGGAGACACCCCTGATATATTATATAGGAGAGGTAAACAAATCGCATAACAACTCGGGATTAATTTGTTTCAGATACCTACAATGTTTTTCATTTAAATTTTGTCATTAATGTTTGTAGAAGTTTTTGGAATATTGCACTTTCCATGTCTATTTTCAGTCCTTACTTCCTTTCTAATATAAGTACCTGCGCGACCGAGCTCTGTTCTGGTGGAAATAGAGAATGCTCATTTAATAGTATAGGAAAGTTCATACTAATTCCATGCTGCCATGATAGTAGGTAGTTACTAATTCCATGCTGCTATGATAGTAGGTACTTACTCATTCCATGCTGCCATGTCATTATTCTAAGGTAGCCGTTTTGTTCTAAAATTTGGGCCACCGAGCTCGGGTGAAAATACGGAGAAAACGAATTTTCCCAGATATGAGACCTAGCTAGATCGATTGTTCGCCCCCGTAAACCCCTATATTGCAACTTTCATCGAAATCATTAGAGCCGTTTTCGAGAACGTGATTACAAATATATATATACAAATATTGCTCGTTTAATACTAAAGGTATTTATTGTAAATATGCATGAGCATGCTGGACCTTTTTTTTTTTTTTTTTTAGGATGGGAAATCATCAAATGACTTCTCCCGCTCTGGGCAGAGCGAGAGGGTGTGTCAGACTTTTACTGACTAAAACCCACCCGTGTTCCTTCCGTTGCCTGTGTGCCGGGGCCGCGTTATCCCTTTCGGACAAACCCGCAACCCCAGCAGGCATTGGTCTTTCGACCCCGTCGGTTGGTGCTGACATCTCTTTGAGGCGCGCGTGGAACACAACGCGCCGTCGACACGGGCCTGGTCCTTATCGGACGGCGAGCTGCCCATTGCTCACCGTCCGCAAGCCCGCGCCTACGGTGGCCGGAAGTCGGCTCTCGACTCCCGACGCCCGGGGCGTCTCCTGCGGCGACTAGGGCCGCGAGGGCGTGCAGCTTGCATCTCCCTCGCGCGCTCCGCCTCCTCCTTCGCGAGCATGACTGCTTCGCAGAAGGAGGTGACGGCCTCCCATGCACTCTCGCTCCGAACAATGGCCTGAACCAGGGCTGGACGCGAGAGATCGCCGCCGCCGATCGCCTCCGTGAGGACACGGCGGTGCTCCGCCCAAGCTGGGCAGACCTCCACCGTAGGGCATGCTGGACCTGGGTTCAATTTCCAGGTCGGGCAAAGTGTTATTGGGTTTTTTATCTGGAACTTCTCAGTAGCAGCCCGGATTCGGGATTTGTGCCCGTTTGATGGCAATAGAGTCGGCCCCAATTACATGGGACTTAAATATAACCGGCGAAATGTGGGTGTATTTTAGGTACACCTCTGTCTCACCCTTCGGGAAAATAAGGCGTGATGTTATGTTATGTTTACTGTAAAAGCTTGTGCAAATATTTGTACCTCAATCACACATTAAATGGCTGAACAAATCTGAATAAAAGATTCACTATAACTATACTCCATTTCAAATAAGATTAGAACATTTTACTTAAACCTTTTTTTCAGTCCGTTCAACCGACTTTGACTTCTATTGCGTTGGTGGTATGACAAATGGCAGCTGCAGTAAACAGTTGGTATTGTAAACACTTTTTTGCTTTTAATGCCATCCTTATGCCTACGGTATAGAAGTCAGAATCGGTTGAGCGGACTGTGAAAAGGTTTGTATACATTATTATTACATTCTTATTTCAAATAATGTGATAATAATAATAATAACGCATAGAATACTTTTTATCCTTGTTCATGTAGTAGGTAGGTATGTAGTAATGTTGTAGGTATTCCAGTGAAACCATGGGCAAGTTATAAATTATTCTTCTCTAAGCAAATTGATATTGACATTCATTTTGTTTCAATAACTCCCCGTGTTTCGCCTTGATCATATCATTCGGTATGCTGAACCTTGAATAGGCCTTGACATAGTCGCACTAATGTGTTTACATCCCTTTCCGATAGAAAGCAAGCATCGCCGCCAAATGGTGGTTCCAAGGAACATTAAAACCATTTTTTTCTCATCGGTATTTTACGCAGAAAATTATTGTTCTCGTTCATAAGCCTTTTTCTTAAAACGCAAGTCCAAAAAAGTGGACCAAATCAATATTTTTATCATTTCCCATTATCAAACATTGAACGTTGAAATCATAAATCGTTATAGTAACAATGATTTATCTCTGTACCACGATATCTTATCTATCCACTACGCACACTATCACGTCCACATATATCAATACTAGAGTTAATTCATATCGTAAAGATACTGCGGTTCAGCAGTAACCCTCGAAGGGCTCGTGATAATACCAGCCGTCCCTCACCCAGTTACTGTCGCGAGCAAAAACCTCGTGCGCTTTCCCTACAAATGGGAAATTTATCTCATGGGACAGATGCGATAAATACGGTTTGTACCATTTACCGTCTTCTGGAACAACCCTCCGTGTTATTTGAAGATGTTTTAGGACCTGAACGACTGTGAGAATTTAATGATTGTCGAATAATAAATAGGTTCTTTAAAATAGTTAATTGACTCAGGCGTGACTTTGCGTCGTCTATTGTATTTTTTAGGTTCTTTAAATTCAAATAAAACTGTTTCAATAACAGCAATCAACATAAAAAGATTTATCAACTTGCATTTTTAACCGACTTCAAAAAAGTAGGGAGTTCTATGTTCTTCTCTATTTTTATGTATGTTCATTGAATCTCCGTGATTACTGGGTTGATTTACCTCGATCCAGGGTTATACCGAAGTTGTTACAGTTTCCAGATTTTATACAATTTAGTAGACATTTACCTATCCGTCTCAGTTTTAGTCGTATTCAAGTTCTTCCATGGTTTCAAAAGTCAGAAAAATTTGGATTCCGTAGGGTAAAATGTATTGGGACTATCTGGAAAAAATCTATGTTATCTGTATTAAACGTTAACATTAAACGTTAATACCAGCCTGTTACTGTCCCACTGCAGGGCAAAGGCCTCTTCTCATACAGAGAAGGCACGAGCATTGATCACCACGCTTGCTCAAGACGGGTTGGTGATTTCATTTCCTCACGATGTTTTCCGGCACCGATGTCAGTAATCTCCAAGATAAACTCAGAAAGTACATATGAATTGAAAAAGTCACATTGGTACTTGCCCGGATTGAAATACATTATTGCAAATAAATGATTTCTACTTCTATGGTTTTGACCACGACATCATAGACACAGACAGAAAGACACACACACACACAGACACAGACAGGATATTTATTTGACCGCCTTTGTATACCTACGTAACACAGAGCCCTCGCAGTGGAAGAAAATTATACATTAGCTCTCTACTGCTGTAAATCTTTCTTGTAATTTGGCAATTCGTTTTATAGACATAGCTCACCAGCCACAGCACATTTCCTGGTGGAATTCCATTCACTTTGAGTAAGTTAATCTTTTTTAGTACCAAGATGTCTCAAAAGATCCTGAAATAATTTAACCCAACAATGTCGATTGGTGTAGACGGGTCCATTGGAAAAAAGTAACATCTTTGACGGGTTATGGTTCCGTCCTGTCACGGAAGGTAAAAAGGTTGTACCTTATCATTAATGAGCCTTGACTGGCTTTTAGCTAAGATCAATGCTTCACCTCTATTATGTACGACTCACCTATTATTATATTAGTAAAATGATAAGTAGTTAATTACGCTGCCGCATGCCGGTTTATTATTTTCTCGCCGTTTGTGATTATTTAATTAATTACCTCGTGTACCTATGACGTTGTATGACGTTGAGGTCAAATTATCTTTGATTATTTAGGGCCACAGCAGACTAGCTACTTTTAGCATTGGCGATCGGCGATTTTGCGACTGTACTACTGCTTCGTCGCGTTTTGGCGACTCTCTGCGTTCCATCGCAGTATTAAAATCGCGCGTTTTAGAGATTCTATCGATGCTGCATCGGACGCGGTATTGGAATCGCGCGTTTTAGTGACTGCTCCGATGCTGGAGAGGTGAAGGAAGGGGGAGTGCGGAAGGGGTCGCTTCGTCAAAATCTAGTGTAGTCGTGTTCCGCAGATGCCGAATCGATTCGACCGGCATTCGAATGTGTGCGGAGTGTAGCGTTCAGCCGCTGCACGCTGTGTCGAGCTTCCGAAAAGCGACTCAATCGCCGCGTTTGGCGTTTTTAAGTGTGCGGTGTGAAATGTTTGGTCGCTGCATTTAGCTTTTAAAAAGCGGCTAAATCGCCGGTCGCCGATTCTAAAAATAGCAAGGGTGCTGTGGCCCTTATATGTCTAGAAAGAGTGGCGCAAAATAACTAAAACTGGTGTGCGTGACAGCTAAGTCTACTCGCGCCACGTCATTGTGCTGTCATTGTGATTTTCTAGTGTGCGTGCATTTAGCGGCTATCAGTTGGACGCTATCTTTATCGACGAGTTCACGGCTTTCACTGTCTATCTAGACATATTAATACCTTTGGGACCTATGTAAAATTAAGCGCGTGACATACACAAGTGGCGAGGGGCGTAGAACATACACACAACGCTCGCGCCGCACCGTCGGCGCCGCCTCGCCCACGCCACGCCTTTTGTGTATGCTCCGCGCCACGTCATTCCTATAACTTTGTATGCAATATGAAACGGGTGGCGCAACGCCCGAGCCACACCATCGCCGCGCCTGCGCCACTCGCCATTTGTGTATGTCCCGCGCCTTAAGGACAGAAAATATCAAGTAAACGCATTATTAGTATAGATCACTTCTTATATTCCTACCGTTACTAGCATTAAGATTGCCTACCAGTATTGCTTGTTTCGTATATGACTAGCATCTTTATCACCTTTACAATCAATTCAGTCAATTTTATTTCTACGAGTACTTACTACCATTCACATGATCCCAACAATAAACTAGTCAGATATAAACATAACGTTAGGTGCCTAGCTCATCTAGCACATCATTACGTTCCCACACGGGGGGCCGTTTACCACTTATAGTCGGAGTTACCTCTACGTGGTCTCGGAACCTTATGTCTAACAGTAAGTACTTGACTTCGAGGCTCTTACGAGTACCTCCTTATAACGCCTCCCATAATCCCATTATACCAACCTAATCTCTAATCTCACAGTATGAAACTTGGTCTTATGTTAGTTGTCGTAAATCCAACAAGGTTTGATGAGGAAGTGGCTTTTATAATAAGTGTAAGTTAAAGGTAACCATTAACAAATTACATGCCCTATTACATAGGACTTAAACATATCTGGCGAAATGCGGGTATACTGTAGGTACTCTGCCCAACCCTTCCGCGAAATAAGGCGTGATGTTAAGTAACAAGATGTTAAATAATATTTCAAATCCTAGTGGTAGTTCCAAAGATTACCCCTACATAAAAACTTACAAACAAACAAACTTTTACCTCTTTATAATATTATGTCTTTGACATATCTCGGGATCCTGGGGTCTCGGACCTTTGGAAGGCATACGAGGGGCCGAAGCCAACTCGCAGAGGCCCGTTAGACATTTTGAAGTGTTGAGACATCACCCAACGATTATACCTGTATGCAAGTGCACCCAAGGACAACCCCCATTTAGTACAGGGCTATTGCCGAACTTGGAAACAAAACATATTGGGCTATGGGTTTGGGTGGCTACAGTGGATTGGTTACCTAGAATTATCGAAGGCCGATGTCCCCTGCCTGATCAATGTTATGAAATACATGGATAAAATGGCGGGAGTGACTTGCACACTCAATAATGGGCCCCCGAAACGGTCGCTAGCACAAAGTTTCGTAGCGACAAGGGGGCAACATATCCTGAGGTGCTTATGAGGAGTGGAGAGTATTCCAGGGCTACCAGTACAATCCCGGAAGTACGGTCAAGATCCCTACCAGCATCTTACTGGAATATTTCCTTCTTCCGAGCACGTTTGCTCTTTCGAATCTCCACTCAAGCCGGCCAATAAAGGCAAGAAAGAGGTGGGATCTCTGTTCCTCGTCAGTGATCACTCCAGCCGGCCAAAGGCAAGCCACAGGTGAAGAACAAGACTTCTTAAGGGAGATAGGATCCGTGGGGTCGCTACTGCCCAACAGCTCGCCACACGCTGCCCAGCAAGTTTCTGAATCTCTCTTGGTTTGGCTCCTCATCCTAGACCTGTTCCGGCAAAGTAAACTCTACCGGTAGTGACCTAGAGTTCGGAGCGCGCAAGCCGCACCACGACGTTAACGTAGAGATACGGGCGAGAATTGGCCTTTAGTAGTTGCTTTTAACTGGCAGATTTTACCTGAGGCTGTATACAAAACAGACAACGAGCGTACAACTAACAGATTAAAAAAAAACAACACATTCATTAATCTGTCTGTTGGCTGGATGAACAAAAGCTATAAAAAAATGTAGGTACGTAGCAAAAAAGAAACATTGCTGACTTTCCTGCTTTCACGAAATGTTCCTGTTTTTTTTCTTTTCAATTCCACATCAAAATAACAAAAAAGAAAATGAACTATTTCTTGTGTATAACTTTAATGAAATCCACATTTCGCATGCCTGGAATTCCGTATACCTTCACAAATATCAGTTTATAGATATTAGCATTTCACTTGTACCTAATGTCATTCCCTATTTTTCAGCATACTCCCCAGTAAACAAGTTAGCGGGTGACAAAGTAGTATGGCACAATATTTTCACGTCATTCATGGCGGTAGTTAAAAAGTTTGCGATACTACACTTTGCCCATAACTTTCGGTAACAAAGACTTGGGAAGCTGACATCGCTAGCAAACTTTTAAATAACATAGTGACGGAATAATCCAGTTATTCATTCATTTTGTTACTACGTGGTTGGATTAGACTGCATAAGTTTAAAGTGCTTTCTCGTGATCCTTCATAAATTAATATCATTATTTTAGCTTGTTTCTTGAGCACGAGCTAGTGGGAGCATTATTAATTATGTATTTTGTGGCACGAGTACTTTCCAGAAAATTATGGAAAACTAAAGGAAATCATTTTAAGTAGGTAATCCTGTAAAAGAACAGATTTGTTTCACGAAACTCTTTTCATAGACGACGTGCCTACCTACCTAAGGGGACAATAGGACATAAACGTGCCTAAACGTAAGTTTTATAATGCCTAAAAGTATATGATCCACTGAAGTAAACAAAATCACAAAAATATATGTATGATATTCTGCTGATACGTTAGAAAAAAATCACGAAGATACCTGTAAAAATTTCTTTTAATGAGTATAAATCATATTAATATATATGCTATCATTTTTTGTCAGATTATTCTACAAGCAGCAAACTGCGTAATAGTGTTTTAATGTTTTAGTCCAAATTGTTTTTTAATAGATAATTGCTAGATTTAATAGATAATATTTTAATAATTTATACTTTTTTTTTATTTTTTGCAATAAATTATCTGCGTTGTTTCATTGCGCTTCTCTTTTTTTTCTATGCAGACAGTGAGCTAAGCCTCTTAAGATGCAACCAAGCACTTAAAGCTAAGTTTGCTCGCGCTATAAAACTTTTAGTTTTTAAAACCCAATATTTTCTATAGCCTCGAAACTTAGGTATTGCTCGGAAAGTCCTAGCTTACTTTTACATGGCACAAACGTAATTGCAAGTAATTAAAAACGCGAAACTTAAACAAAATAAAAATCAATTTAATCGAACTGTGACACTGAATGCAAACAACTTTCTCATTTTGTAATGCAACAAAAGAGAGGCCAATCATTGACCTAACCATCCTAACTAATATTATAAATGCGAAAGTCAGTTTGTTTGTTTGTTACACTTCTACGCTAAAACGGCTAAACGGATTTGGATGAAATTTGGCATATGGGTAGACCATGACCAGGAGAAGGACATAGGCTACCTTTTATCCTGATATTTCTACGGGATCGAGACTTATACGGGCGAAACCGAGGGGCGCAGCAAGTAATATTATAAATGCGAAAGTGAGTATGTTTATTTATTTTTTATTCTTTCACGCTAAAACGGCTCAACGGATTTGAATTAAATTAGCACATGGGTAGACCATGATCATGGTTAGGACATAGGGAACTGTTTATCTCGGAAGTATGTTTCTGTGGGATAATTTCCGACCACCACGCGGGCGAAGCCGCAGGCAAAAGCTAGTTTTCATATAAACGCCATCAAATATCAGTAGATATAAATCATACGGCGGGAATATTATCAGTGAGCGGGAGGATCAAACCTGAGAGGGAGTGTGACTGACGGGGACCACTCGAAGCTCGAGATTTGCTGAGATTTCAATATCCAGCAGCCAGCCTCCGTCGCATCGCTCTATATTACGATCAAGAAAATGTACGGTGCTTTTCCGTAAGCAGCGAAAAAATCCCGTGATGTAGGTGAAAAACTGTCGTTATGACAGTTTTTCACCTACATCACGCGATTTTTTTTTTTATTGATTTTTTATTACAACTTCGACTGCTAAGGTATACAGGGATTTTCCTGACAAAAAAAATTGTAAGGAAGTTTGTAAAAGTGTCTTTCGCAGTTTTGCACATTATAAAGGCACTACTAAACATGCTTCTTACAACGGTAATCTAACAAAACTCTCGTAAAAACAGAATAACATGAATGATCAACATTCCGATAAAAATATATCCCTACTGCAGTGATAGTCGTAATTTCTGAGTCCTGCCTTATTTCATGTAATCCAAGATAAACCTACCAATAAACGTAGAGGTCGGTTTGTGGAGCATCTCCAGATATACGTATATGTCCGCTCCTTAGAGAGCAATCATGAAGAAAGGTTGGCCTCAGGGCGTTCTTAAGCCGCTCACAATCAAATTTAGCTGCATCGCGGCCGGGTTAATCGAGGATTAGGTAAATTGGCCCGGATACACTGATGGGAAAATCTCCCTTCATTTTCCAAGGTTGTTAATAATATAATTAACATCTTTAGGATATTGCTGCAACGACAGTATGAATCTTCGCGTATTTTATTACTGGCAGTTCATTACTGTTACTTTCTCCTATTAATTGTGAGTTCTATTCAATTCTGAGAAGTTTTTGCCCATGATTAGGCCAGTTTGTTAAAATTTATATGAAATTAATACAATTTATATGCATAATTGAAGCTCGTGCAAACAAGTCGACAACCGGGTTCTTCACAAAATATGTCAATGCCATTGCAGAATTTCACCGCGGATGTTTACACATTTACGAAACCTATAAGCTTTATGTTTAATTCATACAAGGTCGAATGGCCAAGTTCAATTGTTTGAATTGTACGCCTCATAGGAAACTAACGACCTACTAACCGGCGCCTGTCCACGTGCCCCCAAGCACCATACACTTGTCTCTGCATCGGATAAAAGAACTAACAGATGACATATTGTCAAACGGAGTGTAACCCAATGAAGGTCTTGCTGAAGGTTACGCAACCAATGAAAATTTAATGCAAGGTCGACTCAGTGCTTACGTTGCCACAATCAACTTGTCAGTATGAAATATGATGATGTGCCGCCGCCCTTGCCTCGTTAGGCTTCCTCCTGCAAGTAAAAACTCTATTCAGTCAGTTTAAAACATCAACATTCAGACGGCGGTCATAAACTGAAAAGATACGCCACAAAGATGTCGTACTATACCAGTAATAGTTTATTTCCTATGACTGTACCCATACCGAATGGGTTCCCTGTTCAGATGAATGGTAGGCCGAAAAACAAGATAATTTTTTTGGATGTTACGCCTGTTCGGTCGCCGGCGAAACCGATTTCGTCAAATGCCGTAGCTCCAAAGAGAAAGAATTTCGTAGAACCAATAATCTCCAATGATATAATCTATGAGAACATCAAGCCAGTGTTTACCATATTGAGAGTACTGGGAGTTTTGCCGATAACGAGACCGACGTCGTGTGTCAACCAGTTCCAGATAGCATCGTCTTCGATGCTGTACTCCATCCTCATGTTCTGTTCTCTGGTCAGCTACGTGCTGTATCTGTCGCTGCACAAAGTTCAGATCTTACGAACTGCGGAAGGCAAATTTGAAGAAGCTGTTATTGAATATCTATTCACGGTATACTTATTCCCGATGATCGCGGTCCCGATCTTGTGGTACGAAACGAGAAAAATTGCGAATGTTCTCAACGGATGGGTGGATTTTGAGGTATGTTTTTTTTTTAAAATAACTGCACTTCAAATGAGTCTTGCTTGCTTTATAATGACTTATGTCGTTTTTTAACAAGAAACGTATCAGTCTGCCTACCAACTTCGGGTCCAGGGGCGATATTATATTATGTAACTAGAAAGTTAGGTCTCATTCTAGTATTTCATAACATAATTATCCAATCATTTATACCAATCTAGATGGTCTACAAGCAGCTATCAGGTCGTACGCTCCCAGTGAAGCTATATAAGAAAGCTTTAGCCATAGCTGTCATCATACCAATCTTATCAACTACGACGGTTATCGTGACGCACATCACCATGGTCCACTTCAAGCCATTGCAGCTGGTGCCCTATATGTTCCTGGAGATCCTGACCTACATGCTCGGCGGCTACTGGTATTTGCTGTGCGAGACGCTGAGCATCTGTGCTAATATATTGGCTGAGGATTTTCAAAATGTAAGTTAAGTAATACATTAGCTCTAATACGCGACTGTTGCTCTATTTGAAGTACTCCTTGAACCTCGATACAGACCAATGCGATCTCGAACTAACGTGAAGTAAAAATGGGAGAAACATAATGGTCAGATTTCCTATTTGACTGCCTCTCTGGATTTCTGGCTTCAAATCTTTAGGATCTTGAGATCGGTCCTTGGGCACAACATGATGTAATAAATTCACAACATCTCAAGGCTGGTTGTCCCTTATGACTATGCGACCATCTCTCTATTGTTCTTTTTTTTTCAGGCTCTTCGCCACATCGGCCCGGCAGGCAAAGTCGCCGAGTACCGCGCCCTTTGGTTACGTTTGAGCAAGCTCTCTCGAGACACAGGCATTGCCAACTGCTACACGTTTACTTTCGTCAACCTGTACCTCTTCCTGATCATCACCCTCTCTATATACGGGCTGCTCAGTCAGATCTCCGAGGGATTCGGTATCAAGGACATTGGTCTTGCATTGACGGCGTTATGCAGTATCTTTCTGCTATTCTTTATTTGCGATGAAGCTCATTACGCTTCTCATAATGTAAGTAACTAGTAAACTACCTATATTACCTATCAAAAACTACGTTAAGGTGCCTTCGTATTTAGCGTTGGTTGACGCGGTTTTAGCACAGCGTAGGTATACGCGGCATATTCGTTCGACAAATGACCACAATAGAAATTGATTTTGTCGACGGAAGAATAGACAAAATGTGGTAAACAATCACAATCTGTCATGTTGTCTATTCTTCCGTCGACAAAACCCGTATAAAACTCGTTTCTATGGTTATCATGCTATGCGTGCAGATGGGTGACTCTTGTTTTTTTAACGATCGTTTTAGTATACTAACTTAGTGGTTCAACACTTTGTGTCCGCACAGGTGCGAACAAACTTCCAGAAGAAGCTGCTGATGGTGGAACTATCCTGGATGAACACGGACGCTCAAACTGAAGTGAACATGTTTCTGCGAGCCACCGAGATGAACCCCTCACAAATTAGCCTCGGAGGATTCTTTAATGTCAATAGGACTCTTTTCAAATCAGTACGTAACACTGTTGAAAATTACAATTTTTAAATATTCTTTTCAATTATTTGGCATTCAGATTAAGTTGAAAAATTATAGATACCTACTAATATAGGAAAGGAGAAAGGGAAGCAAAGGGGCTTGTGGCTAAGTAATAACAGCCGCACGGGTCGATCGATCAGGTTAAGCTACGCTTGCCGCGGTTGGTCATTGGATGAGTGACCATCTTTACATACCAAGACCCCTCCGTGCCTCGGAAAGCACGTCAAGCCGTTGGTCCTGGCTGTCATTTTTAGATCTTTGTCGTCAGTCGGTTGATAACTTACGATAATACTTTATTCCATGAGATATTGTGACATTGGTTCACGTCGACGTTCTACTGGCTACTATATCGACGTTCAAGAGCTCTAAAGCTCCAAGGGCATAAGTCAATGCTCTAGAAGCCTTTATTCTAGCTTGCACTTTCGAAGGGCTCGATTGTCCTCGCTCTTGAACAATCCAATTAAGGGTAGTGTAGGTACATGTACATGAATGATTTAAATCCCGTTTTTTTTCTACACAGGTTTCAGAAGACACAAATTTTGAAATATATCTTTCTGTTACAGTTGCTGGCAACCATGGTGACATACCTAGTAGTACTGCTTCAATTCCAAATCAGTATCCCCGACGATTCCGAGAACCAAGATGGAGATGAGCAAGTGCCTATCAACATCACCAGTGCAACAACCGAAGCCATGACCACCACCACTACGGTCATGACAACAATTCTCACCACGCTTGCGAAAAAGAAGAGGAAGCATTAAAATTAACTTAACTTCTAGGAAATAAAGATTCGTTTTGGTTATTAGAATAATTATCCTAGCTACCTAAAAGAACAGTTACATCGAGTGGCTTCATTACCTATTGCTGAGAATCAATCCCTGATGTTATAGTAGCTCATATGGTGTAGTAGAAAATACGTAATATCTTCTTGTCCTCGATTTTAATCAATTGTTTAATTTGTTGGATTTTATCATCAGCTAATCAACTATAGGTATCACAATAAAAGTACCTACATACAATGGTTGTTTTACATAATTGTTTCCGCCAAGGTGACCAAAAAAGTACTACTTACCTAGGTACTTTTTCTCGGAGCGTTTCGTCGTATTTTCAAACCCTCATAGCTTCGGCCTGAATAATGTTAGAGAGCTAAAATTCTCAAGTTAAGATGTAGTTAGCAGACTTATAAAATTTCATTTGTTACTTTGGATTTTATTAACACTTAAAATACGTCGATTTCGTCACTGACTGACTGACAAAACTCACTCATCAAAACCTCTAGGACACTTCCCGAAGTCCTGGAAAACTGAATTTGGTATGCAGGCTAGGATTTGCACAAAAAAAGAAGAAATCCGAAGTTTCACTCTCCTACCTCCGTACAGGGAGGTGCAAGATGATATCATGACTACTAATGACTCCCCCTGGCCTGGGACTAGATCGACCATTGATAATTTTTCTAATCTCATAGATTAATTTAATAAAATCATAGAGTGTCTCTAAGAATAAAATAAATACTTTATATAATGAGTTGATGACAAACACACGGGAACGAGACGCATAATACGACTATGTGCCCCGGGTCCCCGGTCCTGGGGGGCCCCAAAGCTTCAGAAGTCGTTTTTAATCAAATCCCAAACACGGTAAACATATATTTAGTAAGAAGCAGTTTAGAGATGGAGGCCTCAAACGCAAACGCAAACTCAAACTCAAAGCATTTATTTCAATTAAACCATTTACAGGCACTTTTGAATTGTCAAGTAGTCTTGTCAGTTAGTCAGAAAGTTGAAGCTAGTTGCCCATTCCAAAACGTAGATCTTATGGAGAAGAACGGGCAAGAAACTCCAAGGACACTCTTTTAAATATAGAAAATTACAAAATCCTGGGTACATTATTCTTGTTGCTTCTATATGTGAGAACAATGTACAAAAAAAATAATCAAAACAATTCAAAATATAAGATTAAAAATAAGCCATGGCAGATAAGAGATGACCAGTCACAACTCCTCCTCGTAAAAAAAATCTGGATAAGTCGACTAAATTTACATACGACTGTTCAAAAGATAACAGAAGGCTAAAAGTCACCCAAAGGGCAATGGAGTAGTTGGCTATGCTTGTAGTTTCCTTACGTGATCGAATCAGAAATGAAGAGATCCGCAGGAGAACCAAGGTAACCGACATAGCCCGAAGAATTGCCAAACTTAAGTGGCAATGAGCAGGCAGGGCACATTGTTCGCAGAACAGCTGGCCGATGGGGCCGAAAGGTTCTGGAGTGGCGACCGCGTACTGGGAAACCGTTGGAAGGCCTCCTACAAGATGGACTGATGACCTTGTAAAGGCCGCAGGAATCCGCTGGATGCGGGAGGCACGGGATCGGTCGAAGTGGCGGTGCTTGAAGGAGGCCTATGTACAGCAGTGGACGTATTTCGGCTGAAATGATGATGAATGATGTTCAAAAGAAAACCTTACCTACACATGACGGTGTACTAAAATTTTCAAGCTAGTTTCGTTCGCTCTTTGCTTGTGACAAGTAGAGAATGTATGTAATTTTTTGTATTTTTAAATTTTTTTCTGTTGTGTAATTTAAAGTCGTACTAAAAGACGAGCAGTTTGAATCGAATCCCTACGCACCCGCTAACGTCTCGCAATACACCTGAACCAGCTCCCTGCACTGTGCATCAGATTCTTCTGATTCTGACTCTCAAACTTTTCTGTTTATGTCGACATTGTTCATTATTTGCAAACTGTTACTAGATAGACCTAGTATATAAACTGAGTAGACCCGACCTCATTTTGTTTTGCCGCCCCGGGCCCTCGTCAAGCGACAGGACCGCCACTGATTGGAGCCTGTCCCTACAAAAAGTAATTAAATCCCCCACCAAAATCATTTCATATAAAGTAGTTTGCCAAGACTCACTTATACACTTTGACTGTTAAAAAGTTATCATAATTATCTAATGTAGAGCCAAGCCCCTAACACTACAACTCTACAAACTTTATATTTATATCTTGGTCAAAATATATGGCTTGGCCGTTCCATTGCACTATTGCATCAGAGAGAGAAACCCTAACGACATTATAGATCTTTGCTGAAACCCCTTTCAAAAACGAAACAAACGGATATGCTCGGAGTAGGCCGCTTTACCATCCTACCCTTTGTTATAAAATCCTACCATCCTACTGGAACTCTACTGTCGATGAAAACGAAGTAAACCATTTTGTCTATGTCGTGTATGACGTGACGTTTCTGTTTATTTATTATCTGTTGCGAGCGTTAGGTATTGAGAGAATTTTCCGGATTATTACTGTTTCTTGAAGTTATTCGTTTTCCTGCCAAGACAAAAGAAAGTTAAAACATCAAATAGTAACTGGAATCCTTGATATTAACTCAAGATGGTCGACTACAGCAAGTGGAAGGACATAGAAGTAAGTACTTATTGCATACCGTTCAAAATTAGCTCCGTTGTGTAAACTCCTAAGATAAGTTAACCTGGATTGACAACCCATTTTAGATATCCGATGATGAAGACGAGACCCACCCTAACATCGACACTCCGTCGCTCTTTCGCTGGCGGCACCAAGCGCGTGTCGAGCGCATGGAGGAGCGACGTAAAGAGAGAGATGATCACGTCCAAAAAAAGACCGAAAACTTCAGATTGATAAACGAAACTAGGAAAAAAATCAATGAAGCGGGCCCCGACAGTCCCGATCTTGATTCTTTAAAGAAAGCATTAACTGATCTAGAGAAAGAAGAGAAACAATTAAAACAAAAAGAAGATGATCTTAAGAAGAAAGAACGACAAACCCCGTGGAACGTGGACACGATCAGTGAGCCGGGCTTCACCAAAACCGTCATCAACACTAAGCCCATAAGACCCAAGGATGAGAACATGACTGAGGAGGAGAAAGAAGCCAAGATGAAGAAGTTTATCAAAGAAAATGAAAAGATTCTGAAGCAGTTTGGTATGCTGCGGCGTTATGAGGACTCGCGATCGTTTTTACAGGAGCATAGTCAACTGGTATGTGAGGAAACGGCCAATTACCTTGTCATCTGGTGCATCAACTTGGAAATGGAAGAGGTCAGTAGTATGCTGCATTTGTGCACTGTAATGTTGTTTGCTTGTAATCTGTGTTATTGATAATTGGATCCGTGTTGTGCCAAAATATTCCAACCCACAGTGAACATATTTTGAGTTATTCAAGTTAAAACATTTCAACCTAACTTTCCCGATGAAGGTATCAATATTTAGAATATTGAATAGTTTTTCTAATAGTATGCTTTACAATTTCCAGCAGCTGCTAGTTCTTCAGATATCGATGAAAAATATCATCTGGATCATTTCTGCAAAAAATTATATTGTATGAGTCTATGTCAACTTTTTTTTTTGCAATAATGATCCAACCCACTTTCATTAACAGTTTAATATCAACTTCGTTTTTTCTTACTATGAGTTACTGTGGATAATAAAACTCTGGTTTTTATTAAGGAGTATGTATTTGCAGACCAAAAAAAAACAAAATCTTTCGTAAATTAATCCTCTTCAACATTAAAAATTAAGTGTTCCATATCCGTCAACATCATTGGTCACTCGTTTG
Organism: Agrochola lota; assembly: GCA_947364205.1. Lineage (NCBI taxonomy): Eukaryota > Metazoa > Arthropoda > Insecta > Lepidoptera > Noctuidae > Agrochola > Agrochola lota. Next base: position 9,400,152 of record OX376241.1, read on the forward strand.
TTACCTTTCAAATTTTCATAAAACTTTTACAATCATCTGGAATTAAATGTATCATAGACTTTATGTCATCCAGCGTTGCCTGAGCTATCTCTTCGCCATGCGGCCACAGTGAACCCAGATTCCATTTTTTTTCGATTTTCATTACACATACTCCTTTTCCTGTTTTTTTTTCTTAATGTCAAGCTCTTCGAACTCTTTACCAAAACCGCTTCTCATAAAAATCAAATAGTGGTGGTCCTTTCTCAAAAGAATTTCTTTCGTTGCCAGCCAGTTAAATTTAGTTTTATTAACGTACATCTTTCTGTTTACTATAAACTTCTCAATATCATTGCAGCTTAAAAAAGAATCTGACTTCATTCTTACTATGTACCTGCAAAGGATTTCTTTTTTTACAATGTTTCAAGACGTCCATGTACTCATCACATAAAGAATCATATTGGAAAAACCGATGAATATTCATTTGCTACAAACATTTTGTTCCAAATGGCATGAATCCTTACTGCACTTTATTTTCCAAAAGTCCAAAGATGTGGGTTGGTATACATTAGATATATCTTTTCCTAGGGAACAGATACCAAAGTGAGTCTTTGCTACATAAAAATAAGGCTCATTTTAGGTCGGTTGGTAATGCTAACTCAATAATGACAAATTTGTAGGTTGAAACATTTTGGCACAACAGGATCCAATTATTATTGTTGTGTAATTTGTAATGATGTATTTGTAGCTTCTTTATGATTTTCACTATATTTATTTTAGCTGTTTATGGTTATTTTCAGAAACATGATTTGATGGCTCATGTAGCTCACCAAACTATCTGCATGCAGTACATATTGGAGCTGTCCAAACAACTAGATGTGGACCCCAGAGCTTGTGTCAGCTCTTTCTTCTCAAAGTAAATCACTTTAGAATTTCATTGCTGTTTTATGATTACTTTAAGATCCAATGTTATAAATATTTCTGTTTTTCAGGATTCAAATTGCAGAGAAGACATACAAAGACTCATTTGATGATGAATTGGAGCAGTTTAAAGCAAGGATCAAGAAGCGAGCTACTGAGAAAATTAATGACGCTATCAGAGAGCAGGAGGAAGAGGAACGGAAGGCCAGGCTGGGACCTGGTGGACTGGACCCTGTTGAGGTGTATGAGGAGCTACCTGATGTAAGTAGCTAGGATTTAAATGATTGAAAGTACTGTAGGTTAGACTTATTTCTTAGATATAGTATGCCATACAAGTTGTGATTACATCTATCAGTTTGTCTCTGCATCACCCAAAGGTTGAATGGCAGAAAATACCTATTACATTAAAGCCCGTATTACAGAACCTCACTCAAGACTCGAGCATTACTGGAAACTAATTTCAACCAATAAAAAGGTTTCATATGAGTTTTATGTAATGTTCGAGTTTTGAGTGAGGAAACTCACTTGAAGACTCAAGCATACTCTAGTTTCAACCAATCGAAAGGCTTTAAACAAGTTTTGAGTAATGCTTGAGTTTTGCGTGAGGTTCTGAAATACGGGCCTTAGTCTGCCTCTGCACATTTGTGTTTAAAGTTTTCAATAAATAAGTTGTTCCTCAAATAAAATATAAAAATCTAGTCTTACAAGTTACTTTGACAATTTTTTTTGCATTGTCATTATTACAGGAATTGAAGAAATGCTTTGATGCCCAAGACGTGCCACTGCTTCAAGCAACAATTGCTAAAATGCCTGAGCAAGAAGCCATCTATTTTATGAAGAGATGTGTGGACGCAGGTCTTTGGGTTCCCGGCAAAAACAGTGATGATGAACCTACCATGAAGGATAATGCTGCAGGCTCCTCACAGCCTGCTGGTGATGCCCCCAACCCCACAGCAAGCACTGATGATCTTGACTGAGACACAATCAAAGCCTGCTAGTATTTAGGCATAAGTCTGCTGAAGATCATTGAAATGCTAAAACCAGAATTTTGGCATTTTCTATTATGAGATATGGACATAAGTTAGATTAAGTTTATGTTATATAGTATTAATTTTGTATCTTCAAAATATAAGTGACTTCTGATAACTGTGAATGCATAATACCTGTTGAGTTTGATAACTAAAAAAAATTAAAAGTTTTATTAATCCGTCATGAAATAATTGTAAAACACTTAACACTTGTCACTGCAATAATTGTAAAACTCCTAAGTGCTGTTAAATTAATATTTTATCACGCAGTCTAAAGTTTATGGCGGCTCTGAAGTGCGCTACTCGCTGCGCGGTAACGCACCCCTCACCCCCGCTGACATGAATTTGTTACTACGCAGTGACTAGCCTCATGTTCCGAGCTGCCATAATATATTACTAACAGCAAGTTAACCCGTTATGAGATTTTACAATATAATATGATATATGTCTCAAGAAATGTTTTATTTGTTACTTACATCCCATCAATGTTACATGCCCATTACTATGTGTAATCGAGATTAATAGACATGCTGTTGGCCTCCATTGTAATTTTTGGTTTACTGTAGGCAGTTTAAACCCTGCCAAGTTATCAAACGAGGATCATGTTACTTATTGCTACCTTGTACTACCGTCTTATCGATTCCTATGGCGTAAAAGTTATTGGGCAATAATAGCACCTGCACATTACATTACCTATGTCAAAATTTTACTGCGATTACCATGCACGGCAAGCATCTACGTGATTATCAGCACAATCCTATTACCATTTATCACAGCTGAGTTCTATGGAGATCAGTTTAGCTATTATGAATGAAAGACAAGTGCCAACTACTAGGCCACACTGGTTTTATTGATCCTTCAATAGGACCAAAATCAATGTGAGTAGATTGGTACTCCATGGGACTTACATATCATGAGTCAGAAATCATTGTGCAGGCCAGCCAAACTCCGTACACGACTACTACCTATGTGCTGTTCTGTAGGATTCATTTCTATTCCAGAGTCAAATTCACATTACATTGTATGATACACTGAATTCAGCCTCGCACACAAAAAATATCTGGATGATGCAGTGTGCACAGTAGCAGAGTTGTTGACTTCCGACTACTAGTCACAGGTACGATTCCCGCAGGAAACAAATAAACACGTGACCTACATACTATACTGGTTCTGGGACCAAGATCTGCATTCTAGAACGATATCGACCTGAACCCAAAACTTTCTGATGTAGCACACGGTATTTGTGAAAAGGTGTAAGTAATTACGCACCCCGGCTTCGCTCAGGTAGCAGAGCCTACACGGCAATTTTTTTTTTCTGTCGTACCAGCCTTTTGCGTCGAGCGTAGGGTTTAGATTATGTAACTGATGTTCATCCTACTTGCAAGTAAATAATGTATTTTATTTTCAATCCTGAAGTAAAGAATATAATACTATTGTTTTTTATACAATGTCGCCCATGGACATGTGGCCGCCCGTATTTTTCTGAATATTCATGAAAAATTATCGAAAATTAACTTTAAAAGGGGGGGTCTATCTTTAATATTTTTCATGTTATTCAATTTTTTATGTTTTTAGTAGCGTTTGCCATATCTTCTATGTTATTGGCTCGATTTGTATTCTGTTTATTATTTCTAATAGCTTACGAGTTATTTTATCGGATTAACTAAAAAAAATTAGTAAAATTTGTCGACTATGAAAAAAAAACGGAGGTGAAGATTTTTTTTTCCAAAAACACAGTATTTATTTTAATTAAACATAAGTGAAGTTATGTTAATTATACATAAAATTATAGCGGGATACTGAAAAAAAAAAAAAAATTAAAAAATTAAAAAAAAAAACAATTAAAGATAGACCCCCTTTTTAAGTTTATTATCGATAATTTGTCATGAATATTCAGAAAAATACGGGCGGTCACATGTCCATGGGCGACATTGTATAATTCTTGGATTACGCGGCGCATACCTACACCTAAACCTTCCTCATGAATCACTTCCTCCATTGGTGAATACCGTAAGAAAACCTGTTCGGTAGTTTTTGAGTTTATCGCGGTCAGACAGACGCGGTGGGGGGAAATATGTATATTCAAAGAGTAAAGTAACTATACTGTATATTCTTCTGTACGTGTTTATTTCACTGACGGACGAAACGGCTGGACCGATTATGATGTTTTTTTTTTGTGTTTGAGAGGGTCGCTGGATGGTACAGATTCACAATTGGACTCGGTAGATGACGCTGCGATTGAGTTCTAGGAAACAGGACAATGTCTGTCCGGTCAGCTAGTTTTCAAGAAATTTATTACATGGCTTTATTTCGTGTTGTGTCATTCTGATTGGCTTACGCATACTCTTAGTTGCTAAGGGCCTTGTGAACAATAGGGTGTTAGATCAAATAAATGAGTGTATCTTTTTTTAAACTTGTACTTTTTATATAACAAAACTACAATAGGTGTATGAGAGAGGACGCAGCGGGGACGCTACGTGAGCACATGCGGTGGCAGTTGCGGCCGCCCCTCCAACTTGCTGTAGTCCAAGTGGAATTCCTTCGCCACCTGAGGAAAAATAACAACATTTAGGATAAAAAAAATATTATTATAAATTATTAAAATTATAATAAATTATTCAGGATAAATTATTTGTGTGGTGCAAACACCACATAAATAATTAATCCAATGAAAACAAACTTTTTGGATGTCAGAAGTTACAAAAGACCGCTCCAAAAATGGACGCCTTTCATGCAGGATGATTGATAAGCACATCGCTAATAGGCAGGTAACATAAAAAATCGCAATGCTATACATAGTATAGTATACTAATATAAAAGACAAACATGTGGAGTTCTTGTCTTTCTCATAAGCTTCCTACTGTTCATGCAAAGTGCCTTCATGCTTTCTCTTGATAAAAAAATGTCATGCCACATGCATATAGTGTATATCTAAATAATCGTCAATAGTACCTTACGCCAGTTGTGCGCGTCAAAGAAGTAATATGTGCCACGCTCGTACGTCGAGGTCTTCTCCACCATAGGCATGCCGGGCGCTTGAGAGATCCACACCTTTTCCTCCATGTGATACCGCCATTCTCGATTATAGCTGTAACAAACGTTTAAAATTATAATATACTGTGTAAAAATAAATTACTTGGCATCCTTGTTGGGTACATTTTCTTCTAAGAGTACCATTTGGCAGATCTTTTGGCAGAAATCACTTTGTTTAATATGTTGAAGCATTTACTATCCAGTGTCAATGCAGCTATGGCTGAACATTGCTTTGCATTACCTAGTACATCCAAACTTGGGCTTTACCCTAACTACCCTTTAGTTTCCAATAATTCGCTAATTTTGAAGGATCTCTCCCAATCAGTGAAACCCATATAAATACAATTTGTGAAGCTTGTCGAGTGGCGAGCTACTTCTCTTGTGCCGGCGACGCTGCTACCCGTCACCGGTAAGGAGCATAGGGCAGGCCAGACGGATGGGCATCCCTCCACCTGTCGATCGTCAGAGCATTGTTGAACAAGAAGTCAAAACGTTGACAGGTGTGTTTGGGGTTTTTTGATTATTTGTATACCTATCAACTTGATGAATAAGAGTTATTTGGTGCTTTTGAGGAACCCATTTTTATCAAACCTTCTCAAACAAACTTCTAATGCACATACAATAATATTTTGGATGGACTATCTACTTCAGTTTTGTATGTGGTGATTTTATCGCCCGTTAGTAGACGGACGAACCCCATGATAATCAACTTGTTGCTATGGCCACAGATGAACACAGATGGGTCACTCCACATTTTAGGTATGAAGCTACAAGTAGGTACGCGGCAGGCTCGACTTGTCGAATTCTGTGGGCGTAACGTAGTCAGAAAGAGTTACGCGATAGAGAGCAACTTCTAGATGAATATAATTGTAGGTAATTAGCGCTGTGCGACCTGAATTGCACTTTATTCTCTCGAAGCGTGAGTCGCTTTTTATTTAAATGAATTTGCGGAGTAAACCATCTGAACTAATCTGTGCTATGGCTGATAGCCAGGTGATATATTGTAACAACTATGTAAAAGCAATAAGATTGACTTACAGTTCGGCTGCCGCTGCGATTTGCAGCACGTCACCCACGAAACAGTAGAACAAATAAAATAAGAGGTCTTCCTTATATCGACTCAGTCGTAGAGGCGCCAACTTTTCTCTAATTGAACCATTGATTAGATATTCGGGAGGCACATGATAGTCCATATCCTGTGGTCTGAAAAAAAAAACTGTTAGTTTTTCTGCCCATGATTTCACATACTCTATAGTTTTGTTACAGTGAAGGTTTCAATGCATAAGACTTGATGCAACAGGCAACCACACCTGGCTGATTGATTTGATAATTGTTAGCAGACTATATTATCTGATGAGTTACCTGCACGGCGTATCCGCCCAAGGGCCAGCAAAAGTGAGATAAAGGTTGTCTGGTGAATTTAGGTTCAGTCCGAGCGCAGTGAGATCCTGCCCTAACGCAAGCGACACTAGACTGGGGTCCGATTCCGCCGCGCGAATAAACGTCAACAGTCCCACGATACCAAACTGGTTCGGTATCATCGTCTCTGGTATATTCGTTACTTTACCTAAAACATTACACATGATTAAAAAACTGTCAGAACAAAAATACTATTTCTAATGGAATATTATCTGGACTATATATTAAAACTGCTATAACAAAAAATACATGCATTTTAATATATTTCCAGCACTTATTTAGTATACACACCGTAGAATTCCGTATGTGCTCCTTGACTGATAACTTTAGGGACAAAAAAATTACATGTCAGGTGCAAATTCAGTTTAATTAACTATCTAAATCAAAATTCCACAGGTATAGAACGTTAAAATATGGCATGCATTAATTATAATAAACACAAAATAGATAAACACAGTTTGTGTTATTAATTAGAAATGCAGCACAATATTTAGTTCATTTGCAGGACATGACATTTAAAAAAAATTGCATTTCTGTGTTATTCAACTCAACATTATAGTGCTTTTTAGATTAGAATTCTGAACCCAAAAGAAAAATATTATATTTTAGTGGACAAAAAATCTTATTAAGAAGTCAAACAGGCTTGTGTTTGTATGTGTGGATATTTACCATCGGGTGAGGTCTGTATGCCTTTCCGGGGCTTGTCGTTAGTGTGGTTGCTGAAGTCGGGCGGGGGCGGCAGGGGGCCGGGAGGCGGGAGTGGGGCCGCGCCGCCCGCGCTCGAAGTACCTGGAAGCGCCGGGAAGTCCTCCGACGACATCGTGAACTCTGACTGCTCCGATGTAGGCTGCTTCACCATACCCACTGCCACAAAATCATCACAACATCTAATTATACACTAGTACATACGTCGTATATATATATACATACATAAAATTAACTCTTTTTTCCCACGGCTAGACAGAAACTACAGAACGCCACCTGCCATCCTTAAATACTCCTTTCTTCATATTTTTACTTCATTACGTTCATACATCACATGCGCGCACGCCGGTCGCGAGTACTGCGCACCTGACCTTTCGAAGAACATCACCAATAAGGTCACTATATCGCCTCTTTGCGAGAATACTGTAACATCTCAAAAAAGGCAATTTTACAGGACGCGTATTTTAAACTTTCGAAATGTTATAAAATCTAAAATAATAGAGCTAAAGCAACAAAACCTTCTAGTGATTTATAATTTAACTATTAATTCATCTAAAACTATAGTAATTGTTGCGCTATTGGCTATTTTTCGGTATAAATTAACAGGATTAAAAAAAAAGGGATATTTTGTCACACTATTACTGAAAAAGTTTTCAAGGATCGATGTGACATATGAACTTGTCACATTGTTGATAATATATTTTTTTGTGTTGTGTTAGGTTATATGATAAAAACACATTTTAGAAATAAAAATGTTTATTAAATCAATGAAAAATTTGTAGGAAAAGAAAATCAAGCATAAACATTAGTCATTATAACGTAGGTAGGATATACAGTTACCTACTTAAATACAGTAATTCAACAGTTAACAATCAACAAAGTTAACAAAATGAAACTATAGCTATCAGTTCTTAATTAAAAGTATACTGTTATTACTAAATTTGTTATTATTATTTTAGATCTAGCTAACCAATCAGTCTCTTCGTAACATTAGTCTTTGTAAATAATCACTAGGTTTATTCTAAACCTACTTTAGGTGGACCATAATCTATATTTTAACTAAAACAAAACCATCTCAATAAGAATAATAATACATACTAAAAATATTTTTATTCATATTGAGATAGGTTTTAAAAATAAGTATCTAAAATTATAAGTATTATATACTTGCAAAATGTATTAAAAACTTGAGTATTTATCATTAAGTACTATAAAATTACGACTTAGGAACTTTTCATTATAAAATATCACATAGGTATTGTACTTAAAGGAACCGACGTTTCACTTATCTCACATAAAGTAATAAAAAATAATTGTTATAAAAATTACAAAAATAGTATAAAAAATAAAATAAAAACATTCTTAGAGCGATTCGTAAAAGCTCCTATGAACTCCGGGAATTAATTTCTTATTAATCAAATCCATTAGGTCCGATTTTTTTCGTTCAGCTATCCCGGGTTTATTATTATAGACATTTTTTATTTCTATATTGTTGTTTCTCTTTTTTCTCAAAACGACGGCTTTTTTAAAGTCCGTTTCAGCATAAGAATTTTTATAAAATATAGCATTTGTATCATCTTTACTAACTCTTATTACTCTTACTTCTGATAGTTTAACTACATGGTTATCTTCATCTTTTGTTAAGTTAAAATTAATTTGATTACACACACTTTTCCAATCATAAAAATCTTCGAAACACATTTCATTGACGTGTATTGGCTCACTCTTTTTCCTGGCTGTTTTTATAGCACCGATAAATCCGTCGGGAGTGTATATAGGACCGGATCTTAATAGCCTCTTTACTTGTCTCTCAATCTGGGAATGGGCAGAGTCGCCTTCGTTCTGGGTATGGCCTTTTACAAGATATTTGTGTGTTATGGATTTCAGGTTAGGCAAGGTCTGTACGGCATATAAATACAGGGCAATCATGAATTTGTTTTTATTTTGCCCTGCGCAGTTGTCTGAATAGAAGACAACCTCTAAATCTTCAGCTGAATTTGACATTTTGGTAAGGTAATTAAATACACAAGTACCTATTTCATTTATGCCTCTATTTGCATGTGACTCGTCCCATACGTAACTTTCAACAACATTATTCTGAATATTATAAATTGTTAGATTAAGAACATTAAGTTTGCATTTGTAGTAAAATACAGAAATATCGCCCTTAGGGCACTGGAATACAGCTTGGAGATCGTAAACAGCAACTAAAATATTTTTATTGTTCTTGTCATTTGTCTTTTCAATGCGTGATAATTCTTTTTCTCTGATATGTTTTTCGTAGTCTTCTTTTTTCAATTCTTTTTCTTCGGGCGTACTATTTTTATAAACTTCGCATGTATCGCACAAATCTTTCTTCGGCACAAAAAACGATATATTAAATTCTTGTGTAAATATACGATAAAACATTAAATAACTTGCATAGGGTATATTTTTAGATTTACATTGTTCAACGTAGTCTCTATGCAGGTCTGTAATTGCTTTGCTGCCGTCAATGTAATGTCTTTTCGAGTTTGCTCGAATATAGTGCGATTCTATTTTTGGTATCGCTTCTATAAATTTTCTTATGCTTTCTTTAATGTTTTCATCAACTTTACTGTGATTTAGATGAGTGCCACGGTAATCTTTCATTGACGAGATATTAGTGTCATTATTTTTCTTTTTCAACGCGGTCTCTATAGGGCGGTTATTGATAGCCAAAGTGTTTTTGAAAAACAATTTACATACTCTGATCTTTGCACCAGAAATAGTCAAAAAGAAAGCGTTGTTGTTTTCACGCTTTGCAGCAATATTTCCGTCTGAGTCCACTTTCACATATCGCTGTTTTGGAATAACTAAATCGACATTATTAGCTATAAACGTCCATTGTTTCTCAATTTGTCCTAAACCCCAATATTCGTTTAAAATTTTCTCACGTTCAAGCTCTGAGAAGTTAGAGCTACATTTAAATTTACAATTTTCTCTGCAAGGTGGTTTAAGCTGGCGTTTTGGAAAGAGCTTATTAGTTTTTGTTGAAATATATGATAGTCCACTATTTCTTAATCGCTTAGCGATGTTCTTCTTCCAATTTAACTCTTGCCTTGGTCTTTTTTTTCCTACTTTAGTTGGGGTGATGTTGGAAGTGGTTGGCTCTATTGGCATAGTGGTATCATTCCCAACTACAAGCGAATTATTCTCTGTTGCGACCAGATCTATCTGATTTGTATGGTTAACTATTATGTCTCGATTTTCTGCTGAATTACTTACCAATAACATGTCAACTTGCTCTATGGTGTCAACTGAAGCAATATTATTATTTAAATTAAACAAGTCTTGGTCTTTTGAGAAGTTGTAGTTAGTGCTGGCACCTTCTTCTTCAGAGTCTGAAGTATGTATATTATTACTTTTTGACTTCTCCTCTTGATAATTGGGATCCTTTACGGAATCATCACTATCTGGGGAAAAGTTAAAAGAAAATTAGTCCCAAATAATTACGTTGCAAACGTTCGGCATCCGAAATGCACAGAATTGAACACAAATTATTACATAAATTGAATAAGTGCATTTATTAAGAAATAGTAGTCTCTGCCTACCCCAATGGGAAAAAGGCGTGACAATAATAATGTATGTATGTATTAAGAAATATAATAAATGCATTTATATAAAAACTTACTACCTTCATAAAAAGATGGTCCACTGCTTGAGGAGGAACTCGAAGAAGAACTCGAAGAGCTACTTGAAGAGCTACCGGTACTACTAGTTGACTCACGTCGACGATGTTTTGAGTCATCGTTACTTTTGTCTAAAAGAAATATAAATAATAATAACTTAAACAATAGAAAAACTTTATGAAACATAAGTACCTAATAGTTTAAATTTTTGTTTTAAATTCTTAATTTAAAACAAAAATTTAAACTAAAATCGAGGTGTTTACATAATTATCTGTAGAAAACACACTAAGACTCCTTATAATGTTGCTCAATTTGTTTCTTCTTCTCAGCCGATGGACGTCCACTGCTGGGCATAGGCCTCATGTATGGATTTCCAATATTGGAAATCCAATTTGTTTAAAATCTATGAAAATGTAAGCACCTAAGTTCGTTTCGTATTAATAGGTACTCATTTTAAATAACTACATGACAACAGGCTCGCCCCTTGTTACATGGGACCGAACATAGGTGGCATTTAGTCTTTACAAAAATATTCTTTAAAAAACAAAATTATTAAGTCTTACCTTCTGGAATCATTGCGTTTATATTAGAGTCATCAACTTCCTCGGCTTGGATACTGGAACTATCATTTACGTTACTATCAACTACGTTTTGCATAGTTGCTAATTGTACTAATTTTCTGGACCGCGATCCCATCTGAAAAAATAAATATTTATAATTCATTTGTTTTAGTATTTACAACGTGACATAACGATTTAATTTACAAAAAACTTATAATTTATCTAGAAAAAAGTAACATTACAAAATACTCCGAATCCATTTTATGGTTTGTAAAATATTTCATTGTCAACAACGCGTCATCTTATGATGTTACAAAACAAAAACGATATCTTTTCAACGAAAACGTGATATCAAAAGTAATAACAAGTTAAAATTGCATACTATTTTCAACAAAACTGTGTCAATTCAACATATCACATTACTTAATAAAAAAATATCAAAGAGTTCAAACTTACCTTAGCAATCGTAATGTGGTATCTTCGTGATGTCACGTTTTTGCACAAATACGAGAGCGCCCTTCCCTCCAAATGGCACGCGCCGACTGATGGGACACGTTGTCGAAACAAATCACGAGGCAGAAAGAGACAGCGCGACAACACAAAATATTGCAGTTGTCTTGTCTCTTTCGCTCATAGACGCACCGTTATTGTCGAAAAAATACCTCGTTTTTATCGAAAATAAAGTTCAATACGGCGGTTTTGATTATGGAATAAAAAAAAAAATCGATTTTTCTGAAATATCACAGTATTCTTGCAAAGAGGCGATATGTCCTTCTAGGGTGTCCCCCCTCCCGGCGTTTCCTAGTAAATACCTTTTGTTAGTTGCCTTTCATTCATCCTTAAACACTAGAAAAGAATTTAATACAATGATGCAGTGGCAACTAGAACAATAATGTAATGAGCAACATCACCTGTTGCTACTTTCACTAAATCCAACGATTGAAGCACAAAAAAGGTGATTATTTTTCTGTACTTTTATATCAAAGAAAAGGCATAATCTCTCTCCAGGTCGTCTTTTTTTGTAACGTGCGTCATGTTTGCGCAGAATAAACAAATACTTTTTCAAAAAAAATCCCATCTTTTGGCCTGGGTAAGGTCACTAACCGTAAGGTTTAGAGCCCGGTGGCGGCGGCGCGGCGGTGGGGGCCTGGTCGCCAGCCCCCCGCGCCGTGAGGGACGGGAACTCGCTGAGGTCCAGCAGCGGAGGCGTCGACGTATCGCCGCCCTCGCCGAACACCGAGTGATAGTTGCTGCTGGTATTAAACCGAGACAGGTTGCCCATACTCGACTGGAGACAACAATAACACACACATCATTAAAACTTGAAAGTTGAAAAATTAATGTGGATCATGAAACCCCACTGAAAAAGACTTTACTTTTACTACTTCTTAGTTCACATGAACAATAAAATTACGAAATAGAGAGCTCAAACTCGGAAGTAACTTTAGTTGAATACAAATATTGACACAAATCTTGCTAGGTTTATTTGAAAACCAAAGTAGGAAGCACTATTGATGTTTAAATTTTTAAGGTTATTTCTTTGCAATTCAGTAGAGGACTTTTAAGAGAATACTATAAATTATATAAATTTGGGATTTTGCTTATTCCCAGTTATAACTGAGTTAAAATGACTCACAAATTATTTTAACAAAGCTATTTAAATAATCACAGATTATTATATAAACTACTCTCACAGAGACTGAAGAGAATTTAATTCCAACACTGTAGGGTAATTTATTTTTTCCCCTCTACCCTCATTAATTATAAATGATGACAGTCATACAAATGAAAATTCAGATTCTTACCATGGAATTTGAGTTAGGCTGTGATAGCGCGTTTGGTATGGGTACCCTGCGGTCGGCAAACGCACGCTGGCCGAATAGTGTGGATCGCGATGCCATAGAAGGCGGAGCGCCCCCGGGCATGGCGGTGGAGTTCCGACCGGGCGACAGTGCGCCTCCGAACGTGGGCGTCACATGGCCCGACACGCCACCCACCAGGCCCGAGCTCACGCGACCGCCCACACCGCCGCTCGCTAGGCTTCTAGGTGCTTGTTGAAAATTCAAGTTTGCCATAACCTGCAATATAAATAACCCTAAGATTCATATGTGAAATCTTAGCACCACATTTCTCACACTACAATTTGAACAATACAGTTTACACTTTACTGAATAATCTTTATCTAGGCTACTTACATGTTCTAGTCAGTGACCAACTCGGCAAATATCTTACAATTAAATGGAGATTTTACTAGAATGTCTAGAGCTATTTTGTGTTTGTGAGGCTGGATAGTGTAGTAATTACTGTGTGACAATTTATAATTTTTATTCAACAAAGAAATCCTAAAATAGCATAATAATCTTATGAAAAACTACTATTGTTTACAAAGTGCTGTTCATATCAATTACATATCTAAAAGTAATAGTTTTCCTTGAGACAGCCACTAGCCAGTCTCTTGGGTGTACCTACCTATGAAGAACATGATTGTGTTTGTAATATCAATATCTCTACATTAGTACTGTTTTTGCAATGATGAGCACTCAATGATTGAGAGGTGATTATGACAATTATCTCATTATTAGAAAGTCTGAATAATACAAGAAGTCACAAGTTATTAATACGTTCACATGAATACTAACATTTCATACAAAGAACTAAAGAAAGTCTGTTTCAAAAGTCTTCCAACTTGATATATTTTCAATACCCACTTTCCAATATCTTGGCTGGACATGAGTGTATTGCATTCAGCTATGTAAAGCATTTACTTGAGCTAAGTAAACCCTAAATGGAAAATATTACATTAAATTTTTAGCCATTTTTTCAACAGATTTCACAGGACAAGGTATGATTAGAAGGTCAAAACAACTCTTGTTGAACTGATATAGGCATTCAAGCTTACCCACAAAAACAGAACCTGTAACAGTTGTGTAAAGTAACGACTAATATTATTATGCATACATCAGAGGTTTTCAGTAAAATATACAATACCTTACGGTAAAATTTTGTGTTGACTTCAATAGCTATCAGTTCAAACTTATGAGGTGTTTATGAAACGAGACCAAATGAATTTCATACATACGCATTGAGGTGTTCAATACAGAGATAGGAATACAAGATAACGTTGGCTAATAACAACAAATGAACTAGGTATCATACATTTTATCAGTATTTTAACATGGTTTGGTTATTCGTCCCCTGTCAAACAATGGCGACCCCTGGTTTTGGTACACTCGATTCTTCAAAAATTACAAATTTTTACCTAATGTGTCGACGTCAGTCCTTGTTCCACTATTTCAATACCAGTATAAATGGCTCATAATCGAGTATTCTCTGCAGGAACAAATAAATTCACTCCAATGAAATAAACAAAAGTTTGTTGACTGTCCAATTTAGACGACGATATTTATGCATTCAAAATTTTTAAGACGAACTAAAAAGATGCTCAAGACCGTCTATGCATGAAACACTGCTATAAAACGCTGAAAACTTTATACATCTTTACATCACTTATAAATATTTTAACAATTTCACTCAGTTTTGTCGAACGCCACATTACCCTAAACAACTGGCGGCCATATTGTTGAAAGCGGACGGAAAACTGTAGCAATTTTCGGTCTAGTAACTTATTTATCAACTGCACGAGCCACGTCGAAAACGGGAAATCAAGAAAACTTGTCAATTATTGTTATAAATTTTAATATTATTTATAAATGTCGACATAACTACAATTTAGAAAATCAAACACAATTTAAATAAATAGTTTTTAGTTTGACTCTTGTGGGTGGCCAACACTCGGTTTAATTACCACACGTAAATAAAAATTAAAATCTCGAGGAAGAAAAATAAATACAATTTTACTTTACTCTATGATTCCCAATAAAGTAAATATTTATTTTATATTTCTATTTTTTTTTTCTCCAATTGCCTATTTTACGAGAGTTTTTAATTATTCACTGTTACTTCTGTGAAAGACGTCAAACAGATAATTTTGCCAACGCGACACGTCATCTACACAAAAAAACTGTACAAAAAACCTTCAAAATCATAAAATTTGACGAGTCAGTGTTATCAAATGAATAAAAAAATTAATACGACTAGCACTTCACCTTTTTTTTCTGAGGGTGGGAAATTATCAAATAACTTCTCCCGCTCTTCGTGTCAGACTTTTACTGACTAAAACCCACCCGTGTTCCTTCCGTTGCCTGTGTGCTGGAGGCCGCGATATCCCTTTCGGACAAATTCGCAACCACGGCACTAGCACTTCACCTGAGACTTCGATTGAGTGGATTTTGTATCTTCCCGTACAAAGTTCAATTACCCCTTTTTGTCCCATTGGGGGTCAATTTCTGAAGATTCGTTTGGGACCTATTTATAATCAATGCTATTTGCATGTAAATTTAGAAGTTCAAAAGTGCCTTTTAATGGTCTACTTGAAATAAATTATTTGATTTTGACTTTGCATAGTTCCTTATCTTGCTATAAAAGATGATTGATATCAATTTTAGAATTATTCAAGCCATGTAGTAAAATCCTCCCCTTAATCCTTAATTATCCATTTTTGCCCCGTTATTACACTATCATATCTATAGGGTTGATTTTCGAAAAACCTAAAAACTTGTTGTTATTTCTTTTCCGTCAAAAGTAATATTACCGAGTTTCAAGTTAATTGAACCGCGCGTAAAAATTCTTTCATACAAACTCTAAGGTGTTTATGTTCCTCTCAAAAGGAATTTAAGGATAAAAACTAATAATGACAAACTTTATTATTTACCAAATTAGGCAAGTATTTGTGGCAAACAAGTTTAGTAAACATAGGAATAAGATTTTTACCCCCATACGGGTACACTAGTTAACGGCTCGAATTCGTTGGTGGCCGAGACTAACATGCATGCTAATTTTTTATTTATTTAGTTTTATTTATAGTTTTTATTTATTTATTTAGTGAAATAGACGATGTTTTTTAACGAAAACTAGCGCGTAAAATTTCATGAACAGACCTTTGGGCGTATATGTATATATTATGAAAAAACTACTGGATGTATTTACTCAAAATAAAAATTATTTGAACTATTGAATAAAGTATATATCCCGGTACAGGTTATTTTTTGCTATTTTTTTACTACACATGTTATTTATTTACGCCCAAAGACGAGTTAAAGTTACTGTTGAAATATGGAAATTGTGACACTCATACCACCATAACCAAACGATTTTTTTTTTCCAATTCTGCTTCAATACAGGGCTAGATAATGACAAGACAAATTGATACAATTTTTAGTTTTGAACGTACTACACCGTCAAACAGACGAGTAATCACCATACTACGTTTGTATGGAAGAATGATCGACTACCGTACGGTTTGAATTTCCATAAAACCCTCCCCCTGCTCACATTTTAAAAGGAAGCCAAATGCAAAATGTCACTTTTCTAATCCCAGTAGTTTCAGCTGTGCGTTGATGTGTCAGTCCGTCAGTTTCTCCTTCTGAATAAATAGATTAGGTACGCAAATTTTTGTGAGAAATCCCCTAATAGAATAATGTTCATTTCAGGAAATCTATTGGTTTGAATCGATCGTAATAATAGGTAAACTCACGCTTTCTTCTCTGATGGTAGGCAGAAACTACAGAACACCACCTACAACGATCCTTACGACTAGAACGTGCCTTTTAATTTTTGTTTTTCTGCTTCTCATCAAGGGGTCAAAATATAAAATAAATTATACTTACCTGCTTTAGATTTCCTATTCATATCTTTCTATTTCCTTTAGATACGTAATAATACACTAAAGATAGGAATAATAAGGGACTAGCCAAGCCAGACTGGATAAGGAAGGCGGAAAACCGAGTGTTAAGAGCGGCCAACCCGTCATACTTTTCATACAAATGCTCGTACGTGATTATGGCGTTGTAACACATCTTTCTTTTACATTTTTAAATTAATATGTATCTTGTGCACTATATCTAAGTTTCTATGAAGGCAAAAAATAAAAATAAATAGAAACAAATTCAGTATAAGCCTCCAAAAATTTGCTTTTTTGCACAAATTTTACCCGAACTTTGACCGGTCATAATATAATCATAATTGGTAAAAGTAAAGAAATCATCTGCATATAAACCTTGCACATGTAATGGATATTCTAAATATATAAAAAAAAAACACAAACTTGTAAGGTTTACTCAAAAACAGTATTTCCTGATACAACTTTTTACACACTATTTTTCGTACAATGTTATCGCGTTCTCGCTTGTTTGTTAGCAATTCTCACTTGCGCTCGATGAAACAACAAGCTTTTCGACCATGCTCGCGTTGACGATAGACGGACCGGGAAGGGCCCTCTTAAGGACCAAGCAGTGGATTCACATAGTACATACTTTATAAAATGAGTGGATTGCTAAAGGCTGAATTGATTATTTTGTTAATTGATCTCAATAATAAAGAACAGCATTATATACATTGTAATGTCTACATAGCCGTTGAGAAGAAAGTGTGTAATTGATTCACGTGATCATTTTTATAGTTTTCTATCAGAATCAAATAAGCACGACACTACTTGACTAAACTGTCTATGGTATGGAGTGAAAATTTGATATTACTTGGTAACACCGGGATCATATGATTGTTCAATGAAGAAGCACGTCTGATAGGCGTCGACTTACTTCTTTGGGCCAGTTTTTAGTTTTCTGACTCTTTATCGGTTGTTTTTCGTGTTAGTGGTGCTAAATATTAACCTACAGCCATGGCGCTTAGCGATGCAGATGTCCAAAAGCAGGTATGTGAATGAAATTGAGCAGCAGCGTAATTTTGTCGACATGGATTTGTCAGAATAATTGATCCAAAATGAGGCACTGCCGACTCTGGTCCAAATTGCTTCTGAAGTCAGAATGGACTTGAAATCCACTTTACTCTTAAATACTGGTTTGTTTGAATGAAAAATGGGATTACTTGTTATTAGATCAAGCACATGATGGCCTTCATCGAGCAAGAGGCCAATGAAAAGGCCGAGGAAATCGATGCGAAGGCCGAGGAGGAGTTCAACATTGAAAAGGGCCGTCTGGTGCAGCAGCAGCGGCTGAAGATCATGGAGTACTACGAAAAGAAGGAGAAGCAGGTTGAACTCCAGAAAAAGATGTAGGTTCTCTTTGTAAAAGTATTACACACCAGTCCAAGAATGAAACCCTTTCTTCACTCTTATAACAGCTCTCTCTGACTCATAACGAACTCTCTCGAACTCTTCATATCATTTATGCGAGAGTTATATCATTCTGGTTAGTGTCATCTTACCCCGGCAGTCATTAATGAAACTGCACATTACCAATACATCTAAAAACAACATTTCTCGTGGTATTGAGTGTTCTGTTGCATTGAACTCTATGCTAGAATTATTTTCCTGTATTACATGTTATACTTGCATATTTCGTGATCAATTACTTAGATCCAAATAAGGTTCTAAGTAATTGAACATGGCCTTGAATGGTAGTTTCTGTAAGTATTGAGACTAATCCAGAAGTATTACATAAATGAAGACTTTCATGTGATAAATAGCAGATCTTTATAATCAATATGACATAGAATCTTCTGTTAGGTATAGTCATTTTTCTCAATCTATTCACCATCTCCTTTCAGTCAGTACAATTAATTAGTTTATTAAAATCTTATTGTCTATATTGAATTATAAATTATCATGCTGCACACACTGATCATTCTCCTCAAGTTTATCAAATCTATAACCAATTGTATTTGTGGGTCATGTGACCAGTTAAATCTAACTTCAATATTAAAGTGCTAATTCTTCATGTCATGCAAATCAATGAATTTTCTATCACTTATTCTACACTATTTTATTTTAAATGAAAGTTTTCCATGTGTTTCACTTCTTTTCATTTACTTTGATTTTGTAGGGAATTAAGATTGTCACATGACCATACCATAAACCATATACAATAGTAGTAGTCATGTTACAGTTTTAATTAAATTCAGAATGATATCTAACACTGTTTCCAAGAGATTCAAACAAATACATTCTACAGAAGAATGCTATTCCTTTATAAAATATGATTTATGTAATTCACATTATAGTTTCTTCACATAAGTCTTACATTTAGTTCTGAACAGAATAAAGTGATAACAATGATTACACAGAAGTTATCTCAGTTGATAAGGCTTAAAATTTGAAAATAGGTATAGTTTTTTTTAATTTTTATTAGGGTTTATTTTTTTTATTTTTTTATTATTGTGTAATTTAACAGGGCATTAAATCCTGTATTAGTAATGTTTTTAGGTAGTACAACAAAAGTTAGAAGTCTTTTATTAAAACAGCCACAGCTGAATCTTAGGCTGTTATTTTGAATGGTTTAAATAGAATACTGCCATGTTTAGCAAATTTACTAAAGTATTTTTTTTTTTCAGTTTTGTTGACTGAGCCGATGTCAACTATTCTGCCAGTGTCATTAAAAATTAATTTAATTAAGGCTGATGCCGCTACCCATCATCCTCCTGATTTGATTCCAATATACAATGTCGCTCATGGGCATGTGCTCGACCGTATTTTTCTGAATATTCATGACAAATTATCGAACTACCTTTAATATTTTTCATGTTATTGAATTTTTTAATTTTTTGGTAGTGTTTGCCATATCTCCTTTGTTATTGGTTCAATTTGGATTATGTTTATTATTTGTAATAGCTTATGAGTTATTTTATCGGATTAACTAAAAAAAAAATTTGTCAACTATGAAAAAAAAAGGTGATGACAATTTTTTCTAAAAAAAAACAATGATATAAGTATTTATTTTAAAAAACACAAGTGTAAGTCCATGAAATCGAAACGGTAAATAGAAAAAAAAAATATATATTCGATAATTTGTCATGAATAATCAGAAAAATACCGGCGGGCACATGCCCATGGGCGACATTATTTATGGGATGACAGCACAGTTTTTCTTCCATACTTTTGCAGTCAATTTTACACAATATTTGTTTCTTTGGTCTGCCTCTTTTCTTTATTATAATATGATTAGCATTATTGCTACCCATGCTGCTAAAAAATGCCCATTAATCGCCTTTTACATCGTCCACGTAAGCACTAGTCTTTGTGGAAGGAAGGTTCAATGACCCCTATGGCAAATACGCATGACAAAGATTCGCAAGAAAATAGGTCATTCTGTGACGTATTTACAATGGCGTAGTGATCTGGCACTACATAAGTACTTAGTGTACTTACTGTTAAAGAACCTTTGAGATCTTTTTATATGTAAAATAATAATTTGTACATTTGGCAAGTTTTTGTTTTGAGGCAAGATAATAATTAAACAAACAATCAAACTTGATTTTACATTTATTGTAACTTATAAACTTAAACTACTCAACTACTGTTTTGTTTGACTCCCTCCTTTCTTTTTAAACTTGCAAGCCAAGACTGTATCAGTGTAATCTTTGAAATTTAAATATGTAGATAGAGATAAGCAAAACAATTTAAAACAGTTTGAAAATATTAGGTCTAAGGTCACAATGGCACAAGTTATGCTGCTGGGGTTACCATCCGCCCGGATGTGTCCAAACATGTCCAGCCTTGTCATTTGTCCAAACTTTCAGAGATAGGGGAATTCTTTTTAGAAAATAAAAAGGTCAATGAATACTGAAAAAATCTGGCTAAGTGCGTGTCGGCCCACGCACAATGAAGGATTCCGTAGTTAGGATGAATTTATCCCAAGAACAAACTAACACTATTTGAAAAACATGTTCTCCCATACGTCGATATACCTCACGATCAATTCCAACTATGCATATATGCCTTTGTGATAAAACTACAAATTATAAGAAACGGACGTTTTTCCTTTACTTGTGCTGTGAGACCTTGTTTCTTACCAAATTTCATGATTCTAGGTCAACGGGAAATACCCTATAGGTTTTCATTTATTTGCGAGTATCAGAATATGTCGCATACATAGCCGTATTTTATTATTGCGTTGACTTAGAAGCTTGATTTTTTTAGAGCTCCATGGGACTATTTCATGTTAATGCCAACTTGATACCTCCATCGTGAGAAAAAGGGTCTTGACAGACAGACGTCTGTCAAGACCCTTTTTCTCAGGACGGACAAAGAAGTGATCCTTTATGGGTTCCGTTTTTTCCGTTTGAAGTACGG
Organism: Agrochola lota; assembly: GCA_947364205.1. Lineage (NCBI taxonomy): Eukaryota > Metazoa > Arthropoda > Insecta > Lepidoptera > Noctuidae > Agrochola > Agrochola lota. The sequence goes on from OX376241.1 coordinate 9,421,588, forward strand.
AACCCGAAAAAAAAAAGATTTATAAGTAAAATGTCCGGCTATTTGTCAGAATTTTTTCAAATTTCGAAATAGTAACCCTACCATTACCAACTGCATTATGTTCACAACAAAACCTAAGAGCTTCGGTACTTATGATCGATTGAGTTCATTCCGATTGTTGTTTCACAGCCAATCTTCTAACATGCTGAACCAGGCCCGTCTGAGGGTGCTCAAAGTACGTGAAGACCACGTACGCAACCTCTTGGACGAGGCCCGCAAGCGCCTGGCTGACGTACCCAAGGACCAGAAGTTGTACGCTAATCTGTTGACCGCCCTCACCGTGCAGGCACTCTTCCAGGTTTGAACCATTCTGTTTACTAGATCATCCACAGTCAATATTATCTGATTTTATATATCATTCGTGAATACGACCATTGAGCGAGCGGGCTTCAAATTTTGACTCATATCCCGAGCTGCATTACCGCCACTCGGGACATAAATCACTTTTGTAAAGTTAATAGTATTGAAATTTTTCACTAAAGCCAAATAAGTTTGGTTATACGTATACTTACGTACATAACTTTCCGCCAGTATTCCGCGAAAGGTTTGGCAGAGGTACTCTCACATTTCATCACACATATGAAAGCAAAACATTTTAGACATATTGGAACCGATTAAACCGCATGTTTCAGCTGATGGAGCCCGCAGTAACGCTCCGCGTGCGTCAGGCTGACAAGTCCCTGGTCGAGTCTGTCCTCGGCAAAGCCCAGACTGATTACAAGGATAAGATCAAGAAGGACACCACCCTGAAAATCGACGGTGACAACTGGCTGTCACCTGACACCTGTGGCGGGATTGAACTTGTCGCTCTCAAGGGCCGCATCAAGGTATACAAACTTTCTTTTGCACTTACAGGTCTAGATAAAATCTCGAGCATCCGTGATACGGAAGACGTATGAATGTAACGAAATAATTTATTATGTTGTCTTCGTGATGTAAACAGCTGTTCATGAAATTAAAAACAAATGAACAGTGGTGTAAAGGACCGACTTACCCTGTCTTGATTTCTGTTTCGGTCATACCATATGGAACCACGCTTGACCATCACTATAACGATAATTATTTACTTAATAATAATTTTATTACGTGATCAGATTTGTTAGCGAATAATGCATTGCTGAAGTGAAACTTATATTTGAGTAAAATTATAGTGGAACGGTCACGCTTGATAAGCTGTATTGTTTAGTTACACCTCGGAGTGTGAGAGAATAATTATGTTGTTTGTCCATGTTTGTTGTAATAAGGCAGTGTTGAAGTAACGTGTGTTTGTTCAGATCTGCAACACCCTGGAGTCTCGCCTGGAGCTAATAGCTCAGCAGCTGTTGCCGGAGATCCGTACCGCCCTCTTCGGTCACAACCCTAACCGTAGATTCACCGACTAAACCCTTACCATTCATTTTCACACTTGTTACTACTAACAATTTATTTAAAGTTCATAATTTGTAGAGCTAAAATAATATTATAATAAGTGTTTTCCTTTGCCTAATTAATTATATCGTAATAATGCGTACAATTTTATCGCTGTTTAGAATGTAATCTGATACGTGTTCCTGTTAAGTCGCCAGAAAATTTACAATGGAAAATGTGTGATCCTGTGAGTTTCTGATTTCTGGGAATCGTACCACCAGATAGCTTGTAATCTATAAGTACTGTGCATTAGTTTCGCCTGCTTCAATAATTTCAACACCTACTTACTGAGCATTAAATATTTTATCATAACAATTCATTCATATAGCATAATGTTATATGTATTTTAGAGGACGTAGTTTATAGGATTTGGAGACGGTTTAATTAAGATGTTACCATTTATTAGGCATAACCATTTTCTAAAGTTGATACTGTTGAAACTGGACTTCGCAGCAACTTGTCCCGCAGTATTACTCTAGCACAAGAACACGCAACGGTAGATGGGCGTTATTTCCATATGAAACATATAATTGTAATTTAATAATCTTCCTTCTATGTATTATGATCGTTGTTACTGAATGTTCTGGATAAATATTGTTCGGCTGTACCATTCATGTTATCAGTAAGGAATCCTTGAGGGCTGTAAGGTTGTTGTGTCATGGCAGCATCCCACGCTATGTTCACTCAAATCAATGTAAATATTTGACTGGGCGCAGTGTGGTGTGACACTTGAACCTTGCAGCACACCAACACATTCCTACTTGTGTTTATCCTGGTAATCTAACATTCTGACTTGCTTTTGACAGTGGCTATACAGAGCACCATAGCTCTTGTTACCTACTATATATTATTCCCTTACAGCACTGTTAAAATCCTTATGTAAATATATAGATGTGTTGAAAATAGTGTTTCATTTTAAATTAATACATACCTAAATTATAGAAAAATCAATCAATAAACCAGATGGAGTAATCAGTATTTATTTCATGGCACATGTAGATGATCCAATAAACTACACAACATTATCATTATTCATATTCAATAGTAAACAAGTAATATAAGGTATTGGACAATAATAACGGCATAAAAAATGTAATCCTTCTGAATAAGCGCCATTTTAATGGCCGTTACTTTTCATTTATTTTAACCACTTCAATGGTAATAACTAGCTAGTCTTAAACATAACGAGTATTCTTAGACATTCATTTAGTACCATATTTAGTTGATAGAATATTCTATAACTTAAAAAAAATGACACGTCGAGTCGAGATTTTCCCCTATAAGACAAAAGGACTTGACAAAATCACAAGAAAAACTACGTTTTTTTGCAAACCTTACAATTATTCACAACTATATTGGAGTTTAGAAGTTAGTTTAAAGGCCATACCCTGTAGTTTTGTAGTTTACAGCACATTGAAGAATAGGGATGATGACTAAAAATATTTTTTAGTCCGTCTTTGAGATTATAAAAAAATATTGGACACGTATTTTTTCTAAAGATTACGGTGATACATTGAGGTAAAATGTGCCATGACGTCACGAGTATGTAGATTTAATACGTACTAGTGACGTATCGACCCCCACTCCCCAACTGAAAATGCGTTTTATATAAGTAATTTTTTATTAATGTGATAAAGCAAAAAATACGTGTCTAATATTTTTTTATTATCTGACTGACGGACTAATTAGATTTTTTTTTTTTACCCAGGCGTCATCCCTATTTAAGGACTGCAATCAAAAATAGTGCACCATACCTACAGTTAAGGTTTCGCCAAATACACTGGTGGAAAAAATTAAGGAATCAAAATTTTTGTTTGTCAAAATGCTTTAATTATTTTTTTTTAATTCGGTCGAATAAAACAAAAAACGGCTCGATGGATTGAATCGAAACTTTGTGGGGTTTTTGTGGGGCATATTGAACTAAAAGTCACTCAACATTACTGGTTTTCTCGATATTTCCAACTTAGCGCCTGATTATCCCAAAAGCCCTTTTTTTCTTGATTTTTCAAATTAATGTGAAGAATGAAAAAAATTTTTTTTTTACAAAAACCGTAGCTGATTTTTGTGGGAAATTTATTCAAGATTTCAAAACCCTCCTTAATTTTCTTTTGCGATCAGCGGTTACTGAGATATTGATGGACATAAAGATCCTTTTCCATTCAAAGTTCGATATCTCAGCGAGAAGTGGTCGTATCGAAGAATGAACAAGTTATCCGATCCATATAGTGGTTAAGTTGAAAAAAAAAAACTAAGTACGTAGACCAAAAATTTTGAAAAAAAAAATTTGTTTCGGTATTCATTAGCATTGAGCGGAACACGTTACTTAAAAAAAATTTTCATCGTAGGATCTCAAAACTAGAAACTTCGAGCTTTAGATTCCTTTTTTTATTCCAGTACAACCATTTTTAAGGGAAATACAGCCACTTGAAAAACCTCAGAACCTTTTGATTCCTTAATTTTTTCCCCTAGTGTAGAACGCGTACTTAGCGCGCTTTAGAGCGCTAGCCTGACGCCGCGGTATAGCGCTGAATTGTGTTGCACTATTATGGACGTTTACTGTCAAACAGAGGCCCGGCACTAGCAACGCCGTGACACTAGCGTTGCGTGCTGCGCTGTACTTGGCGCTCTAACGCGCGCTAAGTACGCGTTCTATTCGGCGAAGCCTTTAGGCTCTAACCCCGGTAGCACACCTCGAATTTCGCGTAGCGGAAAATGTCGCGAGCTCCTTAGTTGAATTGAACTACTACGGTTTCGCGGCGGAACGCCAGTATAATGCATAATGGTAGTGCAATGGTAGTAAGTGCACTAATTCTGTAGGTCAGAGCTCAGTCTAAATGACCTTTGTCTAGACTGCATAGTGTAAAGAGTTCCTCGTTGAAGGTGCTACCACAGACAACAGATTAATTAATTACTAAATACCTAAGTTGAGCTTAGTAAATTCTTCTCAATATCATAAGCTAAGTCACAGCAACGATTCAAATTCTAACTACTTTTAGGACGAACAACACCAACATGGGTCTTATTTACACAATGCGAGTTCGAATAATGCGGTCTAGCTATTGTATTTAGTCAAGTGGGGGTGTTAAGATGGCACTTCAAGATTACTTAGATGGCGCAGTTCACTCAAGGCTTATATTTTTCATAGGATGTAAATTACAACAGCAACTGAGAATTTCTTTCATGCCAGTACCTATCCAGCAAGCCTACTACATAATTCACTCGCACTTTATAAACTGACCATCCTTTGAACGCCACGGGCGGCGCCGGCGCCGTGTGCTAAGCCACATAATTTTAAGAGGTTCCATTTTTAAGATATACAGGTAGATAATGAAGTATATTTGTTTCGTAATTTCGTGAACCGTATTTTTTGTCGGCTCTTGCTGTCATTTGTGCGGGCACTTTTGATTTTTTCGGCTAAATATAGCCGACGGCGTTCAAAAGGTTTAAAAAATAATTCTAATGCGCTTTACACGACAAGATGTGAGACATCAGGCGTGTAGGCCGGCAGGTATCTTGGCACACGCGCCTCGTCCCGGCGACGTGCGCCCCTGTCCACGGCCAGGCTGATAGTGCCAGCTTCCTTCACTCCATTGGACTTGGCCCTGCGCTGGGACGGCATGATGGCGGCTCGAAGACTCTTGCGTTTCTGAAAATTTTAAATGTTCACCCAACTGTCCCTGTACACCACAGAGGAGTTAACAAGTGGAGTTATAATGCGACACAAAACGACGCGTACTGAAATTATGTCACTGGCCATGCAGATAAATCTGAAAAAAGAACGTCTTTCCGACCGTAAATCATGAAGTTGAATACAATTGTATGTTCAAATGTGGTCATAATCTATGCGTTTTATCTCTCCATTCATTTACTAATCTGTGCTGTACAGTCACGAATAAAACATGAATAACACAATGACATCTACTTACAACAGCAATAGACTATTACCGTGTCCAGCGAGTTGGTGTACAAGCTCCACAAAGCAGCAGGGACTTATTGTGATCAAAATTAACAATGTACATGAACATGAAAAGTGTTTATTCTGAATATAAGTTAAATATTGGTCGTTAACAATATTTTGATGTCTACATCGGGGATGGCGAACCTGAATAAGCAGACTAACACAAAAATTAGTATTCTACGAATTTTCTTAAAAAGATTATGTTACTATTGAGTATTAAAATTGGGATTGACTAAAAATATTTGAGTAGCAATGGTTCGCAATCCCTGAGCTACATACAAGTGCGTATCAGTCGTCAGTAGGCACACGGCTCTATATTTTACTCTCTAACTGCTGTTTGACGTTATCGCAGTGGTCCACATCCACGGCTTCTGCCTTTACTCTGTTTACCTCGACAGCTCCGCGCCACCGGTCGGCGGCGTGGCGCGCGATCTCCATCCTCTTCTGCTTCTTGATTTGGTGTCGTTTATACACCACCTCGATCACTATCAGCACTATGCCGCCTATTATACCCGCTAACACAAGTATGAACACCCCTGCCATGTTCTTCAAGCCTAAAGTGTTCGGGGTCTTCTCGTTCTCTTCGCAGTTTAACATGTTGTTTCGTAGGATCCATAGATTGTCCAGAGACTCCATTATACCGCCTGAAAGATACATTGAATATATTTTCATCTTCCATTAAACAGTTCGCCTGCAGACTCTTCTATTAAGTATAGATGGATACATACTTTCGTGAAAGTCCAATATAGCCAGCGTGACAAGGTCTGCCCAAGGAGAGCCCTTCTGTAATCCAACTCCATAACCGGAACGACCAAACAGTTCTCCAGCGGTCACTAGCTCACAATCCTGAGCGGCCTCGAATTCCAAGCGAGATGAGTCCCAAATGAATGCCATTAGTTTACTGTAACCATGGACCAGAATAAGTAAACAAGCAATTAAAAAACAAAGTTCAAAAAAACTACCTCAATCTTCTAAACTACTTGTTCAATTTTGAATTTTTCTCTCCATGGTCTAAATTGAACTACAAAAAAAATAATCCTTGGATATTCTATAATGTCTATGTCTACGTTATTCTGCAACTACAGAAACAAAGTATAGGACGAACCTACCCGTGCTTAACATCTTCGATAGCTTGCTCGGCATTATCATAATTATTCGCTTCCATCGTTCGGTACATATTCGACAATTCAACTTGTCGTCTAAAATACATATCAACAGCCGATCCCTTAACCGTGGCACACGTCAGATTCTCCATGGTATTGCGAAGCTAAAGATAATCAAAAATAAAGCATTAGCTACTGTCTAAGCTAGTCTATGCTTCTACATTAGCCCGAAAATATTAATCATTGAAGTTGTACCTCCCCCTCAAACTGCACCATCGAACAGTCCTAGGGAAATATTGCTATAATCAATTAATCTTGGTATGTGGTCTGATTGATGGATAGGTACTTGTTAGATAAGTGATTAATAGTCAAGAATTTGGTAATTTCCCCCTGGTAACGCATTTATGATTGCGTCACCCCTTGTTGACGATTTCCAAAAATCCCGAAACTTCACTGCAGCTAACTAAACTAATAATTGATATTGATACATTATTAACTAATAAGGAATGATCTACGTACCCTGGCGTCGTTAATTCCGGTAAGCTTGGTCTTAGGGCGTTCGAGCACGAGGAAGGCAGCCAGATTGGCCGTGTACGAGGCAACGATGATCATTGCGAATCCTGCCCACACCATGCCGAGCACGCGTGCCGAGAAACTACGGGGAGTGCCTGAAACAGTAAGAACAATCGTACCAAGACCTTTGGTGTACGGTATCACCAATCGGTATGCAAGTCCTGCGAGTTACCCAGAATGATACCCCCAGTTTTTGAAACCCTGATCAATTGAATCTAGATCAAAATCAATGATGATGATCTATTCTATCTTTTGTACTTAAATCATATGATTGACTCCTGCTCTTCCGGGATACCACGAAATAACAAAAGCCAAAATTATACAAATTAACGTGAGATTATTGTAGAATCGGTAAAGATAAATAGCTAATAGTTGACACCACCTTCGCCAATGCCGCTGTTGAGAAGCACGCCCCAAGCAAACCAGATGGCACTTGAAAGATTCAAAGCATCTTCTTCTGTTCCATCAATATTGGCCAGTTTGAACCGTCCGAAGGGAGAGAACCGGTCGAGTAGGTACAGCACAAGAGCCACCACGTGGACTGATACCATCACCAGGATCCAGAGCGTGTTGGAAAACGGTTGCAAGAACGATACCAGCGTCGAAGAACGTGACGGCTGAAAGTTGAACAAATAAAGTTAAGTGGTTATCCATATACGTTGCAGAAAGGTTTTGTATCAACGCAGAAATAATAGCTCACAGTAATTGTTAAGAGGCTGACAACGGTCATTGTCGGACTGCATAAAAAAGAAAGAGAAGCGCCATGATACAACGCTGGTAATTTATGACAAAATATGAAGCAATTATTTATTTACAAAATATCTACATTCAATATGTACTTAAAAACTAAAACATTATTCCTATAATATGTTACATTTAGAATAATCTGTCAGAATGATTGCATGCATTATTACCTACGGTTTTTTATCGTTAAAATATTGCTTTATAGGTATCTTCGTGATTTTTTTCTATGGTATCCAATTAGTTGTATTACGTTTTCAAAACACTAACTAACTAGTTCTTCTAATTTTTCTGATTTTGTTTACTGCAGTGGGTCATATAACTTAAAACTTTGCGTTTAGCTCCTTTATTCCCCTCGATTCAACATAACAACTATTTTCAAGGTGAGATTGGATAATGAGGAGGTTAGATAATGAGATCTAATATTACTCCCTTTTTTGACACCCTTCCCTGCATTGTTATTAAGAGCGTATACAGAAAGTGGGCAACGTCGTAAATAGCGTGTCAAATATTTCGCTTTTTTTATTAATTTGGTAATTTTACTGCATGGTAATATGAAATGTGGTTATCTAGCGAACTATAATATCGATGATAAAATGCACGAAACACCCAATATTTATTTTTACATGTAAAAAAAGTATTTGGAAACTTTCCAAATGTTTTTTTTACACCTAAAATGGTTACGACATCAAATTCGTGCTATAATTGCAATTCATTATTAATTAGGTACATAGCCTCAACTTATTGCAATAGTTTTTTGTAGGTACCATCCCCATAACAACCCCTTTTTATAAGGTTCAATAAAAAAGTTAATAACTGGCCACTACTCGTCGAAAAAATTGTGATGATGCCATTATATATTTACTTATAATGTTTATACATATTATATTTTTACTTTTAATGTTTTTTTTTTGCATTCCTATACGTTTTTATATTTTTTACCTACTTCTGCCAGTAATAATAATAATCTACTATGATCAAAGTTAGTGATAAATTTAAACAATAATGAATTACGTCCCTCTCAAAATAATTGCAAATAAGTAGGTAAGTAAGAGATTTTCAGGAATTGCGAAACATACTATGGAAATCTGTTAACTCCTATACATACCTTTTTCTCTAAAATGGTAATACCTTGATATTTGAAAGGCTTACTAAATTCAATAAACTCTGCCCGTTCAGGATTAATTGTCAAAGGAGCCACTATCATGTCTGCACGTTCATACACCAATTCTCCTGAAAATTCACCAAAGTTTTAATTTAATTCTTCTTCGTGACGATGGCGCGACAGTGTTTTAAATTTTGTTGGCCAGTTCCACCGCAGAGGTCGCTATGTCTGCGTTTTTTGGGGCACAGAGCGCAGAATAAGAGGTGGGACATAGTTTGCGCCACAATTTTCTTCGTATAACTTCTAGGTACCTACCTTTTCGCTGTGGGGTACACCTTCAAAAGACGCCCGGCCCTTGGGGTTAAGAGGTTAAGACCGGGAATGTGCACCGTGTCCTCTTAAAAGACCACTGATATGGCACATCTCTGGGGATCTGGGGAGTCTGATAAGGGTGTCTCCCCAGCTAGTATACATACAGGAGACCAGCCACATAGCCGTTATCTACGCATTCTGTACATCAAGCTAAGTAACATTGAGCAAAAACTATTGCTGGGAAACGACTTTTATGTGTAAAAAATTGCTGTTTAGGTTAGCGCGCAATGCAACGGTACAGTACCTAGTGTATTCAAAAAATTAAAGGGAAAAAAATGTTGAGATCTTGGAATTTCAATATCTCTGTAACCAGAATGTTCCCAGGTAAGGTCCAGTACAAAAAATGATCTCAATGACAGGAAGTAAGTTTAAGTTACTCTATTACCCCCGCTATGGCTATCTCGTGTAGGTACCTTTTTTGAAGTGAAAACTTCTTTAGCATCGTTGTGATTTGAAAGTCGATGAAACGAAAAAGCGACAGTAAAAAGAGACAGACACATAAATTCATAAGATTTAACGTGGGAGAAAATGAGATAGGAAGCATTATACAGTGTTTCATATATTCGTGGTTCTCATTGTGCTCTGCTTCGTACCCCTTCTACTCGTGTTTACCAAGGCATAGTGGGAGTTTGCTTGGGCCTACATTTTTGAAGGTTTCACTTCTACCACGTGTGAATTGCACACGTTTTTTTTGTTTGTTTTTGCTGCTACGGTGTTCCTCTTGGCCTGCATCTCACCTGATGGTAAGTGATGACCAGACCGAAGGTGGAAACGAGCTTCTCCCGGAATCCTCAACCACAGAGGACCTACTCACCTATTAGCCCTGTCCATTCCTTCTTGGCTCCCGGTTGGGAAAAGTTACGTATAATATAGTTTCCGAATTGCCCGTCGGGTGACAGAGCTAGAGAATAGGTGAAGTTGATCGCCTTTGATAGATGTTTTAGGAGATCCATGCAGAAACCCTTGCAGCAGTAAAGTTCGTCTGAAATGTAGTAAAAAAATTCAGTTATAGGCAAAGATTTAAATCGTGATACATTAGGTAATTCATGAATCCAGACCAGACACTCCAGCATTACCACAGATTAGTACAGATGACACTCCGCAAATTCATTTAAATAAAAAGCGACTCTTGCTACGACACAATAAAGTGCAATTCAGGTCGCACAGCGCTAATTACCTACAGTTATATTCACCTAGAAGTTGCGCGTAACTCTTAGATCTTCTGACTACGTTATGCCTACTAAATTCGCCAAGTCGAGCCCGCCGCGTACCTACTTGTTTGTATTCCTATTCATCTATGGCATTATTTACAATCTACATTAACCAATGTTATGTGAGCAAGCCAGGATCTCGCTTTTAAAGATTGCAACCAGCAGCTTCTCTACTAGGTCAAATTAAATTAGCCAGCGAAACTTCGCAGACGTAATGGGTATAGATATTTAAACATGATCAAACAAAAATGAATATGATGAGTGTTTTTTGGGGTCATCAACCACAGGTAGTGTAGTTACTTGAAATATCAGTTTAAAAATAGTTTTATTTCTGTAAAATTCACAGGCGTTATGGGTATCGATAGCTAAACTCGATTAAACAAAAAAAAAAAAAAAAATTCTCAACTTATACTTCAAGTAACAACACCACTTGTAGTCTTTAACCCCAAAAAAATCTCATCAATCAATCTACCTAGCCTTTTCCGAACTATATTGGGGTCGGCTTCCAGTCTAACCGGATGCAGTTGAATACCAGTACACATGGAGCGACTGCCTATCTGACCTCCACAACCCAGTCATTGGGTAATACGATACCCCTTGGTAAGACTGGGTGTCAGACTTTCAAGCTTCTGACGTACCGTAACGACTGTCAACACACGAATGACAGCCAGGACCGACGGCTTAACGTGCTTTCCGAGGCACGGAGAAGTCTCTGAATGTAAATACCGTCACCCATCCACAGACCAACCCCGGCAAAATCATCAATTTCTATCATAATTTTTTATTTCGTGTTTAAATATCGATACCCATTTACATCACGTCTGCGGAGTTTTGCTAGCTAATTTAATTTGACCCAGTTAAATAAATAAACATAATGTTAGTAGGGTGTTGGTTTGTACCTGTATCCTCAGTTGCATTATAATGAGGACAAGGGATCTCTTCAGGAGTACAGTCACTGCCATCATCAATACGACGAGTATAAACGAAAGGCTTCTCCTCAATCGTCAACACCTGAAGTTATAAAAATATATTTATCTCTTTCTATCTTACAGATAGCCATGCTGTCTCTGTCCTATCATACTGCTGATTAATGTCACCTTGAGATGCGTCGGTATCATGAACCCTTCCGGTTTCGAAGTACTGCGGCCCATCCATATTATCTCTTGCTCTTTTAGTTCCAATCGCATCTTCTGAGTTTCCTGCAAATCGAAAAATCGTGACGCTCAAAGGCTCCTGATATTTGGAGGTGTGCTGAATTGAAAAAGTTGGTACTTACATTGATACTTGGGCAAGTGGGTACCAATGTAACTTATTTTATATTATTATTTATAATAGGCACAACAGCAAGAATTTTACTTAGTTTTCGAGGAGCCGAATGAAGTAGGTACTATCAAAAATTTCATATCTATACACAGTAACGACTATTTCTGCTTGCAGCGCTCAGCCGCTATATAAAATTCACCAACTTTCAAAAAAACTTTCTCATATTTGTTTGTTTTGTTCTATTTCTAGTGGTCGCAAAAGGGTCAGACATCTGTGATCATTGTAACAAAACACACGAACAACAACGACAAAATATTACATGTATATTTGTTTCATTGGTCGATGCAAAAAGAGGCCTTAAACAGATGTGGTCATCGTGTTCACGGGATTTTGTTTTCAAACTGCTTAGATATGAAATTCTTCGATAGTATCTACCTAGCTAGTTCTGAAATATCTTCGACGTACCTTAGAGTAAAAGTATTTGCCTACAGCGACATGTTCCCCTTGGGCCCTCACATTGACCATATCGTACTCCGCATGCACTCGATCTCCATGGTCGTCGAAGGCCACATGGCCAGTGGCACCGCTCTCCAAGCGCTGCTTCCTGATGTAGTCGAACAGAAGTCGGCCCGTGGTCCAGATAGACCCTGAGTTGTCGCAGTCTGATGGAGGGGCGTGAATCTCCTCTGATGTGTTCATATCACGAATAGCTGATGCCAGGACGTAACTGAAAATATGATGGGCATAAGTAGACTTTTATCAGTAACTGCGACCAACTTTGTCTTTTCCTGGATAATGGGCCAGCAATGGTTTGCAATAAATAGATAACAGGTAACTCGATCTCGTTTTGATTGTTTATGAGCCTCCTTCTAGCCGGTTGTTAAAAAAAATAGCAGCTACTGGCCACTTTTCATCGAATTATTTTTATTTAATGCCATTAAAGTTTTCATTTTTTTTTACAGAGTGTTCGGCTCGAAACGTTGATTTTGTCGTTAATACTCGTAGAATAGAATCCTCTTAATTATGGGTTTTGACTTGGTTTTTAACTCTGACGGCTACAATTTTTCTATATACTTTTCGTAATTTTTACTTTTTTTGTGTCTTTTTCTACACAATTAGGTCAATATACTTTGGGATTTTACCTGGATACGACTTTTGACTTGAACAATCGTTCATTTTTTTGCTACAATGTTATGTTATGTTACTTAAGGCGCGGACTGACTACGATTTTAAACGTTACAGCTGCACTCAGACAACTGCGTCTGCGCGCTATACGGTAGCCCGACGACTAAAGTATGATCGCAATATCTATTTTCACAATTACAGAGCATTAAATAAGGTTGAAAATTTAATAAATATTTGGGTTGACGATGTGAGTAAGCTGCGAATGGGCATTTATTTTACGGGTTTTCTTTAGATTATTCGGAATATAGACATTAAATCAAATAATTGTCTGGTTAAAGTTATAAAATAATGTTTATTATATTGAACTCCTAAAACAAAAAATGGTGTTATCGCTGAAAATACCGAGATGTGCGACGCCAAAGTTTATTTTAGTGAAGTATTTTTGATTGGGAATATCAAACTATTTTCTACTATTCTATTCGGTTAAAGTTTTTCTTTAAACCCTTCTCTGTCCACTGTATTTTTTGCGTCGTATATTTTCATTGCGTTACGTCATACTCGACTATCCAAGAAACCGGTTTTATGTGAATATTGAGGTAACACCGCGCCTTAAGTTCCGATGATGTACTTAAATAAATTTGGGTATGCATGAGGTGAACGATTGTATTATTTTTTATGTAGGACCTTATATGGACTATGTCTTAGTTCAAAACTTTTGTTGAGATAAACTTGTCGTTTTAAATAAAGCGAACTTAGAATAACTTACATAGAATCCTGGATGTGCGCGTGTTCATTGGTAGCATTAACAAGTCGTAGTCCCAGTAAACCCTCGGGTGCGTTGGCAGCATCCAGGGCCTGTTCCGTTACCATCCACACGTATCCGACGGTTGTCATGTTTAGGAAAGTTGCGTCACGGAATATTATCTCAGCATCTGTTTTGCTGCGGAAACATCATGATTACTCAGTAACTGTACAAACTCTGTCATGTCACGATACTATTACACTTATAGAGTTACATTAGATACAAGGTGCGGGTGTCGGGGTGAGGATAATGTGTGTTCATGTGAGGATGGGAGTGTGTTGAGGTGAGTATGACAGGAGTGTGTAGTTGTGTGTGTGATTGGATTTGGGAATGGCTTTGGGGTGTACGATTATGAGATTAGGTGTGTGATGTGGTGATAGGGTGTTAAGTGCAGAGTATGTTAGTGATGGGGTAAAGGCTTGTACAGACCAGCGCGATACGACACCAGTTATTGTTATACTGTGAAGTTTTCTTAGAAATAGTATTGTTCGTGTCGCGTCGCGCGACAAGTCGCGCTGGTCTGCACACGCCTTAAGTCGTGTGGGGGAGATGTTTAAATACTGGTGTGTTTTGCGGTGCGTGGGGTTTGGGAATAGTGGTCTATGTTTGTAAGAATGGGGGTGTGAAGTGTTGAGGATGGTTGTGGGAGGGGTGGTGAGCAAAGAGGCGGGGTACGGTATGAAGAAGGTATTAAATCGTGACATACCTGGCATACATAAGAAACACCCTCGCCTGAGCTCCTTTGACATCCATGAGCCGATCGCTGAAGGAATCAAGTCCCGGTTCGAATTCTATCACCTGCTCCACCACAACTTTTCGATCTACATCCTCATCCACGCTTTGAGAAGTTGTCTGGAACCTACAAATATTTATTACTTATTACTAGTGACCGCCTTCTTTCATTCGGGTGCAAGCAAACCTACATAGACATTTTTGTGGTATGTCTGTTGCAGACAGATTGTATGATTCGTCAATTTTACAAACGCAGTTTACAAACGCTGGCGGTTATTCAAAATTCCTAAGGCAAAATCTAAATTGCCTAGTCACTTTATAATCTGTCACAACATTTGATGGACAATTCAAACGCCGTTTAGAAAATGCCGCGGCAAATTGAAGTATTTAGTTATCCGGCACGTAAAAAACGTAAGGTGTCATGGAATGGTACCGCAGGAGTCCTGCGAGACACTTGCGGAATATTATTGGTACAATATTATCGTAAAATTTAGAACTGCAACAAATAATTTACAATTTAACGCATTATTTTTAGGGTTCCGTAGTAAACAAGGAACCCTTATAGTTTCGCCATGTCCGTTTGTCTGTCTGTCTGTCCGTCTGTCTGTCCGCGGCTTAGCTCAGAGACGGTTAGCACTAGAAAGCTGTAATTTGGCATATGTATACATATTAATCATGCCGACAAAGTGGTAAAATAAAATCAAGAAAAATATTTTTTTTTAGGGTACCTCCCCTACACGTAAAGTGGGGATGTTTTTTTTTTCCTCATCTACCCCATGTTGTGGGATATCGTTAGAAAGGTTTTCAAAAATATTGTGAGTTTGTCAAAACCATTTCTGGATTCAGGGATCCGTTTGCGAAATATTAAGCTTTTAACTGAATTTTTTTGTTAGAGTCAAGTGTGTCCCCCCCCCCCCCCCCCCCCCTTATAGCTAAATGGTTGTACTTGGGCTTGTGAAAAAATTCACGGCAGTAGGATAGTCTAAGTAGGCTTTACAGGTTAACGAGTAATAATCGACCAACTTAAATTTGCGGTTTGAAAAACATGATCTCCCATACATTCCGTATGGGAGAACATGTTTTTCAACTACAATGTTAAGTTTGTTCTTGGGATAAATTCATCCCAACTACGGAACCCTGCATTGTGCGTGGTCCGACACGCACTTGGCCGGTTTTTTTATAGTACGAGTATACAATCTAACGTAGATTGTCTACTGTGTTTGTGTATTGTGTACTATAAAGTAGGTAGAAAACTAACGGTTATCACAATGATACGGTAACATAATAGGTACCTGATTGCTGGAATAAAGTATGATTTATCCAACCTGTGTTTTATGATGGTCACCCTACAATAACAATCAATGGCGAAATCATAACAATTGAACGAATTGCCAATTTGTCTTAGGCATTTTTCAAAACCGTCAGCGTTTGTAAACGGACGGCGCCGTTTGTAAAATGACGAATCATTCAATCTGCCTGCGACATGTCTAAATTAAATATTAGTGTTACCAACATTCAATTCCTTAAATGATGGTGACAAGCGTGACAAGTGTAAGTTCAACATGTTGACAGCCATATTAAAATCAATTGTGTAGGTATGCGGTCACACCGACAGACACAAAAAGCAACTTTATTTTATATTATGTATTCAGCATACATTCATAGAGTCTCGCCTGTTATCTCCCGCAAGGTTATGTTAACCAGAAATAATCTTAGTTGCCTCTACGTCTTCGCAATAAACAGGCTCCAATTTTCATACTTACATATGTAGGTACAGTAATAGCATTGTCAACTTACCGACCCAAAATAGCCCTACCATCAGTATCAGAACTATGAATGAATATGACCTTCATGTAATTGAAGTGTTTCAACACATCCACCCATACGTCAGCTTGGTGGGAGTATGGCGGGACGGTTCGGAGGAAAGACACGTGAATGTTCTTGTCCGAAAAGGCCGAGTCTCTTGACGATATGCCGATTACAGGGATGTGGTAGAAGCCGCTGGTGTAAGACACAGCTGCTGGGGAGAGGTCGCCAGTCAGTGGATGAGATACCACGATCGCGTACACCTAGAAAGTGTTGTATCATTAATATCGAGTCTTCTATCGATATATGCTTTATTTTTATTGATTTTTATACTCACTCGATGAGCAATCAGGTCTTTGCAGACATTCAGCGCCGTTTTTATAGGATTCGGATCCATGAGCATGGAATAATCGTGATACGTGACTCCACGGGGCACATATTGATCTTTGAAGTTTAGATTCTGTAAAACAAGTTATTTTTTATAATGTAATCGTGTTAGTTACTCAGTTACTGACAAAAACTGGCTCTTGTTGGATAATTGTTTCGTATGCATATCAAAGGAAATGAAAATTGCTTTTAATTGCGTTTAATTAAAGCGTTTGTAACAGTAATGGGTACAAGTTGGTTTATTTACGCTCTGTAGGTATATTAATTAATATTGTGTTCTTTGATGACAGACAGCATGAATATTCATTGTGGCATGCCGCATGGTAATACTGATGTGCATTTTTACAGATACGTAGTTATATTATGATCCTACCCCAATGTATAGGTAGGTACCTATCTACTGTCAACGCTCGGCGGGAGCTGACTTATTTAGTCATATGCTGACCGTAGGTACGTATAAATAAAACACTTGTTTGTGATATAACTCGAATACTTATTTAGGATCTTTTAGTTTTTACATTCATTCCTTTATTTGTATCAACGTTTGTCTTATAATGTTATGCCATTATTATTAATATAAAGGCTCGTGCAAATTAGTGTGACTTGTCGCGCAACGCTACACCGGTAATAAATTGTTCTATCGTTAAGATTTTTTAGAAATTTGCTTGTTTGAGTCTCGTCACGCCGGTCTGACGACGCTTAACTAGAAAAGGTTGTAGTACCTACCTATCTCGTATATGAACTAAATAAGATCTCTACAGTACCTACTTCCTTTATAAAGGAATCCATTTTCGATGATTTTTCAAAGTAGGTTATAATGCCAAACACTTGTCTCCGCAGTCTGTTTCATGGTTTCATCACAGATTTATTTCATTACTTTCTACCCCGAATTTTGACACTTGCGTTCGTTCTTAATTTACTAATCAACTCATAAACATCATAACTGTACGGCAGTTTTACCCGTAGGGTTAGGCAGAGATGTACTTTCACCCAAGTTTCGCCAGTTGACGAGCCTATTGCCATCAACCGGATACAAATCCAAATTCCGGGCCTTAAAAACCTGAGAAATTCTTGACAGAAAAACCCAATAACACTGCTCGATCTGGGAATCGTACCTCATCCTAAACAGTAGCGCTTGCGGCCACTATAGAGAACGAGGTAGTTTGGTACTACTCTACTTACCGATATAGTATCCTTGTAGAACGCGATAGACTCGTTGCTGGAGAGGACCCCACCAACGTTGTAGTACGTGGGGTTGGAGAAGCGCCGCCGGTCTATGTCGGCCGCCACCAGCCGGCCGGCGCAGCACAGCACTGCGACGAGGATGTGGTGCGACCACATCCTGGTATCTAAGTAATCGGAGAATGGAACATCGTCAATTTGTTTGAGGTCATCGTCAATTGTCCTGTACCCTAATTACGTAATACACGATCAATCGGAATCTGAATCGTTTTCAAACAGATTGCTAATCCATTGCTTCATAATTTCAAAAAAAAAATCTACTTAACAAGGTAAATAACGCAATGAATGTTGTTGAACTGTCAAAATGAAACAAATTAGTCGTAATCGTTTACGAAAATGTGTTGTGTAATTAGATAGCTGGTATCTAAGTAATCGGAGAATGGAACATCGTCGATTGTTTGAAGTACAGAATTAAAAAAAAAAAGAGAAAAGGAAGCGCTTCGGGAATTATCGTCCTTCTTCGGAAATATAAACACGCGATGATGAGATCTATTAAAGAGCTTTTACAACTACAGAAGTAGCAGACAATAATTTAAAAAAAACTGAAAATATAAACTATGACCCCTTATTCTTCACATTCACAATAATTAAAATAATATAAGTAAATATTCATGTCATTGTATACATATAAAAATCCGGAAATAATCTTGTCAGATCATTTGAGGACCATGTAGATTGGTGTCTGAAATAGTCTTTTGAGGAAAGAACCACACAGATTTGAGTGAACCTGCACCTTAATTCCGTAACACACGATCAATCACAATCTGTTTCATTTTGACAGTTCAACAATATTCTTTGTGTTATTTACGTTGAGCAGACAAAGAAGCAATGGATTAGCAATATCCTTCAAAATGATTCAGATTATGATTGATCGTGTGTTTCGCAATTAAGGTGCTGTCCAGTCAGTGCACGCATTTAATGTTGTCAATTATCGTGCAGCTCAACTCAGAACTTAAAGAAGGAGCTCAACTATTCGACAAATAATACCAAAGAAAGGACATTTGGGTAGGCCGCAAGTACTCAAACTTCCAGACCATCATTAAAACTTAGTGAGAGAAAAAATAAAAACAATGAGTTAAAGTTAACGTTACGTACGCAAGTACGTGACGCGTTACAAGATAAATAAGTATGTAGGTACGTAGTAAGTAAAAAAAACCTCAATGTGATAGTGTCTACCTAGCGCGCAAGCGCGATTCTTACCGCTTCAACGTGGTGAAGTGATTCGGTGTGCGCGCGCTGCAAGAGTGTCAGTGTTGAACTTAAGAATTTTGTAATGATTTGATGAATATGATTTTATTCAACGCGTAGGTAGGTTATCTCCAATAAAATATTCGGTAGGTAGGTACAAATAATATACACATCTTTTTATCTATATGACTACTTACATCGTTTAGGTAGGTTCCCACATAGTTTGTGTGGGGTTAAATTACACACTATTAACACTCGATTGCGTTTATAATATAAGTTAACAATGGGTTCATAATAACAAACTATGTCGATGAGCATTTTCTTTAGTACTTAAGTAGCAGCAACGTGTAGATACCTATGTAGGTACGTTCTATTTTATTTATTGTTGGTAGGTACCTACGTGCGTAACGCGTCGCGCCTCAGGCTATTTATATTAAGGGACTAGTCTAGGAACAAAATAGAATAAAACAAAATTGAGTTTCTGATTGGATATCTGTTTTGTTATTTTATTAAACCCCCCCCCCCCCCAGTAATGTTTAGACATTTAAATACTAGCTTTAGAATACTTAACATAAAATTATCAATAGAATTAACATAAAAAATATAATTTAAATCTCGATTACGATTGTAAATGTAATGCTTGGTCATCCCTAGTATCGGGTGGGGTGACACTGACAGCTCACTGCACGATCACTTCCCCTAAGTTTTCACGGTGAGATGGTTACAGAATAGCACACAGTGGCGGATTTGCCCTAAGGCCCAGTAGGCCCGGGCCTAGGGCGGCCAGATATTAGGGGCGGCAAATCGTGACAAAAAAATCACTGATTATAGCAAGAAATAACTCAAATGCAAAGTACCTAAATATTTAAAAGACTGCGCATATTATGGCGAGCCGCACTGCACCGCAACGTATAGCAATAATCGTAAAAATATAAGTAATTATTAAATATCGTAGATATAAAATATTTCGTACTTGTAATATAATTATGTGATTTAGGAAGAATCAAATCTCCGTAGCCGTGGGGTCGGCTTCCAGTCTAACCGGATGCAGCTGAATACCAGTATTTTACATGGAGCGACTGCCTATCTGACCTCCACAACCCAGTAACTGGGTAATACGATACCCCTTGGTAAGACTGGTGTCAGACTTTCGGGCTTCTGACGACTCGTAACGACTGTTAAAGATCCACGAATGACAGCCGGGACCAACGGCTTAACTTGCTTTCCGAGGCACGGAGGATTCCCGGTATGTAAAGATGGTCACCCATCTACTGACCAACCCCGGCAAGCGTAGCTTAACTTGATGGATCGACCAGTGGGGCTGTTGTTACTTAGCTACGAGCTCCTCCATTTTTTTAATGTCCTTAGAGCTTATCGCTGAGTTCGATCCATTCTTAGCCAAACACATAATACATTATGGGAATCCAGGCTCAGGATTTACGAGTTATCTTTCTTTAACAACATGCGAAGAATTCATTCGGCTTATGGGAAACAAAGTTTTGGAGACAATTGTAATGGAAATATTGACAGCGAAATATTTTTCTCTGATCATTGACTCGAAGCCGGATATATCTCACGTAAACCTGTTATCAGATATGTCCTGCCTAATGGATCACCTGTAGAACGGTTCCTCAACTTCATTTCAAACACAGGTCATAAATCACAACATATGACAGATGCTGTTACCTCAACTTTAACTGTTGGGTATTGACATTTCAAACTGCCGCGGGCAATCTTATGACAACGCAGCTAACATGTCAGGCATATACAACGGCCTGCAAGCTAAAATAAAAGAAATTTCACCCCTTGCCGAGTATGTACCTTGTTCCGCACACTCGCTCAATTTAGTAGGTGAATGTGCAGCAGAAAGCAGCCAAGAGGCTTGTTCGTTCTTTTCTCTACTCCAAGAGTTGTACAATTTCTTTGCAGCGTCAACTCAGTGTTGGGAACGCCTTCAAGCGTGCATCAAGCCTATTTCACCGTCAAGTCTGTCAACGACTCGTTGGTCAGCTCGTGCAGACGCATGCAAAAGTTTACGTGAATGCTGGAATGAAATCCATAAAGCGCTAGTCTCTATGGAAAATGACACGCAACAGAAGAGAATCGAATAAGCGAAGCAAGAGGTATTCGTTTGAAACTAGAACGTTTTGAAACGGCCCTCATGACTGTTTTTTGGGGATGTTTACTGGATCGCATTAACGCCACAAATAAAAAACTTCAGAGTGTGGAAATTGACATTACCATTGTCATAGAACTCTATGAGACACTGATACATTTTATTGGCGAAACAAGAGATAACTTCGATGATTTCGAAAACAAAGCCAAAAAACTGTCTTTCGTACCGGAATATGAAAGGGATTTTCGACGCAATCGAAAGCGTAAGCTACTCCCTGGCGAGACTAATCCAGGTGAAGAGATGCAACAAAAGAATGGTCGCGAAAATTTCAGAATCACTAGTTTTTTGGTAGTAATTGATACATTGTCAAAAAAACTGAAAAAACGACGGGATGCTTATAAATTACTTCATAATAAATTTTACTTTATTACTAACCTGACGAAACTGAGCATAACAGAAGTCCAAGAAAAGGCCAAAGCATTGCAAATGGTTTATTCTACTGACTTAGAAGGCAATTTTTCGGAAGAATGTCTACATTTTCGTTCTCACTGCAGTATAAAAAATGAGGAGCCGAACAGTGCTGTCAGTTTGTTACAATGGTTACGAACTGAAGGTCTTCAAACCATTTACCCAAACGTGGATATTGCTCTTCATATGTGTGTGTGTACAGCCAGCCGCCAGCAACTGTTCAGGAGAACGGTCGTTTTCTTGTTTGCGCAGAGTTAAAAACTATTTACGCACAAAAATGACGGAGCAAAGGTTAAACGATCTTGATTTGCTTGACATAGAAGCTGATTTTTTAAGAAAGTTGGATTGCGAAGATTTAATTAATGATTTTGCTGCGCTTAAGTGCAGACGAGTTTTGTAACTTATGTTAAAACACTTTATTAATAAATAAAACCTAAAACCGTTTTAAATGTTTTATTGAATTGTGCAATTAACCCTTAAAACTCGGAATATATTATAAATTAGTAGCTTCTGTTTATTAAATTTCTGATTTCGATTTGGATAAAAGTTGGCAATAATAATAAATATGATGGGTGCTGATAAAGGGGCGGCACTTGGCTTGGGGCCTAGAGCGGCCAAGACTGCAAATCCGCCACTGATAGCACAGCTGTACCTAAATGTCCGGTTGGCACAAGTACGCACGAGCCTTTAGTGGAGTGCATCTGGGCGGACAAAGCGTATCATCAGCATGCATCCAAGTTTGTCGACGGTTGATAGTTAAAGGGAATGTACTACGATAGCCCCGAAATTTAAATTTACTTACTTACGTTTTCTTGCTTAGGTTGTATGCTGATCAAAATATGGTTCGCGGCCGGAACAAGTATGTTTTTATCAGAATTTTAGTCATTAGATTAAGATATAAGTTAGAAATAGCCTCAATTATCATGATTTCATGAAGGAGTAATTCAATAGGGTAATTTAACCTTCGAGAGTTGTAATAATAATTATAATTTTGCAAATACACATTTACAGAATTATAATCATTTACGACCAGCTATGGTTGCCAATCATATTTTAATCAACATACAAACTGACGCCCACCTGCAAATTGCAAAAAAACTTAAGAAAATTTGAATTTCGCGGGCTACCTTTGCGCAGCATCGTCGGAGCGCATTGGAGTTGACAGAAACGGAACCAATTTCTGCCGTTGCCGCGTTGCTCATTGCTCAGCTAGCGGGCCGCAGAACGCATGCGCGAGGTGTGGCCGAAGCCCGTCTCAGCCGCCCGGATGGTGAGATGACGTGGGCAAGTTAAAGCTCGTGCTACTAGCACGGCATTCGTCGAATGATGATGGATGTTTTAGGAGCCTGAATACGCATCATGTGGAGCGATTTCCGAATGGAATAGATTTCCGATGTAATAAATAGTAATCAAAATTTTAAAAAAATGGTCACAAAAATCCTTTGTTGAATCTTTGTATGAAAAAGTCAAAATTTAGTACTTACCATTTTTTTTTTTAGATTAATATTTAGATAGCGTAACAAGAGAAAAAAAAACAAAATGCTACTTCTTTATTTTTCTTAACTAACAAGTCACCTATGTGGGTTCCTACTAGTACCTACTGACTTTAAATAATCTAGGTCAAGTTGAACTAATTTAGAAATCATACATAACATACTTAATCATTACGATGTATGGACAACGCTAACTGCTACTGTATCTAAACAAAAGTAGTATCTAGTAATTACGTAACAGCTCAACTTTAGATAGAGTATGAATATTTCAGACACACCCCTTATTGTAGGTACACCCAAGTCAAATTAACACATCCTAAGGACGCTAACATACTGGTTATTTTAATCTTACCTTATTATCCTCTTCTTTAGGCTTAAATTCGGCTCATTTTCGGTAATAAAAGAGTTAAATTCACCGAGTTACAAAACTGGAGGAACGGATGCTGTAAAAGCACGATCTGTGGAGGTTCATCTCAGTCGCCCCGAATTGAACCGCGCCGCGCAGGCGTAGATAAAATACCAAATCAATACGTCATGGACTAGTCTCAATCTGCCTAGTCTTTTCCCAACTATGTTAAAGTCGGCTTCCAGTCTAACCGGTTGCAGCTGAATACCAGTATTTTACATGGAGCGACTGCCTATCTGACCTCCACAACCCAGTAACTGGGGAATACGATACCCGTTGGTAAGACAGGTTGTCAGACTTCTGATGACTCGTTAAGATCCACGAATTAATCCCGGTTTTTTAAAACAGAACTACTTCTGCATTCCCTAATTCTAGTAAATCTACAGGGTCAAATTAAATTACCTAGCGAAACGCCGTAGATTTTATGGGTATCATTCATAATAAAATGAAACCATGAAATGATTTGTATTTTTTTTTTGCGGTCTACTGGCTCTGGTAGTGGATTTACTTAAGATGCCCAACTTATCAGTTAAAAATAACTTTTTTATGTTCGAAAACTGCACGTTTCTTGTATGAAAAACCTCCCTTTAATATTTAAATTGATTTTATTTTTATTATTTGTTGTTATAGCGGCAATAGAAATAGACAATCTGTGAAAATTTCAACTGTCTAACTATTACGGTTCATGAGATACAGTCCGCTTACAGACAGACGGATCGACGGACGGACGGTAGCGGAAGCTTAGGGTTCCCTTTGACCCGCTTCGGGTACGGAATCCTAAAGAACTGTTTTTTAAACACATGTAAAGATCTAGTCGCTTTCGCAAGAAAAAAAAAAGTTTTTTTTTAAACTCAATAACGTTTACTTTTTTATTAAACTAATATCTAGATACTTATACAATATTTTAGTCCAATTAAAAGCTACAAAATCTTAAAATTATAAATCTTGTCTTATACAGTTTAAAGAATCTAAAATAACTAGTTCCTTGGTACAAATTTCCCTTCGCAGTTCCCATATTTGTGGTGTTTAAACTTAGGCCCAACCCCAGGTGGCAGGTACCCACGCCGATGGGGCCCAGGGCTTGGCAGGCCACTCCGGTGTCTGCGGGCGCAGTGCGGCTGCGGCGGCCGTGGCAGCGTGCTGAGCAGCTCCGGCAGCTCCCGCCGCGCCAGAGCTTTGAATCACGGACAGCTTCAAAGCTTCTAAGTCTGAAATAGAAAAGATTGGTTTAGTGAGAGCTTAGACGTGAAATAGCAGTGATAGCCAAGTGGTGTGACCGTCATAGGTCTCGAGTTCGAACCCAAGGCTCGCACCTCTGACTTTTCGGATTCATGTGCGTATTGTATAATTATCACTTGCTTCAAAAATGGTGAACGAAAACATCGTGAGGAAACCGGAATGGCTGAGAGATATCTCGACGGCATGTGCAGCCAAGTCAGAGGCCCATGGGCGGCTTTAAAACTCTGACACCAGGTTAGTCACTAACCACATGAAAAGAAGAAGAAGACGATAAATACAAATTTTCTGATTAGATCAACGATCTTCTAAACACCGCAACAATCGATATACAAACACGAACATTAAAAAAAAAATGTATATAGGTATTTAGCTTTATGTCTACTCAGGCAGCATTTAATGATATCGTTGGCCCCTCCAGCTAGGATGAATCGTTAACCGACGACTTTAAAACTTAACGGCGATTGGAACAGAATGAATCCGGAATGCAGACAACCGAGTGCAGTGGGGGAAATTGCTAGAGGCCTACATCTAGCAGTGGACTGCGATAGGCTGATTTGATTGATTGACTAACCAGCGTTCTGCAGCCTAGCAGCCTGGTTGCTCGCGGCACGTTGTATGGCCTTGGCAGCGGCCGCCTCTCGGGCCGCGGCGATCTTTTGCGCGGCAGCGGCGCGGGCCTTGGCCCCTGCCAGCTGCGCTTGCGACTGTACTGCAGCCTGCGCGGCCTCCAGTGCGTGCGCACGGGCGTTCCTTGCTGCCTCCTCACTGGAATCAAATGCGTCATTTACTGAACTGACTGGCGTAATACAATTTTAGGTAAAGATATAATCTGGGGGTCTAGTCTCTAAGCGAAGTCTGTAGTTTCGGCAACAGTTACGTGCGCTTCGTTCTCTGTCTAACTTCCTGTTTGTCCGTAAGTGAGACACAGAACGAAGCGTCAGTAACTGCGGCCGAAATGGCGGATTTCGCTTAGGGAGTAGGCCCCCTGTACCGAACAATCTGTTTGTTAACGATGAAAGACTGACTGTCCTTGAATAGATCACGGCAAAAGTTGCTTGACTGCTGAGTGACTAAGTTCTAGTCTGACAAAACTTACTTACTGACCCTCGTCTATTTCTGTTATAATCATAACGAACCTCTTATGAGCTGCGCGAGCGGCCGCGGCTTCCTTAGCGCTGGCAACACTTTGCTGTTCGAGGGCAGCATGTTTGGCCGCGGCGACCTCATGCTGGGCCGCCATCACTGCCGTCGCAGCTGCCTTTGCAGCCGCCACTGCCCCAGCCACGTCTGAGCTACTGTCTGACGACCATGTTCCTGAAAAATGCATCTAAGTGGGTGATTTTATTCAAATTGAAGCTCTAGAATACAGGCCATAGTAACAAACTACCTACTACAAGCCTCCTACAAGCATACAGTGAAAAAAAATATTTCCTTCATATTTAAAAAGATTCAACCCTATGGCAGAAATCGGTGCATCGTTATAGTGAAGTACAGCCATAATAGAGCAAACCATTTCGAAATATATCCTGAATTCCTGATACTGAACGTACATGATTTTGGTAATTTACGATTATTAAACTATCCAAAAGCGTTACCTCCTCCTTGCACCCAGGCCATTCCGGGCCACGCAGCTGGCTCCACACTGATGATGGTCTGCTTTTCTTGGCTGCTGGCTGCGACAGCCGCGACCAGAAAGATCGTCAACACCTGTACACAATGACGATGTATGAACATGCCCTAAGTCCCTAAGATACTATAATATTGTGTGATATACTTAAATGGGATTAGAGGCAATTGGGGATGCTATGGTTACCCATAGCATGCCCAATTGTATTACCAGAATGTGTAATTAGATTTAGATATCAGTACATGCTAATTCTACATATTATAGTATAATAAACAGGGTGGAATTTTTTATCTAGAGGGAAAGTACTCTAAATACTGGAGATCGCAAATTTTACTCACAGGAAAAATTCCTTTATTTTTTAAAAGAAACAAATCTGCATTCAAAGATTTTCGAATATTCGCTTGCCACACTCGGCAATCGAACCGGTTTAAATCCGAAAAAATAACATTCTGTACTTTTTTATGGGATCAATCGATAGAGTCAATCATAATAATCAAATCTCTCTAGCAAACATGATAAATTAAATGAAAGGAAAACCATAAAATCTAAACTTATATTCAGGTCACTTTTACTCAAAGGTCCATCGGAATTCTTAAAGTCAAAGTCAAATCATTTATTTCAAATAGGCCCTTGCAAGGCACCTTTGAACGTCAAATTTACAACAAAAAAAAATTGATTCTAGTCGCCCCTTCCAAAAGATAGTTTTCATATGGAGAAGAATGGGCAAGAAACTCCACCGTTGTTACTCTTTTACATGGTACATTAGTTATATAAAATTATATGTGAAGATGATGCATCTAAAAATAAAAATAATAAATTACTATACCACAATAGGTAAAAAGAATTTTAAAAAGAAAGCAACAACAGATAAATTAATTACTTATGTGATCGATACATGGTTCTCACATATTTACAAACATTGTAAAAGAAGACGATTTTCCAAAAAAAGTTACAATTAATAAGTCAGTGTGTGAGGAAGTAATCACAGAATGTAAAATCAATGTCATATAATAATTTATACAACTTAAATTAGCAACCAGTTTGATTTTGTCTAGATCTCTTATGTTAGTAAATACCTAATTAACAAACAAAAAGTTACGGTTTCAATTTTGCCATTTTCATACTACATAAGTAATTTATTTACGCTCAAAGACGAGTTAAAATTAGTGTTGAAATATAGAAGTTTCGACGCTCATAACTTCCAAACCAATAAAAAAAAACAATTCTGCTTCCCTACAGGGCTAGATAATGACAAGACAAATTGATATAATTTTTAGTTTTGAACGTACCCCGTCAAACAGACGAGTAATCACCATACTACGTTTGTATGGAAGAATGACCGACTAGCGTACCATTAAAAAAATAAATTTGTGTATACAACAAAACGGAGTTCTTTTCAAGCAACTAATTAGTTGGTAAACCTTTTATTTCGTTCAATAAAAAAATTTAAGATTTTATGGTTTTCCTTTCATTTAATTTATCGAGTTTGTTAGAGAGATTTGATCCATAAAATTATATCGATTGATGCCATAAAAGTACAGGCTGCAATTTTTTCGGATCTTAGCCGGTTCGATTCTCGAGTGTGGCAAGCGAATATTCGAAAATCTTTGAATGCAGATTTGTTTATTAAAAAAAATTAAAGGAATGTTTCGTTTGAGTAAAATTTGCTATCTCCAGTATTTAGAGTACTTTCCCTCCGTGATGTTCAAAAATTCCAACCTGTATAACGGGTGAAGTAAGAATATGTCGATATCAAACAACCAGCACTAATAATATTATGAAAAAAATACAATGTCAATCTATTAGTGCCTTTTCACTGCGTTTCAGGACTTGGTTAATAAACAGTTTAGTAAAAGGAGGTTCTTCAAAACTTTTTATCGAGACAACATTTGAACTTGGAGCGGCAGAACCTTTTTTACTTTTGATAAACTTACCAAAGTAATAAAACCCATTTTATTATTTATTGTTGTTAACGTCACGTCTTCACGAGATACTGTGATACAAAACTGATAGACATGGATCATTTTATATTGTCGAATCCGGAAAAGACTGTACGGGCTGTACCGTACCTATAGAAAGGGACAATGAACGATAGGTTACCTACCTACCTACCTACCTGTCTAAATGTGAGCAGAACCTATCACTTAATCGATACTCTTTCACTTTCTTTAAGAACTAATGATTTGTAACTTCCGTACTTACAAGGAAGTGCTCCAGTTTACTCTGAGTAAACCTGTAACCCTAATTGCGTAACACACGATCAATCACAGTCTGAATCGTTCAAGGATATTGCTAATACATTGCTTCATATTCTTTATAATTTTGTTTTTGTCTATCACAAATTTATTTTATTTTAAGTATGCTGCATACACGTTACATTAAAAAACTGATTAACATCCGTCACATCACACTCGCAGGTCCAGTTGAAAACCGGCGTCCGACACTTATAGTTGTCTGGCATTTTTTGCTGAACTGGGCCTTTTTGGCGCAGCCCCGAACTGAGCTGAGCACTCTCCTCATCAAATTTCTGCTTACATCGCACTTTACACTTATTATTTGTTTTTTTTTTTCTACTGTGTAATTACGTATATATTGTGTGTGTTTTAGTCTGTGCTAAATAAATGTATTTTCTTTCTTTCTTTCTTATTATATTCGAAAAATTTGTCTACTCAACAACGTACCAAAATATCTCAATGAATGTTGTTGAACTGGCAAAATGAAACAGATTGTGATTGATCGTGTGTTACGCAATTAGGGTTCAGTCTCGTTGATCTAGTGGTCGGAGGCTCGCTGCGCATGAGGTCTGTCTGTGTTGGATCTCTGTGGATGCATATTAAGTAGGTAATAGACCTATCACCTACAGGGCGTCGCCAAGGGGGGGCAAAGGGGGCAGCTGCCCTCCCCAAGAGATCCAAAAAAAAATAGTCAAATACAAGACATTTTAATGTAAAGAAATTACATAATATCTATAATGCCATAATGCCAATGTTATTTATTTGGATGAGCCTTATTTGGTTTTTTAAAGTTCAATAAATAACAGTAAATGCTCGGTTATAACCTTTAGCAGAATGAGAGTGCCACATCATCACGGGTATGCGTTAGATGACACGCCAATTGAGCGGGTAAAAAAGGTACGCGATCTGGGGGTGCGCCTGAACACCGAGTTCACATTTCGTGAACATATTATAAATATTTGTAAAAAATTATATAGAAGCCTGGGTTTCATACTCCGTCGGGCATCGGGTTTTACAAACATTACAGCGGTAACAGCATTGTATAATGCTCTGATAAGAACTCAACTTGAGTGTAATGCTGTCATATGGGCTCCACATGAGATTAAATATAGTCTTATGTTGGAACGCATACAGAACAAATTTATCAGGTATTTGTATATGAAACTTTACGGGGTCTACCCCTTCTTTCCGTTGATGTACCCAACCTTGTTCGTAATTGGCATGGTTGGGTACAACAAACTGGAGACAAGAAGGGACCTGGCTTTTACCACATATATTTTTAAGCTGTTGCGCGGTAAAGTGTTTAATGCTGGTGTTTTGAAGGAGATATGTCTGAATGTGCCTGATAAGTAAGCATTGCGACGCCGACGGCCACGGTTGTTAGCAGTGCCACGCGCGCGAACCAACCTGCTCAGTAAAGCGCCCCTGACGCGAGCCTTACATACACTGAATGACACTGCTGATAGGATAGATTTATTTAATAGCTCTCTGAATGAATTCACAAAGGTAACATTGTTTGTATTATGTTATGCTAATATATAACAAGTAGCTTTAATTGTAATTTAGAATGTAACTAAAGACCACGCTACCGCATTAGGATTATTGCCTGTAATGATAGTTGTGTTTGTGATCAATAAATAAATAAATAAATAAATCTCCCAAGCGGGGTCGAATCCGGAGTCCGAGGACGTAATTCGTGTGAAATGAAATGAACTGGTTTATTCTGTAAATAGGACATAGGAATCACTTTTACAAGTCATATTAAAAAAAATATACATTTTGCTAGATGAGTTCGGCGTTTCTGAGAAGAAAGGCCGAAACAAACTATGTGTTGGTGGTAGGCCCAGTCGTATTACCTATTAGGTTTCAGCTCTACAGTTTTAAATAGTTACGGGAAAAACGACCTGAAAGGTCCGTTTCCCATCCATTGAAAATGGAAATTATTATTTTTCTCAGTTCCTATCGCGGGACTACCGAGTTGAAACTGATTTGATAAAAATCAAATGTCCACCAGCGTCGATTTTGGCCCCATTGTGCGTCGTAGAGGTAAGATACGAAACTACAAGTGTAAAGCTTCATGTGCTCTTGACTCTTGACTGCACCTACAAATCATACTTTTCCCATCCTACGTTCATTAACTTGCCCCCCCCTGGGCCATCGGCTGGCGACGCGCTTGATCACCTACATTATGCCTACTAGCCCTTCAGGTAATATTAGGCCACACCGGTAATCCACCAGTAATCTTTAATAGGTAGATACTTATACAATGTTAACTGTAGCGTGATCCTGATGCAGCCATTATTATAGACCCTTTCAATCGCGTCGTTCTACGTATAGTTTCCTACCTAGCGTGGGTAGCACGTCAGCTGGAAAAGAAGATCGCTACCTTCCTGCGTGCGGTCGGGAATTTGGGACAAGCATAGCCAAAGGTCAACCGTCACGAGGCAGGAGGGTATCTGCTCCAGAATTACTTCATGAATCATAACTTACTTAGGTATCTACTATAATATCAAAAATTCAAAATTCAAAATTAAAAAGTCATTTATTCAAACTAGGCTGAGAATCAGCACTTTTCGAACGTCAAAATTACATAAGACAGTCCCCCAAAACGCCCACCCTTCACCACTTCCTAGTGCATTAGCTGGGAAGAAGAAGTGGCGCAACAAACTCCCCAGCAGCACAGCTGTCTGTTCAGTTAGAAGAACTATCCATAATATCCATGGCTAATCTCTAAAATAGTTATCTGTTTTGACTCATCGCATCGACGACTTATAGTCCACCACAGACGTAGTTATAATAATATATTAATATAAATCATAGCTGATATTACGATATACACTTCTCATCAGAAAAATCGAAACACCTTGCAAGTTTATGTTTTGTAAGGATTATCAGAAAAACAATGTGTAAGTATATTTAGGAATGTATGTCAAATGTTGTTTATTAGTGAATATTATGAGGTTTTCAAAGCCTAATGTTAATGTCCTAAATTCAAATAAAATTTTCATAGGTTTCGTATTTTTTGAACAAGTCATTTTTACCCTGTATGGAGTATATATGAAGGATATTGATAAAACAACACACGTAAATGAAAAAAAAAGCTAAGAAACGTTTATTTAATAACTTGTATTCCCTCCCCGAGCTCTTGTTACTGCTTCCATACGGTTCTTCATCAATCGGATGAGAGTCACGATCAAATGTTTTGGCATTCCATTCCATTCCTCTTGGATTGTATTTTGCAGCTGGCTAAGTGTTTCTGGGCAGGATCTCTTGCACGAATTCGTCTCTTTAATTCATCCCATAGATATTCAATCGGATTCATGTTCATTTTGCTGGCCATTCCATAATGGAGATACCGACTTCAGTAACATAATCTCGTTCGACGCTCGCGGTGTGATCCCTAGCATTTTCGTGCATGAATATGAAACCGTTGCCAATAAAATGTGCATAGGGCATCACGTGAGGCTCAAGACGATGTACCGATAACTGTTTAGTGCAGGCAGACGTGGCCCAGACACAAAGACAAGCTCTGTCTTACCGTCGGCGCTGATTCCTCCCCAAACCGTCCACGAACCGCCACCATAGCTGACCCTTTCTTCAATGCAGCATTGTGCAAAGCATTCTCCATCTCTTCTGTAGACCTTGTTCCTTCCGTCGTTACCATACAGCATAATTTTACACTCATCAGAAAAGAGGACTGTTCCACTGGAGGTATAACCAATTTAGGTGCTCACGTGCAAAGTTAAGGCGCGCTCTTCGATGGTCTGCAGTTAATTTCGATCCATTTGCTGGCTTGTGCGGTACTAGTCCACATTCCTTCAACCATCTTCTAATTGTAGAGTCACTTACAGCCACCCTACGTACAACATGAAGCTGGTGCTGCAGTTGAAAAGCATTAAGCCGTCGATTTCGTAAAGAAGTTGTTACAATAAATCGATCATCTCGCTCAGAAGTGGCCCGATTCCTGCCAGATCCTGAGCGGCGCATGATCAAACTAGTCTCCCGATAGCGTTTGTAGACTCTATGAACAGACTACAGGCTTAGATGCAATCTTTCAGCCACAACACGCTGACTAAGTCCAGAATCCAGCAATGCCACCACTTGGGCGGCTTCTGTGGGCGAAGTATACATAACTTTAAAAAAAAAAACTTTTTCAGACGACCCAAAGTCACAGTACACACACAGTATACAGAACACAGAACAAAAAGTTTTAAGATAAGCGCAAATTTTTAGTTTTCAATGGTGAAATGTAGTCCAACTCCACATTTTGTTGCCAACTTGTTGTAGTTGATGAATGGTTGAGTGATGACTGTGAGGTCAATATCAGTATTCCTCAGGGGAGTATTTTAGGGCCTACCCTGTTTTTAATTTTTATCAATGACCTCTGCCAGTTAAACTTTACTAATGGCAAAATTATTACATTTGCGGACGACACGGCTCTTCTTTTCTATGGAGATACTTGGGAGGAAGTGTTTCACTTTGCTCAGATGTGTTTCTCGCTTTTCACGACCTGGCTAAACAACAACTTACTCTCACTTAATACAGACAAGACTAAATACATAACATTTACACTTACAAACACTCACCTCACTCAAAACCCCTTGTTAAATATCACAGCCCACTCATGTAACAACAGTTCTTCCTACTCGTGCTCATGCACAAAACTCGAAAAAGTGGACTCTCTCAAGTACCTCGGTGTGACTATAGACAGAAACCTTAACTTTAATTCCCACATCGATCTCTTGTCCAAGAGAGTTAGGAAGCTCATTTTCATTTTTTTTTTTAAAGCCTACGACGTGTTGCAGATGCGAAAGTTCTTAAGACAGTATACTTTGCACTTTGTCAATCAGTACTTAACTATTGCATCTCTGTTTGGGGTGGGCCCATAAATCATCACATTTATGATCAAAATCGAGCGAGCCCAAAGAGCTGTGCTGTGTGCTGTGTGTGTGTGTGTGTGTGTGTGGCTCATACTTTTCCGTTCTTTTACCCTACCTCTGAACTCTACGATAAGTGCAAGGTTCTTACTGTTCGGCAACTTTTTATCGTTCAAACAATCTTGCGTAAACATTCAACTTTAAACTACAACCCATCATTAAACGCTCATAAACGCATTAAAACAAATGTATGTTCCACTCAACTATGTAAAAGTGGTCTTTCGCACCGCAATTTTTGTTTCCTTGGCAGTTATTTATACAATAAGATAAACTCTAGTTTAAAAATATACTCTCTGACTAAAGCAAAGTGCAAGCAAGTTCTCTCCGCGTATTTACTGAACCTAGATTACGATAGCACTTCAAGTCTCCTTATTGATTTAAAATAAGTGTTTACTGCGATTCTGGGAGAGTTGATTTTACACGACTCATATACTACTCTGTCAAAAAAGTACCGGGAAAAGATCAATAATACACACAATGTTAGTATTCATCCAAATTTATTTTATCACCTTCAAAGTATGCTCCTTCAGAAACGATACACTTACGCCAACGAATAATCCAATCATCAAAACATTTTTTATACGCTTTTTCCGGAATTTAGTTTATTTAGTTTTCTACCGAATGAAAACGGGTGCCACCAAGTGGTAATTTGAGCTTAGGAAAAAGAAAGAAATCGGCTGGAGCCATATCTGGTGAAAAAGGTGCTTGCTCGATGGTATTTGTTGAGTTTTTGGTAAAAAATTCGTTCACAATGATGGCCTTGTGTGAAGGCGCATTATCGTGGTGCAAAAACCAAGATTTTTTTTCCACAAATCCGGCCTTTTTCGCCGAATTTGCTCTCTTAAACGCCGCATAATGCTCAAATAATATACTTTACTTACCGTTTGACCTTCCGATAAGAATTCCGAGTGCACAACACCGCGATAGTCAAAGATAACAGTCAGGGGGGGCACACTTAGCACTATCATCAATTCCGATAAGAATTCCGAGTGCACAACACCGCGATAGTCAAAGATAACAGTCTCTGTATAGTTACTTTACTCTTTGATAACAGTCAAAATGACTTTGACTTTTGCTTGACATTGGCGTGTTTTTTTCACAAATCAAATCATTCATTCCCGATACTTTTTTGGCTGAATGGTATCATCATTCTTTTTTTATTTCTTATTTTATTCATCTCGTCTTCTCAGTTGCTTACTTATGACTAGGGTGCGAGTGAATTAAATAGGTACTTAGTTAACACGTTCAATGCCGGGAGCCCTCCTGGGAGGTTCACTCAAGTCAAAAATAAAATCAGTTGTATATTTTAACAAGATTATTACTAGGTATGCTAATTAGTTTTCAAATACAACCATTTCAATTTAAAAATAAAATATAAGTAAAAATCTTTTTAAAAACAAGCCTTTATTGGACTTAAAAAAACTAAATATGGTTTATGCCTCAAGCTTTTAACGAAAAATTCAAGTTCGCTCTTTACGTAAGTTTTATTTAGTACTTTTCATGTTTGTACTGTTGACCGTTGAGGAGTCCCTCGTCTGAAACCAATCCTCTGTGCAGCCAGATCATGCTGGACTTTAGAACGGAATATTATAATTTAATTGCGTAAGTATATAAAATTTCGTGTGTGTACTGTGTACCTACCGTTGTGGAGTTCCCATACCTGCCAATCTGCCGAACCGAAATAATTCAATAGAACGACATCCAACAATAAAAAAAAAAATAACACCCAACTACCGACAATATTGAAATATTATATCGGGAGGGTCATCAATCCGCATTTAGAAAAATTACATATTTGCAGTTGCATAACGCCATCAATGGGTAAATGGATAAAACGTCCGCACAAAGCATGTCCTAGCGCGGTATGAAAGAAAGTTGTGTTTCGTGAATATTTTAGCGGCCTTTTACAATTTTTTTATTCTTTCCGAAACTATATATAATGTACTAACTATAAGTATTTGATTTGGGTGGACCGATTTACCTTAATCTACACTAATATTATAAAGAGAAAAGATCTGTAATTTTGTATGTTTGTATTTTTGTTTGTAATGAATCAACTCAAAAACTACTGGACCGATTTAAAAAATTCTTTCACCAGTAGAATGCTATATTATCACAGAGTAACATACGCTATAATTTATAAATTTATCACGCGGGCAAAGCCGCTGGCAGAAGCTAATTCTAGATTTTTTGAACCCCGTGACCTTTGACCTTCGATAGTTTAAATTTCCCAAGGGTGCCACTCTGGCACCCCACGGATACTGGTTCAATATATCAAACAATACTAGAATCAATTTAAAAAAAAAGAGTTGGACCCCTCATTCAAGGTTACCTACATGGCTCGGCGACCCGAATAAAATGACAGCAAAAAAATCAAATTATACGTAATTATAATCTACCTAAACCATTGACCTCGCAACCGGCAGGATACTTTTTCAGTGAGGTCCTTCATTTTCATCTTCTACGTTAGTCTCCTAGGTATTTTACGAAAGTTTAAGAATGTAGGGGAACCTCGTTTAGGAATTACCGGTTAGGTTTCTATTGCACATCCCTACGGAAATAGGAGTTACTTTGTCGATTTATGCAAGAAAGTTTAAGAGTTAGAAGAATATAGAATTTAAGAGCGAGCGAAGCGAGCTCGATTATATTAGCACACCGCCTTGTGTAGGTAAGATTTTTTTTTTTCTAAAACGGATCCCTAAATCCAAAAATGGAATTCACAAACTCACAATATTTTCGAACGACGTTTCCAACGATACCCCACACTAAAGGGACAGATGAGAAAAAAAACATTCCTACTTTACGTGTAGGGTTTTTTTCACGATTTCATTTTACCACTTTGTCGACGTGATATATACCCATGCCAAATTACAGCTTTCTAGTACTAAGAGTCTCTAAGCTAAGCCGCGGACGGACAGACAGACAGACAGACGGACATGGCGAAATAAAAAGCCTCTCAAAACAAGGTCAAAGCTATATTTTTGAGCCGTGTGGGGTTGAAACATTGGGGCCGTGGTCCGAGTGCTCATTGAGTATTTCGGAACATGGCCAATTGGTTGGTAGACTCTTCACGTGACCAGAGGGCCGGCCAATTTTTAGGTCATTGCCATCCAACGTGGCAACGCTGCCAGCCATTTGAATTTTCCTACTGACAGCCATGCGGACAAATTTTTGATGCCCAATGAGCTCTTCCCTTTATTTTTTCCTTGACATAATTTTACATCATATATATTTTAATGTAAGATTATGTATAGTATATTTATTTATTAGCATTTGTCAGCAAATTGTATAAGATCAAAGAATGTTTGAGACTAGCAACATTCGCTGATCGACCAATCAAAATGTTTACTTCAAATCTCAATATTAGAACTTCTGTTCTGTTCGCCTGCTTCGCAGATCTGTCAGATAAGTATTGTGACTTTAGGAGGAACACGACTTTTTATGATTTAATTTTATCCTTTTTAATTTAAAGTTTATCATTTGATTAATTAAATAGGGCTATTTACTACTATATACTAACCAAGTATATTGGGTAAGTAACATTTTATTTATTGCGATTACGTAAAATGCCGACGGAAAGCATGCAATGTGAGTGTGTACTGGTCATCCAGTACCAATTGACACTGCATGTCTTTTGACCTATGATACCTTAAATGTGTGTCCAAACGGCACAACTACACGCGGCGTTTGCAGGACACATTTCTGCCGCGCTCTAGTTAGGACCAAACCGACGAATGTTTGCGCGGCAGTACTGCACGGCACATCCGAGACACGCCGCGCACTTCAGTTGGCAATATCAACCTGCCTAGCCTATAATACGTTCGCAGAAATATAATATTTCCTGCAGAAATACGTCCGGACACAATTAGTGACGAATGTTTTTCCTAAATATGGCTGTACGAGGCAGATAGACAGAAGCGTTCGCGCCCGGCAGTCATCCAAACACAGCGCGGCAGCCGCGCACGATTGCCGCTCAATGTTTGGACACACCTTAATAAATAAATCCCTCAAAAATTGGTAGCAGAGGAAGTTGTTTGCAAGTATGAAAAGTTTCATCAACTACGAGTTATCGCTACACTAGGCTCGCGCGTAGTTGGTCACAGTTCTAACTTAATCTGAACTAACTTATTTGGTCAGAGTGACCTAATAGTTATATTACTAGATTGTGCTCGTATCATAGTTATATTCCTAGTAAGACAGTTATGAAATACTTTTATATAACTATATTAAAGGACATAGTTATCCTTTGCTCTGCACTCGTACGTAGTTTGATTTGGAAATGACCAGCATAATGTATTAGGTACTAATACAGAGACTGTCTGTTGAAATACATTTTGCTCTAAGCGTTGAGGCATGTGGTGGGAATGCTCGGCTCGCTACAGGCCACGACGGGCCGTGGGACCGCGGCTTAAGCTCGCTCAGTGATAGACTTGTGGCCAACCCATTGCAATAATAGGGATGATGACTGGGTAAAAAAAAAAAAAAAATTAGTTCGTCAGACAGATAATAAAAAAATATTAGACACGTATTTTTTGCTTTATCATATTAATAAAAAAAATAAAAAATTATAAATATTAAAAATTACTTAGATAAAACACATTTTAGGTTGAGGAGTAGGGGTCGCTACATCACTACTAAGTATAAAATCTACATACTCGTGACGTCATGGCACATTTTACCTCAATGTATCGCCGTAATCTTTAGATTACGTAAAAAAAGAAAAATACGTGTCCAATATTTTTTTATAATCTCAAAGACAAACTAAAAAAATATTTTAGTCATCATCCCTATTCATTACACTAGTGGCGGATTTGCCCTAAGGCCCACTAGGCCCGGGCCTAGGGCGGCCAGATATTAGGGGCGGCTAATCATGACAAAAAATCACTGATGATAACAAGAAATAACTCAAAAGTACCTATATTTTTAAACGTTCGCGCACATTATGGCCGGCCGCACTGCACCGCATCGTACCTATAGGTACGATGCGGTGCAGTGCGGCCCGCCACACAATAATAACTTAAAACCATTTAAAAATATGTCCAAATAACTAATTGAAACACGTCATAGAATTTCGTGGCGCCAACCCGACTCATAGTTAACTAAATTTCTGAACCGATTTCGATAAAAGTTGGCAATAAAGTAAATTCATTATGATGGTTGCTGAGACAGGGGCGGCTGATACTTACTACATGGCCTGGGGCCTAGGGCGGCCAAGACTGCAAATCCGCCACTGCATAACACCTAGGTACTTGCTGATAATACCTAAGCTTAGGCCTTACTTAGAGCTTAGTTAAGGACGTTTCAGTCTACACTTGTAGGTACACTTATTACTTGTTATATTAAAATTATTAAAACTGTAAGTACACATTATTCAAGTAAAAGAGTGAAGTGATAGCCTAGTGGTGTGACCGTCGGACTACCAAGTCATAGGTATCGAGTTCGAACCCAAGATACGCACCTCTGACTTTTCGGATTCATATGCGTATTGTATAATTATCACTTGCTTCAAAAACGGTGAAGGAAAACATCGTGAGGAAACCGGCATGCCTGAGAGATATTTCTCGACGGTATGTGAAGCCATGTCAGAGGCCCATGGGCGGCTTTAAAACTCTGACACTAGGTTAGTCACTAACCACACGAAAAGAAGAAGAGTGAAGTTACATTTACAAAATGTTCATAACATCATGCCTTGTTTCTTCAAAGGGTTAGGAAGCGGTGTACCTCTATCACACCCATATTTCGTTTTACATTTACAAGTTTAGTATTTATGCGTACAATCGTCACGCCCTCGCGGCCCTAGTCACCGCAGGAGACGCCCCGGGCGTCGGGAGTCGGGAGCCGACTTCCGGCCACCGTAGGCGCGGGCTTGCGGACGGTGAGCAATGGGCAGCTCGCCGTCCGATAAGGACCGGGCCCGTGTCTACGGCGCGTTGTGTTCCACGCGCGCCTCAAAGAGATGTCAGCACCAACCGACGGGGTCGAAAGACCAATGCCTGCTGGGGTTGCGGGTTTGTCCGAAAGGGATATCGCGGGCAACGGAAGTAACACGGGTGGGTTTTAGTTAGTAAAAGTCTGACACACCCTCTCGCTCTGCCCAGAGCGGGAGAAGTCATTTGATGACTTCCCAACCTCAAAAAAAAAAAAAAATGCCGTACAATGGTGCCGATTCTCTTGTCACAAATACCTCAAAACTAGACAAAAATTACCAAAATTTCGTTCAGTCCTGTCAAACGACGATTTCCCATTCTGAAATAGACTAAAGTCACACCACGTAACCATATTTTAGTTTGACAGCACTAAGATGGCACTGAGATATTAATTTTGTGAAAATGGCACTTTTGCAGAATAGCTTTAAAGTTCTCATAGCCAAAAGTTATGTTAGTTTCTTTCGGTGTACAAGAGAATCGGCACCATCATGATATGTATTTTAGCTGTAGAAGTCTGCATTCATTATCAGGAGACAGAGATCAGTTACTGCAACTGCTACTGGTATGTTTTAAAATAAAGCGATAAATAGGCCTCGACACCACCAAAGCGGAGATGTGCTGAGATGTCCGAAGAGACGAGAAGAGATGTTTTTTAGCTAGGGCGTATCCACCGAAACTGTGTGGAGATGCGTACTGGCTAGACTGGAGCAGAGATGTGTGCAGCTAGAGCGTAGAAGTGTGCTGGCTAGAGCAGACCTAAGCTGCGCGCAGCGAGCATTGGCTGTTGACCGCTCACTGCACGCCGCTCACATCTCTTCTTGTCTCCGCTGCGCGCCATCGCCAACTTGCGAGGCACAGTTCACATCTCCGCTTTTTACCGCCGCCCAGCTCAATCTCTGCGAGGCACAGCTCGCATCTCCACTTCGATCGCGCCATACAAATATGATACATATCCGCTCAGTGGTATTCACTGAAGCTTAGTAGACACGAGATCGTGTGAATAACAAAATTCTATTGGTTGTTAAAACACATCTCCTCTCCTCTTGTCTCCGCTTTGGTGGAGTCCGGGCCATACACTGTTCAATTTACTGATGATTGATGACGACAATCTGAAAGACTTTTCCAAGCAAGCCACTGGCAAATGTCACTTTTTGTTTTGCTTTATTAAAGCCCAGTCAATAACAACATCAAATAACGCAAACGCGCATGTCACTGCGATTATTTTGTATTTTGTTAGATCCCCCGAGAGTAGTTTATACCCAAGTTTACAACCCTCAATACCTTGTACTACTCCCATGATGCTCAAAAACTACGAAATTCTGGCACTTGATTCTGTTTTTTTTTAAATATACCTTAAGAACGCGTTTTTAGGTAATAATACTACAAAAAAAAAAACTGCGCGATAAGGGGCTGCGAACAAACGCAACAAACACTGATAACGATCCTAGCCGAGGTGGGCGGGGCAGTAATCCTATATAATTGGGGTTGGCGGGCGAAATGGCTCACACTGCTCTCGACGCTTGATGTGTCCACACGTCGGATCCGGGTTCGCAACAAGTCAATCGCCATCCTCAGGATGCCTCGTTGAGAGGTGAAACACGTGTCGATTTCTTACAGGGTTCTTTATGACTCTTTAAGAAAGGAGCGGATTAGGTTACTAAATATACGTCGTCTATTGTTTTTTATAATGGTTTCCGCAAAGTCACGCCTGAATCAATTAACTATCTTAAATTTGCTACAATCTGAGTCCAAACCAGCACTCCAGGCCAATTGGTTGCGAAGATACAGCTAGTCAAAGATGGGCATTTTTTTCCAAAAAGTGAAAAATTCTCGATATAATTATTATGATTTAGTACTCCTCATAGCTGCATCCTGTGGGTATCCATCGAAAGTTTAAGTACGTTTTTAACAAAGCGGTTGAAAACCTAGCTGAAGTATACCGCCACAATGGCTCTGAGTGAATAATTTCGGTGCCACCATCGAGGAAACGGATTGTTCGAAATGATTCATTCACGAAAAAAGTTACAAAAAAACTGAAACAAGTGCCAAAAATAATTTTTCCACCACTTTGGTAGAGTAGCACAAGGTATTCAGGGTTGCAAACTTGAGTATAAACTACTCTCAGCGTCTAACAACATAAAAAAAATCGTAGTTACATGCGCGTTTGCGACGTTTGCCTTTTTTTATCGATTTTAACTAAGCTATTTCATGTATTTTTTTCTTTCAAATCTACTTCTTCATGTACAAAAACATTTTTTACAGCAACAAATAATTGAAAATGTCGAAGAAGCCAGATCCGCCTGTTACCACTATACCTAAAATATCAAAAGAAATGTAAGTACTATATTATTTTGGTATAACCCATACACCCGGGTTCTGAATTGAGAATTTATCACATATTATCTCAAAAATCTTTCTTAGTTTCTAATAAACTGCTATCTAATTACGCAAAACACATTTTCGATTTGCAATTGAGTCAAATTGGTTTCGTTTGACTAGAATTGCTTTCAATTTACAACTTTTGAAAGCAATTCTAGTCAAACGTTTTTTTGTCTATTGCAAAAATTATAAGATTTTCACAATGATTCGATTTTCCAATTATTAAGCGAGATATAAGTGCCTATACAACACTGATCATACAAAAAAAGTATTACAAAGTATTTTCATTTCTGTTATGGACAGCTGTAATGACTACATTAACATTATGCAAATTGATTTTGTTTAAACTGTAATGAGAGCACATCTTTTGAGAACAATGCCTATTGTAGCGAGATATAGAGTTAATTTTGCTGTGGTCCATCAGTTTTCAAACACAGCTTCCAATGGAGTGACCTACAATACAATCACTTCTTACTGAACTGTACCCTAATTGCGTAATACACTAGGGGGTTCAGATTCATTTACTGGATCCATGGTATCAGTTTTCGCGGCGTGAAACATGAAGGCATTATTATTTTTAGAATGTTTAGGTTATATTTCTTTCTTAAAACATTAAGAAAAATAGAGGATATAGGATGCAAGAGCGAGCGAAGCAAATTCGGGAATTTGGGCACCACTACACTCGGTTTATTTCAAACCTAAACTGCTGTAATATGAGTTTAAGTTTTTCTTCCTAACTCGACAAAGCAAGCTCGCTTTCTGTATAATGGTCAAAAGAAAACAGAACCTACTCAAGGCGGGGTGCTAAAATTTTTGGACGCGTTTCGCTCGCCCTTGCATTCTTCATTCTCTTGAGCTTTTCTCGACAAAGCAAGCTCGCTTTCTGTATAATGGTTAAAAGAAGACAGAACCTATTCAATGCTAAAAATTTAAGGCTCGCTTCGCTCGCTCTTGCATTCTTCGTTCTTTTGATTCTTGAGCTTTTCTCCATAAGTCGACAATCAAGTTACTCTTAGTTCTTTGATCAAAAGAAAATCTAACCTATCCGAGGGGTGCAAAATTGTTTAAAAAAACATGCGTGCAATTCACACGTGGTAGAAGTGAAACCTTCAAAAATTTTGGCTTTAAGATAATGAGACGAATGTAAAATTTCGGGAAGAGGATAATTGTAGGTTTTAGTAATGATCATAGTGATACAAAGTTTGATAATTATTTTACATTTTATTCGATAATTGCGACAATATTCTGCATTCGTTTTCGGCATATTTGAACAATGTTATTATAAAAATGATGAAAAACTCTACAAACGTATAATAGAAAGAAAGAAAGAAAAGAAAGAAAGAAAAATAAGTTTATTCGTCACAGAAACACGTGCATAAAAAATAATATAAAACTCGAGTAGATAACAAAACAATAACAATACAATAACAAGTACAAAACAGAAATAGTCGGCAGCTGCTGGCACGTCATGACTGTGACAAGAAGGCCACTCAGCATGATGCTGTGCTATGGAGACCCACAGCACAGCGCTGATTTTCAGTGGTCACCCGTAATACGTACACGTACACAAAATACTACGGTTGTTGTGATGCCTTTTCTCAAGCTTTGTACTACGCATGCGCGCACAAACACGTATTAACAAACGTACAACGCTGAGGCCCAAGCAAACTCCCACTTTGCCTTGGTAACCACGAGTGGGGGTGGGGGTACGAAGCAGAGCACAAAGAGGACCACGAATATAAGTAACATTGTATAATACGTCCTATCTCATTTTTTTTAATCTTATGAATGTATGTGTCCGTCTCTTCTTACAGTCGCTTTTTCGTTTCATCGACTTTCAAATCAAAACGATGCTAAAGAAGTTTTCACTTCAAAAATAGCTGCGTCCGGAGAATAGCATAATGTCTAGCTGGAGATATACATCCCTAAAACTATGGCATGTATTTTACGGGGGGTTATCCGAATTTGCATGTTTTAGAATCAATTTTAAATAGTCAAATTAGTGTATTTAGGTCCTGAAAAAAAATATATTATAGATACATGCTTGTTGGAGGGAAATTAAAGGTTCGGTTCAAAACACGATAAATTTTAATTTTCTCGATGATAAAAATTTCCGAAACAGGATGCCTACCATGATCTAATTAAAAACGATTCAAAAGCAAGGCATTTCAGTTTAGGTTCTAAAGCTGCATCGCTTCAAAGTCGTACCATGACGTCCAATACGCTCAGCGGCATTTGGATCGTTAAAAGTGAATGAAAGATCGCAATTTGTGGCTGAACCGCGTTTGAAACGTTTTTGGTGAAAAAGAGACAACGCTATTATCAAATAAGTTTGTTTCGCGCACATTGTTATGGATTTCCTTTCCTCTAATGTCCTTGGGAAAATACAATGTATTTATTTCTCATTTGGGGAGAATTTAATGCCGTGGTTATTTGAGACAATACTGATGACACGGTTTGTTGTGCCACGGAATGACCACCTATGTCTCCAATTGATCTTTGATAAGACTTTGTGGCATAGAATGACAATGCAGTCAAAACCTTAAAACAATATTATTGTAGGTACACTTATTATTATTAATAAACCATAGAGTTCAAAAAATTGGATCTAAGTAGTTTCTCAAATCTTTTCTCACTAACAAAAACATAGGCTTTAAGAATTAAGTAAACTATACAGATAAGA
The DNA here is from genome assembly GCA_947364205.1 of Agrochola lota. NCBI lineage: Eukaryota > Metazoa > Arthropoda > Insecta > Lepidoptera > Noctuidae > Agrochola > Agrochola lota. The sequence continues at coordinate 9,466,151 of OX376241.1, forward strand.
AGTTATGATATGTTATCTACTTTGTTCTCTAAATATAAATCCGTTGACTTGACAGGCTCTTTGAACATTGGGCTCAACTCAGCGCACAAATCGAGCACTAATTCTTTGGATAACATGTAGCGCCTAATGAATTCGGCATCCTCAAAATTATTGAAGGGGTCCAACTGGCCGCGTAACTGGAGCCTCTTACGTTTTTGGGCAGTGTGAGGCAGAATCTTCCTCAAAAAACTCAAATAAAAATAGTTCATCAGACATCTGTTAGAGTAAAACAAACGCGGTTAAAAAAAGCATGTAAAATAGGTATTTTAGACTTTAAAAGAAAGATTAAAGCACACTTACGTCGGTTTTTGTAAAATTCCACTAAAATAGCACTAAAAAACTTTATTTTCGTCAAAAATTCACCAAACGTTTCAGTTTATGTTAGAGAAATAGTAACTTTTATTGAATCGCTTATTTTGACAGTTGAGCGTTTCAGCTGAGCTGCTATAAGGACGTCATGGTACCAAACAAGAATGAATGAAACAAAAACTTGCGACTCATTTTGGGACAATCGCTGTCAGATGGCATGGCCTAAATTGAATCGTTAAACTGACGTCATGGTACGAATTAGAAGAACAGTTCAGTTTAGGTCCTAAAATGGATCGCGCTAAGAGCTCGTGGTAGGCATCCAGGGTCGATTTCAAAACCATTTTTCGTCTCATTTCCTAATTACAGCACAAAATAATATGAAAATTGCATGTAGGATGAGGTAATCGTATTTTCGAGGAAAATTAAAGGTTAAATTTTCGAGGTTAGAAGATTTTTTTTTAAATAAACCCAAAAATAGTAAATCAGGCTACATAGGTTCGCGTACAGAGTCCTGCGGGACGTTATCGAGGGTGGATCTGTGTCAAAATATTAAAAAATACGCTCTCTCTGCCGTTGTTAACAAAAAACTAATAAAAGAAGAACACATTAGATATGAAATTGCGACTTCTCAAAAACAATATCTCGTAAATACATGATAGTTTTAATTCAACAATACAATTCGATTTTTCATTCGAGTCAACCATGATTCAATACAAAACGTAGCATGAATCGAGTATTTTCCTCATGTTGCTTCTGTGACGTCACCGAGTCTCGCTACATCTCGTTTTTATGATCGTAACGATCAAAATACTTTTCTTTTGCATTACGAAAATATACGTCAAATCAGCAAAACTTACACGCACTTGACATGCGATTATGTCCTCTAGTAAAAATGTTAACGAGACTACCGTAGGGTTGAGGTCATGTTTGAAACCAAAATTGACATGTCGATAATTTCTTAGTAAAAATGACTTAGTAATTATTTTTGTTTATTTTTTTTTTGATTATTCAATGCACAGATATAGATAGACCTAGATAACGTAAGCATCACGATCTGTATGAAAACCAAGCGTGCCATTTTTTGACTACCTACTCACACAAGCACTATTTAGTGATGGGAAAACCAAATCGATCCAAAGACACCGCCGCGTGTTGCACCCGTCTCGCCCCACCCCCAGACCCCAGATATATATTTTGTAATACAAGTACAAGTAAAATTCAACATTTAAAAAAAAACTCGAAAAGTTACAGAAACTTATAAATTAAGTCACTGCATTAGTTGTGATCTTCAGTACATCAATAGTCGGACATGCAGCTTTGTCAATGTTCGACGCTTTTTCCCTTCTACAAAGATTTCTTCCAGAAAATGTATCGAACAAATAGTGCTATACTTTCTTGGGAACCAATCTTTATTTCCCGTCGTTTCAATCCATTGTTCTTTTAAATTGGGATCATGTGGAAAACTAAAAAATCACGAAACATAAAGATTATTTATCAAAATTGTCTACATAATAAATATAAAATACAAAATCATTCCTCTGCTTCCGAAATCGATTACTTTAAATGTCCTGTGTCCACGATGGGCGTTTTCACATTAATAACAGATAACGATACCAGCCCGATGCCGATATGCCGGCAGCTATACTGACATCGATTCGATACCGATTATTATTATCGGCCTGATGATATTGGTGAATATCGATGAAACAACCACAGTATCTACCTACTAAGTGTCGACGTCTCGAAGTCAGTGCGAAAAACTGTGTTCAAATGCAAGAATGCCGATTGCCGCTACTCTCACCGCACTGTGTCTTCGCCGGTAGATATCGTGCCGATATCGGCGTCGGTTGCTGTCTGCGACGACATAGGTGACAATAACAACATAATATAAAATCGTTTGGTGGGCACTAAACGTATCCGATCATCTGACCGGCGATATCGTGACGATGTCGGATCGGTGTCGTTATCAGCTAATGTGCTATGTTGTAACAATCAATTCATTTTATTAATTAAAAAAAACATAATTTTTACATTTTGATTGTGTTGTGTGACAGTGTTATGGGATAGTTCGTAGAACGTCCAAAGAAAAACATGAAGTTTAGGCCTCTTCTGTCATCTATGGTTTTAATAAAAATAAATAACTATGGCTATGTGACTGTTAATGATAAAGCCAGTGTACAAACTGTACACGGATTTTTTTTAGTGATAGCCGGGGTAGTCGGGAATAATAATATTATGTAAGACTCAGTTAGTGTATCAAGCCACCAACCAGTGGCTTTGCGGTAGTAAGGTGAAAGTTTAAAATAGGGATGATGACAAAAAAATTTTTTTAGTCCTTTGGGATTATAAAAAAATATTAGACACGTATTTTTAATTTTTTTACGTAATCTAGATTACGCTTAGAGTATTATAACACTGGAGAAGCCATAAGCACAATATTCCGAACAAAACAGTCTGTCACTGTTTTAGCGGGGGACGCGGTAGCGGAAAGGGAAGTCCGTACCATTAATTTTAATTTTATCGATATCGATATTCATTCAGAATGTTGCTTGAATCCATGAAATAAAACAGCTGTTGCATAAAATAGTTACATTTTAATATGAAGAGAAAATAACTTCATAAAAGTAACTAAATTTGTAATAAGTAATCTCAATAAAAATTAAGACAAGTTCAAAAACAAAAATATATATACAACCACTTCAATGGACATAAACAAATTTTATAACATTGAACAACTAAAAAAAAATTAATTAAATTAATTACTAAGCAATTTTTACTCAGAAATTATCGACATATCAATTTTGGTTTCAAACATGACCTTAATCCTACTATTTTCGTAATGCAAAAGAAAAGTATTTTGATCTTTACGAACATAAAAAGGAGATGTAGCGAGTCGGTGACGTCACAGAAGCAACATGAGGAAAATAGTCGATTCATGCTACGTTTTATATTGAATCATAGTTGAATGTAATGAAAAATCGAATTGTATTATGAGGTTATGATTTTAAATTTAAATAAAAACATGACTAAATCTTAGAAAAACAAATTTTACATATGGAAAGTTATTCAAATTCAAATTCAAAATTCTAATACAAAATATTTTATTTCACATAAACCTACATGGGCACTTATGAAACGTCAGAAGCTAGGTGCACGGTTCCAATTGGTCGTTTCCTATAGAGAAGAGCCGGCAAAAAACTCCACGGTTTCTCTTTTAAAAATAATTGTTTTTTACAATATTTTCAAATAACAGTATTAATAGGTATGGGAGGACAGTGTAGATCTTTCAACAAGTACCAAGTACTTAAAAAATAGAAGATGGTCAATAAATCTACGTACAGTCCACTAAGCCTACAGCGTTCTCGCATTCAAAAATTAGAAAAAAGTAATCTAAGTATACAAAATATGAATAAATTTATAAAAATAAAAACCTATTTTAAACGAAGTAACATGATTGCTAAATCTGAATAATTATCATATACACAAAAGCCACAAATAAAGTGTTGAAATTAAACTGTAGGTATATAATGTCAAATATTAGGATGATTATGTCAAAAAAGAATGTAAAAAAAAAACATGTTAATTTGGGAGCAGTTAATAGACTCTTACATAACATGCTGTTAATGGTGTACCAGGGTAGCCACATGTGCAGAAGGAATTATTGCCAAACTTCCTTGTCTTCAACGTAGTCTTTAATTTTATAATATGTTTTCTTGATAAGGACACGTTTGATGTGGGTTTTGAACTTCCCATCGCTAAGTTCCGTAACCGACTTTGGCAACTTGTTATAAAAGCGGATACTGTTTATAGGAAATGACTTGCTTGTTTTAGTTAATCTAAATTTGGGTATCACAATTTCATGTCTACTACGTGTATTCATATTATGGAAATCGCTTCTTATTTTGAAAAGTCCTAAGTTTTTGCGGACATACATAATACTTTCTAATATATAAAGAAAAGGCAGAGTCAGTATATCAATTTCTTTGAATTTGTTTCTAAGGGACTCGCGAAGATCCATTTAATAGACAGCGCGGATTGCCCTCTTTTGTAAAATGAAAATTGAATCTACTTCAGTTGCCGATCCCCACAGCAGAACTCCATAAGACATAATACTGTGGAAATAAGCAAAGTATACTAACCTAGCTGTGGCTATATTAGTCAACTGCCTTATTTTTCTTACTGCATATGCAGCTGAGCTTAATCTACCTGAAAGAGTTCTAATATGGGCGCCCCATTGCAATTTCGAATCTAAAGTAATTCCTAAAAATATAGTTTCCGTTATTACATCTAGTTTTTGCCATCAAGTTTTAGATTTAGACCCACTTGAGGTACATTTCGTAATGAGAACCTAATACATTTAGTTTTGTTCGCATTAAGTAAAAGATTATTAGCTGCGAACCATTTCGAAAGAACAGCCAGACTGTCGTTGACATGAAAGACATCTGTATCTTTTCTATCTATTTTAAAAATAAGAGAAGTGTCGTCAGCAAATAGAATTATATCCGATAAGTTAGCCATCATGTAAGGAAGATCATTTATATAAACAAGAAATAAGAAAGGGCCAAGAATTGAACCTTGAGGCACGGCAATTTTAACTAGAGACCCCGAGGACGGCGCACCATTATTTTTTGGAAAGAAGTTCTTTAACGCTACTGAGAACTACTTGAAGTCAAAGTCCCAGACCCTTATAGGGATCCAATGTCAATTCTCCTGTCACAAATGCCTCTAAAGTAGACAAAAAATCACCGAAATTGAGTTTATTCCTGTCGAACGACGATTTCCCATTCTGAAATAAACTAAAGTGACACAACTTAAGTATATTTTAGTTTGACGGCACTGAGTTATTATTTTAGTGAAAAGGCAATTTTGTTATCTGAATTTGACGTTTTTCACCTAAAATTTTGATTGTCTAACAAAATTTGACTATTTTTAATCGCGATTAAAAAGGTGTGGAAGAAAATTTGTTGTCATGAACTAAAATTCACACAACACCCCGACTTCAGGTGCAAAAACAGTACCTACTATATCTTTTCTTTTATTTTGCTGATATCTCGAAAATGTTGTGTCCTATCGCAAAAATAATGAACATTTCGTACCCTTTATGAAACTCATAAACCCCTAAAATTCAACATGTACCTATGTACGTAAGAATTTTTCATATTTTCCATAGCAAAAGTGAAAAAATCCATATAAAACACGTCGAGGCTGCCCAGCGCGCGCTTTAGTTTTGTCAAAATTATTTTTAAATAAAGAGTTTTTTTTTGCAGAATAGCTTTAAGATTCTCATAGCCAAGTAAGGAATTTTTGTGATAGTTCAGTTAGTTTAGTTCGGTGTACAAGAGAATCGGCACCACTACTCGTATTTATGTAAAACGCTTACCTCAATGTTATTGAATGTCTAAATTTATCTAAATGCATCTAACACCAAATTGTAGCATTTTTATGTTGATTGTTATAAATATACTAAACGAATATACACAAAAATTCCAGACTTATTTTTTAACCTTTATCTTTTCTGTACCTACGTAAAATCATCTGTAGGATCAAAACTGTTTAAGCGATCACTACGCTCGATCTATAGGCGTGTGTGCGTGAACGATGCACACAAACATAGTATCGCAATGAATTTGCCTAAACTTTGTCGAGTGAATTTTCTGCACGGACTCTTAAAATCGCCAGCCTAGCTAGAGTATGAGCGTACTTACTGTGCAGCCTCCCAAATAATAATGTAATTATTTCAATCGTTATTTTGTATTATTTCAGTTTTATACCAAAGGTTGTCAATGGCGGTATTGCTGGTATGGCTGGTGTCTCCATTGTGTTTCCGTTGGATTTAGTAAAAACGCGACTTCAGAACCAAACCATTGGCAAAGATGGCAAGAAACAATATAGAAACATGTAAGTCTTGTATCACTGTTATCTTACCTATAATCTACTGGAGTGGAAAGTTGAAGCGGGCTCCGGATGGAAAGTAGGTAACTTAAATATTGATGCTACCAATTTATTAATATCTGTCCTTCCCCCAGCGACGCCTTAAACCAAAGTTCGTTCCCCACAGGGGGTGCCCTTAGCGAGCCATCGCTTAGTTCGTAAGTTTTTATGCCCTGCCTGGAGACTTTAAGTTAGCTTAAGGCAGCCACAGGATAGCCCGGTTAAGTAGTCACGACCTCAGAGGTCAACTACGAGATGCCAAACATAAAAAGAAGAAACTGAATCCTACCCCACTCCCGCAAAACCCTGTCGAACTGTAATGTAGTAGATGTAAAGTCTGTTATAAGTAAAAGGGAGGGGAAACCCTACACTACTATTATTTTTGACATTTACACAGAAGCCCATGAGTTACACATTTGCGGTCATACAAAGAAATAAAGTATAAACAATTTCCTTTTCATTGATATATAGCTTGTTGGTGTTGAGTAGGTAGACCAACTTGCCCATTCTCCTTTACTAAAACAAATAAACGATCACTATTTTTAAAATTATTTGAGGTTATTACTTCACACATTACGGGGCCCATTGTCTTTCAGTGGCGTTCCTAAGGACAGTTGATGATGCAGGGTATCCTAAATTCCGCGCAGCCTGCGTAGCACGTCACCTTTTTTACGGTTACCAACACCGGGTGGACGCCAGCGTCAGCGACAATCCCAGTCGTCATTTGTTTTCCATCATTTTAGTGTTTTGTGGAATCGCAAACTCAGTTCTGTTATGGGAGAAATATCGGCATTATCTATCCGAAGACCTGTTACGAACTTTGCGGCGTACTACTGAAGGTGAAATTGAACAAAATGATGAACGCATTCTAAACAGCTGGTGGACGCGGTAATTTCTATCGGTGGCAATCCACTTATCGAGTACGGGTTACCGGCTCCGCAATCATTGGCACATCAAGACCACAGAAATCGGGAATACGACGCCGAAACTAATTTATAATCCAGGCGCAATGAATACCATCGTCTACGATGACCACGTATCTATGTTAATCCCAAAGCCAAAGGACATTTTTAACACCGTTCTCCAAAGCGTTGAGTTCAGTCAGGGTAAAATGTTTTTCTTGGATGCTCCTGGTTAAAAAGGAAAAACATTTACTACCTACCACTGACATCCTTGCAAAGGTCAGGAGGCAAGGCAAAATTGTAATCGCGGTAGCTTATTCCAGAATCGCTGCCGCACTGCTTCCTGGTGGTAAAACAGAGCACACTATGTTTAAAATTCCATCGATTTAGAGTGCAACGAAACACTTGTTTGTGGGGTATCACGCAAGAAGATCTGATTCGTCTGGTGTACGGGGACATCAGTCGAATACTGTAGGTACCAAGAGAATTTTTCGATGTGTGATCGGGCCATTTTAACGCCCAAAAATGATCAACCTGCAGCGATCAACAATTTTGCAACAGTATTAACAGCGTTGTGGGCTGCAATATTGTCTATATTTTTTTATGAATTTCTGTTCTCTATACTTTATATTGTAGCCGTTTGCTGTTCCGTTTGAATAAAAAAAAAGAAAAAAAAAATATTCTCTTGGAAATTGAAGGGAACGAAGTTATACTCGTATACACCTCCATCGGTTAACACTGTTGTGGACCACGATGATGCCACATGTGGCGGCATCTACATTCGCCACATGCGAACTACGCATCAAAGACCTGACGTCACACAACAACCTGACGTCACACAAATCCTGCATCGCGCAATTAGAGTTTTACGCGCGATGGATATATATACAATCTCCCAACTTCAACCTCTGGGCAGTTGCCCGCCAGACACGACACCCGTCTGGTCGGAGGATCCTCCCTTTTCTATGGTGGATGAGTGAACTTTAAACCCTGGTCCTCATAGCCCTTAACACACATTACCCCGTAGAATTTCTGAATTCGCTAACGGCATTGTACTTCCGGCGCACATCATCCAGCTGAAGGTCGGTGGCCCGATTATGCTCCTTCGGAACTTAACTCCGCCGAAGCTGTGTAATGGAACCCGACTTAAAGTCATGTCTTTGCAGAGAAACGTCGAGGCGAAAATTCCAAAAGGTTGTGGCGTTGGCGACAAAGTGTTTATACCGCGTATACCACTAATTCCCCACAGTTACCCCTTCCAGTTCAAGCCGGTCGTCACACAGCCACTCGTATGGGCTTATGGCAAGAAATTAAGTCACCTGGTCTTTAATGTTGTGTCATGCCATAGTTCAATGGAACGACCAAGCCATACATTTTGACCAAGAGTTAGTTTTAGGTGGGATGTATCTCTTAGTCTAGCCCCTCACCCTAGACCTGTTTCGGCAAAGTAAACTCTACCGGCACAGACCTAGAGTTCAGTAGCGCGCAAGCCCCGCCACGACGTCAACGTAGTGATAGCCGCGGTGGGCTTATTATTACAATTTTTAGCCTATGTTTACCCACTGCAGGGCAAAGACCTCCCTTTCTCCTTTCCACTCCTCTCTATCTTGAGCTAGTGTGGCCAATCCTCGCTGTAGCCTCGTCATGCTCGTCCCTCCATCTTCTCCTGGGTCTACCTCAATGTCGCCGGTCATTTTCTGAGATCCATATTGTGGTAGTTTTGGCCCATGAATCATTCGACATGTGGCAAACGTGTCCAGCCCTGTCCCACTTAAGCTTGGCTAGGTTTTTTGAGTGACGTCAAATATTTGTGTTTTGGAGCGCAGCACTGTGTTCCTAACACGGTCCGTTAATCTGACTCCAAGAAGGCGGTGCTCCATTGCTCGCTGGCAAACCTCAACCAGTCAACCTTGAATCTCTGCTGAACTGTCAAAGACCAGGTTTGAGCGCCGTATGTGAGGATACACATGTCCATTAATTTACGTTTATGACAAATTGGTAGGTGTCCTTTCATGAGGTTTTCATCGACCAATAACTCTTCTAGGCGTTTTCGGTGCGTCTAGCAACTTCTTTTTCTTATCTCGCCTGACATAAGATTATTTGGCCGGTGTAGATATACAGGGTGGCAGGCACATCGACGCGAAAACTGATACCATGGATTCAGTACATGATTCTAAAAAAATCTGCTGTTTCATAGAAAAGTGCAATACCTACGCGGTCAAAATGTATGGGACAGCATTTTTTTTAATAATAACCAACGAAAAATTTTAACGCAGGGGGTTTCAGAATCATGTTAATTATGTCAGCCCTCTATCGCCCCTATCCTAGCCGAGGTGGGCGGGGCAGTAATCCTATATAAGTGGGGTTGTCGGGCGAAGTGGCTCACTATGCTCTCGACGCTTGACATGTCCATACGTCGGGTCCGGGTACGCAATAAGTCAATCGTCATCCTGAGGATGCCTCGTTGAGATGTGAAACACGTGTCGATTTCTTACAGGGTTCTTTATGACTCTTTAAGAACAGTTAAGCGGATTAGGTTACTAAATATACGTCGTCTATTGTATTTATAATGGATTTCCGCAAAATCAATCCTGAGTCAATTAACTATATTAAAATATTATTTTAAAGTCGCTTGCCGGATACGGAAGTTGAACCAACCCAAATACGAAAAAATTACACCTGTATTGTCGATAGCCATAACATATTATTTTTATTTTACCTCGTACCATAACCATATTATTTTTATTTTTCAGTATTGATTGCTTTTTGAAGACATATAGAACAGAGGGCTACTTCGGCATGTACCGCGGCGTCACTGTTAACATCCTACTCATTTCACCAGAAAGAGCCCTTAAATTAAGCGGCAATGATATATTCCGAATATATCTATCTCGACCTGACGGGTATGTCTTTTTCAAACTTTTAATCTAGGTTCTCAAACTGGAGTTGGAAATGAATTTAATAATAACTTAACTAGTCATTTAAATAGTACGGGCCACCGGCCACATTAAAAAAAAAAAAAAAAAAAAAAGGTAAATGAATTGTATGAAGAATTATTTTCGGTAGTGCGCACCAAGTTCAATCATATTTTTTTAACCGACTTCCAAAAAGGAGGAGGTTATATGTTCGTCGTGTAAGTGTATTTTTTTATTTTTTTTATTAATGTACGAGGGGTGTTCAATAAATAGTGAGAATGAATAAGACGCAATTATTTTTTATTATATGTTATTTTATTTTTCGACGTAGTCACCTTTCAGGTTTATATACTTTGTATATCTTTTCTCTAATCCTAAAATTCCCTTTCTAAAAAAAATCTTCTTCCTGATCCCTTAAAAAATCATTTACGGCGGCGACTACTCCGCCATCATCTTCGAATTTCTGGCCCCTGAGATGTTCCTTTAAGCGCGGAAATAGGTAGAAATCACTAGGAGCAAGGTCCGGTGAATATGGAGGATGTTCCATCAATTCGAAGCCAGCTTCTTAAATGGCAGCCATCGCAACTCTGGACTTGTGCGCAGGGGCGTTATCTTGGTGAAACAAAACAACTTTAGCGAGTTTGCCACGCCGTTTCTTGCGTATTTCCTCACGCAACTTTGTTACTTGTCCTGCGTACATAGTCCCCATAATAGTGGCTCCATGGTTAAGATATTCGATCATTACCACCCCTTGGCTGTCCCAGAAAAGAAAGCCCATGATCTTTCCGGCGGATGGAATCGCCTTAAATTTCTTTGGAGTTGGAGATGACGGTCGCTTGTCGCTTCCAAGTCATGGACTGTTGTTTCGTTTCCGGGTTATAATGGTGAAGCCATGTTTCGACCATAGTTATGAATCGAGCCAAAAATCGGTCAGGATCTTGTTGTAACAAATTCAAACAGCTTTGTGAAATTCTCAGTCGAGTTTGTTTCTGCGCGTTGGAAAGCATTCTGGGCACCCATCGCGCAGACACTTTTTTCATACCCAAATGGTCGTTTATAATATTATGGACACTTCTTATCGAAATCTTTACTTCTTCAGCTATAAAACGAACAGTAACACGACGATCCGCCAAGACAATATTTTCAACTTTTTTAATCATTTGTTCAGTCATTGCCGATATGGGGCTTTCCGTTCGTGGGTCGTCGTTAGTGGAAGTTCTTCCTCGCTTGAACTCAGCACACCAACGCGCAACCGTAGAATATGGAGGAGCATGAACCCCTAATGTTGCTCTCAAGTACCGCGCGAACTTCAATTTTATCCATTTTTAAGAACACGTTCCGAAACGACGCAAACAATAGACTTCTACTTTTAAAAAACAAAAGAATAGTAATTGCTTTTTTTATTATCATCTTAACTAATGTCTGGGCTATGCCTGCCAATATTTTTTTTTCTCTCCAAGGAGAATGTATCGCATTCTCACTATTTATTGAACACCCCTCGTATGTCCGCCGATTTATCCGTCAATTGTGGACCGATTTTGAAAATTATTTTTGTGTATGAAAGGGTATGCTCCCATGTTGGTCCCATATAAATTTTATTAACTTGCTTGAATAGTTTTTGAGTAAGCTATAATAATACGTATTTTTCCCACTTAGTATATGTCGATGATATGATGATAACTTCCTGTCACTGTTATTTACATAGCAGGTAGTAGTTTTCCAATTTGTGTGGGGTAGGTACCACAACTTTTTTTATTTTTACAATGCATTTGCTCGAAAAGAGCGTTTTCCAAGCAGTCAATTTGTGCGGAAAGTGTCACTTTTTTCACTAGTGCTTTTTACTTTTCTGTTTTTATTTTATTTTTGAGGCCGAAGAACTTAAGATTTTATCCCTACCCTGCCTCTATATATTTGAGGTTTGTAAGTTCGTTCGTAAGAACCCAGAATTCTTCACAAAAAGAGAGGACATACAAACGAAAATTATTTTAATACTTACCAACATCGCGTCTAAAAATGCACTCCAATAGTACTTTTGTCATGTCCATAAAAAATTATAATAAGTTACCCGAAATAATAAAGAATTTAAATAAATATAACATCTTTACCACTAAATTGAAGCTTTTCCTTGTAAGCAAATGCTACTATAGTTTATACGAATACTTAAATGATAAATTATAATTAACTTTATAACTATCTATTTTTATCTACAAATAAAATCACTATTAAAGATACGCTTTCCTACTCATATTAGGAAAAAAATATATATATATATATATATTTTAAATAAATATGGAGCGTCTAATAAATAATTTACCTGGGGGATAATATATATTAATTACGTAATAAATTAAAATAATAATGATTAAATAAATAATAATGAATAATATTAAAAATAAAGGGTTTTTACAAAGTTACTGAATAAGTAAACGTATATAAGTAATTTATAAAACAATAATTATAATTCTTAAATCTAATTCTGTTTTAATAAAAGAAAATAACATACTAACTATTTAACTAATAATGAAATTTATCACATTAAACACCCAGTGCTCTTCTTCCTCTCTCCTACTTGATCTATGCTGTGCCCGACAGGGTCCATAATTGTGACTAATTTATCTATTTACCTACCACCTTTATACATTACGGTACGCAATAAAGAATTGAGAATTGAGAATTGAAGTCGAAGTCGAAGTCGAAGTCGAAGTAGAAGTAGTAGTAGAAGTCGAAGTCAAAGTCATGAATTTTGTTTTTATCATTTATATACGTCGTCGTATGTTAGATGTTACACATCGCAGGCGACTGCCGTAAGGCTCGCTCGTTTTTTTTTTTTTTTCCTCGCACAATGCATAGTAAAACGTTGTATGACACACGTGCGTAAGATGATTTCCGACTCGTGTCGACTTATACACCCCGCTCGCTCGCTCGCTTCCCTCCCTCGTGAATAAAATTGCCACTCGTCGGAAATCACCCACCTCCCGCACTTATAGCTTAAATAACTATTATTTTATCTGATTACTAGTTTATTTATTTATTTAGAAGTATAAAATTATGTATTACATAGGTATGTTGAAACTGTCTGTACTCTCCGTCACTTGTCCTTAAGGGATCATTAGAAAGCCATCGTTAGACAGCATTTGTCTGGCATTAATGCTGAAATGAACCTTTTTGGCGCAGCCGTGAGGCACATTTATTGTCAAAATATTACTATTAATTTTACTTAGCTTGTATTTTGTGTTTCACGAACTGTGTCCAAATAAACATTTTCTTTCTTTCTTTCACCACTAAAAAGTGAAAAATAAAAAACATTTTACAAAAAATAAAACAACCCACATCCAAAAAAAACACTACAAAGTGAAAAATTACTTTAATTTCGGAAGTCGGTGGCAGAAAACAAAAATTCAAAACCAAAGACACCGACATCTGAAATTAAAGTTATTTAGATAAAAGACATTCTAATGGTTTCACACTACACACTTCTCGTGTTCACAAAGGCGCTAAAGTACACTAGTATCTTGCTTAAAACTAAGTACTTAAGGCGGATGCGCTAAGGTAGCCCGCGATATTCGGCTTTTCTTACGTTTTTTTGCAATTTGCAGGTCAGTGTCAGGATGTATCTTGATTCAATTATGATTCGCGACTGTAACAAATATGGTTTTACAGAATTATAATCATTAGAACCCGTAATACTATACTATACTAACTATACAATACTCCTTATGTTAGAATAATCCTAAAATGTCATGATTTCATCAAATATTTATTCAATACGTAGGATTATATGAACTTAGAGAGAAAAACGTAACAAAATTTGAATTTCGCGGGCTACCGGACCTTTCCTTGTCCTCGATTGAGCGAACATTTCAGCCTGCCCGATTGATCAAAATTTAAGCATGTGGATCAAGAAGTCTTTCCGGTTCTAATGAAATACAGTAAGGTAAATCTGGGAACAGTAAATACACCAATAATTATAGACCCCGTATCCGTGTTGCTGGGTTTTAGCAAAGTATTTGAAAAGATAATGCTTCATCAAATGCTCAATCATTTTCACACCAATAAATTCTTACACGATCAAGATTACCAAAAGACGCTGTATCTACAACTAAAGCGTCGTGCAGACCGGCGCGACGCGACTAACAAAACAATTTCTAAGAAAACTTCACGGTAGAACAATTACCGGTATCGCGTCGCGCGACAAGTCGCACTAGTCTTCACGAGCCTTAACACCGGTATCATCCATCAAAACACATATTTGCAGCGTGGGAAGAGGCCCAAGATTAGAATCCCTTGTGACCTTACCAAGGTATTTTATTGCTCCGGCGGGATCTCATGGCGGCATGGAGAGTGCGATTGTCGCAACCCAGCGCTGGGCGCGCCACAATAGTGGCGATAAGTGCCCTCTTTGAGGAGTGGCTTGAGAGGCGCCACGGCGTCCTCACCTTCCGCCTGACGCAGGTGCTCACCGGACATGGCTGTTTCGGGAGGTTCCTGTTCCGCATAAGTTGGGAGGAAACGCCCGGGTGTCACCACTGTGTGGATCGCCCGGAGGACACGGTGGAGCATACGGTGGAGGTCTGCCCGGCTTGGGCGGAGCACCGCAGTGTCCTCACGGAGGCGATCGGCGGCGGCGATCTCTCGCGTCCGGCCCTGGTTCAGGCCATGGTTCGGAGCGAGAGTGCATGGGAGGCCGTCACCTCCTTCTGCGAAGCAGTTATGTTCGCGAAGGAGGAGGCGGAGCACGCGAGGGAGATGCAAGCTGTACGCCCTCGCGGCCCTAGTCGCCGCAGGAGACGCTCCTGGCGTCGGGAGTCGAGAGCCGACTTCCGGCCACCGTAGGCGCGGGCTTGCGGACGGTGAGCAATGGGCAGCTCGCCGTCCGATACGGACCAGGCCCGTGTCGACGGCGCGTTATGTTCCACGCGCGCCTCAAAGAGATGTCAGCACCAACTGACGGGGTCGACAGACCAATGCCTGCTGGGGTTGCGGGTTTGTCCGAAAGGGATATCGCGGCCCCGGCACACAGGCAACGGAAGGAACATGGGTGGGTTTTAGTCAGTAAAAGTCTGACACACCCTCTCGCTCTTCTCAGAGCGGGAGAATTGATGATTTCCCTCCCAACCTCAAAAAAAAAAAAAATGCGTAAATCACGAAACCTTACTCTTACCGGCACGTAACCAGCTAGCATTACGGATTAGGTAAACTTGCACTCTAAGTATCTAGAACCAGGACATACATTCAATTCAGCTGACAGCTTCCACCACCAAGTGGAGCAATCTCTTCAAAAAATGAAAAATGTTTGCGACTTTAATGACTGTATGTAGAAGCCGTTCGAACCTCTAACTCAGGATTAAAAATTCTAAAATTAATGGATGTCCATGATTTTTCCAAATTTTGTGACTTTCATTCTGAACAGAAAATGCGTGCATTGAAAGACCTACGTTAAGAATTTCACTGTGGTCTAAAGTTGTCCGTGGAGAGTACAATTTGTTGTACAAAAAATCTCACGCTGATGAGGAATTCAGGACCTTAAACTTTTTACAAGCCAAAATTTTAAAAAACATTCAATTCCCTTGTGCTGAAATGAGAGGTTCACCAAGGGTTATCGCCTCTTCACGAAAGGAGAGAATTCTCAAAGATCTCGTTCCCTTGATGTTACCCAGCCGAAGGCAATTCTGGTTTGACTTGCCAGTCGACGATGCATCTTTGAATCTTTCCAAGGAATTTGACGATTAGTTCTCGTCTTCTTGTTTTCGTAGGAGTTGATTCCTAATTCATTGAATATTTTAATTTAGTTTCAATGTTAAAGAAGAAAGTTTCTTTTTTTTATCGTAAATGGTTATAACTTTTGTTATTTACGGCTTAAGTATCTATAAGATCCGTATGTGTTGTTTATTTATTTAAATGGGTACAAACAACATAGAACTAATTAATGAATAAAAGTAGAAAAGTTATATACTAACTTAACTAAAACTACTTACAAACTAAAATACAACATCGAAAAATTCATCCACATCACTGTCGACTGGTAATGTACCCAAGAGACTAGCCTCATTGCCACGTTGTCTGGCAATGCTTAGCCTCTGCCCAAGGTAAAAACCAGCCCTTGGGTCATGGGAAGTGTCAAATAGCCGTTTGGAGATTTCTTTAAAGAGGCCGTGAGCACTCGGACCCCACGGCCCGAGGGTTTCAACCCCAAACGGCTCGAAAATATAATCAAAACCAATGAGGTTATTATACTCGTTCTTACGCCGCTTGAGGTTTTCTGCAGCCGCAGCAGCAGCACCAGCACAGCACGCTGAGCCAGGAAGGTGGGGTGGCGCAAGAGTGTCGACACAGGATGCATCCAACACTAAAGGCCTACCCACCTTCCATGGAAATAAAGACATGCCGTCCGGTCTCTTGCCATTGTCGCGTGCCAAGCCATTGGGTTCTAATACAGCTGGAACGCCGGGCGGCGGTTACAAGAGCTCGTCACATGATGTCGTTAATGTTCGCGTGCTGCACTAAGCGACCCGCACTTCGGCTGCAAGACAGGCCGTGATGTCCGAGACTATTGACAACTTCGCCACAGTGACAGCGATGAGGAGAACAGCATGAAGCACCTAGTCGTAGGGAAGCAACGAGGCGGAATGTAGTGTCGTCGAACAAGGTTCCTATGTTTGACAACAGTAGTGTATAAAGCCACAGACCCGATTCCCACATACCCACAGCCAGCAGGCGCGCACGCTCCGCAGGGGTAGCAGACATGTTAAGTAAATTGTTCTGTACTACTCTGCAGAGCGGCTCATCCCACCGTCTTTGGGAAGATAGATAATCGGGTAAATCTGAGTTCGGGCAAGCGAGTTTCCAAGCATCCATAGCCTCGATGCAGCACGGCACATCAAAATTAATCAGTGTGGAGGCTAGAATTTTCCTGATTAATTTCTCAGTGCCGCGGACAGAGGATATAAAAGCCGGTAAACTAATACTCGAATTTTTGCGGACGCCGAGGCCTCCCATACGAATGGGAAGAGTAGCTTGCGCCCAAGCTCGGTCACATAAATTTATATGGTTACTTAGCATAAATAAAGTAAAAAACACACTTACTGTGTTTATGCTAAGTGTTACCTATCAGAGAGCCTCTAGGAAATACTTAGTATAACTACTGAATTTATTTTGTCTTTCCAAATAAGTAATAGATAGGTGCTGAGGTCCTCTTTCATTTAAGGTATCAACCATCATGATCTGATAACAAACAAAGGATTTATGGAAGATTTTCTCACCAAAACTTTAACCGTCTAGAGCGTACATACTGCAACTATGCTATTGACGGCAGTATTGATGCTGATCGATCCTGTTTCTTATAACTTTATAAGGACCAAAAAACTCTATCGGACCAATAGAGGTTTGAGTACAAGAAAACTCAGAAATCGCGAAAAACTTTTCCCATAAATTTCGTTGGGAAATGAGACTCCAACCTACTTTTCACGATGGATAGACTGGTCGAAAAAAAATAAACCAAAAAATGGAATTTTAAATTTGGAACGAATACGCGTTAACCTAATTTTATTTGATTTGAGAACAAAATTTAGGTAATTTGTTGATTTTGAAAAAACATCGTCTTTTCCCAACTATGGTGGGGTCGGCTAACCGGATGCAGCTGAATACCATTACTTTACATGGAGCGACTGCTTATCTGACATCTACAACCCAGTAAATGGGTAATACAATACCCCTTGGTGACTGGTTGTCAGACTTTCGGGCTTCTGACAACTCATATCGACTTTCAAAGATTCACGTATGACAGTCGGGACCAACGGCTTAACGTGTTTTCCAAGCCACGGAATGAAATGATTCACATACCCATGAACGGACCAACCCCGGCAAGCGTAGCTTAACCTGATGGATCAACCCGTGCGGCTGTTATTACTTAGCCACGAGCTCCTTCGGACCCTTTACTTTACCCGGACGATATTCGATATCAAAATTGTAGTCTTGCAGACCTGCCATCGAGCTCTTGGATATATCTCTTTCTTTGTCATTGTGGTTCTGACAGCAGTACAGTAGGTTACCAATTTGAAATGAATCCCGATTCAAAAGTGTTTAAGTGCTTTACTGGGTATGTCTTAAATTGACTTGAATGTGGTACTCGTAACTGGTAGTTGAGTTCACTCAATTGTCTCGCTGATGGTGGACGCTTTCGCCGCCGCTCTCATAATAATATTATGTATGTATGTACCTATAATTTCATCATGCATCATGTAACCAATATTTTAATTTAAAAGAGTGTCTTTGGAGTTTCTTGCCCGTCCTTCTCTATAGGACCATGGACGTCGATGTCAAAATATACCTACGTGTTATACCTTTTTAGTTGGCGTTCCTTACTGCCATA
The DNA here is from genome assembly GCA_947364205.1 of Agrochola lota. Classification (NCBI taxonomy): domain Eukaryota; kingdom Metazoa; phylum Arthropoda; class Insecta; order Lepidoptera; family Noctuidae; genus Agrochola; species Agrochola lota. Next base: position 9,484,615 of record OX376241.1, read on the forward strand.
AAAAATAAATTAAAAACTAAAACGGACATAGTTGGGTTTTAGTTTTATACTTTCTTTTTTATGTTAAACTCTATATTTCTCGCTTAATTTTATATTCAAAATTTATAATAAACTCTCACTCAACAGAGCTGCCATCGCACGAGCTTTCAGTTTTAATCCCATTACAGATAACATTATTAACATTCCTATTATATTTCAGATCCATACCTGTCCATCGTCAGATGCTTGCGGGTGGTTTAGCCGGGTTCTGCCCAATCATCATCACCACGCCTATGGAGCTTTTGAAAATCCAGATGCAGGATGCTGGGCGGCAAGCGGCAGATGCTAAAGCTGGTTAGTATCGTTCTGATAATTGCTGTAGAATATAACTGTTTTACTTACTTATAAACAAAAAATTAAAAAACAATTATATATGTACATATATATAATGGCAATAATATTTTCTCTCTTTAAAGGTACAATTCCGTAGCCGACCGCAGGCGGCAACTGCAGGCGACGCGCGACATGACTGGTTTCTATGCATTCTTATGTCTATGAAGGCGACGTGTCGCTAGCTTCGGAAGGTATTTCATAGAAATTCATAGAAACCAGTCTTGTCGCGGCGACATGTCGCCTGCAGTCGGCTACGGAATGGTACCTAAACTACAGTGTGACTCTTCATAATGTGCACATATCGAAATGAGGGACTCTATACTTAATTTTATCGATGTAAAAAATATTTAAAAAAAACAAAAAAATATTGAATACTTATAGCCTTTTTGAAGTGAAACTTCTATATAGACGGGGGGTGGGATGGACGGGGTATTAGGATTTTTTCTGTCACGAAAAAGCGTTACGGCCGCGTGGAGGGGTAGACGATATATCGCGTGCTGAGAGACGGCAGCCGCGGAGGGAGAGAAGAGATTGGAATCTCTAGTTTTTATATTGAACCGATTTGCAAAATTCCTTCACTATTGGGAAGCCACATTATCCCCGGGTGACAAAGGCTATATTATACAGGGTGGCAGGGATATCGACGCGAAGCCGGCTACCATGGATTCAGTACATGATTCTGAACCCGCCTGCGTTGAAATTTTTCGTCGGTTAAAAAGAAATCTGCTGTTTCATAGAAAAGTGCAATACGCGATCAGCTTTAGTGCGGTCAAAATGTATGGAGCAGCAGTTTTTTTTTTTATAACCGACGAAAAGTTTTACGGGCAGGTTTTCAAATTGGACAAGTATATTAACAATCTGCCCGGTCAACTTTTCAACTTCAAGTTAAAATTTCGTTGCGATTCGTTTTGCCACTTGTCCGTTGCGATTCGTTTTTCCACTTGTCCGTTGAAGTTTCACTTCTACTATGTGTCCCAGCACACTTTAAAAAAAATATAATTTTAGCTAACGTAAACAAAACGGTATAACTTTTAAACTAAACGATCTATCACGATGAAACAAACTCGGTAACAATTGGAAATAACAGGGCGTCCTAAAAATTGCCCTGAATTGACAATTAAGGTTTTTTTTTTACAAAAATCATGTATTTTTTCATATTTTTTTACAATAATTGTAAAATTTGTCAATAAAAGCCCCTATTACTTACCGTTTTTATTACTATTACATTATTCTACTTTGTATCAGCGTTCTAAAAGTAAAAATACCACGTTTATATCTCAATCACAACATTTTCTATCAACTGATAAATTCCTTGCACACGTATCATAGTTTAGCAGGCAGAAACCTTAAATGAGTTTTTTTTTGTTGATTAAGTATTTTAAATATTTTTTCCGTCGCATTAAGCATAGTTTCCCTTATTTCGATATGTGCACATTATGAAGACGCACACTGTATAACGAAATGAAACGGTAATCCGGCAAAAACTTGGTAGATATTCGGCTGGACAGTTCCCGGATAAACCTACATTTCATGTTTATACGTAGTTGTTAAAAACAAAGGAGGATTAAATTAAATTATGAGAGGAGAAGAGGAATCGATCAGTATCGTAGGAGTTCATTAAGTTACGAAAGCTTTAGAATTGCAGGCCTTGGCAGCCACGGAGCACGGAATCGCCGCGCCTGCGCGCTGCGACCGACGCGACGTGTAGCGGCCGCCGAGACGTTGCAATTTAAAAACTTAGGTTGAAAATGAAAATCCTTTGCGAACGAGTCAAATTCACACTTCACAAATCGTATTTTTTGTTGTTAATAGCGGGTCAAAAAATAATGAAGAAAGTAACTGCTTGGCAGCTGGCAAAAGGACTAGTTGCAGAAAGGGGTTTCTTTGGGCTTTACAAGGGTATCGGAGCATGTGCGTCCCGTGACATTACCTTCGCTGTCATCTACTTCCCGTTGTTCGCCATTCTCAGCAAATTGGGAAAGAAACCAGAGGAGATCACACCACCTTTCTGGTAAAACTGATTATTAATATCAATAATAATAAGTAAATACTTTATTTCAGACCTTTCCGTCCATATTATGTTAGTAATACACACTACTTAAAAGCTATGTTAATGACAAATGTAACACTTACTAAATTTTAATTCATAAAGGTTTAGTATAATACCGTTGACCTTGCTCAGATGAGCGTTATCGCTGAGAATGCCACGCGCACCCCCTCATCATAATTACGCGCGAAGCGGTCACAAAGTTTATTTTTGGAGGGCTGCCATAGTGCCATGACTCGCGACGCTAGCATAGGTAGCCCGTAGCATATTTCAGACCAGTAGTTCAGAATATTTTTAGGTTAAAAGTTGAATGTTATAAAAAAAACACACAACAATAACATACAACACTTGTGTCAATTATTGAACCACTATTGTGTCTTAGATATAAATTTTCTTTTTACAAACTAAGAACTCGTTGTAATATTATTAAAACACACAGCTATAATCCTGGCAAAAGTATGACTTTTCAAAAAAAAAAAAATTGCTTTTACACAAACTCTTCGACATTAGTTTCCATTCCCTAGATGGCGCTGTTGTCAAACAAAATTTATATGATTTCAAAAAATGATAAAAAAAGCATAAATAAACAATTATTGAATAAAACTTTTACAGGGTAAGTTTATCATATTAGTCAGACACTTTTTGATGCAAAATATCTCAACAATTTCTTAAAAAGAAGTTATAACCAAAAATCTTACATCAATTACGATAATCCCGACTTCTTTAACTTTATCTTTTTGTGTTTTTTCAAAAACTAATGATGTTTTTTTTTTATTGGATGCTATAGAATGGTAGTAGACTAAGGTCTGGATAACGTTTGTACACACGGCTACACATCAAGCTATACATTTCCAGTTTATGCTGATCTCGCATTGTATAGGATTTCCGTATTACGCGAAGTCAGCTTATACTGGAAATGTATAGCTTGATGTGTAGCCGTGTGTACTAGCAAAACTGTGATTCAAATGTCACGGTATAGATCTCTAGTACTTACTTGTGTAAAAACGGTTTTCACTTTTTAGTTAGTTAGTACCTACCTACACCACACCAATTATCATCGTTTTATCACTACTTACTTGCTATTGCAATTATTGCAAACTTTTGTTGAAGGGAACCACAAACCAAAACGTCATCTGTGTATACTTTTTTTTTTTTTTTCATAAAGCTCTGAACAAATTTCGAATCACATCACCTTACGGCAGGCCACAGAGTAATAAAATACCTAGTATCTATTAGTAGGATCAGCTGTATGTAGTCTACGAATAATAAAAGGAAGAAGCGTAATTGTGAACAAAATCAACGAAAAATTCAGCTCCAAACAAAACATCACTACATTCAACTACATTGACAAGATTATCTGCTACCGCGTCCGGATTGTGCGTCCGGTTTGTTCGGAATATTGTGCTTAAGGCTTCTCCAGTGTTATATACTCTAAGGTACTATAGCGTCGCTTCGTCACGACATCTCGGCGGTCTGTCCCCGCCAGGTGAGACCCCCAGTTGCCGAGGGGGAGGCCCGACGAAGACGACCAGCGACGGAGATGCCGACTCGACGCTCCTACAGATAGATATGTAGCTTTCCCTCGCCCCGCTCACAGATCTAGCCGTTTACGGATTGAGGGATAAGCAGTCGTGTTTGTGTGAGCGGCTTGTGTTGTAGTGTAACACCGCTCAGTATCAACGTGCTTCGCGGCCCGCGTCGCGCTCGCACGTGTTGCGTAGGTGTCTGTAGAGTATTGGTTGTCTGTGTTAACCCGCGTCCCCACTAAGGCCGCGCGGCCCTGTGAGGCCAAGCCGCGCAACCGAGCCTCGTGAGTGTGTACGTGTACAAACTCACGAAACTCGGCCGCGCGGCTTGGCCTCACGAAGCCGCGCGGCTCTAGTGGGGACGCGGCCTGAGTTACGCGGAAGGCCTATATTAATCTAGAACACGCCGCGTAACAGATGTATGTGTACATCTGTAGAGTCTTATTTTATCGAGTAAGCTGCGTTTAACCTGGGTGCGGCTTACTCGAGGCGTCAATCCGGTAGATGGCGTCAATTGTCTGCTACCAGGTCGCGGGGCAGGGGTAACGCGTCAGGGGGGCGCGCGTGCAATGGCGCTAGCTGCCTGATATGGGGCCAGGCAGATGCGTCGGCACGCGCGAACATCCTTTTCGCGAATCACCCGACAAACTCATCCAGGCTATCTATCCCGAGATCCCGGTGGAGTACGTTTTTTCTCACAAAGGGAGGAGCGTCAATAATGGTCCGCAGCGCAAGGTTTTGTTGCGCGCGGAGCAGCTTGCGGCTCGACTCCCCGGTAAGGGCGAACGAAGCTGGGGCGGCGTTTGTCAGATTTGAACGCACGTACAGCTTGTACACGCTCAATTTGACACGCATCGGGATGCGGGATGAGAGCACAGGTTTGAGTAGATTGTGGGCGACCCTACCCTGTGCGGCGACCGAGCGGGCATGTGGCCCCATCGTGAGCCTATGGTCACACCCAGGTACTTAGCCCGGGGTGACCTACCGACGTCGACTCCATGCAGTGTCACGGGCGGTGGGAAGGGCGCCGATCCAGTGATCAGCGCCTGCGTCTTACCCACGTTAACCGAAAGCCGCCACTTAAACAACCATTCGGGGTTATAAATGTTCCGTTTTTTCCTGTTATTTATATTTCTATGGTTTTTTCCTTTTGAGGTACAGAACCCTAAAAATTGTGAAAATGACTTTTGTGATGCTTTATATTCCTTCGTACTCAACGAAAATACTGAAGCCACGTTCACCTGTACAGTCGATCTTGAAAATATTTTAGAAATTTATTAAAAAAATATAGAAAAATACCCTAGAATACTGGCACCTTTACTAATACGTCAGCGGATATTTTTTTAAACAGAAAACTGCCTTTAAAAACGATTTCACAAGCGTGGATGAAATTGAATATATAAAATACAGGGAGCATGCAGGTCGACTATGGCTTTGAACTCCCTGTAAAAAAAATATAAAACTACATCCAATTTCCAAGACATAATTAATCATATCCTAAAAGAAAACTTAGAACCTGATTAGGTACCTTTTTATTTTGTTTAAATTTCTGTTTCCCTTTCTCATAAAGAATGAACAAAATTGATCAAAATCAGTCGATTTCGTGCACGGCTTCTTAACGCGATGCATAACCCGCGCAAGTGTTTTTGTAATGCAGGTAATCGGACTTAATTCGAACTGCTGTATCAAACCTGGTATTTCGTATTCGTATCAAGACCCATATCATAATCATTTGCAGGGCAGGTGAAGTTGACAGTAATAGACCACCGCACATGATTCATAATATTGAGTGCATGGTAGAGTCCGACCGAATTACTTTTTCGATTTTCGCCAATTTTCGACCAAAATATGAACTTTTGGCAATTTTGGGTTTCGATCGAAAATTGCCGAATTACTTTCAATTCATTTATTCAGAGAATATCCAAGCAACTAAAAGCATAATAATTAAGGAAATGCTAAAAAAAATGCTTTTTCTCGTTTGATCAGATTGTTTGATTATTAATAATTAAGTATGTCTTTGATAAAACAACTACAAAGTTTCATGTGATTTGAGAATAATCGGTTAAATATCATGATTAGAAGATTGACACTGCATTTATTTTACTTTTACCAAAGAAAACAAAAACTACAAAAAAACACATTTTCGGTGGGACTCTAGAACATGGTTACCCGCAGGTGGTCGTTTATAGCGGGCTGCATGGCGGGCTCCACCGCGGCGCTTTTGGTCACCCCGTGTGACGTGGTCAAGACACGCTTTCAAACGCTTACCAAAACCTCTGGCGACCGACAGTACAGCTCCATCTGGGATTGCGCCTCGTAAGTATTAAATAAGTACTAGATTTAGATTAACCCCTCTCTATAAAAACGTTGCTTGACGTTATGAGACGTTTAAACGTCAAAAAGGTATGATTAAGCAGTCGTTAATCATTACTTAACTTTAAGCAACGTTTATCAATAAACCCCTAAGCTCCATAATAATTGGTCTTGCCGGGAAATATACATATACACACCTCGTGTTAAGTTAACAAAACTAGACAAAACATCGAGATTTCCGTACTATACAATGTCGCACATGGGCATGTGACCCAGCATATTTTTCTGAATATTCATGAACTTAAAAAGCGGGGTCTACCTTTATTTTTTTCTTATATTTTGTTTTCGGTATGGTATTATGAAGTACTTATATTAAAATTTGGCGACTATGAAAAAAAAAACGGAGGTGAAGACATTTTTTTCTAAAAACAATATGTATTTAAAAAATATTAGTTATTAAAATAAATACACATTGTTTTTAGAAAAACATCCTTTTTTTTTTCGTAGTCGACAAATTTTAATAATTTTTTTTAGTTCATCCGATAAAATGCTTTTAGAAATTATAAAGAGAATCCAAATCGAGCCAATAACGTCGGAGATATGGCAAACGCTACTCAAAAAATAAAGGTCATTTTTAAGGGTTTTTCATGAATTAAGGCTTGTGCAGACCAGCGCGACTTGTCGCGCGACGCGACACGAACAATACAATATCTAAGAAAACTTCACAGTATAACAATAACCGGTGTTGCGTCGCGCGACAAGTCGCGCTGGTCTGCACAATCCTTTACCAGAAAAATACGGGCGGTCACATACCCATGGGCGACATTGTATTTAACACGTTCACTGTGCATGCCCCACCGATGGGGCATATCGAGTTACCGTACGTGCATGACCCATGGGTGGGCATAAGTTGTTCGCAAATTTAAAGGCTCATAACCTCAAACACGTGTGAGTTTAGCCACTTTTATCGGTTCACACGTGTGGCAAAATATTATCTACAATTTTCGTTTGCACTTATGGGGTAGTCTCTCTCATCATAGCTGCAGAGTGAACGTGTTAAGTTTAAAGGGATGATGCCTGGGTAAAAAAAAAACTATTTAATCCGTCAGTCAAATAATAAAAAAAAAATAGACACATTTTTTGCTTTATCATCTTAATAAAAAACTTCGATAAAACGCATTAAAGTTGGGGAGTGCGGGACGCTACGTCACAAGTATAAAAACTACTTACTCGTGACGTCATGGCACATTTTAACTCAATGATTTTCCGTAATCTTTAGATTAAGTAAAAAAAAAATGTGTGCTGGGACAAAATTTTAACTTGAAGTTCGGCAGGTTTTCAAATTGGACAAGTACATTAACAATCTGCCCGTAAAACTTCAAGTTAAAATTGTGTTGCGAATCGTTTTGCCACTTTGTCCGTTGCGATTCGTTTTTCCACTTGTCCGTTGAAGTTTCACTTCTTCTTGTGTCCCAGCACATTTTTTTTTTCGCAGGTTTACTGCATATTATGGTTTGGTTAGGTTAGGTACATTTTAATAAATGCATTTTTTATTTTTATTGTCTATATAGAAGTTTCACTTCAAAAAGAAGAAATACGAGTCCAATATTTTTGAAGTGAAAACTTCTTTAGCATCGTTGTGATTTGAAAGTCGATGAAAAAAAAGCGACAATAAAAAGAGACAGACACATAAATTCATAAGACGTGGGAGAAAATATAGGAAGCATTAAACAGTGTTTCTTATATTCGTGGTTCTCTTTGTGCTCTGCTTCGTACCCCGCTGTTGTCGTTTGTGCGCGCATGCGTACAGAGTACATAGTACAAAGCTTGAGAAAAGGCATCACAACTACCGTGGTGAAATTTTTGAAGGTTTCACTTCTACCAGGTGTGAATTGCAAACATGTTTTTTTTTTTTTATAACCTACCTGACAACATACCAGATTTTTTAGTGATCATCCCTATTATGCATAAAAAGCCTATAATGTTCCCACTGCTGGGAGTCAGGCCTCAGGAGAGGGAGTGGGCCGTAATCTACCACGCGGACCCAATGCGGGTTGGTAGACGTCATCTTGTCTTAAAAATTTTGGTTCTAGGACATGCCGGTTTCCTCACGATGTTTTCCTTCACCGTCTTGAGAGCAATGGTGATGAAATAATTTACACAAAGTAAAGCGCCTGTCTGGGTTCGAACCTATGTCCTACAACTCGTAAGTCGCGGCCGTTACCACTGGGTCACCACAGCTGTCTTCTAATATAGGTAGATATTATTCGTGGGGTAGGTACATAGTATCTCATCTTCTGGAATAAATTCACAAAATGTTTGGTGATAACAGCATAAACATTCATATCATATCATAGTATCAAGCTAAGCGTAAACCAGACAGACACGGTAACCGACTTTGTTATTTTTATACCTACAATTTCTCTAAGCTTATGTATATAAATGTTTTCAACAGGAAAATACTGAGGCACGAGGGTCTCTTTGCGTTCTTTAAAGGCGGCGCGTGCCGTATGATGGTAATCGCGCCGCTGTACGGCATCACGCAAACCGTGTACTACGTCGGCATCGCCGAGTACTTACTTGGATACAAGCAAGCCTCCTTTATATGAATAGTCAAACCGTGCTTTTTTTAAGATTAAAAAAACGATTCAAATGGAATCGTTTTTGTTTTTGTAGACTAATAATGTACAGCATTTTCTAAAACTTTTATTTATGAATCGTTTTTGTTTTTGTATACCTACTAATTTACCTACAGCATTTTCTAAAACTCTTTTTAATTTATGAATCGTTTTTGTATACTTACCTATTTACAGTATTTTCTAAAACTCTATTATCATACTACAATGCATTATTCTTTAATTATTTATCGTTAGCTCAAAACATATTTTATAATAGCTAAAAATAACAACAATACATTCAGATTCATAGATCCTTTCAAACTTTGATATTTTATTAATGTAAGTACTCACCAACACACAGTGATTGTCTGTTATCTTATCAGTAATATGAGCAAATTTTCTACAATAATTATTAAGTAGGTAGGTACTATACATACAGGTGGTCCAAATAGTGACGTCATAAAAAAAAATGATTACTCGCCCACGGGTATCCGAAAATACCCCAGTATGTTCCGCGAATCTTGATAGTTTTCGAGATTCTTTTTCTTTTTCTTGAAATTTTTATGAGAACCGTTTCAACAAAATGTATCGATCTTTATTTTTACACGGCCTATTCACTTTATTTTTTTGCAATTTTAATTTTTATGGAACATTCCTTGAGACATAAAATAATAATCTTCAAGATACAAATTTTTTTATCGTAAAGGAGGAGTTTACGTTCGAGTGTTAAACTCAAGAAATTTCAAATAAAAAATAAAAAAAAGAATGGCGGAACATTGGTACATGGAGTATTTTCAGACACCCTGGGTATTTGAAGAATCAATTATTTTTTATGACGTCACTATTTGGTCCAACCTGTATTTCGTTTAGGTAATCTTGTTTTCTTTTCGATATTTGAGTTGTACCTGACTGGTAATGTTTTACTTAATTTATCAGTACTCATACTAATACTTTACTTATACTAGACTTAACTAATTCAATATTTTTTTATTAAGTATGTAATCATTCACTAAGTTATAAGTGAATGATTATTTATGCATGTAATATTATTGTTATTTACCTTTTGTTGTTGCAAAATTGTCGTTGCTTAACAATTAGTTGTTTAGTAAAAAAAGAAAAAAAAGGACTTGGATTATTGAGAGACGGTGCTTTAACTTCTGCCGTTTTACTACTATGAGTCAACTTTACTTAAAAGGTACTTTAGCACAAAATGCACTTGTGCTAGCCTACTAAATAGTGCTAACTTTTTTGTGGCACTCTATCTATTCTATCATCTATTTATTGAAAACTAGCGATTCGTGAAATCCGCACTTAGTGGTGTGTGGAAGTGGAACACTGCTTGTCCACCGAACCGTGAATGAGACGTCAACAAGAAACGAAAATATTCGAAACGAACGTGACGTGAAAATATATTTTTAAATAATTATTTTCGTAAAAATAAAACAAACTAGGAAGATGCCTAGGTTGAACCGGCGACAACTTCTTCGTAGGCTTTTGTACGTTCAAAAGCGTAAGCGTACCATGCTGCTTATCTCATGCTTTTCTGCATTAGGCGAAAAAGTAACTCTAAATTCTATGGGAATGGTCAAAGGAAGTTTAACCTATCTAAGATGGTGCAAAAATTGTCAAGGTCGCATCAGTCGCTCTTTTATTTGTCATAATCGTGCCGGCGGCCATGGTGACCCCTGCCCGCGCCTGGCCAGTATATCGATGGTCTAAGAAGACAGATGTTAAGTGCAGATTTCGTAAAATAACACAGAGAAGTACTCTAAAATATTGGTTAAAATATATAATAAACACACTATCACTTTACATTTCTGTGTAATGTCGTGTAAAACGTACAACTGTTTTTAAACTTTTCTCTTGAAAAATTACCAAAATTGCATTTATAAAATTTGTCTTCTAGAAATCTAGACTATCGATGTAATTGACAAAACAAAAGCCGGGCGGACGGCCCGCCATGCGCCACTAGTGCGACGACGGTCGCGCCGATCTACTTTTTAATTCGGGGGCCGAGATCAACGCTCGGTTGATGTTGTGAGGTGGACACGCGGCCATAGTAAATATAATGTCGCTCCTTCGGCGGCGTCATCTTGTTCTCGTTGACGTCCAGTTCACGGTGCGGTGGACAAACAGTCGAAGTATTATCATACGGTGCTTTAGTTTAGGATACCAGCCTTCTTCCATAACGATCGACTCTCATACAGTAGGTACCGTCTCAAGCCAAAGTTTTTTTTACTTAGATAAATTAATATATTACTATTTCAAATTCAATTTGAAGAACTGTCTTATTGTGGTAGGTACTTAACATTTCTTTTTTCTACCAATTTAAGATTATCTTCCCAGCTAACTTTACTAACATGTTCTGTAACATAATATGTCTAACGATCGCCGATAATATGTTTTTTAGTTTTCCACTAGCTGACTTTCAAATGCAAGCTGTAGAGTAACCAACATTTAGGTACTCGGCTGTAAGTAATTATAACCAGGGACTGAAAGCGGTTATGGTTAAAGGTAACTATACTATACCTCAAAAATATACCAGTACCGGTTTAAAAAAAAGGGTTGAACTATACTACTTTAACCTTTACACGATTTCGGTACCGAAAAACAAGATGGCGCGGCGTGGGTGCGCGGGGGGGTAGAACTTGTGTATTTTAGTACTTATAGCGCTGTCAACAGTGAGGTGAGGCCGATTTCGTAAACATATATGCACTTAGTGAGGTGTAGTTTGATTGTAAATGTGTGCGTATGAGCATGTATGTACAGAGCGGAGGTAAAGTTTTGGCATGCTTCACTGTATTGTTCGCAGTGCTATGTCTTGGTTTTTTATTTGGTCTGAGTTGCCATCTTCATACATAATGTTTTTATTATTAATTTTTAACCATGGCAATCCCTTAGACTTCTGCTGCCACTTTAATCTATTTGATTGAGGCATACACTCCTTAGAATGTGGCAGCTATTAAAAGAATATCACTCCAATTAAATATTAATGGACGGTCAAGAGAAAACCTAAAGACAATTTCATTTGGAATGTTTTAACTACTTATTGTATTTTTTTTTTATTGTAGGTATTCAAATCGAATCGTGTACTTAACACAATGTGTGAATTTATTTGTTAAAAACATATGCTTATTTTGCATCATAAATTTATGTACTTAAGCATTGATGGAAAAATTAGCAAAATGACAAATACCAATCTATAAGTACCTAATGACCAAAGTAGAAACACAATTTTTGTTAATTACAGTCAAATAAATATATACTACTTACCTACTAGCTTTACCCGGTCCGGCTTCATACGGGTAGCACTAAGTTCTTATCTACAGCACAGACCTACCTACCTACCTACCACCTACCTACCACCTACCTACCACCTACCTAACTACCTATGATTTGTCGTGAATTTTTTCGATGTTTTAATACCTACTTATTATTCAGGATAACAGGGACATCGACGCGAAATTTGTTACCATGGATACAGTACTTAAATGATTCTCAACCCCCCTGCGTAGAAATGTTTCGTTAGTTACATTTTGACCGCATAGGTATCGCACTTTTGTATGAAACAGCATATTTTTTTTAAAATAACCGACGAACAATTTCTACGCAGGGTGGTTCAGAATCATGTACTGAATGCATGGTAACAGTTTTCGCATCGATGACCCTGCCACCCTGTTTATAGCTATTCGGGGCGCAGACAAATCCAACAAATTAAAGATCATAATTAAATAAAAGCTTTTAAAAGTCGATCCAGCTGTTCTTGAGTTATAAATGGTGTAACTAATCCGACTTTGTTTTATAGAAGATTATGATAAACTAGAGCATTTAAAAACATATGGTAATTCAGTAAAATTAGTTGATACTCTGAGGAGCAATTACCAAAAAGCAAGTAACTAATTATATATTTTTATGAAATTATTCCGTCATACCACCTTCGAATTGATACTCCACAGAGAATTTCTTTATTTTACAGAACTATCTATGTCTTGTACCTATACCTATTAAATTATTACATAGCATTAACGTGAAGCAATTTGTAATACTCTGTCCATCGTATAAAGCAAAATAATAGTATTCATTAGTATTTGTTTAGGTAAAAAATAAATAAATAAAAATATAAATAAATAAGCCTTTTATTTGTTCCGTTTTCCCATGCAGGTAGAAACATTTTGATCTGCATTCACAGATTTTGAGAAAAAAATCCAGTTAGCAAGAAAATGGTCAGTTTTCACAAAAACGTTGATGCCAATCGATCCTATTTCTTAAAAGGATCAAAAAAACTCTATTGAACCAACTGAGGTTGGAGTACTAGAAAAGTCAGAAATCGCAAAAAGTTTTCCCATAGATTTCGTAAGAAATCAGACTCCCCTACCTTTCACGATGTGCGTGTTGGACCACGCACAATGAAGGGTTCTAAGTTATAAGTATCTACATATTCGAGGTTTTCGTTACCTATCTCTATTGGTGGTTTTGAAGAGTTGGTCATCAGATTGGGTTTTTTGATCGATTGTGTCGACCAGGGTGGCGTAGCTTACTGAGATTATCCGCTAAATATTCGCTGAAGGTCGTACAGGTTTACGCCCCGACCTCGTCACACCCCTACGATGAGGTGGAGACCATGTATTAGGATATGTCCAGAGCCATGCATGGCTCTAAAACTCACTTCACTTAAAAACAACAAGGCGCCGGGTGATGACGGAATTACGGCTGAACTCCTGAAGGCCGGTGGAAAATCCGTTTTTAAGGCCCTCCAGAAGCTGTTCGGTTCCGTGATACTCGAGGGTAAAACGTCACAGGCATGGAACAGAGGTGTGGTGGTACTCTTCTTTAAAAAGGGCGACAATGCCCTGCTTAAGAACTATAGGCCCATCACACTTCTGTGCCATGTCTACAAGCTGTTTTCAAGAGTCATCACGGACCGTCTCGCGCGCAGGTTTGATGATCTCCAGCCTCCCGAACTAGCTGGATTCCGTAAAGGCTTTAGCACCGTAGACCACATACATACACTGCGGTAGGTTATACAGAACACCGAAGAGTATAACCGGCCTCTCTGGTTAGCGTTTGTGGACTACGAGAAAGCCTTCGATTCGATCGAGACATGGGCTTGGGTACTGCAGTCTCTTCAACGGTGCCAGATCGACTATCGGTACATCGAAATGCTAAAGTATCTGTACAAAAACGCCACTATGTCAGTCCGACTCTAGGACCAGACCTCGCTAAGGCGCCTACGGTTAGGAGAGGCCGAGGTAGCGCGGTGACCTCGAAACTGGGGCGTGGCAATCGGGGTCACATCAAGCGGCCCGATACCCCCCCAGGAATCGGCGGGGATAGCGACCCTGAGGTCTCGTCCGGGGCCTCAACCGAGGAGTCGGTAAGGGTCACCGTCCCAAATAAAGGCACGACGGCACAGGCTGGCGCCGCTGCGAACCGTGCCAAGGAAGGAGTGGTGACCGTCGAGGCCGCCAAAGTCGCCGCTGAGGGCTCCAATTTGGAGCGAGCAGCCAGATTTGTGGAGGTCGTAGCGGCCGCGATCAGGACTCTGGCCTTGAAAAAGCTGCAGTCCTCGAAAGAGAAGGCCATACCTGCGGCCACGGCCTCCATTATGGCGGCAGCGGAGGCCTTTCTCCATCTCAGGCCTCCGTTGGACAGTATGTCGGAAATGCGGGCGGAGGTCGCCCGCTTGACGGCCGCCACAGAGCTTCTCCAAAAGGACAATGAGGAGCTCCGAGCAGACCTGGCCGGGCTCCGTGGAGCCCGCCCCCACGTCGTTCTACAGCGCGGAGCGGTGCAAGGGCAGGGCCTGCCCTTGCTAGCGGAGGACCGGGTTTTGGCCCTGGTGCGGAAGGAGCTGGCTGCTTTCAACAGCCGGTTCTCCGTACTGGAGGCCGTGGTCCTGCACCCTCCGTTAGCGGCGAGCCAGCCGGCCTCGGGCCAGCGGAGGCGGCATCTTATGCCACCACCGCAGCTGCCGTGGCCAAACCAGGCCCGTCAGGGCAGACCAGGGGTAGGGCTGCTACACAGGCAGCGAGGGCCCCGGCCAAGGGGGTGGGGGCCCCGGCCTCGGCCCTGGCAGCGGGAGCTCTGCCCCCGGTGGTGAAACGGTCGCCCCTGCCTCCTAAATCTCCCCAGTCTGACGCCGAGTGGCAAATAGCCGGGGAGAAGAAGAAGCCAAAAGCGGGCAAGGCCAAAAGGGTGGCCAAAAAGAAGGCGAGGCGGCAGCGGCGCAAGGAGCAAAGCGTCGTGGCTGGGCTCCGCGCCCCGAAGTCCGCAACTGTAGTGATTACCCTAAAGCCAGAAGCGGAGAAGAAGGGCGTGTCCTATCGCGACGTGCTCCCCAAGGTTGGGGCGGCGGTGAATCTGAAAGAGATCGGTGCCACTCAGGGCATCCGGGTTAGGGTCACTGCGACTGGGGCCCGAATGCTGGAGCTCCCCGGAGTGGCCAGTGGCCCGGCCGCTGACGCCCTGGCTGAAAAGCTCAGGGCGTCCGTAAATGCGGACGAGGCCTGAGAGTCCAGGCCCACCAAGTGCGTAGACATGCGCATCTCGGGCGTGGACGACTCAGTGGCGGAGGAACAGGTGGTGGACGCTGTCGTCAGGACTGGGGGGTGCTCTGCCGAGCAGGTTAGGGCAGGCACCATCCGTCCTGGCTTCACGGGGATGCAAGCTGCCGTTTCGGCGGCCAGGAAAATCGCCGGGAGGGCCAAAGGTTATTGGTGGGCTGCTCGAACCCAGACCTCTGAGGTGCTTCCGCTGCCATGTGGGCAACCACGTGGGAGCTAAATGCACCTCGGAGGTGGACCGCAGCAATCACTGCTATCGCTGTGGTCAGCCCGGTCACAAAGCCGGCTCGTGTGAAGTCACGCCGCACTGCGCCGTATGTGCAGCGGCTGGCAAGCCGGCCGAGCACCGGATTGGGAGCAAGGCCTGCGTCCAGCCCGCCAAAGCCAAAGCCAAGGGCAAGCCCTCCGCCACCGCCGTCACTGCCGCTGCCGCCGCTACTACTGCCGTCGCCGCTGCCGCCACCACCGTCGTCACCGCCGCCGCCGTTGCCGCCGTGGCAGGGCCCTCACGCGGGGCTCGGGGGGGGGCTAAAATGGACTGCCAATAGGTCCATTACGCCTCCAACATGCGAACATCAACCACTGCGCCGCAGCTCAGGATCTATTGCTCCAGAGCATGGCGCAGTGGTCGATTAACATCGCCGTGGTCGCTGAGCCGTACTTTGTCCCGCCCAGGGATTACTGGGTGGAGGACCTGAGCGGCACAGTAGCCATTATTTCGTCGGCCGCCGCCGGTACCCCGTCCCTCGAAACCGTCAAGAGGGGTCGGGGTTGCGTGGCAGCACGGTTCGGGGAGATTGTCGTGGTGGTAGCGTACTTCTCCCCGAACCGAACTCTCGCCGAGTTCCACAACTCCCTTGGGGAGTTGAGAGTCGTCGTCGTCGGGTACCATCCTCTCCCCGTGATCGTCCTCGGGGACTTCAATGCCAAGAACGTGGCTTGGGGTTCCCGGATAACGGACACACGGGGCAGGATGGTGCAGGACTGGGCTCTGGAGTCGGGCCTGGTCGTCCTAAACCGGGGTTCTGTCCCCACGTGTGTGCGGATGCGGGGCGAGTCAGTGGTGGACATTTCGTTCACCAGTCCCGCTCTGTCGCCGCGTGTCATCGACTGGCGCGTCATGGAGGGGGTGGAGACCTATTCCGATCACCGGTACATCCGGTTTGACGTCTCCGCCCACGGGCACGCCCAATGGTCCGCGGTGGGTGCTGAAGCAGCCGGACCGGGAGCTCCTCCTGGAAGCCTCGATCGTGCAGGCCCGAGTGTCATCACCGGACAGGCCTGCCGACATCAACGACGAGGCGGAGTGGTTCCGGGAGAAGCTATCTCTAATAAACTGTTCACCGCTGCACTGGAGGATGTCTTCAAGGTTCTGGATTGGAAAGGGCCAGGCATCAACGTTAATGGCGAGTATATCACTAACCTATGTCGTATCTGTATGTATTTTACTGTGTGTACATAAATAATAAAATAAAATAAATAAATAATAACCTTCGGTTTGCCGACGACATAGTTATCATGGCTGAGACCCGAGACCATGGAGGACCTCAGTACAATGCTCGATGACCCTAGTAGAGCCGGCGAAAGATTGGATCTTAAAATGAACATGGACAAGACAAAGGTCATGTCAAATGCCCATGTAACACCCACTCTTATGAAGATCGCGAGACTCTACACTTGTGGACGAGTATGTTTAGCTAGGACAAACTGTCCAGCTAGGTAGGTTCAACTTCGAGAAAGAGGTCAATCGTCGAATCCGACTTGACTGGGCAGCGTTCGGGAAGCTACGCAATACCTTCTCGTCCCATGCAGCAGTGTCTCAAGACGAGTCTTTGACCAGTGCGTGTTGCCAGTGATGACTTATGGCACAAAAACGTGGTCACCCACAATGGGCCTTATCAGAAGGCTAAAAGTCACCCAAAGGGCAATGGAGAGGGCTATGCTTGGAGTTTCCCTACGTGATCGAATCAGAAATGAAGAGATCCCGCAATTCTTCGGCCTATGTTGGTTACCTTGGTTCTCCTACCAAGGTAACCGGCATAGCCCGAAGAATTGCCAAACTTAAGTGGCAATGGGCAGGGCACTTTGCTCGTAGAACAGATGGCCGATAGGGCCGAAAGGTTCTGGAGTGGCGACCGCGTACCGGAAGACGAAACGTTGAAAGGCCTCCCACAAAATGGACCGATGACCTTGTGAAGGCCGCAGGAATCCGCTGGATGCGGGAAACACAGAATCGGTCGAAGTTGCGGTGCTTGGGGGAGGCCTATGTTCAGCAATCTTTTGGCTGAAATGATGATTATGAAATGATCGATGAACGCAGTGATACGAGGGTGACACTTAAAGTTCTTAGAAAATCGAAAACTGAACAAACAAGCAAGTTATTAGTTACATCAATACATCGCTGCATCCGATGGAACCACTGAGAAAAGCACTTTGCCCACTCGTCCTTAGGCGTCTCTTCGACGGCATTTTGAAACGCAGCCACTGCTTCCTCGGCGTCCATAAAACGGCTATAGGGCGGGTGACCCATCAATTCCACGTCTGACGTCGCCAAGTAGTCGATTGTTTGCTTTGCGGTGTGCGAAGAGGCGTTGTCGTGGTGAAGGAGGATCCTACTGCGAGGTCATTTCTCCCGAACTTTGTCCAAGACAAGTGGCAAACAATTGTTAGTGTACCACTCTGCAGTAACTGTTTTTCGATCTTGTAAAACAATTGTTGCGTAATGAGCTGTCCTTCCCAAGAACGAGGCCACCATCTTTTTTCCCACGCTTCGACCTCTCTTCACTTTAGTTGGCAACTCCTTGGAAGGAAACACCCAGACAGCAGACTGTCTCTTAGTTACAGGATCATAACAATAAATCCAGCTTTCGTCACCCGTAAGTATGTCGAACACAGCATTTGAGTTACCTCCGTTAAATCTTTGAACCATCACGACACCAATCAAGACGACGGAGTTTTTGGGCCTCTGTCATGAGGTATCCACGGGGCACAAAGCTTCCTGACCGCAAAATGTTCATGGAGGATTTTGTTCACTTGACTCATACCGATGCCTAAGCTTGTCCAAATCTGCTGATAAGTCACTCTTTTGTCAGTCTCTATCATACGCCGCACAACGCTGATGCTATCTTCAGTCGTCCGTCACGCAGATCATCGGTGAGATTAGTGCGACCACGTTTAAACTCATTATTTTAAACTGTTCAGTTCTCAGTTGTGTCACGAGGTGGGACTTCATCGTGAAAGGCCAATCGAAGTCTATCATAACTTTCTTGTTGACAACATCGAAAGTCATAAAAAATCATTGTACGCAAATTTTCTCGCATTAAATTCATGCTGACGTGACACTGACCGTTTTTAATTTGCCGCCAAATCGTAAACAAATGACAAATGAAAATACATACAAAATAATATTGGCAAAGAGTTCCGTTTTCAAAATTTGAACTATTTTTTTTATTATATCGTTTACAAGTGGCCAGTTCTAAAAACTTTCAGTGTCGCCCTCGTAATAGTAGATTTTTTTCTCAATAACAAGCAACGACGACAGTTTCGTGAGTATTCCTTCTCTTGCAGACAGTCTTGCTGCGCAGTTTTCTGATGTTCCTAAGAATTTTAACATTATACATATACTTAATGCTCAGAGCATTCCGGCTCACTTCCACGATATGCTGGCAAGCTTAGACTGTAAGAACGTACCTACATGCTATTCTTATTTCCGAGTCGTGGCTGGCGCGGTGTTACCTCAATATTCACAAAAAACTGGTTTCTTGGATAGTCGAGTATGACGTAACGCAATGAAAATATACGACGCAAAAAATACAGTGGACAGAGAAGGGTTTAAAGAAAAAAATTAACCGAATAGAATAGTCGAAAATAGTTTGATATTCGCAATAAAAAATACTTCACAAAAATAAACTGGTGTCGAACATCTATGTATTTTCAGCGATAACAATTTTTTTTTAAGATCTCAATAGAATAAACATTATTTTATAACTTTAACCGGACAATTATTTAATTTAATATGTATATTCCGAATAATGTAAATAAAACCCGTAAAATAAATGCCCATTCGCAGCTTACTCACATCGTCAACCCAAATATTTATAAAATTTTCAACGTTATTTAATGCTCTGTAATTGTAAAAATAGATATTGCGATCATACTTTAGTCGTCGGGCTACCGTATAGCGCGCAGACGCGGTTGTGTGAGTGCAGGCGCGGTACGAGGGGGGGCGGGGGTCCTGGGGGTCATGACAACCCCTAACTAAAAACTGTAGGTACTTGAGCCACAGTGTAGAAATTTTTAAATAGTACCCAGTTATGATCCAGCTTGCAATCGCTTTGTTCGTAAGTTTTTATGCCCTGGCTGGACACTTTAAGTTAGCTTAAGGCAGCCACAGGATAGCCCGGTTAAGTAGTCACGACCTCAGAGGTCAACTACGAGATGCCAAACATTAAAAAAAAGTCTTAATCCTACCCCACTCCCCGCAAACCCTGTCGAACTGTAATATAGTAGATGTTAAGTCTGTAATAAGTAAAAGGGAGGGGACACCATACACAATTTTATTTTTGACATTTACACAAAAAAGCCCATGAGTTACACATTTGCGCTAATCAAAGAAATAAAGTATAAACAATCATCTTCAACATCAAAGTGTAACAACAATTTTACATATTTCATTCATTCATTTTTTTTATAAACTGTTCCACTTTACAAGTATAAGTTTACATGTTTGTAGGGAAAACTACTTTATTGAACACATAATTGTTCTTATCGCTGAAAATACAGAGATATTCGACGCCAAAGTTTATTTTAGTGAAGTATTTATTATTGGGAATATCAAACAATTTTCGGTTCTTTCCGTCTTGACAGATTTTCGTTTCGTCAGATTTTTGTTTTGTCGGATTTTCGTTTCGCCAGATTTTTGTTTAGGCAATAAAAGTACAATCACAAGGAGTGATAGATTTAGTTAAAGTGATCTATTTACTTAATCTACCCTTATACATTGGGATTAAACCTACTAAATAAAATATCATATTTAAAAGAGTAAGAAAACTTTTCCCACGAAATTCAATACCTACAACAAAACGTATGAATGGTGCCAAAACCCAGTACCTACATCACCGCGCATGCGCTTGCGCTGCCACAGTCAAGTAAAAATTGGAATCAAAACATTTTTGTAATGCTATATAATAATGGTGCGCCCGCGTTCCATTTGAAAAAAAGTATTAATGAAAACTCCTTTCTTCGATTTGCCCTTTATCGTATTGGTAAAAAAAATGTTCTTTAGCATTATTTTGTTAGAGAAAACGTGTTTTAATTATGTATGATTCTACTTTTTAATTTCGGTATTGTGTATAAAAGCCTTTCTACCAGGTTTATTCGTTACATGCAAATATTTGAGACAACAATAATATCCGAGTATATCCTTCTGCCAAAACAATACTATAATGTCCTTCTGCCAATTAAAACGACAGCTACATAATCTGAGACTGTTTTCGATCTTACGAGACAAATTTTCGGTTAATATTTGCTATTACAAATGTGATTAAGAAATGGCGGCAATAATTGCGATAAAGGAAGTATTCCCCAACGCAATCGTTAGTAATTGCTATTATCATTTTGTAATAATAATAATATACCTACCTATGTCTTTTATTTTGTACGTAGTTGTACGTTTGAGATAACAAAGTGACATACTGTCGAAACAAAAATCTGCCGAATCGAAAATCTGTCTAAACGGAAATAACCCCTATTTTCTAGTATTCTATTCTGTTAAAAACTTTCTTTAAACCCTTCTCTGTCCACTTTATGTTTTGCGTCATATAATATTTTCATTGCGTTACGTCTTAATTATCCAAGATACCAGTTTTTTGTAAATATTGAGGTAACACCGCGCCATATTTTTGCGAGACATCGCCAAGTGGTTGTTCGACTCGTCACGTGACCACAGTGGCTGGCCTATTTTTTGGCCTAAAAACTAAACCTTTCTTCTGTGTGACGCAGTCGTGTAATATCGAAATAAAAAAAATACAAAACAAGATTTTTTTCAGAGAAGAAAGAAAGTTTCAGACTGGCAACATTTACTGATCGATCAATCAAAATTTTAAGAAAGAAGAAAGAACGAAGGAAAGAAATCATTTATTTGCTGATAATGTAGGTATACATATAAGTTGGAATATTTATTAAGTGTCCCGATACATTTTACCTTACGCCATGCAAAATATTAGGTTCGAATTAAATAGTAATATAGATACTATATACCATATACAGCTATTACGATCAATAATAGCCGTAGTCGAATTTAATAGGTTGTTACAGATCAGACAGCAAAAAAAACAATAATTAATGAATTACGTATAAATCTCTCGCAAATCGTGCAATGAAGAATATAAATGTCGAAATGTGTAATGTCAAAAAGCTTAATGTCAAAATATTCCAAAACATTAACAACAATCACAAATATTATTAGACAAAGAATTTAGATAATCTGGTAATGTCAAGACCTGTTATATCAAATTACAATATAACAACAACCATAAAAAAAAATCGCTAATAAATAAATAACAATGTCATTATGTCAATTTCATCTAAAACATTCGAAATTGCAAAGGCAACGCACATTTATCAAAAACATTTTCCTTAGTTTTGTCATTTAAAAAGTCTTTAACTGTGTAAAATAACATTTCTCCAGCAATAGTTTTGTTAATTGTTTTTTAAACATTTTTATGGGTAGGTCTTTTAAATTTTCAGTTAATTTATTATTTAGAAGCGGTCCCATGGAAAGGATGCTATTTTTTAATAAGGCTGTTTTATGACCACCTGTGCGCAATTGGTTTTTATACTGGGACCTCAAATTCAAAAATTCAAATTCAAATTCATTTATTTCGTGAACACAGGGTACATACAGTAGATGTCTTCATAAATAATAAGATCCAAGCTGTGCTCCGCCAAAAGGCATACAAAATTTTAACAGGTTTTACATGCATAAAACCTAACTATTTCAAAGTAGGTGCCTCATTGCTTTCTCATTCGCTGGTACCTCATTGGTGCTGTTCGTTGTCTTATGTCAATCATTGAGGTAAATAGGTGTTTATTTAATTTAACGAATAGGGCCACTTCTAGTATAGATAAACAAGGTAATGTCAGAATTTTTAGGGATATAAATACAGGTTGACAACTTTTAGTAAACTAGGCCTGTCATTAATCTAAGACATCGTTTTTGGGCCCTAAATATTCTTTCCCTCTCACTGCAGTTGCCCCAAAATATGACACCGTATCTTAATAATGAAGCATCTAATCCATGATAGGCTATAACTAATGTATTTATGTTTAGTTTATTTGAGAGGTTATAGAGTACATATGAAGATTTACTAAGTTTTTGGCACACATTTTCGGCCTGAGATTTCCATGTCAATTTATCATCAAACTGCACTCCTAAGAATTTAGTCACTGATGCTGTGTCTACGATTTGGCCATTATATTCAGTAATTACTTTTTTTGGCTGTAACCTCTGGTGAAAATGTATGACTTTAGTTTTTTGTAGATTTATGACTAGATTATTCCTATTAAGCCAATCTATTGTTGTTTTAAGTGTGCTGTTTATTTCATCTTCGTAGTTCGTCTCATTCATACATTCGACTAAAGCGGTGCTGTCATCGGCAAATAATGTCATTGGCTGACGAATTTGACGGGGTAGGTCATTAATATAGAGTAGAAACAGTAATGGACCGAGTACACTACCCTGTGGAACTCCGAACTCTATTACTCTGCAACTGGATAGGTATTTCAGTTCACGCTTAGTTTTAGTACAGATTCTCGATAGTTCTGTGTACTGTTTTCTATCCGTAAGATATGACTTAATTAAGTTTAGCACGTTTCCTCATAAGCGATAATCGCTAAGTTTATTTAAGAGAGGGTCATATTTTATATAATCGAATGCCTTTGTCATGTCTGTGAATATTGCACAAATAGGGTTGTTTTATCCACATTATTCATGATTACTTTCAAGAGATAGAATATTGCAATGTTGATATTTTTATTTTTGAAATCACTTTTGTTCTTCACAAAAAATTTCATTTTTGGCTATAAAAGTGTAAATAGATTCATATATGATTTTTTCAAAGATCTTAGAGAATACAGAAATAAGGTCTATAGTTTGTCATATCTTCCTTGTCATTCTTTTTGTGCAATGGTTTTATGATCACAGTCTTTAATTCATCAGGGAATATACCTGAGCATAATCATTCATGTGTTTAGGTTGATTTACAGTTCTACTTGATCTTGTAGTTATTTTATTTTCATCTCCATCTTTTATAATATCATCATCGTCATCTGTGATGTAGTTAGATTCATTCAAATCATCAGAATCATCTTGTTCATTGAAACTACTTCTTATTTGTCTACTTTCTTGAATATTTATCGATATATTTTTAGATTTATCTTCGTCTTCGTCATTGAATTGCTACATTTTCATAGGGATAGTTTACTACCTCATCCTGCTTTTCAGGTTGGTAAATAATCTTTGATTCGTCAAATATGACATTTCTGTTGAAGTTACTATTTTATTACTTTCATGGTCCCATGATTTATAACCAGAACCAGTGTAGCCGGCCATAATCATTGGTTTGGCTCTTGGACGACCAAGAGCCAAACCAATGATTATGGTCGGTATTGTTACAATCCATGCTTTGGAACCATAAACTTTCAGTTTTGATAAGTCATTATAACCGTACCATATTGAAGTTGGTGTTTGACCGTTCAATGCTTTAGTAGAACTACGGTTGAGCTCATAAGCTGATGCGCAAATTAATTCGCCCCATAATTCCTTAGGCAACTTCGTTTCTGCAAACTTGACTCTAACTTTGTCTAATAACGTTCTGTTCATTCTTTCGGATGTGCCATTTTTTTGTGGCATGTATGGGCTTGTATATTCTAATAATATGCCTTTTTGAATACATGATTCTTTAAATCTTTTTGATGTAAATTCTCCACCATTATCTAGTCTCAATCTCTTTGTTTTTAATCCGAATTGAGCTTTAATAACCTGTATATGTTTCAAAATATTATGTTCTGCTTCATTTTTATTTTTCAATAGATATATCATTACAAAATGTGAATATTCATCTACCAATACTTGAAAATAATATTCGCCGTTTATACACTTTGGATAGATAGGTACACACAAATCTTGAGTGTAAAGTAAAATATCTCCTTTCTCTTTGCTTTCTCTTTTAATAGATATAAATGGTCTTCGTGTACTTCCCTTCTTTATAACTCTCACATATTTTGTCCGAGAATGGTAATCCAAGTATTTTTAGACCTTTACGATTTAAATGACCGAGACGTCTGTGCCACAAATCATCTTCTTTATTTTTTGTAACATTTGCAGATTCTTGTTTTTGTGATATAAAATTAATTTCTAATGTGTACAGATTTTGGTATATTGTACCATAAAAAAAAGTTTTTTCTCTTCTTATGCTTACTGTATTAGTTTGGAATAGTATTGTATAGCCATTATTTGTTATTTTATCAACTGATAATAAGTTATGTGTTATATTTTCCACAATGAGTGCTTCAAAGTCTATTTTTATGTTATTACAATATCCTGTTATTTGCCTTTTTTATTTGCTGTTAATCCTTTACCATCTGCTATAGTAACAGTTATCGGTTCATCTAATTTTTGTATATTTGTCATATATTTTTCTACTTTTTCGGTAACCATATGGTTAGTAGCGCCGCTGTCTAGTATGAATTTGTTTTCATTAATAGCTGATCAAAGTTATAAACCCATTAAAAATTTATTTCATACCTCTTCTGTAATATCCTCTATTTCTACTTCCTCTTCCTCTAAAAGGACGTCTGGATCTTGTGTTGTTATTATTGTAGTTCATTCCTGAGCCTGACGCTTTAAATATTTGTTGTGATTGAGACTCACATGTAGGATGCATTTATTGGGGTTGTATTTATTATTTGGTTTGGATGGATTTTTTAGTTTTATTTCTTCATCAAGTAATCGTGATTTTACGAACTCTAATGTTATATCCGTGCTAATAGTTTCAATTGCTGTAATTACGTGTTCGTAATCTTCATTTAGAGACAATAATAAATGACAGATTTTGTCTGAATCGTCAAATTTTTAGGGTTCCGTAGTAAAGGAACCCTTATAGTTTCGCTATGTCTGTCTGTCTGTCCTTCTGTCTGTCCGCGGCTTAGCTCAAAGACGGTTAGTACTAGAAAGCTGTAATTTGGCATATGTATAAATATTAATCATGCTGACAAAGTGGTAAAATAAAATCATGAAAAAAAAAATTTTTTAGGGTACCCTATACGTAAAGTGGGAATGTTTTTATTTTTCCTCATCTACCCCATGTTGTGGGGTATCGTTAGAAAGGTCTTTCAAAAATATTGTGAGTTTGTCCAAACCATTTTTGGATTCAGGGATCCGTTTGCGAAATATTAAGCTTTTAACTGAATTTTTTTGTTCAGAGTCAAGTGTCCCCTCCCCCCCTTCTAGCTAAATGGCTCACAGCAGTAGTATATACAGGATGGATTTTTTTTGTAACCACACAAAAAAAAAAACATATACAAATTTACACTTGCAGAGAATTGACCGTAACGTAGGTGGGTAATGTATGGGAGAACATGTTTTTCATTTACAATGTTACAAATTGGTTTTTGAGATAAATTCATCCCAACTATGGAACCATTCATTGTGCGTGTCCCAACACGCACTTGGCTGGTTTTTTTCAGAATGTCGGACATCACAAGCAACAACCTATCTTGTTCCTAGAGTAAATAAAATTATAACGCATGTTCGTTCGAAGTTTAAATTTTTTGTTTCTGTTTGGCTACTCTGTCTATCATAATAAAGTATGTTGGAGTTTCTTTCTTACGAAATGTATGGAAAAGTTTTTTGCTATTTCTGACTTTTCTAGTACTCAAACCTCAGTTAGTCTGGTAGAGTTTTTTGATCATTATATGAAAGAGGATCGATTGGCATCAAAAATAGTTTTTGTGACAATTGCCCATTTTCTTGCAGACTGTAATTTTTTTTCAAAATCGAAGTGAGAGTGAATGCAGATCGAAATCTTTCAAAAAGTTAAGGTAGCTGTCCTTCTAGCGGCAACGGTTAAGGTAGCTGTCCTTACTGCCCCATCTCAAAAATCAACCCTGTATAACGAAATTAAAAGGAAAACTATGAGAGCTAAGTAGGCTGTACAGGCTAACGAGAAGTAATCAACCAACTTAAATTTGCAGTTTGAAAAACATGATCTCCCATACATTCCGTATGGGAGAACACGTTTTTCAACTACAATGGGACAACTACTACTTTGTTCTTGGGATAAATTCATCCCAACTACGGATCCCTTCATTGTGCATGGTCCGACACGCACTTGGCCGGTTTTTATCTATATTTTCTATTTCAAATCGAATATTTTCAAATTTTTAAAAATGTTCGTCTAACGTATCATTTCTTTGTAATTTTAGACTTAGTAATTTATTTTTCAATGTTGTAAAGTTTAGTGCCTGCTTGGTTTAGCACTAACTTCTGAGTTGGTTGATAATTGGTTGATTTGGTATTATATTAGACTGGTTTAATGATACGAAATAATATGGTTTAAAGGCTATATTGAATATTGGTCAAATATATTAAATGGTAAATCTAAGCTAAATTAGCACTAAGATGGTTTGATTTGGTTTGGTTTGAGTTACGCGGTTGGTATCCGAATACGTACTAACTGGTAATAGTTGTGATTCATGCATTTATGGAAATGCACGCAGGCAAAAGTGCTGAGCTGTTCGGTTGCAAATATTGTACCGAACATATTCCCGAGCACCAGATGAGATAAGAAAAGACTAAAGTAATCATCAAATCACCTTAGTTAAATAATAATACAAGTCAAATGGTAAACAAAGTAAAGTAATTATAAAATGGTAAACAAAAGTAAGTGTTATAAAATGGTAAACTTAAGTAAAAGTATTGTAAAATGGTAAATAAAGTATAAATTACGGTTGTCCTTAAAAAACATAAATTCTTTACACTAATGAGTCTTCAACTGTAAGCACACGTTCTTTTCGCACCTTAGGCAACGTAGCCCTTTTCTTTTTACCCGCACTACGCATAGCACTGGGCCACCGTCTCGCGAAATATGCACTTAGACCTATCGACTCTCTCTCACTTTGCTGACGGTCAGCAGTACTCTGCTTTCGCGGTTGCACTTCACTATGCACTCTGGTTGACTCGGCTGTAGTCGTTACAGACTCCTGTCTGTGATGAGGCTCCGCCCGGCTGGCCGTGGAAAGCGAACAGCATCTCACTCTTTTCGAGACCCAGACTGCTGCCGCGCTTAGGACAACTCCCAGCAGTATGTAGACGACGGTGTACTGGTGAATGTCATGGACTGATAAGTCATCGACTTCAGCTTTGGTGGTTTTCAGTGTTTTGATCTGTTCTCCAAGAACTGATAAAGATCTATTCAGACTTATGTCCTCTGGTAATGCTATTTCCGTTGGTATTTTAACATTCACAATGTGGTTTATCTGGTCTAGCTCTGGTACGAGCATGTTTGGTGAAAAATTTAGTTGATTGGATTGTTGTTGTAAAGAATACAGTGTGAAATCTTTACTTTTAATAAAGCATTTCTGAGTCATGCTAATGACCCCTGCTCTAGTCAGCTGACGAACAGTAACTTGATCGTCGCATATGATTTTGATGGAATATGTGTCACAGCAAAAATATAGGTATTGTGACGTTGAGTGTAATTCTACCCATCTGTTTTTGCACGCTGTTCTTTCTGTTTTGCACCTTTGGGTTATTGGATTTGTTTCGCAAAAGTTTTCATCATTTTCCAAATTTAGGATGGGTTTGAAGAGCTCACACATGAAGGATTCTCCGTGATACAAACATGTGTCAAGTTCATGTATGGTTGGTACAAAGTAAGCATCCTTTTTTAGATTCACTGCGACGTATTCCGATATTGGTATTATGCTGGTCATACTGTAATTGGTTTGTTGCGGAACTGGTATTATCCTATATAATTGAAAACTTTCTCTTGCTATGAGCGGGAATGTAATTTCGAAGATAATATATTTTTCGGTGACCCGAGCCTTTGTTCTCAGTAGCTTGTAGATATGCTGAAGGTCTGTCTCTATGTTTTCGATTGGTAGGCCTAAATCTTGAGGCATTTGGCCGTAGATAATTTGTAGCTCTCGTTTGAGCTGTGCTGGTGTCAATAGATGCAGACTGATTTGACCATGGTAGATTTCCGATATTGTATCGATCAAAGTATCCTGTATCTGTTTCAAGTTTTGCATCATATTAATGGTAGCTATAGAGACCAATGTGAAGTCTTGTTGTGTTGTCATCACATTGATTTCTTGTTGCAGCTTACTGTTAACCTTATCCAAAGCATTTAAATGTTTATTTATGGTTTTGTGTTGTTTTGCTATTATGTCTTCAGTTCTTTGTAGTACATTGTGCTCTGCTTCGACGATAGATGTCAAGTTCTTCCATAACTGACCTTGGTGTTTTTGATTACGGTGCACAAGTTCAATGTCCTGTCTGTATTTTTCTGCGAAGCTTTCGTCTAATACTCCGAACAATGAGTTTGCGATTGAGCCGACAGCGTTGATAAGGCCGCGTCGTGTTCGTATGCGCTCGCCGTAGTGCTGGCTAAGCAACAGCTGGTTATAGTATTGCAGTTCATTGTAATCGTGACGTATTTGTAGGAGTATCATATGACAGTGACTTGATTCCATAATTGTTTCACATGTTTTGTCGAGATATCTTGTAAAGTCCTTGATGGCTGTGTCTCCTTGCCAATATGGAGACATGTTAAAGTATGTGACTAGTTTCCATTTATCTCGAATCAATTGTACTTTCCCCACAGTATCAAAGTACAAACTTTTATTGGTATCAAATTGTGTAATATTGTATGAAGCTGTTGTTGGTAATATTATACTTAAGAACAGTAACAATGCCAATGCAATGTTAACTATTTTGGGACAGGTACTGTACGTTCTGGTGTTTGGTTGCGGACGATTACGTGGTTCCTTTTCGGCTTTAGTACTTTGATGTTGTAGTAGTTCGCCTTTTTGTTTTTCTGGTATGGTTGGTTCTGTTTGGTGTATAGGTAACTGATAGTTTAACTATAGGGCGCTTCATGTAGCCGTTTTTGGTTTTTAAAGTCACTACTCTGACAAGTTCGTCTTTTCCTGGATGGACTTCCATCACACGACCCATTGGCCATTTCCCTGCTGGTAAGTTGTCGTCATGTATCATTACTAGATCACCCACGTTGACGTTCTTTTGGTATTTCATCCATTTGTTTCTGGTTGATAGTTGAGTTAAGTACTCTGTTTTCCATCTCTTCCATAAATCTTCAAATAATTTCGACACTAGATGCCACCTGGTTCTGGCGTCTTCTGCTGTGTCAATTACGGTTAAACCTGGTCTTGCTGATAGGAAATGGGCTGGTGTGAGGAAGTTTAAATCCTCCGGGTCTTCTGATAGCGCACAAAGTGGTCGTGAATTAAGGCAAGCTTCTAGCTTTGATAACAGTGTTGAGTATTCTTCAAACGTAAAGTTCTGTTGTCCAATCACGCGTTTGAGGTGGTGTTTGAGACTTCGCACTGCTCTTTCCCAAAGTCCTCCCGCATGAGGGCAAGAAGGTGCGTTAAAATGCCATTCAATTTGTAGTTCGGTTATCTCTTTAAAGAATGACTCATTGAAAATATTTTGAAGATGGTCGTATTCTTCTTGTAGCATTCTGTTGGCTCCAAAAAAATTGGTTCCATTGTCGCTATAGATGTGACGTGGAGCTCCCCGGCGTGCTGCCATTCTGTTTAATGCGGCTACACATACGAAAAGCGCTATGTAGCCTTTGGTAGTTTTTATCCCACGTCCTTTGTTTGCTTTCACATCCACAAAGCCTGTGTAGTCGACACCACAATGATAGAAGGCGCTTTCAGGGTTTACTCTGGATGATGGTAGATCACCCATGAGCTGATATTGTTGGATGGGCTCTTGCTTCTTGCATGTAACACACTGTCTTATAACTTTCTTTGTAGCTGAATATCCGCTGATTATCCAATAATTTTGTCGAATGTTTGATAAAGTAAGGCGCGCTCCACCGTGGTAAGTTAGCTCATGAGCGTATTTAATTATTAGCGTGGTAATTCGATGGTTGTGTGGTAATATGATTGGGTGTATCATCTCTGAACTTATTTGTGCGTTTCTTAATCTGCCCCCTACTCGCAAAATACCATCCTGGTCTAGGATGGGGTGTATTGGTAAAAGTTTACTTTTCGAATGCACGTTTCTATTCTTTAGTAAGTAACTGACGTCACTAGCAAACTCCATATGTTGCACACTTTTAATAATCAGCAGTTTTGCGCGACGGAGTTCATGTAATGTGAGATAGGGTTGACGGCCTGCCTTTGCAGTAGGTAGTCGTAGTATCCATGCAAAAACGCGCACAATTTTTGCGAATGAATTCAATTTATTTAATAAATGGTTAATAATGTTTGGTATGGTCATGGTTTCTTTCTGGTGTTTTTCCACAACTACTGCATTAGACTGTCTTATCTCTAAGCTGGTTTCATAGGTGGTTTGGGGTATGGCTTGGTTTTGGAATGCTTGAATCCATGATGGCCCCTGCCACCATAGGTCATGGTTTCTTAGTTGTTTGGTTCTTAATCCACGGCTGGCACAGTCAGCTGGATTTTCGATGGTTTTAACATAACTCCATTTTTCTTTTGGTATTAATTTGGTGATAGCTTTAACGCGGTTTGAGACGAATGGTTTCCATCTCGCTGGATCTCCTTGGATCCATCCTAACACTGCTGTTGAATCACTCCAGCAATATATTTCCTGGTTATACGAATCCAAGCAAGTCTGAACTTTTTGCATCAGCTGTGATAATAGTTGGGCACCCATTAACTCCAACCTTGGTATTGATATGTCTTTACTTACGGGCACTAATCTTGCTTTTGCTGCGACCAGAGTTACCTCGTTAGTAGTATTTTGGTTGCTGACTTTGCAATATATAACAGCGGCATACGCCTTGTTCGACGCATCACAAAATCCGTGTAATTGCAAGTTATTGGTTTTCTTTATTCCTAGCCATCGTTTTACTTCTATGGTGTTGATGTCTTTTATTTCTCCCCTTAAGTTTAGCCACTTAATCTTAATATCTTCTGGTAGCGCGTCATCCCAGTTAAGACTTGATGACCAGACACTTTGGAATAGCATCTTCATGGTTATGGTAAATGGTGTGAGCCAGCCTAATGGGTCGAATATTTTTGATATGTCGGAGAGAAGCGACCTTTTGGTTAGTTTTGATAATGCTACTGGCTCCAGTTTCGAGTCAAAGATGAATTTGTCCTGTTGCGGATTCCATCCAAGTCCCAACGTTTTTGTCGAGTCTGACTGTTTAAACTCGTAGATTTGCTGGTTCCACAAATCTTTTTCTAAGTCAGCGAGTAGTTTTGGTTCATTTGTGGCCCATTTTCGTAAATTAAACCCACCCTTGCTAAGCAGTTTTATTAGGTCTGATTTAAGTAGTTTTGCTTGTTCTATTGAGTTTGCTCCGCCACAATAGTCATCCATATAGAAGCACTCTTCTAATGCTTTTGCTGCATCGGGAAAGTTTTGTTTTTCCTCGGCAGCTAGTTGTTTTAAGCACATCATAGCCAAAAATGGTGCAGGCTTTGTGCCGTAAGTTATGGTTGTGAGTTGGTATGTCTGGATAGGTTGGTATGGTGAGTCCCTCCATAATATCTTCTGATACGACTGATCTTCAGGATGTACCATTATCTGTCGGTACATTTTCTCGATATCAGCTGTGTAAACAAACTGATACTGTCTCCATTTTAAAATCAGCTCCTGCAGATCTTGTTGTAGGTTGGGACCTCGGTACATGACGTCATTCAAGCTAAGTCCCGATAATGATCTAGCAGACGCGTTGAACACAACACGCAACTTTGTAGTGGTTGACTCAGCACGAGTGACGCAATGGTGTGGTAGGTAGCACTCGGGTTTCATACTTGTTGCTGACTGCAGCATATGGTTTAAGTTAAAATACTCGTTCATAAATTTTGTGTATTCTGTTTTCAATTCTGGATCTTTCTGTAACTTTCTCTCTAAGTTACGAAATTGTGCCAAAGCTAATGGTTTAGTGGACCCTAGCTGTTCCTTGGTTTCTGGTTTGAACGGTAATCGGACCTGGTATCTCCCATCTTTCAATCTCTCTGTTGTTGACAGAAAGTATTGCAAACATTCATGGTCTTCGGTGGACAATTCAATCTGCTGGTTGATATCTTCGTTTTCCCAGAATCGGCGTAAATCGTCCGTATTGTGAAGAACGACGTTACAGCTGTATCGTGGTGTCATTGTCCCACACAGCAACCATCCTAATTGCGTTTGTTGGGCTATTGGTTGGTCGTCTCTATCACCCCTCAAAAGGCCACCTAAAGCTATCTTGCAGTATATATCTGCTCCAAGCAGTAGGTCCACTGATCGACTGGTATTAAATTCTGGATCTGCCAAATTTATGTTTTGTATGTGAGGCCAAGATGGTTTTATAAATGATTTATTTGGTAAACTTTTGATGAGATTATTCATTATAAGGACTTCTCCTTCTAAGGTGAACTCATTATGAATTGATTTAATTCGTATGTTTATTACTCCCTTGCAGCTGTTTTCTTTTTCACCTACGCCGAATATGGTTCCTTTGCAAGGGTGTCTTCGTAGTTTTAAAACTTGAGCCGCCTTCTCGCTTACCAAAGAAATTTGAGATCCCTGGTCAATCAAAGCCCTCATGGTATGGTATGTGCCATTGTATCCTGGCACTTCCACTAAGGCCGTAGCTAAGAGTGTCTCGGACACGTCATCCCAAGATACATGTGTTGAAGCTGCTGCTTGCTCGTTATTGGTCACGCATGCTGTCGCAAGTGTGTGCGCAGCCTTATGGTTTGGTTTTGCTGATGTGTTTGGCCTGTTTTTGGTTGTAATTGCGTCATGCAATAATGAATTGTGTTTACCGTTGCATTTGCGACAAGTTTTATTCGATAAACAAGGTTTATTAAAATGGTTGAATAAGCAATTGGTGCAACAGTTTAGATGGTTGACAGTTTTTAGTTTTTGCTCATCCGACATTTGCAAAAATTGGGAACACATCCATAGCCCGTGGTCAGCATTACACAATGTGCAGGTGATTGACCGCGACACATGTAACGATTTCGTATAGTTTTTCATGTTGTTTGGATAGCTTTTATTTGATGATTGCTGGTTATTATTTGAACTATAATAATTCTTCTGGTTTGCTTGATAATTTTGATGGTTTTGTGGTTGGATGGTCATCTTTTGGTTATTTGTTTCTTGTTTACGCCGCGATGCTTCTAAGGCGGTAAACTTGTTTTCCAAGAAATCTAGGAATTCTTGAAGGACTGGTAGTTCCCTGGGATTCTTCACTGACTCAATATATTCAGCGAATGACTCACTGTCAAGTTTTTGTGCTAACAAGAGTACCAACAGTGGATCCCAGGTGATGATATCTACTCCTAGGTTTTGAATTGCGTGGAGACATTCTTTGGTCACGTCATGCAGTTTTTTGATCGCCCCGATGGATTGTTGCTGCATACTAGGAATGTTCAGTAGTATGTTTACGTGTGACGTGAAAATAAGTCTACTGTTGCCATATCTGTGGTTCAGTATTTCCCAGCATACCTCGTAATTTTCCGAGCTAATCTGAAGATGGTGGATCAGACGCTCTGCTTCTCCTACTACCTTGCTCTTTAAAAACTGCATTTTTTGAGCGTTTGATAACGATGGGTTTTTATGTATGGTTTCTGTGAATAAGTCTTTAAACGACGTCCATTGGTGGTAGTTGCCTTGGAATGTTGGAATATCCATCTGTGGAGTAGATTTGTCGCGATGAGATACAGAACACATTTTCGAGTTGATGGTTTTCTTCAAATCGTTATACATTTTCTCATATCTGTTGAATTCATCTTGGTACCAGACATCCTCATCTCCGTTTTCACCTTCTATATCCCAGTGCAGGCTATCGATAATAGCCCAACGACTTTGAAGGGACTTTAATGCATCGTCAAACTCCCACTTGTTCTGTAGTTGGTCGGTTCGTATGGTAGCTACTGTTCTCATGAAAGCTCTAAAGTTGATAGTCTGCTTTTTTATCATGCCTTCTAGTTTATTGTCATCATTTGGAACTCGCGTATCCTTACGTTGGTGTTGCGGCGCCTGTGGATGAGACGAACCCTCTGCTTGCTTCGAAGTCCCTGCCTCAGTCGGTGGCTGGTGAGGTTCTTGCTGTTTTACCAACAAGTTCTCCATGGTTTTGGTAATTATCTGCTTGATCGACAAATAGACTTCCTCCGCCTTATCAAAGCAATTTTTTATAAAATACACATGGTTAAATTCAGCAACTTCACAGCACTTCCTATGGTTGCGTTGATATTCTCTCCAATAATTTTCTAATATCTCCAACTTTCGTTTGCAGTAATCTATGGTTTTTCGTTCAGCTCCGTCTTTCTTGATGTTAGTTAGAAGTTTAACCAAGGAGTCGTAAATCTCCGTTTGGCTGACTGCTAACTGCTCCATTATTCTCACGGTAAATTAAATACGCAATTGATAATATAGTGTATAAAATGGTTTGGTCTGACCTTATATTCTCCTTACGCGACAGCTGCCCAATTTCTTCAAAATTGATATCACTGCCTACTTACTTTCCCTATAATCTGGTAAAATACAAAACACTGGTTGCAAGGTCCCGGCGCACAAACACTTCACTGTACTTCGCGAACCGAGGCCCTTAATGCTCGAAGGACCATGTAAAGTTTAGTGCCTGCTTGGTTTAGCACTAACTTCTGAGTTGGTTGATAATTGGTTGATTTGGTATTATATTAGACTGGTTTAATGATACGAAATAATATGGTTTAAAGGCTATATTGAATATTGGTCAAATATATTAAATGGTAAATCTAAGCTAAATTAGCACTAAGATGGTTTGATTTGGTTTGGTTTGAGTTACGCGGTTGGTATCCGAATACGTACTAACTGGTAATAGTTGTGATTCATGCATTTATGGAAATGCACGCAGGCAAAAGTGCTGAGCTGTTCGGTTGCAAATATTGTACCGAACAAATGTAATTTTTGTAAAAACATTTTTGCGTTGAAATACGCTGTCTAACTTCATAAACATTTCTTTTGCATTCGTACATTCTTGTATTATAGATAAATGCTTGTCTGTTAGACATTGATTAATAATCGCTTTTGCTTTTGAATAATTATCGACTCTTAATTTTTCATCTTTGAAAATTTCAATGTCATCATAATCTAATATTTTTAGTACCTGTTTTTCTCCTAATATCGATTTTTCCAATTTGAATCATTTTCGCCCTTTCAATATTGGCAAAAGAATCATATTTGTGTTCATCATATTTTTTATATGTAGGTGGCCATTATAAGGAGTAGGTAAGCAGAAGAAATATACCTATATTTCTTGTGTTCTAGGCTGCCTGTCCATTGAAGCGGAGCGAGGCAGCGGAGTGGAGCGGAGTTGCGGACAGTGTCTGTCCATTGATGCGGAACGAGGTAGCGGAGCAGAGTTACGGACTGTGCGGATCGAGATAGCGGAGCGGTGTTGCGGACTGTGCGGAACTAGACCGAGTTCACGCGACGAGTAATAATTGCCCTCTCCACTTCTCCGCTCCGTTTCCCCGCTCCGCTTCACCTCTCCGCTTCTCCGCTCCGTTTCCCCGCTCGGCTTCCCGGTTTTGTATGATTTTTTAAACTAATTCGCATTTCGCAAATCCCTGTCCACTGAAGCGGAGCGGAGGTTTTGTGCAATTCCATTGGTTAATATTGGCACACCGCTACTCCGCTCCAGTGGACAGGCAGCCTTATTGGTGGCCTATAACCTTATTTTGGGGCAGGTAACAGGAAAATTAATGTTAAATAACTTGATTTACTTAAAGCTTTAATATTATTCAACATACATATTTTTCTTCAATTTGACACGTTGTAATTTTGTAATACAAAAGAACATCAAATCAAATCAAATCAAATCATTTATTTGCAATAAATGTAGGTTACATTTAAATACAGGTGGAATAGGAAGGAGTGAGCCATGTACATTCTGCCTGGAAATAGGCACGCAAAAATTATAAAAATTGTTACAAATTAAGATGTCACAGTTAATTATTGCAATTATACATATACATTAAATAATATTGAAAAATGTCAAATTAAAATGTTACTTTAGAATAAAATTAAAAATTAATGATCGACCTTTCAGCAGAATCGATATTGTCGGCACGATATTGTCATCACGATATTGTCGATATTGTCGGCACGATATTGTCAGCACATACAATCATCATTCATGAGATTACAAAAGATCCTTTGGCGAGTGCAGTACCGAGGCCGGCGGTCGAGGCGCGCCCGCGGCGCCGCGCTCCGTCCTGCCGTCACTATTACGATTTAATTACAATAATATCTTACGTACAATTAAATTAACGGAGATTACAAGCCTGAATTGAGCAGCCGGCCGCGGGACCGGCCGGGCCGCGGGCTGCTGTCGGCAGCGGGTCGCGGTGCGCTTAGAAGCACTTCCTGTGAACGATGGAGGGGCCAGACTCGTCGTACTCCTGTTTCGAGATCCACATCTGCTGGAAGGTCGATTCGTCGATATTGTCAATCGACAATTCGCATAAACAATATCGATTGAGGTTGTACTCCGACATATTCTGTATCTCCATGACTTGAAGTTCTTTGAATCTAGGTGTTCTATCTGCACCCTTGATGCTTCAACAATTGCCCTATCCATAGCAGTTGATAGCTGGTACCAGATTCCGCTGTATAAAATGTTTCTTCTCTCGAAACAAAAGAATGAAAAAGTTCTTTCACAGAGTAAAGCTTCTGTCCTTATTCACAACCAAGCTCTGCTACCATATTAAAGTTGTGGAAACTTTGGTGTGAATAAAGAACAGTGTTGCCAACTCCCAAAGTTCAAATTATCGCGTTCCCACGTCGAAATTATCGTTTTTTAGGCAAAATTATCGTACAAAAGAAAAACCCTAAATTCAAATCAACCCTGCATTCCGAGTTACGCTGTAATCGATTTGAGCTTGCTGCGGCCGTACCGAATAAGCCTTAGCGCGATAACGATGTATTGTGAATCGACATAGATGACGTCATGACATGCGCCATCTTGCGATAACGCCGACCATGCCTTTTACTAATATCACCGTGAGCGCTGTCAAAGATGACAGTTGTGCTGTTTTGTTTTGAGTCGCATCGTATCTTTAGACAAACGTGGCATCTTCGAAATTGTGCTTTTGGCTACCGTGGTCACCTAACCAACGAAAAAGAAGAAATATGCAGTTTAAACACAAAGAAATATGATATGCAAGTTTTGACGTTGAGCGAGCACCGTGAGAGCGTTCACGAGCGTTCCGAATTGTTGACAGCCCTCAGCTGTCATAATCGTGATATCTAACTCAGAATGGCAATTATTGATGTCAGTGCTGTGAGCGATTACGTTCTTATTCGAAAAGCGGCCCAAATAGCAATTCAAATTGCTATAAAAAAAAACGGTTTATTGCAGAAACTTTTACAACTTTTACAGTAAATCTTACATAGGGACCTCCTTCTATGTAAAAGATATACCTGTGCTAGGAGATCCCGCTCTTCAGTGACAAATTATGAAATGGTAAAAGTGGTGTACAAAAATAAAATAGAATTTAAACAAAAAATTACAAGTAAAATCTCAAACTAAACAACATTGAATAAGACTTGAACTATAAACCAACTATAACTCAAAAGGCAATGAATAATGTTATATTAGAGTCAAAGGGGAAGTATATGCCAAGTTTCACCAGTAGTGGCGCTAGCAGCCCAACCCGTAAACATGTTTTAACATAGATTTTAGTTGATATTTTTTGTTGTCACTGTAAAATTTAATAAAAAAACTAGAGAGAAAGAGATACAGATACTTACTTGTTGATGTTGACGTACTTACCCTACTTAACAAATGACATTAACATTTTTTTTAATAATTTTTGCGTTTAATTTGTATTTCACAAATACGTTTTGTTATTGGAACTTAAAATAATTTTTCAGCAAATCTCAAAATTATCGTACATTTGACATTCATTATCGTACATCGTAACATTGGCCAAATTATCGTACGCCCCCTTAATTATCGTAAGGGTTGGCAACACTGATAAAGAATCTTATTAAAAAAACAGAATATTTGCAATAAGCTAAACATATTTTTTACTTGGTACAATCGTTGGATAATTTGCACAACACGACAAATAGAGGTTTGCACCGGAGCAGTGAGTACCGGAGAATAACCGGTGATTTACCGGTAAAAGTACTCGATTGAAATAATCGGTAATTAACCGATTGATCTGCGGTGATCGACGCATCTTATTTTTTTATATAATAAATTTACACAAATAAAAGACACATTCAACAATATTTTTTTAATAATTATTATTAATTAATTATTTTACTTTTATGACAATTATTTAACAGCTTGTTTCTTTCGAATTAGGTTAATTATTTCAGTCATTAATTCAAAGCGGTCTTATTATTTACGGGCTATTCTATAACATTCAAAGTTTGGGTCCCAGAATTTCTGCAGCGGTAGGTGAAATATTTTTACAAACACTGAAAAGCTGAATGCATGATCGCTTATTGGAATACGAATCTCGAACTGTTTATCGAATTTCTACTATACTGCATCCCGTTTTTAGAAACAGCTTTTTTACAGACTTTTCTTAAAATTATTAGGTACAATTACAATCACAAAAAGAAAGTGGTCATCAAACAGACAACAAATAAGCAAGAAAGTAAAATTTTATACTTTGCCTGTTTCTAACAACTTGTATTTCTGATTTATGAAACAAATTTGGTCCACAGCATTTTTGGAGAATGTAAAGAACGCTATGTCAATTTGTTTTAGATCTGTTTGAACAATATGCATGCACAAACGATGGAGTCGTCTTCAGATGATGAACCAGAGACTTGGTGTAATGCAAAACGATAAAAAAAAAACAGCAACTGTTGTCACTTATAATTAAAAGTGAAATAGGAACTCAAACCGTAAATATGGGGAATAATCATATACATTGCAACTAGTTATTTGGGAAATTAGTAGCAATTGAAACGAATCATATACATGGACTGCCTGTCCATGTATATGAATGTCCGAAATATGATGTCCTAAACAAAAGAAGCAAATAAGAAATAATAACTAATGAATATAAAATAAAGAACAATATTGAATAATAAACCTTCCTTTTATTTAAATCAACTTTATTAAAAAATGCTGCTCCAATAAAACCAGTGATCGGTTTTTATTCGGTGTTTTTACCGAATACGTTCACCGGAAAATAATAGGTGATTCTCCGGTGCTCATTGCTCCGGTGCAAACCTCTAATACATGTCAAAGACTCGGATACTTACATGTTTTGTGATCGTAATCGGTTTTCCAATGTGAACCGGTGTTTATCGGTTTTGTCAAAAACCGTTTTTTATGGGCCGCTTTCCGAATAAGAACGTAATCGCTCACATCAATATTTGACGTTCCGAGTTAGTTATCACGATTATGACAGCTGAGGGCTGTCATCAATTCGGAACGCCCGTGAACGTTCTCACGGTGCTCGGTCAACGTCAAAACTTGCATATCATATTTCTTTGTGTTTATACTACACATTTCTTCTTCTTCGTTGGTTAGGTGGCCACAGTAGCCAGAAGCACAATTTCGAAGATGCCACGTTTGTCTAAAGTTATGATGCGACTCAAAACAAAACAGCACAACTGTCATCTTTGACAGCGCTCACGGTGATATTAGTAAAAGGCATGGTCGGCGTTATCGCAAGATGGTGCATGTCATGACGTCATCTATGACGATTGACAATACATCGTTACCGCGCTCAGGCTTATTCGGTACGGCCGTTAGTACGCTCAAATCGATTATATCGTAAATCGGAATGCAGGGATGGTTTTTATGAAACCGGTTTACATCACTATTCTGTGTTCTCACAGTACGCCTGCTTCGCAGACGTCAAATCCAAATTCCCGTATTTTATTCAAATTAACAGTACTGTGACTGAGACAAACACGGCTTTTTATTATTTCCGAAGTTAAAGTTATTAAATGTTTATCATTTGATTCACTAATTAGACCTATATACTACTATATATACTAAGCAAGTTTATTAGGTAAGTAACATTTTATTTGTTGCGATTACGTAAAATGCCGATGGAAAGAATCCAAATTGAATAAAAACAACATTTTAAAACAATATGAATGTAATTTAATAATATTTCTAAAGTTTCGAGTGGTACATTGTTCATATCATTATTTATGAGGTACTTACCTATCAGATTACAGACTGTATTGTATTGTATAGGAAATTATTGATTTTTATTATTGCCGAACACTGCTACAGTTTTTAGTGAGTGTTGTTAGGGTAATAGTAGTGCACGCTGTGAAAAACACCTAAGCTCGATCAGAGATATAAGTAATGAAATTGTAAAATAGACATTTATTATGGGTATATCCCCATTAGGGGATAAAACACTATCATATTATATCATATTACTATCTATGAAGCTCACAAATTACCCATAATATTTCTATTTTACAATTTCATTATATCTGTGATCATAAATCTATGATCATAGATATGATAGTGTAATACCCCCCATAGACTTGAGGCCAGCCCAATAATTCATAATACCTATCTTAGGTACCTGCTGATAGTATCCAAGCTTAGGCCTTAATTAGAGCTTAGGTAAGTATTATACAGTCTAGGGTGATAAAATTAATTAGGTAAGTACACTTATATAGTGCACATCACACTACACAACATCATGCATTGATTCCCCAAAGGGTTATGAAGTATTGTAGGTACCTATATCATACCCATATTTTGTTATATATGTTTTACATTTTAGTAAAAGTTTAGTATTTATTCAAGACACCTCGAGTCTCCACCTGACTTCGGGGCTCAGTTCTCATAATGATTAAATTCAATATAGTATGTATTTTAGCTGTAGAAGTCTGCATTTATCATCAGGAGACAAAGATCAGTTACTTTATGCAACTGGTACGTACTTAGTATGTTTTAAAATAATGGGAAAAATATACTGTTCAAATTAAGTACTGATGATTGATGACAGTCTGAAAGACTTTCAAGCAAACCACTGGCATCTGTCATCTGTTTGTGTATTTTTTCTATCATACCTACTTCTTCATGTTAAAAATACTTTTTTACAGCTCTAAATAATTAAAAATGTCGAAGAAGCCAGAACCGCCAAAACAAGGTGCAATAACGCCTCAGGTGTAAGTATTATTTTATTGTGATATAACCTAAACACTCTGTTTCTGAATTGAGACCATCACATGTTATCTCAAAAACTTGCTTACTTTAAAGAACTGGTCTATTGCAAAAATTATAAGATTTTCCCAGAGATTCCAATTTCCAATTATCCCGCGTTAGTTATTACTATAAGTATACAACACTGCTCACAATCATACAAAGTATTTTCATTTCTGTTATGGACAGCCGTAATGACTACATTAGTTTTATGCAAATTGATTTTCTTTAAATTGTAATGAGAGCACATCTTAAGAGAATAAGGCCTATTGTAGCAAGATATAGAGTTCATTTTGCTGTGGTCCATCAGTTTTCAAACACAGCTTCTAATGCAATGACCTTCAACACAATCACTTCTGACTGAACGGTCTTAAAAGACTTATTGATATCTACTGTAGATGTCCACTCTACTATTTAAAAACATGCAATCTTACACTATTTTACATTTTTTGGATGAAAAGGACTTTTCTATTCCGACCTCTAATGTAGATGGTTAAAAATACAATTTTATAATGTGAACACAGTTAATTATAGTGGACATAGTTAATTTAATTTATTTTGGACTTTAAAATCGTGACATCAATTTTTATTGTTTATTTCTTACGTATTTTCTAATGAATTTAAAATGACGTGACATGAAATGATTATAATGATACTATTTGATAATTATGTATATATACTGGACATAATTTAATTTATTTTTGACCATAATATACTTTAAATCTTGACATAAATTATTAATGAAATGATTATGAATGTTAATCCAATTAAATGAAATTTTAACTAATAACTTACAACTTATACCATTTGTACGCCGCTATTGGCAAAACATGGACGCTCACAACAAAATATTAACTCAATACCTTGCATGTCTGCCTTGTCAGTTTATGTATACGCATGTTTGACAAATAAATTATCTTTCTTTCTTTCTTTCTTTCTTTCTTTCTTTCTTAGAAAATGTTCTCCAATTACATGTTTAACCTGCATAAATGAAATGCTGGTTATAGGCAGAGGAAGATTGTTTCGAAAATTTAAAACCAAAGACACCGACTTCCGAAATTAAAGTTATTTTTCACTTTTCACTTTGTAGTTACCCTACCCCAACAAATTCGGATACCAGTACCTGCTATGTAAATAACAGTCACAGAAAATTATCATCATAATATCCACATATACTAAGTGGGAAAAATACGTATTATTGAAGCTTACTCAAAAACTATCCCAGCTAAGTTAATAAAATGATATGGGACCAATCCGGGAGCATACCCTTTCAAACCAAAAAATAATTTTCAAAATCGGTCCACAATAGGGATGACGACAAAATTTTTTTTTTGTCCGTCTTTGAGATTTTAAAAAAATATTGGACACGTATTTTTTCTTTTTTTACGTAATCTAAAGATTACGGCGATACATTGAGGTAAAATGTGCCATGACGTCACGAGTATGTAGATTTTATACGTACTAGTGACGTATCGACCCCCACTCCCCAACTTAAAATGCGTTTTATCTAAGGCATTTTTTATTAATATGATGAAGCAAAAAATATGTGTCTAATATTTTTTTATTATCTGACTGACGGACTAATTAGAATTTCATTTTTTTTACCCAGGCATCATCCCTATTGACGAAGGAATCGACAGACATACATAAAAAAAAAAATACATACGCGTCGAACATATAACCTCCTCCTTTTTGGAAGTCGGTTAAAAAGGACAGGCAGAATAACCTATAGATTTTTTTTGTCCGCGAATTCGCCCGCGTGGGGGTTGATATTATCCCACGGGAACGTACCTACTATCGAGTTAAAAAGTATCCCATTTATCCCAGCAGGGTTATTGCGTAACACACAGTAGC
This sequence comes from Agrochola lota, assembly GCA_947364205.1. Taxonomy (NCBI): domain Eukaryota; kingdom Metazoa; phylum Arthropoda; class Insecta; order Lepidoptera; family Noctuidae; genus Agrochola; species Agrochola lota. The sequence goes on from OX376241.1 coordinate 9,528,319, forward strand.
AATGGCTTTAATTTTGACAGTTCAACCACATTCATTGCGTTAATTGTTGTTGAGCAGACAAATTTATTTATTTATGTGCTAACATGTAAAACACTGGATATTAGGCATGCATTAAAATTTCATGACACACAATAGTAAGACATGCACTCTTTATGGGCACTACAAATGTTTCATATCAAATGTTAAATTACATAATATACAGAATATTGATTCTAATTATTACAATACATTACATTTTATTTCAAATAAATCATTATTATTAATTCTTTCATGCATTTTAGTCTTTATAGGTAAGCATTATAGTAAAGTCATTTATTATTTCACATTTAAGTACGTCGAGCTTATTCTTACAAGGTCAATTAATTCACAATAAAAAAATCAATCAAGTAAATTTCCGGACACTTACGGTGAAATGGGTTCCAAAGCAGATGTTTCACTTCACGCAAAATCAATGTTTCTCTTAAAAAAACAACGAATTTGCATATTATTTTTATGATTACGAAAATTGAAGAGTGTCCTTAGTGAAGTATGAGGCCCGAAACCCGATTCACAAAACTTTCCTCTATAGAAAAAAACGGCAAAATTACCTTAAAATCTGCTTTTTTTGTTACAACCACTAAGAGAAAAACCTATTCAAAACCCTATTAAACCTATTAAATCCTAACCTATCCGAGACTAGGTATTCCAATTATCGAGTCAGCTTCGCTCGCTCTTCTCACCCTACATAATATTTTGTCCTAATACTTATTATTTATCAAAAAGCTAGCGACCAATTTGGCAGCATCTCATAATTTAAGCTATAGCGCTCGCCAGCAACTGCTGCGGTACCGCTCGTTTCGCTCGCTCGGCTCGCCCGCGGTTTGTCACAGTTTTAACCCGACCGTTTGGTCGGGGTACCCTATGTTAGTTACTGCGACCGACTGTGAGAATAGATCAGAAAGTTATAAAAAGGGGTTCAGTTATTTAAAAAGTGAGCATCATTAGAAAGGTCAAAAAGTTTTTAGAGTATCAATTAAATATTTCCCTAATATTCTTCGGCACCCATGGTGACCCCTCTCAAAATCTAAGGCTGCGACCGCGCCTGCAGACAGACAGGCTGACAGAGTTACTAAAACAGTCGTATTAAATCTGTTCGGTAAAACAAGTTAAATTGATATGTAAAATGCAATGTAGGTATCTAGTACTTACGAGTCCATGTTGTGAACCGAAATTCGCATTATTTTAAGAGAAGCCATATCAGATAAATAATCTGATTTCAAGTGATCTCTAGATAAACTCGGCAGTTCTATTTATCTTTTAAGATCTGAATATTCAAAAAATATGAATGCCTTAATCTTTTTAACGAATTCTAAAAAAGCAGGAAGTTTTCAGTTCTCTTCCCTTCTTTTTTTCTAAATGGAAAAAAAACATTTCTGGCAGGATGAGATGTCGACTAAAAATAACAATTATGCTCTATTTAGGAGTAGGCTGTTTGGCCTACTCCTAAATATAGCATTTTGTTTAGTATCGAATCTACGATACGCAAACCTACTTACGTTACGGTCGGCCAGATGCCAAGGCCCGCAAAATACGATCGGCGACCAGGGCGACATAATATACATTGTGTGATCTCAATTTCGCTGATAGGTTGGTGTAGCCAGTGCTGTGCTACACTTACGGTGTTACAATCGCATACAATAAGAAAATCAAAAATTTGTGGCGACACCTTTACATCAGACATGAATTACGCATGCTATCGGACGACACAGAAATCCTGCATCGTGTGGTATTTTGCTTCAAAATACACATCTATAAAAGTGGACGTCAAACCTAGAAAAGTTTCAGTTTTTGGTCCAGTTTTAACGCAGTTTTAGTTGAATTTTAAGCCTTTTTTAGTTGAAATTAACCCAGTTTTCATGTAGTTTTAGGTTCTGTGTTGATATCATGTTGTAATCTGAATCTCAAAATACAGTGGTTTATCTAAATAAACGTGGAGTGTCTATGTAAACTGTGTCTTATTCCCTCCACTGTCTCCATTACTCTCGCCTACGTCTGCGGAGGCCTCTTACGTCTGAGGAACTTCAGCCGCGTGGCGTAAGACGCCGCAGCCGACCACTCGTGAGCAGAGAGGTCTCCGACGCTGGGGCACACCTCCCGCGCGCCGTAGGCAGTACACGCCTCTTGCTACGCGTGAGGCGCTGCAAAGTGTCTCCGCTGCCCTCCTCTCTATCGGCGTACCGTGAGACGACGCCTCCCTCCGAGAGAGGCCTCAGACGTCAGGGCACGGCCGACGCCGCCGGCGTGTTGTACGACGCCATCGCGGTCCTCCCGCTAGCGTGAAGCGTTTTATAGCGCTAAAATATAACCCGACCAAGTGAAATTGCTCGTTAGTTTCGTATTACACGTATGTTAATTTAAGTTGATTGAATTAGGGATTATTTGTTCCGCTACGTAACCTAGCAGAAGTTCTTTGTTTACAAAATGTATAGCTTCTCGTGACGGGGACCTTAGTGTTACAAATCGCTGTTTACCATATGTAAATGTAACGCACGCAAAAAATTGTGCATGCAAGAACAACGCAGCTACAGCGACGATCGGGCAGTACCCCACCAGACACAACACTCGGCTGTTAGAAGGATTCTCCCTTTTCAATGAAGAAGGAGAAACTTTCCACCCTGTTCCAACACGTTTAAAGATTGCCAGCCTAGCCAGATTATGACCTTACTTACTTTGTAGCCACCCAAATAATAATGTAAATGTTTCAATCGCAATTCTTTTTATTTTTTCAGTTTAATACCAAAGATTATCAATGGCGGTATTGCTGGTATTGTTGGTGTCTCCATTGTGTTTCCGTTGGATTTAGTGAAAACGCGACTTCAGAACCAAACCATTGGCGCAGATGGCAAGAAACAATATAAAAGCATGTAAGTATCACTGTTATCTTACCTATAATCCACAGGGGTAGAAAGTTGAAGGTATATATTATATATATATATCGGTACCTTGCGGTCCCGGTCCTTTGGAAGGCGTACGAGGGGCCGAAGTCAATTTGCTAAGGCCCCTTAGACAATTTTAAATGGAATCGGGCACCAACGGACGAGCCCCCGGAAACTGTCGCTAGCTTATGGTGTCGTAGCGACAAGGGCGGGCAACATGTCCTGAGATACTTGAGGAAGAGAGAGGTATTCCACGACTATCAGGACAATCCCAGACCCCGGAAGATGGTCAAGATCCCTATTAGCATTGTAGTGTCCTCCGAGCACCTTTGCCCTTGCGATTCTCCCCACAAGCCGGCCAATAAAGGCAAACCTGCCTGTAGACGTCAAGCTCGTCCCTCCATCTTCTCCTGGGTCTGCCTCGATGTCGCGTTTTCTGCGATCCACATTGTGATAGATTTGGCCCATGCATGACTCATTCAACGTGCGGCAAATGTGTCCGGCCCCTTCCCACTTAAGTTTGGCTTTTGGGTGACATCGGAGATATGTGTTTTGGAGCGCAGCACTGTGCTTCTAACACGGTCCGTTAATCTGGATCCAAGAATGCTGCGCCCCATTGCTCGCTGGCAAACCTTAAACAGCAACCTTGATACCGCCGAGGTAGATGTATTCTGGAACATATGCAACCTCCACACCCCTCTACATACAGTTTACGTTGGACGCTATTGATCATGTGTTTGGTCTTTGTCATGTTCATTCGACGTCCAATTTCGAGGCTCGCCTTACTTTTGTCACTTAGTATTTCGCCTAAATTTGTTGCCGAAGATGAAAAAAATAGCACGATATCGTGCCATTATCCGCCCAGGTATCATTGGCTTTGAAAACCCTCTTCGAGAATGTGAGTGAATAGTTCAGGGGACAGCGGGACTCCTTGCTAGACACCTCTTTCAATACGGAAGGATGGTCCTGTGGTGATAATTTATATAGCTGCTGTACTATTTGCGGAATATGGTTTTCAAAAGATTTACATAGGTGGTCTCTATATTTTGATTCAGGAGTGCCTTAAATAATGAATCATGGTGAATACTGTAAAATTATTTAGCGTAGTCAACGAATGCTAGATACAGAGGGATTTTGAATTGTGTGCACTTCTCTATTATTTTGTTGAGGAATTGAAAGTGGTTAGTAGTGCAGAGACCTCATCGGAATCCTGCTTGTTCAAATGGGATGGCAGTCAAGTTGACATGAAATACGATTTTCGATTAGTTTTATAAATGTTTTATACAAATGAGACACCAAACTGAAGCGGCAATAGTTACTAATTTCAAATTTAACACCTTATTTATGAAGCATATTTATTGGTGCATGGCAGAATGAGAAGAAAATGAACCAGTGTGTAGTATCGAGTTGAAGTGTGGAAGTAATACGGGCTCTCCGATTTTAAGAGCTTCCGTGGAAATGCTATCTTCTCCAGGGCTTGTACAATATTTTAGGTAGCGCAAAGCGCAAGGGACTTCAAAATTCGGGGGTGATATCTGAGGTTTTACAAGGGAAATATCGCCAATAAACCAATTTTTACTCAAAGGATTTTTTTTTTTTTTTTTTTCAATTGAGTAAAAAGCTATATTCATTTTTTTTTTTAAGTCGCTTGCCTGATACGGGACTAAACCCAACTCAAATACGTATACATAACGTAACACATTATTTTTGTTTAACCTCGTACCATAACATATTATTTTTATTTTTCAGGATTGATTGCTTTAGGAAGACATATAGAGCAGAGGGCTACTTCGGCATGTACCGCGGCTCCGGTGTTAACATCCTGCTCATTACACCAGAGAAAGCCATTAAATTAACCTGCAATGATTTATTCCGAATGTATCTATCTCTACCTGACGGGTATGTCTTTTTTTAACTTTTAATCTACGCTCTCAAGTTGGAAATGGATTTAATAATAACTTAACTAGTAATTTAAGTATTTCGTGCCAGCGGCCATGTTATGTAAATGAATTGTATGAGGAATTCTTTTACGTCATGCTCCCCAGCAACCCCATCACCTGTTTTTCCATTTATAATTTTATAATACTTTGGTACCCAATATGTACTCAATTTATACTTAATTTCAAAAAAAGTATGTTGAAAGGTTAAGAGTACAGACACTTCATTTTTATGTTGCTGTAAAACATCTCTTCAGTAAACCCAAGTTAGAATATAAAGAAACTTACGTATATGCTTATTGTATTAAGTCATAAGTAATTTATTTCATAACAATATATGTACATGTGTTGAAAAATTAAAAAATTACATTATACAATTGCAATTTACAAAGTGGCTGAAAATAATTGTACTATTGTTTTTACCATTAAATATGCAAACTGTAACTAGTTATGTCAAGTTTAAAATTCTCGGGCTATTGATATAAGCGCCTGAGCAAAAACACAACAAAGACTAACTGCGTTTGCACTGGCGAAACATCGCAACAAAACATGTTGAAATCTCTACTTCCCGTCAAAAATTGTATGGAAAATTGACAGATCCTATAGATTTCAACATGTTTTGTTGTGAATGTTTCGCCAGTGTAAGCATCAACGTAAGTTTCTTCATATTTAAAATTTGGGTTGCTGGACAGATGCTCTACAGCAACATAAAAATGAAGTATCTGTATTCGTTAACTTTTCGAGGTACTTTTTTTTTAAAGTATGTACAAATTGAGTACATATTGGGTACAAAAATATTATAAACGTAGAAATGGAAAAACAGCTGACGGGGTTGCTGGGGAGTATGACGTATTCTTTTCAGTAGTGCACACCAAGTTCAATCATATTTAAAACAAGTACGTGTCGGATCACGCACAATGAAGGGTTCCGTAGTTGGGATGAATTTATTCCAAGAACAAACTTAATATTGTAGTTGAAAAACATGTTCTCCCATACATCCCAACTGCAAATTAAAGGTTGTATGCACAATTTTGAGAAATTTACCATGTTATTTTAAGATCATGGCCTTCTTATAGGTTTTCCTATAATCTATGAGTAAAGAACCATTCTGATTTTTTTTGTCGGGATATCGAAACCATCACGTATGAAGCTTACACAAAAAAAAACAGGTTTTTTAAACTGATAATTCAAGTACACTGCGGTTGATGTACCCAAAAAAAAAACATCAAATTAATTTATATTTTGCTTTATCATGTTTAGATAACGATACCCATCACGTCTGCGCAGTTTCGCTCGCTAATTTTATTTGACCCTGTATACTATAAAGCTACCACTTACTGGGTATGTCTCTCATTGGCTTGAATGTCCACTGGTAGTTGAGTTCACTCAAATGTCTCGCTGAAGGTGGACGCTTTTAACGTGCACGCCGCCGTTCTCATAAATATGTATGTATAATTTCAACATGCATGATGTAACCAATATTTTGATTTAAAAGAGTGTGTTTGGAGTTTCTTGCCCGTCCTTCTCCTAAGGTCCATCGACATCGATGTCTTGTTCATAGGTACTTTTTTAGTTGGCGTTGATGTCATAGTGGGATTTGAGTTTTTAACTTTCTTTTTTATGGCAGCAAATAAACTCTCACTCAACAGAGTTGCCATCGCACGAACTTTCAGTTTTAACCCTAGTACAGAATTATTAACATTCGTATTATATTTTAGAACCATACCCATCCCACGCCAGATGCTTGCGGGTGGTTTAGCCGGGGCCTGCCAAATCATCATCACCACGCCTATGGAACTTTTGAAAATCCAGATGCAGGATGCTGGGCGGATAGCGGCAGATGCTAAAGCTGGTTAGTATCATTCTGATAATTGTTGTAGAAAAGAACTGTTTATAAACAATTGTAAAACAATAAACAAAAACAACAACTATTGTTGTTGTTTTTGTTTGTTAAATATTTGTTTTTTCTTACAATTTAAAGTATATATTGTATGTCGTGATGGCCCAGTGGTTAAGGCCTCGCCTCTCATGCACGAGGTTGTGGGTTCAAATCCGGGCAAGTACCAATGTGACTTTTTCAATTCATATGTACTTTCTGAGTTTGTCTTGGACATTACTGACATTGGTGAAGGAACACATCGTGAGGAAACCTGGACTTATAGTTAATATAATTCTGAAATCGCCAACCCGTCTTGAGCAAGCGTGGTGATCAATGGTCGTGCCTTCTCTGTATTAGAAGAGGCATTTGCCCTGCAGTGGGACAGTAACAGGCTGATATATTATTATTATTATTGTATTGGCAATAAAATTTTCTCTCTGTAACTAAATGAAACAGTTGTCCGGAAAAAAATCTGTATCCGGTTGGACAGTTCCCGGATTTACCCAGAGATGTGACTTATCTTAGATACAAGCATTTGAAATACAGATACAAGATATAAAATACGTATCTTAATTTTGTATCTTGTATTTAGATATTTTTTTTGGTATCTTAGTATTTTGTAAATACTAAGTTTGGTAAAATAATTTTATTAATTACGTATGCATTTTTTTAACATTATGGCATCCCACCATAAAGATAAAACTGAACGCACCCTTGAAATTTTAAGTAACACAACTTTTCAAATGGGTGTATGGTCACAGACATAATCTTTGCAAGTCTGTGTTTATGGTCTCGTAGCGACAACAACACAGGGACTATTTTTTTAATTTAATTTGTAACACATTTGCCGAGTTCCGCCACTGTGGAGCGACTTCTCTTTTGAGGAATGAAAATGAAAACCTCATAAAACAAAAAGAGTGATAAAATGTTTGAAGAACTGGTCTTACTTAATTCACAATGTTCGAGGATCAAAAGGAGAAGTCTTAGAGCTGGCGGTATCTGATCATACGGCACAACTCTTACGGTGTCCAGTTAGACGAACATACATATGAAATTACTGGTTCTCAACTAAACGAGATTACTCAAAAGAAAATGTTCAGAAATTCATAGATAACATCAAAGCTATCACTTTTGCTGACGTATACGATGAAACGACTTCCGCTAAGGCATTCAAACTATTCTATGACCTTTTTAAGTTGCTTTATGATTTATGTTTTCCAAATATAAAAATACGAATATCGACTAAAGAAAAAGCAAAATGGATTAGTCGTGGCATTAGAATTTGCAGTAAGAGAAAAAGAGAATTGCTGTGGAAATACCGGTCATTACCAAATAAGCAAACTCTAAAAAGCTTTCAAATCGGCTGAAGAAAGTTATAAATCTCACACAGAGAGCCCATAATAATCGTTTCATACAATCAGCTCAGAATCTATGTAAAGCAACTTTGAAAGTAATAAACAAAAATAAGAATAAACATAATTTGCCAGACAAAACTGTAATAAAAATCAATTCAAATGACAAAATCTTAACTGATCCTCTTGAAATAGCACAAGCTTTTAATGATTAATTTGTAGATCAAGTGAAACCAGTTACTAATTTAGACATTAATAAAAATAAACATAAAATGAGCAGTAGCTTCTATGTTTATGTCGCCTATCCACTAGAAATTCACCAAATTATTATGTCGCTTAAGAATACGTCTAGCACTGGGTATGAGTATATAAATACAAGCATTGTTAAACGGGTATCCACAATAATTGCTTCTGTGTTGAGTCATCTTATCAATATGTGCATATGCCATGGTTACTTTCCAGAAGAATTGAAAGTAACGATTATTTAACCTCCCTTCAAGAAAGACAACAGAGAAGATATTTCCTGCTACAGACCTATAGAGTTAGTCCCGATTTTTTCAAAAATATTCGAGACAGCAATATATTATCAACTTACTTCATACTTTGAGAAAAATTGCCTATTCGTTGATAACCAGAAAGGTTTTAGGAAAAGAAATCTATTGACATGGCCGTCTACGATTTCGTACATATGGTTAGCGGCAGAGTGGATAAGAGACTACCAACTGTGGCGCTTTATATGGACATGTCAAAAGCTTTTGATCGCGTAGACCATAAAATACTGATAAGTAAACTTAACGCATACGGAATAAATATATCAAATTTAATAGAATCTTATCTTTGTGACAGGCAACAATAACGAAAATTAGTAGACTTTCAAAAAAATACGAAGTAACATATAAATCTAGCCAGAGAACGGTAACTTATGGAGTACCACAAGGTAGTGCATTCGGGCCGCCCCTATTTATTGTTTATATTAACGACTTTCCGACAGCATCATCATATCCTATGACAATGTTTGCAGAGCACTTGACTTTTCAATAGTGACGATGTAAGCACATTAGAGGCTGAGATTAATTCTACCTTACTATCAGTTGTGAATTGGCTGCAAAATAATAATTTTGTTATAAATCTTGATAAAACAGTATCAATGAAATTTCAACAAAGAGTAAATTACAATTTGAACTTAAATATTAAATACAAGGACAAAATTATTAATGAAACAAATGTGACTAAATTTCTTGGACTAAACATAGAAAACACTTTAAAATGGAATTCACATATTGACAAAGTATGCAGTAAGCTAAACTAACATTCCTATGCTTTGCACATGTTAAGTAAAACGGCCAATCGAGCAACAGTCTTCACGGCGTATCATGGTCTAGTAGCCTCAACATTGAGATATGGAATTATATTTTGGAGCAATGCCACGGGTAAGGATATGGTATTTAAGTGCCAAAAAAGGTGCATAAGAGCTATATATAATTTGAAGGTAACAGACAGCTGCAAATCGTTTTTTAAGAATACGAAATTATTAACCATGCCATCGTTGTACATCTACGAAACGTCTATGTTCGTCAAGAATAATTTACATAAATTTGCCCGCGTAACTAGTCAGCGCCGTTGTGATCGGTTACAAACAGTCGGATCTAGTACTGCGCTATACAGAAACAGTATTTTTGTAATGGCTCCAAAGGTCTATAATAAGTTACCAAAATGTTTAAGGAGTGAAGATAATTTCCGCAAATTCAAAAGTAAATTGTATTTATTTCTAATAGATAAGACTTATTTCTCTATCGAAGAATTTTTAAATGATAAAATATAACATTACCAGCCCTTTAATATAATTTACCATTGACATGCATGTAAAAATAAATTATAATTGATTAATTGACATTATTTACTCGATCATTCCTGACATTGTATTGTATAGATTCAGACTTATTACTAAAAACCTAATATATTTAACACCAATTTCATTGGTAGGACATAGAGCTCGACTACAATGTATACATAAGACCTTTATTGTAATACCAGTGTTCACGAATAAAGATTGATTGATTGATTAAGTTCCAAATAAAACCTTTCAAAAATAATATTTTCTGACATTTACGCGATCAATCACTTGATCACTGTTCATAATTATTTCAACAGGCTAAAATCTAAATAAACCTTAAAATTAATAAATGATTGTTTTCTTTCAAAAAGTAAAAATATATCTATCTATATATATCTTAAACAAGTATTTAGCAAATACGTATTTTGTATCTTGTATTTCAAATACATTAATATAGGTATCTTGTATTCCAGATATATTTTTTGAGGTATTTTATACATCTCTGGATACACTTACGTTTCTTGTTTAGTTGCTTCTAAACAAAGCAGGATTAAATTAGATTATGGGAGGAGAAGCGGGATGAATCAGTATCGTAGGAGTTCAATAAGTTACGAAAGCTTTAAAAGCATTGCAGGCCTTGGCAGATTATTGCCGGAGAGCATGGAATCGCCGCGCTTGCGCGCTGCGACCGATGCGTAGCAGTCGCCGAGAGATTGCTATTTAAAAACTTACGTTGAAAACCCTTGGCAAAAGGGTCAAATTCACACTTCACACATCGTATTTTTTTGTTTTTTGTTTATAGCGGGTAAAACAGCAATCAAGAAAGTAAGTGCTTGGCAGCTGACCAAGAACCTAGTTGCAGAAAAGGGTATCAGTGGGCTGTACAAGGGCATCGGAGCAACTGCTTGCCGTGACGTTTCCTTCAGTGTCGTCTACTTCCCGTTGTTCGCCATCCTTAGCAAACTGGGAAAGAAGCCAGAGGAAATCACACCACCTTTCTGGTAAAACTGATTATAACTTTTGGTACTTGTACCACGTGCAAATAACACGACCCGCACGAGTTACATGCAGAGCGTAACTCACCGGACACGTGCACTTCTGTACACACTATAATGTACACTGTTTGTAGACGATGCATATAATCCATGCAAGTGTTTTTATAATAGTTACTACGCACACAGTTACAATTATTAACCTGATGCAATCGGACTGAGTGCCATTGAAAAGTACGCGCGTAGTCCACGCGTCATGTTCGTGAACGGGCGCCGTCAGTTGAGACTGGTCATCTCTTATCTGCCACGGCTTATTTTAAATTTTATATTTTGAATTGTTTTGATTAATTTTTGGACATTGTTCTCACATATAGAAGCAACAAGAATAATGTGCCCAGAATTTTGTAATATCTATATTGAAAAGAGTTTCCTTGGAGTTTCTTGCCCGTTCTTCTCCATAAAGATCTACTTAACTAGTTTCAACTTTCTAACTTTCTGACTGACTATTTGACAATTCAAAAGTGCCTGTAAATGGTTTAGTTGAAATAAATGCTTTGAGTTTGAGTATTTCCAGAGAAAATCGGACTTATTTCTAACTGCTGTATTAAACCTGGTATTTCGTATTCGTATCAAGGCCCAATAATCATTTGCAGGGCAGGTCAAGTTGACAGTAATAGAGCACCGCACATGATTCATAATATTGACCGTGTATACATATACCGGTGCCGACCGAATTTCGTTTTCGATTTTTGGCCAAAATGTCCATTATCGTTTTAGACCGAAAAAAAAGAAGTGCCGACAAATCAATGCTTTCAATTCATTTATTCAGAGAATATCAAAACACAAAAACTAAAAACACAATAATTGAGAAAATGCTGAAAAAAATATTTTTCTCGCACATATTATCAAATTGTTTAATTAATAATAATTATGTCTTTGATAAAACTACAAAGTTTCTTGTGATTTAAGTTTAAACGGTTAAATATCATGATTAGAAGATTGACACTGCATTTATTTTACTTTTACCAAAATAATACCTATCGAAAACAAATAAAAACATTTTTGTTTTCTTTTTGCTGCCGAAGAACAGAATACATTTTCGGTGGGACTCTAGTGCATTGTAACCCGCAGGTGGTCGTTCCTATCGGGCTGCGCCGCGGGCTCCTCCGCGGCCATCGCGGTCAACCCGTTGGACGTGGTAAAGACGCGCATGCAAACGCTTACCAAAACCAGTGGAGACCGGCAGTACAGCTCCGTCATCGATTGCATCACGTGAGTATTAAATAAATAGTATTTATAAACGTTGCTTAAAGTTATGAGATGGTTAAATAGTCACTATTCATTACTTAACTTAAAGCAACGTTTATCATTAAACCCTTAGCTCCATAATAATTGGTCTTGCCGGGAAATATACAGAAACCTCGTGTTTAGTTAACAAAACTGACAAAACATCGAGATTTCTGAACAATTTTTAAAGTTTAATACGAATGTAGGTATTATAATATAGCATAAGCATAATCAGCACGTAATGCTCCTCAGCAACCCCATCACCTGTCTTTCCATTTATAAGTTTATAATACTTTTGTACCCAATATGTACTCAATTTGTACATACTTTAAAAAAAAATACCTTGAAAGGTTAAGAGTACAGACACTTCATTTTTATGTTGCAGTACAGCAGAGGTTCTCAAACTTATTTCATCTACCGCCCACTTTGAAAATCAATTATGTTTCAGCGCCCCCCATTTTTTTGTTCTTTACCACAGCTTAAAAACCACAATGACATTCATTACTTTAATTAATTTAATTACAGTGTGCTATATTGGTCTGGTCTGGGGTTTAACTTACGTTCTAAACTTGACTTTTTTTACCAATGAGAGCAATTAGAACGCAAACTCGTTTATCTCATTCGACACTGAATCTTATTAAAACTTGATTGCTCGTAGGCTATCCTTCGAAATCTATGTTAATTATTTTTAGTTTTATACAATTAAACAGGGCAGACATATGAACTAAATAATCGATGTTGTATTGTGTAGTAGGTAGATTTAGTATCAGTGAATTTTAAATTTTAAATAGATGAAGTTACAAATCAGCCATCGCCCCCCCCTAAACCACTTCAACACCTCCCAATTTTTTCTGGGCTCCTTACCGCCCCCCTCTAAACCTCCAGCGCCCACAAGGGGGCGTAATCGCCCACTTTGAGAAACACTGCTGTAGAGCATCCCTCCAGCAACCCCAAGTTAAAAGATGAAGAAACTTACGTAGATGCTTATTGTACTTACAAAGAAGTGTCTGACAATTATTGTACTGTTGTTTTTACCATTAAATATGCAAGCTGTGACTAGTTATGTCAAGTTTAAAATTTTCAGGCTATTGATAAGCGCCTGAGTAAAAATACATAGCAAAGTGTAAGTACAAGTTTGGCACACATTAAATTCTCAAGCGTTGTAAAGTAGGTAATAGTAAAAACACTTCGAGGGGTGAAAGGCTATTTGGTTTAAGCGACATTTTTGCAGCTTTACAGGAGAGCCATTTAAAGTTTAAAATTTCCGAAAAAAAATCATAACAAAAAAACTTCTTCAGCTATTGGAATGGAGTAAACTGAATTTAAATTAATTTGAAAACGTCAAGGTGTTGATGCTTATACCATATAAAACGGACCTTTAATTAAGAAGATAAATGTCGCTTAATACGAATTGCCTTAAGCCACTATTTTTCAGGGAACGGAAAAAAGATTTAAGTGACTTCATAACTACAATTGGCTACAGGAAAAAAATACTAAGCGACTCTGCAGTATATTTTCAGAATAAGCCAAACAGCATGAAGTTACGCTGCCCAAAATTAACGGTAGCAAGCTATTTATCTCACCTGCCAATTGAGATTAAATTGAATGACTGGCTAATTCACATAAGTAACATAATAGTATTGAAAATGTGACGTTGGATGTAACATTTTAAGCGTCTAAATCAGTCAATGGCTGTTGAAACAACCTGAATATACCGCTATCACCGAAAATTTCAGGTGCTGATATTGAATAAATAAAGAAATACACAGAATCAGTTCAAGTATTTATTAAGTCACGTAATAATAATAAAGTAGAACTCTTGTACGAAACGTCTCAATGTAGGAACATCAATATTTTTATTTATTATCTTTCAGTCTTAATCAACCACATCAGTTAAAATAAGTATTACTCGCTTATTCATATTTAACAATATTAGGCGTAAATCTGCATATTTTAACACCATCCTATCCATCACATTTGTCACCCTTATGACGATGAGATAACAATCACAAGTTTTTTTTGTAGCTATATTCTGCTTAGTCACTTTCACACATTTGGCAGGAACTGTCAATAACAAAGTGACAAAGAATAAAATAGCTATAGAATAAATATTTTTTATGAATTACACCACACACATTACACACTGTGGTGTATAATGTGTGTGGTGTAATTTACCTTAGTATAATAATCATGTTAAATCAGTCTCAATGTAGGAACATCAACTATAATTATAATTAACTTTTAGTACAAACAACAAAACTTCTAGCGATTATATAAAATACAATCAATGCTTGATAATAAAATGCAATAAAAAATAACGAAAAAGTATTTAGTTATCATTTTCTTCGACTGTATCCTCTACATCAGTATCGAGTAGAACGTCTTTGGAATTGCAGTATTGCAGATTTAAATATTCTTTATGAAATATCTTGGGTACAACCCCTGTGTCACATAATGTCTTTAGATCCATGTATTTGGCTTTAGTAATCGGCAAACTTGAATTATGTCTACGATTGATAGCTCTAGGCTCTTTTTTTTTTTTATGAATATTTGAATTTTAATAATTTTATTTAATGAGAATGACATAACTTATTTAATGTTCCAACAAGAGTTTAAATTTTAACAATTTTATATAGGTAATGAAAATGTTTGCATGCCGAATGGTGAAATATGGCAGAACTCTGATGAAAACCTACTACTACCTACTTATGTATAACCCATATTTGCAAATAAATGCTATTCTATTCTATTCTAGGTTTCGCAATAATTTGTATAGTAACTTCCGGTGCACTATCTTTCATTGAAAATTTTACTTTCATCTGATTTGTATGAGATTTCTTAAATGTTGCTGTACGGATTTTACTTATCTTACCTACAAGGTATTGGATGATCACCTTCTGTTTGTATTTCTACATTGTCATCAGTATTATTATCTTCTAAAGATTTCATTAATATATCCATGTCGGTTTCAGGTATAATTTCAGTAATAGTTGGTTGAAGACTGTCGTTACTAATTGTCCTTTCTATTTCTGTTACTTCAGGTTTGTCCTTTTCTTCTTGATTCTAAAAGACAATTGAAATATTATTCACCATCAAATTTGCAAAAAAACTCCGCACTAGATTTTACAGTAAAAGCGAAAGTTTATGAGGGTAGATGGATAATACGATGTTTGTTGCTCATTTATGTTGAAAATATTAATTAGGTTTTGATAAAACTTAACAGTAACATAGATCATAAATCAAAATAACACGTGGACTACTTTTTACAAAGTTACGAAACTAGTGACTATATAAAAAATCACCTCTCTTTCCACTTCAATCGTTACTTCGTTAATAATTAAATCCTCGTCTTTCAAATCATCAGGTATATATTGTGTCGTTTTTGTCTGAAATAAGTAAAATTTAACGTGTTAATAACAAATGGCTACTATTACAAGTATTACAAATATGAAACATATACCTACTTCTATATCCACAGAATGTGCATAAAAGTTCGATTCATCATTTAAATCAATTGGATCATCAATCAAGGATTCCGGTTGTTGATCTATGCTGTTCGAATTAAAAATACTTAAATCGTTGACTTGTTCATGATAGGTGGTACTTCCTAAGATTGTTACTGTAGATTTGGTGGTGTCGCTTTTATCAGTTACGGAACACTTATTATCCTCTTTTGACACACTGATTCGTTTGATTTTGTGTTTGTAAAATTTCTGTCTTTCTGTCTTCATATTTATCTGAAATAGTAATTATAAGGGAAGTACATAAGATGATCCTTTTACAACCACAAGTATATACCTATATCATATTCATAGTTGGCGCTAAATGTTAGTACTTAACATAGTTTACAAATAAACGACAAATCTATTACATAATAGATCACTGAAAAAGTAATTTGCATGTCGCTTATCGGTAATTTTATTGTAATAAACAAACTAGGTGTACCTAAAATGCATCTAAAGATACGAGTATTAAATAATTATAAGTACAACTATATTAAACAGTGTGTATATCAATAATAACAATCATGTATTGTTATACAATTATACCGAACTTAAATGAAGACGGTTAGCCTAAGATTGCAATAATTCTCTTAAAATAATGAATTAACTACATACTTAATAGAATTAGTAACATAATTAAACTAATAAATAATAATAACAAATAAGTAAACGTATTACATTTCATCTCAATTTGAAATCTTACATAAACAACACTTACGATTTGTTTTGGAGAGCGCTGTTTTATAAACACTGGCGGCAACTGTGAGTCACGTCACACCTTGATACACTCTGGAGTTCGACTGAAGCGCCTGAGCGCTACAGTGTCGTTGAATGATCACGATTTTTAACTCCCGGATGATAGAATAAATAATGGTATTATATGACATGAATGAAATGTATCATATTAGAATTGAATGATTTAAAGGTCGACTTTTCTTTTTATTAAAATTGAAAAAATGTTTCAAATTCCATCAGTTCATTTTACCGTCTGTTTTAAGAGTCATTCATTTAAAAAAATAATAGGACCAAAATGTTTTAACGAACATGCAAATTAGCTAAAACAAAACGGCTATTTAGCTTAAGAAGCACCGTAGGTAGAAAATAGATGCAGCTGAAAGAGCTTAAGCGACACTCCATGTCGTATTTTGTTGACGGACAAATGATTTAAGCGACATCGCGACATGTAAATCGTGGATATCAAAATGATTTAAGTCACATGTTAATAAAAATAGAAACAAGAAAAACGCTTTAACCGATATTGAATCTTTTTTCTGAGAAAGGCCTACTGATTTATGTCTCGGTTCTTTAAATCATTGTATAGTTCAAGTACACAAGTAATAAATTAATGCAAAAACGACGTCAGATAATACACTGCCACTTTGGAAACAACCCAAAAATAGAGTTGTTTGAAGCGCCAAAAAAGTGCTCAGATTTAAATGAATCCGGCATCATCCGACGGAGAAAAAATTGCTGATTCCGAATATGTATATAACTCAATATCGCCCAAGATGTCGCTTCAACCAAATAGCCTTTCACCCCTCGACTTAATAATTATGCATAACTATTGGTACATTTTATTGAAAACTATTAATATTTCCCTTTACCTGTTATCACACTAGGATTGAATAATAGGTTGTGCAACGTCATCATGATGGAAAATTCTTGGTTTGTTTATTTGAATTGTTTACCCTCAATTTGTTTTTATTTTCTAAAATCTTTATATTTTTGTTGTTTTCTTACATTGTTCAACATGAAGCGTAGAAAAAGGTTATCTGTAAGTTTGAGGGTAAACAGTTGGGGTTGCTGGAGAGATGCTCTACAGCAACATAAAAATTAAGTGTCTGTAATCTTAATCTTTCAAAGTACTTTTTTTTTAAGTATGTACAAATTGAGTACATATTGGGTACAAAAGTATTATAAACTCACAAATGGAAAAACAGGTGATGGGGTTGCTGGGGAGCATGACGTTAATCAGCTTATGTTCGACACAGGCCTCCTCTCTGAGTGGGCCGTAATCCACCACGCAGGCCCAGTGCGGGTTGGTAGATGTCTCATGTCTTCGAATTTATGGTTCTAGGGCATGCCGGGTTCCTCACGATATTTTCTATCACCGTTTTGACAGTAGTGGTAATGAAATATTTTTCATAAAGTAAAGCGCCTGTCTGGGTTCGAGTCTACGACGTACAACTCGCAAGTCGCGGCCTTTACCACTTGGCCACCACTGCTCTCTTCTACTATAGGTACTATCGAGGACACAGGCGCCAGTGTCCACGATAGTACATAGTATATTAGAGTATCTACACTTTCTGGAATAAATACACTAAATGTTTGCGGAAACAGCTTAAAAATTCATATCATAGTTTAGAGAAGCTAAGCTTAAACCAGACAGATACGGAAACCGACTTTGTTGTATTTATAACTACTACTATTTTTCTATGCTTATGTATATACATTTTTTCACCAGGAAAATACTGAAGCACGAGGGACCCACTGCGTTCTTTAAAGGCGGCGCGTGCCGTATGATCGTTATCGCGCCGCTGTTCGGCATCGCGCAAACCGTGTACTACGTCGGCATCGCCGAGTACTTACTTGGATACAAGCGAGCTACCATTGTCTGAATTGATAAACGATGCTATTTTTAAGATGTTTCTGATAATTTGATGACGATGTTTTTTTTTTTTGTTATTGTTATTTGAAAACACATTTTATAATAGCTAAAAATAACAACAATACGTTCAGATTCATAGATCCTTTCAAACTTTGATATTTTATTATTGTACTCAATACACACAGTGATTGTCTGTTATCAGTAATATGAGCACATGTTCTACAATATTTATTAAGTAACCATCGTACTATACATTAATTTCGTTTAGGTAATCCCGTTTTCTTTTCATTAGGTTGTACTTGACTGGTAATGTTTTACTTAAGGGGGATGCGCTAAGGTAGTCCGCGAAATTCAAATTTCTTTAGTTTTTTTGCAATTTGTAGTTCAGTCTCAGGTTGTATGTTGATAAAAATATGATTCGCGACGGTAACAAATATGATTTTACAAACATATTATTGAAACTAACCCTATGGACTCTGTCCGAAATAAAATGATTCTATTCTATTCTATTATCATTAGAATCAGCAATACAACTCCTTAAGCTAACATAATCCTCAAATGTCATGATTTCATGAAATTGATTACATGAACTTAGAAAGTTGGATTGATGATTTTTATGACTGTATTTAGATCAACATAAAACCTGATACTGACCTGCAAATTGCAAAAAACCTAAGAAAATTTGAATTTCGCGCGCTAACCTGAAGCTGTCACCTTTATTTATCAGTATACTAATACTATTAGATGAAACGCTTTCATGTAATCATGATATTAAAATGTTTAAATGTATGTGGTGAGATTATCAGTTACGCCTATTAGTTGCAATAATTACGTCGACGTCGGTGCCGATTTGAATTTTTTTCTCCTCAGCTATAAGCTTCAAGTATTTTTTGTTCAAATTGCACTCGCCTACAACGAACAATGAACTCCAACAATGAACTAACATAAATTGATGCAACGATACGGCTAGCACGATACCAATACGAACGACGAATACATCGTAATGGCAAATACGATAACGAATTACGATACAAATGCATTGTGATTTTTGTTTAATAGCATTTTATTTGAATTTCGAGACATCGCCAAGCGGTTGGTCGACTCTTCGCATGACCAGAGGGCTGGCCTATTTTTTGACCAAAGAATCACCATCGCCATACAACGTGGCAATGCCGCCAGCTTTTTGGGCACTTTTCCTGTTGACAGCGATACGGATGAATTTTTTTATGCCCTGTGATTATTTCCCCTCCCTTTTTATATACTTCTACCTACATATCATTATTATTATTTTAAGTCTGTAAGCTTTTAAATTATGTAAATGTTTTGTTCAAAAAAAGTAAATAAAGTAATGTTCAGAAAAAAAAAATTGAAGCTTTGTTTGTATTACTTTGTATGTTATTTTATCAATATTAAGACTTAAGTACTAAAATGAAAACGCATTTTTAATTAATTTATTTATCTAGTTTTATAATTAAGGTAACTTTTTTAATTGTTTTATTAACTTTAATACAATCTTAAAATTTTAAGTTAAACTATTGGAAAAGAGTGAATCGTTAATATCGTATCGTAATGTTTATATTCATCGCCGATATACGATTATCGTATCGGTATCGTTGCATCACTAGTTTAATTATTTAAATGAATGTGGTGAGGATATCAGTTAGGCCCATTAGTTAAGGAGTGCAATAATTTTGTCGTCGTCGGCGACGATTTTTTATTTTTAATGTATTCTCTTCACCTCTAGAATTCGACAACCATACATTTCGAGTCTTTTTTGGTCTATTTGCACTAGACTGCATGTCTTAATGTCTGCACTTGTTACTAAACATAAATAATAATAACTAAGGGTGTTGTTATAGTTATGGACGTGCCAGAGAATATGAGTCCCATATTCTCTGGCACCGTCTCATATTATGGGATACAGCAATGAACTAACATAATTATTAGTCAATATTAATATATTATTTCAAGATTACGAGATACAATCATAAGCTTCTAAAGCAAAGTTTGTCTCAAAAATTATATTTATTTTTGTTACACTTTAAGTGAATTAATGATGATTATTAATGCATTTGTGATATTATTGTTATTTATTTTTTGTTGTTGCAAAATTGTCGTTGTTTAAAAATTTTTTGTTTTGTAAAATATAACCTTATGGACTTGGATTATTGAGAGACGGTGCTTTAAGTTCTGTCGTTTTATTAATATGAGTATGACTTACGTAGTGCGTGGCAAAGGTATTGTAGCCACAGATGTTCACAGATGGTACACTCCGCATTTTAGATATGAAGCTACAAGTACGCGGCGGGCTCGGCTTGTTGAACCAATTCAGTGACTGTAACGTAGTCAGAAGAGACAGAAGATCTAAGAGTTACGCAATAAAAAGAGAGACACCTTCTAGGTGAATATAACTGTAGGTAATTAGCGCTGTGCGACCTGAATTGCACTTTATTGTATCGTAGTAAGAGTCGCTTTTTATTTAAATGATTTTTCGGAGTGATCCATCGTATTAATCTGTGCTGTAGCACAAAATTATCACTTGTGACAGCTTACTAAATAGTGCTATTTTTTGTGACAATATCTATTCTATTATCTTTTTATTGAAAACTAGCGACCCGCCCCTGCTTCCCACGGGTGCAATGTTGTGGCGACCTGTCCAAACATCGAGATTTCTGTGCTGTATCTAAGTTAAATATCAACCAACGTACATATGAAGCTTCCGGAATAAATTCTCTAAATGATTTTGAAAACCGTATCAGTCCATTGTGAGGTTTAGGAGAACTAAGCGGTTATATGCTAATATAGAAGTAGATAATACAACCAAAAGTAAGTTTAAAAAGTCTTTGAAATTCAATTGTTGTCCATTTTTTCATGTAACATCAACTTTATGCAAGTGTAAATAAAGTTGATGATACGCAAACTGAACCTTATATGTAAGCATTACAGTTGTTTTTCCTAAAACTTCTGTTTGTTTACTAATTTGGCAAATAAATTGCGAACGCAGATTCGATGGTTCGGAAAGGATAAATAACTTAGTGGTGTGTGGAAGTAGGAGTGTCATCATAAAGTGCTTTAGTTTAGGATACCAGCCTTCTTCCATGACAATTAACTCTCTAACAAGTACCGTCTCGCGCCAAAGTTCTTTTACATGAATAATAATACATAAGAACTGTCTTATTGTGGTACTAACAATTTTTTCTTCTACCAATTTAATATTATCTTTCCAATTAACTTTTCTTCCAAGTTCTCTAAAATAATGTGTTTAGTTAACGATCGCCGATAATATGTTTAGTTTTCCACTAGCTGACTTTCAAACGCAAGCTGTAGGGTAAACAACATTTACTCGGCTATAAGTAAATATAACTGAACTATGCATTTAGTATGGTAATGTTAGGATTGTTAGAATATTTAATTTTATTTGGTTGGTGGCCCTGCAGCTCTGCGTAGGCGCCACTTATTTAATGTGCCATGTTCATACATAGGAATGTTTTTATTTTTAATTTTTAACCATGGGAATCCCTTGGACGTCTGCTGCCACTTTAATCTATTTGATTGAGGCATACACATCTTAGAATGTGGCAGCTATTTAAAAGAATATCACCTAACGGCCAACCAATGATATATTAATGGACGGTCAAGAGAAAACCTTAAGCCCACGTTCGCAAGGACGTAAAAATATCGCGGCGGGGTTTTATCACGCACTGGATTTTCACTCTCGGAGTTGAGCCGAGCGTTGATAAAACACACTTGAATTTTCAACTCTCGGCGCAGCGCAGAGCGTTGAAAATCCACTACAAAAAATCGCCGCGTGAAAAAATTGCCAGTGCTGGGCTAAAACAATTTTATTCGAAATGTTTAAACTATTGTATTTAAAAATAGTTATTGTATTCGAATCGAATCATGTAAGTAACACAATGTGTGAATTTATTTGTGTTGCTTTAAAAACATTTTGCGTTATAAATTTATGTATTGATTGAAAAAAAAACTAGCAAAAGGACAAATACCTATCTATAAGTACCTAATGTGCAAAGTAGAAACACAATTATTATTAAGAGACAATAATTAAATCAATTACAGTCCAATAAATATATACTATTATGATGAACTAGAGCATTTAAAAACATATGGTAATTCAGTAAAATTTGTTGATACTCTGAAGAGCAATTACCAAAAAGCGAGTAACTGACAACTAATTCAATATTTCTCTGAAATTATTCTTTCATACAACTTACGAACTAGTAATTGCTCCACAGAGAATTCCTTATTTTACAGAACTATGTCTTTTTTATGCCTATTAAATTATTACATACCATTAATGTGGAGCAGAAGCTAGTAATGTTATATTGAAACAAATGATGTTTACTGTTTTGTCAACATGAAGCGCGCCTATTAATATGTAATATGTCCATCCCCTATAGCAAAAGAATAGCATTCATTAGTATTTGCTTAGATATGTGACATTAATTGTTTGCAATTGAAAGACATAGCTCTTGTTTTAAGCATTAATTCTCTTAACTATTAGAAATATAATGTTATAAAATGATTAAATGCACAGTTTCCTGCTGTTGGCTTTACTGCAGTCTCATACATCAAGCTTTAACGTAACCGTAATGCGTTTTTTGTAGATGGAGTCTTCCAGGCAGTCATTAGCGATTGACGACGGTTACTGTTCAAGTTTATGTAATTAGATTGGTGACCCTAGGTCAGTGTTTCAAGACAATAATATATAAATGTAGTAGTATGTGCTGAGCGTTATCAGATGTTGATATAATGTCAATTCTAATATTACGAATATTTAATCATTTATAGTTGCCATATGTTGTCAAAATAAATTACAATTCAGAAAAAGCATACTATGAGTCTTATGAGTTTTGGATCAAATTAATTACCTACAAAGTCATACTAGTGTATTATTTTATAGAAATTAAATAGCCAAACAAATTAAAATACAAATGTTATGTTAAGGCCAAAGCGCCAGGTTACTCCGTGAAATTTAAATTTTCTTAAGTATTTTTTGCAATTTCCAGCACAAGAAGGAATAAAGGTAATAAAAGAAATGTAAGCGTACGTAAGAAATATTTATTTATTCATAAACTAAACATCATAAAAATAAGTGTCTAAAGTTAGAAAGAGTTAAGTCTCTTGAATTAAGAAAATTTGAATTTCGCGGGCTACCTTGCGCATCACCTATAATGTAAAGTTGAATCAGTAAAAAGTTATATTTTAATTGTTTGATTAATTTTTTCCTTTCCTAATCCTCTAAGCCAAACCGCTTTTTCACTGGAAAACAAATACCAACCTTGCTGTGGGTAAAATAAAGTTGTAATTAAAGCAGTGCTGGAATTCTGAAGGTTTCCAGTGCAGGAACGCCAGAGAGATCGAGTTGGTCTTCCAACTCTCGAGGTTATTTTTATAGGAGAACTTAAAGCTTTGGAAAAAATGAGGCCGCCACTATCGCACTTAGGTCATTTCGAATGGGAATTACATTGTTAAAATAAATGTGCAACAAAAAACGCTGCTTGTGTGTGACTCAAATCAAAACCTACTAGCACTTGTCGGCAAAGTAGTGCGTTCATCATAGGTCTGCATTAATAATCACTGTAACGGCATCGCCGCCACCGCGCCTAGGGAGGAACTAGTAAACGGTATGCAAAGAGTAAAGTAACTATCGGTATGCGTCGAGATTTCTCACCACCCTAACGTCGCGTCGCCGCGCGTGGTCGCCCGGTCGGTTTTACGTAAGGTCAACCTTCAGAGGTCCCTGAGCCTATGAATAAGTCGCGTAAGACGACCCACTGACCCGCGCCGCCACCGCCACGCCAGTTATTGCTAACGTTAGGTTGACGACGACAATGCGATACTTAGCTGATTTTTATGTGACGACCATAATTTGTCGCCAAATTTCGTCCATCCAAACACGTGCAGAAAGTCCCCAAGAAAGTTCTGAGTCTTTCGAGTAAATGAAAATGAAAGATTTTGTCCTTCTTTTCGACCATGGCAGGGCCTCAAACAATCAGTTTATCGAGAACCTAGACTGTGTGCGTGCGACGCACAGACTATTAGTAGTACTGTGCGACGAAACTACGTGTCTGTGGCTAGAGTACTACGTAGTCTGTGGTGTTTAGCTTGGTATATGGTCTAGCTCATGGTCTAATACAACAAGGTCTGGCATTCCGGGACCAACACATGCTTACGTCACTATCCAGTTGCCACTCTATTGCAACAAAACACGATTAAGGAAAGATTTTTAGAAACCAAAGCTTTTAAATTGTCGTTTCGTGTGTCTAATCAAACGAAACAATTCAATTTAAACATAGCCCAACGTAATTGTTAATTAAAACCTCATTGTTTTATCGGATTCGCACAGGTAATAAAGGTGGTTGAGGAGTTATTATTACAAACTTCTGGTAACACAGATGTGATGACGTAGACATGTGTCGCCCACGTGACCACTGTGTTTCGGAATGCCATACCTGGCGACGTATATTATTATAACATGGTCTAGCTCATGGTCTATTATACCATGGTAGGTATGGGTCGTTATGTGTTTTTTGCCAAATGTAACGTAACTAGTTACTTCGAAGGCTAACTAGTTATTTTTCAAAATTCTATTCGGTGATTCAGTATTACAGTTATTTGCGAAACGAAAATATAAATGGTTACTTATGTAATACGTTACATATTTATAGCTTTAAGTTTTTGAACGAATAAGTTTTTGTAGCTACATAAGTAGTTACATTATTAACGTAATACTAATACAAATGAACTGCATGGAATAATGTATTATAATCATGAAAGTTATGCAGGCTTATTTAGAAGTTCATTTGATTGTTTGTGTATATACAATGATTTGAAATATTTACAATTCGATGTTTTTTTTGCACGTTTTAGTTTTTTCTCTATTTACACTTTTTCAATAGTCTAGTTGGCGTGCGTGTGCATGTGCACTCTCGGCTCGCTTTGCCGGTCGGTCAGTACCAGTAGGCTAGTAACCTGTCACTTATTACGCGCGAAACAAACTACATGCGCTCGCAACGTATTTTTGTTTCGTTTCTCTCTTTTCATTCGATCACTGCATTGCTATGTAACTAGTTACAAAAATCACGTGTTTCTGTGTAACTCGAAACTAGTTATTCGGTTACATGCCCCGTAGCCATTTATTGTAACGAGTGACGTGAAATTACGCCCATACCTTTAATATGGTCTAGTCTCATTTTTTATATATTAGTCTATGGGTCTAGCTGGCTGGCAGTGGCAACACTAAAACAGAAATGTCAAAGTTGTGAACAGCGACGCCGTGTCCTGAGCTTGTTGTTTTCAGAGTTTGAGAGTTTCTTTACTAAATATAATATAATTTTGTATTGAAATCCGAATATATTTGTGACAAATAACATATATAACTGAATCAGAATGGCGACCATAGGCCCAAAGAAGGATGGAGGGCCTAACGTCGAGTTTTTTCAGTCACCGGAATCGCTAGCACAATTTGACCAAATTCGCGTTTGGCTACAAAAGAATTGCAAGAAGGTAAGTAGAACTAAAACTAAACAAATAAAATATTACCTTTCAACGTTTTCAAAACAGTAACGACTTAGTTGTGAACAACTGGAAAGATGTTTTAGGGATACTTACCAATAAGATATCATTCACATCCATTTCTTTCATCGCTACACATATCACACTAGGTAGTTAATTTATACTCTATCAACCTTTTAATTTAACCTATTAATAAAATGGGCTCTGACAACTTCTTGTTTCAATGTTTTAAGTAGTGTTCACATTATATTCTTTTTCTATTATATTTCTCTTTATTCTATTTTATAATCTGTATTGTTATTATTACAGCATGTGCAGACAGATCCACCTACAAAAGAAGGTTTAGCTCAACTTGTAATCCAGCTCATTCAGTATCAAGAGAACAAATTAGGAAAAAATGCTTCAGACCCTCCATTTTTGAGGCTTCCGGTAAGCGTTAGTTGTTATTGCACAATATAATTAGTTTTTTTTATTAATTACCAGCTTTCAGTTCAATTAAATGCGGTTGAATTTGGCATATATTAGAATTAGTTTACAATGTGCAACTGCTGTTTGACTTTATCAACCCAACTTTTTGTGTGAAACAGTTTTCTAAGGTTAGACTGATGTTTTTTCAAGCACTGTGCACTGTACTTGGAACAAAAATGATTTTTGTATCACAGCCAGGACTGTTTGAGATGCTCTTTATGGCATAAAGAAAGTCTCGAAAATCTATGACAGCTTCACCGCACAGATTAATTTATTTGTGTGGAGGCTATTTATATTAATAACAAATAACTTAATACTAGCAAAATGAGAGAAAAACTTAATCTGTGCAATGGCATGTAATTCATTTCTTATAATAGGTGTTTTTATAAAAGTGAGGAGTGAGGAGGAGCTTGTGGCTAAGTAATTAAAGCCGCACGAGTCGATCCATCAGGTTAAGCTATGCTTGCCAGGGTTGGTCCATGGGTAGGTGTTATGAGACTCCTCCATGCCTTGGAAAGCACTTTAATTTGTTGTGGATTTTTAACAGTTGTTATGAGTCGTCAGAAGTTCGAAAGTCGGACAACCAGTCTTACCAAGGGGTATTGTATTACCCAGTTCCTGGGCCTCCACAGCCCAGTACTCTAGATAGGCAGTCACTCCATGTAAAATACTGGTATTCAGCTGCACCTGGTTAGACTGGAAGCCAACCCCAACATAGTTGGGAAAAGGCTAGACAGATTGATTGAGGTGTCTATTAAAGTTAAACTAAGAAGATAATGTTATGCAAATATTATTTAGAGTACAGTACAACTATTTCCTTATTGCCCGTCGGCAAACTTCGTGTTTCGTCAGTCGTCGGATTTCTATCTGTTGCCCTTTGCACTTGGTGCTTGTAAATATTGACTCCTACCGCTGCGCCCGCGTTGCCGTCAACCATAATTACCAATTGCAAAGGGCAAGTGATAGAAATCCGACGACTGACGAAACGAAGTTTGCCGAGGGACATTAAGAAAATAATTGTACTGTACTTAATATTTGGTTTGCTGAATAGCTCAATTGAAAGTACTACGTCTCTGTCTCCAAATTAAATAAAACAAAATTCTGTGTCTTTTAAATTAATTATATTTTTGATTAATTAATTTAATAAGGGTTCAGCATCCATCTAGCACATTCTGTGAAAAGGCCAAATCAACCTTTTATCTGTGCCTTCATAGCGTATGGATGGCAAGTAAAAATATTCAAATATGTTTGGCCATGCGGCTGTGACACACAGACAGTCAGCCAACAGAACCCAATTACTAACAATGGGGTACTGTTGGGGTGGATACAGAAAAAAAAAAGCCATAACATTATAAACATGGGCAGCCTACTTTTTTCTGAGTACAGTCTAATTACCCAATTCTGTTTAATTACCCAAGACCTACCATGATTGACAAGTTTCAAACATTACCTTAGCATAAAAGTAAACAAACAAAGTAATCTAGTTATTGATTATAATTATATTTTATTTTAAATAACAACAAAGTACAACATTAATAGTTTGCTGCATTAGCAAATACAAATTGGTTTTCTGGCAGTCCTTTGGCGCCGGTTCCTTCAATCGCGAATAACGAGCCAGCTTCAGGTTGTGTGTTAAGTTCTGCTTGCGACAGCCCCACCTTACTAGTTGTTACGAACAGGGTGGACAAGTCGTGACCACCCCACATCACGGATGTTACTTTTGAAGCTGGTAGCCTGTGCTGTTCCAACAGTTTTCCAGCTCTAGAATCAATCTTTATTACCTGGAACAAAAAATTGTGCTTGTTCTAATGTAGGCAATTAAAATGAATTTAATAATGATTTTTTGGCGCTGGCTTGCGGACGGTGAGTAATGGCTAGCTCGCCGTCCGATAAGGACCAGGCCCGGGTCGACGGCGCGTTGTGTTCCACGCGCGCCTCAAAGAGATGTCAGCACAACTGACGGGGTCCGCTAGGACCGATGCCTGCCAGGGTCGCGGGAAAGTCCGAAAGGGATACCGTGGCCCCTGGCAATGAACAGGCAACTGAAGGAACACGGGTGGGTTTTAGTCAGTAAGAGGCTGACACGCCCTCCCGCTCCGTCTAGAGCGGGAGAAGTTATTTGATAATTTCCCACCCTCAAAAAAAAAGTTTCCAGATAATGCACTTAACGCTTGGATACGTGCTTGACGAAACAAGACACCATAAATATGTACGCGTACTTAGATTCATGAAAGTTAAAATGACATAGTTATTTGATATTGGCATAAATATTTTTTTTTAAATACTTCGTATCTTATAACAATTTAATATCACAAATCATTTTAACAAAAAGTGTGAGATTCAGACCAATGCATATTCTATAACGATATAAAAATCTATAACATATTAAACAGATGAAACATTCACTGTTTATCAGGGGTGACAGGTTCTATCAACCCGATTCCTACCGGGTTCCCTTTGGAACAACGACTCTACTTGAGTTTACTAATACTAAATACTATATAGTACATACATAGTCGCATTACAGGTTTTAGCATAATTTTAGAATCTATTTTAATAGACTGCTTTTCAGATATAAAACTATAGTCGATAATAATACCTAGTATAGTTTTATTACTGTAAAACATTGATTATTTTGTTTTGTAGTATGTCTCTTTGGTTCTACCATAGATGGCGTTAATTTAAGAACAGTAAAAGAATTACTTAAATTTTTGATGTTATCTTGACCATTATATAAGAGCTGAACTATTTTTTCTTCGGCTTCCCTCTAAAGGATTTACTAGCTGCGCTACTGCTGTTTATAATATATATATTTAATATAATATGATCATTACCTTCCAACCATTGAAGCAGGCAACCCATAGATTGCCATCTGTGTCGATTGTCATTCCGTCCGGAAACCCTGTAACGTTGCTGGCTTGGAAACTAAACAGTGTCCTTCTGTTGCCTGTAATTTGTATAAAACAGTTGGTTATTTACTCCTCCTCTTAGGCCCGAGTTCACCAACTACAACGTAATCATTGGTTACGTAACCGTTCTGTTAGAATTAAACAGTTGTTTAAACAAACCGCGTTTTTTTCGTGTTCACCATTATTTCTAACCAACGGTTAAATAACCAAGCGTTTTTGAATGAGTGAGTCGAAAATGACCGAATGATCGAATGGTTTATCAATGAATGATGATCGAATGGTTTGGTTTTGTTTTATATTTTGTGAATGTAGAATGTCAAAGTCAATCAATTTTCATTGTCTAACTCACAGAGGACATTTTTAAATAGGTTATAGACGTCACTCGAGTCATTTTGCGGGATGTAGGTATGGCGTATGGCGCCATCTGGTGCTTTGTGCAAGGTACTTTGGCACTAGACCTTTATTAATTATTTTTTTAATGTTGCGCTTAAAAATTTAATAAAACGATGTAGTTATTACAAAAATCTGTTTTTATTTTTTAAATCTTTTTGTACAGTATCTATGTGCTAATTATTTTTATTAATTTCATCATTGCGACGTGTTTTGAATATACGGGGAGTGCGCAAAATTCTTTCTGTACCTTCAAAGTCAGAGCCTTGCATTTTTTTTTGTAACTAAATACAAATATTTTTTATTAGACGTAGGTTGGGTACAGATGTTGTAATTATTAAAGAACGCTATGTCTAGCCGAAATCGGCGTACAAATATTATTTTGGTACAAACATGCTGATTATAATAAATTATCAAACAATTATCACTCATTATTAAACAATTCTAATTAAAATTTTCGACACAATAAAAACATTCCAGTAAAATATAATAATAATAAATTCTAGTATGAATTGTCAAATCAATAAATTATAATAATAAAAAAGGTTAATGTGTCAGTAAGGTATTATTTGTTCATCTAAAAAAGTGATGCACAATGCAAAATTCACATCTGGAAGCATAAACCAATGGTTAAACCGAGTTGGCTACCTCGTTTAAGATAACCGTCCGATTACCGTACTTAATCAATTGTTAGTGCTTGGTGAACAGTAAAATATTGTTAAACAGCCGTTTATGGTTAAAACAGATGTTTAAAATTTAAGCATATGTTGGTGAACTCGGGTCTAAGACCCGAGTTCACCAACAGATGCTTAAATTTTGTTTAACAATATTTTACTGTTCACCAAGCACTAACAATTGATTAAGTACGGTAATCGGACGGTTATCTTAAACGAGGTAGCCAACTCGGTTTAACCATTTGCTTCCAGATGTGAAGTTTTGAATTGTGCATCACTTTTTTAGATGAAAAAAAAATACCTTACTGACACATTAACCTTTTTTTATTATTATAATTTATTGATTTGACAATTCATACTAGAATTTATTATTATTATATTTTATTAGAATGTTTTTATTGTTTCGATTTTTTTTATTAGAATTGTTTAATAATGAGTGATAATAAAATAATTTATTATAATCAGCATGTTTGTACCAAAATAATATTTGTACGCTGATTTCGGCTAGACATAGCGTTCTTTAATAATTACAACATCTGTACCAAACCTACCTCAAATAAAAAATATTTGTGTTTAGTTACAAAAAAAAAAATGCAAGGCTCTGATTTTGAAGGTACAGAAAGAATTTTGTGCACTCCCTGTATATTCAAAACACGGCGCAATGATGATTTTTTTATTTTTTATTAGCACATAGATACTATACGAAAAGATTTAAAAAATAAAAACAGATCTTTGTAATAACTACTTCGTTTTATTCAATATTTAAGCGCAACATTAAAAAAATAATTAATAAAGGTCTAGTGCCAAAGTACCTTGCACAAAGCACCAGATGGCGCCATAAGCCATACCTACATCCCGCAAAATGACTCGAGTGACGTCTATAACCTATTTAAAAATATCCTCTGTGAGTTAGACAATGAAAATTGATTGACGTTGACATTCTACATTCACAAAATATTGATATACCATTCGATCATTCGGTCATTTTCGACTCACTCATTCAAAAACGCTTGGTTATTTAACCGTTGGTTAGAAATAAATGATGAACACGAAAAAAACGCGGTTTGTTTAAACAACTGTTTAATTCTAACAGAACAGTTACGTAACCAATGATTACGTTGTAGTTGGTGAACTCGGGCCTTACTTTGCTATTATTAAACTCTAGGTTATTTTTTCCTTCATTGACACAAATGACGCAAACAAATATCCAGAACAGGAACAACTATCAATAATCTTTGTTTGGCCATTAAATTTGAACAATTGAAACCGCGCACAGCAGCCAATCGGTCAGCTACTGCGCCAATCTTCCGTAAAATTTTTAGTTATACATTATTATAAAACAAAGACGCTTTTCTCGTTTGTCTGTATGTCCGCGTTGTTCTTCTAAACCACGCAACAGATTTTAATGAGGTTTTCACTATGGTTAATTTTTAATTAAATTTAATATTAAAGTTACATTTTACCTAACAATTCTCGATTTTTTGTCAAGTCGTAAAAACCATGCGAAGCAGGAGCGGGCCGCTATATAAATATAAAGACGCTTCTTACAACTTGACAAAACATGGAGATTTCTTAATTATAATAATATGTAAGTTTCATATTAATACACTAACTAATGGTGAAAACAGCATCAAAATTCGTTGCATAGTTTTGAACTTTAGAAGAACAATATAGTCAGAGACACACGAAAAGCGGCTTTATTTGTATAAAAGACAAATTACAATTACTTACGAATACATCCATCTTCAAGGTCAAAGTCAAATACGTCGATATTTCTCGTCGGAGTATCGATGTAAAACATAAACTTTCTGTCGGCAGTCCACGCCATTCCGTTGGAGATGGTTACGGGACGAACCTTCTCCATCGGATTTAGATAGTTGTGCTCATCCATCATGTACAACGTAGCTTGATCTTTATCGACATTGTTATCAACTTCTTTGCCCATTGTACCTGGATTAAAAATGAGGTGATCAATTTTTATCTCATCTTCAAAATGAGAATGCTTTATCTTTTAACTGTTATTTTAATAAATAGGTTTGTATCAATAAGAAGATATGTATGTAACGGGATGCCTTCTTTTGGCATAGTGATTTTTTTTCCCTAATATTCTTTGGCAGAACTATAGTGGTATTGTTTTTTTTTTGGTATAATAATACTTATTGTTTTTGGCATAATTTGGAGTTGCATACATTTTTAAGGCATAATATTTATTCGTGTATTTATCATGAGCCATAAATATAAACATTATTTATTAT
This sequence comes from Agrochola lota, assembly GCA_947364205.1. Taxonomy (NCBI): domain Eukaryota; kingdom Metazoa; phylum Arthropoda; class Insecta; order Lepidoptera; family Noctuidae; genus Agrochola; species Agrochola lota. Next base: position 9,560,858 of record OX376241.1, read on the forward strand.
AATTTGGGAATTATATTGGATTAGTTTAAGGTGCGGTTGTTTTTATATGAGTTATATTATTTTTATTCCAAAGAACATTATCTGTAAATTTCATTATGCGTTAATAATGTTATGCGTAAATATAATTAGGATAAACAATTGTATGCTAAGTTATATTATGTCTTATAATTTTATGCAAATGGATAGGGAACCATACGTAACGGACATCATGACTTCACTCATAGCAAAAACATTCAGTAGCATTCAATTATCTCACTAAAATATTCAATGTTCTTTTTTCCAACTTTTGGAACAGAAGCTTTTAAACACGGCCTCTTGAATGCCCAAATTTCACTTAACTGGACGTTCTTGAAAGCCTATAGCTCTGTTTTAAAAGTTACGGAGGTAACACGCGTGATGGGTCATATCGGTAACATAAAATTCAGTCGGAAACGGAAACTACATACCAAACCAAAGCCTCCCTTTAGCGTCGACCTTGCCGTCATTGCACCTGTTGTTGGGCAGGCCCAAGTCCACCACACTCAGTAGTCTGAGAGAACTGTCGCCCTCCGGTGCGTCCCACGGCAGGAAGTATAGCTCCGTCCTCACCGCTATGAGGATCAGCTTGGGATAATCCTTCACCGTTACCACTAACGAGACTGGTCCGTAACCTAAAAAATTTGGTAAAAAATAATAACTATGTTTATCTAATAGACGTTAGATTTTTTTTCCGTACGCAAAATACACGCTTGGACGAGGACACAGCCCGTCATACTACTACTAGAATATTCTTCTTTTTTTTGGCCCTTTTTGAGGTGGTCCCATATAAATTTTATTAACTTTGCGTGAATAGTTTTTGAGTTAGCTTCAATAATACATATTATTCCCACATAGTCTTATGTGGATGATATGATGATAAGTTCTTGCCACTGTAATTTACAACAGGTAGTGGTATATATATTTTTAATTTTGGCCAACTTTATTTGTCAACCACCCGCAGCAATAATAAATATTATTCTATTCTATTCTCTAAAAGTATTTTATGACTGCTATCAAAACCCGCTAAAGTTTAGCAGGTTTTGATACTAATGGGGAATTATAATTTCCACAACGCACACCTTTTTCCCACGGGTGGGCCGAAACTAGAGAAAGCCACGACGTTCTACGATTATAATACGGAACTCCTTTCGCTTCGTCTACGTATATCATCATATAACTGCGCCCTTATTACGCACCTAATCTTTTTGAAGAACATCACTAATAGGATCAGTGGATGTCTTTTAGGGCTTCTCACTGATGTTTCTACTAACATTCGTCTTATAAATTCCCTTTTGTTAATCCTCCCCACCTTCAGTTCTCTTCTGTTCTTCGGCAATGTCTTCAACGCGAATTACGCATCAAACACCTACCATCACACAAATTCTGCGTCGCGGAAGCAAAGTAATCCGCGCGATTAGCATAATTATATACAACATCCCGACATCAACTGTCGGGCAGTAGCTCACCAGACATAACACCCGTCTGGTCGGAGGATCTTCCCATTTCTATGCAGGATGAAGAACTACCACCCTGTTCCTTCATACCCCTTTATAATCAAACCAGCTTATCATCCCTAGATACTATTAAAATATCGTAAGAAGGAACGCATAATGAATTTAGTGATATGCGTAACAAATTGTTGAAAAATACCTATCCTAACCCGCTTAACTGATCTTAAAGACTCATAAAGAACCCTGTTAGAAATCGACACGTGTTTCATCTCTAGCGGATTAGGTTACTAAATATACGTCGTCTATTGTATTTTATCATGGATTTCCGCAAAGTCACGCCTGAATCAATTAACTATTTGAGATAGTTAGACATATAAGCTAGCGCACAGTACATACCAATTGTTTTACAGGTGATATTGGTAGTTTCGGCATCAAATCTGTACACCTTTTGTTCGTGTATGTCAACCCAGTAAAGTGCATTCTCATTTGTTGACCAATGGGGACCCTCGAAGTGTGTACCGCCCCTCTGCACCTGTTTTTATATAACTGTTTTATTCCAAGTACATAATAATGTTAACTATATGTGAGACGAGAGAGAGAAATATATGGAAATAAAAAATAAAGTTTATCATTTAAAATTAATATATTTTTATTCAACAGAACAGATTGGTATTTTTACTATAATAACAGGGTGGGTAAAAATATCGATTAATGCTTTTTTTAAATATAAACAAGCATACCTAAACTACAATAGCACATAAAAGTAGTTTATTTTGCTTTCAAAAACATCTCATTATTATAAGTAAGTACTACACTAACAAGTTTCTACAATTTGATTTAAACTAGGTCCCAAAACTAGTTCTCAGTTCAGATGTAAATTAACTGTAATAACTTGCATAGTTAAGAAAACTACTTACATTTTTGATGAGCGGAGTAGTCTCTCTTGATGCCAAACATTTCACTAGAATAACTGTTATGATTAATTCTCTTAATAACACAACCATTTTTATCGTAGTCTAATCTAACACCTTTTAAACGTTCGGCGTCCGCGGCGTCTTGCGCGACAATCACCCACCACTGGCTAAGTGGTTATAACCTGTCTCTGGTGATCTTGAGCAAGTGAACGTATCATAATGCTATAGGTACTAAATACAACGTGCGCACGTACCATCATCATTATGAATGCGTTTATTGTCATTATTAAGTCGTTATATGCATTGAGTTTAGGTTTTAATACACAAATAAAAAATATACAGAAATAACAGTAAAGTTTTTGAGTTCTTGACACACAGAGGGCACTGCAAAAGAGGTTAAAGCTATGTAGATAACAGTATGAAAAGGCAAGAAAACTGTTTTACTGGAACTTATTTGTCGATAGTTACTAATCGATCTTAAGAATTGTCCAAACTACTAGGTTAGAGTTTGCTTCTCATTTAGTCGATAAAAATAAGAACTCAATAGTTTTAATATGCTTTTTACAATAATATCCACGTGATCGTTCAATAACATTCCCATCGTTGTTCATTTCAATTGACGAATTCGCATTGTTGTTAATTAGTTTAGGAAGGCCGCGACTCCGATGTTCTGTCACGGCTCAAAACACACGAATCCGCGGAAGTGTGACCTCAAACAAGGCCTTTAACCATTATGTGATATCTTAGGAAATTTCTTTAGCTCCTTTTTTCTTTATTTCCAAATTGTTAAAATGTCGTTTCTCTTACGAAAACGCAAAAACATAGACACTTTAGAGCGTTATTTTTGCGTTCAATTAAACCTACCTATTGTAGAATAACTAACTGTGGCCACTATTTTACGTGTAAACAGTGTTTTACATAATCAATAAGTTCCTCTAGCCCTACCATGACCGAGAACTAATATCGACGATACATCCGACATGTTACACATCCTGTCGTGTAAACTGTCACACCTAATCGACATTACTTCCATTAGCTTGCCCTTATTACTGCACTTAGTTTCCCTTCATTATTCTTACTTTCTGTTATTACAAAACAAATATCGCTTACAGCAATCATGGCGTTGTTTTGAAATATTGCAATAGCCATTGCAGACTGCGCAAATAGCCGGCCATGGGACAGCCAAGGGACATAGATATAAGGCGAAGATTTATTTCTAAATGAATCATGATTAAACTTCAATGAACGGGTTTGATTTATTATAGTGCTACTCTAATACATTTTAATTATGAATGTATTTAATTTCATTACACTGTAATGGTAGCGTGTGTATGTAAAATAAATAAATTAAAAATATTTTACTTACATAAGGAATATATTAACAGCAAACCGAAACAGTAACGGAAATGCATAAAGAGTGGAAATGGCTAACTAATATGTTTTAAAAGATTTATTTAGTGATACACGTGTCCATATTGTAACTGTCATATAATTTTGCAATGCCAAATGGCCCATTGTTAGACAATCGCCACTTGTTGCCTAACATGGTCTACAATGAAGTATTTTAGGAAACTTAATTGTATCTTTGTCCATGAACTTGACGTGAGAATTATATTTTTTATAGACATGCGTCATTCATTTTAATATTCAAAAATAATTGGATTTAGTTTTTTGAACGGAACAGCTATGGGTCAAATTTTATAAATGTACAGTGTAAACTCTATATAGCGACACTGAAGGGACTGTGCATTTTATGGCGTTATAGAGAGTTGTCGTTAAATGGAGAGAAGAATAATACTAATAATAAGAAGAATTTTACCATAGTTGATATGATGACGCTGCTTGAATTTTCCGAGCCATCCTTCTGATGCTTTGAAAGAAGTTAAACCAAGTTCTTCAGCAAAATTCTCCGCCTTAGCTTTCACGAGCGGTCCCGAGATAGGCATATTATTCTGGCGCTGTCGGTGAAACCATGATAGTACAGCTTGATCCAAATCTTCGTATATAGGTTTCTTTAATTTTTTGGAAGATTTTCCCTCGCCTTCAGCGTGGAGGATTTTTTCTTTGCTTTTCCATATTGTGGACACGGTAGAGCGACTAAATCCAAAGCGTTTGCCAACATCACTTATCTTCTCTCCCGTTTCTATTGCGCGTATCAGTAAAACTTTTTCGTCAATACACAGTGATTTTCTTTTATTAGCCATGTTTACAGTTTGAAAGTTTGTGAGCAACTAAGAATATGATAAGGTATAGATAATCCATGACTCCTACTTATGAGTCATGGTCAACAACAGTCTACACGTACAAGCAATCCCAAATTGTAAACAAAAGAACGAATTTCTTAGAAAGTTCGGTATGCATGATGCCGACAGTCAAGTTTATTGCGGGCTAGGATAATAAAGCGACAATAGATCGTACACAGCTGCGCAGTTTTTACTAATTTTAGCAACTTAAAAGGTACTTTTTATTACTCAATTGTTGTCGTTATTGAGAGTGGGTGTAATGCTATGTAGAGTGAAACATTGTATGAAAGACAAGCTAAACCAACCAAAGCCAATTGATTTCGACGCTTAAGGGAGTTTGTCGTTAAATAGAGTGACGTTATATGGAGTTTACACTGTATTTACATAATAAATTAAAATAAAGTTTTTGTTTATAGTAAATGCTCCTATTTTATTTTATATTACTGTTTGTATTTCCTGTGCGTGTCCCAAATAAAATATTTTTCTTTCTTTCTTTTATTTATATTGCATACTTATTTTTCTGCCTACCTATCCTATGTTACATTGGGTCGGCCAAAACTCTTGTCGGTCCCCTAAATTTTAATTTACTCTGTTATATATATTTTTTTTATATTTAATCCCTGAATTAAAAGGGAATACTGAGCTCGCTTTCCATTCATGCCATCCGTCATTACAGCATACAACGCTAACAAGGTTGTTTTGGCACGTGGTCAAAATCTGAACTAACACCGCCATCTTGTTTTGTCGATATAATTTTACAAATGTTTACCAACAACGCCCCCCTGTCAATGTCATTCAGGCGCCAAAAGATTCTTGTAACACTCTACAGTGACTACATTAATTGGAATTTCGCAGTTTAATGTAACGTAAAGGCGTTATTGATTACAGATGAAAGCGTTCATGGACATGAAGCCGGGCGGGTCCTTATGCACGGTGCTGTCCACCATGTTCCGTTTCAAGTCGGAGCAGCGGTGGCGCAAGTTCGACTTCCAGGTCGGTAAGGTATGCACTGCCCCGCACGCCGCCTCGCTCACCGCCAGCCCCCGCAGCCGCCCCCGCCGCCCCCGCAGACCTTGCTCCGCACACCGCGGCTCTATAACAATGCATCACTTGACATGTGACAACATGCGTCTGATTAAAACCTTATTGCTACCCTATTTCATCACAATAGGCTCGCTCTCTGTTACATAGCTGGCGAAATATTGCTGTACTATAAGGCCTTTCCGCACCCTTTGGGTATGGTATGAAATGCGGAATGTTACTGATGTTACTTAAGAGGGCGTAGAACGGTACACTAGCGCCACTTCTTTAAAAAAATATCATCTCGTGATTGAGAAGGAATTATGCATAATGGCTTATAAGGACCCTCGGTAAGTGTGTCTAGAATTTTCTAAAGTTTCATATTGAGACTCGAAGTAACAAAATTAGATGTAAAGTAAAGCGGCCACATTCCTCTAGAATCTAGAGTCTAGATTGTATTTTGTTGCTTCGTTTCTCAATATCCTTATTAGCCGTTATTCATAATTCCTTCTCAGTCACGACATAATAATTTTTTTAAAGGAGTGGCGCTAGGGGACCGTTGTACGCCCTCTTAAGCCTATCTCAAAAAAAGATGTTATTCTCTAAGCTAGTGACAGTACCTTAACTCGTTTGGCACTGGTTGACACATTTGTGTCAAATATAGAGATGTATTGTCATCTGCCAAATGCGAACAGGATCGTGACTAGGGTTTAAAGATATAATTAACAGATGTAAAAATAAATTGGCTGTTGATTATTTATTTTCTGCCTTTTTTATCACATGTCAGACGCGTGTTGTCACTAGTTCAAATGCACGAAATGAAATGAGGGTATTATATTAACATGAAGGTATAATCTAGATCAGATTTAAAAAAAACAAAAAAAATTACTTTAATTTTTTTATATTTTATCATTTTAACGTAAGTACATAATTATAAGAAGTAGCCCTTACCGATACAGTAATAGAACTTCTGTTATGTAAGAGCAACTTTAAATGCACAATTAAAAAAATACTTTCTTTAGTGATGTGTTGTTATTGATCACATTTTTCCTAGATCACACACACGGGATCTTTAGAGTCACTCTTGACGACATCTCTTGCTTGAAGGTAGCAGTCCCCGATACTTTTCATTTTATGTTCCATTTCATGCAAGGGTCATTATGTTGCAGAATACTTGTTCTGGGATTATTGAACTGTGGTTGAACTGTGTGTAAATAATGGGCACTTCCAATAACACGTACTTGTGTGTGTTTGTGTGATTAATAACCTTAACTCTTTGTTATGTCACTAATACATTGTGGGATGTTGAATCACCTTTACTGTCTGTATTGCATGTGTTAATCTTATTTCCATCTACAAATCTTGGGATTACTTCTAAGAAACTTTTTTTTAAATCACTTGGTGTATTTTTTTAAGTAATTTATGGTCAACAACGTAAAATTCTCTTTACATTACTCTTTACATACATTATTGAAAAAAAAATTGATTACTATTATTTTTTAATTTATATTCTAATATACGTCGTCTATTGTATTTTATAATGGATTTCCGCAAAGTCACGCCAGAATCAATTAACTATACATTTTTGACTTCAGTTCTCTAAAATTAAGAATTTGAAAAAAAGATTTAAATTATTAAATATTTATTAGAACATTAGAACCAAAAATACTTTCGCTCGAAATAAAGATTATTGTTTATTTAACGTCACTCTTCTAAAACCATAATCTAAAACTAAACTCGTCTCTGTCCCCTCCCCCCTCCCACATTTTCAGAACCCCTCCCGCAAGGACCTGAACGTGCAGATGATGATGGAGATCGAGTCCTCACTGGTAGGCGCTGACGTCATCCGCTCGCCATGCGTCTTCATACGACCGGATGTTGATAAGACGACTGCTAACAAAGTGAAGGATATCGTTGTCAATCACCAGGGAGAGATTTGCGGTAAATAATATAATTTGTTTATTTATCTAAAATTTGTACATTGCAAACTTAAGTCTAAAAGCTACTACTTAAAGCACAACACGCACTACGTTATGCGCAGATAATAACACATTCAATGAATAACGACTTTAAACTAAATTGATTGCAATAAATTATAGTACACATAGCTACATATCAAGCAATACATTTCCAGTATAAGTTGAACTCGCACTTGTATAGGATTTCCGTACAATGAGAGGTCAGCATATACTGTAGATTACTGTCGTGGCCTGCAACAGCGGCATTGATGGACGAAAGTGAAATACGCGAGTCCATCAATACCTGGTTGCGGCCAAGACTTGGAGGCCTTGAGGCAAGGCTTGCTCATCATATCACTAGTAAAGTGCGTTATAGTTTTGACTTTGAATACAAAGAAAAGATAATGAGATGAAGAATGTCATAGCTATATTCTGGTGATAAAGGGCACCACTAAGTTTAACACGTGCTCAGCGACACGGAGGACTTGTGGAGAATTGTCTTGTTATCATACCTTACTAAAAAAACAAAATAATTCTCCTTTTAGAAGACGAAGAAGAAGCGACGCATATCGTGTACCCGACGGTGGACCCCTTAGAGGAGGAGTACGCGCGGCCGGTGTTCCGCCGGTCCAACCACGTGCTGGTGCACTGGTACTACCTGCCCGACAGCCACGACACCTGGGCGCAGACTGAACTGCCGGTACGTATGCTAGTCGACAGGATATTCCAAGAAAAGTATGTGCTTCGGGAATCATCGTCTATCTTTTGAAATCCGAGCGCGGTAGATGAGATCTAATATAGAGCTGTTACAACATAGAAATTCTTGCTTATTTTGTATTACCATGTTTACAAAATTATATATTAATAACTCTATGGAACTCTTAAAACTTCAAAACTTTTGAATGACGATCTACGGTCGGAGTAGGTACCTGTCAGAGAGAAAACTTTAAAAAAACGCGCAAAGATAGGTGCAAAACTGAGAAGCTTTGTCTCTGTGGGGCGACGTTCGTGCTAATAGGGATGATGACTAAAATTTTTTTTTAGTCCGTCTTTGCGATTATAAAAAAATATTGGACACGTATTTTTTCTTTTTTTACGTAATCTAAAGATTACGGCGATACATTGAGGTAAAATGTGCCATGACGTCACGAGTATGTAGATTTTATACGCACTAGTGAGAAATCGACCCCCACTCCCCAACTAAAAATGCGTTTTATCTAAGTATTTTTTTATTAATATGATAAAGCAAAAAATACGTTTCTAATATTTTTTTATTATCTGACGGACGGACTAATTAGAATTTAATTTTTTTTACCCAGGCATCATCCCTATTCAGAAACACGAAGATAATCGAAGGACATACCATTCTAGTTTACTTGTACGTACCTGTTTGTTTTTAGGGTTCCGTAGTAAACAAGGAACCCTTATAGTTTCGCCATGTCCGTCTGTCTGTCTGTCTATCCGCGGCTTAGCTCAAAGACGGTTAGTACTAGAAAGCTGTAATTTGGCATATGTATACATATTAATTATGCTGACAAAGTGGTAAAATATTTTTCTTTAGGGTACCTCCCTACACGTAAAGTGGGGATGTTTTTATTTTTTCTCGTCTACACCATGTTATGGGGTATCGTTAGAAAGGTTATTCAAAAATATTGTGAGTTTGTGGAAACCATTTTTGGATTCAGGGATTTGGTTTGCGAAATATTAAGCTTTTAACTGAAATTTTTTGTTAGAGTCAAGTGCCCCCCCCCCCTGCCGGCGAAATGGTTGTACTTGGATTTGTAAAAAAACAACAGCAGTGGTATATATAATGAAATTAAAAGGAAATCTATGAGAGCTAAGTAGGCTGTACAGGTTAACGAGTAATAATCAACCAACTTAAATTTGCGGTTTGAAAAACATGATCTCCCATACATTCCGTATGGCAGAACATGTTTTTCAAGTACAATGTTAAGTTTATTCTTAGGATAAATTTATCCCTACTACGGAACCCTTCATTGTGCGTGGTCCGACACGCATTTGGCCGGATTTTTTTTCAGTGCTACATTTCCCATTAGGCTTCTAGAAGGGCGGGCGCCTTTTATAGAATTCGGAAACTCGTTTTGAATGCCTACCGTTTACTACTGCACCCGAAAAACGCCCGTCCTGTTTGGGGTGCTGCATCAAACTGTGAAAGGGATTGTAATTTCAAGGAACAATCAACGGTCTTTACTTGTTTTGTAGTTAACCAACTTTGAGACTAAATAGAATCATCACAATATCCAAATTATACCGTGATTATAGGTGGACGTGCCGGAAACAGTGAGCTGGGAGTGCAGCCGTGCAGAGCCGTGGCGCGTGTCGGCGTCGTGGGCGCTCGACCTGCCGCAATACAACGAGTGGATGAACGAGGAGGACTACGAGCTCGACGCCAACGGCAAGAAGAAGGTAACATGTCACACTGACACATTACTTACATCATCTGTTCTGTGCGGAGCCGTGACCACTAAACACATTGAAATTCTACAAGCTGCGCCAGAGACATAGGTTCGCTTCCAGATAATTTGACTTCAGATCTTATCCTGAAATAACGTTATGAAAGAATAACTTTAAGCTTTCATCGTATTCATGGGAATCAAAGGTGGCATTACGTTGCTACAGCATCATATGTTTTTAAGTCGCAGGAAACATGCTGCACGTGTAGCATGAGCACCGTTTTGTCGACGAAAGAGTAGACAAAAGTGACATTCCGTGTAGACAGTACGACGGCATCAAAGTAGAAAGACTCAACTGCACTTTTTACGAAATTCATTCTTTTACATAAATTGATTCAGAATTCTTTAGATTTTTTTTTCTGTTTGATTGTTAATTTTTACTGATACTAAATCACGTGTATAAAGACAACTACAACAATTTTTCTCAAAGTGTCGAAGTACCATATTTTGGCACAAAAAAAAATTACAGTAATATTGGTAATGTGCTAATAACTAAATGATGTAAAATAGAAGATGATAGCTTTGTTCTTCTATTAATTATCACAGTTCTGCGTTCAAAACGCTCTCCTGTAAAATCATGATTTTGTAGATAACCGTTTATACTTTGTGGCCGTCGAGTAGAAAGTTTTCTTCTGTCTTTAGCATGGCGATTACAAAGTCAAATTGTCTTCACTACCTTAGACAACTGTCAATTGTCAGTGTGATTTTGACAGTTTGGGATAGAAAACTTTCTTCTGCAATAGTCTACATATAAAAGGACTTAGACAAAGATTGATAAAAACGAAAGACAAAATGACAGATTGTAGAAAGATTTCTACGGTGCGATGTCAAAAATGAAAAACGAATGTCACTTTGTATAGAAACAGCTGTGTTTATTCTTCGTAGAAATAGAAAGCGTCATGCTACGCGTGCTGCTGGCAACATTACACTCAGTGTGAGAGTGGAATATGTTGCCAGCAATACAAAAATGATATTACCAGAAAAACTAAACGGTGTTGCCAGCAACACAAAATAATATTGCATAGTTTTTGTTTACTTTACTATGAACACGGGTCTTTAATTACAATAAATGTATCACAATATTCACATAAAAAATATTTTTCTAGGTCCATAAACTGCGTCTATCTGTTGACGATCTGATCCCGGGCGGAGAGCCGTCGAGCAAGTCCAAGAAAGGCAGCAAGAGGAAGCGCTCGCCGTCGCCACCGCCACAGAAACATGGAAAAAGAAAGAGGTATGAATAACTCTCATAATAAATCTATCATCAAATACAGAAGCGCCCCACTCTCCCCTTTTATTCTTATCTGAACAAATTTATAAGAATTCGAGTGGGTGGTGTGGGTTTTATTGCCATTTAGCAAGGTAGCTGGGCTATTTTTATGTATATTTCAACATTTCATTCGAAATCTACAAGATATGCGAGTACTTCTATATAAACTTTTTTTTTGTGCAGTCGTACAACGAAGCGGCGTGAAAATGAAGTGGACGAAGAAGAGGACAACGCGTCAAGAGACAACACTGACGCTGCGCCCACGCCGGAGAGCGAAAGAGCTGCTGAGCGTAAGTACTATTTATTTTACACTAGCGATCCGACCTTGCTTCGTACGGTTTTTAATACAACTTGACACACATTGAGATTTCTCTACTATCCTTACATATTATATATTATACAAAGTCACCCGCCGCGACTGTCTGTCTGAACGCTATAAACTCAAAAACTACCGAAAGGATGTTCAAACGGTTTTCACCAATGGACTGAGTGATTCATGCGGAAGGTTTTTGTGAATAATTCATTAAGGTTTTGTGTAAATTTGCTGAAATATGACGATTATTGTCGAAGATATCGGAAAAAAACATGCCGACTGGGAGCTTTACTGGCGTGCGCTATCACCACGTTAGCCGTAAGAGATACAACAAATTTATGTTCTACAGAATTTTAGATCTTGAAAAGTTCAACAAAAAAGTCCGCAAACGCATATATCTATCTTCTAAGGATGACCTTACAGCAACCATATACATTTTTCAGAATTTGATTTAAAAAAAACATTGTTATTTCCGAAGCTATTTTAACCGTTATTATGTTTATCCTTATCCAATAAAATATGTTATTTAAATTGGGGATTTAATTTAGATTTAAATATGCCTAGACATCATATCATTAAAATGAATACTTTAAAAGATATCACAGATTCAAATTACGCGTAACTAATAATTATGGTTGCCGACAACGCGGGCGCAGCAGTAGGAGTCAATGAGTTTTCCTTGGCTATTAAGTACCTAATCCCTGTAGTTCGAGTACGTATAGTACGTACCCGTGGGATAATTTCCGACATCCACGCGGGCGAAGCTGCGGGCAACAGCTAGTATTTAAATAAATTATACAAATTGTTCTTACGGAATATCAAATGAAACTGCATCAAAATCCATTGTGTAGTTCCGAAGAAATAAGAGCACACACACACACCGAGAAGTGACTTTGTTTTGTTAATGGATGCAAATGTTCTCACGGTTCTTCGGCCTGGCCTGTGGGAATGGACAGTGGGACGTACTTAGGCCCACTTGCACCTAAAATCACTAAATACGTCTCTGTTATCTACAAACGTCTGAAGATCGATCGATGTTTTAAATTCGTTTAGCGTTAAACGTATTTTGTTCAGTCATTTGTAGTGCAAGTGGGCCTTATGCCGAGATACACGAGGTAAAGGTACTTTCTCAAGCCAGGATAGTAAGCTAGCAAGCTGCGCTCTGGCTTCGCGTATATAGAATTAGCTTCATTTTTAGGCTAGTAAGCCACTATCTTACTAGCCTAGACATGAAGCTAATTCAAAGCATTAATATACAGAGCATTTATATCATTTAGGATGTGGTTCTATTTTTTGAGCTAGTAGCACTTTCTCCACTGATTTTCTTCATGTGGCTTGCGAAGCTAGTATTCGATTGACTAGTGTGTAGTGACTACGCCATCTGTTTTTCTGATCGCACCCACTGTACTGGCTTACAATTATTTGTAATCATGTTAACAGCACTAGCATGTGCTAAGCCAGGACTGCGAGCCAGGATAGTATACCGAGGTTCTAGCTCGCTATCCTAGATTTGAAAAACTAGTCTCGTGTACCTCAGGCTTATGCTGGTATACAATATAAAAATACAATATTGTGTTGCAGCGGCCGCGCCCGCGCCCGCGCCCGACGCGCCCGCGCCAGGAGACGCGCCTGCCACGCCCGCGCCGCCGCTCGACTCGCACGACGACTCGCAGGGCAAGCACAGCGACTCCAACACGCAGGTATACTATATCGTTGTGTAGCGACCTTGTCTTGTGAAAAAAACTCACTTTACAACGAGCCAACGGGTTATGTTTTTTTAGGCTGTCCTGTCCCCCTCCTGGGCAAAGGCCTCCACACCATACTTGCACTAATTTTGATGTCATCCTTCTTTTCGCCAATTTATGAGGAACAACAGCCAACACGGGTTTACATTACATCACATTATGTTTTCTTTAACACGACCAGCAACAACGACTCTGACGAGATTTTATAACATACAAAATATTTAAATTGTACTTACGACAATGCCAAGTTTTCAATATGTCATTTTTTTTTGCTGACTCTCAAAGCTTGTCTATTTTGTATATCTCTGGCTGCATATACACATATTACTGACATATTCATACTAATAAATATTACAGGAAATGCTAACTAAGGAGGAGCTAGAAGACAACGTGACGGACCAGACGCATCACATCGTGGTTCCTTCGTACTCGGCGTGGTTCGACTACAATTCTATACACACCATCGAAAAACGCGCGCTGACGGAGTTCTTCAATGGAAAGAACAAATCCAAGACGCCTGAGATATATCTCGCTTACAGGTATATTTGTTTACAAATAGTTGGCACCTTGAAAATCGGTTGTCACGGTATGGGCATTTAATGCGAAGGAATAAGGAAATTGTTGTGCGGACATTTTTGGGTATGGATGATACCCAAAAATTGATGATTGGGTTTGATGGGTAGAGTAGTGGAAGACCGAAAAAACGATGAATGGTCTGTGTGAAAGATGATATTTTGTCGACTATTACGATGAAGCCTAATAGAGAAGTATGGAAGAAGAGATTTGCGCCGAATCCGAATAGATTGCGAAAAGGGCAAGAGAATAAAGATGACAATAGTTAACCCTTTGACTACTTTTTCTTCAGATTTTGCCCAGTTTAGAATTTAGGATAGAATTAAAACTTTTTATTTTTAGAAACTTCATGATAGACACATACCGCCTGAATCCAACCGAGTATCTGACTAGCACAGCGTGTCGCCGCAACTTGGCAGGAGATGTCTGCGCTATTATGCGCGTGCACGGCTTCCTCGAGCAGTGGGGTCTCATAAACTATCAGGTGAGAAGTTACTAACATTGAATCTGTTACAATGTCAATTAAATAAAAAATAAAAAAAAAAATCCCTCAAGGCCGCTTCAAATGTCATTTTTTGTTCGGAAAACCAGTAGACGCCCTCTGTCGGCGTTCGAAATTGACATATTAATGCGACGATCACGTATTCGTGAGACGATCGCTTTCTATTAGAACGCCAGGTTAGACTCTAAGGGCGAATTTCATCAATTAAACTGAAAGAATGATTGGCGTAAAGCTATATATGGCGAGCGAAGCCGTAGCGAGGGTTCATTTGTATGGAGCCCTCCCCCCTTACCCACCCGCATCCCGTCCCGACACCGACTGCTATCGCCGAAGATCAACCGGGAGTCGGGTCCGAAGACCCGTTTCTTTATGCAAACTGAATGTTGCTTTTGATGACACTAAAATAAGAAGTAATTTTAATAATCTTCGAATGTATCTCGCTTCATCCTTACATTGCGTGTATCACTAAAAGTGTCTGTGTCCCAGCTGGAGGCGGAGTCGCGGCCCACGGCCATGGGTCCGCCGCCCACGTCGCACTTCCACGTGCTGTCCGACACGCCGTCCGGCCTGCAGCCGCTCGTCTCGCGGCCCACGCAGCCGCGACCGGGTAAGCCGTCACACTTATTTGACACAATACATATTACATATTTGACTGGATTTTTTATTATATTTCTGGAAACCTAGAAAAAAGATAGGCCACAGAAACGAAAATGTTGTAAGATGGAAATAAAACATAATGTTAATATTATTATTTTATTTTGTTTAGCGGAGAATGTGCCAAAAGTGGAACCTGGCCTGCCCAACGGTGCCGAGGCAGGTGCGGGAGCCGCGCCGCCCGCGCCGCCCATCAAGCCGGAACCTTCGCTGGACCTTGCCGCTGCGTCTGGACTCAAGCTCGACCAGGTATAAAGATAACGTGGTTAAACTTTTTAATAAATACAGAAATAGTCTGTTGTCATAAGACATTTATTTCTTAACAAAATGCATTGAATTGTTGTAATTTTTAGATAACAAACTAACACTTGTTTTACCCGAAGAGTTAGTAAGAGGAGACCGGGAGGTAATACACCTAGATTTAGCCTGTTGTTTTAAAGTCACATGTAATAGGGGGAGCCTATTGCTACCAACCGGGCACCAGATTCCAGACTGCTACAGAAAATAGTTAATTTGATTTTTTTTTTGTCACGTACAATTATTTTTTTTTCGATTTCAAATTTACTTTTACAGTTGGAGAATGGACTGAAACGTATCCCGAGATGTATGGGAGAACATTTTTTTAACTAAGTTTGTTCTTGGGATCAATTCATCTCAACTCAACTACGGAACCCATCATTGTGCGGACCACGCACAATGATGGTTCCGTAGTTTTTTGTCGTTGTTCCGTAGTTCTGACACGCACCTGCCCAGTTTTTAGGGTTCCTTAGCCAAATGGCAAAAAACGGAACCCTTATAGATTCGTCATGTCTGTCTGTTTGTCTGTCCGTCCGTCCTTATGTCACAGCCACTTTTTTCCGAAATTATAAGAACTATACTGTTGAAACTTGGTAAGTAGATGTATTCTGTAAACCGCATTAAGATTTTCACACAAAAATAGAAAAAAAAACAATAAATTTTGGGGGTTCCAAAGTGGTAAAATGTGTCCCCCCCCCTGTAACGTCTAAAATAAGAGAATGATAAAACTAAAAAAAATATATGATGTACATTACCATGTAAACTTCCACCTAAAATTGGTTTGAACCAGATCTAGTAAGTAGTTTTTTTTAATACGTCATATTTGCTAAATATTGTACGGTGGTACGGAACCCTTCGTGTGCGAGTCCAACTCGCACTTGGCCGGTTTTTTTTTTAATAATGCCAGACAAACGACACGTTAGTCCAAATGCACTACCTTTTTTTGAGTGATTCTCTCGTCGCCCTCGATAACCATGTCTATCATGTCTGTGGAGTTTCACCAACCAGTATTTGTATTAGTTGGTCAAACTTCACAGAGATACATGACAGATACAGGGTCAAGCAAGACCCTGTACCGAGTGTCGCTGGCAATGTACCGTCCGTTGCCCGCAGTACCGCGGCGGGCCGCGCGGGCGCGCCTGGACGGAGCAGGAGACGCTGCTGCTGCTGGAGGCGCTGGAGCTGCACCGCGACGACTGGAACCGCGTGGCCGCGCACGTGGGCACGCGCACGCAGGACGAGTGCATCCTGCACTTCCTGCGCCTGCCCATCGAGGAGCCCTATCTGCACGACGCGCAGGCTGGTACTGTACATTTTACTATGGGGACGGGCTGCAGATATCGACTCTATTTTTATTCTGCAGAAAAGAGCCATCAGAGCAATATATGGCCTCCGCAGACGCGATTCTCTAAGGGAACTGTTTAAAGATATTAATATCATGACGGTACCTTGTCAATATATCTATGAAAACATCATGTACGTTAGGAAAAATCTAAGTCTTTTCAGTAAAAGAGGTGATAGACACAATTATAGGACTAGAAATAGGGACCAATTGATTCAACCGGGTTTCAGACTGGCTAAAGTAGACTCATCCTTCATGGGGTACTGTTTGAAATGTTACAATAAAATACCTCCCCACATACTCCAATTGAACGAAACGAAATTTAAATCTTGTATAAAACGCACACTATGCTGCCAAGCATATTATAAGTTGGGGGATTACATCGACGACAAAAATGCTTGGCTCAGCGCTGGTCCAGCTCCACAAGGGCGCATAAACTAATTGATTAGCATTCAAAATATTGTTGCAGCTGCTGAAGATTGTAAAACTATCTTTAGATTGTATAAATTCAATCTCTTAGTATTATATAATTGCATAGCACATGTGTGAGCACTATGTCCCTACTTTACAGTTACCATTTACTGGGTATGTCTTTCATTGACTTGAGTTTGCCCTGGCGGTTGTGAGTATGTCATGCTCACTCAAATGTCTCGCTGGTGGTGGCGTGTGTGTTGGATCGTTAAGTTCCCTTCAAAATGGTTGAGCTAAATGGTGCTGATGCATGCGTCATGTTCGTGAACGGGCGCCGTCAGTGGGGACTGGTCATCTCTTAGCTGCCACGGCTTATTTGAATTTATTTTAATTTTTTAATTGTTTTTGATTTTATTTTTATTACTGACGCTTTTAACGTGCACGTCTTTTTACATTGTTCTCACATGTATAATTACAAAAATGGATGATGTAACCAATATTTTGTGAAAATATTCTGATTGAAAAGAGTGTCCGTGGAGTTTCTTGCCCGTTCTTCTCCATAGGAACCTACTACGCGTTGGAATGGGCAACTAGCTTCATATTTCTGACTGACCGACCCCTTGACAATTCAAAAGTACCTGTAATTGGTTTATTTGAAATAAATGCTTTGAGTTGAGTTTGAGTTTGACACCGTCTTTTAACAGCTATTACACTAAAGAAAGCCTTGTCGAATAAATCCTGAAAGTACAAATTGAGTGCTTTGATTTAATTATTTCAATACTTAAACCCGAAATTCTAATTTTAAATCACCACATAAAATGTTTTTCATTTGACAATTGTGGTTAATTTTATAACCTTACTTTTCGTCGATGATTTTGCAATTACAATTTTAATAATGTTATTCAAACAATAATTGTTGAACAGTGATGAGATGTAAAGTGAAAACCATCTAAATACAGATTAATGTATTTACAATTTCCTTTAGTGAGGAATTGCGTAAGAATTTAACCTGAACAGGGTTTGTTTACAGTTACATTAGACACTTTTGGAACAGACCATACAATAATTATTTTTACACAGCCATTATCTGCTTCAGTCACTCTATAGCACACTCGATGTATGAAAAGTTAAACATCGTTACATCGTGTATTGAAACTTAACAATTTTCCGACTACGTACTGTGAACATCGTGGAAAAAAATACATTGCGAAATTGTGATAAGATCTCCCTGCTGAAAACTGCTGAACGTTTACATTCTTCGATTATTTATCGAGCTATTGAATCCGCGGGTGATGTGGATTAAAACTACACCGCCCAATAAAAGAGTAACCGAGTAGTACATAACATCACGCCTGATTTCCCCAAAGGGTAAGGCAGAGGTGCACGAGTGTAGTACACCCACATTTTCCGCCAGTTCTGTGACGGGATCTCGCGCACTAGACGGCTATAACCACGACTTTTTATAACACCGACCAAGTGAACTATACCGGCTAGTTGGCCGTTGCGACCAAGTGCGCGATTCGTTCATCGGTTTCTATAGTTCTCTGGTCGATGCGCGTCTAGTGCGCTAGATTCCTAAATTTCATGTAGGGGGCGAGACTATTACCATCAACCGACTGTAACTTATATTTATCTTATGTTACGTCACAGGTGGCGTACTAGGCCCACTAGCCTATCAACCGATCCCGTTCAGCAAGACTGGCAACCCAGTGATGTCTACGGTGGCTTTCCTAGCCTCCGTGGTGGACCCGCGCATCGCGTCCAAGGCCACGCGGGCAGCTATGGAAGAGTTTGCTGCTATCAAGGTCAGATCATACATACATAAACTTATGCCTTTTTTAAATGAAGGTAAGCAGAAACTACGGAACGCCACCTGCTTCGGTGCAAGATATCGGTTGTATAATCGGTGATGCCGATATATCGGTATCGGAATCGTTCATCCCTAATTTAAACCAAAAACAAAATTTTCGCAGCAGCTATATTGGATTTACATTTTGACCTCACTATCGACCTTAGCACCCTCGAAAACTGTGAAAACGACACAAATGCCCAATATTTTTTAAATTTCCGCAGCGGCCTCTTGGATTTACATTTTAACGTCACTATTGGCTTTAACATCCTTAAAAACATGAACACGATACCCATGACAAAAATTTTTATTTTTATTTTTTATTTTTTATTAGTTGGGCAAACAGGCCTATGTTCATTTAATGAGTAATGCACTATTCCACACAGGACGAGGTGCCCGCGGCCATGATGGAGGCGCACGTGAAGGCGGCGGGCGCGCACGGGCCGGCCGCCGCGCTGGCCGCCACCGGCATCGCCGGCACCGCGCCCGACCTGTCGCCCTCGGGTAACTGTACCCTACTGCTGAAGCTTTCTGCATACCTACTTTGCAATCCCGCAGACTAAGCTATAATGTCTCATTTGCATAAGCACATGGGACGTTTGTCATAGTTTCAGTGTGTCATTATTTTAGACAACCAATCGCAACAACTAATCTGGGGGCAAACCGTGCCATACCACCACCCTTATAGCAAGTCAAAATTAAAGACCCCCAGTTCGTCTGTGGTTGCGGATTTCGGGTGAAACTCGCTTCCACCTTCGGCCTGATCATCACTTACCATCTGGCGAAATGAAGGCCAAGAGCTTCCATGTTGTGATTAACAGCGGCGGCCTTAGGGGGTGGCGAGTAAGGCAATCGCCCGGGGCCTTGCTCTTGCAGAAGCCTCGTGCAACAACCCAAAACAAATTTAAAAAATATAGATTTTTTTACTATATTTTTTTTATTTAAAACTTTTGATTTTCATCCTAAATTATTTATAGGCTATAATATAACGGTAAATTAAAATAAAGTTAGTTAATTAATTAATCAATTCAAAACATAATTGAAAAATTAATTATGTAATACTTGAATATCGCGCCTCGAAACACTTGAAGATCGGTTTTTTAATCGCATAGCACTCGGGTCAGCTCGGGAGTCGGGACATAATGTTCTGCTCCTCTATCGCTCTGGGAATCCCCGTGTTTCATTTCGTTCATCAACTCTTGTCACCTTGGAATTATTTCGCTTGCAATATGAGTTACGAAGTCGTTACTGTACCGCACATAATATCTTTAAATTTTATTGAATATTACGTTCTTATAGCTCCTACACACTATGCCGCCGGGCATGCCGCACAGAGGATCGCAAAGGAAATGAAGGCGCAAAAGCCGCGGGTATGTGCCGCGCGGCAAAAGCCGGTGGCATAGTGTGTAGGAGCTATTATAGTATTTACTTAAAGTATTGAGTGAGCTGGAAAAGTGTAAACATGACGAATACCTAAAGCAAATAACCAGATCTTTTTTCGAATCACATAATTTTCACGAAGGACAAAGGGCCTCGCAAACACTTGCCGCCCGGACCCTCGCAATGGGTAAGGCCGCCGCTGGTGATTAAAAACAACAAAAAAAGAAGTAAACTGTATATACAATTTTGTAACTTTTGGGAAAACAGACTGTCACCTTGACCTGCCGTAAAAATGATTATAGTAAGGTTAAATAAATACTATAAACGTTTGCTTTTTGTCCAGCTGAACCCAAGAAGGAGGGTACATCGGATATTAAGGCGGAGCCTATGGAGGTGGAAGAGGCCGAGCCCAAGGTGAAGGACGAGCAGCAAGAAGCGCCCGCCGCCCCCGAGGCGGATAAGGAACCCAAAGAGGAACCTGCCGCTCAACCTGGTAAGTAACCTCTCATTACAGCCGGTATATTCAGTAAAAAACATAGGCGGAAATGTAGCCCATTCTCACACGGGGAGCCTAGACTGGTTGGCAACTATTATATAGTTGCCAACTGCAATGCAACCGGTACTCTCACATGGCGGAACTCAAGTTGTATCAATTTTAGTAATTTCATCATTCATTTTGACAACGACACACAGATAACGCGCTAATTTTATGAAAAACTGCGTTGGCAACGACCGAGCGACCCTCACTGCCAGTCACGTGTGACCCCGTTGAAAACTAGTTTTCGACCAGTTGCGTCGTCTGAGAACCACCATAGAAATGATTGTATTGACGCGATTGGTTGCGTCGGCGTTAACAACTGGTTTTATTTTGGTTACCTCGTGTGGGAATCAGGTGATGTGAGCTGTCATTCCATCTGATGCTAGAGATTGACACTATTGACAGGTCCCTTTACCCAAGTTTTCACGGTGAGAATCTCACCGTAAAAACTTGGGTAAAGCGATAAAGAATAGATTGGCAGGAGCTATGTCCCGGCCCCGTATCGAAATCACGACTTATTTTAGTACACATCAGTTTATGCTGTGTTCTTATATCTAAATAACTTTTTTTTTTCTATAAGTTAGCCCAGAGTTCGTACTTAGGTTTGTACGAACTATTTCAAACACTGTTTTCTAAACACCACTACTGCTAAAACTGCTTTTCAATGTTGTGTTTAAGAACAGTTATCATTATATTTTATTATGATTTGTGGAACAAAATATAACATAACTACTTTGCCCGCTAAAAAGGACTCAATAACCTGAAAAAAGCGTAAAAAACATTTTTGATTCAAAGTACATTCGAATTCATACCACCAGAAGCAAAATTCCTAAATGTTTAATTATTATAGCAGCGTCATTCATTTGTATTCTAAAAATACAGAAAAAACTGAAGCTCCAACGACGGTAGACGCGAAGCTTCAGTCCGCAGCCGCTGCAGCGCTTGCCGCAGCCGCTGTGAAAGCGAAGCATCTCGCCGGCGTCGAGGAAAGAAAGATCAAGTCGCTGGTGGCACTGCTAGTGGAGACGCAGATGAAGAAGCTGGAGATCAAGCTGCGACACTTCGAGGAGTTAGAGGCCACCATGGAGAGGGAACGGGAAGGTACTTGAGTATTACTCATTGGTAGATAGAGTTAGCTAGGTGATGAGAATTTTGAAAAGGTTTTCTGATTGTGGAAGCAATTTTAACTGAAATGAAAAATGTACTGAACCCATGGTAACAGTTTCCGCGTCGATGTCCCTGCCACCCTGTTACCTATATCGTTAGATGATTCTTTCTAAGAAGGTCATAACGTTGATGGTAATAATTTGACTTCAACAACGCCTTTATTTCCTAGGAATTAGAGCGATTTTCGTAATTTAAGTCTTACTTACTGACGTGCGTTTGACCTTATTATGAAAACTCAGAGATGCTATAACTATAACTAACCAAAAAATCTAATGATATCAGACAACAAATACAGGTTTTAATGTCATAATTTTTATGACCTAACAACCAACAAACCGCGCCAGTCACATTAAAAATTTATAGGAAATAATTTAAATTAACTTCCTCCCTCTTACTTATTTAAAATTTTGTTGTGCCCGACTGGGTCCATCATTGTTTCTATTTATTTATTCTTACCACCTGTATGTGCACATTATGGATTGCAATAAAGATAAATTGAAATTGATCTCATTATTTCTTCCAAGTTTTTAAACGAATATTCTTTTTCTTTCTTTTTAACGAATCCTAACTAATCATATAAATGCGAAAGTGAGTTTGTTGGTTTGTTAGGCTTTCACGCTAAAAGGGCTGAACGGATTTGGATGAAATTTGGTACACAGATAGACCATGACCTGGACTAAGACATAGGATACTTTTTATCCCAATAGTACGGTCCCGTTGGATAATTTCTATCATGCACGCGGGCGAAGCCGCTAGCAAAAGCTAGTAAGTAATAATTAATATGTGTTCGTGTGTCCTAGGACTGGAGTACCAGCGCCAGCAGTTGATTCAGGAGCGACAACAGTTCCATCTAGAACAGTTGAAGGCCGCAGAGTTCCGCGCGCGACATCAAGCGCATCAAAGGTACGCGAATTACTAATGACCTTGCTCACAGACTGTACTAATACGGTTACTCGGTCTATATCACCTATTAATCGGTTTCGCTGTAAAACAAAACCGATTGTTTTCCACTATTTGGGCAGCAGTGTTTACAAATAAAAGCTTTTGTGTGACCGCGTTATTTGTGAGTAGATTGTAAGCGAGGTTGTGGAGAACGAATATCTCGAGTTTAATTTCAAGGCATTTGAGGTTCTAGTTTTTTTTTTGGGTTCCGTTCCCTACGCGTGCCAAACGGAACCGTATTACTAAGCCACCGCTGTCCATCCGTCCGTCTGTCTGTCAGCGGACTGTATCTCATGAACCGTAATAGGTAGACAGTTGAAATTTTCACAGATTGTGTATTTCTATTATTATCAACAATAAACTTTTGAATATTAAAAAAATAAGGTTACTCAGGCAGGTGGGGTGTCATTGTCTAAAACTGATCGAGTAAAGTTCAATTTTTTTGTCTTCGAAAATGAAGATAGTGTGCCGTAAAAGTTGTCAGTTTTAGGCCATTTTTGTACGTCGCAACAACTAAACAAGTTAGGAATTTTAAACTTTTGTATATCATACTGTATATAATCAACAAATATTAAAAACGCCTTTTTTAAATATGGGTGATTTTCTGGAAATGCAAAAAATTACTTTGTAATTCACTGTATCATTATGAAATCTAAATGTATTTTTGCGATTTTTTTAATTCAAGTACATAGTGTTAAATCTTGTACGATATATCGTATGGAATCCTTCGTATGCGAGTTCGACTCACACTTGGCCGGTTTCATATTTGTAGTTTTAGTATAGCTACAAAACAAAAAACATTAGTTGCTTTTTTTGCATCTTTGTGTATATTTTAAATCAAATCTATTCTAACTTACATTAAGGAGAAGTAAAACTGTTTATATAAGAGGTAATTTCTAGTTTTACTGATCCGATTACAAAAATTCTGGCGAAAGCTATAATAGGATATGGTAGAGTTGATTTCTACGACTTGTGTCGCGGGCAGACGCTAGTTAAACATAACTTTGTAAGCAATGTAGCTGTAAATTACCAAGATATACAACTATACACTTATGAGGTGGTAAAAGTTCCGAGTCCTCGCACGGCGTACTTTGTTTGCGCGATGCAGGATTTTGCGTGACGTCAGTGTGACGCGTAGTTCGCATGTCGCTTGTAGATGTTGCCACACGACTCGGCAGGATGAGTCTACCCTGCTTGTCATTATCAGCTGGTGTCATAACATAGTGTGTGCGGCAGGTTGCAGGCCGAGAGCGGCGCGGGCGCGGGCCCGGCGGCGGGCGCGGCGCCGGCGCAGGCGGCCGCGGCCGAGGCGCCGCCCGAGCCCACGCCGCCGCCGCACGCCTAGCTGCCGCCGACACCCAGCACGCTAGTTTGAATTTAGAATCTCAAATAATGATCAAATTTTCAAGAAAAACACCCTCTGTGTCCTACATGACAAAGTTCAAATTCCATTTCAAACAGGGCCTTTTTATTACAAATATTCACTCAAAAATCAACTTAAACTACATATTGCAAGAGTAGATAGTTGATTTACCGGCAATGAATGTAAATTATCTAAGATTCTGAATTCAAGTATTGTGCGGACCAATTGGTCGACTACGTTTCGATATAACTTAGTTATAAGAAAATAATTTAAGTTTAGACTTTCAAGTTATTATTGATATGAATTAAGATATTTGTGAACGAGTAATATGTGCGAACGAGTGCAGTGTTAGATTGATTCGATTAAGTATTCTTAATTAATTGTAAGTGTACGTCCGTAGGAGTCGCTGCTATGCATCACGCGACGTTTTCAAATAAAAGGTGTCAAGTCGAATGGTATTGTTTCACTCTGCGCTGTCATTTTGTCCCGCGTTATCAACCTGCTAACTGTTTACGTTCGCTTTTATTTGTCTACAAAAAGCCCTCTACCGCATCTTTTTATTGCTTTGACATGTTTTGGAAACATTTGATTCACTTTGTACAGAAAACAATCGTTGGTGCACTACTGCACGGCAGCACCGCAAATAATTTTATTTAAATTTTAAGATTTAAAATAAATAATGCTTTTGATAATTTCCTTTGTTTCTATAATTTATTATTCATTTGCTTCGGATACGCAAGAAGCAGCTCAAGACACACAATCATTTTATAGAATTTCTATGGTAAGTACTTGTCATACTTGTTTATTTATTCGGTGATATATAGAAAGTAATTTAGTGTACAGCGCATTTGTGCAACCGTTTTTCCATAATATTTATAAATAAATTAAATTAATCTTATTTTGCAACCGAGGTTATTTCAGTGCCGGGAGTTATATTTTATTGCAGAAAAGTAAGGCAAAGGGTAAAGGCATTCCAGAAAAAAAAAAAAAACTGATAAAATCTATTCAATGAAAAATTGTACACGCCTTATCTAATCTTGATTTTTGTCGTCTTATACCCCAAGGGGCAGTCAGTTTGCATTTATTTATTTTTTACCAAAGAATCAGCCATACAACGTGG
Source organism: Agrochola lota (assembly GCA_947364205.1). NCBI lineage: Eukaryota > Metazoa > Arthropoda > Insecta > Lepidoptera > Noctuidae > Agrochola > Agrochola lota. Next base: position 9,586,402 of record OX376241.1, read on the forward strand.
CAATGCTACCAGCCTTTTGGGCACTTCTGTTGATAACGATGCGGACGATTTTTGTGATGCCCTGTGATTATTTTCCCTCTTTTTTATATACGTGTATGTATATTTTACATATATATGTATATTATTTTAAGTCTATTAGCTTATATACACGGTTAATTTTAGCTCGTTCTGGAACGAAAAGCCATAAACTCGATCATCGAACTCGAAACGATTGGGACTATTATTTTCAATAAATTGCAATTTAAAAAAAACACGGGAATCTAATTTATTGTTTTTTTTTGTGAAATAATGAGAACTCGAAGTAACGCTTCCTTGCGATCAATGCATATGTGTGTAAAACGTATCGACGAACGGCAACACTTGCGAACGGTATCCATTGAAAAATCCATTCATCGATCAGACAGCATAAAAACATACGCAATAGATAAATAGGGATACAAATAAAAATACGAAAAGCAAATTCAGACTTTATTTCTTAACCGTAAACGGTAACAAATAGAAATTTCACCAAACTAGGTACAAGGTAAGTAGGTACGCAGTTTACTAAAATTATTTTGAGATGTGTCCGACCGGACTTCAAATGGATGCACAACCGAATTCCGCGGTTAAGTGTATAAAAATAAGGTCTTAATTCGGTCCAATATTTTCATAGAAAAGGGCACCACCAACTTATAATGAACTCTATTCGACAGATAAAACGATTTATTTTTTCTGTTTACATTGCCTGCCTTTGTAGAAGCCGCTGCGCCGCGGCCGCAAGCAAGCATTGTCGCATAAAAATTGGTTTAGACAGTATTCTTTTTATTTATCATAAATATGGTAGGTAGGTATGCTTATTAAGTACCTATTAGCTCGATTGGTCGACACTCGATTCAAGGCCTTAAATACAACTCCCAAGCGTACTCGTCGTGTCTATTTGAAAAGGTACGAGTACTAGTGATTTCGTGATGCGAGAGTGGTGAATGAAATTTCAATTAGTTTCTCTCGTTTACGAGGAGATGTGATAGTGGTAAACACCGTGCCGTGCTTCCGATACAAACGAGAGGTAACGGAGGTGAATGAACTTACACCAACCTATCGTACCAGAAATGAAATACCTACTTGCAGGTACTTAGTTGCAGCCGGTTATTCGTCCAACGTCCGATGAGCCACCGCGAGCGCGCTGTCAATTGACTCGCACACGCACAACTGTGCCGTGCTACGTCATCACCGAGCGGATCGCGTACGATCTTGCGTTTATGAATGAAATAGTGGAAGCGCTACTAAGATTTAACTCGAATGACAATAAAAGTGATAAATTTCTAACTTCTATATTAAATGTCTTAAAAAAACAATAACAATGCTAATAGTACCTATTAATCGTCTGGAGACACTGTGTTTCGGCTCCAGAACGATTTAAAATTAATCGTGTATTATGTAAATATTATATTCCGAAATAAAATCCAGCTTTTGACTTTTAAGTCGGATTGTGTAATTGTAAAATACTTGATTGATAATTTGCCATGGACTATCTTAGCCTGGATTGTCTCATAGTTTAGATAACAATTTTTTTAAGTCATCAGCATACGTTTTATAAATAACTAGCGACCCGCTCCTGCTTTGCTCGGTTGTTACAACTTGACAAAACATCGACATTTCTTAGGTAAACGTAACTTTAATATTAACGTATTATACACATAACACGCTCTCAGTGTGTTCGCCTGGAGGAGTCCTTCTCTGATTGGTGTAGCCTCACTGAGGGTGTTCCTCAGAGTAGCGTTCTCTCTCCTCTTATTTTTTCAATATTTACTAACTTTGTTACCAGAGTAATCTCCTCTAGTTTTCATCTCTACGCAGATGTACCGACATTTTACTGTAGCTGATGCGGGTTCTGCAATTGCTGCTATGAATCATGACCAGGCTTGTATCAGCGTTTGGGCTAAGTTATTTGGTTTGCAAATCAATCCAACTAAATCCCAGGCCATGATCATAGGCAGCAGTTTCGTTCGCAATGCGGCTGATGTTACATCTCTGATGCCTTTGTATCTCGATGGTGTTCGCATTGACTGCAACGAAACCGCCAAAGATCTGGGTGTAATTTTTGACTCCAATCTTTCGTGGCGTGCTCAGGTCAGGTCAGTAGAAAAGTTACATTTCTCCTTTCATTAATTGAAAAGCCTTCAAAGTCTTCTGTCCTTGAAGACTAAAATTTCTTTGGCACAAACACTTATTCAGCCGATTATAGATTATGCCGACGCCTGCTACCTGGATGCTACTGAGGAGCTATTAAATAAGCTTGAGCGCTTGCAAATCTTGTGCATTCGCTTTGTTTTCGGTCTACGGAAGTATGACCATGTTTCTCACCTTCGCAAGGAACTCAAGTGGCTCCCAATCCGCCTTCGCAGGAACACTCGGATTTTATATCTCGTTTTCAACATCTTACACAACCCGTCTTATCCTTCCTACCTGCGTGAGCGTTTTTCTTACGCTCGCCCTAGCGACGCTCCGTGTAGATCACACCTTAGATCCCTCCTTAAATCTCATCGTCATAAGACAAGCTACTATTCTTATTCCTTCTCTGTGCATGCAGTAAGACTGTGGAACTCACTTCCGCCTAGCATTCGTGATTTAAAAACTGTTTCACAATTTAAATATCGAGTAAAAGAGCATTATCTTTCCCCTCTACTGTGAGTATTTATATACCTATAATATGTATGTTTATTTATTTAAGCTTTATGTATTTATTTAAGTATATGTTAATGTATTACGTTATACGTGTACGGTATACGGTATATTTGATAATTTTTTGTATAAGACTTCGCAAATTCATATTTTTCTCTTTTTGTTCTCACACACTTGTCAACATTTCTTTCTCATTTCTTCTTTCGCAGGTCTGCTGGAAGAAATTTCTTAAGAAATAAGCAGTACCTTTGTACTCAAATTATAATTATATCGTATCTCTATATATTTTACTGTGTGTACATAAATAATAAAATAAATAAATAAACCTTCTGGAATAAATTCTCTCAACGATGGTGAAAACCTCAAAATCTGTTGCGTAGTTTAGAAGAACAACACGGACATACAGACAATCGCGAAAAGCGACTTTGTTTTATAATATGTATAGGTGAATCAGTTTTTAATCAGAACGTGAGACAACTCTCGGCATAGTGGCACAAATATCACGACCGCAACATTTGACGTCATAAATATAAATAGATACTAAAATTTTAATATTGTGTTTATGTATTACTATAAAAGGTTAGTACATTGTACCTATAAAATTAATAATGTGAGCGCGAATAGCTCAACGATCAAGGCGTTGGATTTTAAAGCTCTGGCTGCCAGTCATGCCAGCTGTCTGAGGCATGTATAATATGCCTAATAAATTAATAAGTATACAACCATTAGGTATCGTCACATGACAATCCAGGTAGGCCCGCGCTGTTCACGCACGGAGAGAGTCCGGTGTGGGACCCCGAGTTGCAGAGTCTGTACTTTGTGGACGTCAAAGAAAACAACGTGCATCGACTTGACTACGTGTCCGGGAAGATTTATACAAGGCATATAAGTAAGTTTTAAAGGATCAAAATTATTTTTTACAACCTCATAATGACTCTTCTGCCTCATCGTCCGTATTACGAATCGAACGATCGATCTTCATATTCGCAGCGCTTTGCAAACGAATTGAAGATCACAGTACCTATCCTATTAACGTACCGGAGATAACCTTCTCTCATTCCGTGGTTATGTGGAAGTGGATTTTTAATTATCGAGAAACTCTACCCACACACACTGTCTGCTGAGTCAGACAAGAATGGGACTCGATTATAATTTGCCAATAAGGTATAAACAACGTGGTCATAGTTAATCTATTATCTTCCTGTCCATTCAATGGTTGTCTGGTAGATATCGCTATTAGCGATAGGACCGCCGTTGTACATTAAATTAAATACAGTGTAAACTCTATATAGCGACACTGAAGGGACTGTGCATTTTATGGCGTTATAGAGAGTTGTCGTTAAATGGAGAGAAGAAACATCAGAATTAGAAAAAGAAAAAGTTTATTTCCGACTATTGTTAGTAGTTATGTGCATAAAAAAGAATGTTATATGAACGCTATTGCGTATAGTCTGTTATTTTTGTCTGACGTCTTTTGCTGCACCAGTAATTTTGTTGTATTTTTTTACTTATTTTATTCATATCTAGCAATATTGAGGCATCTTGGTTATAAAGGAAGTATTTTTCCAATGTTGTAAACAAAAGAACGAATTTCTTAGAAAGTTCGGTATGCATGATGCCGACAGTCGAGTTTATTGCGGGCTAGGATAATAAAGCGACAATAGATCGTACACAGCTGCGCAGTTTTTACTAATTTTAGCAACTTAAAAGGTACTTTTTATTACTCAATTGTTGTCGTTATTGAGAGTGGGTGTAATGCTATGTAGAGTGAAACATTGTATGAAAGACAAGCTAAACCAACCAAAGCCAATTGATTTCGACGCTTAAGGGAGTTTGTCGTTAAATAGAGTGACGTTACATGGAGTTTACACTGTAAGTTTAAATAGAAAATGCTCTATTGTAGGTACACCAAAGTTCAGCCATCTGTTTATTATAGTGCTGGTATGGACTGATCTGCACGCGAAGCATGACCACCATAGAAATGGGTTTTGTCGGCGGAACAATAAACAAAATGACAGGTTGTAATGGTTTATCTGTCATTTTGTCTATTCTCCTATCGACAGAACCCGTTTCACGGTGGTCACGCTATGTGTGATGAGGGCGGTAAACGCATGTAGTTTTATCTAAACTGCGTTCACAATTCATTTGCCAAACATGTAAACAAACACGATTTTTAGGAAAAACAGCTGTAATGCCTTAAGTTTGTGCTACAACTTCATATTTTTTATGACTTTTTCAACAGTACTATTCGGTCTAAAATCAACTTTCTTTACACTTGGATAAAGTTGATGTTTGTCTAAGTGGAAAATTCGTGTTTGTTTACGTTTGGCAAATAAATTGCGAACGCAGATAAGTAGGGTTGTGCAGTAAGTCTTGATATACAATAATAACATGCTTGTAACATCATCTCATTATGCTAGACTACGGTGAAGTTAACGTAGTAGCCCTGGTGTCGGGCTCCCACCGGCTTCTAATCGCCTGTCGCTCATCCCTGTACCTGCTGGACTGGAACATCGCTGGAGACGCGGCCATGCGACTGCTGACCACCGTGGACATCGGCCTACCCGACAATGTCATCAACGAAGGGAAACCTGATGCTGAAGGACGATTTTGGGCAGGTATAACTTTCTACTGATTAATTTAAACTTGACTTGTCGTGTTGGTATCTCCTGAAAGGAACATTTACGGAAAGTTTCGTTTTGTTGACAAGTGTGATATGGATTATCTGTTAAAAAAACTAGCCAAGTGCGTGTCGGACCACGCACAATGACGGGTTCCGTAGTTAGTTTAAATTGATGCCAAGAACAAACAACTTGTAGTTGAAAAAAAGTTCTTCCACGCGGTCAATTCTCCAACTGCAAATATAGGTTTGAAATCGCAAAAAAAAATTACACGATTTTCGGTTTTCCTATACTTGTGCTGATTGCTTCTTGCCAAAGTTCATGATTCTAGATCAACGGGAAGTATACATATCTTGATACTCGCAAATAAATCAAAACCTCGGGATATAGGTTTTGATTTCTATTCTATTCTATTTTTATTAAATGGCAAGCAAAGCCGATGTCGACTAATCTGCCTATATCTAAAGTGCATTGGAAAAACAAGTGTGCATGAAGATATTTTTTTTTTTTTTGTGAAAAACAATATCTGAAGGCACAAGTAAAGGTTTTTGATTTATTTGCGAGTTTAAATGGCCGTATTTTTTTATTGCGTTGACTTAGAAGGTTGTTATTATTTAGTGCTTGATGGGACCGTAGATTAATTTTTTATTTTCCGTTTGATATTAATTTCAACTTTATACAAAAGTAAAGATAGTTATATATCACGGACCAACCCCGGCAAGCGTAGCTTAACCCGATGGGTCGACCCGTGTGGCTGTTATTGCTTAGCTAGCTTTGTATTTCCTGTCTATATGGGGTCAAATTAAATTAGCTAGCAAAACTCCGTAGACGAGATGGTTATCGATATGTAAACAACAACAAAAAAAACATTGTTCTTTTTTTATTGTTGTTACTTGAAGTCCGAGTTGAGAAAATCAGTTTTTTTTTTAGTTTGGTACCTAACAGTCCTAACATGTCTGTGAAGTTTACATAAAAAAAAACTGTATTTTTTCAATAATAGGTATTTCAAGTATCCACGGCCTTTTCATTGCCACCTCACCACACCTTAACACACATACACACACACAAACGCACGTAAACGCGTTCGCACCCACACTCACAAGTACAACCTAATATGCTATATTCGACTAGATTGCTATATGCTAGACTCCCAAAATACAAGCCGTGGTTTAGATTGGGTATCAGTTACAGAAAATAAAAAATAATACATTATCTATGTACCAAATTCTTGTGAATGCTCTCAGTTTGCCTGCCTGCTTAAACCTATTTACTGAACATTTCATCCACCAACAGGAACAAAGGGCCCTCAAACAGGAGATGACGTGGTTCCGGACAAAGCGACGTTCTACAGCGTGGAACAAGAGTGCTTCACCCGGCCGCGCATACAGCTGCGACCCGTGACCAGCTCCAACGGTCTCGCCTGGTCGATCAACAACACAGTCTTGTACTACATCGATTCACCCACGCAGAAAGTTGAAGCGTTCGATTTTGATCTACAAAGAGGAGACTTGAGTACGTATTTTCTTGTAACATTTTCATCGTTACGCGACCTAGTTTATCGATGCAGCTCTTGGGTGGGCTATGTTCTGCCAGGGTTGCGAGTTTGTTCGAAAGGGATATCGCGGCCCCGGCATACAGGCAACGGAAGGAACACGGGTGGGTTTTAGTCACTAAAAGTCTGACACGCCCTCCCGCTCCACCCAGAGCGGGAAAAGTTAATTGATAATTCCCCACCTAAAAAAAAAAGGGTGGCCTATGTTCAGTAACCACCTTCAGGGGCCGTATTATGAAGTATTAATGCCATAATTTTCAGTGCGAGAGAGAGACGGGAGCCTTACATGATCTATAAGCATATGCGGGATAGCACTTAGATCATATGTAGCTCCCGTCCCTATCATTAGTTACAACCGAATCACGATGGTATTCATGCTTCCTAATAACGGGCCCTGTATTTACCCGACTACGGAAAAACCAAAGAAGGGTTATGATTTAACAGGCTATGTATGTTCATCTGTTCCCTCATAACTCTTAAACTACTCGTCGTATTTTGGTAAACGAGGTATCGTTGGAAGCGTCATTTTGTTCCGTGGGTTAAGGGTATATGACGTCACATACAAACATAGCGGCTTATAGATATCCGCTTTGTGTGTTATCGAAAAAATTATAATCAAAGTAATAAATCGTGTTTGGTAAAAGTCTAGAGGAGTACTTTCTGAAAATATTTTGGGTATCTATAATTATACAAACACACACCCCAAATAAGAATAAGAATAAACCAATTATATTTAACTCTAACTGTTTTTAATAACACTAATTACATTAAATTATTTATTACGTCATTACTAAGTCATTTATTTTATTTATTTCCCAACTTCATTACAGGCCTAACCTAGGCTTAACCTATTGCAATAGCGTACTTATGTAAGTCTTATCCTAACTTATTATTAACTTATAATTATAATTAAATTTTATAACTTATTACAAATAATGCATTATTTGTGAACTCCTCATAGTAGGCCGGGGAAATTAGGTTTGAACCCTGCACTAAATCTTAACAGTAATTTTTTTCTTGGATCGTGTTTTTGAACTTAGCTCTCCAAATAATAATAGAAAATTAAACATTTTCCAGGACCGCATCAAAGTAAAAAAAACTAAAACGCGTTTTTGTGAATAAAAATTGAGGCAAAATTGTTAACAGGAAAATTTTGGTTACAATATATATAAAATTGGTAAAACCAATATATTTTTACAGAATTAAACATTTTCGTCCAAGGACTATTCGATACAAATTAAATTACGAATTTTTTTAATTGTACTTCAAGCAAAAATATTAACAAAAATTGGTTTTTTTACATTAAATTACCTAATTTAATATATTAATACGCTATCGGACAAAATTAAACATATTGTACTAGCGCAAGATATTAATCAAAGTTTTTTTTGCAATAGTGGTTCAGGCAAAAATGTAACAGAGTAAAATTTTGTTTAATTTTTATTTATAGGGTCTATCTCACTTAATTACAACAAAATTAAACACATTGAAGCGAACTGTAACATTTTTTTAAATTTTACTTCAATATTGCATACGTTATAATCCATCTTCATTGTACTGCACGGCCACACAGTTCAAAGATTTAAAAAAAAATGTCAGTCACATATAGATTAGTTTTTTTAGAAAGTGTGTGCTGTAGGTAAACATAAAATAAAGGGTAAATCTGAAATATCAATGTATTTTTAAAGTTCGCTTGGTGTATTTAATCATTTAAAAAGTTCAAAATCTTATATTTTTATTGTGTTCTCCCACGGGTACCAACGGGATAAAAAGTATCCTATCCAGGTTATAAACTATCTGAGTGCCAAATTTCATCCAAATCCGTTTAGCCGTTTTTGCGTGATTGAGTAACACACAAACATACAAACTTTCACATTTAATATTCGCAGGATAGTAGTATGTTAGCTTGGTGTATCTAATCATTTAAACAGCATATAAGAAGTTCACAATCTTATATTATTGTTGAGTTCTCTTTTGTTCGTTTTTAGGGTTCCGTAGTCAACTAGGATATAGTTTCGCCATGTCCATCTGTCTGTCTGCCCAGGGCTTAGCTTAGAGACTCTTAGTACTAGAAAGCTAAATACATTAAAGCATACCGTAATATTTAAAATATATACAGGGCGTTAAAGAAATTGCATGCCATAGCTTCAGGATGAGTTCAAAGTCAATAAAGGAACCAGTTTTTTTTTAATAAACACCTTTAAAAAAAGTTTAAAAAAAACGAAAATTATGTTAATATGAACCTAATGTAGTACGTACTAATTAAATAGCAATCGTTTAGAATTTATAAAAAAATTGCTTGAAATGAGTTTTTATTTTGTTTAAATGCTAATTAATAATTTCCTAGAGTTACCTACCTACTATTGAACGCACTGAAATACCTACGTCCGAACACTTCAATAACGCCGGGTGAAGGTTATGTAACTAGGTTCGTAAAACGATTGCTATTTTGAGTTAGTAGGTACAAAATTAGGTTGATCTTGCAATAACTTTTTTTTTCTTTTTCCTGGGATCTTTTATCGATACTGAACCTACCCCTAAGCTATGGCACGCAATTTCTTTAACAACCTGTATATATTTTAAATATTATATGAATTTAAAATATATGTGTTTGGGGGAAGCATATGTCCAGCAATGGACAGTAGACATTATTTTGGCTGATATGATGATGATGATACTTCAATATTGCATTCTCGAGATTTAAAATCCGTTGTAGTTCAAATTGATTGTACTGCACGGCCACACTGTTCAAAGGTTAAAAAGAAATGTCTGTGACATAATAGAGTTCGCCTTTGAATAGAGCATGCACATAGCCTGTAGATTTTTAGAAGAAACTACAACGACGATGGATTTGGATGTCACCTGACGGCTTCACGCGTAATGAATTCGACTATGATTTATCATCTGAGTCATATTAAAAAATATTTGCGTCATTAATAGACTCAAATACAGCTCAGACCATAGACCAATCCGTGCAAAAATCAGACTAAACTTCATCGAGCCAAATTGTTTAGGAAACAAACTAAAAGACTTTCTTAAGAAACACTTATTAACAATTCTGAACATAACAACCTATGATCAAATTATTTTGAAGAACTGAAAGTTGATAAAACAGACTCAGAAGAAATAAAAAAAAATCAGAAATACAATAAAAACCATAAAAAACAAACCCATAAATAAAAATAAACTAACAGCTAGTATTGATTTGATAGAAAAACGAACTAATAAAGTGGTGTAACAACAGAATACAGAACAATAGATGAAGAAGTTAAAAGCATTAGTAAAGATTTGAGATATCGCATTTGGTTAAAACAACCTTAGAAAATCATAGATCCCTAAGATTTTTAAAACAAGGAGCCACAATAGGAAAAAGTTAGATTAACAGTTTGGTAGATAATGATGGCATAAAGCATTACAGCAGAGACAAAATCATGGAAATAGCAACCCATTTCTATAGGTTATTTTATTCCGATCACTCACCACCCGATGTCAATATCGAATGCAATCCTTCAGGTTCCATTCCCCCAATAAATGGTATGAAGTGCATAAAGCACTTACTACAATGCACTATGATAGAAGTCCTGGGGATGTTGAAATCAGTACAGAAGCGCTCAAAATCGGCTCTACCACTTTGTTGCCCCACCTTGCGAACCTGTTTAACACCAAATTACAATCAGGATAAGTTCCAAAACCCATGTGCCAGCAACCAGCTACTAGAAGAATATTCAGAATATAATAAACCACTCTATTTAGCCTTCGCAGAGCGAAGGTATTCGATAGCATCAAACACTCCGAAATATTCAAATCATTAGAAAACCAAGAACTGGAACAGAAATATATAGACCTCTTAAGAAATATATACCACAATAGCGGCGCAGACATCAAACTGAGTTCTACAGGACCTTCGTTTAGGATACAAAAGGGTGTTAAACAGGGTGACCCGCTCTCTCCGAATTATTCACAAGCACTCTCGAGGAGATATTTCGAACATTTGTAGCCATGATGACCAAGGCCATTGAAGTCGGCAGCAGAAGGTTGACAAACCTCCGATTTACCGATGACATAGTTCTTTTTGCCCCCATAGCTCTGGAACTACACACTATGCTTCAAGATCTAAGCAAGGTCAGCCTCAAGGTTGGACTCGCGATGAATTGGTCTAAAACAAAAGCCATGACCAATGTAGCGTAAGGTCGACGTAGACGGGCAGGAAATACATTATGTCAATGAGTACATCTTCTTAGGCCAGTTAGTTTCTTTCGAAAACAGGCAAGAAAAGGAAATTAATCGCCGCATCGAAAATCCCTGGAAAAGCTACTGGTCCATGAAGACGCTAAAGAAGGGCAATCTACCGATCTCCCTGAAGCGAAAACTCATTGATATGTGTATTCTGCCTGTCCTAACCTACGGTGCTCAGACATGGTCGCTCACCGAGTCGCAAAAGTTTCGCCTTGGGGGTTGCCAAAGAGCAATGGAGCGCAGCATTCTGGGCGTAAAACAAACTGACAGAATACATAACACTACGCTACGTTCCGAAACGGGGATCTTAGACGTGGGCAAAAACGCACACTAAAATGGGATTGGGCGGGTCTTGTCAGCCACATTTATAGTGACCGTTGGGCAACAGTCTCCACACGGTGGGTGCCTGAGGATGGACGGCGCCTCCGAGGCCGGCCCAGGAAGAGGCGGCGAGAGAACTAGAAGCGTACCGCAAGGGTTGGATGGAGGTGGCCCAGGAAAAGGATGCTTGGAAGGATTTGGGGATAGCCTTTGCTCAGTAGTGGATCAGATTAGGCTTAAATAAAATGAAATAAGAAAATCCAAAACCAACCATTGCTGGTTAGGAATAGTTGGCACAATAGCTGGCAGGGAGGGGGGGGACTTGACTGTAACAAAAATTTGCACTGGTATGGTTTCGGTCGGCACGGGTGCGTTACCGGTACGTGACCGGTACATTGATGTTTCAGATGTTTACTTATAAAACAGCTCTGCAAAAACTACTGTATTATCTGACTGACATTTTTTTAAATCTTTAAACAATGTGGCCGTGCAGTACACTGAACACGTACTATAACGTATGCAATATTGAAGTATAATTTGAAAATTGTTACGGTTTGTTTTAATGTGTTTAATTTTGTTGTAATTAAGTGAAATAGACCCTATAAATAAAAGTTAAACAAAATTTAACTCTGTTACATTTTTTCCTGAACCACTATTGCAAAAAAACTTTGATTAATATCTTGCGCTAGTACAATATGTTTAATTTTGATCGATAGCGTATTAATATATCTAGTTAGGTAATTTAATGAAAAAAACCGCTGTTAATATTTTTGCTTGAAGTACAATAAAAAAAATCGTAATTTAATTTTTATCGAATTTTCCGTGGACAAATTTGTTTAATTTTCTAACCTACTTGTAACATCTCATCTCTTCGACAAATACTCCATACAAACATATCTGTTAATATTTATTTCTACCAAGTAAAATTTAAAAAACATGTTTGCTTAAAAAAAACGTACACGCGGGGGTGAACTTTTCGCGGTATACAGTTTAATATACTTCCTTGTCCATACCCTACACGTAAAATGAAAAAAATCACTGTTTTAAATTAATACAAAGTAAGCCTAAAATTCGGCGTAAATTCCCCGGACTATAGTACAACTGAATAGGTCCGTGTCATTAGCTATGAGGTTGTCATGATGTAATTAAGGCATAAATCGTACAGATTACGTGTGCCTCCGGCTATACGAAAACCCAAAAAAAATCGACGTCGATCTATTGTTTATACCTTTTTAGTTTGCGGTTTTGTCGTAGTTGGGTTTTAGTTTTTAGCCGACTGCGGCGAAGCCAGAACAGGAGGGTTATGCGTTTGACCTGTATGTATACAATGTATATATGTGTATGCCCGTCGCTATATTCCCTTGTAACTACTAAACGGCTGAATAGATTTTAATGAATTATACATCGTTAGATTCGTCTTAATTGCGTCACTGGGTATATTAAATTTATACAAAATTAAAATGGCGGATATTCAGCGCCAAAATGTATGTTAAAAAAAAAGCAAACCTATCGAGTGGGGTATCAAAATGAAGGGTTATAAAAGGTGATTACAAAAAAAAAAAACTTATTTAAAAAGCAAAAAAAAACCGGACTTATCGGTATTCATTACCGATATTATTTACTAACTGTTATGTCTATGTTAACAGCTGGTCGCAGGACGGTGATAGATATAGCAGCGCTAGGGTATGAGGATGCAATACCGAACGGTATGGCCATTGACAGCCGCGGGAACCTATGGGTTGCGCTCATGTTCGGAGGCACTGTAAGTATAGCAGATATTATCTATTATAACATAACGACACGCTTGTAACCCCCGAGAGTAGGCAGAGGTGTATGTACACGGACATTTCGCCAATTACATTAACAATAAGTGCCATGTAATATGAGGCGGTGTCTATTGAGGGCATAAATCCAAACTCCGGGCTGCTACTGATAAATTACATATGGAAAACGCCAATATCAGTTTGTCGGACCTGAAGGCCGATTCTCGGAAGTACTTAAAAAACGTTCACATTCAAGTCGCAATCTGTCAAACTTGTCAAAAATGTTGGTAAATAGATTGTATTTTTGACAGATTGCGAATGAGATGCGAATGCGAACATTCTTAAAAATTACTGGAATTGCCCCTCTGGGGAGCGAACCAAACCTCAGCAGTCGCACTGCCGACCAGTAGAACAAGAAACACTTGAACTTATTTCGTTTTTTCTTCACAGATATTACACATAGATCCTGACACGCGACAATTAGTGTTCGGTTATAAGCTGCCAGTATCCCGAGTGACGTCAGTGTGCTGGGGTGGGCCCAACCTCGACGAGTTGTTCGTGACGACATCGCGAGACAAACTCGACAGCGCATTGGAGCCGCTAGGTGGCGCCATCTTCACGATACGAGGCACTGGCAGTAGAGGCGTCGAGCCGCATATGTTTAGATTCGATAATGCAGATTTTTACTGATCAAATTGTAATTTTATGTAGTTAAGATTGAATAAAGTAATGTTTTGTTAAGACAATTTTTTTTTAAATCTTACAATACGATACGCGCCACGAAAGATGAGACTTGACGAGAGCCGTACCGTAACTGCCGCGCTCTTTCCGCCGCCCCGATGACGCCCGGTCCCTTCCCGCCCTCAGATCTTATACCGCTAAAGGGACCTATAAATCGTCTACTGCGCAAGACAAACCACGTGGTTGTCAAGTGTCATCTTTAGTGGCACGTATTGTACCTGTAGTGGGTCATTAGATAGCATATTTTAATGTAATAAATACTTCTATAATTATTATTACAATTGTCATTCATCGCAGCCATCTGCTTATCTGTAGTGACTATAAATGGCTGAGTCAGTTAATTGTCATTAAACCTTAAACAAGAAATACCTTCAGGAGCACAAAGGACATTGTTCTCAAAAATAAATGATCACTTACGTTTGTCAATAAATCAACTGCTTAATTTCCTGCACATAGAAAACTTTCGATTGATTAGATAATAAGAACAAGTTTTTAACTGTGACTAGTATTGAAATTAAATTAATGGTTAGCGTGCTAATTGCATATTATCTTCCTTTTGCACGTTCGATAATAAGAAAAATATTTTGGAAAGGTTTTATAGTAGTAGTTTCATAGTTCGAATGGTGTTGTAAAGGCCGTACTCATACTCTTGATAAAAACTATCTGGCCAAGCCACATGGCCCGTGTATTCCAATTTTATTCCGTTAGAACTTTATTTCAAATATTTTTCTTCGTTTTTTGTAATTGTTTATTGAATCATTAACACGTTCAGTGCCGGGAGGACTCCTGGAGAGTTCACCTAGTCGATTATGGCATGCCGGGAGCCCTGGCGGAGGACTCATCTACTTTTAATGTAGGTTTTTCTTAGCATTATAAACTGTAAAAATAAAATCTGATGTATATTTTAACAAAATTTATTAATAACTTCTCCCGCTCTGGGCGGAGCGGGAGGGCGTGTCAGACTCTTACTGACTAAAACTCACCCGTGTTCCTTCAGTTGCCTGTACGTTGCCACGGTATCCCTTTCGGACTTTCCCGCGACCCCGGCAGGCATCGGTCCTAGCGGACCCCTTCCGTTGTGCTGACGTCTCTTTGAGGCGCGCGTGGAACACAATGCGCCGTCGACCCGGACCCTGGTCCTTATCGGACGGCGAGCTGACCATTGCTCACCGTCCATGAAACTGAAACTGTGAAAATAAAATCTGATGTATATTTTAACAAGATTTATTAGTATAAGAGTTGGTTTTAAAATCATTTACAAATATTCACAAAAAATTTAAAAGGTTGGAAACTACGTATAGCGACAGGACCCCCTGAAAACACAATTTTACTTCGTTTTAGAGTGTCTTGTATCAAAAGTGTGTTAAATCACAGCTATAGAAAACATTCTTCGCTGTATGGAGCCCCCTCATGCTAATTAACCAACAATGATGTAACGTAATGCGTGTAGCTATTACGTCGGCAATCAATAGTACATTTTTACACATGTGCATTGTATTTCAACGCTAATTAAGACTAATGCTGTCCTGCATGCTTTAATTACCTACGACTAAATTAACTAAAAGTGGAACGTACCGTGTAGGTGTTAGACATAGGTGAAACTCATTCTAAGACCTGCAAGAAAATAGTGAATATAGTTATGTTTTTGTCACTGTGGTTTGTTGCCATTATTTGTAGTTTATACTGTATTAAACCGGCTGCTTTATTTGATGTAAGTGTTTCGTAACTATAGGATAAATAAGTAGCTTTATACCTAGCTTATACACCTAATTTCCGAATGAACGGCAGCATTATAATAGATAGGAGCAAACCGGCCATCTAGGCCGTTGTCACCAGAGGGAGTTCGTGTCTCGCAATCAATTAGCCTACCAAGACTTGTAGCTATAGGTACACATTAAACTTAAAAAAAGTAAATCCAAAATCTTTTGCACCCAGGTAAAATACTTATTATCAGACAACTACAACATATTCGAGTACACGAACCTGACGTTCACTCACGGCGAGAGTCCGGTGTGGGACCATGCCAGTGGCACGCTGTACTGGGTGGACGTACTCAACCAGAACGTGCATGCGCTCGACTACACCACCAAGATGCATAAAGTTAAACATATCAGTAAGTACCTCACGGTTAGTAAGTTTGCGACGCAGCGGGTCAAGAAGCAACCTTCTTTTTATCGTCTTCTCAAGTCTTTCTACATCGTCCCCACATCATATACAATGTCGCTCATGGGCATGTGCCCACCCGTATTTTTCTGAATATTCATGACAAATTATCGAAAATTAACTTTAAAAGGGATCTTTAATATTTTTCATGTTATTCAATTATTTTGTATATGATGTGAGGACGATGTAGAAAGACTTGAGAAGACTCTGTGGGCACATGTCGCCAATGGACATGTGCCCACATGTCCATTGGCGACATTGTATTTATAATTTCAACAATTTTGTAATAATTTGTAGGGTTCCGTACATAATAGGAAAAAACGGAACCCTTATAGGATCACTCGTGTGTCTGTCTGTCTGTCTGTCCGTCGCACACAGGAGTATTCAACCTCCAAATTCGGTCAAAATTATTTCTTGCAATTTTTTTAATGGAGATGATTTAAAATGCTGACTTTAATGCTATATCGAATATATAACGTAATAATCTTGGAAAAAAATAAAACTATTATGAAATACTTACGATTTATTTCCGAAATGTGTAATAAACAAACATGACACAAGTTTACGCACAATAAAATCATAAAAATACCTAACTCAGTCACCCACAACTTTCCACACTCAGTTCTTGGATATTTTCAGGACCCACTTCTACAAATAATTCTATAGTTTCTGGTAAGAAATACCGGCTGCTCCTCAGCTTCTGCGGTTTTCGTCCACAGCTCAGAAATGGATCTGAATTCAGCAAAAGCCTATTGAAGACATCTTTATTACATAGTTCTCTCGAGAATTTTCTAGTAAAATCGAGTCACTAAGATCGAAAATGTTTATTTCTGGCTTCAGCAGCCTCTTCTGATAGTTGTCCGATAGGCAGAAGGGCATGTTTAATTATGGCAGGAGCATATACAAGGATTTTATGTAATGTAGATGTCATGGGATGCCAACCATATAATTTGACGTATAATTCCGCAGTTTCATTTGCGAAATTTGCAAACTTGCTTGCATTGATTTCAGAACCAGAAGAAATGGCTTCTATTATTACTCTCAGCTTTTGTATGAGGCATATGTCGATGTCTGTAATTGCAGCAGCTGTTTCAGGATCGCTGAAAAACCTGGATGTATTTCCCGAGTTTGAGTTCCCAAAACCGTCTTAGTTGCTACGTCTACAATGAGTCCTGTTTTTTCTTTGAAGTCTTTTTGTATTCTTTCTTTTGTTTGTTTCACAATGTTTTTCTCATTTTGACCCCTAGCTTGCCACTTTTTCAAAGGTACCTAGTTTATAGGCGATATGCAGAAGAGTCTCGAATAATGTAATTCTCGCATGTAAAGTTGAAATTCCGAATCTGAGTGCTTACTGTTTCTCTGTCTTAGTTGCTTTAAAATCGTTAAAATCTTTTGATGTTTTTCCACATATATAACATCGCATAGTGGAAGTTGTATTTGTAGCTGCATTGCACACCTTTGCATCTACCATAGTCGAAACCAAGGTGTGCAGAACATGCATCTGTACACCATTCGAATGAGGCATCTCTGTCTTCGTCAATTGTTTTACTTGGTCCCTTATATACTTTATTTCATCTCTTGTGATATCAGCAGTTTCATGTTCCTACATGAAACTGCCGATATCTTATCTGAATTGGACGGCAGAATCGTGGTGACGATGGTGTTGGGTTCTGCCACAATATTTTGTTATGGTTTTCAATATTAGATTGTAATCGTATGGGAACCAACGAACTTTGGAATATATTTTAATCATCAGCTCCTGAATCATCTTTTTGCTGAAATCGAGCCTGTTGAGTACTATCACAACCCCATTTTGTTATAAGTTTCATATTTAGTAATTCTCCTGAAGTACAGGTTTCAATTACGTCATCCAGATATTTGCATAATCTTGAAGCTGTGTGATTTAATAAGTCTTGAAGGTAAACTTCGGCGCAAGTTTCTGTTACACGCATAGACTCTTCCCTCGGATAGCAATGCTTTTTTGCTTAATGAACGAATAACACGGATAGATAATTTTGTTAGATTCGTGTAGTATCTCGTACTGTCTCTTGGTCAAATCACACTCAATAAAAAGGGACAAAGCTTCTGAAGCTGAATATTTCTTTGCAGACACTTTTTTTACATCACACAGACACATGACTTCTTTTATTATTTTCGACGCTTCGATGTTTCCTGATTTTCGTTGACTAACACTGGCAGCGTACGTTAATTCTTGGGCCGGCACTTGTTCTCGAAGTTCTTTTGTTTTTCGCCTCTTGCTGCGATTAGTTAATTTGTCGAAGGACTTGCTTGCCCTTGTTTTGATGTAGACATTGTTGACCAGCTATTCATTGTTATGGAACTGTCTAGCCAGTTTTTATTTATGCTGAGGAACCGTGCTTCTGTATTGTTGGCTAAGCTCCATCTTAGCTTCAAATCTGATTTAAAATGTCTCGAGATCATTCCTAATTATTCGAAACTCATTTTCTGCACATTTCGTAATCTCCTTAAATTTCTGTTCCACATCCAATAATTTATTATATAATTTTCGTTTACTGCTGTCTCTAAAAAGCGTGTTTAATGATCTTCTAGACATTTGGATGTCACATGGGGCCGAACCTAAAATAAAAAAAACAACCTCTAAGTCAATGTGCAAAATATGAAAAAAAAAATACATTCCAAACATAAACAGTTAAAAAAAAAAATGGTGGCAAGATGGGTGAGATATTTATCTTTGGATGGCATAGCTAAGGTATATAGATAGCAATAAAAATTTAAAAATTGCCCGATCGTGACTGGAACTATTACAAAAACACCTTTTTTCTGAACAATTTAGTCAAAAATATCAATATTTTAGTATCAATAATTTTAACCTCAAAAAGAAACGAAATATCCAAAAGAACAATCATATTTTAGCATCATAATTAAGTACTTACCCACTTACCCAGTGCTTTTTTTTTTTTTTTTTAAGGATGGGAAATCCTCAAATGACTTCTCCCGCTCTGGGCAGAGCGAGAGGGTGTGTCAGACTTTTACTGTCTAAAACCCACCCGTGTTCCTTCAGTTGCCTGTGTGCCGGGGCCGCGATATCCCTTTCGGACAAACCCGCAACCCCAGCAGGCATTGGTCTTTCGACCCCGTCGGTTGGTGCTGACATCTCTTTGAGGCGCGCGTGGAACACAACGCGCCGTCGACACGGGCCTGGTCCTTATTGGACGGCGAGCTGCCCATTGCTCACCGTCCGCAGGCCCGCGTCTAACATACCCTGTGCTTCGGTATCCATTGAAAATGTTCACAAATATCACCACAAACTACTCAAAACACAAACCGCAAAGTTGTTAAAATAAAGGGCATATCGAAAACAAAGACGTGCGCATTCAACATCGACTAGGTTCCGACTACCTGCACAAACTGCGGGCGGCTTCCAAGCCGTGTTTGGAACCGGTTTATACTAGTTCGATTGTGTGCAAGCAATGCAAATTGAGAGTCAATTGTTAAAATAGTTTTTTGTGTCTTTTGACTGGATTTTGAGGTCGAACATTCCTGTGTGCGTCGGCCACGGCCAATTTGCACCGAATCAAATGGATTAAGTTGAAATTTGGTACACATATGTATTTCTGTGACCCAAACGAATTATGATTAGAAGTGTGACATATCAAATGAGAAGGCTTATTGCGAGGATAACAAATAAAAATAAAAAAACTTTAACAGATATTTAAGAAAATAGATGAAAATTTACCTTCCCCAAACAGATCTTAGCTTAGCTTAAAAGAGTTCCTGAAAGAACTTGGGAAAGCCTTTACCCAGCAGAAGCACAGCACAAAGTAAATTTAATAAAATCGTAAGTCGTGTAGGAACCCGCACAATGAAGGGTTCCATAATTGGGATGAATAATTTACCCCAAAAACAAACTTAACTTCTTAGTACGTCACGGTCAATTCCCCAACTGCAAATGAAAATTTGTAATCACACAAAAAAAAATGTGATTGAACTACAAATTAAAGATTTTCGGACTTTTTCTTTTACTTGTGCTGTGAGACCTTGTTTCTTGCCTGATTCTATGTCAACGGGAAGTACCCAAAATATGTTGCTTACATAGCCGCATTTTTTTATTCCCGTAGTCCGTAGACCGACGTATTTGATCATTTCAACTTGACCCTTTTTCTCACAACGCGTGTAGGTATCCACGCGTTCTGAAAAAAATGGTATTGACAGACTAACGGACGGACGAACGGACAATGAACTGATCCTATAAAAGCTCCGTTTTTTATTTTGCGGTACGGAACCTTAAACATGGTCATACCATCTTTCAGATTATGGAGAAGTGAACATAGTAATACCAGTACACAACAGCAGCCGTCTCCTAGTGGGCGTCAGAAACGAGCTGTTTCTGATGGACTGGACTAAGCCAGTGGACACCGCCTTGCGGTTCGTGGCGGCTTTCGACCAAGGACTACCAGACAACATACTCAACGAAGGGAAGGTGGACGCTTTGGGCAGATTTTGGGGAGGTAATCAGGCTAATAATCCTATCGTTTCCCGAGTCTTGTCTTGTCTGTCAGCTCGCAATAAATATTCTGTCATGAGCCATATGCTTTAGCACGGTAAACAAAAGACAATGCAGTCAATCTTTAACATAATAAGATAAAGTTTGAATAATTAAGAAGCCTTTCTTTGACAGGAAATAGCTATCTTTATTTAACGAAACTAGGCATATAATTAACTATAAACTTATTCCGCTTCAAAATAGGAACAAAAGGCCGCCAGCACGGCAACGACGTGGTATACGATGAGGGAGCCCTATACAGCCTGGAGCCGCGGCACTTCGTGCCGCTAATACAACTGAAACCAGTGTCCATATCCAACGGGCTAGTGTGGTCTCTGAATAACACTATACTGTACTACATAGACTCCCTCGCAAGGAAGATTGAAGCGTTTGATTTTGACTTAGAAAGGGGACATATAAGTATGACTATTTCTTATAAACATAGACTGTAGCCCCCTTATTAATAAACGCAGAGTAATGTTTACAACTAGCATAATCTTCAGATTTACCATAATTTTTTCGGGGACCAGGTTGACATAACTTTCCTCTTCGTTTAAGAAATTCAATATTCAAGTCATTTATTCAAACTAGGCTGAGAATCAGCACTTTTCGAACATCAAAATTACATAAGACAGTCCCCAAAACGCCCACCCTTCACCACTTCCTAGTGCTTAAGCTGGGAAGAAGTGGCCCAACAAACTCCCCAGCAGCACAGCTGTCTGTTCAGTTGAGGTGGTGTGTGTCCATCACGGTGCATGGTGTCCATTGAAGTGGGGCGGAGCAGAGAGGTGCAAATATAACTCTTCCGAACTTTTCCGCTCCAACAGACAGGCAGCCTTAAAACGTTGTTTTAGCATATCAGTTATTTCAACATTTATGATAATTACCGTTAACTATTTGAAGGCAAACGTCGCACAATCATAAACATAAATGAGTACTGGGAGAACGATGTCATAGCAGATGGAATGACAATAGATGCAGACGGATTCATATGGATTACTCTCATGTTTAACGGCTGCGTAAGTTATTCCTATTACTAAGAGTAACGTAACTTAATAAAAAAATAAAAATAATTATTAATGTAAGTAAATAAATAAAAATAAATAAATAGATAAATTGTTTGTTATATGATTCGGCAAAATATGAACATTTCATATCTCCACAATAAAATTCCGTGTAGTTCACAAGCGGCTTTATGATAGTTTCTTTTTGCCTCAGATGTCACCAGTCTCGAATTTTTTATTATTGATATTCTCAAGTTTGACCACTATGCTGCACACAAAGATTAAATCTTTGGTCGCACAGCTCTATCGTTGTCCAAGTTAAGCCTTATTCTCTCCACAGATAGTCCGCATCGATCCCGACGCGGGTCACATAGTAGAACGCTACAAGTTACCAGTTACCCTCACTACCTCCTTGACATGGGGAGGCCCGCGGTTCGAGGACCTAATCGTCACCACATCCCGAAGGAACATGAAAGTCGACCAATTGAAGGAACAACCATTGGCTGGTGCAATCTTTGTGTTACACAATATGGGAACGAAGGGTGTTCCGACAAATAAATTCGTTTTTAGTCATGCTGACGAATATTAAGTGTTTAGTGTTGGACATTAAGAAATTAATGGGATTATAATAATTTGTGTGAAACTACGCAACGAGTTTGTGATGTTGCGCCGTCCCCATGGTAGAAGACTGTCGAGCTATTACAACTCTGTAAATTTTTAAGAGGTGAAATACAAGATTATTGTTTTTATCTTTAAAATAAAAAATTAAACATATGTGTTTACCAAGTCTTCTTTATCCTGCGTTGTGATTTTACTGTGAATTGCTTATTTCAAGAACGAAATAAGCAAATTTATTAGTAGAATGAAACAAACATATAATTATTAATTAAATAATTTATTAGAGCACATGAATACAACCAGAGTAATGTAACAAGAGACTGTATAACATTTTAGACTCTATCAATAAATAACACCTAAACAACATAACGCCACATGACAACAGCGAGGAGTGACTAGAATCTGTGGCCACATGCCAACAACGTGGGAAACACTGCATCTATCATTTAACAAGATTCATTTTATGTTATTCAAAATAGTCGAATTTTAAAACGTTTAATTTAGCGAAAAAATTTAATTCGATTTATTATTAATAGTAAAATTTTAAATCATCGAAAAGTTTGAGATTCCCACCAAAATTATGTAGAGATGCGATTTTATACAATGCTACTTATCATCTAACAAATAGATCAACTGCATGTGTTACAATAACTTTGTTTAGGCACATTTTTTTCTCATATTATACAAAGAATATTGTAATTAATGAATAATAAAAAGCTCTATTAAACTGACTAATACTTAACATATTAACTTATGTATAACCCATACGCACATAATCTTATACACACTTATGTATGTATAATTTGAAATTGCTTAAATTCCTCATCAAAGAGGTATCAAAAGTTTTAATTAGTAGGACGTTAGATAACAGATGTAGAAGAACAAAACTACTTGTCTGCATTCTCATTAAAAAAATAATCTTGTTGGTATTACTCCTTTCCCCTTTAAACATTCTTTATTATAATATGCGTCTACAAAACTACACTGGTGGAATACTTATTTTCTGGCTAAAAATATATATATATAAGTAGATTCGTCTATGAGTATACCTCTTCTTAAAAAGAGCTAACGACAGATAAACAATTCCACTCCCATATCCCGTAAATATGACATCCCTTACAGTAATTGACACCAAACCAATCATCCTCTATACAAGATGTAGAACAACTCTATATTATCTATGAACGGATACGTACAGCACATTCATACACGTAGTTATGTAACCTATCGACTATTCGATATAAGAGCACTGGCAGTGGTGTGGCTGTCCAAATACTACGAAATACTAACTGTGTTACATTCCTATAATATTTTAAAAAGGGGCTCGCGATGAACGTAGTCTTAGAGAACGCAAAATCCATGTATATTTTGCCTCATTAGTGCACTTTATGGGTGAAATATGAGGATAACTTCAATTGACTTTACACCAAATTACTGTAACATAGTTTCTTTCCGTCTAAAGCGAGCCTCATATCTTTTAAATGTTTTTAAAATTCAGCAACCCATTGAACACACCGAAATCTTACGCGATAACTTTAATATTATACCTACTTTATATCGATATTGATGTTTTTGTCCCTATATGACCCTCTACACTTCGCATGTATTGCTACGATAAAGGAACCTACAC
Organism: Agrochola lota; assembly: GCA_947364205.1. NCBI lineage: Eukaryota > Metazoa > Arthropoda > Insecta > Lepidoptera > Noctuidae > Agrochola > Agrochola lota. The sequence continues at coordinate 9,610,237 of OX376241.1, forward strand.
CGGAATCCAGGTAATATATGTATTTTATATTTGGCTAGCTAACATTAACCAATAATAGTGTATAATGTTTTAAATTCTAATATTGATAATATTCCGTCACGTAAATTCCTCATTATCATTATTTAAGTAGATAATTAATAACCATAAAACAATAAAATATTTAACAGATTAAACTTAATTATTATGAGCAAACTTTAGGACGTCGTTACTCTTAACAAAAGCATAATTTCATGTAAATAATAATGTCACTTATGTAACAAATTGTAAGCTAATTCATTTATGTAACAATTAACAAATAATTTGATTTCTTTCTGATTTCTCACTCAAGAGTCCATTGCTAATCGTGTTTATTTTAAGGGAATGCGTATTAAAATATTTTTTTCACCAAACAACTGTTTTAATATGCATATTGATAAAAATCACGTTTTTACATCTACATTTAATTATATTTTTCAATATTTCACCAATCCATTTCTACCTTTCAGTTTGAAACCTGGCCATAACCCTATCCTAATCATGACGAAAAATATTTAAATACATAGATTATAATTTGGAAAATATCACAAATATCTGCCTCTAACGAAACTGTAGCCATAATTATCCCGCATAGAGAGAGCTGTAAATAATCACTAACAATAATATCACCATAAACTTAAGTATTGAATGAAACTAGACTTATTTGGTCTACTTTGCATTGAGACGAGCTTTTAGCAATTATGACTATATATAGGTTCGGAACCAAACAGGCGTTTTACTTTGTGTAAATTATTTCATCACCACTGCTCTCGGCGAAGGAAAACATCGTGAGGAAATCGACATGTCCTATAGTTTGACCGAGACCGCTGTACCCCGTCTTAGGAATGCGCGGCGAGGCGGGGGGCAGCGTTGAGGAATGAGCGGCGGGCGGGACGCCGTGCGCCTTGAGCGTTGATGAATGAGCGCGAGTGGCCTACACTGCCCCCCCCCACGTATCACCGCGTACATACCTAAGGAGCGATACAGCGGTTTCGATCAAAGTATAGTACCAAAAATTCGTAGTCATGTGACCACTACCAACCCGCACTGGGCCCGCATGGTGGATTACGGCCCGGTCCCTGTTACCGAGAGGCCTGTTTCCCAGAAGTGGGAACATTTTAGGCTGATTAGTCTAAGCTCGCAAAACATACTGAAAGTTGTCTCGCTGTAAAGGTTTATTACATTGTGCAAATAGGTTTTAAAAACCAATTATTTTTAAGGATCAAAACTAATCGAATAAATATATTCGAATTTAGAGCAAACTCTTATTAGATGCACTAAAAAGGCTTTTGCTTCACTAAGTAAATGATCAAGGTCGAATATCACTAATACAGACCTTAAATAAGACTCGTTTCATATCAACATATTATACCATTAGTAAGTATCGGGGTTTATTTATAAACGTTGCTTAGAGTTAAGAAATGTCTAAACGTCAAAAAGGTTAAACAGTCGCTAATAATTACATTTGAACAACGTTTATAAATAAAGCTACTTTATATATTTCAAATCGCCAGCATTGCCCCCGTCGGGCCTCCTTCAGAGGCTGTCTCATTCAATTCCTTGACACCATCCCTCTAGTTGTCTATACCCTGGGCGCGACGAGACCGCTCATCATATCAAAAGTGTTACCATCAGGGGCCACTGTGACGTCACCGTTAGCAGTACTAACGACCAGCCATCCTGCTTCGTCGAGTCCTTTTATTGTACCGTCGACTGGGGTGACATCTATCTTGCTTTTAACGCGTATGGATTCGCCACTGGAAATGAAAATTTGTTATAAAGATTTTATATAAATAAATAATTAAAAGAACAACACTACCATCTACAATTCTACAAGGAAGGGGTTCAGGGTTTTTCTTCCGAGAGATTTCGTTATAAATTCTCATTCTAGATGATAGAATTTTTACTGAAAATTTGAAACAGGTTTTATACTCTGTATTTCTAACTCTTTCGTTATTTCAAGTTTGAGTTGAAAGTTTACTTAATTAACTAAGTATTTATTACATAACTGAATATAATACAATTTTTACGATACAAGTTTGACTGCTAAAACGTCGAAATATGGTGACAGGAATTCAATACTCTTCTTATCTAGATTTTTGTCGGCCATCTTAGACTATATACGAAAATATGCATCATCAAATACTCACGTATGCAACCAATACTGGTAATACTGTTCCAAGAAGGCATCGATCCCACCCTCAGAGCTCATGTACTCGAGGATGCGCTCGAGTTGCGAACAGTACCGCGCAAGGAACCGCTCTATCGACATCGGCGCTAGAGAGGTGCCGTGCGTCTTGTTATGCTCGGTTATTATGTCGTTCAGGCATATCGTGGGTACGCTGTTAGATATGTTGACACCCGTACCTGATGATGAAAGATTATTTAGAAAGGTTGGTAAAAGTTGTTGGCAAGATTTGATGTAATTGTATCGAGACCCAAGACTTGATGGTCGATGACATTATTAACTAATTAATGACTGTTGTTGTTGACAGGCCTTTTTTTTATTGGAATTTATCAAATAACTTCTCCCGCTCTGGGCGGAGCGGGAGGTCGTGTCAGACTGTTACTGACTAAAACCCACCCGTGTTGTTTCAGTTGCCTGTATGTTGCCAGGGGCCACGGTATCTCTTTCGGACATTCCCGCTACCCCGGCAGACATCGGCCCTAGCGGACAAAGGTTTGTCCCTTGGTTGTCCCAAAAGGTTGTCCCTTGCAACAGTGGGCTGAAATTTTGGTGTTGTGTGATGATAATAATACAGGGTCAAATTAAATTAGCTAGTGATACTCCACAGACGTGATTGGTACCTATATCTAAACAAAATATAAATTAATTTGATGGTGTTTGACCCTGTATAGGTCTTACAAGACTGCGTCGTGTGTGGCAAGTGTGGAAGGTGCTTTTTTTATTGTGTATTATGTGAGGCTTACCTATATTAACGTAGACTTCATCGCCGATACAGTTCGCAGTGGTGATGGTACCACCAATTTTAACGTCGCGGCCGAAGTAAATATCGTTAGGCCATTTTATCCTGTAAAGTAAACGATTATATTAGACAAGTGAAATTATATTAAAATTTAAAAACCCCCACTATAAACATTTCTCTTTCATAATCCATCATCAGACTTTGTTCATCATCTATCTATAACCTATTCATTGAGACCATTCCAATGAGCCCAAACACGATACCTGTGCTGAAACTTGGTAAGGGAGTTGGGCATCCTGCAACTTCCAGGTGATGCTGCAGCATCAGTTAAAGGTTACTATATACTTCTAATATAATTTAAGTAACAGAATACCAAATGTCAAATCGATCAGACCTGTGGAAGACGATCACATCCATTCATCAACTAAAAAAGAGCTGATAATCTTCAAACGACTGAATCAATTTTGATAAAAACATGTCTAAGAACCATCGCTAGAAAACCTGCTTTCAAATAAAAAAACCGCATTAAAAATCGGTTCACCCGTTTAAGAGCTACGGTGCCACAGACAGACACACACACATAGCGGTCAAACTTATAACAGCCCTCGTTTTTCGTCGGGGGTTAAAAAGGAGATGTATGATTTAGGACTTTTGTTGATACCGATATTAGTCGGTCAAATCAGTAGTCACCCCCTTTCTAGACGTATCATCTTTCACACAGTCTATCCATCGTTTCTTTGTTCTTCCCTTTCTCTCATACCCATCAACACGACATCTTCCTCTTGCCTCCGCATCACATGCCCATAACATGACAACATACTCCTAAATAATATGGTGAAACTGAATAGTTTACCTAATATCCAAATGTTCATAGGCGGGTTGCGATCGTATGGCCCGCACGGCGGCGAGTGCGGCCGCGTGCTGCACCAGCGGGAGACTCGGAGATATCTTGAGCCACACCTGAAACACCATATCTTTGTTAACTTAATACCCGAACCGTAGGCCAAGACGGACTAACCTCAGTGACCAGCATCCCAGAATTTAATTAAACGATTGGTGGCAAGATGAAATTTCTAAATGTTGCACAAAAAATTTATGTATTGAAGAAGCGGGACGTAGAAGCTGATCGGACCTAGTGAAGTGGACCAGGGCGTATCTTACACCAATATTTGTGAGTGAGCGTATGACTGTTGTGTCGTTGCAAACTTTATCTTATAGTAATTGGCCTTTCGCAAGATTGATGATGAATAAAAAAAATCGGCCAAGTGCGTGTTGGACCACGCACAATGAAGGATGAATTTATCCCAAAAACAAACAACTTAGTTCAAAAATATGTCCTCCCATACATCGATATACGTCACTGTCAATTCTCCAACTGCAAATGTAAGTTTATAATCGCAAAAAAAAAAGATAAAACTACAAATTAACGATTTTCGGTCTTTTTACTTGTGCTGTGAGACCTTGCCAAGTTTCATGATTCTAGGTCAACGGGAAGTACCCTTTTTTTTGGTTGGTGAATGATCAAATAACTTCTCCCGCTCTGGGCGGAGCGGGAGGACGTGTCAGACTCTTACTGACTATAACCTACCCGTGTTCCTTCAGTTGCCTGTACGTTGCCAGGGGCCATGGTATCCCTTTCGGACTTTCCCGCGACCCCGGCAGGCATCGGTCCTAGCGGACCCCTTCCGTTGTGCTGACATCTCTTTGAGGCGTACGTGGAACACAACGCGCCGTCGACCCGGGCCTGGTCCTTATCGGACGGCGAGCTACCCATTGCTCACCGTCCGCAGACCCGCGCCTACGGTGGCCGGGAATAGGCGAATTTCCAACGCCCAGGACGTCTCCTGCGGCGACTAGGGTCGCGAAATTTTCCTCTCGCTCACGCGCTCCGCCTCCTCCTTCGCGAGGATTACTGCTTCGCAGAAGGAGGTGACGGCTTGCCATGCCCTCTCGCTCCATACCATGGCCTGGACCAGGGCCGGACGCGAGAGGTCACCGCCGCCGAGCGCCTCCACAAGGACACGGCGGTGCTCCGCCCAAGCCGGGCAGACCTCCACCGTATGCTCCACCGTGTCCTCCGGGCGATCAGCATAATAGTGACACCCGGGTATTTCCTATTTTTTTATCCTGAACAGGAACCTACCGAAGCAACCGTGTCCGGTGACGACCTAGGCGGAAGGTAAGGACGCCGTGGCGGCTCTCTAGCCACTCCTCAAAGACTACTTATCGCCGCAATTGTGGCGTACCCAGCACTCGGTTAGCACAGCAAGAGATCCCGCCGGAGACAGGAAGTACCCTGGGTTGAATTTATTTGCGAGTAATAAAATATATCGCATAAATAGCCGTATTTTTTATTGCGTTGACTTAGACGCTTGATTTTTTCAGAGTTCCAAGGGACCATAGAGCATAGACGTATTTGATATAAATTTTAATTTCGATTTCCACGCGTTCCTGAGAAAAATGGGTCTTGACAGACTGTCAGACAGACAGACAGACTGACAGACGGACAACAAAGTGATTCTTTCTATAAGGGTTCCATTTTATCCTTTTGAGGTACGGAACCCTAAAAATAATGTGTCATGTGTAGTGCAACATGTGTAACACTAGTTACCTGCAGCGACATGGCGGCCTGGCCGGGCGGCGTGATCCACGTGTTCCCGCCGCGGCCCCGGCCGGCCGCCTGCCTCCTGGCCACGGAGCCCACGCCGTGTGCCAGAGGAGCGCTTGTCACGTGCATCGTGGACGCCATGACGTCGGAGTAGACTACCAGGCGCCCGAGACTTGTCGATGTTAGGTTCTAGAAAGCATAAAAGAAATATTTAGGTATCATGAAAATTATACGCCATTTTATAATTAACTGGCGAAACCACAGATGTGGGTGGTATCGCATCTAATAGAAATACAAAAGAGGTTTGCTTAAATCATAATTTCAAGTAAAAACGCTCGGCCCGAGCGCGTTAACCACGTGCTCAGTTAGGTATTTATTTCAAATTCTGATTCTAGGAAACCGTTTTTTTTATAAAATTCCTACTATAACCGTGAAGTCTGTTAAGTTTCACTAGTTAACTTTAAAAAAGCCCTGTATTTTTTTTATAACGAATTACTGTAAATATAAGGTATGGGAAAACGTTTTCAAAAATGCATTTTAGGTACCATCGAAGAAGTTCATATCTATACACCGTAAGGACTATTTCTGCTTGCAACGCTCGGCCGCTATAGAAACGGGGCGGTAACAGATGTGGTCATCGTGTTCACGGGATTTTTGTTTTCAAACTGCTTAGATATGAAGTTCTTCGATAGTACGTAAATACTCACGTCAAAGTATTCCAGCGTAGAGAAGTGGTCGGGGCACTCGTACACGTGTACTGGTAAGAAGGCGGGGCCTGGGGGGTGCAATGGTTCCTCTCCGCGCAGGCACCACTGCACGCGCACGTCGCCGAGCGACTGCACGCGCGCGCCCTCCACCAGCGGGCACGCCTCCACTAGGCGCAGTTTGTGCTAGAGGGAAGTATAAGTTATGTACGTTACCTATGTTGGTAGGGAACTAGCAAAGTTTGACAACACGCTCGGAATCTTCTGTCAAAATTAATTGGGTCTAGACAAAAGCGATATATATTTGATTTTAAATTCACTCACTACCAAACATCGTGAGGAAACCGGCATGCCTGAGAGATATTTCTCGACGGCATGTGTAGACAGAGTCAGAGTCCATGAGTCGAGTCAGAGGCCCATGGGCGGCTTTAAAACTATGACACCAGGTTAGTCACTAACCACCCGAAGAAGAAGATCAGACAACGCACAGCCTAAACCACAGAGTCTAGAAACTTGAAATTTGGACAAGAGCTGCTTACCGCTAAGAAGCCGAAAGTGCTTAACACTAAGGAAAGAAAATTCAGCCCCTAAAGGGGTTAAATAGGGGATGAAAGGTTTTATGGATGTTCGTCATTTTTGTTGATGGGAAATGCCTTCAGGCGCACGGCTCATAGAGAAATGATTCGGTAGACCATTCTTCCGTTCGCCATTTTCAGGATATATGTACATTCGCCAAGAGTTTAGTATGCAGCCTCACATTGGACATGCAGTTTGCAGACAACTACCTGATATTTAATTATACGAGGGGTTTTATTTGACACGTATTTTAGCTAAAGCTACAACGATAGTTGTACGGTTCTTTTTTTCTGACGTGCTATTGGATAGAAACGTAGAAAATGCTATTGAGAGCGACCGCGTGATTTTAATATGATCTTGCGACAGAAAATTCCGAGCAACACAACATGCAACATCGATAGAAAAAATCAAAGGTCAAAATATTCACAAAGAAATTAATGACGTTTAGCTTCATTTGTATTTTTTTACTAAGCACGGTTGAAATGTATGTAACTCGGTGACCGAAGCGATGATTTTAGATAAAATTCATATTGATTCTAATGTTATGATTTATTTACTTCTATCGAATGTTGAAATATGAATAGCTGTGAAATAAGAAGTGATTAATAATAATAATCAAAACTGTGAAAGAAACAAAAATGTTCAAAGCGATTTGCGTGCACATTATTATAATAACAAAAATATTGTGATCTTTATTAAAGCATAAAATAAAAGCTTAATTTAATTGAAATAATTACATTGAGTTTTAAGAGTGAGCTTTATAACTGTTTTATAAAATGCAGAACAGAAAGTGCCCGGAATGGGGCCTACAATTTTGGATTAAACTGACTTCTAAGGCAAAATTCGATGGTGTCGAAAATGTTATATTTTTCTGATTTCTAAAGCCACAAAAATGTTGCATTTCAATGTTTTATAACCCCTAAAATGCATTATAGTGCTTCAAAAAGCCTCTAAAATTTGTTCCTGGCATTTTAAAAGCTTGTCGTGGTGCTCACTCTTAAAACCGTGCGTGGTAGCATCGTTAGTAGCAACAAGTGCTCGTGAAGGTGCGTCTCACCGGGCATCACACGGTCACGTGGCCAGGGCCGGCCGCACGCTTCGGCCACGCCGCCTACCGGGAACACGAGTCACTATCGTATACACAGGGTGACTGACATGGGCTCATGATGACGGAAGCATTCTGCATTCTATGCGGGCCTTATTTTTATCGCGAATGTTTCCCTATCTATAATATATGCCGATTCAATTTTACTCTGTAAGTACTGTTTTTTTATACAAAAATCTAACAACAAACTTAACTATGTATCTATGTGTAAAAGCAAATCAATTATACTTTGCAAGTTCTGTTACCGCTATCACTCAGTGTGTGTGTGTATTCTTTGGACGTAAAAACCAAGAACTCCGAAAGTATACTTAAGTAAATCAAAACAGAGAAACAATGGAATATTTCTTACAGTAAAAGTTGCACTAATGCCAGTTGATTGAAGTTGATTTGTATCATTAATACGGCCTTGAAATGCACTGTATGACAGTGCATGTGCGCTAATGGTTATTTAACCAAGTTTGGCTAGAATACACAATGCAGTATAATGATTCAATGAACTACCATTTCCTTTATTATGTCCCCAAATGACGGTGCTTCTACAAAGCTCAACGACACGTGACAGAATTCAAGAGTTAGTTCAAACCTAGTAACAATACATTACGTCTAATGTATGCAAGTATGCACATCACAATTTATGTTTATCTACTCTTACTTCCTAGTAGTTGCTTATGGAAGACATTTATATTTTGATAAGCAACGATTTGACGTAAGCCGTAATTTGGAGGCGTTAATTAAGTTATAGTGTATTTTTCCTTACGTCGTATTTGGTAAACAAAAAGACGTTCTGACAATCACGAGTTTTTGTATCAATCAAACACTTTATACAGGCTTTTTTAAATCTGCTATTCCATAGAAAAGTGCAATACCTACGCGGTCAAAATGTATGGAACAGTAATTTTTATTTTAAATAACAGACATTAAAATTCAACACAGGGGGTTTCAGAATCATGTACTGAATCCATGGTATCAGTTTTCGCGTCGATGTCCCTGCCACCCTGTATACATTTCTCATTGACAGCGATGCGAATGCACTTTTTTAAGCACAATGAGCTCTTCTGAAAAGCTCATTGTGCTTAAAAAAAGTGCATATCAAGTACTGTATTTTTTGTATACTTGTACAGTTGTACATAATGTATATTTTAAGTCAGTGGGTCGTCTTAGACGCGGATTCTTAGCTTGTACAATTTAATTTAAGATTTGTCAAAATTAAATCGATCTTTATGTAGGTATAAATTCTATCAAAAACTCGTTCGAAATTAACCATTGAAACTTTTTTTTTCGAAATCTTAGTACATCGTAATTATTTGTTTACTACACAAGGCAAGTAACGAAAAACACACTTTACTTTTTTGTTTAGTCAATCATGTGATTTCTAAGTCTAATATTTGAACTGGCCCATCAGAACGGAAGGTTAGGCATTATCAATGACCACGTGTGTAAAACAATTTAGTAACAGTTATTGTTATCCTAACACATTAGTGTATCAAAATATAAATATCAATATTCAGCAATTGCTACATTGATGGTGATGCGAAATAAACATATACAGTGATATTAATGGAAGGGTAGAACATAGTCTTACCACATGGTTTCCTAAGAAGAATCCTCTTGTGTAGTCTATCTGGGTCAGTTCCTTGGGTTCTTTCACATGAAGGCCGAGGATGTCACCCAGGATTTTGTGAATGATTCCTAAACGAGCCTCATTGCTTTTCATGCCTTCGTCGCCTAAGTAGTCACTAGGGTCTGCTTCCAAATGAATCTAGAAAAATATACAAAAATATTTTTGTAACAATCAAGAAGCACCATGTTTTTCGTCATTTTATTTCATAGCTCATATGTAGATTGTATGCAAAATACTCTAGATTTGATCAAGTTAAGTAACATCTTGTGTCAACAAAGATTTCGTTGCCACAATTTACAAATCTGTCAAAAACTCACAATCGATTTGAGATGTGTAAACTAGTAGTTCCAGGGCGCAGGTTGGATTGTAATCATTACATAACACATGCTTATACTTGGTCACAAACCTGTGAGAAGATAGCAATGCCCCTATTGGTGAGGTCGGTAGCCTGCAGCAGGGAGGGCGTGCGCCAGGTCTCCTCCGAAGCCAACACCTGGATGTCCAGCTCGTGTCCAGGATGCCCCGTGTATTTGGACGGTCTACAAATAATTTATTGATGTAGAACTGTTCTAACAGAGATAGGACGGTGTAGAGCCTTTCGTATGGGAAAGTGGAGGGCCATAATGTGATTTGTCACATTAACGGGCAGTACTGCTACTGTGTACTAAATTGACACAACATAGCTTTGTATCAAAACGTTGCGACGCATGGTGCAAGCGAGCTTATTTTTTTATTATCGCTTATTATTATTTATTTATGAAAAAATCCACGAATGTCCCCAAGGAACTAAGGTTCATATTCCAAAACCATGATTATTGCTCAATTTCTCCTTAGGATGATTTGAGTCACTAATGAGTCAGTCAGTCAGTTCTAGGTCACTTATGTTTACTAACAGGTCATTGATCATAGACAACTGTTGACTTTGTGTTGACCTAATTTGTTTTAAAACCTTTGATAGACATATTAAGAAAGCTGTTATAGATTTTGCGAGCGATGTTGCGATCCTCCATTTTCTATACGAAATACTCTCTGGCACTAACACTATTTTTACAACTTGCGACGCAGCTAGTGAATTTATATATATTATACTTGTTTTGTTGCAGATCTAAGTCACAGAATAAATACTTTACAGATACTTCACGTCCTATATTCAGCGCCATATGTACAAAACAACGTTGATACATGGTTTACACTGTCTTGAATATACTAGGATAAACAAATGTGGTTCTTATTATTAAAGTAGGCTTTTCTCCAGACGTTTAAAACATCGAGCAAGTTAAATAAGAGCATTAATGTGTTGTGGACAACTAAGTCTAGTACAAAGTAGTCTGTTTTGTATTAAGAGCTTTACCATAGTCGGAATAAAGTTCGTTTTTTCTTTTTTTAACAGGCAGCTCTTATATAAATACAAAAACTGGCGTGTCCGGTGGCGATGGTTAACAGAAATGATGTATCTGATCATTAATCTATGTCTAAAAGCGAATTCACTAGGTAACTAAAATAATGTGTTGCGTGATCCCCCCAGAGACAATTCACTGTAGATTTTGTGACAAATGGGGCAAGAATATTTATTAAGCGTATTTTTTTAAGGTATTGCGTTATAATACGTTTCACTACGTCATAGGTTGTGTTCAATATTTATTATATTATAATGTAAATGACATTCCTTGCATTGTGTTACTTCTAAGCTACAATATAATAAGTATTAGCCATCGTCCTTGTTCAGCCATCTCTATCAATAATGTACTTAGCTTAAATTGTATTATGCAGTTATGTAAAGTTGTATAATAAAAGTAATATATAGGTATGTAGATAAAGTTCATGTAAATCAATAACAAAACACAATACATCTACACACATACATGCATATTTTTGTAAAACAAATTCAAATGAAGCATTTAGATAATAAATAATTCAGTTAAAAATATATAAATCAATATTCTGTCGCATGTACTCATCATTCGTGAAAATAGCACTGCTTATTAAATAAAACACTAAATCTCAAGGCGTAATAATGTGTCATAACATGAGGGCTGAGGATTAAAGGACTTCTAAGTCAATAGTATGTTTTGCGTACCGATACATATTATTTTCCTGACTTGCTCTGTAAATTGATCAAAATGTTATTTATAAGCACAATATTTATTTGATAACACAGACTAAAAAGCAGACAGAGAGACAATGCGCGTTTGAATCGACAAAACCTGACACTCATATAAAAATATACTCATTGGTACTCCATTTGCTCACTACTCTGTGTTTGAAAGAAACACATATCACACACACACAGAATGACAGATATATAATAAATAAAAGATGGTCTTACTGTCTATCGCTTTCAGTGGAGAACTGTTTCTTGGCAGGAGAGGCTTGGTAGCAGAATATGTGATGCTTCATCTTCACAGACTTCCATTTGTCGTAAGTGAATTGTACTAGTTCATTCTCACGAACCTGGAGAAACAAATGCCCACAATTATCGCAATAATTTCTCAGGTAACAAATATAAAAAAGCATAATTATTATTGGCATAAACGTTGGTTGTAAGAAATATGCTAAGTTAATTATTTTGCCAAGTGTACCTTATTGGTACTGAATTACAGGGATTCCATTAGAAGATACAAGCTTAGATACGGATAAATGACCGCTTTACCGTATCATATTCTAGAAGCTTTAAGCAGCTGAACTCCCAACAGGTGTGAAGTATCAAGTAGCATTGTGGCATGTACCTCAGCAGTCTTATAATACGGCAGCACGGTATGGAGTAGATCAGAGCAGAGAGCGAGCAGTCTTCCGCCTGCCAGTAAGTGTGCCAGTAGCAGTGGCGCGGCCCGGCCCACACAACCTGCCACAGCCACGAGCGCGGCACGTCCCCGCCACGCGCCGCCCTCCAGCGCCTCGCGGGACACCACGTATAACGTATACCTGATATTTTAAGTAATGATATTTATTTTATGTTTCATAAATTGAATAGGCTTTATGGACTTTATGGGTGGACATACCAGTACAATTTCGTTTTCGATTTTAAATCACGGAAAACTTCTTATATCGATATTAGCAACAATTACTAATTAATAAACTTCCTTTTGCTTCATGCCCAGTCAAATTTGTGGAATTTGACTGTAGGAAAAGTAAGCATTACAGACGTGTAGTGCTTTTAAACATGCCACTAAGTGCAACTTTCTTATCGAATACTGCAATGCAACAATGTTAAATGCCAATTAATATAGTTTTAAAACAAATGAAAAAAAAAACTAATACTTCTTTGAACAAATTGCAGTTGATTTGATATGAGCCAAGCTTGTGTTAATTTTATGAAAGCCCAGCATTATATCATAAGAACACATAAGACACTCACACTCACCTATCGCAATCCAGTACTTTCCTAAGGGAAGCCTCCAAATTATCTCTAGCTACTACACTATCAGAATATATCAACACATTTGGTGACTTCGTATTCACTAATGGACGGGAACTTTTCACAGATTTCGGCGTACACTGATGAGATGTAGAACTCCTTGCTGCCTCTTCCTTAACAACTGGATAACATTCTATCTGGGACTGTGGCCTCTTTGGCCCAGTCGTACTTACTATCCTTTTATGAGTAGTTACAGACTTTATTTGACTAGATATGTTTAATAGTGAAGTTGAGAGTTGGCTTGTGCCTTTCTTCAAGTCGAGTTTTAAACTAGATTTCTTTGGCGTGATATTATGTTGTATTTCTACTGTTACATTTTCAACTACCACTTCATTTTCTTCTGGCTGTGTAGTGCCCGCTGCTTTTGCTGCAGATTCTGTTATTTTATTGCTTTCTTCAGGATTGTCTACGTCTTCTCCTGATAATGACTTGCCAGTGTTGACACTGACATCAGCTAAAGTGACAGTTCTCCTAGGAGGCGGTGCTTCGAGCACTAAATCTCCACTGCTACCATTCATTTGTATAGTATTTTTTGTGTCAGACTTGATATCTACAACTTTGGACAGTTTCCTGAGAAGGGCTGCATGCACTGGCCATTGGAATTCAGTTGCTGGTTGTTGGAGACTATATTGGATGTCACTTCGGAGACTCCTCATGGAGGGGTCTGAGGCTTTGTTGGGCTCCCCGGATAGTTGGACAGCTGAAACATGAGACGTATTGCATTGAATACATGAATGGGTGATAATTATACACATGAATACTTTTAATGCCACAGACCATTCAGGACTTTTAAAATCAAATGAAATTAAAAAATCCATGTGTGTAACTTACTCTGTATCCTGACCACAGGCAGATTGTGGTCTATGACAAACTCTCCACCAATAAAGTTGAAGCCAATAACACTAAGATGTTCTATGTTGGTTTTCACTATGATAGCTAGGTGTGAGCCTGCCTTCCATGCAACTGGTTGACCCATTGACTCTAACTGGAATCAGATTATATGATACAGAATATATATATATATATATAGTATGCCATTCAAATCTTGTTTCCTATTGATGTTATTTCCACTTAAATGAATATCAACTTTATATAAGTGAAAATAATGTTGATTTCTGAATGATTCCTACTATTGAAAAAGTTTTAAAGAAAGAAGTAGTATATCAAACTGAATTTTATGTCTGGGCATTACAGTTATTTTTCTATTGCCGATTGCAGATGTTGTCAGATAATGTGGTAGAGGTGCTGACTAGTTAGGATAGGAATGTACTTGTTTATTAAACAGAGTGAAAGGGGTAATAATAATTTCATTTAAGTAATTATTATTATTATTCTTAATAATGTGTTTGGCAATATTTATAATACTTATTTCATGTTGTGTTATTTCACTATACATATATCTCCAAGTCAATTACACTGATGTAATTTTAGCTGAATAAATAAATAAATAATTGTGACTATTTTAATATAACCCAGAAAATTAATTATACCTAAAATTGACACTTACAGTAATGATATCTTGTCCTGAGTTATCATGAGGTTCCATTTCACATTCAAACAGCACATCTACATCTAAGTCAGTAATAGGCGACTGTTCGCCAGAGCCCAGAGGCAGTCCATTCGAACATGACACCCAGTCATTGATCTCAATCATCTGCATTGGCTTCATGCTGCAGATCCGAGTGGCATTCGTGTAGTCCAGTAAGTCACATAGATATGCATTTTTTGGGTTAGTGCATAGTTTAGAACTAAGTGTAGGAGTTTCTGTAAATTAAATTTATTATATATGAATTTTTTATGTGTAATTAAGTGTACAAAAATTGTATAGTACATTGTGTAAATGAGGTTATTTAGCCGGTTGATAAATTAAAAGCAGTTGAAGTTACTGTGAAAATGACCTGACTTTAGGTCTTGTACTTTACAGATAAAATAGAAATGGGTGACATAACTGTCTTGATATGATATTCGGACACTTACCAGCTGCATTTTCAGGAACTTTGCAGAATGCGACACTCGTGTTACCACTCAAAAACTCGAGTAGACGAGCTCTGAACGACCGAATACGCCAGGTCTTTATAAAGGTCATAGCAATATAAATCGGTGTGAAAAGCATGGTAACAACGAGCACAACACCGTCACACAACCCTAACACAGCAGCATTTTACAGTGACGCACTAACGGACCATTGCAGTCATTCAAAACTTGAAAGAAATTGGGTTATCGATTCTAAAGTCCATCGATGAAGCAAAAAGTGTTAGTAAATAAAACCGTATAAAATACACAGTAAACTAATAATACCTAAAGCATTGAATGTTTTTACGCCTACGCAGTACACTTACGGCTACACTTTGTTATATTCCTAATAAATTAATTCAGAAATTCGATAATTCATTTTCAGTCGCTAGGAGTCAAGTGCGTTCCGTTTTCATTTCGTGTGCCAGGAGTCAAGGACTCAATTTGGTTAATTAATTTACATTACCCTTACTGAACCATTAAGAACTTCTAACGTGTTTAATTAAACGTAAAATCAATATTTGTTATTTATATTACTTTTCAGTAAAATGTTTAACGATTTCATTTAAATTTATTTTAATTAACTTATGATTCCAAAAATATTTTACCGTATAAAGTAACGTCTTTGTCGGCTGTCAAAATATCTACGTTCATAAATTAAAATGCGTTCATATTTCGACAAATTTCCTCCATTTTCGTTTTAGTTTTTGATGAAAGTGATGAACAGATAAAAATAAGGAACGAACACTAGTAACCGATGTACTAAGTAAACGATGAAAATTTACCTAATTAACTTCTTGGGAAGCGGGTGCTTAGATAATTCCAGTAGTTTTCTGGATGCAATCATAGTTCATTTAGCTGTTAATAATCGACCGAGTCGCACATATTCAACACGTTTTTGGCCGTTGACGTAGCTAACTCGTTTTCCTAGACTTATTCGGTTCTATTGACAAAAACTATCGTTGGCCCAAACCTATATTGCCCCTTAGAAAAACCACCGACCACTTACTGCCCAGTGTGTGCGTGAAGTCAATGTCCAGTGACTAGACTCAGTTATTTATTAGGCTCTCTTTATACTCAGCCACCCACTCAGGAAGCTGGGACGATTCAGCGAATCAAACGTCAAGTGAGCGTCGAGTTCACAGAAAACAACTACCGTTGCATATGGCGGCCATCTAGTCACCGACTAGTGTACGGTGATACGTATAGATTAGCAGATCTACCAACTAAATAGAATGGTCCTGCGACTCATTAGGCAACTCATACTAATTCTATTAGTAAGTAGGTGGTACTTACTTTGGTACCTACTTACCTACATATTAGGCACCATACCACATTACCGCCCAGCTTGTGGGGTTAAGAGGTCACCTAAATAATGTTGAGATTATTATAGTATTTATAGGTGATCTTTACTCTCCGCGAGCTATCATCAATCTTTGTGGCTTTATGTATGTGTAGTCTTTAAGAGTAAATAAGCGTGACGGATACAATACGCTACAGATACGATTACAATGTTCCTCTTACTTAGCTTTAATTTACCTATTAGGTACCTACCTACCAACGTTCATGACCAGCCAAAATTGGGTGGCTCGATTTAGGAGTCCGGGCCGGGAGTGTATGTAAGCAAAGTACACACAAAAAAAAATGCTTATAAGTATGTGCAATACCGAAGTAGGTATACACTTATAAAGGAATGTTTTTATGTTTATAAGATTCGCAGTGACGGTGACGACGAATGAAGATGACGATAATGCGCTAGAGTTCTTAAATGAGGGGCGTCTAATTAGTTTCCATATACGAGAATAAATATGTGGTACATATACTAATTGCTTTAAGCATATACATAATGTGAGCAGCGGTCCTTATTTAGTTAAAGGTAAGTATGTTAATAAACCTTTTTTGCTGAATGTGTGTTGCTGACTTGCTGAAGGTGCTCGTCATCATGAGACCGGTATTCCTACACTCAGGGTTATTAGGTAGAATCCATACTTACCTAGTATTATAAATGTGGAAGTAACTCTGTCTGACTGTTACCTTTTCACGAAATATAGAGCACAGACAGACCATGGCCTTGGGTTAGGACATTTTGTATACCGGTAGTACCGACGTTCCTGAGGGATACATTCTGACCTCCACACGCAAAAGCTTAGTAGTTTTATAAATGTAAAACTGTAGGAACTGCCCAGCCATTCTCATGTATATCCAATCACTTATCCAGGGTAACTGAGGGGTTAAAGGTCTATACCTGAATTCAAATTTGGAACAATAATGACATTGACACCAAAATCATGACGAGTATGGCCCTAGTCCTTCCCTAGTCATATAACAAGCGCCTGAGGCACGCGTCTTGTATGCTGCGTTTTAGGCGCTCAATAAAATTGTATGAATTTCTTACAACAACCGCCTGCCGTCAAAGGGCGCGTCATACGCGCGTCGAACGCGCCCCCCTCCCGGGCGGCCCTTAGCGCGCCCTCGACAAGTGGACGCAAGTTCCTTTGTAACAATTTTTTCTTGTCGTTTTCTCTGCATCAATAATAAACTTAGAAAAAAACACAGTTATACTAAGCATGTTGAGGGTTCAAAGTTGCAATAAAATGTGGAAATTTCGTTGCGTATAAAACGCGCCCGGAACGCAACAAACTGTGCGCGGTGCGCGCGCCTCGGGCGCTTGTTATAACTAGTCCTTGTTTTGATACTTTTGTAGGATATAAAATATGTCAAACTGTCATATTTATTCTTTAGATAAAAAAAATCTGGCTATTGAAAACTTAGCCCTTCTAGGTACTTACCTACCGTACCTACCTAATTGTTATCATTTAGTTTAGATCATGTTTTTGATAGGGATTGTGCTCGATAAATAACCTGACGTTATTCGAAGCTTATCTTTGACATACTAACTTACATATTTAATTTGCACCCATTATCTTCACACGTGCTCTGTGATTTTCACCATAAAATTAAAAGGAGAAAAGGGAAAGGTTTCTGTTAATTTTGATTCCACCTTCAACTCCCAACAGCGTTTGGGAATTCAACTAAAGCTATACCTAACAGGCTGCGATGCAACGCCAGCGATTTCTCTGCTTCGGTTTGCAAACTGTTCAGAGTCGTAAAATGTACCTAAAGTTTAAATCTAAGTTTATAACGTCATGTGAGCTCGCCGTCCTATTTTCTGTACTTATCGGTTTGCAAGCAAGCTATGAAATCTGGATTTACTTTGCCATCTTAGTGCTGCCTAATTAAAATATAGTTAAGTTGTGTCACTTTAGTCTATTTCAGAATGGGAAATCGTCGTTCGTCGACAGGAATAAAATAAATTTTGGTGATTTTTTGTCTAGTTTAGAGGCATTTGTGACAAGAGAATCGGCACCATTGTAGCTATTTAATATGACTCAACCGCTCGAGAGGAAACCTGCAGCTTAATAAAAAATCTAAGTTTATAATTATGTCACGTGTCAGGGACTGAGATAACCGTCACGTTGCAGAGAGACATCTTCTCTCCACGTTATCACAAGCTGCAATTACACTCTTACTTAAACCGATTAGGTAGGTATCTAACCAGTAAACCATCCGCCTAACCTTTGTGCAACAATGGTGCCGATTCTCTTGTCACAAATGCCTCTAAACTAGACTAAAAATCACTAAAATTTAGTTTATTCCTGTCAAACGATGATTTCCCATTCTGAAATAGACTAAACTTGACTAAAGTGACACAACTTAACTATATTTTAGTTTGACAACACTAAGATAGTATGTACTGAGTTTTTAATTTAGTGATAATGGTAATTTTGCTATTCCAAATTTGAAATTTTTCACAAAAAAAATTACTGTAAAATATCAAACCAGACTAAACCTGACAATTTTTAATCGCGATTAAAAAGGTGTGGGATAAAATAAGTTGTCAAGAACTAAAATTCACACCAACATCTCGACTTCACGTGCAAAAACAGTACTGTATTTATTTTTTCTTTTGCATAAATCTCGAAAGTGGTGCGTCTTATCGCAAAAATAATGAAAATTTCGACCCCCTTTATGAAACTCTTACACCTCTAAACCTGAACATGTAGGCAATATTTATTTCATGTTTTCCATACAAAAAGTGAATAAAAGTGATATAAAACACGTCGACGCGGCACACCCTGCGCGCCTCCGGCTCTAAATAAAATCACGGGTTTAGGGCAAACCACGGGTACCACGTGGATTCGCGATTGTCAAATTCTATTTTAGTTGTGTCAAAATTGTTTTTTAGTTTAGAGAATTTTATTTGCAGAATAGATTCTCATAGCCAAAAGTAAGGAATTTTAGTGATAGTTTAGTTAGTTTAGTTCGATGTACAAGAGAATCGGCACCAGTATGTACTGAGTTTTTAATTTAGTGATACTGGCAATTTTTCTATTCTGAATTTGACGTTTTTCACCTAAAATTTTGATTGTTAAAAACCAAAGCAAACTAAACCTGACAATTTTTTATCGCTATTAAAAAAGTGTGTCTCAACATCTCGACTTCACGTGCAAAAACAGTACTGTATTTCTTTTTTCTTTTGCTTATGTCTCGAAAATGGTGCGTCCTATCGCAAAAATATTGAAAATTTCGACCCCCTTTATAAAACACATAAACCCCTAAAACTCAAAGCATTTATTTCAATTAAACCATTTACAGGCACTTTTGAATTGTCAAGGAATCGGTCAGTCAGAAATATGAAGCTAGTTGCCCATTCCAAAGTGTAGTAGGTACGTATGGAGAAGAACGGGCAAGAAACTCTACGGACACTCTTATAAATAAATTGTTACAAATTATTGGTTACATCATTCATGTTGAAATCAAAAATGTGAGAACAATGTAGAAAGACGTGCACGTTAGAAGCGTCCGTAATAAAAAGATAAAACAAAGAATAATTCAAAATTTTAAGTTAGCCAAGGGAGCTAAGAGTTGACCAGTCCCAACTGACGGCGCCCGTTCACGAACATGGATTAGGACCATTCAGCTCAACCATTTTGAAGGGAGCTAATGAACCAACACACAACTCAACATGTAGGTAATATTTTTTCATATTTTCCGCACAAATAGTGAAAAATTCCATAAAAAACACGTCGAGGCTGCACCCCCTGCGCTCCGGCTCTAAAAAAATCACTGGGTAGGGCAAACCACGGGTACGCACGGCTACACATCAAGCTATACATTTCCAGTATAAGCTGACCTCGCATTGTACTAAAATCCCATACAATGCGAGATCAGCATAAACTGGAAATGTATAGCTTGATGTGTAGCCGTGTGTACCACGTGGATTCGCGATTGTCAAATTCGATTTTAGTTGTGTCAAAATTTATTTTTTAATTTAGAGAATTTTATTTGCAGAATAGCTCTAAGATTTTAGTGATAGTTTAGTTAGTTTAGTTCGGTGTACAAGAGAATCGGCACCACTGTTGTGGTAGGTTTGTTGCCTGGTATGCTGCTAATACTCGTACTACTGTCCCGTCGTCGACAGAATGCATTCTTGACACCTGATAGGAACTAACGAATAAAGGGTCTGTTAAAAACGTGGTAAAAGCTATGAGCGTTTATTCTAAAAGTTAGCAACGTCGCAAATAGCTGGCAAATACCTATTTACCCGTTTTGATCATGGTATAATAATATACTTCGGTTTTGATTAATGTGGCAATAGTACTTGGAATTATGAAATATCGCTAGCTAACAATACAAAATGTACAAGTACTTACTATGAACATTATGGTCACCCTATTAATTTTTGTCATAAAAAAAGTTGAAAATCAATTTTCTCCTAAAGTTATAATATTTAGAAGAACGAACGATATGTTACAATTGAATTAAGAAATAGTTAAAAATCTTATTCTAATTTACGTTAATCTATAGGTTGAGCCCAGTCAATAAAGCCGAAAATTTTGGGCTCTCAGTTCAGAAGTTTTAGTCAAATTCGACTTTCATTTACTTCTTAACAAATACCTTTTGTGTCATTATTTCTTTTGTATTTAAAAATAATGAGTAAATATTCCAATAAAACACTCGTACCTACCACGTAAGTAAAGTTACAAGACACGGGGTAAGATTACAAACACTCGATTAACTTGCGTAAAAGTCGCTGAGCAGACATTTGTTGAGAACATTGCACACTTATTGGGTAAGTACCTACCTAATTCATGCAAATGGGTCCTCTGAAAAAAAATGCAGTAAGTAGGTAGGTATAGGTACTTTGTTCTAAATCTTCTTTTTCTAGTGCTTCGACAGAGGGAAATGGTTTTCCAATACATGTTTCTTTTCTTACGTCTTCCTGTAATCAGTAAACGACTTATTACTGTTACAATCAAGCTGAACTGCTGCGTTCGCAAGACAAAGATGCACCACCTCATCTTATTCGGTTCCTCCATTTAGTCGGCGTTAGTTCCGATTTTGGCCACGTGCCAAAATATCCCTTACCT
Source organism: Agrochola lota (assembly GCA_947364205.1). Taxonomy (NCBI): domain Eukaryota; kingdom Metazoa; phylum Arthropoda; class Insecta; order Lepidoptera; family Noctuidae; genus Agrochola; species Agrochola lota. The sequence continues at coordinate 9,631,652 of OX376241.1, forward strand.
ACTCTGGTTTTCAAATGACCAAATTAAGATAATATTCTTATCAAACGGAAGGTTTTGTGTTACAAGAATGACTAATTGAATCATTTCATGATGTGAATTATCACATGATCATTAGATAAATCACGTAGCCACCCAGAACTGATAAATTAATTAGAAAGTATTTTCTTCCCGCCATCATAGCTAATTGATTAACTGGTTAAAAGTAGTTTGGCTTGTGATGTTGACACATGCGCGACCTCCCTGATGTAAAGGAATTGGATCATGCTAAGATAGTCTACTGTCCGATTGTTTATTGTAATCATATTGGTACTTATCCATCGTCACTCGTGGTCGTGGCTCCACAACAGCTACAATCGAGTTTACATGTGGGTGCCGTTCAGAGGTCTGTACCGCAGTTGCAATAAAAGTAAGAGCTCTGGTTGATCCAAAGCTTTATGGGTCAGTCTGTCACGGGGGTTGCTGACAGAATTAATTAGACCAAGCATTATCAATTTTGGTCTTGTCTGGGAACTATTTTTATGAATGTAATTCGTATTTTGTGATTCGTATGCAAAAGCTTTACGAGAGGCGAACACCGGCCGAAGATAGCTTGAAAGAAGTATTGCAGATTTGGAGCTTAGCAGCAGTAGCTAGGTATATGTACCTACCTAACTCTAGTGAGCTTCTGTTTAATAATCTGCAATAATCATCAAAATAAATAAGGCGTTCAGAAACTTTATCCCCCATCAGAATTTAAAGAGTTCGAAACAAGACAGATCATTTGAATACTGGCAGATAATTAAAAAGCCATTTATTTTTAACAATAGAAAAGAAAAAATAACTTTTTGTTATTTTTTGAGCCTGGACAGCCAGGCCTGCTACACAATGATAAGAAAGAGGTTGCATTCAAAATATTGACAGGCTCGGAAAGTCATAAAATGCAGCTGTTTGATGCCCACCTACAGATAATTTGTGAATGCAAACGCAATCGAATGTTTTGGTTTGTCCAAAAAGTATATTACCAAAATTCCATAAAAGAAACGTAGGTATCATCATACCGAGCAAAGATGAATGTAAAAGCTAAAGTTAATATTTTCCAAAGGCGGGTATTATGCAAATAAGCAATAATAACATACGTGACCGCCCGACAGTAACTCAGTAATCACTATCACATTAAGTGAAATGCAACTCTGAATAATAGAAATTAAAAGGCGACTGATTAACGTCTTGTTTACGAGTGCTCCAGTCAAATGATAAAAGTACCGATGATATTTACATTGGCGTAGTCGGGGTTTAAACTGCGCTAGGAGTGCACGGCCGCCGCGAGACCAAGATACTGTGCGAACTTAACTTCAAAATGGAGTTAAACTTCATAACAACTTTAATAAAACACGATGTGAATCATAATGTGAAACAGTGCTTCAAGTCAAAAAAGCCTTTCAGTAAGTAACACGACTTATTCGTTTTATAGATTAGGTGATTTATGTAACATTTTTAGACCAAATCTAAGCGTGCCACTAATGCTAAATCTCAACTATTCATGAAGCTTTTATATCCTAAGTTTATAACAAAGTGGTACTAGGAAGTCTACACGTTCATTTAGATTAGATACATACGATCGGACACGAGCACTTAGTATGTATACTTTTTATTAGTATGAACACTTAGAAAAATGCAAAACCGATTTTCTCGTAGAATAACGATTGCAGCTTTGAAATAAGGCCTATTTCATAATAGTGTGGGTTTCAAAATACCATGTTAGAAATTATAAAAAACTACAATCAATACAGTAGGAGATAAATCACATTTAAAAGTTGCTCAGTTTAGTTAGTGTTCGTGATTGTATACATGCGTACGAGTGTAAGTTTATTGTGGCGCAGGAGTTAGTTGAGCTTTCAGAAGTGAAACGCTTTTAGATTGCAGCCGAAAGGTGCCAAACGGAACCCTATTACTAAACCTTCGCTGCCGGTCTGTCTGTCAGCGGGCTGTATCTCATGAACCGTGATAGATAGACAGTTGACATTTTTAGCAGATTGTACACAATCGCAAAGAAATCGTAAAGCGGCAATAGAAATACATTTCTATTGCAGCTTTAACAACAAATAATATAAAATAAGGTTAAAAATTAAAGGAGGACAAGGGGGTTCCCATTCAAGAAACCTGATTTTTCGGCGATATTTGTTGTTAAAAAAATATGTACTTAGTGTTAAATATTGTAGTACGGTGATACGAAGCCCCTGTGTGAGCCCAATTTTTTCTAACCACATCAAGACGCTTTGGTTTTTGTCGTACTTTATTATTCGTCTTATTTTATCTATAGTAATAAATAATTAAACAATGTAACGTTAAAAACAATCAATTAGCTCAATACTGTTTACCACAAGTGATTAATGTTTATGTCCAGATTTATGTCAATAGCTCATTTGAGAACGCGAAACAGTTGATATTAATGCTATATTATTAGCAAAACATAATTATGCATGAGTAGATGAAGTTCAATGAACTCCCAGATTTTGTAGTTGGTATCTGTGTTTGTTCTAGTTATCAGTTCGTTATAATTGATCTAATTTACTATCGACGGAAACGTAGCCGAATGTCGTTGTCGGGTCCTAAAAAAGCCACAGCTGATCATAGGCCACTCATTTAGACCACTGATGTTCGGTTCCTATAAACAAAAACGAACCGTTTTAGTTACCAATGGTAACTCAGTTGTCATTTTTATGTGTGTTACGCTTAGCGTTGCCACCGTTTTGTACAAGAAATAAAGTACTTATATTATGGTCAAAGGGGAAAATAAACAGTATTTCGGAAAAATTAACAGTATGTCGGAAAAATACTTAACAGAATTTAAAGTATTTTTTAAAAGTTTTAAATATACATAATTAATTAGCGCTTTACTCGTGCAACTCATAAATTTTGCACAAATATTGAAGGCTTCGTAAGCAATTCTTTTATTAAATGTATTGAAGCTTAGTATTAAAAGGTATTCTGATAACAATTATCTATTCACTATGTCCCAAAAATTCGAGTCATTAACAGTTTTATTCTGAAATGAAGGCTACCGCCCATGACATGCCATGCCATGTACCTAGTAGATGAAACTTTTTATTTACGTAGATACAGCTCTGGATATCAGTGTAGGTAAACAGTATATTTATATACTTACCTACTTTAATTTTGTTGAACTGTAAACAGTATTTTACGCTAGTACCTACCACGTAGTTTACGACAGCATGGAGTTACGTTTGTGTCCTAAGAATCAAAAGATTACCTATCTTTTTTTGTTTACCAAAGTGGTTACGTTATGAGTTCATTATTACCAAACGCAAAGGCAAAAGATCAGTACTGAAAGATGTGCAATTGAACTGCTATCAGTGCAGCTATTGACCGTCGACATCCAATACCTAGTTACGTCCAATGAGATCATAATGTTTGTGCTCTTTTCATTGCAGTAAGCAGAAAAGAAGAAGTCATGGCGATCAAAAGTAAATTCCCCACCAAAATACCTGTGAGTATTTTTGAATAGTAAGTTCTAGCATCATTAGTGTAGTAATAGGTAATTGCTAAGTCGAGCATGTTCAGGTAAGCATGACGGTTCGTAAAAACAAAATGCCGGGTAACTGCCGGTCGGCTACATGAACGAAAAAAAAAACTCAAAATTCAAAATCTACTTCCTATCTGGCAGTAGTTTTTTTTTAGCTATGTAAAATCACCAGGGATGTAACGGATATCCGCATCCGCATATCGGCAAATGCGGAGCATCGCATAAATTTTGATATCCGTAATGTGCGTTTGCACTGGCGAAACATTCACAACAAAACATGTTGGAATCTCTATTTTCTGTCAATGTTCCATACAATTTTTGACAGGACCTAGAGATTTCAACATGTTTTGTTACGATGTTTCGCCAGTGAAAACGCACGGTTAAACATTCGCTTCCTCAACTTCTGATTTAAAAGTTTCGCACCCTCATTCACAACTTTTATGGAGAGGTTGTTCGCTCAAATTTTGAAATTAATAAAACTCGCGTTGAGCTAAATGGGCTGGCTGGAGTGTGAGTTACGCGTTCCTATTGGCTGAATTCGCAATGGCCCTGTCCTATGACAGACGACATCTGCATCCGCATCCTTATCCGCACCCTCAATAAGGAACTTTGCAATATCCGTATCCTCATCTGCATCCTACGCGATTCTCTGGATATCTCGATATCCTCATCCGTTTACGACATCCGTTACAACCCTGAAAAACACATTTGTTTTACCTACTATAGTTTCGAAAAAATAACCTGTTTACTAGTAAAGGGTTAACGACACTTCGATAATGGGTTAACGGTTTTCCTATGAAATAATTTCGGTATTTCTTTGCAGTTAATAGTCGAGAGATATCACAAAGAAAGAAATCTACCAACGTTGGACAAATCGAAGTTCTTAGTTCCTGAAGATATCACTATGTCGCAGTTTCTAGTAATTATTCGGAATAGGATAAGAATAAAACCAAATCAGGTAAGTTTATGCCAGAGAACTTAGAAATGTACTCACGGTTACTGAATGGCTTATCGACACAAGAAAAAACTGACAGCAGCACCCTAATTGCGTAACACACTCTCACTTACAATCCAAGAGTTTTGAAGTATATTGCTAATTCATTGCTTCATAGGTTAGAAAAATTCGGATGCTCAACAACTTAAATAACTCAATGAACGTGGGTGAACTGTCAAAATGAAACCGATTGCGATCAATTGTCATTTTATGATGTTGCTTTAGGTTGCGGCTTTCGTTGACCGAAATAACAATACCAAACAAGGTTCACTTTTATCATTTCTAATGTGACGATATTATCGTGGACGTCCACGTTCTCGTCCATAAAATGTATGGAAATGCGTACACGTTACAACATTATCGTGTACGGAAAAGCGTCTTATATTTCCATACATTTTACTTCCGTGTGTTATCGTGATGCCGTGGACGTCCACGATAATATAAACGCCCAATTATTTGACAGCACGCTTTCAGAGACTGAGGGTTATCCGTTTATAGTTAAGTGGGTAACCCCAACAGCATTCGTGATTTTATAGTTTGTATCTCTTTTCTAATTACTTAATTTGTAAGCTAAATCTTGCCTAAGTTCTGTCTGAATAGTATCTTACTCCAATGGCTAAAATTGATAGGCTGCTTAATTCTATGGAAATATAAAACCTTTCCGGTCTTATACCCGTATTTAAGTTTTGGGTTTTGTAATAAAAACTTTATCGTAGTCTGAATAAGGTTCATGAGAGTGGTCGATTTCTCCACCGATGAAAATTATACCAAAGTCTAGAGTCTTGAGTCTAGCTAACGTCTAGTTAAATCTGGTTGAATATCCACTATCGCCGGGGTAAAAGTATCATTTCTGTAATCCTGTAATCAATCAATTAACTCTAGAGATAAATAATTAATTAATTGATTTGATTATGTTACATTACACATTACGTACTCAGAGCAGCTCCGTTTGAAGTGACCCAAACGATCTGCTTAGGAAGCATAACAGACGATATCTGTATGTTTTATTTAAAGGTATCTTTAGACGACGTAGATATAAAGTGCAAAGTGCAATAACTTAATCCAACAATAATTAAAAATAGAGACAATTATATTATCTATACTCAACCTCTGCTATAACGGTTTTTGCACTGAGCGTTTGTTTAGTGTAGATGATTGTGTAGCATAGAGGTGATTGAAAGTATACCTATATCTACTCAAAACTACGCAGCGTCTACGCGGCGTACCAACATGTACGTTTGATGAACTCCTACGCTGGAACAGCGCCAGGTATCCTTACGGTGTTAGGAAAATAACTAGTAGGTATGTCTGGATGTCCATAGGGTAAATCGAATCAGGCACTCTTCAAGACTGAGCAAATTTAAAAAATTCGGTTTGGTAATAAACAGTATAATAAATTAACTTGTATTGTTTCAGGCCTTATATTTGATAATAAACAACAAGTCAATGCTGAGCATGAGCCTCACTATGGCTCAGGCGTACGACAACTATGGCGATGAAGACGGATTCCTCTACATCACATACGCGTCACAAGAAGTTTTCGGTTATAAAGATGGTGAGCAGTTTTGTGATTTAAAGTTATCCGTCCTTTACGACAGAGATCTATAAACGATACATAACTCGTACTTTAAATTAGACATATTCCTATCTCTATGTTGAACTTGTAGTTTGACAGTCGTGCGACAGTGACAGGAATAACGCTTAGCTAAAGTAAAGTTTGTCCACTCTGAAATGACGCGCCCCACTATCGCGTTTACGTACACGGTAATGTGGATTTCTATGGGTAATGCGGTAGTAGGGCGCGTCATTTCTGGGGGCCTACCACCACCTCTAAAACAGTATTATTTTAATATTACTTTAGCTTGGGATAGAGATGAAGCTCTACAGGACGTATAGTTCCATCTCTTTCCCCCACTGAAGTAAGATTAAAATAATACTGATTTAGAGGTGGTGGTAGGCCCCCAGAGTGGACAAGCTATACGTGGTAGGTAACGTTTTTAGATCTCGTCTCGCCTCAGATAAGTTATTTTACTTTAATTATTTTAAGTTCAGAGAACAAACGTCAGCCATTTCTTTCAATATGAATTAAAAAATGCAAAGCGTGAGGTCATATCGATAAAAGTAATTATAGGCAACCTATCTAGCCGCTAATCCATCCGCTCCACTGTGCTTTATCTATATTATTGTATAAAATTTGCTAAAACAGAGTATTTTCATAAAAGAAGTGTGTACTGGGAAGTGGTATAGTGGTGGGCTAGCCAATACTGCCGTTTTTGTTCATTGAGATTTTTCCACTTTTTTGTAAAGTTTACTTGAGGTCTGCTGTACTATCTACAAGACTACAGACATATTTGATTCCCGTGGACATCTATAAAGGGTAAAATATAGTCTAATTTTACTGGTTTAAAAACCACGTAGAAAACAACAGTCCCATTCTTATTTTGTTATCGCAAACTTGCATCACACGCCAAAATTAAAAACAAGAGGTTCATTATTGAGTCTTGGCGACTGGGTTTAGACGTTTTACTGTTTTCGCGACATATGCATTCATGTATAGTTCTCAGTTATACTTTGGCATCCATCTCATCTAAAACTTACACTTATTTTGTTACAGATATGAACATCAAACAGCCAAATCAAGAGGTTCAAGCAATTAGACATAGATTTCCAAATAAAGTGCCGGTAAATATTATTTTTATCACCTGTTTTTTCTTTAAATACTGCCATTTTCTTTACTAATAATGTTTTTATTTGTCCAGTTATATGTAGAACGGTACTCGAGAGAGCGAGAAGTACCCGCGTTGGGCAGAAACAAGTTTCTCGTGCCACAAGAACTCACCATGTCCCAGTTCCTTTACATCATTCGGACGAAGATGAAATTAAGAGATTCACAGGTAAACCTTCTATTTTATCATCTACCATCCATTCAAGAAGTGCCTCCCAAATACCGAATGAGACTTTTTGCCAAGTTACTTAATTATAAGGTAGGCACCTAATCCAATCATTATCATGGTCGTAGCTACATTTTGGCTCTTTTTGTTCTTTCAGTCATCCTCATGTTGTTTCGATACTATATTTTCTCAATTTTTGGACCCTTGAAATCAGTGTTTTACCATTTTTGCAGTGTGATGCTAGAAGTCTGTTGATGCAAATTAAGTTTCAGTATTCCAATTTGCCTTATAAAACTCCTACGCGATAGGACCTATGACTATAGTTTTCAAACGTATTTTCTTTCGTATCAGGCGCTATACTTGCTAGTGAACGACAAAGTCCTCGCGAGCCACAGTATGACGATGGCGCAGGCGTACCAGCAGTTCCGCGCACACGACGGCTACCTACACATCACATACGCTGCGCAGCAGGTGTTCGGATGAACCATGTAAGTGCACGTACACAGTTAAGCGCTGAAGGAGGAGTTTTGCAATGCATTGCGCTAATGCATTACAAAACTCCTCCTTCAGCGCTTTCGTATATTTTCTATGAATCAACGCACAGTACAGGCCGACCGCACTATTTTTTATGAAAATGCGTTGTGCTGCGGTTTGCTGCAGCTGTAATGTGCGCTTGGCTTTACACACTGTCAAATTGATTATATCGGCCACTGTGCCGCTAATTGGGTCCTAATTCTATCACAGAACTAGGGCCCAGGTGGCGAGCGTTCGCGATTTTGGGACAGTTAATTGGCCTATAAACACATAACTATTATTTATTTGAAATCGAATGTTCGACTTTCGTAGTGCTAGTGTTATGTAAGCACTGATGTGCGGTTGACTGCAGTTGTGCGGTTGTAGGTAAAGCTTGCCCACTCTGAAATGACGCGCCCCACTACCGCGTTTTACGTACACGCTGCTGCGCCCCGTTTACGTATAATGCGGTAGTGGGGCGCGTCATTTCAGAGTGGACAAGCTGTACTTGTAATGATGAATGACCGTGAACTTCGACTTCTAAAATAAAGTTTTATTTTAGTATAATTATGATCTTTGTTTTAAACTCACGATAAGAGTAATGAGAATAACAAGTTTTTTTGGAAAATGTAATTGTTGAATGTGTTTACGTCCATAATTTGGGTCAACTCGGAGATAATTTTAAGTACCAATAGCTATTACATACTTAACATATTTCTCGGTATTCAGATTTAAATTTCCGGAAAGTTCTTAAGAAACATTTATAATGCTACCCAGATCAAAATCTTGAGTTCAAAGCAAAACAAGCAATAAGTAATGTTATTTGGTTTTTATTTTAAATACCAGCTTAATTGTTTTTGAACTCGATACTTCGGGATCGATCGAAGTCTAAAAATAAAATAAAACAAAGAAAATAAATTGGTAACATACCTATCATAATATTGTTTAACCCTGTCCGACTGAGATCAACAAAATAGGGTTCAGCGTTTATTAAAGTTAAATGATCGCAGTCAAGGGTAATCAAGATAATAAGTGAATATTATGGTCATGTCATCTTACGTTCATCATTCATTAAAACATAGAGGGACCTATAAATAACACAATAACAAAGATTTTGCGTTGATAACGATTACATTGTGGTTGTGGATCGCGAATTCGCGACCCCGATATTCCTTGTTTTGAACGGACCGGACGTTTCGAGAAATAGTTGCTAGACGGAATAGTTTTCGGCAAAAATATAAACGCTGTTTGTATGTTTATCTTTTTTTGGGAGCTGATAGCAAAATGTAAATGTTGGTATGTCCCGTCCTCTCCTATGAGGTATGTTCGAAGAAGAATAGGGAAAATATCTCTTGTCTTTTCTAATGGGGTATCTAAAATAGGCCACTAGAGGTCTAGAGTGCAAATGTGCTAGAATAGAGCCCCCATGACTCGGTAGCGTATTTTGTCCAGCATGCAGATATTGTTTTAGTAGCTTTATTAAGCTTTTAAATACTGTCAGACTGTGTACAGTCGGACTGTCTAGCTATAGTACAGTTTTAGCCTTGGATACAAGTCCTTAACAGGACCAAATAGATAAGGTGTGGAATAATTTGTTCCAGATAATACTTTGTCAACAACAACGTTGATTTACGAAGGTAGTTAAATTGCAACAAAGTACTTTACTTCTAGAAAAACAAGTTCAGTGTTATTAGATGTTTGTATGCAATAAAGTATTGATAAAAATTATATTGTGTTATTAAATACTGCAGTTAATGAAGTCAGTACCTACACTATTTATTATTCTTAATATGTATTTATTATTAAATATTTATAATAATTGTGTAGTTATTGTCTTTTCGATGCCTGAATAGACGTCAATGAACCCTCGTTCAATGCTCATTAATAAATTACTCAAGTATTAATGCACAAAACGTTTGATGGGTACAGTCATTAACTTTTCCTAATGAATTTCGGAATACTAAGTATTCCAAGAATATATTGATATTTTAAAGAAAAAAAGATTCTGAAATGATTACAACAACATGTTATTTTGCACACATATATTATAATTTTTTGTTAGTTTACACACATTTTGTAGGTTTTTACCGTACCCAAAGGGTGCCTATTGGAACCCTATTACTAAGCCTCCGTTGTCTGTCTGTCTGTCAGCGGGCTGTACCTATCTCATGAATAGGTAGACAGTTGAAATTTTCACAGATTGTTTATTTGTATTGCCGCTATAACAGCAAAGAAAAATAAAATAAAGTTAAAAAATTAAAGGAGAATACAAGAAATGAGTATTTTTCTGCGTTTTATTGTTTAATATTGTCAGGTGGTATTATGGAACCACCTTAGTATCCGCTTCCTCATTTCAGTTGACTACTCAGAATCAATAAAATTAAGAGACTTCTATGAAAACAGATACTAAAATAAACCTAATTCTATAAACAATTGATTACTAGATTATAAACAAATATGTTATTCAGAAACAGTTATTGATTTTGTAGATTATAACATGATAAGTAGTGAAACTCATAATGTGTTTGCACTTGAAGTAAGTAGTATTTAGAATCACTGATAAACTTTTCGCTGGAGTGCTAGATCAGCTTGATATGCCTACTACATAGTACATTCAGACGTCATTTTATAACAGGTCGTTAAAATGATGAATAAAATGTTTTGAAAGCAATTAGTTTCGTATTGGACGCCCCGCCACAGATGAATGCAGATTGGTCAATCCGCAAAATCATTTAAATAAAAAGCGACTCTTGCTACGACACAACAAAGTGCGATTCAATCGATTCAGCTCGCACATCGCTAATTACTTACAGTTATATAACTACTACAACTTCTAGATGAATATTACTTATATTCACCTAGAAGTTGCCTCTCTTTCTATCGAATAGCTTTAATTTTTTCTGACTACATTACGCTCACTGAATTGGACCGACAAGACGAGCCCACCGCGTACTTGTAGCTTCATATATAAAATGCGGAGTGAACTATCTGTATTCATCTGTGGCGCCTACCACGCACATGCGTTGTTCGGGTTAACCGCAGTTGTAAAGGGTTACACGTTTTATAACGTATAACCGTGTAACCCATACAACAGTCACGTTGGCTCACTATATTTTGCTTCTGATTGGCTAATTAAATATGGTATTACACTCTCACTTAAATAAAAATTTAAGGGTAAGCCACACGAGCCACCGGCCTTAACCACCGGTTGGTTGTCGCTGATTGCTGCGGTTTTGAGTACCTACTGCTGTAGTGGGTGACAGCCACCGGCCACCCTTGGGCGGTGTCCATACAAAATGTATGAAAAAGCATGTGAACTGCTTCTCACTGGGATACCAGTGGCTCGTTTGCGTCTAGCTTAAATGTCTTTCTAAAATTCAAATATTATTGTAACTAGTAGTAAATATTAAGTGCTAGGGCTCGAATCGAACTCACAATCTTTTGTTCTCCACACACTTCACAGTTCGAGCTCATTGCCTTTCATACGCCCAATCACACCGCATGATTCATAAAATACACAATTACTTTTTTCCAATCAATACGATAATTAATTAGGTCTGTAGTATAAAAATATCTTTCTTTCCGTCTGGCTGTTATCATTATCAGTCGGGCCATGGATACTATGGCAATGAAATCAATACGAGCAACGGAGGCTGCCCGATAATATTATCAATTTATCACAGTGCAAAAAAATTGTTGTTATTGTCACCTATATCGAGTTACTGTTTGTGTTATGGAACTTATGTAAGTTCATTATGTGTCTGTTAGGGTGAATGTTCGGTTATCAACTGTTGCTAAGTGCTATTCTGTGCTATGATAACTTTATATCAACTACCTAATAGCTGCAGCCTAGGGCTTCGCCCGAGAGGACCCAAATTCTTTTTCTAAAATAAAAGTACGTTATTCCTTATAACATCAGCTATCTGCTAGTGAAAGTCTCGTTAAATACGGTCGACCGGAAAAAATAAATCTTTTTTGTTATACAGGATGGCAGGGACTTCAACGTGAAAACTGTTAACATGGATTCAGTACATGATTATGAATTGACTTTTTCGTCGGTTATAAAAAAAAAATGTAACAGCTGTTTCATACTAGTTGCTAACTGTTCAATTTCAGCCCAGGGGGGTTCAGAATCATGTACTGAATCCATGGTAACAGTTTTCGCGCCGATGTCCCCCCTCCTGATCAGAAGGTCTAAGTAGCAAAACGTCCAACATCGTGAAACTTCTAATGAGCAGTAAGTCTAATTAGCAAAATGACCAAGTAGGAAAACGTCCAACTATCAGATAGTCTGTATAGCAGAACGTCTATTTAGCAAAAAGTCATTTTTAAAATGTGTACACTCAAGATAGAAAGTAAAAGTCATTTGTAAATTACATTAAATTTATTTCTTAAAAAAATATCTGGGTTAAAAACCTAGTAGCCTCTTAAATATTATGAGGATATTAGGTGCACAAATTCCCTTGCATTTATTCACCTAATATCCTTTTGATATGGCCAAGGTTTATCAAAAATTCAAATGGACTAACTTTTTGGGCCTCAAGCTTTTGCAGCTCTCTTTTGTATTTGGCATTAAACATAATATCGATCTTTCTTCTCTTATTTCCTTCAAATAACATATTCTTGTATTTGCGATCTTGCCAAAGCGCTTCTTTTCTAAGAGCTTTGAGGAATAGTAGCAGGGTTGGCTTTGATTTTCTATTCGTGTTTAGCCGCCTGTGCCACCCTTCGAGTGCATTGTTTGTGCGAAAATTATAATTACTAGGATTATATCTGCCAGAGACTGAAGCAATTGTTTTTTAAAGTAATTTAAAAAAGCCACCATTTCTTCGCTTTTTGTGGCGTTTTCAACAATGCTAGTCCAACATTCCATAATGTATGGAGAAGGTAGCAGAGATAAATTGGAACATACTCTGACAATGTTTCTACACTCTCTGTTTTCAGGAAGACCCAATGTTAACGCTTTTTTCCAAACGGCCTTATTAAGATGATAATAACAGCCCGTTATTTGAGTGTTTGGAAAAGCTTCTTTAATTCCATTGATAAGCGCTATCTCATAATCGCATTTAAATTGTACCTGTGACCACCCAGCAGCAGCAGCAGCACACGCTTCTTCTTTTGACTTTCAATTAAAGTAAATGTTTGTTCTTCATCTATTTTTAGAATTTAGAAGCTGTATTGTATTTGTAATGAATAACAATCGATCGAGGAAAAAAAAACAAATGATTAATACTAATCAAATAGCGTTAATGACAATAAGTACCAGTCACCATTATAAAGATATGATATACGCTACGAATACATAGACCAAAGAGTCTGTATGTACATTTTATAATGCCGTGTCCGTTTCCCTCCCGATGCAGTGTGTGTTGAATTTTGTGCCTGAGTATCCAAACATTTTGTGAATCTGACGATTTGCTAAATAGACGTTCTGCTATACAGACCATCTGATAGTTGGACGTTTTCCTACATGGACATTTTGCTATTTAGACCTTCTGATCAGGAGGGGATGTCCCTGCCACCCTGTATATACCCTATACATATATACTTTCATATTATGTATATGCATTTAGTAAAAAGTTGTTATTTTGACAGACACTTAAATTTTATTTATTTGTATAGAAATAGATTAGTGAAATATCTATTCATTTAAGTATTTAATTTATTTGAATGCAATAGTAATCCTTAGATCTCAATAGCAACAATGATCAAGTTAAGTATTATTGACCAAACCGATGAATTATAAAACCATCCTGCTAACGTAGTTTGAAAATAAAAGTTTGATGAACCCACAATGTAGGCTTGTAGATAATTATCATATCAATTATACAACATCCGTTGTCTATGGGATGTCTATACCTAACGGAAACACTAATAAAGCAACAATCGTCTAACCACTATGCTTGGAAAACAAACTGGTTATCGCAGGAAATGAGGATATTGCTGCCCATACTTCTCTAAGCAGCCATGTTCCTACACAGTGGGCTACTGCAAGTCTAAAATTAAATCATAATCTAGAAACATTGGTTCTAAACTTACTTCTAATTAACTGATAGAAAATAGTTTGACCTTTATAGAAATGTTATTAGTTGGATACTAATTATTATGATTTGACTAGCTTATATCCTGGCTGTTGTTTAGAAAATTTTAATTTGATTGAATTTAACTTGAAGGTCTTAAATGGCAAAAATAAAACTCATTAATTAACTAACTACGACTCCTTAATTACCTAAAAATGGTGTGTAAACAATAGTATTCTTAACTATAGCTTGTCCACTCTGAAATGACGCGCCCCACTACTGTATTACCCATAAAAATCCGTATTGTGGCGCGTCATTTCAGAGTGTATAAGCTATAAGTACTTATAATCCTGAAGTCGCCATACTGAGAGTTGATTTCGCTTAAACACAATAATTGAAAATCTAATCATCGTAGGTACAAACACAAAGATGCGTTATGCTTAGACATGTCATTGAAATTTCAACGTTATTGTCGTACAATTAAGTTAATTCCCTATTCGTCGTATAAAAATCCCTCGCCGTGCCGTGCCTCCAGTGGGTCAGGCCCTTATTGCTCTGATCTAAATAGGTACCCTGTTATTCAAATATTGGAACATGGAAGTTCAATCAAAAGAGACGAGGCAGGAAGTCCTCCCACGTCATAAGAATGCAGCAATAGATACATCCGTTTATTATAAAACCTCTTAACAATATAATCCCTTTTGTGTGAAAACAATACAGACCCACTGTTTAGTTGTGTGTTCAGGAGTACAAAACGAACCTGTATTATTCCATAGCACACACTTTGTAAGACAGAACATAATTAATGTCATCATAATAAGGTTATCTAGGGTCACGATGCACAAACATCCAGTGGAAGAGGCGAGGCCTGTATTTCTCTTTTGTTGATAAGGATCGATTTATGTGTCCCTTCCATTATTGTTTGCAGAGTGTAGCCCCCCAGGGCTTGTTGTCAGGGAAATGTACTGGTAGATACTAGAGTTGTGTTGTTAATAGTTATTATTATTTATAATAATTATCTAATGATGTGCGACTATTGTGTTGTTAGTACAGTGCAACTATTGATATAATTATGTTATTTTCGTGGGTTGTTTTCAATGAAAAAGTTTACTGATTGGTTTTGGATTCCTTTTTGTAACGATAAAAAAAATATACCATGTTTTTTTTTGGGGGGTTAACGCTGTTAGTATTGTTACCTGAAGTATGAGTTGGGAAAATATGTTTTATCGTGTTTAGATATAGTAGATTCCATCAAGTATACGGAGTTTTGCCTTTGTAGGGGTAGACCTAGATATGTGCTAACCAAGTACATGCAGCAAACTTGGTAGCATTTTTACTCGTCCTAACTGTACTACTGTGTAAGCTCTAAAAGAATATTCACGAACTAGACCACTAAGCTAATTTATCTAAGGCCCACTTGCGTGTTCATGGGTTAGCTAAATAAGTCGGAGTTAACAGCTAACTCCTGAGTTAGCTATTAACTCCGATTTATTTAACTTAACTTGGTTAATCCAAAGAGAATTATTGGATTAACCCTGAGTTAGCTGTTAACTACGAGTTAGCTGTTAACGCACAAGTGGGCCTAAGGCATGTATTTAAAAGAACTTGTAATAATTTCCATTTTGCGGAACTAAAAATATTATTGAACATTCTAATATAATGATTTTGCCTCTTTTTGTGAACCTCAAATTAAATCTATTTTGTTGTCCTAAAACCCCAAAATAGCCAAGTAACTGCGACCAATTGAAAAAAGACCAGAAAGTTAAAAAGAGACTCAATTATTTAAAAAAGTGTGCATCATAAGATTTTAGAGGTGCATTAATTTAAAAGAGTGTCCATCAATAGAAAGTCAATAAGTTTCTGAGGATCAGTAAAATATTTCCCTTTATCTAATATACAATATCTGATTGTTTCAGGTGCATACAGTAAATTGGAGTAAACTAATGTTCCTGGTGTCTTCTAATTTCAAAGACTGATAGTATTCTAATTTCTTCCTATTGTGATAGTTCTAGTTTAAAGTTTTATTTCTAAGTCCCATTCAAATATTCTGTATGGCGTGGAATGTCCGGACCAGCTGCGCAAGAGATCGTATGAAAGTTATTAATAGACACATAACTTTAATTACTCTAAAATGCCGATAAAATCATTTCAAAAATGAAATAAGTGCAATAAAATGTGGTTATTATATCTTATGATCTCGAAAATATATCCAACTGTAAATTATTACTATTTTAAGGTTTATGTATTGTGTCTCTTCATGTATTTGATGTATTGTAAATAGAGGACACGTAAAATGTCGTATTATCTATGTAGCTGCAAAGATCTGAATAAAACTATGATAAATATTTCCTGTTGATGTATCCATATATTTTACAGTCGATTAATATTCTATTAATAATGAGTTGGTTTTATTTAACTTTACCTTTTTTTCTAGATCTACTAGTAAATATCTCTCTCATACGACCGAATTCAGACAAACCGAACCAAAACTAAGCATAAACTTCGCGAAAAGCGATCGTCTCTCGAATGCGCGATCGGTTGAAAAAATTTCAGTTACCCGTATTAAGGGCTTTTCCATAGGGTTTTTATTAAAACCGGGTTTCAAACTAAATAGTTATTGTATAAGGGTAAACCTGTTCAAAAACCCTTATACCATGAAAGGTTTAGTCCTCAAAAACGCTTTTCCTCCAAAGGATTTAAAGTTTTTAATCAGTTACCAGAATAATAAGGCTAACCCATAAAACGTGTTATCGTTAATTGGGTTCTCGACTTAACTTTTTTTTACACGACTTAACTTTCTTTAACGACTTAACTCGTTAAGTGGTATTGTATATGTAGTACCGTCCCTGCTTAAAAGGTATAATGTAACGCGTCGACAAAAATATTTCAAGAGCTTCTTAATACGGCGCGTATAAAACATGAATTCTACACACATTCACAACATACATTCTGCTAGTTCCGTTCATCGTTTACATCTAAAACAAGTTATAAAAACTAGTTGCATTCAAAACTTGTAGAATACCTGACAAAACTAACTTTGTATAATTGAATTTCGTTTTAGCTACAAAGACATTTTTTATTTCGAAAATAATTTCAACATGTGTAGCTTGTCAAAGTCGGCACTTAAGCGATCGTCGCGCTCATATGTCACTTTTTGTTCGAAAAACCGGAAAACGCCCTCTGTCGGCACAACCACGCGTTCAGGTTCACCGAAATTTCGTGTATTCGCGGGATGATCGCTTTTAAGTAGGACGCGGCTTGAGGGTGTAAGTAAGGTGAGTATTACACTATAACATATCTATATGTTATAGTGTAATACTCACCTTACTTATCCAAATCTGTGATCACAGATTTACGAGTCATATTTATATGATGATGTAATACGAACATATGAATCAAATCGTCTTTGATCAAGGATTTTTGACATTTGTTGTTAAATAGGATCATAGAAACAAGTCTTGCCATATTGAATATTATATATTGAATTTTCACATTTTTTTATGTCCTGATCTGAAACATAATCCGTCGATAAAATTCAGTGATTTTGCCTTTTTTGTTTTGCTACTGCCGTATTCTAAATTGACGGTTACGTACGTAACGAGTAAGTACAACGAAATTTTGGCGTAAATTCACATTATGCTTAGTGAAATTCTGAAATTATTGTTGGCAACACTGCTGTACTAAAAATAAGCAAACTGCTGACGGGCGGCCGGGAGCGGGAGTTCATTGTTTTAACTTCATTGGTGTTTTTTTAAGTTCTATTTGTTATATTGTGGGCCGAAAGGCTTCAGTATTTTGTTTTAATAGACGATTGCAACCACATAATGACAAAAAATTGGATCCTAGATATATGATAGTGTAATCTATACATATAAAATGCTTTGTCCTGAATGACTGACTGACGGATCAACGCACAGCCTAAACCGCTGATCGTAGATACCTGAAACTTGGAGTGCGTGTTCTTTGTATGACGTAGGCATCCGATAAGAAAGTATTTTTCAAAATTCTACCCCTAAGGGGGTGAAAAAGGCGGGCAAAGTTTGTATGGGACAACGTGATTCCTTGGTCCAACCTACTTCAAATTTTGCATAAACATTCTTTAAAAGAATTAATGGAAGACCTGTTTCGTATTTTATTGAAATTCATCCCCTAACGGGGTTAAATAGGGGTAGAAAGTTATTTTGGGAGTGATGTGCTCCGAAGTTGATACTCCTTAGTGCTTTTGATTTAAATTACATTTTATTTTGACACATGTTTGAAAAGTCGATCCGATTTTATTAAAAAAAGGTTGAACTCACATAATGGCTTGGTTGGTGCTTGCAATGCAAATACTCTTTAAAATGGGAATGTCTCGAAAGTCACCGTACTATACATTTTAGTACCGCATTTGATGGTTTCTAAGCTTTACAGAGGTCTGTATTTATTCCTAGGATTCCCCTAAAACCATCAAATTAGCCCTTCGAATTCAAAAGAGTGCAGTTTTCCATCAAAGTATGCTTCGCAATGGCTATAAACAAAGCTCAAGGTCAAGCTCTTAAGGTATCGGGAGGAGACTTGAGGGAAAGCTGCTTCTCCCACGGCCAGTTTTATGTGGCATGCTCCAGAGTAAGCGCACAGAGCCTGGTGATTCTAGCACCCGAAAGAAACAAAAAAATATTGTTTACAAAGACATACTGCGGTAGGTGTAGTATTTCGATTTCGTTGTAAAAAGATAATACAGCCGTGTAACTTTCGCCAGATCAAAGGGTGAGCTTCGTGTTCATAAAATATAGTATTTTTTTTTTACAGGTTTATTTAACCTTTATATCCTTACACTATAATAAAGATTGTTATATTTTATAATTATTCAAACATTTTAACATAATAATTTATACGAGTATGTTTTAACAAAATTGATAACGTAAAAAACCAATAAAACTCCTATTAGAACCATTTTCGACTTCTACGCGGACGAAGTCGCGGGCAAAAGCTAGTACACAGATATGATTCTAGGGGTCATATTATGTAGGATATGAGATAGGATCCTATGTATGATCCTAAATATATGATAGTGTAATACCCCCTTAGAGGGTGTTTTTACTATGTATATAAAGCTAGCTTCATCTTAGTGACCAACCCCTTTTTTATTAGGAAATTATCAAATAACTTCTCCCGCTCTGGGCGGTGTCAGACTCTTACTGACTAAACCCCACCCGTGTTCCTTCAGTTGTCTGTACGTTGCAAAGGGCCACGGTATCCCTTTCGGACTTTCTCGCGACCCCGGCAGTAGTGACCGACCCCTTGACAATTCAAAAGTGCCTGTGATTGGTTTCCTTGAAATAAATGCTTTGAGTTTGAAAGTAAGTTTTTACAGATAAAATTCCTACCTACCTATATTTCACCTATAAGAATGTGAGCTGTTAACAAGTACCTTATATAATAAGACTAGCGACCCGCTCCAGCTTCGCACGGTTTTACCGACTTGACAAAACATCGAGATTTCTTACTTATCATCATTTCAGCCAAAATACGGCCAGTGCTGAACATAGGCCTCCCTCAAGCACCGACACTTCGACCGATTCTGTGCTTCCCGCATCCAGAGGATTCCTGCGGCCTTCACAAGGTCATCGATCCATCTTGTGGAACGCCTTCCAACGCTTCGTCTTCTGGTACGCGGTCGCCACTGCAGAACTTTTCGGCCCCATCGGCCATCTGTTCTACGAGCAATGTGCCCTGCCCATTGCCACTTAAGTTTGGCAATTCTTCGGGCTATGTCGGTTACTTTGGTACTCCTACGGATCTCTTCATTTCTGTTTCGATCACGTAGGGAAACTCCAAGCATAGTCCTCTCCATTGCCCTTTGGGTGACTTTTAGCCTTCTGATAAGGCCCACTGTGAGTGTGTTCTTAGTTATATGTAACTTTAATAGTAACGTATTTTACACATAAACCTTCCGGAATAAACTCTCTAAGCGATTGCGAAAACTTCATCAAAATCTGTTGCGCTGTTTAGAAGAACAACGCGGGCATACAGAAAAACGCGAAAAGCGACTTTAATTTATAATATGTAGAGATAAACATAGTTTATTTAACCTGACACCGTGTGACAGGTCATGATTAGATGACTAGGAAAGTTTCTACTTACTAATTAAACAGAAAATATCAATGTCGATAGATTCAACCCCGGTTTCTGCAGAGGTTTTCAGCTGAATTAATTCAGACACACCTGTCAAACTACAATGGCCGTTGTTATTCCGGTCGACCAATCTGATTTTATCAATTTGACTGCAAATCAACTGATTGGACAGCAGTGGTGGCCCAGTGGTAACGGCTGGGACTTACAAGTTGTAGGTTCAAACCCAGACAGGCGCTTTACTTTGTATACTTTCATCACCACTGCTCTCAAAACGGTGAAGGAAAACATCGTGAGGAAGCCGGCACGTCCTAGAACCAAAAATTCGAAGACATGTGACATCTACCAACCCGCACTGGGCCCGCGTGGTGGATTACGGCCGACTCCCTCTCACAGAGAGGAGGCCTGTGTCCCAGTAGTGGGAAGATTATAGCCTGATTATGCTTATGCTACTGATTGGACTTATCCAGTCTTTACTTCTTGAAGTAGTTTTGTTCCTACTGCCTACTATTTCATATTCCTGCAATATTGCAAACGAACTCTTTTTTTATCGAACTCAAATGCTTTCCAATAAAACCATTTTTGAATGTGAGGGGCTTTATTACACCCATACTTATAAATAACATAAATATAATTAATATTCTTAAGTGCTACGTTACTTTAAGGACGTCACTCGGTGGGCGAGATGTTTTGCGCGGCTGCAACCAGCGTGTCGTGGATATCCTTGGCGTAGCCGATCTGAAGACGTACCGTGTTAAGGTACTGTGGGTAACTTAGATTTGATTCCTGGAATGAGAAAGCAAAATTGTATTAGTTCAAAATCATCACCTGCCTAGCCTTTTCCCAACTATGTTGAGGTCGGCTTCCAGTCCAACCGGATGCAGCTGAATACCAGTATTTTACATGGAGCGACTGTCTATCTGACCTCCACAACCCAGTTACTGGGTAATACGATAGGGGTTGTTAAGACTGGTTGTCAAACTATCGGGCTTCTGAAGACTCTTTACGACTGCCAAAGATCTACGAATGACTACCGGGACCAACAACGGCTTACCTTAGTTTCCGAGGCACGGAGGGGTCTTAGTGCGTAAAGATGGTCACCTATCCACGGTCCGACCGTGGCAAGAGTAGCTTAACCTAGTCGATCGACCCGTGCGGCTGTTATTACTTAGCCACAAGCCCCTCCTATATTGTACTATCTGCAAATGAGTATTTGATAGGAATCTATCAGGCGGGTAAATGAAAGACGTTTGAGGTGTGAAAAAGAGTTTTTAACAAGGATAATATTCAAAAAGATTTTGTCTGAACAATAATCGGAAAATACTTCCTGAAAGGACTTGGGGGAAGCCTTTGCCCAGAAGTGGGACAATATAGGAAAAAAAAAACAAAACACTGATATAGCTTGCAGAGTAAGGAAGCTAAGCGGCCATGTCTGCTGTGCTCCTGTGAATATCCTACCTATCCCCTAGTTGGATGGAGTAACAACTGGAAGAAGGCAGTGAGGATGCACTAGATGCAACATTGTCTGGTAGTTGAGGCACTCCAAGTACACTGAACGGAAGGTTTGTAGGAGTGCAATGCAACAAGACATTATTTGCCTACTAGACTGGGTAATAGGGTTGCCAGTTGTAGAGAACATCTCTTTTTTATGATGAGTTTCTAATCAATTTCCTAACTTACCACTTAAGTCGCTGAATGAAATACCCACATCAATTTTATATATTTTAAACGTTAATAATTATACTCTCGTGGCTAGACCCCAGAACAAGCTAAGCTAAGCTAAGTTTAAAAGGCTTCTGGTTCTATTTTTTTTTCCGAAAAAGACTCCTTGTTGTTTCTAATTACTCCAAAATTGGAGTCCACCATTTTCCATGGACCATTTGTGGATACAGAATATTTTTTTTTTATTAAACAGTTTTCGAGGTTATGTCGCAAATATTTTGAAGAAAGTTATTACAAGGAAACAAGCAATATTTTAGCGGATCCGAATTCTAGCTTCCCTTGCTCGCTCCTGCATAGTCTTAGCGAGATCACAATGACGGCTCAGTATGATATGTTTTTGTTTTTAAACCAATACCCTATTGGAGCTTCGCCGCAGTTGGGTACAATAAAAAAGGCCCCCAAAATTAATTTTGACTATCTATTCCATAGCTTGGAATTAATAATATTTTTCATTCTTACCCCTGTAGTGGGTCCAGTGTCGAGTCTCGACGGCATGATGGTCATAGGGAGGTAGTGGGCTGCAGACTGCGCTTGTTGGATGCACGTTATGGCCGTGCGCTGTTGAAAAGAATATCATCATCATTCTTAAGCATACAACTTAAAATCAAATATACGATGAACAGGACGTGCAGACAAGCAGGGGTGTGTTACGTAACAGTGACGAGCACTAATATGTAATTCAAAAGCGATTTTCCGGTTCCGATTCGTGGGTTCCAGAATACTGTGGTTATGTAACAACATAAAATACAGTCTTCTTCGTTTTCGTGTGGTTATTGACTAACCTGGTGTCAGAGTTTTAGTGCCGCCCATGGGCTGATGGGCTTCTGACTTGGCTTCACATGGCGACGAGAAATATCTCTCAGGCATTCGTCACGATGTTTTCCTTCACCGGTTTTCAAACAAGTGATAACTATACAATACGCACATGAATCCGAAAAGTCAGAGGTGCGTGCCTTGCGTTCGAACTCGAGAACTTGGCAGACCGAGACGGTCACACCAACAGGCTATCGCTACTTTTAAAATACACGATCACGATAATTTTGGGCATCAATGTTGTATAACTCACGTAAACATTGACAGTTGCAATTGATTGTTTCGGGGACCAAGTAAGTGTAAAATATACGTAGTATAAAATTTAAAATATTTTTTATTGTAATAGTAGCAGAGTTCTAGTGTTCTGCTAGTAACTAGATTATCGTACGCATGTTTGTTACGTAACACCCACGTCAATAATAATTCAATACCTCATCCATGTTTAACTTTATTAATGAAAACATTACTGACCTAGGTTAGAGGTTTAAAACAACACCCTGAAACTAAGTACAGTAAGTAGGTACCTACCAATAGTTTGAATAGTGGATTAGTTTACATTAAGTATGTATGTAAATAACATGGACACAGAGTGATAATGATACTGTTTACTTTGTAATGTTATAATATCGTATGATCCATCACATTGAATTCTTAAGGTTGTCTAAAAATACGACGCAATCTTTTCCTAGATAACTGTAAAATTTGTGAAATAAAAATAATGCCCGGGTCTAGAGGCCGCAACCGCCACTGCTGAACATGAGGTCTAGGGTTCGATTCCCAGCTCGGTTTTCCATCAGCAATTTTTGGAGTCTAGATTTGTGCCTAGTTGATGGCAATAGGCTCGCCCCCTATTACATGGGACTTGAACATAACTGGCGAAGTGTGGCTGTACTAAGGTATACCTCTGCCTAACCCTCCGGGGAAAACAGGCGTGATGTTATTTAGAAATAAAAATATTGGAGACTACGATATACCTACATTATGAAATTAATTCATACTAACCACTTGACCAAAACAATTAGACATACGAAGACGATGCTACAGAGCAAATGAAGGCTAGCTGGCGAAGGGATAAATAAGGGCTAAATAAAGGAACACAGATCGGTTTTATTTTCAGCTTCTACAATTTGAACTCGCCCGCTCTGGGGCGGAGGATATCCATGAGGATTTCCCCACTTAGAAAAAGAAGTATGAAAATCCTACGTGCATATACTTTACTAAGTCTTTTTGTTACATCTATCCCAGGTCTGTAACAGCCGGTTTATGAAACGAAAATTATCGACGTGGTCCGACTGTTGATAATTCAGACAATAAAGAGAGCAATGCTAGTCCAGTAATGGAAACTGTGGTGGTCCAACTTACGTCTTGTAGGACGTGCGTTCGAGCCCATTCCCTCTCGAAGAGAGGAGGTCTGCGTCCCAGCAGTGGGAACATAGGCTGATTATGAATTCAGTAAACTAATTTACTTCACGCGCGCTTGGCAATTTGTTAACAAATTTTTGTGTTGATTTTCGTTTCAGAAAGCGGGTGTAAGTTGTTTAACCCTTTTGATGAAATCCTATTATAAACGCGAAAGTTTGTGGGTATGGATGGATGGCTGTATGGATGTTTGTTACACTTTCACGCATAAACTACTGAACGGATTTGGATGAAATTTGGCACACAGATAGTTTATAACCTGGATTAACACATGGGATACTTTTTTCCCGATATTCCCACGGGATCGAGATTTATGCGGGTGAAACCGCGGGGCGCTGCTAGTAAGGATATAATATGTATATTCTTTTTAATGTCCTTTATTTTTTTTTGCATTCACATTGTCTTTTCTGCACCTCAAAAACTCTAGAGAATGTTTAAAGTAGCATAAACGACCCTGTATATCATATGATGGTGTTGACGCTCGATAGGAGTCACGCAAAGACATCATTGATAAGAAATTGATAATTATAGTGATTAGAGATAGTTGCTGGGTCAAGAAGTTAAATGTTGCCCTTAGATACATAATAATTACTTCAACATGCACAGAATGTAATATGCTCCTGCTTATTCCTAAATATCTAGTTTGAATCCTTGGAACTAATATTTTTTATTCTATCTATCTATACTAATAATAAAGCTGAAGAGTTTGTTTTTGTTTGTTTGTTTGTTTGAGCTCGCTAATCTCTGGAACTAGGTACCATTCGGAAAAATAAATAAAAAATCATCAATATAAAAATTCATTTGAAAAATTATTGTTGTATTGATAGCCGAATTCTTGAGGATGGTTAGGTTAGACTATTTCACATCACGAACGACTCTTAGGAGCAAAAAGAAAAATCTCATAACGCTAAGCTAAAACGAAGAAAACTTGCGAGCGGATGCAATGCGAAGGGGTGGGTCAGGAGAACAAGAAATATCACGCGAGACGAAGTTGCGAGCAGAAGCTAGTAAGTAGTTAATAATGTTTATCAATCTATCAATTCAGTCTATAACTAGCTAGTATGACTTAAACAAAGATTTTCAGTTTTTTCACTCTTTTCTGATTAAGCGAATGCCTTTTCATACGTCCCGGTGCCGGATATCTGGCGGCTAAGTGTATGTACGTTATCTTTCACACGTACCAGCATAATATAGCGTACGTGCCTTTCCATACGTCCCGGTTGCCGGTTTTCAGGCGGCTAAGTGTATGGACATATTGGACATGTATGTTATCTTATCTTATTTACAAACAAAAATCTCACAGACATTAACAACCAAACTGGAAACTAATTCCTCCGCACCAAACATATTCTATAATCTTCATGTTTTTTGCATTGTGATATGATAATCATGTGTCTTTAGACTAGAATATGGTGTCTGTTTGTGTCATGGGACATTTTACAGGCCTATTTCCACCAACTAAGCAATTTTGACCTATATCCAGCAGAGGTCTGCAATAAACACAATTGATTATTGCAGCAATATTTGTCCATCTATTATTAAATCATTGATAACTTCCATGTAAACTTGGAATCTAAGGACAACATGTCCTCAAACTTACCAGATGTAGTTCCATTTGATCACATATTGAGAAAAACTCTTCTAAATTCTTGTCAAACCTTGGCACTGGGTTGTCAATACCTTTCCTGCAAAAATAAATTGGGAAATATATTAATCAATAATTCCCTTTCAAACAAAATGATTGTTTAAATTTCAATTAAATATTATTCATTATTCATCAAGGGCCAGACCCTTTGATGAATAATGTTTTTTTTTTTAAATTAAATTATAATATTTTTTTTTTTTTTTTTCCAGTTGAATAGAGTCACTGTCATACAAAAATATTACAGAATATGCATGAAATTATCTGATAAATAAGTTAACCAGAACTTGTACAGAGGTGGTGGAACAAACCAGTAGTAATTTTTTTAATTAAAATAAAGTAACAAACCAGTGACATGCCTAATTTTGAAGTATAGATTGGTTTCAGTTTACTTTGTGCCTATAATAATATGTTATCCTCATATCTGGAGCTATTGCAAAACTGATCAAGTCATGTCAGGTTAAAATTTAAATTATACCACTATAATAATAAATAGTAGACAAGATGCAATTCATTTTATATAACTTTGTTCTTTCTTTCTCGAGATACTGTAAAGCATTTCATACCTACTTTGTGTGATACTTACTGAGAGTTTGAATCAATATTATGGTTTTGATGTAAAATTTGGGCTGCAGACTTCAGAGTCATCTGAAAACAACAATTTTAATGAAAATTAGACACATCTTTAGGACATTGAAAATTTTACCCTTCCGCGTCATACTTACTGGTATTGACTCGCGGAGGGAGCCCATGAGAGTCTTTACTCTAGATATATTGTCCATTTTATCCTGCTGCTGGGGTTGCTGCGGCATTGCAGGTTGCATTTGTTGTGGAGATGGTTGCTGCATTATTGTGCCCGGTACTGGCATTTGCATCCCTACATTTGGTGTCGGGCCAACAGTATTCATAGGTACATGCATGTTCATTTGATTATGATTCATCTTTATGATGACAATGATCTATTTATAATTTTTATTTTTTATTTAAAAAGGGTTGCTGGCTGCTGATGCTTGGTTTGCAAAAAACGTCAACTTTCTTCACGTCAAAAGTGATGTTTTGTTGACATTCGAAAACCACAGATGAAAAAGAATGAACAATTTTCATGCTTAGAAATTATTACACTTTTATTCTCGATAATCTGGGTCAGTGGGTCGTCTACTGATTATAAGATTAGTGTTGATCTTCAGTAAATAAGCGATTGATTGATAATTAATTGCATCTGTGGCTGCTAGTCTATGCTAAATTGATTGATTGACTGAATTGACAGATTCTTTGGAGGGAGGGAAAAGTTTGAATTATTTGTTCGTTTGTTTGTATTATTTTATGTTAACCCATCGTTATTATTTTTCACTTGTTGCCGATATTATAAAATATCACATGAAAACTTTCAAGATATACAACGCAACGGAATTATGGCAGGTACGGGGTACAGAAAAGAAACTTTGTTTCGATTTAAACATACAAGATTATGTGGGTTTTTCATTGATATAAACTGTATTTCCAGAGGGAAATAAGTCTTCCTGCCGTGGCATCCTTCAGCCAAAGCTTGGATAATATGTTGGGAACTGATGGTTTCCAGCTTGGTAGTATCACTGAACTATTGGGTTTGCCTGGCTCCGGTAAAACGCAACTGTGGTATGCATTCACTTTTTAAGAAGATATCTGATAAGCTTCCAATGTGTGTCAGTAGGTTTGAACAAAATTTGAAAGAGTCTTAGATCCACTAGCAGACTGACATTATTTAATCATGGCCATGATCCATGATGTCCCAATTGAAGGCTCAGGCCTCCCTAAGAATCTTTAAACCAACTAGACTCAAACCATTTAACACAAATAAACCAATTACAGGCACTTTTGAATTGTCAAGGGGTTGGTCAGTCAGAAAGATGAAGCTAGTTGCCCATTCCAAAGCATAGTAGGTTCCTATGGAGAAGAATGGGCAAGAAACACCATGCACACTATTTTAAATCAAAATATTGTGAGAATGACATAGAAAGCGTCTGTAAAAAAATGATAAAACAAAACATTAAAATAAGCTGTTTCAACTAAGAGATGACCATTCCCTGTAACAGTCTATGATTGAAAATAACAACATACACTCGTGCTACTTAGCCCAGGAGTATTGCGCTCTACAATATGTAAAAAAAACTGTCCGATACGGAAGTGGCACATAGGTACTGTTATAACTTATAACATTACCAAAAAGTTATAAAAAATCTTATTAAGTATATTGAAAATAATAAAGCTATTGCTATTTAAAATTCACATTTTTGGTAAGGAAATTACCCCAAATCCATTAAAAATTTGCAACAGGGGTCATAAGTTTTGACTTGTAGACACCCGCTAAACGACCGACCCGGTATAATCCTCATTGAAAAAAAAATTGCAAATTATTTCTTTCTTTTTTCCTGAATATTACCTCATAAGTAGCCTCTCCGTACTATAACCTACACAACCCTCACAGATCGGACAGGGTTTTTTTAATATGTTGTTTAATTAACGTTATGAACCTTATTACATCTATCCTTAATTATATTTTTGCTCTCAGCCTACAGTTGTGTGCTTCAGTACAAATACCTAAAGAATTGGGTGGACTAAATGCAGAGGCTCTGTACATCGACACAAATACTAATTTCACCATATCTAGGTTTAGAGGTAATTTAACATTTGGCTATTTTTCTACTTCAACTCTCATCTTGGCATCTTTTCCTCTTCA
The DNA here is from genome assembly GCA_947364205.1 of Agrochola lota. Classification (NCBI taxonomy): domain Eukaryota; kingdom Metazoa; phylum Arthropoda; class Insecta; order Lepidoptera; family Noctuidae; genus Agrochola; species Agrochola lota. Next base: position 9,660,016 of record OX376241.1, read on the forward strand.
TTTGTTGCTGCTATCTCTATCTCATGCTGTGGTATTAATAATGGCCAGTTGGAAAGGTTGTAGCGTGCTGACTGCCACAGATGTTGCAGATATGGCCAACATAGTTTTTATTTCAATGGTTTAAAAACAAGTATCAAAATTAAAGACAAAGTATATATTATACACAAAGACGTAGCATCCCGTTTGTTTTCCCGAAGGGTAAGGCAGAGGTAAAAGAGAAAATATGAAATCTTAAAGTTGAGGTAAGTATAAAGTTCTCTCAGTACTTCTAACATGCGAAAAAATGTATGTTTATTTAATTATTGCCAGTTGTGGATGCTGTTTGAATGCAACACACATATATATAACATAGCCTTTACCAATAATCCAGTAAAAATGAATAGCCTTTTTTAAAATCTTACTATGTGATAAAGCTTCCCAAAAGTAGCAGCTGCCTGGTGCATTGGAGCAAAAGATCAGAACCAATTTGATCAAATAATCATTAATGTTATATTATTTCAGAGATCCTGAGTGCAAGTTTACTGAGATGTCAAAGTATACTGGATGAGCCGCTACAGATAACTGAAGATGATGCATTGAACAAGCTGCACTATGTTAATGCTTTTGGTCTGGAGAAGTTCTGTGCATTTATGTATAGACTGCCCAAGTTTATTGTTGAACATCCCAATGTAAGATATTATTAATTAATTATTTTGCTCTACCTACATCACCAGCCATCATCATTACAGTCTTTTTATCTTTGACTGCGACTTCGTCTGCGTGAAATTCTTGTGCCCCCGAACCACTGTCTCGCATCGCATCGCCAGCCGGCGCTATTATTTTGTTTTCGCCTAGATTTCTTTCTTATTTTATTTTCTTTTTGCTCGACTCCTAAGGGTCGTAACTAAAAATTGGGCTATACAATGCAAAAATAATTTTTCAAATCCGCCTGGTAGTTCGAGAGATTAACGTGTTCAAACAAACTCTTTAGCTATATTATATTAGTATACTTAGATAAAAACCTCTTCATGGTTATAATAATAGGCTTGTGGCTAAGTAATAACAGTCGCACGGGTCGATCCATCAGGTTAAGCTACTCTTGCCGGGGTTTGGTCCGTGGATGGGTGACCATCTTTACATATCGAGACTCCTCCGTGCCTCGGAAAGCACGTTAAGCCGTTCGTCCCGGCTGTCATAACTAGATCTTGGACAGTCGTCACGAGTCGTAAGAAGCCCGAAAGTTTGACAACCAGCCTAACCAAGGGGTATCGTATTACCCAGTTACTGGGTTGTGGAGGTCAGATAGGCAGTCGCTCCATGTAAAATACTGGTATTCAGCTGTATCCGGTTAGACTGGAAGGCAACCCCAACATAGTTGGGGTAAAAGGCTAGGCAGATTGATTTTTTTTCATTAAGGATGCTGAGCAAATGGATTGGTGATTGCATTCTGCTTTTATTTATTTGCACAGCCTAGGCTTTCTTTCTTTTCTAACTCATTATTAGCATCATTGCAATAAAAGGAAATAGGCATACACTGACTACCTCCTACGGATCTATAGCACCTACAAAACGATAGTCAATGACATTGAGACCTTCTGGTCAGATTTCGATCATAGTTTTGATTCTGTAAAAATATTTAAAATAATAACTTAAGTTCCGGAAGACATAGCGTTGGAAGGCATTCCACAAGGTGGACCGATGACCTTGTGAAGGCCGCAGGAATCCGCTGGATGTGAGAAGCACAGAACCGGTGTAAGTGGCGATGCTTGGAGAGACATGTCTAGCAGTGGACGTCTTTCGGCTGAAATAAATGAACTAAAGCTTTGTACTTTTTTTTCAGGTAAAGCTAATAGCAATAGACTCCATAGCATACCCATTCAAAGACGGCATCTCAACCAAGCAGAGAACAGGCCTGCTGTTCAGACAGATGGCAGAACTACAAAAAATTGCTGTACAACATCAAATTGCTGTAAGAAACTATATCTAATATCGAGAAAAGCTCAATGGCTTAATTTTTCTATGCTTTATGGTAAACTAGTTGTGGCCCGCGACTTCGTCTGCGATCCAGAATGAAACCTACCCATGTACCAAATTACATTTAAATCCGTTCAGCCGTTTTACCGTCAAACAAACTCACTTTCGCATTTATAATATTAGTTGGGATTGAATGTTACTAGTTTAGCAGACTTCTTTATCACGACTAATCATCAATTATGTCGATGTACGAGGGGTGTTCAATAAATAGTGAGAATGAGTAAGACGCAATTATCTTTTATTATATGTTATTTTATTTTTCGACGTAGTCGCCTTTCAGGTTTATACACTTTGTATATCTTTTCTCTAATCCTAAAATTCCCTTTCTAAAAAAATCTTCCTGATCCCTTAAAAAATCATTTACGGCGGCGACTACTCCGTCATCATCTTCGAATTTCTGGCCCCTGAGATGTTCCTTTAAGCGCGGAAATAGGTAGAAATCACTAGGAGCAAGGTCCGGTGAATATGGAGGATTTTCCATCAATTCGAAGCCAGCTTCTTGAATGGCAGCCATCGCAACTCTGGACTTGTGCGCAGGGGCGTTATCTTGGTGAAATAAAACAACTTTAGCGAGTTTGCCACGCCGTTTCTTGCGTATTTACTCACGCAACTTTGTTACTTGTCCTGCGTACATAGTCCCCGTAATAGTGGCTCCATGATTAAGATATTCGATCATTACCACCCCTTGGCTGTCCCAGAAAAGAGAGCCCATGATCTTTCCGGCGGATGGAATCGCCTTAAATTTCTTTGGATTGGAGATGACGGTCGCTTCCAAGTCATGGACTGTTGTTTCGTTTCCGGGTCATAATGGTGAAGCCATGTTTCGTCCATAGTTATGAATCGAGCTAAAAATCGGTCAGGATCTTGTGGTAACAAATCCAAACAGCTTTGTGAAATTCTCAGTCGAGTTTGTTTCTTCGCGTCAGAAAGCATTCTGGGCACCCAGCGCGCTGACACTTTTTTCATACCCAAATGGTCGTTTATAATATTATGGACACTTCCTATCGAAATCTTTACTTCTTCAGCTATAAAACGAACAGTAACACGACGATCCGCCAAGACAATATTTTCAACTTTTTTATCATTTGTTCAGTCACTGCTGATATGGGGCGTCCCGTTCGTGGGTCGTCGTTAGTGGAAGTTCTTCCTCGCTTGAACTCAGCACACCAACGCGCAACCGTAGAATATGGAGGAGCATGAACCCCTAATGTTGCTCTCAAGTCTTGATTTACCTGCTCCGTACTAAAATTTTTCAAGCAGAGATAGTTTATTACCGCGCGAACTTCAATTTTATCAATTTTTAAAAACACGTTCCGAAACGACGCAAACAATAGACTTCTACTTTTAAAACACAAAAGAGAATTCATTGCTTTTTTTATTATCATCTTAACTAATGTCTGGGCCTGCCAGTATTTATTTATTTTCTTTCAAAGGAGAATGTATCGCATTCTCACTATTTATTGAACACCCCTCGTATATGACAATAGCTACTCATTAGGTTCATCGTGCGTTTTTTTTTTGCACGATACAAGCTTCGCCAGCATTTTTATCGAACTTTTGATTTGTAATATATGTTGTAGACTTGTTCTTGAGTGGAGACTGAATTTGCAGAGTAGTACGCCCTCGGGCATGGTGGACCTACGATCTTTGTAGGGTGGTTGGCATTGGCTGGATGAGAGTAGCCGAGGATCGAGTTAAATATCGTGCGATTCAAGAGTCCTGCACTGGACCATACATGCTCGTGCAGACCAGCGCGACGCGACTCGAACAATACAATTTCTAAGAAAACTTCACGGTATGACAATAACCGGTGTCGCGTCGCGCTAGTCTGCACGAAGCTTAAATAATAATAAACACACACACTGTGATTCCCCGAAGGGTTATGCAGAGATGTACCTTAGCATATACACCCACATTTCGCCAGCAATTTTTAAGTCCCATGTAATAGGGGGCGACCCTTTTGCCATCAACCGGGCACAAATCCAGACTCCGGGCCGCTACTGAGAAATTCATGATGGAAAATCCAATAAAACGTTTGTACGTTTTTTTCTCTTCCTTTCTTCTTGTTTATTTATAATGTGTGTACATAAACTGTTAAATAAAATAAATATAAAAATTAAACTGCACGACCTGGGAATTGAACCCAGAACCTCATGCTCAGCAGTAGCGCTTGCGACCACTAGATTTAAGAGGCAGTCAAAATAATAATAATACCAGCCTGTTACTGTCCCACTGCTGGGCAAATGCCTCTCCTCATACAGAGAAGGCACGAGCATTGACCACCACGCTTGCTCAAGACGGTCTATTAACTACAAGTCCAGGTTTCCTCACGATATTTTCCTTCACCGATGTCCAATATAAACTTAGAAAGTATTCTTCAATCAATCAATCTGCCTAACCTTTTCCCAACTATGTAGGGCTCGGCTTCCAGTCTAACCGGATGCAGCTGAATACCGTATTTTACATGGAGCGACTGGTAACCCTTGGTAAGGCTGGTCGTCAGACTTTCGGGCTACTGACGACCCGTAACGACCATGGGTACCTGCCCGGATTTGAAACCACCACCTCATATATGAGAGGCGAGGCCTTAACCATTGGGCCACAGCCGAGGACTGCTTCAGGCCAATGTTGGTATTGTCTTATGACAATGTTCCAGGTAGTACTATCAAATGAAATGAGTACCCGCGTCGGTCTACAAGGCGGCGCCGTCGTCGGCTCGCTGGGCGATGCGTGGGCGCACCGGTGCAATACGCGCGTTCTGCTGAGTACGCCGCATGCAGCGCAGGATCCGAAGCAGAGACTAGCGTTATTGATGAAGAGCAATGTAGCTGCAACTTCTGTGGCGCGGTTTCAGGTGAGATTACTTACCTACTTGAATTGTTTTTGGGAGATGTGCATTTCAGGTTTTTTGCTACGGACGCGCCTTGTGTAGGTATAGAGAGCGACAAGTCAACAGGTTCTATTCCTTTTGATAACTGCTATTGATTATCACAGGGTTGAAATTGAGTATAAAATACAAAAGGCTCTACTTACTTAAAAAAATATGAAAGTAAAATTTATTTTATTATTATCATTTCGTTCTTTGTTCGTAGCGTACCATGTATTTTTTTTATGTATCTCTGCCTATTTATCCGTAAATTGTGGACAGTTTTTTTTTTTTTTTTTTAAAGGGTATGCTCTCGAGTTGGTCCCATTTATACATTTTATTAACTTTCCTTGGATAGTATTTGAGTTAGCTTCAATAATACGTATTTTAACCACTTAGTCATGTGGATGATTTTATAATAAGTGCCTGTCATTGTTATTTACATAGCAGGTAGAGGTATTCCAATTTGTGTGGGGGGTACCATAACTAACAAGTGAAAAATAAAAAAATTGAACAAAATATAACTTTAATTTCGGAAGTCGGTCGCAAATAACGAAAATTCAGAACCAAAGACACCGACTTCCGAAATTAAAGATACCTATTTTTCACATTGTAGTGTTATTTTTGGAAGTCGGTTGTTGTTTAGATTTACGACTAAACACAGATAATGTTTACGAAAGCGTGTTTTTCGGACTTGATCGTACTTTCTTTAAAAGAGATTTAAAAGTAACCCTAATAAAAGATATTTAAAAGATTATGTAGGTATGTCTTTAGTTTAGACATGCGAAGGGTTTAAAGTTATTTTCGTAACACCCATGGGAGCAGGGCTAAATATAAATAGATTGAGGTGCATTCCACTTGGGTTAAATCATGGGTGAAGATGATTTTTTAAATCTTTTTTATAAAGATAACTTATTGCCACAGTTCTACACAAAACTGAACACACATCATTTCATCCGTAATTCAATTTCAAAACTTAATTTATTCAAATTAGGCTGAGAATCAGCACTTTTTGAAAGTCAAAAATTACAAAAGACGATCTCCCAAACCCACTTCGTGAAGTTTGAACTGGGAAGCATTTGCGCAACAAACTCCCAGCAATCTGTAAGGCGCAAATGCTGTAGAAAAAAGCCAATATGGCTGACCCCCAGACCAAATAAAAACCAAGACAGAGCGTTATCAACAGTGACGGGACGAGGTGTAGTTTGATTGTAGTGGCATTGTAAATGTGTGCGTGTGAGCGTGTATGCACAGAGCGGCGGTGTAGTTTTGGCATACTTCACTGTATTGTTCGCAGCGCTCTGTCTTGGTTTTTTATTTGGTCTGAGGGCTGACCCAAATGCTTGCTATGAAAGCTCAAATCAATATTTGATGTAGGCATATCATTGATGAGCATTTTGGAGCTCAGCCAAAATAAACAGGGCTTTCCTAGTAATGGCTCACTCACTACTTGAGACCGTGCCAAGTTCACATCGTAAGCGTATAAAAACTATGTGGAAAATATTCTATCAATGAAAATATTATTTAGGAACCGTTGAACGCCCGTTTTCTTACAAATGGACCTGTGCATTCCCTACCCTATCGCTCGAACCTGGGTCTTTGATACGAGTAGTTCAGTAGAGGACAAAGCTCGAGATTTCCCTACGGAGCGCAGTATCGACGATCGAAATTCTATTTAGTCCGTCAGTCAGATAATAAAAAAATATTAGACACGCTTTTTTGCTTTATCTTATTAATAAAGAATGACTTGGATATAACACATTAAAGTTGGAGAGTTGGGGTTACTACGTCACAAGTATAAAATCTACATACTCGTGACGTCATGGCACATTTTAACTCAATGTATCGTCGTAATCTTTTGATTACGTAAAAAAAGAAAAAATACGTGTCCAATATTTTTTAATAACCTACAAGACGGACAATTTTTTTTTTGTCTTCTATCCTTTTTTGCAAATCGGACTGGTAGTTCCGGAGATTTCCTTCTACATACAAACTTACAAACAAACAAGTTTTACCACTTTATGATATTATTATATGTATAGTATGGATAGTATAGATTATTATTTACAATAAAATTACATACTTATGTTTTTCAGATCACAGCCGAGGGAATAAGGGACCTAGAATAAAACACGTAACAACATACATAGTAGTTTAATTAATAATTAATGTAAATATGTGTATATTGTAAACAAAACTACAGCACCAATAAATATCTCATTTTTCACAAAAATATCAAGCTTTAATTTCTACAACATTCAACAGTTATACAATGTAAAGGCAGTAGTTATGTTAACGGAACTTATTCAGTAGGATCTCATCGCGATTCGCGTAGTATTTATGCGTTCTTACGACACTACAGTGAGTAACACGCGTTTGTAGTCGCCTTTCGTATCGTCCTGCAAATTATTACATTGTACTTTGTAACGTCAGCTCAGTTTTATTTAAAATAGCATGCTAAGCCAAAACAGTTACTTGTATAAAAATAATAACTCTAATTAAATAAAATATTATTAATTCATTCTGCAGGATTAAGCACAAAGTGTGACTAGTGTATATCCGAAGTCACCCCCTAGGTCATCCTGTAAAGAATACCGAAATAAATCTACCACTTGCACAGTTTGTGGGAAATATTAAAGAAACTGGCCCATAACTTATGATTTTTTTTTCACACGTGTATTCGAAATTGTATCACAAAAAATCTTACGAAGATAAATCTTAAAATTATCAGATAAATGTCTTTAAAATGCAACATAAGTGATTGTACTCGTAATGCTGACACGCGTATCATATGATTAGAATGTAGCTTCACACTGCAGCATGGCGTTACATGGCGCTCGTAATACTGAGTGTTATATGTTAGCATTGCTGAGCTAGTAACACATGGTCGACAGGAGATCACCGATCGGACCTCCTAAGTCCTCCTGAAAATGTAACAGCTACTGTAAAACTATTCAAAGATACACGAGCAGGCGACGTGTACCTCTACCCTCATGCACGCACACGACACGAAGCGGTTAGCTACAGTGCAAAGATATTACATGAACGTGAGTAGGTAAGACTAATAGGAAGCAAAATATACAGATCTTTTTAAATAAAATTTACACCCGGCGAGATAACCTAAAGATAATGGTACACTGAACACTGAACTGACCGCTGGGATTTGGTTACGGCCCTCCAGTTTGTAGTGTTTGAGCATCGGTCGGTACAGTCGTCAGTGTGCCGGTACCCTAACAGATCACTTAGTTTCCTAACAAATTGACACAGACAAACTTAAATTAACGAGCTAGGTGGTTATCGCATTCGCAGTCTGGAGACACCTTTCTCAATCTATTCAACTACAGTCAACAGAGCCTTCTTGTAATCTCCGGAAGTGTCATCCTGTAATCAAAATGGGGCACTATTCTAAACGGCTATCATATTCAGACACATTGTTTTATCATTTTTTTATGAACACATTGTTAGCAAGTACACGTAAACACAAATCGAACAAAACTCGCAGAAAAACAACGAAAAAAAAATGTGTTGATATTAAATTTTTCCTTTCAATAAATATTATAAATAGATCTGTATAATCTGGTTAAGATGGTATTTTCAGTTAATACATGGACATCATATCTACATGGTACCGACTAGATGATTTCGAGTGGCTCTCTAGGACACGCTAGGCACCCCACATGCGCGTTGAGAAGTTTTTTGTTATTTAAGCTTAGACGTGTCGAACTTCACAAATCATAAAGTATGGGTCAGTTTCTTAGAGTATAGAATACCACAAAAATTCATGCTGTTAGTATTAAGATAAATAGTTGGTGGTAAATACAATAACTATGGACAATGGACAAAAGTTACGTGAATGAAGGTTTATTTTGTTACCAATGAGAGGTGTGATTGTTTTACGATTGTAGGAATGAATTGAATGAATGATTAATATTAATATTGATTGAATATAGACACTTGTTAGAGCATAAAAATGTTATATGGGGTAATATAATATTTACATAAAAAAAATTGAAGCCAAAAATTAAAATCATCAACAAAAAAATTAATAATCAAAATAAAATCACATTGACTGTAATTTTCACAACATGACAACAAAGATCTCGGTGCATCTTCTTCAATTAACTTAAGTGTTAAAACCCGTCACCATGACTGATTTAGAGGACATATGTCTTAAAAATGTGTTCTCCGAGATATTAATTAAAGTCAATTGAAGTTAATGGATGCGGTGATAAACCATAAAATACCGACTGATGTCATAATGTAATTAAGTAATTCCAAAAACAAATGCGGATGTAAAAGAGAAATGACTTACAGCGATCCAGCTCTCGAGGGATTTGCCGTATTTGTCGAGGAAGGCTTGCTTGATGTCTCCGAGATCGATTTCTGAACGGCTGACGACGATTCTGATGAGGGTCTTGTCGTTGGTTCCCAGGCCCTTCATTGAGTAGTAGAGGCGCTCGGCGAAGAAGCCAACTTTGCTCTTTACGCATTTCACTAGAAAATTGAAATACGAGGTTTGATCAAACAGTTCGCGGGAATCGTAATTTTTAGGATCGTCTAACTGCTAACTCAAATTTCTGCTTACATCGCACCTTTTATTTGATTTTAATTTAAAAAAAAAAAAATTATCTGCTTTGTATTATATTGTGTGTTTTAGTCTGTGCTAAATAAATGTATTTTCTTTCTTTCTAACTCTTATTTTGGGTGGCAAAAAGATAACACGAATTGTCAATTGTCATGCGATTTATAAATTTTCGCAAAATTGGATCAAATGTAGATAGATACAGATAGGACAGTTCTCTAATCATTATTTTTATGATGCAACCTGCAGATGGAAACCCACTGACTTGTTACCCCAATCTAAAAAACGTAAGCATGCAAAAGGGCGACATTTAGCCAATATAAAACATAGACAAAATCGCTGCCGGAGGTAGACATATCCCTACCAAAAGTTTATTTTCAGAGGTCCTTCGAAAATATAAATAATTTATTATAGTTGTAAGGGGGTACAGTACGACACAACTTGGATGTAGCATAAATTTGAAAATTTGCATTCATTCATTTCAATTTTACGAATGTATTTGGTTATATGACTTCACAAATTATTGCGTTTGCGTAAAGATCGTGTTCATCTAAAGCAGTAATAAATATTGGTGATTTTGAAGGCGCACTCAGTTCAGGTGGTGATCGGTTTTACGAATTTTGCCGATGCTACATCTAAGTTGTGTCGTACTGTACTAATTTGAGACGCCCACCGCACTTTTTATGATCGTTGCTCCATTATTTTCAAGTGTGTCACAGCCAATAATGTCATCACAATGTTTTGTTTTCTTCCTTTTTTTTTTGTTTGTATATTGGCACCTTGCAGCTATTTCTATAGCTAATTCGTTATTATTTAATCGTGCTTTTGTAAGTTGTGTTGTCTTTTGTGTAAACGAAATAAACAATTTATCTATCTATCGTATCTATTATAATATGTGAAATTAATTAATGGAATGGTCTGTGTGAGAAGAATGAAGATTTTTGAGCGCGTGTTTCTGCGTGTTTTTTAATCAAACAATGTAAATTGGAAATTCATCATGGCCAATATCTTGTCGATTTGCTGGTGCAGACATTTAGGTCAAGTTAACGGCAATAGTATTATTTCAAAAATCTTGTAATTTTTTGACGGATACCAAGTGCTTAAAATAGGGCTTTTAGACATGTAAGATGAGATTGTAACTGATCCTCAAGTGTCAAATCACAATGTTGGGAACATTGCGCCGCTAATTCCCAGCTAGTACAAAAAGTTGAACGACTGAACAAGGCCACAACACTAACTTCCTGTTACATGACCTTGACTGTTGTTTAGAGGTGACTAATGGACTCTTTTTGGTACTACATTATGGCCATTTTGCGATTCAGTTTATGAAGCATAGAGGTTTGTTATCATGAAAAATATGCGGTGTTATGATGACTGATGAAGTGATGATTGATAAGCTAAACGGAAAATGGGGCGGAGTTTTTAGCCCCTAATTATATATTTTTCCGCCTAGAAATTGAAGTTCGCAAATTTTGAGCTCTTTAGGACGGAGCTGAATTCTACCGCGTTTTGCCGCTCAGATTTGTCCTAGCTTTAGTGATTGTTTTACTTACCGATAGCAAGCATGCCCTTCTCGATGCTTCCAGAGAATTCTTTCTTGATAGACTCCTCAATGTCCTTGCCGGTCATAGCCTCGAACTCAGCGAAGATCTGGAAGTCATCAAACAATTAGTCGCGTGCGTCAGACGGTCAGATGAATAGAGTAATTGATGTGATTGCAGTCTGCAGCCCCAATTGTATCGCGCTTTCTAGACTTTATGACTCATAAAGTAATGCATGTTTATGCTATACAAAACGGAACGACCAGTGATCTTTAGAAGCAAAGAGATTGTAAAACGAGCGAGAACGTCAATTTTGGCAAATAATGCAGACAAAATAAAAAAGATTTTGTAGGCAAGACTACAATGTCACCTTCATCGCTTCATCACAACATTTTGCTTGAGTTAACAAACAACTATGCAAACAAATATGCAGTGCATCTTACACGTAGGAAGTTATTAAAATTCTCGTTTCTGCTATAATTAAATCATTTCTGCATTGTTCTCAAGTTCTACTAGACCGCTACACTAAAACGCATGAATAATGCATATTTGTAACAAAACTGTTGTGTGATTCAAATGAATTCTTTGTAACATTAGCATTTCGAACAATTTAGCGGAACAGTCGGTATTAGAATTGCAGTTTTATTTTATTTATCGGAGCGTAGTTTTAAAACAGCTAACAAGAATCATTGTTGCACAACTTGTTTCTCTATCTCTAGAATAATCTTTACCTATCTGAAGAAAAAGATATATTTTTTTAGATTTGTTACCGCCAACACTGATGTTAGCTATAACAAATATAACCTAACCCACTTATCGACTACAGTTAGGCAGTGATTTTGAGGCATTAACCCTTTTAGAAGAACCTGTTTCTAATCATGTAGCAAGCTTATTATGACCAGTTTTTCGTAGTGTTTTTTCCCAAAAAAAGTTGCCTCATGCTAGTATTTTTTAACTAAACTGTAGTATACAAACAGCCAGACCTAGGAACAAACTATCAGGCTATACAAAAAGTTGTTCCGTACGGAAATCGATCATGCGATGCGTAGGGCCAACCACTGAGCTAATAAAGCGTGCCGTTTCGCATCAGTTTTTCCTCACCTGTCTAAGCTGCTGGTAAGACCGTGTGATCAGGATGGAGTTGAACACCGACTCGTCGGTACCCCACTGTCCTTCACCGGCACCCGCGAGTGCCTCGGCATCAGCCTTGGCAGCGCCTTCATCAACTCCCTGGTTCTCGTCGCGGTTGGCCATGCAGAGGGACACGCACAGCCTCTTGAAGTGGCCAGATGTGTCGCCCTTCAGGTCAGACTCCAGGCTCTTGTTGTACACTGTGACAAAGGAGAAAGGGCGTTAGGATTTAATACACAGTTTTATAAATAAGTTCTGGCTATGTCCGATTGTGTTATGAACGTATGATGCCTATGTATTAAAAAAAATATATGTAAAAGTCACATCGAATAGTTACGGATTTCGTTCTACAATTTAGAATCTGGAAATCAATTTATTAAGTTAATTAAAGCGCCTAAAATAATTCTAATTCACAGTTTTCACATTATTAAATAAATTTTGTTTTATCTAACAATATTATCAGTGTGCGTACAGCCTAGTACCTAATTAATTAAACAACGTTTGGTACATGAACGTTTACATTATTTGCGTATGTGTCGGGTTTTGTTGGCATCCAGTGCGAAGTGTCACGAATGTTGACGTAAGCAAATATCCTTTGACTGCCCTCCTCATGGTCGAGTCCTTATAAAATGTAATTGAAATGCAAATGAGAACTACTGCGTTCCCATATGATTTATTTATATTTAATGAGTACTAAAATACCTCATTCAGTAGATACATGAGTCATATGAAAACTACAAAACTGTTGAAATGCCATTATAATTACAATTGACCTTCAGGCCGTTTCGTAATCAGGTTTCCTCGATTACACACAAAACAATAGTGTTTTAAACGTTTATATTATTTTAAGCGTGCACATTGCTTTGAAGTCGCATTCACGATTAATTAATTGGTCGCATGCAGCGATGAAAACGTTACTGAATACATTTTTAACGACTCGTAGAAAGTGAGCTGTAAAAACGGAACATTTCTGCTAATATTTCTTGACACAGAAAGATGATAATGATAGAGCCGTAGAGGAATATCATCATACAGCCAAAATACGCCCACTGCTGGAGAGAGGCCTCTCCCAAGCCACAAGCACCGTTCCTGCGTTTACCGCATCCAGCGGATTCCTGCGACCATCCCCGGTTGTCGGTCAACCAAACCTAAACAACCGACTTTTAACCGATTATCTATAACATTAAATTCCAAGTTCTAGGTCAATCAAAACCAGGACTAGGTAGGTTAGGTACTTACGCTGTTCGTAGAAAGCAGAGATGGTACGGATGCCGTAGTTGGAGAGGGTGCAAAGGATCTCAATTATGGCCTCCTCGTCGGTACCGATCCCCGCGACGGCGTCATGCAGCTCCTTGGCGTAGAAGTGGGGGAGGGGGGTCATCAGAGCAACGATCACGTTTTCCAAGTTACCACCCAGCTCGCTCTTCAGCTCGCTGATTAAGTCCTACAAGAGAAAATTATGTGTTTAAGATTTTTTCAAGCATTTCTTTTTATTGTTAGAGGGCTCGCCAAAAAATCGCCAACAGCGCACAGGCTGCTGACACAACAGTAGAATTGGTCGTAAGCGAAACGAAGCACCCTTCTGGTTAATTACCAATCTGAATCACCTAATATGAGGATTTGCCCCACATTAAAATTTGCATGAACATTGGGTAGCTTCTGTTCATGTCATTAACATTGGCGTGCAACTCGTGTTTCCGTGCATTTGCACTATCATGAAAGTAGGTCATAGTCGTGTTGTTTAGCTTTTACATTTTAATAATACTAGAATGCCTAGATTCAATATGAAAAAGCAATTTACTTTATCTTTGTCGGTGTTCAACAACTCACTTAGAGCTGTCTCTCTCTATTTGAAATACGAACCCGAACGTAAGGCCCCGTAATCACTCAATCAGACAGAACCATTCACCTGCCGGTACCGGCAACGATATCACTAACTCGGTCACAAGTCACAACATTGTAAGTCGGGGCTTGCGCTTAAATTGCCTTTTACATGCTGTGTACCAATGGAAGCGAATCAAATTGGAATTAGTTAAACAATGTTGGTCAGTCTAGGCTGTATCATGGTATTGGCTCAATGGTTCACTAAAGCCGCGGTGAACGCTGATAGGCGGCGTACCTATGCCAAGAAAATGGAGGAAAATGGAATATTTGAACAATGAGTAATTGTCAGTCATTGTTCGCTAGTTTGAGCTGCGCTGGCACTGGCTAATAGCACTGTGGGCACGATACGAAGGGGCACTGCACATATAATGAGGCAATCTTTATGTCCGTGAATAATTTAACGCCTACGTGTGTTTACATGAAAATAGGTGTCGATAGGATTCCTTTAATGGTCTACCTTAATTTTAGAGCATTTGGTTTTACTTAAAAATCTTAAATCCACCATCTTAGTAGAGGTACGTACAGTTGACCACAAGTCAGTGGTAAAACTGAGAATTTGAGCTAGAATACGAGGCTAGCTGAACGTAAGCCAGTAGAAGACTACTGGCTTACGTCTGACGTGGGACCTACTGTACCACAATGATAGGTCATTAACATTTTATAATACTGTCAACTGGAATCAGTGGAACTCTACAAATAGAATCCGTTGTTGTTTTTTCCTGTTTTAAATTTTCCTGTTGTATGTACTTGCCTATTTAATTAAATTAGAGTCATTCGTATTATCATTAAAGCTGACGGTTTAACTGTAAATGTGTAAATTCCATCAAAACATCGTTGAAAACAGTAGGATACATAGTTAGTCTAATTTATAATAAGTACCTAAATGCAAAGGGTGGACTAAACTTTTTTTAAATTTAAAACAGTAATAAAATATTGTATTTTTTAAAATCTTCACAAATTAGACGCACATTATAAGATACATAATAATATGTACAAAGTAGGTAAAAGCCTCATATTATCCAATAAATAAACAAATCGAAAACAAAAAGTTAAAAGTTAGGAAAAGTTAGCTTTTCTTGTTTCCAAATCAATGATACGAGATCCTAAATTACTTGAGGGCTGTTAAGGGGACATTGGAGGCACTGGATGCGAGAAGCACAAAAGCGCACCGGTCAATGTGGCGATCCTAGGGGGAGGCTTATCAGGCATTAGGCAGGGTCCAGTAGTCCACGTTAATCGCAGCATCAGTGGATTTCATAATATTCTCAAAAGTGCAGGAGTATGGGCACTAGACAATACATCAAGCTTAGCTGAAGTTATCTCTTCATTATTCTATCGCATCGCAGACTTTATTTTGTTCTGGCCTCCAGTTTGTTTCGGTTGAATGTCAGTGTTAAGATTTTTATCTGACCTCCAAAACTCACGTTCCTTATAACATTAGATAGCATCATATGTGTTTTTATTGAGTACCAGGTAGTAAATTAATGGACTATCAAACGGTTTGCAAAGGCTTCCTAAAGGAATGATACAAAGGTTTTCGCCACAATTGGGTTTAACGCAAAGAGATGTCTTTCCAGTATTTCGCGATGGTTTTGAAATTGAGATCAGTATCGATTGGTTTAAATTGTAGTGTAGCGTATTATCTGTAGTTACATTATAACCTTATCGAACCCGTCCGAATTAAGTGGAAAGCTTTCAAAATCTGACCTTGACGTAAAATTACCAATTCTAATTACATTACAAGTGGAGTGTTTACATATAGACATGCCGTTATTTTTCCTGAAGTGTACCATAATAATTAGTCAGTACAATCGTCAGTTGGAGTGACCTTTCCGCTCCGTCCAATGATGTTACTAGCATGATAAGATTTCATGTGTCACCGTATACCTACACGGAGTCTGTAGGTATATTTCAGTTAAGGCGACGATAACCGACTTAAAATGATCGTATACTGAAGATCACGTCTAAACGAGTAGTGTTAATGATTTGGAAAACATATATGTTAAATTAGAGCATTTTTTTAATATCGTAATATAGCAATATTTTAGATTATGTTTATATTACATAGTGAAATTAATTTGTAAAGTTATGTCTAACGTGGATAAAAAACTGAGAATCACACAAAATCTATCAAGCGTATTTTTCTGAAACCTTCACCATTTTAAACATAATTTAACAAAATACCTTTTGTGTTATGTATAATAAATTAATAATGCGTCTAATTTGGGACAGCGCTCCTTGATGAGCAAGTCCTACTACTAACTGGACATACGACGCGTTGCGTGAGCTCAGTACAGAACACGCAAGCTAATCACTCAAGGTCACTGGCGTATATCTGCGTCTTAAGTAAAATATAGGCAACAATCAATCTTCTTTTAATGTCGGAGCAAAAATAAACATATACTTAATTAATAAGTTAATTCTTTTGTGAGACTCGATAAAAGAAGTCATTACATTACAGTCGGTTGTTTGTTCCCATTATCTCTCGAACCGCCATTAAAAATTACCCAGACGCACTTAGAAACAAGAAGTAAAACTGGTAAACAAATTATCCCACGTACTGTTACGTCATTCTTAATTATCTTAATTACGATTGTTATATTTTGAAGTTTAGGCCTCAAATACAAAACCTTGTAACGTCTTGTAAATGGTTCACCTTGCCGGCGTCATCGTCAGTGTTCCGTTCTTAGTCATCGTTGATTCATGATCATGATGATGATGCCTTATTGAATTGACATTTGATGAATGATGATTTTGTTTTATTTCACGGACTCTATGAATCATTTAACAATGATACTATAGTGTTAATATACGTTGTTTTTATCGGATCATTTCTGTATATCAATTACTCTATCAACTACACGATTATTGCAGTCTGTCTCGCAGATATATTTTCTAGCAGATGAGATACAAATGTGTCTGTAAGAGAAACGATTTGCAACATGAATGATGTTCATATCTGCTATCTACATTTTTGTTTGCGTTTGCAATCTAATCGCATGTTCCACATGTTACACTGTTATGTTATCTATATTTTTAGCAGGTTATGTTGTACCTAAGTAGATATATGTTTCCTTTAACTATTATTCGTGTTTATTTCCATACACAGAAACCCATGTGATAAAATAATTGCGAATGGCTAAAAGGTGCCCGTGTTTACTATGCTACTTTACGTGTCCTTCACCACATAATCCTCACCTTTGAAAACTTCATGAAAATCAATTTTGAAAACGCCAAAAAATTGTCAAGAAATATTCATAAATAGTCACCAAGGTTAAAAAAATTGTCGGATTATGATTCCGAAGATACAGCTATAAGTTGGTGAGGATTGTGGGTGAACGTCTCCACACAATCCCCACCTCAGTGCAAGTAAACGGCTTGGAGTACCGACTTGGTTTCAAATCCAAAAAATAGTCCAGAAATAGTCATAACTACCAAATCTCGAAAATAGTCATTAAGAGATTCCAGAGATAAAAGGGGGTCTTGGTGAGGATTACGTGGTGAGCCTTTCTCGCCACAATCCTCAACTGATTACCGCGGAACGCCTAGGTTTATGAATTTGAATTTGGTGTCAAAAAATTGTCAATAAATAGTCGTCTCCAACCATGATAATTTCGACTTCCACGTAAACTTCTACATACACATTTTGTTTTGGTACAGTCGCGACCAGTAAAATTGTAAATCTAAATCTAAACGTATACTAAAATATCAATAGTTAAATTGTCTTTAAAATGGTGAAGGTTTCAGTAAAATACGCTTGGTCTATCAAGCGTATTTTACTGAAACCTTCACCATTTGTTGTTTTGTGTGATTCTCAGTTTTTTATCCGCGTTGGACATAATAATTACATAATTACAAATTAATTTCACTATGTAATATAAACATAATGTAAAATAAAAAGAAGAAAAAAAAAGAAAGAAGATAAGAAAAATAAAGAGAGAGAGAGAGAGAGAGTTATTAAGATATTAAAAAAATGCTCTAATTTAACATATATTTTTTCCAAAAGATTAACTCTACTTGTTTAGACGTGATCTTCACTATAAAATCATTTTAAGTCGGCTATCGTCGCCTTAACTGAAATATACCTAGACTCCGGTGACACATGAAATCGTATCATGCTAGTAACATCATTGGACGGAGCGGAAAGGTCACTCTAAATGACGGTTGTACTGACTAATTATTATGGTACACTTCAGGAAAAATTACGGTTTGTCTATATAAACACTCCACTTGTAATGTAATTAGAATTGGTAATTTTACGTCAAGGTCAGATTTGAAAGCTTTCCACTTAATTCGGACGGGTTCGATA
Source organism: Agrochola lota (assembly GCA_947364205.1). NCBI lineage: Eukaryota > Metazoa > Arthropoda > Insecta > Lepidoptera > Noctuidae > Agrochola > Agrochola lota. The sequence goes on from OX376241.1 coordinate 9,678,342, forward strand.
AGGTTATAATGTAACTACAGATAATACGCTACACTACAATTTAAACCAATCGATACTGATCTCAATTTCAAAACCATCGCGAAATACTTGAAATACATCTCTTTGCGTTAACCCAATTGTGGCGAAAACCTTTGTAACATTCCTTTAGGAAGCCTTTGCAAACCGTTTGATAGTCCATTAATTTACTACCTGGTACTCAATAAAACACATATGATGCTATCTAATGTTATAAGCAGTGATCGGAGTAGGTAGATTGAACTGGGGTCATTGATCCGAAACGTATATATTACTATGGACATTCCTCCGGAATTGGTGGATTATTAAAAAAAAACCGGAACTTATGTAGGAATTGTATTCTGCCAGAGTGGAAGGAGTCATTTGATGATTTGCCATCCTCAAAAAAAAGGTAGGAATTGTAATAAAATGAGCAATTTTATTTTTTATTATTCTTCCTATTTTTTTTTTTTGTCACGATTTGACAAAACCCAACGACCAATCAGAACAAAGGATCATGGGTGGTACAGTAGTAATAATATCACTACCAACATTAACAATATTTAATTGAATCCGGAAATACCGGAATTACTTTCCGGAAAAATGGCTTATCCATGTTATTCTTTCTGTGTGCATTTATGATACAAGTACTAAAAATCAATCTACCTACTCCGAACACTGGTTATAAGGAACGTGAGTTTTGGGGGTCAGATAAAAATCTTAACACTGACATTCAACCGAAACAAACTGGAGGCCAGAACAAAATAAAGGCAGCATGCGCAGTTTTTTTTTTTATTTGTCTGATTTAGAATAATGAAGAGATAACTTCAGCTAAGCTTGATGTATTGTCTAGTGCCCATACTCCTGCACTTTTGAGAATATTATGAAATCCACTGATGCTGCGATTAACGTGGACTACTGGACCCTGCCTAATGCCTGATAAGCCTCCCCCTAGGATCGCCACATTGACCGGTGCGCTTTTGTGCTTCTCGCATCCAGTGCCTCCAATGTCCCCTTAACAGCCCTCAAGTAATTTAGGATCTCGTATCATTGATTTGGTAACAAGAAAAGCTAACTTTTGCTAACTTTTAACTTTTTGTTTTCGATTTGTTTATTTATTGGATAATATGAGGCTTTTACCTACTTTGTACATATTATTATGTATCTTATAATGTGCGTCTAATTTGTGCAGAGCATTTTTTTTTTTGTGTTTTTTCTTACCTTGCCGTAGTTGGTCTTGAAAGTCTCGGCGATCTCCAACCGCTGGACGATGCCGCGCCTGCAGAGCACGTCGATGATGGCTTTCTCATCGGTTCCGATGCCTTTCATCGCCTTGCGCAGGGTCTCGGCATCCGCAGCGGGATCGAAGGGCTCCGCTGGGTACACCGTTGGGGTGCACTGTTTCATAAATAGGAACATGAGTTTTGGATACGTGGGTGTTGGAGACCTAAAGATCAAGTCCATTTTACAAAAAGTTATGGGTCTTCGCAAGTGTCAGCTTAAAGTTTCGACTAGTTTCGTCTAGCCGGCAAAACTACTAATATACGGACAAGTATACCTACCTAATAATAAATAACAGGTTACTACAGACCATTGTGTAATAAGAAGTTAAAAACGAAACAAGTCTCTATTTGTTTCGGCATCTTACAGATGACAAGATGAACCATTGGTATTCACAGTCCCGCATCATGAGCCAAACAGGCTCACCTATTCAATTCATAGTATTCGTTGATGAGTAATGGCAAACTTGAAGCTTAGCTTCGTTATAAAGATGACGTTATGAGCATAGCATGTAGATCGTTGCTTTTTTGCTCCACTTAAAGGCAGTTGGAATATTAAAATACTTATAAGTAGGTACCTATATAATTTATCCACCTGCTATATTAGCATTGAAACGCTAAACAGGGCCGAGAATTACGTCATTAAGTAGATATCTGTATGTTTATGGAGATTTCCTCCCCGCAGTCAATATCATGTCTGGCGTCTGGCCTTGGCATGGTTTGGCTTAGTCATGTCATGGGGCCGAAAGGGCGTGATTCGCCCCGCTCCCCTAACGATAAAAGGTCTCTTTACTTTATAGCTATAGAGACTACTTAATTGATTAGTTTGCCGGTTTTGTGGGGGAATGGGGGGAAGTTCATAAAGTGTGCCGATATAAATTACTGTTTCTACAAAAAAAATTCCTTTCTAGCTTTGCAATAATGACTTTAGCGTTAAATAAATGAATATCATAGCCAAATAAAAGGTATGCTTGCACCTTGTGCCTATCGGTAACCTCACGCGGAAAGGATGACATCATCCCGTGAGAAATCTATAGAATTACAGCCATGTAGGTAGTTAAATAAGTAGGTGGATAGCTTACCTTGTAGGGGTAGTACTGTTGTCCACTCATGTTGATTGATTCCTGAAGAATAGAAAATAATGTTATAAACAGTCGCTTTCACGTATGCGCTAAAAATAAAACTGTAATTGCTATCAACGCGGACCGGCTTTTAGCGATTAACAAACAACGGCATGCCGGTACATATCGACCTACACCTACGCTTGTAATACTGAAGCTACTACTTATTTATACACACTAAACTGTTACTACAAAGCTTGCTAGCACATTTTCAAAGCATAATCCTAGGTAAATGCGGTAAAATGGTACGTACTTTAGTCAGCGACACGACACACCCAAATCACTACAGACCGAATTCCGAAATACGCTTGAAGCGAATGAAACACGGTGGTGAGGTCGGTCGAAGCCGTTTTTGTTCGTCGCCCTCTCGCCTCTCGCTCCGTTCAGTGGTTACAAACCTTTGGCTCGGTTTACTGCACATTTGACCAGAATGCTGCTTTTTGAGTGCAAAAACTAAGTAAACACGTTTTTTTCCTCTAATAGAACGATACCTAAGTTACTCAAAACATGTTGTTGAATAACAAAATAAAAGATACCCCGTATCTGTAACACATTCCACCTATTGATTAGGCTTATCAAAAATTATTTATCAGGCACATCCTTAAGTCATAAATCTCAATTTTTCATGTTATAGTGGTAGAACAGATACATTTTTATCAGAGATTATTTTTATAAGTACCTAATTATTCTGAGTTCCAACAATGTTACCGGCTACATTTTACACGATTAGAATTCCTGTTTACAATACTTCTAGAGTAGGTAAAAGTAAAAAAAAAAACGTTAAAGTTTTTTATTTGGACCAACTAGCTTGTCGCAACCATTGATATTTATAGTTGCGTCAGGTTAGTCCCGTCCAAACACTAAGAACACAATTGTTACAGAAATATAGTTTCTTTAGAGTATTGGACTAAACCTAGTTACCTAAATATCATCACCTTGGATGGATTTCTTTAATCGCAGGGTTCTATCTAGAATTCAGTTAAAAAAAACCTACCTGCTTGGTACTATATTTTTATGTAGATCCCAAGTCTCCCGACCCCTGGTCCACGTATTATTCGCCAGCCGATGACATCACCGTCGGCTACCCGCCGCCGCCGCACCACCGCGCCGCGCACCGCGTCCACCACAGCGTTGCGTTACCGGCGCGTTGCCTCCGAGGTTCCGTGGAGCCTCTAACAACACGGCTAACCGCATTGCCTATGTCTTGCTTTCCGACTACTTCAAACGTTTATTAAACAATTTAATACTACTTTAAATAAACCTTTTGTTTTCTCATCTTTCGTACTCATTAGTGGCATTTATAGCCCCGTCTCCGGTCAAATTGAAAAGTTTACCGACGAGTTTGTTCAAAGATTTGTTGATATACATAATATTATTGTTATGTAGGAGGCAATGTGTATAGGTTAGTGATCCCACTTTACTGTCTGGCTGCGTTGCCTGACTCTTGGAAGTGAAAGTTATCCCCAGAGTAGGTGCACTTGCAGCTTAGCCAACTATTTTATTAGTAGGTACTGTAGATAGAGATATTCTAGGTACATAACTATAAATTTTACTAAATTATACTTCTCTTCACTCTGTAACAAGATAGCGTGGATAAGCTTCAGTAAATAGGACGTTACAATGTGTTTTCCACTAATTAACAAAATAAAATTGGTAAAAATTATTTTGGTTTAATAACTAAACATAAACAGTTTCTCTTTAAATAATATAATGTAGTAAATAAAAACGGGTAAATTACCTACCTTTTCCACAGAATTCGTTAATTAAATTTAGTTTTCCTTTAGTCATTTAGACAGGTAATTTATTAAAGTAGGTACCTATCTTTATTTTAGCGCTTTCATTTTTTAAATATAAATGAAAGAAGTCGCAAGAAGGAGGTCTGAAACTGACACCGGTGACCGAAAAGTTGTGCGGAAATCGGTTGTCATGGTATGGGCATGTGATGCGGAGGAATGAGGAAAATGTCGTGAGGAAAGTTTTGAGTTTAAATGTCGATGGTTATAAGAGTAGGGGAAGAGCAAAGAGACGATGGATGGACTGTGTGGAAGATGATATGGATAGAAAGGGGTTGACTACCGAGATGACGACTAACAGAGAAGTGTGGAAGAAAGGGACATGTTGTGCTGACCACACATAAATTAGGATAGGGGCAGGAGAATGATGACTTTGATAAATATAAATGCGCAAAAATAACTACATAGTTCAAGGAATATTTTCAGAAAAACGAACCTATAAACCCTCAAGTAAAATCAATATTGAGAATGCCGGGTCAAATTGTAGACCCCTGTCGCATTCCTTTAATAAGCGCAAACTCCGTAATAAAGTGACTGTGTGCATCATCTGCTAATTCTATACCATTATCATTATCCTAATTGTCAATTTCCGGAACCTCTGTATCATCAGGTTGATCAGTCATAAAAGTTTGAAAATTAACTGACTCAATCATTTATATTTTTATGAGACATAACATACGCGTCATCAAGCTTAGTATTCTGTTCATACTCTGTGTCGTCACAGATCTTATTCATGATCATTAGATCATTCAGTAGCAGGAACTCTCTGATTCATACCTACATACGCAACTGTTTATGGGAAGTAATTATAGTATATTCAGTTTACGTTAACAGATGAAGGGCAGATGGAGTTAATGATTCGCGGTTTTTGTTTGTTTGACTTATGAGAGTTAAAATAAACTTGTTTGTAATGATCTAGCTTCACTCGCGGTTTGGGAGTTCGAGCTTATTTGCCGTTTATGTTCGGGTTTCCTCATAGTTAATAGTATGTGCCTTTCTAGACTTTTTTGACGGTACCTACCTTAAATTAAATGGCATCGGTTGCGCTTCCGATCATCGGAAGTGTAAGGTAGACTGACATTTGTGACACTCCAGCAAGTGGAACATGGTCTAGTCAGGAGCACCGCAATCGCACTGGGAGTTGGATGGATCTCCCTAATCCCCAATTTCGTTAAATTGTGTTTTTGTTTTTAACCATAACGCAAAAGCTGAGGCCTCACCTTGGCTCTTGCATCTCACCTGATGGTAAGTAATGATCAGGCCGAAGGTGGAAGTGAGCTTCACCCAGATCCTCAACCACAGCGGAACTGCAGCGGCCAACATACTTTGGGTAGGTACTGTACTCGGTGATTCCCGTACAGGGCACTGCATGTACCTAACCTACCTATATGACTGCAATAGAACATTACAGTCATAGCATTATCATCAATCAACATTGAAAACTGAAGGAAAGATAAAGTGTACTCATCTCTAATCTAAATTCTAATGAACAATATGGTAAACAATCTTGACACTCGGGGCATATTTTCTTCGAAAGTCACCCGGCGCGTGATAATCGCGTAATTAGAAAGCAGACGCGACAGTGTTCTTGAAATTTTCAGTCTATATTAGCATACTGTCATACACTGTAAATATACGTATGCAAATATTGTATTAGTCATCATCGCCATTAGAGATGAGAACTGATACGAAATTACGATGATATGGTCAGTGGGTGGCCCACCAGTAACGGCCCCGACTTACCTAGGAGGTAGCTACGTGTTCTAGGTAGTGAGTTTGAACCCATGCACTGCTCTCAAAACAGTAAAGCAAAATATGTCCAGAACCATAAACTTCGTAGTCATGTGACGTGACATCTCTTTCTCGCTGAATGGGCACGCATGGTGGACTAGTGAATTACGTTACCACCCACTTCCTCACACTGAGATGAAGCCTGTGACCCAGCAGTGGGACGTCATAGACTGATTAGATTATGCTAAAATGATATAGGTACCTAGGTACCTATGTTAAGAACTCTAAACTGCATCAGGCTCTAATCGTGGTCAACGTTCTCTCGAACCTTGGATAGCGGAGTAAGTATGTGCGAGTAACTAGGTAGGTATAAATAGGTTGGCCTCCTGTGAGATCGTGATGGTTCAGAAGGAGGCTGCCGAGCGGGATCGTGAGAGGGCTGATCCCGCTCGTAGGAGAAGGCGTCGGGGAGGCAACCGCCTCGACGCCTAGGACGCCGAAACCCCGCTTGCAACCTTTAAGGCAGGCAGGATATAGGAATCACGGATGCTCAGAGCGGGGGCTCTGTCCGCCCACTGAGTGACCCCAGGGAAGAAGGCGCACAATGGTCACGTGCTGCCTTGCACACTTGCACAGTTAGGATTTGGGGAGACCCCTTTACAGTCTCCCCAGAGATGTGCCCGCTCTAACTGGCGCTGCACAGAGGGGGTTCTGGATTGATCTTTTGAGAGGTAACGGTGCCCATTCCATGTGTAGATTCTATGGTGTCCACCGGGGTGGTTTTAGTGAGGTAAGAATCCCACACTCCCCGGTTTTTTCCCCAGAGCCCGGGCGCCTTTTGAAGGTCCCCCGAATACAAAAAAAGGTATAAGTAGGTACTTATTACGCTTCTGAGTTATGGTAACAGGAACAACACCATGTTTTGGTTGGTACAAACCCGACATAGCTCCATTAATTGTCTCCAGACGGAGGATATTATGAGGATTTCCCCACGAGCAAAAAAAGGGAACACACTGTGCTCATCTTATGAATTAACGCGAAGTGGTTTTGGATCAATATGTGGTGTCAATACCCGGAAAACCACCAATGACCTATTAATTACCTTTGTGTTACTAGAATATGTACGCGGTAAAATGGGTTCATACATATCGTAGTCATTAAATTAATGGAAGTATCGCGTGGCATAACCTGTACAAAATGAACGAATGTGTGCATTGTAATTTTTTACCGTGTTCGAATAGAGCTATCTATAGGATATAAGAAACAAATATTAGTTAATAATTTTGTACAATCAAGTACAGGGCCGTCTTTAACCTATTGGAGGTCCCACTGATGGATCACGGGGCCCCTGTGTAGATCAGAGTAGATGAGCAAAAATTTAAAATGATTCAACAATAATTATCAAAGGCTCAGCAGTCTCTTTGTGGAGTGTATAAAAATATTGATGAGCTAAAAAAATCTGCTAAAAGCTAAAAATCTAATTATTGTGACACGAAATACAAAATATTAGCATAGTTGTATAAGTTGTTGGTGGCTTGGTGGCTGTATAAGTTTTAGGACATGATTAATATGCTATATATTTAATTACTAGCCGCGCCCCGCGATTTCACCCACGTAAGTCTCGATCCCGTGGGGATATCGGGATAAAAAGTATCCTATGTCCTATTCCAGGTCATGGTCTACCCATGTGCCAAATTTCTTCCAAATATGTTCAGCATTTTTAGCGTGAAAGCGTTACAAACAAAAAACTCACTTTCGCCTTTATAGTATTATTATACAGAATGTTATGGACATCGACGCGAAAACTGTTACCATGGATTCAGTACATGATTCTAAATGCCCCGTCGGTTATTTAAAAAATAACAGCTGAACAGCTGTACTGTGAAAAAGCTGTTTAAAAAAAAAATAGATAACTTAATTAGGTACATTACATAAAACCAATAAAATAGACATAATACTAATATTTCATAAGTTTGGGGCTAGCAATTTATTGTAAATCGCACTGTTATTCAATTATTTTGTCATTGAATCGGGTACTAATAATGCATAGAATGGAACGGCGGCTGCAAAGAATGATTTTTTTTTAGGGCAAGCCGGGGCGCCCGTTGATCGCGGGGCCTTGGGTACTTGCCCAGAATGCCCAATGTATCCTCAAAATAAAAAATCGAATTAAAAAGTCATGTATTCAAACTAGGATGAGAATCTGCACTTTTCTTTTACCGTCAAAATTACATAAACCAGTCCCCAAAAACGCCCACCCTTCACCTTCGCAGGGTGGCTGGTAGCAGCTGGATGAGAGTTGCCGGGAATCGAGCTGAGTGGCGTGCAATTGGAGCGGCCTATGTCCAGCAGTGGACTGTTATAGACTGATGATGAAATAGATCTTTACAGCAATTACAGCTAGATACCTCTTAATTGCTAGATGACAATAGTCACTTTAATCAAGGTCCACCATAGCGCTGGCCCATAATTTCATGCCATGATTCCGTAGTAAACAAGGGACCCTATAGTTTCGCCATGTCCGTCTGACTTTCTGTATGTTCGTCTGTCAGTCTGTCCGCGGCTTACCTCAGAGACGTTTTGTACTAGAAAGCTGTAGGCATATTAGATAATCACGCCGACAAAGTGGTAAAATAAAATAAGGCTTTTTTTTTGTGTAACTACCCAGTGGCGTAGTGCAGTGGGGGCGGCAGGAGCGGCCCGCCCCGGGCGGCACTTTTTAGGGGGCGGCAAAATTTCACAATAAATAATAAAAATATTTTAACCATTTGATATTTTTATTGCAACTGCAAATTCGGACCGACTGAAAAGAGCACGGAATTATTCATTACTTAGTCTTTGAATGATATTTTGTAGCGACTGCTGGCAACACCTATTCTATACTTGTTGAAGTAAAGTAATTTTTGTATTAATAAACGTGATTTTTATTTAAAATCTAGCCTGTATAATGCAAAATAATGATGACTATTCTTGCTGAAAAGTTCTCTAGAATTAATGTATAGTATACATTAAATTGAAATACCTAAATAAGAGGGCGGCAAAAATGTCTTCCGCCCCGGGCGGCCGACACCCACGCGTCCGACACCCACGCTACGCCGCTATACTACCTCCCTTACACGTAAAGTGGGGATATTTTTTTTTGTCATCTATCCCATAGTGTAGGGTGTGTAGCTGGAAAGGTCGTTCAAACAGTGAGTTTGTGAAAACCATTTTATGATTCAGGGATCCGTTTGCGCAATATTAAGCTTTACAGTGCAATTATTTTTTTAGTCATATTATAGTAATTATACTTAACGAAATTAAAATGAAAACTATCACAGCTAAGTAGGCTTTACAAGTAAACGAGTAATAATCGTCCAACTAACATTTGCGGTTGCAAAAATATGATTACAACATGTTTTACAACTACAAAGTTAAGTTTGTTCTTGGGATAAATTCATCCCAACTACGGAACCCTTCATTGTGCGTGGTCCGACACGCACTTGGCCGGTTTTTTAAATTAATAGGGCTATCGTTAATTGACTCAGGCGTGACTTTGGCGGAAATCCATTATAAAATAAAATAGACGACGTATAAGTATTTAGTAACCTAATCGGCTTAACTGTACTTAAAGAGTCATAAAGAACCCTGTAAAAAATCGACACGTGTTTCACCTCTCAACGAGGCATCCTCAGGATGACGATTGACTTGTTGCGAACCCGGAAACGATGTGTTGACACGTCAAGCGTCGAGAGCAGAGACTCAGCTCTCTCTGTCATAAGTAATTTTGACGTTCGAAAAGTGCTGATTCTCAGCCTAGTTTGAATAAATAAATGACTTTTGAATTTGAATATGCGACTACTGTAAGGCTCGCTCGTTTTTTTAACTTAGGTATCTTTAATATCGATTATTTTCTATTTTGTGAATGTGAGAATATTTTAGGCTTTGTAGACTTGCAGATGATTCGATTTGATGACCATTTTCCATTGTGTTAAGTAGGTACCTGGTACTTGTTCACAATGACAGGCCTCTACCTAATTAAAACTGTAATTTGGGGAGTGGTGAAGGGTTTTTTTTTTTTTTTTGAGGGTCGTAAATTATCAAATAACTTCTCCCGCTCTGGCTGGAGCGGGAGGGCGTGTCAGACTTTTACTGACTAAAACTCACCCGTGTTCCTTCCGTTGCCTGTGTACCGGGGCCGCGATATCCCTTCCGGACAAACTCGCAACCCTAGTAGGCATTGGCCCTAACGGACCCCGTCAGTTGGTGCTGACATCTCTTTGAGGCGCGCGTGGAACACAACGCGCCGTCGACCCGGGCCTGGTCCTTATCGGACAGCGAGCTACCCATTGCTCACCATCCGCAAGTCCGCGCCTACGGTGGCCGGAAGTCGGCTCGCGACTCCCGACGCCCGGGGCGTCTCCTGCGGCGGATAGGGGCGCGAGGATCCATGCCGCCATGGAGTGGTGAAGGCTACAAGTGCTTTTGTTTGTGTTACGTACAAATTTTCTCGATTTTAGTTAATTTAACAAGCGTAAACTTCAATCGAGACTATTCTTGTGCCTTTGCGGCGTCACGTACTGTGCATTTGTGAACGCACATTAGTACGAGTATACGTGGCGTCACCTGTATTTTAGATAAGTATTTATAAGTTAGTAAAGAACGCACCTTGTTAAGTGGCAATACTAAACCACGATCCGGGGCGTTACCCATATAGAGCGTCCCTTAGTAGTAGCGTCGCTAGCTTGCCTGCCAGCCGTAGCGGGACAGACTAGATTTTAGATCATTAGTTTATTTTGTCCCTACTAGTAGTTAGTTTTTATGTGTACTAGTGTGCTTAGCTTTAAACTAGGATAAGTGTATGATTAATATATATACATTAACTACAAGTTGGAGTTTCACTTGCGCTCACGATTACAACTTCACCTCCAATACGTATAAAAGGACACAGATGGAATACCTTCCACCTACGTCCCCAAACGTTCATCTTCTATCCTTTTCGTGTTTGTAGTTTAGCCTAAGGTTTGTTTTAACTATTTTTATTTATTTTTTAAAGATTTTATCCAATAACCAAAATGGATAACAAAAATACCCCTGATCCTCCTGATCCCCTTTTTTTTTTGAGGATGGGAAATCATCAAATGACTTCTCCCGCTCTGGGCAGAGCAAGAGGGTGTGTCAGACTTTTACTGACTAAAACCCACCCGTGTTCCTTCCGTTGCCTGTGTGCCGGGGCCGCGTTATCCCTTTCGGACAAACCCGCAACCCCAGATCCTCCTCCTGATCCCTTTGAATACAATCCGGTGTTAAGACCTACGACTTCCCTACGAGCTTGGTATTTCAAAGAGTTCCGTAATAAAGTCATTATAAACATTCAAAATTTGCTCTAATAACGGTATGAACATTAAAATAGCTTGGGTTTCCAGTCACTCGGGGATAGGTGGCAACGAGTGCGCCGACTCGCTGGCTTAATTTGCAATATCCAACCCTGTTGACCAAAAACATTATGTCGTCCATAGGTACGACTTACGGACTGACACCAAACGTAAAATGCATAACTCGTGATCAACAGGGTGGCAGGTAAGTTCGAAGTTGGAGGGGGCGTACCTACTACGCCAGTATCCAACTCGACATCCAACGGATACCTTGGTTTTTCAAATGCACAATATTATCTAAAAGAACTGTTTCATCCTTGTGTAGACTGAGGCTCGGTCACTGCTGCAGTCCAGTATTTATTCATAAGATTCGTGTTCGTGACAGTTCCTTGTGCGAATCCGGATTTGATGAGGGTACTCTGATCACATCATATCTTTTTTCATGTCCTTCAAATTTAAATTCATAATCTTTTTAGTTGTACCTTAGGCTTCCCAAAATTAAAATCACCCTTCCTACTAACTTTCATTCCCTCTTGACTAACTTTTCCCCTAAACTGATCCAACACTGAGCAAATTTTTTAAATGAAAATGATATAAAAATGTAGTCTGGTGTGTAATAAATAGGTAATCATTATAACTTTGTAAATATCTGTGTCGTTTTGTAGTACAGTAAACACAGAAAAAAAAACTGTTAACTCAGAGGCGGCTTTACCTATGGTATATGCAGAATGTAAAATTTTTCGAGCTCTCTTCGCTCACTCTACCATCCTATATTCTTTTGAACCTCTAACTTTTCTGTTGTCGACAAAGGATCAGACGGAAAACTTAACCTCTTCGAAGCAGTGTGCAAAATATTTCAACGTTCATTCCTGGGTGGGGAGGACCCATTCAATTTTAGCGCCCCGGGGGGCGGCTGACAGGCTTAGTCCGCCATTGCTAGAGCACCAGGGTATTGATTGCATGCGGGCGCTACATGGGCTAGAGCCGCCTCTGTGTTAGCTAACAAAACTTGGCTCGTCCTTTCAGCTACTAACATTAACTAAGTACTATAACTACCACGAAGTGCAAAGTTTGACGGCTCATCTTGCTGTGCTGCTGTCACTACATGACACTGGCAGAATAGTAGACAACGGCTCAGTTGTCAAGAGGGAAAAAAAAACTTTTGGATATATCGTGAAATCCAAATTATTTTTAAAATAGTAACGGTACCGATTCTTGCCGGCTCTCCTCCACGAACCATGCACCTATAGCTTCTGACGTTTCAAAAGTGCCCAGTTTTATGTGAAATAAAATATTTTGATTTGATTTGGTCGGTATAAAATGTCGGTCAACCCACACTACCTTGGGGGACCCCGAAAGTAAAAACATAACATCACGCCTCTAAGACGACGCACTGACCTACGCCTGTATTCCCCGAAGAGAAAGAGTTCTCTGCCTAACTCTATGTGATAATGAGTACCTGTACCTATGCTAATCTGTTTCACACACACACCGATGGCATAGCTATTAGCATTCGGTGCCGGGAACTCGTTGAGAAAGTGTATGCGGTTATGAATTCTCTTACAGGTCGACATAAGGTTCAGGTGACGGCTGACGTGGTGACATTTGGTACTAAATATTTTACTTTGTAAGTAATGCAGACCTACGATGATGGCACTACTTTGCTGACAAGTGAAAAATACTCATTTCCCATTCAGTCACCTTTAGTTATTTTTGAGAAGTCACCTAAGTGCGATAGTGGCGCCCTCGCTTGCCAAGCTAGAGTTCAGTTTATAACGCCATCTCGTGGGCATGCCGCGAAGTTCGTTTACTACTACCCGTTTCCCGTTTGGGACCCGCCGAGTGGTTGTTTCCACGTGGTTTTCACCCATAATAGTTCAGGCCGGCGGCGTACCCAGAAAAAGTAAAACTTCGGTCCTTTTTTTGCAAAAGTCTGATCTCTACTGGTCAAAGGTTTGCATGCAGTTGTTGTCAAGTACTTTTTAGCTAGTCGACGCTCTTGGATACTCACGGTATGTAAAGCCAAGTATAATCACTATCACCAAAATAATATGAATGGCTGGTTGTATAAAACATGATTTATTACAGTAATACCTTTAATTGGAAATACACGGGTGGCAGGGCATCACCATTGTGACAGATACAATATATATAAATACAGTTGTCTTTAGCACTAGTCTTCCAGGAAGAAATATTGGCCTGCTCGTTTCTGTTCTATATCCTGTAACAAAAATAAACATACAGTTAGTTTTATTTTATCAATATTTTTAAATAAAAAAATGTTATGCTTCAGACAGTAGTTTTGTATGTCTGTTGTTCTCTTCAGTCTTCACATGTGGACCAATCTTGTTGAATTTACAGTGAGTCATAAATTTGGTAAAAATAAAGTAAGAACTGCTTTATGGGACAGCGACGCAGGGACTTTCATAAAGGGTTTATGGCTTGAGCTTAATTCTATGGTAGTAGCTAGCGTCACGCCGTTTACTCTCCGGTACTTATGCATCGTAGTATATTATGAAGATTAGACTTAATCTAAGCATGGGATGTAGCCAGGTTGTGGCCTTTTGTTCACATTACCTAAGCTCTGGCACGGCGGCGGTTCTGGGAGCTTACTCTTTAAGCGAAATCCGTAGTTTCGGCCGTCGTTACGGGCGCTTTGTCTCTGTCTCACACACAGGCATACCGTAAGTGAGAAGGAGAGAGAAGCGCCAGTAACAACGGCCGAAACTACGGATTTCACTTAGGGAGAAGGTCCCCTGACAAGAACGTGTATGGATCCTAACTATAATTTTATAAATGCGAAAGTGAGTTTTGTTTCTTAGTTTCACGCTAAAACGGATGAACAGATTTGGATGAAATTTGGCACATGAGTAGACTGACCTGGGTTAGGACATAGGATACTTTTTATCCCGATATTTCCACGGCCCCCACGGGATTGAAACTTATGTCGGTGAAACCGCGAGGCGCAGTTTGTGATTTCAAATAGCATGAACGTCTCGGTATATTTTCTTGAGTACACGACAGGACACGAATTCGTTAGACTTTATAATTATACATATACAGTACTGACCTTAACGGAAGAGTGTTTGTTTATCCTCGGCCTGAAGTTATTAGGGTCCCTTCGGAAGGTGATGCCGAGCAGCTCTAAGAATTTGTTCATGCCGTTGAGCAGCGACTGCGGCGCGTGCGCAGTAGCATTCGAGGAGGGTGTGCCTTCGAACACGATGACGCGGTCCGCTAAGTAAGTCGCCATTATGAAATCGTGCTCTACTACAAATCCGGTACGCTTTGCGTGGAGGATGAACCTGCAAAAATGAAGATGGTAAATTAGTTATTGGAGAAAATGTCTTGAGCAAATACAATCAAACACAATATCATGTCAACGAGAATTATTCATTGTTAATTCGTTTTTTACTATGTTACTATGTTACATTTTCTGCTTCTACATCTGAGATGTTCTTTTAGATAATTATGTGGTTATTTATTGTAAAACTGAATTTCAAAGGATCATAGCAGGTGGCGTTATGTAGTTTCTGTCTACCCCCATGGGCAGAAGGCGTGAATTTATGGAATTTAATATCCCCTTTGTTTCCAAATAAAAATATCTTATCCTCAAAACTATCTTACCCATTATAATAACAAACTCACCGTTTAATAACTTTAGCAGCAACCAAACGCTGTTCAGAGTCTAGATAGGCAGATGGCTCGTCAATGAGGTACACATCAGCCGGCTTGCCGAGACAGAGCACCAAGGCTACTCGCTGCAACTCACCACCAGATAGGTTCTGAACCTCCTGGTCCATTATTTCTTCTATCTTCATTGGTTTCATCACGTCTGTGATAAACTGGAAGGCAAAAAAATGGTTTCATTTGGATTTAATTGTTTTTCTCAAGATGTTCAATTGGCGTTGAGCCTCTTGGAAAAAAGGTATGAGCATATTTCTTTTTTGTGAAAATCTAGTAGTGGTAGTAGTGCCTATTATCTCGTTTAATATACAAACTTCCTTCTGCATGGTGTCAATAAAGGGTCAAATTAAATTAGCTAGTGAAACTGTGCAGCAGTGATGGGTATATCTGACCACGGGTGGTGATCTGAAACCAGGGGGCGTACTCCCTAAGCGAAATCCGTTCATTCGGCCGTCGTTACGGGCGCTTCGTTCTCCGTCTCACTTAAGGACATACCGTAAGTTAGACAGAGAGCGAAGCGCCCGTAACGACAGCCGAACCAACGGATTTCGCTTAGAGAGTCGGCCCCCTGGTTAGTCACTAACCACACAAAAACGAAAGAAGAGAAATGTTAATAATTACCTGTGGATGAATATAAGCATCTCTGATCTTCTCATGCAGCAGCTGTCGTACCAGCCCCTGAGATTTGGGGGATATCTTCTGTGGCTTATAACTAATGTGCAGCTGTGGTAGCTGGCCCGAACCTGGGGACAATTTTTATTTATTATTCTTTTTACAACATGTTATGATAAATAGATTAGAATATTGTTGTTGTAGGTGGTTAACAAATAAAGCTGGTCAAAATTACAAAAGCTTCTCTGCAGCTAGGGTGTACAATAATAAGAAAATAACCATAACATTACGCCTTGTTTCCTCAAAGGGTTAGACAGAGGTGTACCCATAGTACACCCACATACCGCTGTTATATTCAAGTCCCAACAGGGGGCGACCACTATACCAATGGGGCAATAGAAGTATAAGGTGGGAATAGGTACACATAGATGTAGTAAAAAGAAAGAAGGCCAAAGTCTAAGAAGTCTATTTTAGAGTCTTCAAAATATTCATTAATTGAGTAAGAACATTTCTGTAATACTATAATTCAGTTGTTTTCAAATACAAGGCTATCATTTGTTTTTCTTAATTTGACTGGTAGTTTATTAAAAATATGTGGAGCCTTGTAGAAATGCTTTTGTGCAACAGCGTGGTTCTGCAAGGCACCACACTTGGTTTGACTGCATTTCATTCTCTTTCTCATGTAATTAATAATTGTATTCTTTTAATAATATGTATAAAAGAATCACTATGTAACAGAATTCAGTTAATATCTGTTATAGTGGACTGTGATCATCTCTTTAAAATTATTATTACAATAGCAAAAGTTAATGGCTAATGAAAAAATATGATATGTGGAAGGATAAGTCTTTTCTTTTCAATGAAATAATGCTACATTGACAGCATCAAGCATGCTTTCATTTGTTTAAAAACTGTATTTTTTGTTTTCAAAATAGCATTGTGAATACAAAGGACAGTTACAAAGAGTCTTTTACAAATGTAACACTATTGAAATATACTTTACTATATATTACCCTATTAGCACGCAAATTATCATTAATGGATACACAAATAGGTACGTCGACAGCGAATCTACAATATTGACTTTAATGGTCAAACATTTTTATGTCATACCTTCGTTTGTAGCACAGGATTCCACATGTTTTAAACATTTTTGAAAAACGGGATGGAAAAATAAATCAAATAACTCAGTTCTAGCCATTTCAATAGCTTAATTATGTCTAAATTCATTAAAATACACTTATTGTAATACACCTATAACCTCATTTTTCAAGCAATGTCTACATTGTTATATAACGCATATTTATTGGAGATTCAAAGTAAACGATTCTTTTCGGTTAAATATCACAGTAAAAGCTAGGATTAAACGTAAAATTGGTGAATTAAGAATTTTTTGTAACAAAACCGGAGACTATTGACAATTTGACAACTTTCACAAATCTGACATTTTCAATGCTCGGTGTTGCCATTACAATAAAAAAAATTCGTACAAAAACAGTTTCGGATACGCGTCCAAAAAATTAACTGGAGACCTAACAAAAATCGTCTAGCCATGCGGAGAATAATAATGCGTTTATTTTAGAAAATTGTTTGAAACTTACCGTCATCGGGCTGCAAATTGCCGGCTAACATTCTAATGAATGTAGTTTTGCCAGTACCATTCTCTCCAAGCAACACCAGAATCTCTGAATCCGAGAATTCACCTTGGTGTACGTTCAAACTGAAGTCACCCATATTCTTCGACATTTCAGGATATTCATAATGGTTCATCCTTTTGATCTGTTAAAATAATAAAAGGGTGTAATAATGTAATTACTCATAGAATCAGTTTAAAAAAAATGTTTTTTGATTGTGCTCAACATACCTCTTCCTCATTAGCAGACTCAGCAACTTTAAAAACTAACGATTCAGTCCTGAATCTCATGTTTTCAGTGGGTACAAACCCATCAAGGAATATATTAATACCTAAAAATATATAAAAAAAAGGATTAAACATTTTGTTTAACCTTACTAAAGACTGCCTTACTATTATCGCAAAGCTTACCTTCCCTAACAGAGAACGGCATAGTCACAACACCGTAAGCACCGGGTACGCCGTACAGGCAGCAAATGAAGTCAGACAAATAGTCCAATACTGACAAGTCGTGCTCTACTACGATAATGAACCTGGACAAAAAATAAATATTCATTAAATCTTAGAGCACAGCAATGATTTTTTCCTGGGATTTTAGACGAGGTGGCTGGGCCCACCTCAGGCAGGGTAGGATGAAGTAACTGTCAGAAGTTGTTACAATTAGAATCCTGAATCCCAACTGAATTTTGATGGGAGCATTGTTAGTTTACTATTTTTGCCTCCCATTTTCCTGAAATCTCTCTTGTCTAATTTGTTTTAAATGCCTACTTATATACAATGCAGAATAATAACAATAGACTTACTTGTCAGGATGAATGAGCGATCGAATTGTGCGGGCAGCGTTAAGGCGCTGCTTGACATCCAAGTAAGAGGAAGGCTCGTCAAACATGAAGATGTCTCCATTCTGGATGCACACCATGGCACAAGCGAAGCGCTGCAGTTCTCCACCAGATAGCGCGGCGATCTCACGGTCGCGAATGTGGGATAGATCTGAGCAGAACATCAAGGAATATTTATTTATTCTAATATTATAAATGTGGAAGTAAGCTTGTTTGTTTGTAAAGCTTTCACGCTAATGCGGCTTAATGAGTTTTGATGGTATTAGGCACATGGGTATACCATGACCTGGGTTAGGACATAGGGTACTTTTTATCCTTGTACCACATTCCCACAGGATAATTTTCGATCTCAATGCAACAAGTGTAAAATGTTAGTCTGTTATCGACAATCGTTACCACAAGATGAGAAGTCGTAACGCACCGTGTGGAATGTCATTGCACCACTCAGGTGATAAGTTAACTTACCCAACATTCTACAGATTTCAGTCTGATTTTTTCTTTCATCTTTCTTGTCAAGTAGTTGAGCGACCGTGCCCTTGACGGCCTTAGGGATTTGATCCACATATTGAGGCTTGATCAGGGCTTTCAGGTCATCTTCGAGGATCTTCGTGAAGTAGTTCTGTAGCTCAGAGCCGCGGAAGTGAGACAGAATCTCTTGCCAGTCTGGAGGGTCCTGATAGAAAGATAATATGTTTATGTAAATAAATAATGTATTGAATACTTTTTAAAAAAGAAGGCAACTACCAATTTTCTTGCCCACTTTTCTCCATAGGAAACTACCTTTTAGAAACCCCTTTTTAAAAGGTGCATTGTGAATCAATTTTATTTTCTTGTCACAGAACTTTTCTTTTGGCAGTCAAAAGTGCCTTTTAGGTGCCTTATTGAAATATATGATTTCAAAGATTGGTGTATCTCTATATCTTTATAAATTATAGCCTATTGGTCCAATCGTTTTTGACTTTATTCATTACAAATCTTTTCTCTTTATAACATTAGTATAGACTAAAGAACTATGAACCAATTTGGTTTGAGACCTTATTGCATGCATCCTTACATAATTACTGCCATAAACAATGCATATCTGATATTTTATATTTTCCTCAATGACACAAGTAAACTATAGGTTAAAACAGATTACAAAATTTTTGTTGAGATAGTGTCTTTCTTTTGATACCATATTGATGCATTTGCAAGCTTTCAGTTAAATAAGGCCACTATGTTAATGTAACAATATGCTAATATTATGGATTTGGAATGTTACTACTCTCTGAGTGGACAGACAACAGGTGAATTGCATAATTTATAAGATTAACATGCTTAGCAGTTAAACTTTAGTGACATTGAAATTCAATGAATTTACTGTTCAACATCAAAAATGTTAAGCATGAATAATTAAAATAATACAAACTAACAGCAAAACGTCCCAAGTTGGGCTTCTGTTTTCCAGCAAGAATTTTCAGTGCAGTTGACTTGCCGATACCATTTTGACCGACTAGACCCAACACTTCACCCGGCCGAGGGATGGGCAGACGATGGAGCTTAAAGGAGTTCTTTGAGTACCGGTGAGTGGTATGCTTCTCCAAGTTGGATGGGATGTTGATAATGGTGATTGCATCAAAGGGGCATTTCTGAAAAGGAATTGCTAGTTAGTATATTTTTTAAATTAGAATGTGTATATTCTGTATAGACATATTGACATAAGGTCACAAATAATGTTATCAAAATAATAGACAAATGTTTTCCTATTAGTACAAAATAAACAAGTAAGTATACAGTAACTATCCTGTATACGTTACTCCCAAGCTAAAAAAAGGTCTGTTTTACCTAAGAATGGCACATGCGGAAGTCACCAAGTATCTACATTGGTCAGCAAAAATTAAAAACATTGTGGAAAGTTTTACCTTGACACAAATACCGCATCCAATACACAGCTCCTCGGAGATGGTGGCGATCTTGTCGTTGGGCGTGACCTCGATGCACAGCTTGCCCATACGCACCACGGGGCAGCTCTTCTTGCACTCCTGCCTGCATCTCTTCGGCTTGCAGCGATCCGCATTCACGATAGCGATACGCGTGAGTTTGTCAGTCTCCTCATGGTGTCTATGTCGAGACATAACTGTTTACCGAAAAATCACACTTTAGCACCAAATTTTCTCCACAATTAATTGAAAATATACGAAAACAACCGTCCGATATGTGGCACAGACTTCGATATAACCTCAATCTCTAAGACGAGACTAATGATTTATTATGAAATGGTCAGTATCGGTTCACTTCAGAAAAATATTTGATCTTGTGATTTGTTACCGAACAATGAGGAAAAATCTGAATACCTGTTAAAAGAAAGCGAACGCTGGCGATACCTTGCCTACGTTCGCGTGTCCTTTTACATCGAACTCGAAATGTCAAAAGGAACAAACTATTCTGAACATAGCACCATTTGGCCAAGTGGCATTACGTTCTAAAATAAATATTTTTTCAACCAAAATCTTTAGTTTTATCAATTTTAAACAAAAGTATTATTGTATGTAATTGCATTAAATAATTAATCATCAAAAATGTACTCAATTTAATCATCAAAATAAAATGAAGGTGTATGGTTTCTGTACGAAGTTTCACCCAGGCCCAGCCCCCAGCCCGGTCAACTTGTTTAACAAAATGTGGCATCATTATCCGTATTTCTATGACATGGGGTTTATAACCAAGTTTTCAGCTTGGTATACTAAAGGTCTATCCACACATTAAGGCCGTTCCCGGGATGTGACAAGGCCGTGCAGGGCCGCTCCGACCCTCGGCAGCGCCTGTGTGCGAAGCGCCTGTGCGTGAAGCGCCCATTTTTTGTTTGTTGTTTTGCACCTTTTTTTTAATTTTGACGTTTATAACAAATTTTCGGTTTTTGGTTCGGGTCGTCTTGGTAATTACTCAGAAAAACAAAACGCGAATTAAATATACAGGGTGTCAGGGACATCGATGCGAAAACTGTTACCATGAATTTAGTCGGTCATTAAAAAAAAAATCTGCCGTTTCATAAAAAAGTACAATACCTACGCGGTCTACATGACCGCGTAGGTATTGTACTTTTTAGAACAGCTGTTTTATTTTTTAGAACAGCTGTTTTATTTTTTTATAACCGACGAAAAATTTCAACGTAGGGGCCTTCAGAATCATGTACTGAATCCATGGTAACAGGCTTCGCGTCGATGTCCCTGCCACCCAGTGTTCTTTATTCAAGATATTTACAAAATGGCTGTCTTTATTGGTGCGAAGTTCTTTAACGCAGCTTGCGGTAGGAGTAAACTTCTGATATAAAAAACCACAGAGTACTTTATATCTAAAATCGTCACGCGAAAAAGCGTTCATACTTGCGACTATCTTCTTCTAATTCGACAGAAAGATAGAGTGAGAAAAAGTGTGATGAATTTGGTCAAAATGAAAATCCAAAATTGCGGGTGCGAAAATGTTCACATTTTTTGTTATGGGTGTCGTTATTAAACACGCGGACGAAGTCACGGGCAGAAGCTAGTACATTATTATAATGCAAAAAAGTATCATAGCAGATAGAGCGCAGCCTAAGCAACATATCGACAGCCGCGGTTCTTTTGATTCATAATTAATGTAAACTAAAACCCGAGACCTAAACATTGAGTCAGTTCAAATAATGTAAACTTGAACTACAGACGTAAATAATGTCTTGGAGATTTGTTCTCACTTCAGTCTATACTCGACTATGATGATAGACTGATGAATGTCATAGGGAAATAGAGATGTGTCCCTCACTCATGAGGTGCCTCGTTTGAGGTACTCGTGATCGCAAATTGAAAGAGTTACTCGAATTTCAACATTGAACCGACTCACTCGTTCACTCGTCCTCACTTAAAAATTGACATTGACATTATTGACGCGAGTACTCGCGAGTGAGTATTGAGTGAGCTTAGTGAGTGAATGAACCGACTTTCATAATTCGGCTCGTGAGGTGAATACATCGACGTACGACTCCTCGCCTCAAATGAGGGGTACCTCTTGAGGACCTCGCGAGGTAAAATGAGGTACTCCCTCAACCTCATATAAAAATGATGAGTTACCCATCACTATAGGGAAAAAACAAAAAAAAACTGGCGCATGAATTTCATTATTTAAATCTCAGGGGCGCTCCGGCACGGCCCCCATACGCCCTGGCGCGTGGCGCCTGTGTGCGCCGCACACTTCGCACATATGGGCGGCGCGGCCCTGAGGGCACACACAAGGCAGGCACTGATTGAAGCTCTGTCGTGGATGGGCCGGACAAGGATGTGCTCGTAGAGTGTATCTAATACCTTCTGTGTGTGAACAACCTCAATGAGCTCATAGTACTACTTAGTCTGTGGAGCTATTATCTATATCTTCATGATACACACTGTTTTATTTTGAGTCCCTGAGCGGCCGGCTCCTGGTCATTCATTTGGTCATTTGTGATTTCGATACATCCATAGTACGAGAAGAATTGTTTTTAGGAGGTACACTCACTGCCTCACGAACGAAGTTTTGCGTTATGTTTCATGTTGGTTTCATGTAAGAAATTAAAATTTAATTCTACAAATTCCGCAAAATCACCTAAAAGTATCCTTTCGAGTTGTGTACCCTAGAAGTAACCTAAAGGAGTTAAAAATCACATAGAAAATTACAAAAGTAAAGTTACCTTCTGGCAACGGTGGTAGTCTGTCTGTGTAGATAGACGTTTATGGGGTCACTACAAAAAAGGTTAATGTATTTTTGTGTTGGCAATAACAACCGCTTGTTGTCGAAATATTGTGTAAAGATTGAGATAAACCTTTTGTACTTCAGTATATAAAACCACAGAGTACTTTATTTCTAAAGTTCAGTTACATGCTCTGTGTTTATTTCTATGGACGTTGGACTCAGGAGTATATTTGTTCTGTGGTTGGACGTGGATCATACTGATTCATAAAAAAAAAAAATTGTTTTTATTGTGAGTTTTTTAATTTATTCCGTCTGTTTACTCGTATCCATAACACGTTGAGTTGAGCTTTTGTAGAATGGAAGTGTGGTGTGGATAAGTTTTTGTTTTTGGTTTTAAGACTTTTTCAAACAACACTGCCTGAACGAGCGTGGCAATCAGCAGAATCAGCACCATAAAAAGATTGTAAACATCGTTACAACCATCGATTTATAATGGTTACAACCAAAGATATGAGTGTGTCAGTGTGGCATTTTTGTATTCAGCGCCATCTATCATCGCATACATAAATAAGAATAGTTCGCCATCTAGTGGATTAAAACTAAACAAAAATACTTCATGGTTGATCTCCGACGAAAAGCATAGGGACACAGGTAGCCTATCCTATAACCCTAAATCCGATATCCGTTTACTTCTAATGTGTTCCGTCCTCCGGGATATAGCCCCGAATTTACGCCGAATTTTAGGCTAACTTTGCATTAATTTAAAACAGCGATTTTTTTAATTTAACGTGTAAGGTATGGATGGACAAGGGAGTATGTTAAACTGTACCTATACCGCGAAAAGTTAACGCCCGCGTGAACTTTCTTTTTGAAAACATCTAATTTCAATTTTGATTGAATTGGTAGAAAAAAATATTAACAGACATGTTGGTATAGTGCATGTGTCGATGAGATTAGGTATTACAATTCGGTAAAAAAAGAAATATTCTTCCACGGAAATTAAGATAAAAATAAAATACGATTTTTTTTAATTGTACTCTAAGCAAAAATGTTAACAGCAGTTTTTTTGCAATAAATTATAAATATAAAATTTTGCTTTAATTTGTTTAATTTTCTTGTAATTAGGTCAGATAGAGACTATAAATAAAAGTTAAACTAAATTTAATTTTATTACATTTTTGCCTGAACCGCTATTGCAAAAAATATTTTAGTAATATGTTGTGCTCGTACAATATGTTTAATTTTGTTGTATACCATATAAAGATATTTAATTAAGTATTAATGCAAAAAACCGCTATTAACATTTTTGATTGAAGTACAATTTAAAGAAATCGTAATTTTATTTTTATTACATTTCTGTGGAGGAAAATGTTTAATTCTGAAATAATATACTTATTAGTTGTACCAACGTTTACATAATGTAACCAAAATTTTCCTGTTAACTATTTGTCTCAGTTTTTATTCATTTTTTTTTTACCTTGATGCGGCTCTGGTAAATGTATTTTTTTAAATATTATTTGAAGACCTAAGATCAAAAACACGTTTGAAAAATAAAATCGCTGTTAGGATGTAGAGCAGGGTTCAAACGTTATTTCCCCGGCCTAATAGACAAGTTAAATCTTAGTTGTTTATTTTCCAGACGATGTTAGAGGTTTGTATAGATAGTTTAGAGTCTGCAATAAACGCAATTCACGGCGGAGCGGACGAGCTAGAAGTATGCAGCTCACTCTCAGAAGGAGGACTCACTCCTTCACCTGGGCTCGTCAAACAAATCATGGAAATGGTAAAAAATTAAGATAACATTATAATATTTAATTTCATACATGTATATTTTACATCACGCCTGTATTTCTGGACCTCTAAATCAAGTTATGTTTAAGTCCTATGTATACCTATAATTCCTAGACGGTGAACCAGAGAGAAATCCAGTAGATATCCAGACTCTGCGCTGTTACTGACAAATTCATAATGGAAAATCCAATAACACTTTACTCGACCTCGGGATCGAGTCAGGACCATAATTATGCTCAGCACCCTCAGCGGCGGCACCTGAGACCTCAAGCGCACTAAATTATATTTTATCCATTGCAGTTAACTTCAAATCAGTATCACAGTTGCAATATTTTATATTTTAGGTGAATAATATAGCGACCGGGAAACCAATCCGTAAATCATGTCACGAATGCGGCTGCGATAAATTAACGAAGGTAGGTCCACTTGATAAATGGAGTGCTCATACAAGGACCTGTTTATTTACTGCTAAAGTCTTTGTTTATTTCAGAGGCCAAAAGTGAACGTAATGATCAGATGTCGCACGGGCTCCGACTTTCATTACTCTGTGGAGGAGATGGATACAATGTTATCCGATGTAGATGTTTTCAAAGCGTTTGGCGTAGACAGATTTGTTTTTGGCGCCCTCACTGAAACACAGCACATTGATGTGATAAACTGTGAAAGTATAATACATCAGGCTGATCCCACTCCTGTTACTTTTCATAGAGCCTTTGACGTGTGTGTGGAACCTCTTCTGTCCATAATAAAATTAGCAGATCTTGGCTTTAACAGACTGCTCACAAGCGGACAGAAGGCGACTGCTAATGATGTCGAATCTATTCAACTAATAAAGTCACTTATCAGCAGTGCTGGTGATAAAGTAGAGATTATGCCGGGAGCGGGAATAAATCTGAGTAATGTGAAGAATTTTATTGATATCGGGTGCAAGATAGTCCACAGTTCGTGCAAAGGAATTAGATATCTGCCTAAAATTAAGAATGGGTTGAGTATGGGGACCAGTGACAGTGAACACCTTTTTGTCACAGTTGAGATTATTGTGAAGACGATGAAAGACATTATTAATCAAAATTTAAACGAATCATTCCGTACCTAATAATTAGAACAAAGTAAATTGTGTAATTTCAACTTTTTTAATAATAAATTCACTATCGAGCTTAGACCCTGTTCCCGATAACGGTGGGCTACTAATTTTTTTAAATATTTTTGAAATTTTCCTTATATTTTAATTTTTTACAAATGTAATTTATAATTACAACATACTACAACACATTACATTATTTTGTTTTGATTTTTTTGTAATTGATTAGTATTTAATTAAAATAAAGGAATTTACTATCGGACAGCCAATGACTCAATAGCCAAGAGTCTCGAGCAACACCTGACGAGGCTCTCGTTGAGCAGCTAAAGCTGAGCTGGCTTGATCCAGAAAGCGCTACTTCATGACACGGCTCGTATTTGTAAGGAGGTTCCTCACTTTGGAACCCTGACCGCCCGGTAGCATGGATCCTGTTATCGATACCAGGGGCTACTATTTTATATGTTTTTTTATATTGTAAGAAAAAATAAAATAAAAATGTGTTTGAATATTTTTAAACTACTATAAAGAGGTGAAATTTGTTTGTTTGTTTTTATTTGGGGGGTTCTCCGGAACTACCAGTCGGATTAGAAAAAATCGTTTTGCATTAGATAGCCCAATTCTTGAGCAAGGTTATATTATCGCGGGCAGAAGCTAGTATGAAATAAAGGTGATAATAATAAATCACTGCCGAATCAATAAGGGTGTTATTCTTTTATCTTTAACCCGCCCTCGTTCCAGTCCCCA
Organism: Agrochola lota; assembly: GCA_947364205.1. Taxonomy (NCBI): domain Eukaryota; kingdom Metazoa; phylum Arthropoda; class Insecta; order Lepidoptera; family Noctuidae; genus Agrochola; species Agrochola lota. The sequence goes on from OX376241.1 coordinate 9,704,679, forward strand.
TGCAGGCTTTGTTCCCGTGGTTCCTTTATACTTGTAGAGATTTATTATCAATCAAGTTTCTTTGTAATCTCAAACGTGAAAGGAACCGTTTCATATAGCGTGGTAGCCATAAGCTTATAAAGATATTATATATTTATGTACTAGCGACTCACTCCTGCTTCGCACGGTTTTTACTACTTGACAAAATATCGAGATTTCTTAGGTAAACGTAAATTTACATAAACCTTCCGGAATAAATTCTCTAAACGATGGTGAAAACCTCATCAAAATCTGTTGCGTGATTTAGAAGAACAGCGCGGACATACATACAGACGCGAAAAGCGACTTTGTTTTATAATAGGTATGTATAGATAAGGCTTTTTCCCTAATTAAACTTTGTGTATCTGAACTAGAGAGTAGAGATTTAGGTTACTACGAAAGTGCTACGACGCCCGTACAGGGCATTTTGAACAGACTTCCAAAAAGGAGGAGGTTATATGTTCAACGCGTATTTAGTTTTTTTTTTTAAATGTATTTCCGCCGATTTCTCTGTCGATTGTGGAGCGATTTTGAAAATTATTTTTTTGTATGAAAGGGTATGCTCCTAAGTTGGTCCCATATAAATTTTGTTAACTTTGCTTGGATAGTTTTTGAGTAAGCTTTAATAATACGTGTTTTTCCCACTTTGTATATGTGGATGATTTGATGATAACTTCCTGTCACTGTTATTTACATAGCAGGTAGTGGTATTGGAATTTGTGTGGGATAGGTACCACAACAAAACTTCCGAAATTAAAGTTTTTTTAAATCTTTGTCCGTAGGTATAACTTTGTTAGTAAGGTTGTAAGTACTTGTTTTTATGTAAGGATAGTAACAGGTGGCGTTCTGTAGTTGCTGCCATGTCCCATGGAAAAAGGCGTGAGACATTATGTATGTAGTTTTTATTAGATACAGTTACTAGCCGTTCACTTCGAGATGGCCGTTACCTCCCTTCCCGCTTCCCCACACCGTACAAACAAACACACGAAACAAACGACGATACTCGCTATTCGTACTACGCGGGTCTTACTTGAGGCGCGGTGTGAGGAAGCGGGAAGGGAGGTAACGGCCATCTCGAAGTGAACGGCTAGTACAGGAATATCACTCTTAACATCATTATCATAAGTATAATGGAGGAGGCTATCATGTGTCTCTTTCGTTATTATCAGGCATATTTTAACTACTGTGGGCGTACTGTGGGTAGTGTTGGATATTGCGCAATTGAAAAATCGTTTGCAGTTCTGATCAAATTATAATTCACAATCAAATTAGCATACTAGCAATTCATACCCTGTAGGTACATGACACAACTATACCGAATGCATGACAGTTTCTAAACGTGTTCACGGCTTGACCGCCACCGATGAAGTCGGCTTAGCACCAGCCGGTCCGAGCGTAATATTGTAGACCCTGTCGAGCGCCGCTATGCGGCGCTGTTGTCCCTATTAGTCAACTCAGTAACGTATTTCCGACAAGTATTTAAATTATAATTAATTGACACAGTTTTGCATAAATAGAAAACCACCTTTTTCATTCCAATCATACCACCATTACGGTTCAACTCACTCCAACATAGGCATTTCCCCCATCTGCCGTTACGTCACAAAAAACCTGCAAGCGTTGTTTCCTACCAACATCGATAAATATTGCGCTCCATTTATCATGAGCGGTATATTGCAGAGGAAAAATGCTGGCCCGCCCGCGTTTAATGATGCTATTACTGAGTTGGGAAACAATATCAGGAGCGGGCTGACGATCCTATAATAATTGCGATGACCTGCCTGTATACGGCAACTTTTGTTAACAGTTTGCTAATGACGCGCAAACACCATTCTTGTTTTGAAAATGGGCAAGCTGTTGACAGATTAAGAAAAACAAGCGCGGGAAAAGCGTGCTAATTTCGTCACTCTTTCATAGATCAAAATGTGCTACGTGGGCCTACAATTTACCAACTCCGTTACCTCCATTAAAAACGACCGATGCGATGGTGGCTTGAGCGTGCTTTAAATAGGTACCTGTAGTAAGTATTGCCCCTTTGCTGGTAGGTACTCTCTTAAGATATTTCCTTCTGGCCAGGATTTGATTTCTTCTCAGATATCGTTACGAAATAAATTATTCCGTTGTATAGGATGCTCCTTGGTTTCCGAGTCTGTGAATGTGGTTGAATTTCTCGGTTGAATGAACACACTTTTCTTCGGAAATCGTTTCCCATCCATTAGTTGGGGGACGATTGATTGAAATACTTTGTGTAGACGTGATAGAGAAGCTAATTAGTAAGAAGGTAGTGGCATTTCTTATCTTTAGCTATTTGTCACTGTGTAATTATCTCTCTTGTAGAAAGAAAGAAAGAAAATAAATTTATTTGACTCAGGTTAAGGCACACAATATTCACACAAAAACAAAAAAACAGAAAAAATAAAGATAACTTAAAATAATATTGTGTGCCTCACGGCTGCGCCAAATAGGCCCAGTTCAACATAAATGCCAGACAACTAGTGTCTGTAGGTGGCACCTACCTATTATTTGGCAGTCAGATGTTTGTTTGATGCCCCAATTTTCTAGTTTAGTACCTAGGTAAAAGGTTTCATAAAAGTATTTGGTACCTAAATGATTCATGAACACGTCTGCTTCATACCATCTCATTTGCATCACATTTTTCAAACTCATTCGGCAAAAATACGAATTTCTTGCTGAATAAGCGAATGAAGCAAAACACGAATTTTACGTCGAGTAAAACTTTCATGTCTTCATTTAATTTGGGTGAACTATTTTAGGTTTTTATCAAAGAGATGGAACCCCAATTTTATTAAAAAGGTTTCCTGTCCTTTGATAACAGTTTTCCGGTCAAATAAAGAGAAGTAAGAATGTTAGAATAACGAATTTGTCAGAGCGTTGGATGATTAATGATAATTTGGGAAAATGTCCGAGAGGGAACCGCGCGGTTGCGTTGCGGTCGTCGCAAGAATCTTTTCAAGCCCTCCATCAATCATAACAAGCTTTTAAAAGAGCTTCTGTTCCTGAGGTCGAGGCTGCGACCCGACATGTTTTCTCATGTTTTACAAATTAAATTGAATTAATTGCTTCCGGGGGACGCAAGTTTCATTTATTATCTAAAAACAAATTAGCGGTAATTAGTTAGGTTAGTACAGCCCAACCATCGCGTCGAGAGAACTGACACCTGTCAGTTAGTAAATTTCTAGTCTAAATCGATCATTCGCGAAACATGTAAAAGAAACTGACAGGTGTCAAGAACGCATTCTCCCGACGACGGCTGGACCAGTTTATCTTGTGAGTAACGTTAAAACTGTGGGTCTAATTAATCAAAGCTTTAAGTATACTTACTTACTTACTTACTTACAGGCCACACATTATAAAATTCGATGTCTATCTATATCGATCAAGTCAGTTCATCGAAAATTATAATTTCACATTTTCGATGGTAAATTAGGGAATATTTCTTGCTGTAGGGATAGTTTTCAAGAGTCAGAGTCCTTCGCGCGTTGACTCCTTTTTAAGAAACAACCGGGTTCAGTCTGTTGGGAATTCCAAATTGAATTGGTTGTGGATCCTAATGACAAATAAGAAAAAAATACAAGTAAACAAACGAAAGGGTTTATTTCAGTGAATCAAAGTGTAGATATCTAATATAAAGTAACTTATAATACCTATATTACATCTAAGGTATAAAATAAGGCTATGTCGTGAGATGTGAATATGCTTACTTTAAGGCAGTTCTGCATACCGTGCATCATTACAAACTACTATTTACACCGACTTAAGTCTAAATCTAGAAATAGAGACAAGAATTGGTCGAATTGCACGTTTACAACGCTACAAGGTTCTTTTATCGCGTGGCCAAAATCGGAACTAATGCCGCCATCTTGTTTTGTCAATACAATTCTGTGTCAATTTCACAAATGTTTACCAACAACGCCCCCCTGTCAATGTCATTCTGGCGCCAAAAGATCCTTGTAGCACTCTACGTTAGATAAAGCGTTCCTTTTTACGTTCAAGCGAATCTAGAGTAGTTAAAGTAAATCATTAGATTTAAGGCAGTTACAGAGATACTTATGTAACTAATATGTTAATATGTGAAGTTTTTTCACGTTGTGGAGAATATTATCTTTAGCATTCGACCGATTGTTTTGTACTTAGTAAGAAACATAGGTTCTTTTGGTAACAAATTAGGTTTCATTTGAATGTAATTCAGTTAATATTCTCCATAGAACAACTCAATAAATAATTTTTAGGTTGGTATTATTTATTAGACACATTAGGTAGGTAATTGCACACATCAATTGATTAGGCCTGATTACACTGATATTGGCAGAGGATATTGTTGATGTTCATCGATTAAACTAGGAACTTATAATGTAATTACTCTAGTAAGTACTATAGATACAAAGTTCAGTTGTCCAGAATTGAGATTTCGCACTACGACAGAAGTCTTTTTGAAAAAGCTCAGTGCATCAATTCCTAAGTTTTTCACAGAATTTGTTTAACAATGGCAGGTTTTCCGACATGCGATGTGCCGAGGATTCTTTTAAGTCAACATTAAAGATCTACAGATCTATGATAACACAGTCGAGTGTCCAAAAACATACCAAACATGGAACACTTTCAAAATTGACTTATTAGGGATACGTAGGAATGGTTTTGAGTCTTTAAACAATGACTGAATGTCTGTTTGTCTTCTTGTCTGGTGCGTAAGGTTCTAGTTTCGCAGGTTCCGTGTTGAGGGCGCTGTAGTCGACGGGGAAGGGGGGCGCGGGGAGCGAGTCCTTCGGGGGCACGAGCACCCACTGGCCAGGGCCGTTGGGGTTCTTCCCCATCAGCCAGTTGGTGAAGCAGTGGACGTAGGTCCCGTAGTCCAGTATTAGGTAGCCGTTCTGTTGAAATGGTGTTAATTATTAAGCGATCGTAGGAATTGGTTCTACTTATCCGACTCAGGACCACCTAATAGATAATAGAGGACCTCTTCTATCTATTCCGTGCCCAGGACAGCATGATTCAGCGGGCCAGACAAAATTCAGAAAACGTCGGCAGATAGGTATGGATACGGCAACGGTTTTTAGATTTATAAAAGAACAACTTGCTTTCAAATTGAAAACCTAACTTTACGAATTTAGAACAGGATAGTTCAACTTCAACTTCAGAGCTAGTTTCATGTTGTCCTACAAAATGTAGAACATGAATCTACCTTTATGTACATTATGACAAAGTATAAGGGGGATATTGCACTATCATACAATTTTCAATTTTACAATTTCATTATATCTTTGATCAGAGATCAAAAATATCCTCCCATAAGGGGATATTACACTGTCTTATTATATCATATACTTATCTACGAAGCTGACAAATTATCCATAATGTGTGTTTTTTACAATATCATTATATCTTTGATCAAAGATATAAGATAGTGTAATATCCCCCTTTCAAATATTTTTTATAGCATAAAGCACATAGTGCAATAGTTTGTCTTTTACATGCTATAGGTAAAAGTACCACGGGATGTGATATTCACAAACATTTGCATAGTTCGTATAGAGACGAGAGAATATAATTACCTAAGGTTTAGTTTAATACCGTTGACCTTTCTCAAATGGGCGTCGCCGCTGAGAATGCCCCGCGCACCCCCTCATCATAATTACGCGCGAAGCGGTCACAAATTTTCTTTTGCAGGGCTGCCATAGTGCCATGACTCGCGACGCTAGCATAGGTAGCCCGTAGTATATTTCAGACCAGTGGTTCAGAATATTTTTAGGTTAAAATTTGAATGCTATAAAAAAACAAATAATTACAACACTTGTGTAAATAAACAAATAAACTTACGCTGGTCATCCTATCGTAGGCCGTGTCTATGATCTCGTCAACTCTTGTCGCATTCAACCCGATCACGGACCGGTAGAAGGCGGCCAACGCCGGTTTCGTTATAGCGCCTGTACCTGCAAGAAAAACATATATTTATTTTAATGGCAACACAGGCCTGAATCCACAAAGGAGGCCGCTTGAGATTTATTGGTACACCCGTACACCCACTGATCGACATTTCCGCGATTGGATCCCGTGTGATACCGCGAGCCTATTGATATTTACCGGGCACTGTTCCAAATATAGGGATTCACTTGAAATTCCGTTAAAAAAATGCAATTTTATCCGGTCTGGGAATTATAGTCGGAAACATTATGAAACAGAAGCGTTTGCTATCCAGTTTAATTAATAAAAGTGGATGAAGTAATTCTGGTAGCTGTAAAAGTCCATGTAGGTGTACCTACCTACATATAATATAACATAACATCACGCCACTATTTCTCGAAGGATTAGGCAGAGGTATACGCCTCATTTACATTCAGCCCCTGTCACTGCTCCTCGCGCTGCCGGCAATAATTCTCTAAATACTGCCGTACAGTTCGCGTCAAATATCTTTGCCGCTCTGAAGTTAGGTTGCGCATGCGCGCTGGTATGCGCGCCACTGTTTTATAAGGAAGATTGACTACTGCGCAGTCATTTGCAGGCTACTTCAGAACGGCAAAGTTATTTGACGCGAACTGTAGCAGGATCGAGAGAAGTATCGTGTTTACATTCTCGTCCTGCCCACTTCCCTGCTCACTGCCGTGGAAGTGAGCTGAGTGTAAATGGGGTAATATCTATAGAACCATTATAGAACACTCAGTACATTTCGCCAGTTAGGTTTTTAAGTCCCATGGAATAGGGGGCGAGCCTATTGCACGTCCCGGAGATCGAACCCAGGACCAAATGCTCAGCAGTAGCGCTTGCGACCACTGTACCAACGAGGCACCTACCTATGGGTACCTATAGATAAAACACGTACAAAAATATTGACATGGTTCGAATCCATCATGGTGACAAATGAAGTTCAGCTTTTACCTCATATTGCTGAAATACGACCATGTTACTAAAGCAAATGAGATCGTTCACCTTGGAAACATTTTCGTGATAAATCGTTTCGGCTTTCTAAATCAACATGACAGAATATAGCAATTTAGGAAAAATTCTGTCTGTGATAGTATTTTCAAGTACCTTACCCACTTACCTCCTTTTATTTTACGTAGGTAAATGTAAATGTTGTGTGAGTGTGTGCTGGTATACCTTTTGATACAGGGAAGGCATGAGTATTGATCACCAGGCTTGCTCAATGTTCTAGTAAAATATAGCTATTTTCATCTTAACAATAAAACTTCTATGAACATTACTTTGTATTTCTTTCAGATCCATGAATTACAGAAATATCAAGTCCTTTATAGAACGGAATATTGTACAATTTTAATAACGTCCAGTAAAATATAGGTCAAGATACGTAAAATATTGACACAGAATATTATTCCGATAACTCTTCCGTGGAACAGCGAGAATATCAGCGTACTCGCTTTAGATTAAAAAGTTAAAATAAAGGCGAAGACAGAAGATAGAAAAATAAATGCGACACAGGAAAGACCGCGCTGTTTCGCTTCAGGGTGCCCCCGCTGTGATTTTGGCTACAAATGTCGAGCAAGGTGCCAAATTTTTAAACCTTTGGAGAACAACCAAACGTTGTCATTTTATTTACTTTTTGACTACTTATGGCGCAATAAATTTTAAACGTTAGACAATCTTATTGCTTCAAAGTGAAATGATTTAGTGTGCAAGTTCATAGCAGTGAAAAACACTATGATGTTACAAATTAAAGTTCTTAACACAATTTCATTTTGCGCATAAAATAATTCGAGCGAGAATAATTTTAGCAGCAATGCAGCAACGATAGCGTCGTTAACAAACATTCTGGCTAAATTACGATAATAATTAACTTGAAATTAGTAATAAATTGAGGCTCGACCCTATGGTGCAGGAGAACATTTCATGTAGCACAATTAACGTGATTCAGGAGGCCTGAGGGGCGGTGACGTTGCTCGCTCGCGTCAAATTAATCCCGTCTATCAAGCCGTCCCGGGAATCGACACACGTCACTTGTACCTCTCTATTACCGTGAATAGGGTGAAGTTTACACACAATCAAGCGGAAAATAAGTTCTTAAAGGCTAAAAGTAAGGACGAAGTTAACTTTGTTTTGGCAGTGAGAAGTAGAGAGCGAAAAGTATAGACATTTCGTGAATAAATAAACTTGTGAGGGTTTCTGGGGCTAAGAGGGGCAGTTTCTATAACAAATGTAAGTAATTTTACGTATGAAAAAATACTGAAACTTGGTTGAGAGAGCACACAGACCCACAGTATAATGTGTTTCATTTTAGTTTTCGCAATATGTCAACTGATATTCACAAATACTTACTTGTCCTATCAACCACATGGAACAGTATCTTGCAGAGGTATTGTAGGTACAGCGGGAGGTCACTGAACCTCTTCATCTCACTCAGATGTAACGCCCACCGCGCCAGCCATCCCTCCAGTGTGGTCCTACCCGGAATGTTGATGCCGCTTGACTCCGGACCGCATACCCTTCTGTAGTACGGGAGGTCACCCCATCTAGCAAAGGGACACAAAATTAAATTATGGAAAGATAACAAGAATTAAAAATCAGGAAAAGAAAGGAATCTGACCAAAGGTTTTGTCTGCGAATATTACAAAAAGAAGAACATGAATTTTCATATCAGATTTTCCTTATGCTTTTCTTATATAGAACATGGCGTATGTCATAGAAAAAGTTTGGCATAACAGAGGGAATTTAATAACGAAGGAAAGTTACAAAACACGTGACGTGAAGAATAAATGCCGTACAGTTTCTAGTGATATTTCTTTCGCTACGGTGGCTCTATAGTTCCCAGTTGTTCCTTTGTCGTAAACTTTATGGTTTCTTTCATTAGCTTCCTGGTTGAGCTGTGTTGTGTCCGACCTAAAGTTATTCTCCAGTATCATGATACTGTATCATAAAAATGGTCGGCTTTCCATGAAAATGCCAGTTAGGAAAATATACAGTCTACAGAATTGCATATTACATTACAAACTGCTCATATTTTTGGGCCACTTTCATGAAATATCAGCAGCTGGCTGACATTCATTTTTATGAGATATAGTACAAAATGACGGTTTACAGCACGTATTTGTTCGGGAATATTTCAGTGTTACTGCCTTTAGGTAGGTATTAGGCACTCAACTTTTATGTTAACAAGGCTAATGTGTTTCTAAAGAGTTTTAAGGATTAGAAAGGTAATGATTTCGGCTGGCGTGTCCCCATTTCCAAGACGCTATTAATGGGTCTAGGCCATACGTAGAGCTCATCTTTAAATTCCTAAAAAGGACACTAAAGCTAGACTAATAAAAGCCAGTAATCACGCAAGGTGTTGAACAGTTCGACTTACTTGCCCGGCAGCGGATTGATGAAGTGCTCTATAAATTCCCGCTTCACTTCAAGCAGTATGTGGAATTCCGACGAGTTTGGCGACCAGTCCGCAAAATGCGCCAGCCTCTGTGAAATACGACGAGAAACGAATTTAATTATTCTCTTTCATTAATCTCTGTTAGTTATGTGAGGTTGAAATGACTAAATGTTGAGTTTTAGAAACATAATTTGCCTTCATTTCCCGGTCTATTTGCAAGGTAAAGCTCGTCAGTTCCTCGCCCTGGAGTTGTGTTGACTTCGCCCCAACTCGAGGGCTTTTAAGATATAACTTCGTTATTTAATTCCGTTGAACTTTAACTGAGTTGTTTGGACTGTGCCGAGTTAATTGTATTTAAAGTACGGGCTACTTATATTTAGAACAGTCCTGACTATGATTGAAGTAATTAAGGCTTAATTCAATAAATTATTACTACGAAAGTTTACAAATCTGAGCTTGAAATAGGTACCTATTTAATGGTTGGTTAGGAAACTTAATATTGTCATTCCATTACGGATTCTACCTAATGCTGCCTTCATTCTACTCAACGTAAATATGCAACTTGAACTTATTAATGATTGAAATGATCACGGTCACGACATTTTTGGATCAAGTCAATTACGCGAGCTATCAACTTCGTCAAATCGGATTTATTAAGACAAGATGTGACAATTTTGATACCTTCCTACCTCGAAGAATTGATCGAAGTCGGTGTCAATGATGACGTCATCGCGGTCGTGATCCAGCAATTCTGTGAAGAAGAGGGTCATCTTGTCTGTTTGAATGGAACTAAGCTGGGCAAGGGGTTGTTCGTCTTCCAAGTCCAGACATTCTAGGTCTTCGCTGCACCGGTTGACCCATGTTGCTGTGAAAGAAATAAAATAAAAATATGAATAAAGCTAAATTAGATCGGTCTGTATCCTAATTGCGCAATACAGGGTCAATCAGAATCTGAATTGTTTTGAAACAGATTGCTAATCCATTGCTACACAAGTTAGAAAAAAAAAACTACTCAATAACGTAAATAACGCAATGAATGTTGTTGAACTGTCAAAATGAAACAGATTCGTCGTAATCGTTTACAGAAATATGTTGTGTAATTAGAGAGCCGGGCTAGTTCTTCATTATAAGAATTAATTATCTTTTTGTTGTGTTTCTGTGACAAATAAAAATATTATTTCTTTCTTTCTTTCCAAATTTATGTGTTTGTTCATTGTTACAAAAGACGACCTTACAACTATAAAAAAAATATTTTATCTGTAACTATCAATCAGTTTGGTTGGACGGTGATCCCCAAACTAGGTCTATCTGTATCCTGGGGAACTGAGTTGTGATATCATTAAATATCATTCACGTATGTGCTTGTGTGATGTGTATGTACTTGTGTGATATGTATATGCCTGTGTGATGTGTATATGCTTGTGTGATGTGTATGTGCTTGTGTGATGTGTATGTACTTGTGTGATGTTTATATACTTGTATTATGTGTAGTGCTTGTGTGATATGTATTTGGTTTTGGGATGTGTATTGTGCTTATGTGATGTGTATGTCAGTTGAGTACTAATATAAAGAAAACAAAAAATAAACCTATAAGTTTGATGGAGAAAGTTATATGACGCAAAAAGGTTGGGTATATCGGCGTCCGCAGCCATTTAAACTCTTTATTGTTATCGTAAACCCTTTCGCTTACCTCACACGACTCGCAGGATATGCGTAAGTAAACATAGTATGATTTCCGCCAAAAAATAGGCTCAACCCGTCGTCTACGTTGGTTGGGTATATCGTAAAAGGCGACTATCCCTCGGTTTCTGATAGCCTATTGAATTTTGATCTGTTGTGAGCTCTTATGTCAAATGATTTCATTGGCTATGGTTTTTCAGTGACAACATTAGATATAGCCGCAGATTTAATTACTGCCTCATTGGTCTTGTGATCTGATGTTGATCCTGAGGTCCTAGGTTCGATTCCCATGTCGGACAAAGTGTTATGGGGTTTTTTTTAAGGAATTTTTCAGTATCAGCCCGGAGTCTGGTTTTGTGCCCGGTTTTAAGCAATAGGCTTGCCCTCTATTACGTGGGACATATAAACATAACTGGCGAAATGTGGGTGTACTATAGATAGGTAAGCACACCCCTGCCGGTTAGGCGGGGCAATCTAGGCGTGATGTTATGTTCTGTTATGTTATGTCATTGTATTTATTGCAGTAGGTATAGAAGAGGCCTATACTAGTACAGCAATATTGAGACTATAATATTCAGAGACGGAGCGACTACAAGGTATAAGTACTCTGGGCGACCGAGCTCTGCTCTGGTGAAAATAGAGAATGCTCATTTAATATTATAAGAAAGTTCATACTAATTCCATGCCGCCATGATAGTAAGTACTTACTAATTCCGTGCTGCCACGAGAATAGATATATTCCTTGCATGTCATTATTCTAAGGTAGCCATGTTGTTTTTAACTTTGGGCGACCGAGCCCTGCTCGATTGAAATAGAATGACAGTACGATTGTGTTCGTCCCTCGAGAGTCGCTCGCCACAAATAAAACAAAGTTAGACCGTGCATGAATTTAGTGCGGAGTCAAAGAGGCGACTCATATGAATATATTCAAAGCTATTTCAACTCTGGGTCGCGCTTTTGTGTCGATGCTTTTATATCGGTTTTCTTCTAAATGTTAGGGTTAAAGTATTGGAAATTATTTCCCACTGTAGGTACCTCTGACACTATATTAATAAGACCTTAATGTACCATGTTTTATAAAGTAAATAAATATATTATATTCTATTATAAGTAGCTGCTGTCCGAGGTTTCACCCGCGTGGACACTATTTCTTTTTCTTAAATAAAGTAGCCTAAGTTACTCCAGTGAAAGTCCCGTGAAAAAAGGTCCGCCCGTTTCTAAGATAAGATAAGATAGACAATAAAAAAAAAAAAAATTTTGGTTTTTTCATATGGATTTAGTAAAAATCTGATATTTTGACATTACAGACAAACACTTCAATTTTATTTATTTCTGTTCGATTTTTATTAAATGGCAAGCAAACCCAATGTCGGCTATTCTGCCAATGTATTTTTTTTATTTTTATTTGTATATTTGTTTATGTATGTATGTACTTATAAGTCAAATCAAAGTCATTTAAATGCGGTTACAATGGTGTTAGTAAATAAGTACCTAATCTTGTCCGATGACACATTTCACCATACTTTGGCATGCAAATATTAAAAGTAAGGCTTATTTAAATAAATAGTTATCTATAATAGTAGTTTTATGAATAGAAACTGAATAAAAATAACTTTATAACAGCATTTTGCTCTAAGTGTAACAAAAAAGAAAATATTGTCTAGAATAACCAGGGGAATTAAGATAAGTACTTACCTACTTGTATATCTTAGGTACTACAAAATTTGCCCAAAGCAACATTTAGGTAAGTAGTAGATCGGATAACATAATGAGGCTCTAAGAATCCAGTGGGAACTGCCTAGTTACGCCTGAATAACTGACGAACCTCCCTCATGACCTATCCTCTTTGTGCAAGAATATGACAGTAACTCTAAAGGATAATTACGAAATAACCGTTGCTGCCTCGGTCAAAGTAAAAGTAAAACCGGGAACATAAATTGTAAAGTAAATTGACTGACCTCTGAATTCAGAAGTCTTTCTGAATTCTGAACTGACTAACTTTTGAATTCTATCTAAAAAATATTGACTGGAGACTTCTGAATTCTGAACTGAATATCTTTTGAATTCATTATGAACTGAATTGATTGTAATTGGACGGCCTCGTTGGTCTAGTGGTCGCAAGCGCTACTGCTGAGCATGAGGTTCTGGGTTCAATTCCCAGATCGGGCAAAGTGTTATTGGGTTTTTCAATCTAAAATTTCGCAGAAGCAGCCCGGATTCTGGAATTGTGCCCGGTTGATGGCAATAGGCTCGCCCTCTATTACATGGGATTTAAAACATAACTAGCGAAATGTGGGTATACTATAGGTAGGCCTCTGTCTAACCTTTCGGGGAAACAAGGCGTGATGTTATGTTATTGTGTAAATTAACTACGTACAAACTTAAGAGCGTTGATTCTGAAAGTGGACAACGTCGCAAGTAGATGTCAAATACGCTGTTTTGATTAATTTGTCAAAATTACTGTATGGAAATGTGGTTAACTAGCAAACTAGAATATTGATTATGAAATGCAATAATTAATATCTTAAACTCAAAAACTCAAAGCATTTATTTCAATTAAACCATTTACAGGCACTTTTGAATTGTCAAATAGTCGCGTCAGTTAGTCAGAAAGTTGAAGCTAGTTGCCCATTCCAAAACTTAGATCTTTATGGAGAAGAACAGGCAAGAAACTCCAAGGACACTCTTTTAAATATAGAAAATTACAAAATCCTGGGTTCATTATTCTTGTTGCTTCTATATGTGAGAACAATGTACAAAAAATAATCAAAACAATTCAAAATATAAGATTAAAAATAAGCCATGGCAGATAAGAGATCAGTCACAACTGACGGCGCCCGTTAACGAACATGACGCGTGGATCAGCACCATCCAGCTCAACCATTTTGTAGGGAACCGAATGATCCAACACACTCGCCACCATCAGCGAGACATTTAAGTGAGCGTGACATACTCTCAACTACCATGTTCTTTCAAGTCAACATACATCTTAATAAAAAATAATTTAAAAAAACTAACGGCTCCATGGTACTCACACTTACAAAAATTTAAAAAATGCTTCTAAATTATACAAAACTAATTTGCAATGTATTTGAGAGATTAATAGAATGTTACTACCAAAAAGAAAGAAAATCATTATCCATTGGAGTATTCAACAATTAAAACTTGTTTAAATAAAAAATAAACATTAAGTTTGCACGTCAGAAAAAATTAAAAAGGGAAGCAACTCTTCCAAACATTAAAATTTTTAACTAGTGAGCCCAAGTGGCTGTGGAGCAGGACCAGCATTAAGCCATGCATTTTTATCTATGATATAATCATCCAACTTATAATATGCTTGTCTACATAGTGTGCGTTTAATGCATGTTTTAAATTTCTTTTCATTCAGTTGAAGAATATCGAGTGGTATTTTATTATAACATTTTACACAGTACCCCATAAAAGAAGTGTGCACTTTAGACAATCTGAAACGTGGTTGATCTAATTTGTTCCTATTTCTAGTGTTAAAATTATGCCTGTCCCTTATCTTACTAAAAAGATGTCGATTTTTCCGAACATACAGTATGTTTTCATATATATACTGACAAGGTACCGTCATAATGTTAATTTTCTTAAACAATTCCCTTAGAGATTCGCGTCTGCGGAGGTTATATATGGCTCTGACAGCCCTCTTTTGCAGAATAAAGATAGAATTAATATCTGTCGCCCGTCCCCACAGCAAAATACCATAAGACATGATGCTATGAAAGTAACTAAAATAGACCAGTCTCGCGGTATCCACGTCTGTTCGTTGGCGGATTTTCCAAACAGCATAAGCGGCTGAACTTAGCCGCCCTGCAAGTCATGTTAAGTGAGGACCCCCTGTAGTTTTGAGTCAAGCGTGATCCCCAGAAAAACCGTTTTTTCGACGAATTCTAGTGTCTCCCTATTCAGTACAACATGACATTAACTACTTCTAACATTTGGTAACGCGAATCTTATGCATTTAGTTTTCTTCTCATTTAAAACGAAATTATTTACAGTAAACCAATTATGGACCGTAAGCATAGCGTTTATTTAACATCAAATATTTCGTTTTAGATGTACAAAAAGTATTTGGAAACTTTCCAAATGCCTTTTTTACACCAAAAACGGGTACAACATCAAATTCAGTGTTACAATTGCAATTCATTATTAATATTCTAGTTCGCTAGTTAGCCAAATTTCACAATACAGCAATATTTCCAAATTAACCAAAACAGGTAAATTTTTGACAGCTATTTGCGACGTTGCCAACTTTTAGGATAAACGCTCATAAACTATCCGTAAATTCAAATCACAATTCTCATTCTTTGACATTGACAGTCATACAAGGTGAAGACGACAATACGACAACAAATATTACACTTCGTATATCATAAGACATTTCCAGCCTGCATACAAAAACTCAACCAAATATATCCAATAGTTTAGTAACTATAGCTAGTCAAAGATTGGCAAAACCACAGCCGGCCCATCATTCGGCCCACATTTGTTTGAAAAAATCACTTTTTTTATTACGATGTTAAGATTTTTTTGATAGTCCCAAAGTACTCGGCATTAGTATTGTCAGTGCTTACATTTATTGTCGTCTCCATGTCGAATGTTCTTTATTATGTACACCAAGGGAACTACACATATACGTAATTAAAGTATATGTAGAGCATAAAAAAACCGGCCAAGTGTGAGTCGGACACGCACTTGCATACGAAGGGTTTCGTACCGGCTGAATAAAACAAGTTTCTTGTATGGAGACCCACCCCCTTTAATTATTAACTTTATATAATTTTTATTATAGTATGAATAGAAATACACAATCTGTGAAAATTTCAACTGTCTACGTATTACGGTTTATGAGATACAGCCCGCTGACAGACGACGTACAGCGGAGGCTTAGTGATAGGGTTCCGTTCAGCACCCTAGAGTAGCAGTGATAGCCTAGTGGTGTGACCTAGCTTTGTCTCGCTTCCGCCGAGAGTGTAGGCAATGAACATTGTATCGTGTAACTGGCCCGAGCGGCGCGCTCTTCGGGCGCGCTCACCATGTCAAGACAGACACAGAACACTACTTTACTCACAGGGCGCGCTTGTTTGCCAAGAGGATAAGTTTTGACAGGTACATTTTGTTTTGTATTTTTAACCGCGCGATATATTGGTCTCTGCATTATGGGAAAGTGATTTTCTTTCGTGTATATATAGTGTACAATAAATAAATAGAATTAGCCCATTTTCACTAATCGAATTAACCACAAGAAACAATTCAATGAGTACCAATCATAAAACTGCAGGGTTTTTTTAAATATAATATAGGTAAGTTTTCTCACGCCTAGAATCCAAAAAATAGAACTGCTGCTGACGAGCAGGCTGTCTCTCCCTGTCTCGCATTCATTGATTCATGATTTTAGTGAAATGAAATGAAATTGTTTATTCTGTAAATAGGTTATAGGAATCACTTATTCACATCATATTAAAAAAATAAAAAAAATTGCTAGATGAGTTCGGCGTTTCTATCCGACTACTCTTTGAAGAAAGGTCGAAACAAACTCAGAGGTCACAGTCTCTTTTAAAGTCCAGACATAATCTTGGTCAAGCCATATGAGGACCATCTAGATTAGTGTCTGAAATGGTCTTTTGAGGAAAGAACCACACATATTTGAGTGGACCTGTCCAGTCAGTGCAAGCATTTGTCAGTAATCGTGGAGCTCAATTCAGAACATAAGGAGCTCAACTCGACGAACAATACCAAAGAAAGGACATTTGGGTAGGCCGCATAAACTACTCAAACTGCCAAACCATCATTAAAACTAACTGAGAAAGGAAAAAAACGGAGGAATGAAAAAAAAACAAAAAAAAATAATGCTAGTTTGCTGGCATTGCTTATGTACCTTTTTAACCCAAAATGTACCTTTTCAGCGCTGGATATGTACCTTTTGGGAACTCAGTTGCGGCAACACTGGGTGTGACCGTCGGACTGCCAAGTCATAGGTCTCTAGGCAAACCTCTGACTTTTCGGATTCATGTGCGTATTGTATAATTATCACTTGCTTCAAAAACAGTGAAGGAAAACGTGAGGAAACCGGCATGACTGAAAGATATTTCTTGAAGACATGTGAAGCCAAGTCTGAGGCCCATGGGCGGCTTTAAAACTGACACCAGGTTAGTCACTAACCACACGAAAAGAAGAAGAGGCACCCTTCGGAAAAAAGAACCATATAAAATGGCTAGAACAGCGGCAAATTGACGTAGTTTGCCTATCAATGAATTGCTTTGACTGTAGGTACAAGAATACGAGAGTAAACCATTGCTGCCTCGGACAAAGTAAGAGTAAAATCTAAAAGAAAAAGAAATAGAAACGTGCATTTTTGTTCGTTGGATGTAATCGTTCGCTCGCGATATTTCCGGCAAGCCCGTTTCGATGTTTCAATTTATTGAAAATATTTTCTGTGAACTATTTCGCATGAGTTTTGCTGCTCGTTCAGTTTTCCTGACAAGTACATGAAGTGAATATTTCAGGAACTGGGCTTTTTATAGCTTTTCAGTTAGTGTTGAAACTAGTTTAGGAATTAAATCAAATGGATGAAAATTCGTATATATTTTTGGTGATGTGGAAATAGAAAATTCGTGGTGGATTGAGGGCTAACAAAAATTTTGGTACTGGCGCAAATAAATTTTTGGATCGTGATTCGGATACACAGAAAATTCAAGGGGTTTATTTAAAAACGTTGCTTTAGGTTATGTCATTTTTTTTTAAATGAATATACTGGTACTTATCACTATACCGACGATCGTTATAATATGTATGTAAGTAGATAGGTACCTATGTATCGGCTACAGACTCCTACCTACCTTTTAAGCTTAAAAAACCAGCATTTTTATTGCCTGGCGGGTTTAGTTAGTGCTCAACAATCAACACGCAATCCGCAAAACTAGCAATATATTTTTACAAAAAAAGTATGAGGTCACATGGTCACAAAAATGGTTGACAACCTCGAGGTTCGGCGTTTTCATGAAAACTAGGTTGTCTTTGGGTGACTGATTTACCTGAAGCTATACTATAAAGAGGTAGTGGGTTTGTATGTACGGGGGTATCAAAATACGATCTAAAGAAAAGCGGCCACATTCCTCTAGATTGTATTTTATTGCTTCGTGTCTCAATATGAAACTTTAGAAAAGGTATTAGAAAATTCTAGACTCACTTACCAAGGGTCCTTTGTTTTAAAAGAGTGGCGCTAGTGGACCGTTGGGCGCCCTCTTAAGGGGCATGCGCTAAGGTAGCCCACGAAATTAAAATTTTCTTTAGTTTTTTACATTTTGCAGGTCAGTGTGACGTTTTATGTTGATTAAAATATGATTCGCTACCGTAACAAATATGGTAATTATAATCATTGCAATCAGCAATACAACTCCATAAGTAAGCACAATCGTCAAATGTCATGATTTCATGAAATAGTCATTCAATGCGATTATATGAACTTAGAGAGTTGTATTGATCATTTTTATGATAATAATTCTATAAATAAACATTTGATACGGCCGCAGATCATATTTAGATCAACATACAACATGATACTGACCGGCAAATTGCAAAAAAGTAAGAAAATTTGAATTTCGCGGGCTACCTTGACGCTTTTGCCTTAATGCGAAATTCCTATTTTTTTTGTCATTTAGAAGTCTGTGACGCAGACTTCTAAATGGCAAAAAAATAATTGAATAGAATTAATTAAACAGAATTATAATCAATAGAATCATCATTACAACTCACTAAATTCATAATTGAATTTCGCGGGCTACACTAGCGCTTCCGCCTTAAATATGCTGTCAATGTCAAAGATGCTGTCAAAAAGAGGATGTGTCAAATTGTAATCATGGACGTGGGGTTAACTGTACCTTAATTAACGAACGACCATCAAAACTAGTTATAAAAATCGCTTATTTTCGCTCTTTACAAAACGTTATTGACTCTGTTTAATGCGTTTTAAACTCAAGTCGCACTTGTTCGGAGGAGATCGTGTTTGACGAATGTCCCCGATGGAACCTTTATGTTGTGTCGAACTATACAGCGTGTATCAGAAATGCGTGGTCATATTTAATCGTGACAGACCATCGAACTGAACAACTTTTTCCATGGGACCAACATTTTAAATGTGAAAAAATTATCAGCTGTCCCATACAAAACTTCAATACCTAATCGACCCAAATGTATGGGCCAGCTGATCATTTTTTGGCGATTACGATGTTGGTCCCATTGAGAAAGTTGTTCAGTTTGATGATCAGTACCACCCCTTTAAGCTCATCATACACATTGAACATAATATATATTATAGCGCTTAAAAATCCTTTAACACTTTCGACTCCACCCACTTTTCATAGAACTCATACGCCATGCAGCCATACATATTGGAAGTGAACCCTCCGGGAGAGTTGCCGACATTACGTTTGCGCTAAAGTTAACGCGGACGGTCAACGGCATAAGGTTTAAAACCGTGTTATAAAACATAAAGTAAAGTAAAATTGTGTGTTCAGGGGGCCTTGGCGCTATATGTAGTTTCCAACCTTTTAAATTTTTTGTGAATATTTTGTAACTGTAAACAAAAAATCTTGTTAAAATATACATTAGATTTTATTTTCACGGTTTTGTGAATAAAAACTTACATTTAAAATGAGCCCTCAGCGAGGGTTCCCGGCATCCCATATGCGACTAGGTGAACCCTCCAGGAGGGCTCCCGGCACTGAACGTGTTAACGTAAAATATATAAATTATTTCAATGTGTGTGGTGGTCCATTAAATTTTACGGTGAGCGATATGTCGAAGATAATATATATTTTATACGTAGGTATTATCTTCAAAGTGTGTGACGACCTTTAAATAATAAGACCACACATTTCTCATACACTCTGTATATACCTACATAATATGTTGGAACATGCATGCCACTGTAACATTGTACTCCCTATGGAGTGGTTAAAAAAAGTAATAATTGCTTCACGGTATAATTTTGTATCGTTTTTGTTCTAAGGTAGGTTACGGTATAATATACGGCTATTTTTATAATCAGTAAAGTTCACAATCGATTTTGTTTGACATAGTTGGTTGTATTCAGACTAATTTAATGAAAAAGAAAATTATACCTTTGATTGTAACAGTTAAAATTTTTACACGATCGATAGATTGCCTTCTATTTGAACTGGGAACAAGTGAAAATATGGCCACAATCGCTCCCGAAGTTTTCATTCGACTATAAATTACTTCATCTTCATAAAAGCCTCTCGAAGTTTGCCGAAGACTTACGACAAAATTCAGGTGTAATTTAAATTCAAGGTTTGCTTCCACATCACGATAAATTACCTGGGAATACCAGGAAAAGATCTTCTGTAGGGACGTGAAGATTACTTATTAAACAAGCGCGGTAAGTTTCCTCTCGTTTTAAGGGCGGTCGAATTATTGCGCCGCAGTGCGGAACCCATTGTGTTTTGACAAAATCTCAAATTGAAGTATACGTAGGTACCCTTTCTCTTTCGGACAATGCGAAACTTTGGTTTTAACTTTGTGGATAAATATGCTTGTTGTTGAATATATGTAGATATAATAATTGTTGACGTTTTTAAAGTTTAGTAGTAGGATAGTGAAAAGCTCAAAAGTCTGACAACCAGACTTACCAAGGGGTAATGTGTTACCCTGTAACTGGGTTGTGGAGGTCAGATATGCTGCCACTTCGGTATTCAGCTGCATCAGGTTCGGTGAAAGCTGATCCCAACATAGTTGGGAAAAGCTAGGCAGATTGCTTGAGTAGTAGGGTAGTCAGAAACCCAAAAGTCTGACAACCAGTCTTACCAACGGGTATAGTCGCTGTTTATATATGCAGTAAGTATAAGTGTTACCCAAAACTGGGTTGTGGAGGTCAGAAGATAGGAAGTCGCTTCTGGTAAAGGTATTTATCTGCATCCGGTTAGACTGGAAGCTGACCCCAACATAGTTATGAAACAGCTAGGCAGATGATGATGATTTTTAAAGTTTGGGGTTTTAAGTTACTTTCCAGCACCGTACAGCGTATCGCAATTTCAATCTCAATTCGAGAGTTTTGAAGGATATTGCTAATACCACCACTGCTTCATATGTTTGAAAATTTTGTCAGCCGACGAACTTAAATAACGCAATGAACCTGGGTGAACTGTCAAAATAAAAGTCATTGCGATCAATGCGCATTTTATGTGTAAGACACACAATTACCCCGCAGGCCCGTGATCTAACGCAATTTAAGTGTACGAGTATTATCTATGCGCAAATGGTCTCCAAAAATAGCAGCTCATAATATGCGACGTCAGGTGTAAAACGTGTTATAATTACGATTTCAAGGACTTTGAACAATTAACTAAGGAAAATCTTAGAGCAATAAACTCTGCCTCATATATCTTTATTGTACACAAAATAACATCAACATTTACTAAATCCACCACTAAAAGTAAAATCGAGAAGACGCCAGACATTTTTAATAAAAATTCTTCAAAATTATGAACTTGTTTCAAAACATTCTTGTCCTCTTATAATGGCATCTAAACTTAAAATTTATCTTCTAAAACATTCTGCAGTTCATAAACTAATATTATGAGTTTTCTGCAGTTTCTAAAAGTTATCCTTTGGTAGCTTGAGTAACTTATTTGCTTTCTGAATACTGTGTTAGACCAACGTTGCAAAATTTAGATGCTCTTAACTGTTTATTAAAACGATGGGACACCATGGGCGAGCGCGCATTACGAAATTATGGGGTTTATTTATAAACGTTTCTTAAACATAAGTGACGTTCAAACGTCAAAAATGTATGGTTAGCGCCGAGTCCCACCGGAATGGCAGCGGCCGGCAGCGATGCGGCGAGCACTTTCAGTGTGAAATAATTTTAAACTTTATCTACATACTTAAAAGGCCAGTATCGCTTGAAAAGCTTGAAAAGGTCGCGGGCTGCCCGCGGTGCCGCGAGCGGCCACGCGCGTCTTTTCGGTGGTCCTGCCAGCGGCGACGCGAGGCCGCTCGCGGCACCGCGGGCGGCCGCGTTTACGTAATGTAGAAACTAAACTAGTCAAAAGGAAACTAGGTGCGTGGGATCTGGAGGTCGCGCGAGGATGCCAGCGGCAACGCCGGGGGCCGCTGCCGGACGCTGCCTTTCCGGTGTAACTCGGCCCTTATACAGTCACAAATTGACTTGAATTGTTAAAAAATTGTTTAACTTAAAGCAACTTTTATAAATAAACCCCTATATTGCGTGATTATTTTGTCCCAAAGGGAATAGCAGCATATGAAGTTGTATGGCCCGAATAATATCGCATCCCGCGCTCCGCGGTGGATCCGCCATTCAAAAATCGAGTCGAAAAAATAACATCGTAATGCGGCCTTATATCGTGTTCTGCGTGACATGTTGTCTGTACGTTAAAGGAACTGATGGAGGCTACTGAAGGCGCCAAACTCGTAGCAAAGTCTCTGGGCCGATCCAATTTAGATTGCCATCAAAACGCTAAAAAGAAGATCACAACTCTGGGCAGTCAGATTGGGGATCTCAGTATGTTGCTGTTATTAGCAGACAAGAGGACTGTACAGTACGACACAATTCAGATGTAGTTTAATTTGGAAATTTGCACTCATTCATTTCAATTTTACGAATGTATTTGGTTATATGACTTCACAAGTTCTTGCGTTTGCGTAAATATCATTTTCACCGAAAGCAGTAATAAATATTGGTGATTTTGAAGGCGCACTCAGTTCGGAGGGGGTCGGTTTTACGAATTTTGCCGATGTTATATCTAAGTAGTGTCGTAGTGTAGTGGTCTTTCTCCGGACGTTAATTACAATCCCAGGAACTACAGGACAATAATTAAAAAGTACAACACATAAAATTAACTCACTCAGAACGTAACCATTAGGAATTCTGTCGTACATTTTCCGTGAAGGCTCGCACACTATTACAAACCGTCGAGATTCGCGACAATATATAACCGCAGACGTATACTGTTTGTGTTAGAATACCACTAATATAATGTGAAAACAGTTGACGTAGGAGATAAATGTAAATTGTAATCTTTGTAATGTTTACCTGCAAGATACATCAGACACGTTTGGCAAATATTATGTCCTCTGGGGGCACGGCTGTGTTTATTTGTGATTTAATTTAGCTATCAGCTAATAAATCTATTAAATAAAGCTAAAAATTACACCTACAAAACGTGAGAGTTCTCAAATATTTACCTTTGAGGTTTTTCCAAACCATATCTTTTATGCAAGGATTTATTAGGCCATCTTATATAAAATGAAGCACTGCATTCATGATGTAACTGAAATAATGTTGTTCAAAACCAAAGCGGTTTATTGCAAGCACATTAAGTGTCCACGTAAAATGACATAATATTTCAGGCGAGTCTATTATTTGATGTCGTAAACCGAGACTCTACCCTCGTAGTTTTCCATTCAGACAGAGGTTTTCAATAAAGTTCGCCGGGCCGCACCGAGAGCTCGACGTGTTTCATGTATTTCCGCTCCAAAGTTTTGTGACGAAAATAAAAGAACTTAGAGATTAATTTATTTAAAAGACTTGAAGCGTATTGCCATTGCTAAAAAAACTATATATTTTTAGCAAGTTCAAAAGTCTTGTAGCGTTAACAGAGTTCGTATTTACATAAACTCCTCTCACTCTGATGCTGATGCGGGGTGCTCCGATTAATATTTCATGAATGAAACACAAACGAATCAAACGTTAGTTCGGTTCCGATATTCCTTTATTCATTTGGATAAAGAGTAAAAGAATAAATCATGACGGGAGCTCGCTCGAGGCTTCGCTCTTGTCGGATTGTGTAATATTTTAACCAAAGCAGCTTAAAATCTCTATTTCCTAATTTTTGTGTGGAAGCTTTCAGGAGTCATAATATACAAGGCTTTTGTTTTGTCTACAGTAATCTATGTTGTGAAAAACGTGTTTTGGTACAAAATAATCATTTATTCAAATACTGTAACATATGCAGGAAATAAATTTACAAACCTATCTTTTTAAGATTCACTGGGAAGTGATCTCGGCAGCACCATTTGTGTCGTGATACCTTTAGCTTGATAGATGGAGATTACTTTCGGGACCTGCCACTTTTTTTCACACGCGTTTTACCTCTTTTGGCCACCTTCCGTGGAATAGGTTCTGATTGTAATTTTAAGTTACGTATCATCATGTTCTTGAATTTGTAGAATCCTGGCTCTTTTTTGTTGCTCGTCCTCGTGCGTTTATTGATTTCATCGCAGTCGGACGACGACGCTTTCTTCTTGATATCATTCTGTTTGCTTTGCTTTCGTTTGACTTTCTCCTTCCTTTTTAATTCCTTCGTCATTATTGGAAGTACTCACGTTAAGCGGTGGCTTTGAGTTGTTTAAAAATCATCATTTAAATTAAGCCTACGGGATAGTAATTATTTGTTTGTCATTGTCAGAATACTTGACGTATTCAATTCCTTTTAAATCTAGTTGACTTATTTCAAGTTTGTTATAAAAAGTTTCGGAAGAGCTGCTCTGTGAAGAGTTTTTTTTTAAGTTTTGAAGAACATTTACAGGCATGAGGAACAGGGTGTAAAGTTCACTCATCCACCATAGAAAAGGGAGGATCCTCCGACCAGACGGGTGTGATGTCTGGCGGGCAACTGCCCAGAGGTTGAAGTCGGGAAGCTTGTATAAATGTTTATCGTGCGGTAACTCTAATTGCGCGATGCAGGATTTGTGTGACGTCAGGATGTTGTGTGACGTCAGGTCTTTGATGCGTAGTTCGCATGTAGCGATGTAGATGCCGCTACATCACTCCCCTCCGGATACCGGAGGTCGATAGTGGGCTGAGTCTTGAATCTTGCGATGCTTCACAGTGCCAGCTGTGGTTCCAGTGAGTTGGAACCGGGTGCCGCATAGTTCGCGGTGAGTCGGAACTGTCTGCGTTGGTTCCCCAGTGAGTCGGGGTAGCGCTGCGTTATGATCCAGTGGGTCGGATGTGGTACAGCGCTGGTTTGTGGCTGAGGGTGATGACCAGGAATGCGCGTTCGCTGCATGCTGGTGGTCAGGATACCCGTTGAAGCCGTGGGTGCTGACTGGCTGTGTAACTCGCCTCACGAAAGCTTGCGGGAGTGATGATGATGATGACGTCACGCTGAAGTAGTTGCGCGAAGGCTGCGTTGACGTTCATATTCGAGGTCACCAATTTAGGGGTATGAGGAACAGGGTGTAAAGTTCACTCATCCACCATAGAAAAGGGAGGATCCTCCGACCAGACGGGTGTCGTGTCTGGCGGGCAACTGCCCAGAGGTTGAAGTCGGGAAGCTTGTATATATGTTTATCGCGCGGTAAACTCTAATTGCGCGATGCAGGATTTGTGTGTCGTCAGGATGTTGTGTGAAGTCAGGTCTTTGATGCGTAGTTCGCATGTAGCGATGTAGATGCCGCTACAAACATTTTGGGAAAACTATTCATCAAACTTTTATGTGGTTTTAGGAAACTGAAAACGACAACCAATGAATATGGTTTGATACTTTTGTCCTTAGCCGTTCATTTTATAAATTTCTTGTTGCGAAGTTATTCCGTGTTAAATTTCGCTTTCAGGAAGAATGCAGTCTTTCATGCGTATTAATGTTACTTAAACTCCGCGATGTCATTTTTCCAGTTGCAAGCTCCAAGCACAGGAATTTAAGATTGTGTAGGTTTAAGTTTTTTATTTTTAGGTCTCGCATCAACTAACTAGTGGTCGTAGCAGCATATACCTTATACCTACCAATTCCTCCAGAAGGCCTGTAGGAAAAGCTGAAGTAATGAACTCAAAGTGTTTCTCGCGTAACATTCAAAACATTTCAGTAAAATTTGATTCCTGAATTTCACGACAGAAATTTAGTTTTCAGTACGGACTTCCGCTCATATTTTACGCTCACGAATACGTTTGCGTGAAAAAAAACCGTTCTCAGTTATTTCTTTTTTAAATTCAATACACGTAGAGGTCGGAACCTCTCGCCGGGAAAATAGTATACTTTAGGAGTAAACGTGGGAAATAATCGATATGAAAACACGGGTGTTATGCGTGCCGGGGAGACGTAGCCGGCACAAATCACGGAAAATATGCCGCTCTCACGTTTTTATTATGATGCCCGTAAACACTTTACAACAATAAAAAATGAAAAGGGCGGAAGAAACACGAACGTGCGACTTAATTATTTATTTTTAAATACAAAAACAGGGCTTTTTTTCTCAAGGGTTGTTATAAAAATAAGGTTAAGAACTGGCTGTGTTGCTTCTTTAACATAAAAGAAATATTAAGCAGTGATCGATATTCCATTAATAAAATTTAAATCATCTTTTTTATGCTTGCTTTGACTCTTCTTACCGTTCTGTAAACTTTGTAATGAGTTTTTTCGATCGGGACAAAGAACTGCTACTGCGGCCTGAATTTAATTATATTTTCTTCCTCACTATTTTGTTATAGCTTATTATTATACTGTTCTCTCCAGACTCCTAGTATGCGGTTTGTTCTATAATGCACATTTATGTTATTTATCTGTGCATAAAAGTAATAAACAGGATGCTTAATGTTTGTTTTCTCATTTCCTGGTGGAACATAAATAGACTAGGTACCTATTTATACTTATTAGTTACCTAATATAGGTCCGAACATGTTATTATATTCCTTTGTTGTTATTAAAGATCATAAATGCTTGCACCTTTATGAATAAATGAGAATCTTTTGCTTAGATAAACAGCTATCTAATTACGCAACACATTTTCGATTTGCAATTGAGTCAAATTGGTTTCGTTTGACTAGAATTGTTTTCAATTTACAACATTTGAAAGCAATTCTAGTCAAACGAAACCAATTTGATTTTCAATTTACAACTTTTGAAAGCAATTCTAGTCAAGCGAAACCAATTTGACTCAATTGCAAATCGAAAATGTGTTGCGTAATTAGATATCTGCTCATTAATTGGAACACAATATCTAGGTAAGTATCTAAGTATATCAAAGAACTAAGCTCGAATATTGTCTGAATACCTACTGAGTACTGAGCATACAACTTGGTTTAACTTTAGTAGGTGACTAACAAAATACCAACGGAGAAACTTTCAAACGTTATTAAAATTCAAGGGCCCTTTTTCGAGGAGGTAAGTGTTGCCCGGTTCAGGTTGACAACATTTGTGAGAGCGATAGAAAAAGATATCATGTTCAACAAAGTTGGTAAAATAAACGGCAAATAGAATGAAACCTAGAAAATGCGTGTGGTGTAGGAAGTTAATTCGAAATAAAGAAAAACGTTATAAAGTCCATGAAAATCGAGACGTCCTGCAGAAATAAATAATCTCTGGCAACACTGGGATGAGCTCAGAATGTAATGTAAAAACTTATTATGAGTAGTGTCATGGAACAAAATTTATTTTATTTTTATTTAGGCATGACGCGGTTAAATAAATACATTAAAGTCGCACAATCAATAATTTTATTGAACTAGCAAATACACTTCCCTACTATAACTTTTGTGTTAGTCTGTATCTAGACTTTAGAGTGGTTTTTTACCAATGGCAACATTTTTTACAGCCCCAGTGTTCACACGCAGCTACTTGTGTCGCCGGCGACCATGGAATTAGTAAGTACTATATCGGCGAATTACTGGTGATTTCAAAATCTCACGTTCCCATAGATTTTGCCAACAGATTTGTCGCTAGCGATTTCAAAATCTGTGTGTGGATCGAACATTAAACTACGTATAGTTGTCGCAAGGATCTTGATTTTCAGTGCCAGCTAAGTGTGATTGCTTTCGTCTGTTGCGATATTGCTATCATCAGCAAGCCCGAAGTTTGGAATTGTGCCCAATAGGTACAACGGTACAGTGCGGGCAGCAGCAGCAGGCGACGCGGGCAGCAGCAGCAGGTGACGCGTCGTCGCGACACTACTGGTTTCTAGTATTTCTATTAAATACCGTGTCGCTAGCGACGGTAGGTGACACGTCGCCTGCTGCTGCTACCTGCAGTCCGCTATGGAATTGTACCTTTACATACGAAAATAACTCAGTTTCGTTGAATATTCGTATATATTTTTAAACCATAGACAACAGTTGTCGTAAAATTCTATATTCTTTATTTAAAACGTCGGTTCCCGCTCCGAAGTGTTGTGAAAGTTGATTTTGGAGAAAGTTTCCAGTTATCTAGTTGAAAAATTATGTTATTTTCAGTATCCATTCTGTACTATGCGAAATCTACCTTCTATTGAGTATTGATCGCTCTGAGTACTCGACAATAGCGATAGTTCTTTCAATAAAAGGATTCGCTTAAGTTTCATTGTTAGCGCTAAACGAATACCTAGTTGAAGAGTCTGTCGAGGCGAAGAAGTTCTTGATTGGTTCCAAACTTCCAATATACTTAGGTAGGAATTCTATTTATGACATAGGCATCAGAATCCTAAACTGAGTTTAAGTTTCTTTCCAAAATTACCCATGATTACCTACCACGCTGGTTGAGAGGGTTGATAGTTCGTGGAACGGTCTTATACATATTTCCATGTTTATTTTAAAGGTAAATATCAATTTTGCGATTGTGCCTTAACCATGGGGTTTGCCAAGGAATATGGGTCACACTTTTTCTTTTCGTGTTATTGTAAAAGACAACATCCTCTGAAGTAGCTTTAAGAGCGTTTATTCTGAAAGTGGGCAACGTCGCAAGTAGATGCCAAATATTTCGCTGTTTTGATTAATTAGGCAATATTACTTACCAAATTAATCAAAACAGGTAAATATTTGGCAGCTATTAGCGACTTTGCCAATGTAGATGTAGAGAGAAATTATCGTTAAATAAACGAGGATATGTCATGAGACCTCAAATCTTCATCCATCGCTTTCCACAAGGAGAGATAGAGCTCAAGAGCAGGCTTACTACGCATTTTTTATTATATATTATATTTTTTAATGTACAACTACGTACCATCAAATAAGTTCATATCTAACCACCGATAGGACTATTCTTGCTTGCTGCGCTCGGTGGCTGTAGAACCGGGCCGGTAACACATGTGGTCATCCTACATCAATAAAAACATATTGAATGGCTAAAACCGCGAACATTTTCCTTAAAAGGGAGGGGGTGTTAACCAATATTTTTTATTGAGTAAACAGTTCAAAGGAAATCCATCTTTAGTCTAGGGAAGTAAAGGGTATGTAAAACGACACGGGTACCGCTTACGTCACCATATTCTTACTAATATAAAAAACTAGCTGCGCCCCGCAGTTTCACACGGATAAGTTTCGATCTCGTGGGAATATCGGGATTAAAAAAAGTATCCTATGTCTTAATCCAGGTCATGGTCACCCATGTGCCAAATTTCATTCAAATCCGTTCAGCTGTTAGCGTTAAAAACAAACAAACAAACTCACATTCGCTTTTATAATATGAGTTAGGATAGGATGTCAATGAGCTTTTGTCTGTCTGTTTGTTACGATTTCATAGCTAAACCACTGAACTAATTTTGATAGTCATACTACTTCATTCTTGAATAATAAATAGGTTTAGAAATAAAGAGGTGAAATAAGATGTTCAAAGTTTTAAACAAACTCAAAATCAAAGCATTTATTTCTATAAAACCATTTACAGGCACTTTTGAGTTGTCAAGGAATCGGTCAGTCAGAAATATGAAGCTAGTTCCCCATTCTAAAGTACGGTACCTATGGAGAAGATCGGGCAAGAAACTCCGTGGATACTCTTTTAAATTATGTTGTTATAAAATATTAGTTACATCATTAATGTTGGGCGAAGTCACGAGCAAAGCGGAGGCGATATGTTTCATCCTTTATTTTGTTAGGTAAGAACCTTCTTGTAATAAAACGCCTTCATATGCTGTTAACGTGCTCACATTGCTTATAACTTTAATGGTGGGAATTAAAACGGCGTTTCCAGTCGGGTATTGTTTGAACACTTAATAACATTTAACACTAGAGGAAGAAACGGGTAGAATGTTATTCCTTTGCCAGTTCTTAAGTCTGCCATAATATGCTTCATGATTTACTGTAAAAGCGATTTGAAATGTAGAAGCACACTATTTCAGAACAATTGTTACGATATGTCTGTCAAAATACTCGTATATAACCAAATATCCAAACAGATCAGATAGCTGCCACTAAATTACTTTAAAAAGAAACTTAAGAAATTGCTATAATAAGGCGTTCTAAACAATAAGTGAGTTCTTAAATTATAAGCAAAGTTCCAAATATGATCCCATTAGTGATGTAATTATACTTGTATGTAATGTAATTTTAAAGATTTATAATTTAATTTTTTACCACGTGTTCTCTATAGTAACAATTAAAGTGTTTTTGTGTATAATTTTATTTTAAGGTATTTTTTGCATGCTTAAATGCGTAAGCAAAATATATAGGTAAGTAAGTTCTTATATTTATATTTAAGACCTTTTATGTATCATATTTTATGAGTAAAAGTAAAGTAAAGTAAAGTTTATTTACTTTACTTTTATGCAAAGTAAATATATTAGATATTATTATTATTAAATTGCTCTCACTCACTGTTGCACTCATAGTTAACAACACGTGCCAAATTAGATCTTCAAGATTAAACTGGCTTATGATGAGTACGAGCCACTACCACAACCTGAACAAAAAAAGGCACTGAAAAACGATCGGTTACAGAAGTTTAAAGTTATTACTATAACAATTGTGCCTTTAAACCAGTAGTTATTCAAACATCACACTCCAGCATAATTGGATTTCGAACTTTGACATCAACCACATTGATTTTATTACCTTCGACGTCGGGATGCCAATTTCAATTTTCACTCAAGTACGGTTTATTCCGAAAATTGTGGTTTCCCCTGGTATTTTTAGCCAAACCGCACTTAGCCATATATTTGTGGCTTAAATCGTGGAAAAGCGACTTAATCCGGAGTATTGTTACTAAGTTCAGGAAATTGCAGTTTAATCCAGAGAATGGGGACTTTAGGCGCAGAATTGGGGCTTAATTCGAAGCTTGAGAGTTCGCTAAATCCAGAATTGGTTGCATTTCAGATACTTTCGGCGAGAAACCTTCGACTACGTAGATTAATACTGTGGCTCCTAGACAAACAGTGAGACAGAAGGAGGAAAGAGAGAAAATACATTTATTTCCACATAATTGTGAGCTCTTTGCGTTTTGTTTGTCGTGCCATAAGTAGGCGCCAACTGCAATCCAAACAACAGGCTCGGTCGCCGGTCGCCATTAGCGTGCGATAGAAATAGGCGACAATCGATTTGTCGTGACGTGACGTAGCCACACGGATTTGATGTTATAGCGTGAATAATTTAGTAATTTAGCTATTCTACGAAAGCAATCACGAGATAATTCGGTCACACACCAACAACATTCTATGTTCTATGTTATGGGGTTTGGTTTCCGTACTTAGTCCGTCAGGTGGACCATTGTGCGTGCACCAATAGCATTAAATTTAGGTAACAAAAAAATATTGCTTTCATTGCTACAGTGAAATCATAAGGCCCTATCACACTAGCGATTTGCGAGCAAGCTATCAGCGAGGCGATTGCACAATGCGCTCACTGCGTGTGCGAAGCAAACACGCCACGTGTGCGCAGCGTGTTCACCGCGTTTGCGTAACGAGAGCGATTGACGTGAGTGTACAAGAGAGAGCAAGCGAGTGTATTGTGGAAACACGTCGCGTGGTCGCGGTTAGATCGCTTCGCACACGCGGAGAGCACGCTCACAGATCTCCTCGCTAGAAACAAGAGCGTTCAGTCGTCAGGATCACCCTGACGACTAAACGCTCATATAGAAATGAAAAAACATGAGAGGTATAAAGTAACGTAAACGAATATTCCAACCAGATTTACACTACAAAAAGACGCCTTACAAAATCCATGGCAAGGCATCGCAAATAGCCTAAGTTAAGTAGTTGCACACCAGAATAAGCACCATTTTTACACATTTATGTTCAGTCGACGCCCTATAGAAACGACCCAGTTATAATCGAATGAATGGATTAAGTTCACGAGCGAAAATTGATATCCTTGTGCGTTGGAGAATGAAATTCTTACAGCTTACAGCTTATTTCATTCAAAGTTTATTAATAATAATGTTTTCTTTGTAAAATCCTGGGACCAAGAAAATTCTTTGAAGTGGTAACACTGGTAACCAAAAACATTTCAGGGATTTTCAAATTCCGGGGTTTATCACCTCTATTTATCCTTTGAGTGACCAACTCAAAGGCGTTCACCAAAAAGATGCAAAAGATTTTGTTATGGATACTGCCAAAAATGTTTTAAAATATCCTTTTCGGCAGGCAGAGATAAAATTGGGAAGATAAGCGCATACCGCCAGCCGCGTACATCAAATATGTATTAGGCTTAAAAAAAACGAGTGAGCCTTACAGTAGTCGCATAAAATGTGTTACATCTGACATCTCACCTCGGTAATGCAACATTAAGGTACTTAACAACCAAGATTCAAGGGGCGGAGCCTCGTCAAGTTTGTTTCTGACGGCCAACTCAAGCATCGCGCGCGCTTCCCCGGCTTCCTGTGACACACTTCCGTCCCTTTTCACCAAATCACTCCCATAGATTTGATTATTTAGATTTGATTGCAGGGAAGCGAGATGAAAGATGTTATACATCAAAAAACCGTAACATAATGCTACATACATAAGTCGATACAGAGTCTGCAAGAGGAACATAATGTATTTAAGCAAGCCTCGGGTTTTCCTATAACTCAATTTGTACTGCGAATAGAGTTTAACTTGAAATTCTGATGCATCGCGGTTATGTGATGTTTTAACTGCAGTTTCTAAAAAGAATTAGGCCACATTTTCATAAAAGGGGATTATTGAAGTCCATGCTTACTGGTACACATGGGACATACCACAATCATACAAACAAATACTTTGTCAGTGGAAAAAATTGTAAATCTAGAGAGAATTGTATTATATTATTATGTAATATTGTATGCTTAATATCCTGTCTAATAAGTGCTCAGTGACACGATGCCGCCACCCCGCCACCGCACCTCTAAGCGTTGTATATGCAACGTCGCTAGCCCGCTGACGCGCCGCCACCACACCGCTAGTATTGTTTAAACTGTTTTTTTTATTCCATCGCCGGCCGCTTGCAAAAATGCACGTGCTTTATATGTGATATGGCAAATCAAGCGGAGATGGTGCGGCGACCGAGCAGCGGCGGTGCGTCGAAGGCGTCGTGTCTCTGAGCACTAATGAGTTGATAACGTTTATGTTTAAGCCAAGCTGTTAGCTAACACGCTCAAATGAAACTAAAATTACATTTTATACCTAAAAATAGGCGATCAGAATGTCAAGTGCTTAGTACCTACAAGCATTTATCCCACAGAAATCTCAAGTAAATAGCTACGGAAGACACAAAAGCCCAACAGTGACATCAAAAATGATACTCCAGTCTCTGCACGTTTTAACCGTCCTGTAAGCAAGTAATAAAACCGCTTCCATACCGGTAACGTGCCACATAACTCTGATAACGTTAATAGCTGGAACCGCCACAAAATGGAGCTTCCATGCAGCCACCTCTTATGTACCTAAACACCAAATAAAATTTAATTCAAACGTTAGGACAAAAGGAGGTAACGTCTCCATTATGTTATAATTAGGGATGTCATTTTTAATCATTTATAATTTTATCCCTAATTAATTTAATAATTGCGCGGGCGTAATTTAATAAAATTACGCCCACATTAACATACACTAATATGACCTTATAGATGCTTTACAAAAGAGGCTCGAAATGGGTGGTGCTTGGCCGCCAATTTTAGATTTTGTATAAGTATTTGATTATTTTTTTGTTTTGTATTTTTATGGTGTACATTAAAGTTTTTCTGTATACTCATGAAAAATTATCAAAAATTTACTTTAATGAAAAATGAAAATGAAAAATGGTTTATTATTTTTACAAGTAAATACCTTAACAGCTAGTGATTGGAGTCTCCTTTTAAGCAAATAAGCCTGTGTTAGGAGAATCCGCTCTTCCAATATCATAAATACGTACAATTTACTTGTTTTATTTTTTGAATCTATACAAGTTAAGATGCTAAATGAAATAACATTATAAAGAAAAGAGAATTAAAACTAAAAATTAAAGACGCAGCCCGTATGCAGGCATGCAAGTGTGTGAGTGACTGTGAGAGTGCGTGAATGTGAGTGTGAAGGTGTGTGAATGTGAATGCATTAGTATGTATGCGTGAGATTCAAAGGGGCATTAGGTGTGGGGTTACTTTTTATTCCAGCAGCGCCTCCGTGTCATCATAGGTCAGCGGTTTTATCCAAGTAGATATTTTTTTTTTAAATTCATTTGTGTTCTTATTATATACATAAATCTCTTTGTTTAGTCTATTATACAGCTGAGCTGAGCGTCTGTTGTATTGTATCCGGGCGAATTTGGTTTTAGTTTTAGGAACTTCCGCTATTATGTATTTTCTTCTTTTCAAGGTTTTGCTTGGGTCAAAAGGAAGAGATTTGTGTTTCTTCAGCACAGTTTTAACTATATATAGTTTTCGCACCGAGAGTAAATCGCTAATATGGTAATGACTCTGTGTGGGATATCTAAGATTTTTGAAGTACATCAGCTTTATTAGAGCCCGTTTTCCTCGCTCAAGGTCTATAAATTTAGTCTTAGCCGCACCCGCCCAAATGGGGATGCAATACACTAAGACAGACTGTACTAACGCTATATATATTTCATTGAGAAGGTTTTTGGGGGTATTTTTATTGGTTGGTACTTTTTTTGGTACGATATACCTCAGTGTCTTGAATATCCAGCTCAGTTTTCTGATTCTGCTAGTGACCTGTTCAAGATGAGGGTACCAGGATAGTCTTTGATCAACAATAACACCAAAATACTTCGTTTGTGATGCTTTGACTAGTATTGGACATTGACAGTTATTTGCATCATCACACGTACACGTATGTACCTTTATGTTAAAATCTGTATTTGGTTGTTTTATGTGTGATATACTAAAACATATGTAATTAGTTTTGGCTGTGTTAAGTGTGAGCAGATTATTTTTAAGCTATCCAGTTATTTGTGTCATACCAGCTTCAGCACTTCTGGCAACATAGTGCCAGGAATCCCAGAAAAGACTACAGCAGTGTCGTCGGCGTAAGAAAACACTCTAGCATTTTTGATTTAAAGGTTTCAGAGGTCGTTGATGTAAAGCAGGAACAACGTAGGCCCTAGCACACTTCCCTGAGGCACTCCAAATGTGACATTTGCATCGTAACTAGCGTGAGTTCCCACCCTAACCCTCTGTCTCCTGTTTGAGAGGTAATCCATATACAGTTTGAGCGGAATTCCTCTAACACCTGTCGCTTCTAATTTGTTAATGAGGATGGGAACAGAAACGGTGTCAAACGCCTTTTTTAAGTCCAGAAAGACGGTCAAACATTTGCTACCCCTATCCAGATTATCAGACACTAGAGAGCTGAGTGCAGTAACTGCATCCTCGGTTGATACTCCCCGCCTGAATCCAAATTGCGAGCCACTAAAAGTTACTTGGCCACTTTAAAAGGAGCTATCTTTAATATTTCTCATGTTATTCAATTTTTTATTTTTTTAGTAGCGTTCGAGCCAATAACATAGGAGATATGGCAAAGTATCTCCTATGTTATTCGCTCGATTTGGATTCTGTTTATTGTTTCTAATAGCATATGATTTATTTTATCGGATAAACTAAAATGTTTTGATAAAATTTGTCGACTATGAAAAAAAAACAGAACACATTTTTTTCCAAAAAAAACAGTATTTATTTTTAATAACACAAGTGTAATTCCATAAAATCATAGCGGTAAAAAGAAAAAAATAATAATTTAATATAGACTTTTTAAGTTTATTTTCTATAATTTGTCATGAATATTCAGAAAAATACGGGCGGGCACATGCCCATGGGCGACATTGTTTACATAAATAAAGGAAAGCTGCTAATTTTACATTAATATGTATGGTGTACCTACTCATTACAGAGATGAGTTCGTCGAAGTGTCGGAGTGCGCGGACGCGTGTGTAAAACTTACTAAATAAAATATCATTAAAGTTTTAAATATTAAAACCAAAGCATACTAAATCAACTTCTGTGTTGATACAAACAAAAGCGTATTTTAGAAAAACTACATAAATCACACGAACAGTTCATCTACGATCGAAAAAGATAAGAAGTCGTAACGGGTTCTGTGAGCGTAGTTCGAGAGCAAGGTAGTATGAGTTTACCGCGAACTCCAATAAAGACACAAATGGTTGGCGGGAGTGTGAGTGGTCAATCCACCTCAAATTTGTCCAATTTTGAGGATGATGAAAGTCGAGTTACACAGTCGAGGTACACTCTGGAATATGATTTTAAAAGAGATTTAGCCTAATTTCGTAGTGTAATAACGGGCTGTATAAAGGAAGCGATGAACGAACAAATTGAAAGCATAACACAAATGCGGAACGAAATAAGGCAAGATATTCAAGATCTGAAATTAACAACTGATAACCTAACAGAAGAATATAAGAAACTACATAAATCCGTGGAAAATATTACAACCGCACATAAAATTACTCAAAGTAAAATTATAGTAATTGAGGATGAGCTACATCAACTTAAAAGTGAAAAACGAAAACCTGAATTAAATTTTGGAGCACAGCACGAGTTTTTTGTCGAAATGCAAGGTAGACTTCAAAGAGACAAGAACATAATATTGGTGGGTCTGAATGAGCAAGATGTCCTCGAACTCTCCACACGCAACAATTGCGACTCTGAAGAAGTTCACAAGATCCTAACGCAAGCCTATCAAGATTGTCCTAAGCCCTTAATATCTATAAGATTGGGCAAATATAATCCAGAGAAACCCCGGCCTATAAAAATTGTATTTGATTCTCCTGGTACACCAAAATATTTACTGAAGAATCGCTCAAAACTTCCGAAGATTATAAAAATATATTCGGACCAAACACCAGCTTAAAGGACTTATATACAAAATCACCAAACTAAGCTCAAAGAGCGGGAGCAAAAAGGAGAAACAAATCTAATAATTAAATATAACCAAAAACAACTAAAATTCAAAAAACTAACGGAGGCAAACACCAGTTGTTCCTATAATGTTCGCCCAGGAAATATTACATAGACAAAAGAACTCGCAAGTATAAAGATTTGCCTTCAAAGTCATAATTCCACAAAAACTATGCTAATGTAAGAAGTATTCGCACTCCAGGAAAACTTGAAGAATTACAGTGCATCCTAAAAAACAATTCCTTCTATAGTAACACTACACAAACCAACATTAAACTTACAAAAAAGACATACACACATAACTTAAGAAATACAAACGAAGTTCTACGACTTCCTAGAACAGTAAAATATGGAAAAATATAATCTTTTATATGAAGGGGTGCAATTGTACAATAAATTGCCACATGAAATCAAAGAGTGCAAAGGTATTAATATTTATAAAAGAAAACTAAAGGATATTATTATAAAAAAATAAACTTCTACATAAATACCCACACACATTGTATATAAGACAACAATATAAAATACTCACATAATAATACAAAATAAGAACACACAAGTAATAATCAAAATTATAAATAATCAGCGGTCTCCGAGACAATACTTGTCGCACACAAGCAAACAAACACGTGCA
Source organism: Agrochola lota (assembly GCA_947364205.1). Taxonomy (NCBI): domain Eukaryota; kingdom Metazoa; phylum Arthropoda; class Insecta; order Lepidoptera; family Noctuidae; genus Agrochola; species Agrochola lota. Next base: position 9,742,390 of record OX376241.1, read on the forward strand.
CGCACTATACTAGCACACAAAAACACATTCACACAGTAGTTCGCTTCTTTAATCGTGGTTTGTGTTCCTCATAAAGTGAATAATTAGTACATAAGAGGGTACCTTGGTGCCAAATTGGCCATCTGTATTAACTTGTTTTTAATGTAACTACCTACACTTTTGTTTTGTTTGCTGTTCTCGTAATTTGTTGTTATAGTTTTACATAATAATATTATACTTCTGCATGCTTCGTCATTAGACGACGATTATTTAAGTTACAAGTTAAATTTCATATAAGTGAACTGTATCATGTTCTTATGAAATAAATAAAGATTCTTTAAACCTAAAGAGTATTTTCCATTGTTTTCTGGGCGAAAGCCGATATTCACCGAGATTTTAAGTACTTTCCCAGAAGAAGCAATCCAAAGGATCTAGACAAAGTGGCATTCTGGCGATTACGACTATGTGGGTGACATAAATGTATGGGACTGACGCGCTGACAATTGACATAAGCTACTCAAGAGCATATGTCAATCGTTATTGAAAGTCGTTGTAGAATATGAAACGCTTAAAAGCGATTGATACTTGTCTATGCCGGAGGCACTCTGGTTCATTTAAGGAAATAATAAAGTTCCGTACCTACCCTCAACTTCAGCACGACTATTGATCTGAAAGTGTAAATTCGTGGAACTACTTCTATTATCGTATTCCGACGACTTTCGATTCTGATTGACATTTAATTAACTTCCCCTTCATAAGACTGAAAATTATACCAGCGATTAAATATACTTTTTTGGAGTTGATTGATGACCAAATTACAGTCAATTTTCTTCACGACACAACTTATCGACCATTTGTTTCATTTCCGTGTTATAAATACTTGAAGTTACTTTTATTTAAAGATCAATAAAAACTAGACAACAAATAACATTTTTAGTAAACTATCTGCAGTCAGCAAATGTTTTTTAATTCTTCTATCGTTATGGCCTACTCAAATCTAAGAGTAGTGTTTACTAACTGCGCCCTACGGTTTCACCCGCATAAGTGTCGATTCCGTGGGAATATCGGGATTACAAGTATCTTATGTCCTAACCTAGCTCATGGTCTACCCATGTGCCAAATTTCATCCAAATCCGTCCGGCCATTCAGGGATCCGTTTGCGAAATATTAAGCTTTTAACAGTTTTTTTTTGTTAGAGTCCCCTGCCAGCTAAATGGTTGTACTTGGATTTATGAAAAAATTCACAACAGTAGTATATTACTAACGAAATTAAAAGGAAAACTATCAGAGCTAAGTAGGCTATACAGGTTAACGAGTAATAATCAACCAACTTAAATTTGCGCTTTGAAAAACATGATCTCCCATACGGAAATGTTTTTCAACTATAATGTTAAGTTGTATTAAGTTCATCCCAACTACGGAACCCTTCATTGTGCGTAGTCCGACACGCACTTACTGAACCTCACTATCTCAAATGCGGAACTAATTTCCTACGCAGACGACACGGTCATCACGTTTCATGCCCGCACCTTCTCTTTTTTTTTTTTTTTTTTTCAGGGTGGGAAATCATCAAATGACTTCTCCCGCTCTGGGCAGAGCGAGAGGGTGTGTCAGACTTTTACTGACTAAAACCCACCCGTGTTCCTTCCGTTGCCTGTGTGCCGGGGCCGCGATATCCCTTTCGGACAAACCCGCAACCCCAGCAGGGTTCATGCCCGCACCTGGGAAGAGGTTTACAGTCTCGCAGAAGAAGGTTAAGCAGTAGTACCGCAAACACTCAACCACAACCTACCTACTCTCGATTTAAAGTAAACTAAACTAATCACATTTTGCAAAACACATTCATCATGCCCTCCTCGTAACCTAACATTAAAATTCCACACTTGTCAAAACCATCTGAAAACCTCACGGAAAGACTGCTCACGCGAATTTATTAACCGGACGTCTTCAATTATTGATGAAAACCTGTCTTTTAAAGCGCACATTCAACTACTTTCTGGCCGAGTAAGGAAACTAATACTTATAGTTAAGAAATTATGAGACCGTACTCCAAAAGACATCCTGCGAATGGTTTATATCGCAATATGTCAGTCCATCATACAATATGGGATATCAATTTGGGGTGGTGCAGGAAAAACGACAATGATTGAGCTCGAAAGAGCTCAGAGAGCTGTTATAAAAGTACTTAAAAAAAAGCCATTCTTTTACCCCACTGACTCTCTGAACAAAGAGTTTCAAGTTCTTCGTGTCCGCCAACTGTTTATCCTCAACACATGCCTACATACACCCAAAAAAAATAAAACCAGACCAGACTACCACTCATTAACTTCCAAACGCGTCTTCCACATTCCGCTTCCAAGAGCCACCTCTCTTCTAGCCAGACGATGTCCCGCGTACCTACACACTTTTGTATATACAAGGTCACCAGTATTTTGCTTTCTGAATTAAAAGACTTTCCCTGAATGTAAAAAAGTGATAAAAAAAATGGCTCTTAGGTCTTTCATACGACGAATCCGAAAGCTTTCTCATAACATAAGTAACACTTGGAATCTCACTAACACGACAGACACACCCACACACCTACTCACTACACTCCACACGCACATAACCCCATCTTTTTATTTTTATTTTTTTATGATTGTGTATTATTTTTTATGAGTTTTAGTTTTTAGCCTTGATCAATACATGTCCAAAATCCTATTTTGTTTAATACAATTTAAGTTTTGTATTTTATTTTGTTTAAAACTTTCTCTCTCTCACTCTTCCACACTTCTCTATTATTCGTCATCTCGGTAGTCACCCCCTTTCTATCCATATCATCTTCCACACAGTCCATCCATCGTTTCTTTGGCCTTCCCCTACTCTTATAGCCATCGACAAACAAACCCAAAACTTTCCTCACGACATTTTCCTCATTCCTCCGCATCACATGACCATACCATGACAACCAATTTCCGCACAAGTTTTCGGTCACCGGTGCCACTTTCAGACTTCCTCTTATGTACTTATTTCTTACGAGTATTCTATCCATTGGTGTAACACCAGACGTTCAAATTGCCTTTTTAAGATTGGTAATGTGCTTAAAGATGCATTTATTTATGAAGGTCAAAAGGATCGCAGCGTGCAAACCTTCTAAACCTCTTGATTCTGAAGTTGATTACATTTTGTAGTTTATCTCTTGCCATGGGAAAAGAGGAGGATATCATGCATTAACTCTACTCGTAAAAACGGTACCTACTTATACCATCATCATCTTCCAGTGTATTCTTCCTTCCAAACGTGTTGCGCCAACTCCACGTAACATGGGACAACCACGTGGGGTCGTCGCACCACGTTTTCTCTTTCCACTCTCCCCTGTCAACCGTCACGCTATCGTATTCACTCCCTTATCTTTCATATCGTTACTGACATAGTCTATCCATCTTTTCTTTGGCATATTTTGCTTGTGTATGTCCCAGAATTCCTGGTCGATAAAGTGTATTAAAAAGTCTAAAGTTATGAAACTAGAACACGAGCATCAAAAATGCGACGCAAGCAAAATTGAGGGCCGAACCGAGGAGTGTAGTTATTTATCACGTCAGCGCTAGTCGGTAAAAATAGAAGACTGGCTGACTATCTAGCGTCGCCTAGCCTAGGTCCAACAGTGGAAGCTAATTGGATGGTGATACTGAAAATAGACGCTGATAGAAATAATAAAAGTCGAATATGAGTATGAAAGATCTACAAATATTGTAACTATAGTCTGTCCAAAAGTATCTAATGAAAGTGTAAACAAACTCTGTTCACGTTAAATTCCTACACAATTACTTGCTAAAGGGAATTGGTAATGTAAACATTTATCTGTATTTAAAAGGTTCACATTTTATATCTCACCTAGGGTTGCCAACTTTTTTATATCAAATGTAGTATTTTCGAAGCCATTGCGTGCAGAAATATAGTAGATGGCGAAAAAATTAAAGTCCGCGTATCACTGGTCAGTTTCCCTCAGTCGTCAGTTTATTCAATTCGCCAGTTTCGTTGATTAGTCAGTTTCACTCATTCGTCAGTTTTATGATTAGACAGTTTCATTAACTCGACATTTTCCACTGTTTGCCAGTTTTCGTCGATTCGTCAGTTTTATTCAATTCGTCAGTCAAAGTACAGTCGGTAGAAAACTGCACACACGTCTGCTAATTTAAATATACAGCCGTTCGATTCAGTAAAAATATCACCGTGAAACTTAGGTGAAGTGAGCGTGAAGTGAGCTGTCAATAGTGTTAATCCCTAGCATCCTGCCGGTCGATTCTGTGGCAGTGATAGCTCACTTCACGCTCACTTCACCTAAGCTTTACGTTAATATTTTTACAGAATCGACCACAGTATGTTAACTAACAGAGAGCGTTCCCGTTAGCCCGCAATAGTATAGGGTCAACACATGCAAAAAAAAAAAAAACGCAAATAAGATTTAATTGATACGTAAAAGAAACATGTTGAAAACAAGTGCGCGTGTACAGAGTGTTTCTTTTGTGGAAACTGTCGAGTTAATGAAACTGTCTAATCGATAAACTGACGAATCAGTTACCGTTACTTTTCTTAATAGATATCAACGACCTCCCAAAGATGACACAACAAAAAATGGTTCTCTTTGCCGATGACAGCACAGCTATAATAGAATGCACTAATCCCAATAATTATGAAAACGAGATTAATGACTCACTGACAAAAATAATACATTGGCTTAACTGTAACAATTTAGTAATAAATTTAGATAAAACAAAAATCATGCAATTCCATCAACGTCGGGCAAATCTACTATATAAAAATAAGTCGGGTTTTCCTTCCTGACGCTATAACTCCAGAACGCACGAACCGATTTCCACGGTTTTGCATTCGTTGGAAAGGTCTCGGACTCCGTAAGGTTTATAGCAAAGAAAATTCAGGAAAAATTTCAACAGAAAAGCGGGAAAATCTTTTTCACATACAGCGCCATCTCTGATACATAGCATGTACTACAAACCAATATTTTAAGTAGATGGCCCGGTGCGTGATACATTGTTTGACAGCTACTCATTGTTCTCTGCTCAGTTAATTTCATGTGACAAACCGGTATTGTGTTCACTGTGAAATTGTGAAAAAAAAGTAAAAAAAATAAGTTATTCGTGTCCTGACATTACAATTGGAAACCATCAAATCAATCACGTGTAAATTTTTACAAATTATTATTCAATTTCAACAGCAGGCATTTGTCTTTAAAGTGGTAAGTTGAACTGTGTAAATTATGTGGATCATGCATTTGAGGTTAAATTCACCATTCTGTCCATAGTCCAAAATGCCTAGAGGACGACGTGCGAACATCGGCCGCCGCACAAGACATGCAAGCCAGCAACAAGTGTATTCACAGAACTTAAGCGAAGAAAGACAAAATATAATAAGAGAAAATGCCCGATTGAGACAACGCGTGAGCACACGAAGATCATTGGCATCATACAATCGCTTGGCATTCCAATATGATCCCACTGCGAACTACAGTGATGATGAAAATTTAGATATAACCGGCGAACCGGCCCAAAAACCGCAAGATCGCCATGACATAATCGCCAGAGTATTTCAGCAAAAACTCAAGGTTATGATGGATGTGCTTACTAAGTATCGAGTTTTTGGTGACACACGTTGTTATATGTACTCGGTGGAATGGCAGAAGCGTGGACTACCGCATGCTCATATCCTAATTTGGTTGCTGAACAAATGATGGAAAGTGCACAAAACGATATCCGCGACCGTTAGTTGCTGAAACAGTCACAGGGAACGATGGATATCCAGTTTATCGTCGGCGTTCAAAAGAAGATAATGGTCGAACTATCAAAGTTAAAGTTCGAAATCAAGAGATTGAGATCGGAAATGAATTCATTGTACCATATTGCCCGCTGCTATCACGAATTTTCGAAACACATGCAAACGTTGAGAGTTGTCATTCGGCCAAATCAATCAAATATTTGTGCAAGTACGTCACAAAAGGCAGCGACATGGCTGTGTTTGGTATTGCGTCGGAAAATGCGAATGACGAAATCAGCAACTTCCAAATGAGCAGATACGTCAGTACTAATGAAGCAGTGTGGCGATTATTGTCATTTCACTTTCATGAAAGATATCCCACAGTTGTACATTTAGCAGTGCATTTGGAAAATGGCTAAAGAGTTTACTTTACTGAGGCTAATGCGGCACAACGAGCTGAGAGACCACCATCGACAACATTGACTAGCTTCTTTGCAATGGGTGAAGCAGATCCATTCGCAGCGACGCTGATGTACGTTGAAATACCCAAGTATTACACTTGGAATCAATCAACAAAGAAATTCCAACGTCGCAAACAAGGAACCCCAGTTCCAGATTGGCCACAGGTGTTTTCCACTGATGCACTAGGTCGCATGTATACTGTTCATCCTAGAAATGATGAATGTTTTTATTTGCGACTGCTGTTGGTAAATGTACGTGGACCAAAATCATTTGCGCATTTGAAAACTGTGAATGGCCACCAATGCCAAACATATCGAGAAGCATGTCAACTATTGGGTTTGCTGGAGAACGATTCTCATTGGGATTTAACACTTGCGGATTCAGTTGTTTCATCAAATGCGTACCAAATACGAACGCTGTTCGCAATTATCATCACCACATGTTTTCCTTCACAACCAATTAATTTATGGAACAAATACAAAGACGACATATGTGAAGATATCTTGCATCGCTTGCGCATTCAAACGAATAATCCTGACATCCAAATAACCGATGAAATCTACAATGAAGGATTGATTCTGATTGAGGATCAATGCTTGACTATTGTAAACAAGCTACTGATTGAAGTAGGAATGATTGCGCTAAATCGAACGATGCACGATGCATTCAACCAAGAATTAAATCGAGAGCTGCAATACAATGTTGATACATTGCAGGAATTCGTTCGAAATAATGTGCCGTTGCTGAATGAACAGCAAAAACAAGTATACGAAACATTAATGCAAGCGGTGGACATTAATACTGGTGGTCTATTCTTCCTGGACGCACCTGGAGGAACAGGGAAAACATTTGTCATTTCATTGATTTTGGCCACTATTCGATCAAGATGTGACATAGCTTTGGCGTTAGCATCATCTAGATTTGCGGCGACTCTTCTAGATGGCGGTCGTACTGCACATTTTTGTAATCGAAATGAATTCATTACTGTTGTGAAATGAAATATTTTTTTTCCTTTTCAAATATAAAACAAAAAAAAAAAATCTTCTTCTTTTAATCACCAAACGAAATGTTTCATAAAACGAAGCCTAAAATCTGGTGGCGAAACGGAGTTCGCCGGGTTTGCTAGTCCCACTATAAATTTGACTCATAAAAACAAAAAAATAGAATTAGTTAATACTGCTAAGTTCTTGGGTATAATGGTAGACGATAAATTGACATGGAAACCACATATAGAACACCTATGTAACAGACTGAGTAAATCTGCGTACGCACTCTATCAATTGTCTAAAAGGGTAAATATCAGAACGTTACTGACAGCTTATCATGGACTAGTCGCTTCAGTGCTTCGGTACGGAATTGTATTTTGGGGGCAGTCAACTGACAGGGAACTTATATTTAAGATGCAAAAACGCTGTATAAGATCTATGTGTGGATTAAAGACTACTGATAGCTGTGTACCATCCTTTAAATCACTGAAAATACTAACACTACCAGCATTGTATATTTTAGAATCTGCAATATTTATAAAAAGCAACCCCCACTTATTCGAAAAAATGTCTGATAATAAAAGAAAGCCAATACGTGCTCAATATTTGTCACTGTTATCTACTATATAAAAATAAGTCGGGTTTTCCTTCCTGACGCTATAACTCCAGAACGCACGAACCGATTTCCACGGTTTTGCATTCGTTGGAAAGGTCTCGGACTCCGTAAGGTTTATAGCAAAGAAAATTCAGGAAAAATTTCAACAGAAAAGCGGGAAAATCTTTTTCACATACAGCGCCATCTCTGATACATAGCATGTACTACAAACCAATATTTTAAGTAGATGGCCCGGTGCGTGATACATTGTTTGACAGCTACTCATTGTTCTCTGCTCAGTTAATTTCATGTGACAAACCGGTATTGTGTTCACTGTGAAATTGTGAAAAAAAAGTAAAAAAAATAAGTTATTCGTGTCCTGACATTACAATTGGAAACCATCAAATCAATCACGTGTAAATTTTTACAAATTATTATTCAATTTCAACAGCAGGCATTTGTCTTTAAAGTGGTAAGTTGAACTGTGTAAATTATGTGGATCATGCATTTGAGGTTAAATTCACCATTCTGTCCATAGTCCAAAATGCCTAGAGGACGACGTGCGAACATCGGCCGCCGCACAAGACATGCAAGCCAGCAACAAGTGTATTCACAGAACTTAAGCGAAGAAAGACAAAATATAATAAGAGAAAATGCCCGATTGAGACAACGCGTGAGCACACGAAGATCATTGGCATCATACAATCGCTTGGCATTCCAATATGATCCCACTGCGAACTACAGTGATGATGAAAATTTAGATATAACCGGCGAACCGGCCCAAAAACCGCAAGATCGCCATGACATAATCGCCAGAGTATTTCAGCAAAAACTCAAGGTTATGATGGATGTGCTTACTAAGTATCGAGTTTTTGGTGACACACGTTGTTATATGTACTCGGTGGAATGGCAGAAGCGTGGACTACCGCATGCTCATATCCTAATTTGGTTGCTGAACAAATGATGGAAAGTGCACAAAACGATATCCGCGACCGTTAGTTGCTGAAACAGTCACAGGGAACGATGGATATCCAGTTTATCGTCGGCGTTCAAAAGAAGATAATGGTCGAACTATCAAAGTTAAAGTTCGAAATCAAGAGATTGAGATCGGAAATGAATTCATTGTACCATATTGCCCGCTGCTATCACGAATTTTCGAAACACATGCAAACGTTGAGAGTTGTCATTCGGCCAAATCAATCAAATATTTGTGCAAGTACGTCACAAAAGGCAGCGACATGGCTGTGTTTGGTATTGCGTCGGAAAATGCGAATGACGAAATCAGCAACTTCCAAATGAGCAGATACGTCAGTACTAATGAAGCAGTGTGGCGATTATTGTCATTTCACTTTCATGAAAGATATCCCACAGTTGTACATTTAGCAGTGCATTTGGAAAATGGCTAAAGAGTTTACTTTACTGAGGCTAATGCGGCACAACGAGCTGAGAGACCACCATCGACAACATTGACTAGCTTCTTTGCAATGGGTGAAGCAGATCCATTCGCAGCGACGCTGATGTACGTTGAAATACCCAAGTATTACACTTGGAATCAATCAACAAAGAAATTCCAACGTCGCAAACAAGGAACCCCAGTTCCAGATTGGCCACAGGTGTTTTCCACTGATGCACTAGGTCGCATGTATACTGTTCATCCTAGAAATGATGAATGTTTTTATTTGCGACTGCTGTTGGTAAATGTACGTGGACCAAAATCATTTGCGCATTTGAAAACTGTGAATGGCCACCAATGCCAAACATATCGAGAAGCATGTCAACTATTGGGTTTGCTGGAGAACGATTCTCATTGGGATTTAACACTTGCGGATTCAGTTGTTTCATCAAATGCGTACCAAATACGAACGCTGTTCGCAATTATCATCACCACATGTTTTCCTTCACAACCAATTAATTTATGGAACAAATACAAAGACGACATATGTGAAGATATCTTGCATCGCTTGCGCATTCAAACGAATAATCCTGACATCCAAATAACCGATGAAATCTACAATGAAGGATTGATTCTGATTGAGGATCAATGCTTGACTATTGTAAACAAGCTACTGATTGAAGTAGGAATGATTGCGCTAAATCGAACGATGCACGATGCATTCAACCAAGAATTAAATCGAGAGCTGCAATACAATGTTGATACATTGCAGGAATTCGTTCGAAATAATGTGCCGTTGCTGAATGAACAGCAAAAACAAGTATACGAAACATTAATGCAAGCGGTGGACATTAATACTGGTGGTCTATTCTTCCTGGACGCACCTGGAGGAACAGGGAAAACATTTGTCATTTCATTGATTTTGGCCACTATTCGATCAAGATGTGACATAGCTTTGGCGTTAGCATCATCTAGATTTGCGGCGACTCTTCTAGATGGCGGTCGTACTGCACATTTTTGTAATCGAAATGAATTCATTACTGTTGTGAAATGAAATATTTTTTTTCCTTTTCAAATATAAAACAAAAAAAAAAAATCTTCTTCTTTTAATCACCAAACGAAATGTTTCATAAAACGAAGCCTAAAATCTGGTGGCGAAACGGAGTTCGCCGGGTTTGCTAGTGTAATATAAAATGCAAGACATCTTTAATGCAAAAGAGTTTTTTTGGCATTGCGCCAAAGATCTATAATAAAATACCAGACAATATTAAAAATATGCCTCAAGTAAAGTTTAAAAAAGCTCTCACATTATTGCTAATTGACAAATGTTATTATAAAATTGAAGACTTTTTAAATGATAATGTTAATTAATATTGAAATTTAGTGTAAACCAACTATTTAATTAATTATGTAAATTGTTCTTTTTTTTCTTTTATAGTTGATAATTGACTACGCATGTTTCCTCTAAAAATATTTGTATGTCAAAATTGACAAGACATAGCGCACTATTTAGTTCTTAAGATCCATCTATCATAAAACCTATGTTTCACAAATAAATTGATTTGATTTGATTTGATTTGAATCAGTGAAACTGACTAATCAACGAAACTGGCGAATTAAATAAACTGACGACTGAGGGAAACTGACCAGTGATACGCGGACTCATTTTTTCATAGGCTTATTTCTTTTTTTATTTAGGCCTCTAATATAGCAGGATACTATATTATATAGAAGGGTTGGCAATTCTAATTTCACCACTTTTTCCAGCAATTCTTTTTAGGCCTCTTTTTTACGAGGGTTATTCCACTAATCCCCATTGACAATCCACATCAATGGGTTTAGTTTCGCCTTGTCCGTCTGTCTGTCTGTCTGTCTGTCTGTCCGTCTGTCCGTCTGTCTGTCCACGGCTTAGCTCAGAGACGGTTAGTACTAGAAAGCTGTAATTTGGCATATGTATACATATTAATCATGCCGACAAAATGGTAAAATAAAATCAAGAAAAAAAAATAAAAATAGGTTACCTCCCCTACACGTAAAGTGGGGATGTTTTTTTTTTCGTCATCTACCCCATGTTGTGGGGTATCGTTAGAAAGGTCTTTCATTATTATTATATTGTGAGTTTGTCTAAACCATTTTTGGATTCAGGGATCCGTTTGCGAAATAGTAAGCTTATAACTGAAATTTTTTGTTAGAGTCCCCCCCCTTTTAGCCAAATGGTTGTACTTGGACTTGTGAAAAAATTCACAGCAGTAGTATTATATATAACGAAATTAAAAGGAAAACTATGAGAGCTAAGGAGGCTGTACAGGTTAACGAGAAATAATCAACCAACTTACTTTTGCAGTTTGAAAAACATGATCTCCCATACATTCCTTATGGGAGAACACGTTTTTCAACTACAATGTTAAGTTTGTTCTTGGGATAAATTCATCCCAACTACGGAACCCTTCATTGTGCGTGGTCCGACACGCACTTGGCCGGTTTTTTTTTATCATCCAAAAAGAAGAAATAGTCGTTGCTTTCGCAACAACTAAACAAGTTTGGAGTTTGAAACTTCTGTATATCAAGTACGATATTATAGTGTATATAATCAACAAATATTAAACGCCGATTCAAAAGGTATTTTATTTAAACATGGGTGATTTTCTGCAACTGCTAAATAACTATGTAATTCACATTATCATTATGAAATACTAATTAATATTAGCAATTTTTTAAATTTGCGAAGCAAAATATACTTCGTTTAGTAGTATTTTCATTTAACTGAACTAAAAAACAGGCCAAGTTCGAGTAGGATTAGCACACGAATGGTTCCGTACCACCGTACAATATTTAACACTACATATTTTTAGGGTTTCCAAAATAAAATAAAGTTAAAAATGTAACAGGGTCCTCCTACAAGGAACATGTTTTTTCGGCGTTGTGTGCTAAATATTGTACATACATACGGTGGTACGGAACCCTTCGTGTGGCGTTCGGCTCGCACTTAGACGATTTTTGAATAACATGATTATAATTGTAATTGTAAAATTATAGACAACAATTTGAGGTTGACCATTAACCTTAATTGTCAAATGAAAAACATCTTTTAAGGTGATTTAAAATTAGAATTTCGAATTTTGAATTTTGTTTAAGTACGAGTATTCAAGTACGCAATCAAATCGAATCACTCAATTTGTAAATGGCACTACAAACTGGGATCTTCAGGTACCAACGTTTTCTGATATATTTGTTTACATTATCATCAGATCATTTTGGAACAGCCCATAGGCCGAACTCATCTAGCTAATTTTTTTTATTTTTTATATGACGTGTAAAAGTGATTCCAATATCCAAATTACAGAATAAACAATTTAATTTAATTTCATTTCGTTATGCTATTCCGAGAAAACTAATTGCAATATTCCTCAGTAGGTATTGCATTTAGTTTGGAGGCTCCAGAAGCCTTGGGACCACATAATTTCCTCGGCAATATACGGGTCAGCACATATCTGCCTATCCGTTTGAGAATGTAGGCGTAACGTATATGCAGCTCGACGCTCAAGACAGTGGGACGAGAATCGAAGTCCATTTAGTGGTTGAATCCAAGATTAGCTCGGTACGGCCATACGTGTCGATAGCTTGCACTGTGACGTATGAGAAATTGTGTCGTATGTATTTCCGAGTCTAAGTAATGTATGTACAGTACAACTATTTTCTTAATATCCCTCGGCAAACTTCGTGTTTCGTCAGTCGTCGGATTTCTATCAGTTGCCCTTTGCACTTGGTGCTTGTACGTATTGACTCCTACCGCTGCACCCGCGTTGCCGTCAACCATAATAACCAAGTGCAATGGGCAAGTGATAGAAATCCGACGACTGACGAAACAAGTAGTTTGCCGAGGGGCATTAAGAAAATAGTTGTATTGTACAGTCGGAGACATTAATAATACATTTACAGTACAGACATTAGTCAATTTTCAGTAATATAGCCATTTCATACAACTTTCAAGGAATGACAGTTGTGATTTGAATAATAAACAGACAATTTAAGTTGGCTCAATACTCAATACTCAATTCTTTATTGCATTCCACAATGTAGGCTTAGGTGGTAAACATTTATTTGGTAGGTAACAATCGTGGACCCTGTCGGGCACAGCAAAAGATATAATAAATAAATGTGGAGACTAAAAAATGAAAAAAAAAAAAAAAATGAATGAAAAAATGAATGAAATGAATGAATGAATGATTTAATGTGGAGGCTTAATTCTTGTTTCTTAATTAATGTTCCTGACTTAACATTGCACATTACATTGTATTGTATCGCAATCCGGAATGTATGTCCTAACGCTTCCGTAGGTATCGGGAAACGAAGTGAGTGACAACCAAATATCGCAGAATGTTGAATGTTTGTTTGAAAGAATCACGGATATGAGGGTCAAATTGCCCCACTTATGAGCGCTTTTGTGTTAGATTTATATTACTTTTTCCACTGTCATTTCCATAAAATGATCATACTTTAGTTGATTCTTGTCTACTTAGTAAACATCTCAAATCCACCGATATACAACGCACAACCTTAAACTGCTGGATTCAGAAGCATGAAATTTTGCACAAGAGTTAAATTTTCGAAAAAAAATCATGAATATTCAGAAAAATACGGGCGGTCACATGCCCATGGGCGGCATTGTATATCGAAGGTGAGCAGGAAGAAAGGATTTTTGAAAATGTATCCGCTAAAGGGGTTTAATAGGAGATGGAAGTTCTTCGTTTTTTGCCGATGGGAAACCCCATCGGGCACATGACTTTACACTAATATTAATAAAGAGCAAAGATTTTCTATTTTTGTTTGTAATGAATAAACTCAAAAACTCCTGAAACGATTTCAAAAATCTTTCACCAGTAGAATGCTATATTATCACCGAGTAACAATCAAAATAAAAAAAAAAAAATACCAATCAATCTGCCTAGCCTTTTCCCAACTATGTTGGGGTCGGCTTCCAGTCTAACCGGATGCAGCTGAATACCTGTATTTTACGAAGCGACTGCCTATCTCACCTCCACAACCCAGTTATTGGGTAACATGATACCCCTTGCTAGGACTGGTTGTCAGACTTTCGGGCTTCTGACGACCCGTAACGACTGTCAAAGATCCACGAATCACAGCCGGGACTAACGGCGTAACTTGCTTTCCGAGGTACGGAGGAGTGTCGGTATGTAAAGATGGTCACCCATCCGCGAAACAACCCCGGCAAGCGTAGGTTAACCTGTTGTCTCACGGGTAACATAGGGTATTATCATTGAGTAACATAGGGTATTATCATTGAGTAACATAGGGTATTATCATTGAGTAACATAGGGTATTATCATTGAGTAACATAGGGTATTATCATTGAGTAACATAGACTATAATTTATAAAGATATCACGCCGGCGAAACCGCTGGCGGAAACTAGTTTATAATATGTAGCAATAACAATTCTTCTTTGATCCAGACTAGTTTAACTTTGAGATTCGTTTACCTAAGAGGATTACATTGACACGTTCTCATCAAGGTTTATCGGAAAAAATTGCCTTTAATGTTCCTACGGCTAGGATACAGGCTTCCTCTCGGTGAGATGAATCCGTAGGTAATCTACCACGCGGGCCCAGTGCGAGTTGGTAAATGTCACAAGTCTTCGAATTTTGGTTCTAGGACATGCGGTGTCCTCACGATATTTTCCTTCACTGTTTTGAGGGCAATGGTGATGAAATAATTTACACAAAGTAAAGCGCCTGTCTGGGTTCGAGTCTACGACGTACAACTCGTAAGTCGCGGCCGTTACCACTGGGCCACCTGCTCTAAGGTTTAATAAGTAAAGTAAAAATCGTATTATTTTACTATAAACACGTTCAGTGCCGGGAGCCCTTCTGGAGGTTTCACCTACTCGCATCTGGGATGCCGAAAGCCCTCATGGAAGGCTCATTTTTAATGTAGGTTTTTGTCAGCGAATACAGCATTATAAACCGTGAAAATAAATCTGATGTATACATATTTTAACAAAATTTATATTAGTATATATGTTGGTTTTTAATCCAAGCAATTTTTTGTTCACGGTTACAAAAAAATTGGAAGGTTGGAAACTACGTATAGCGACAAAACCCCCTGAAAACACTATTTTATTTCGTTTTACACTGTTTTAAACCTAATGCCGTTGACTGTCTTAGCGCAAACTTTCCTTCTTTCTTTCTTTCTTTCTTTCTTTCAAACGTAATGCCGGTAAGCCTCCCGGAGTGTTCACTTTCAATATGGCGGCATAGCGTATGAGTTCAATGAAAAGTGGGTGGAGTGTTAGTAAAGATTTACTAAGTAAAGTAAAATAATACAATTACATTTATTTTCAATTCTTTTATTTTCCGGTAGATAGATGTTGCACCAAATCTTTTGTATCAAAATAAATTATTTTCTTTTTTAAGGATGAGCGTTGTTTTATGATCTCCTGGGAATATCTGAAAACATTGGAGTACCTACTTAGGACGAAATATGGCTGAAAGCAGTGTTTTGATATGTCTGTAAAGTTTTTCTTTTTGGTTGCTTCTTGTAAGACTTATGTTAGCGGGGGCGGTTAACGACGTGGGTAATATACAGGCTGGATACGTCAATATGACTTCTTGGCTGATAATATTCATAGTCTTCATCATCATAATTGTCATCGTCATCGTAATAGTCACCGCGCGCGCTCATTGGTCGAATCAAATAGCGCGTTTTTCCCCGGCTTCCTGTTACACACTTCCGTCCCTTTTCGCGAAATCACTCCCACAGATTGCAGGAAAGCGAGATTACAGGAAAAGAGAGGAAAGATGTTACATATAATAAAATAAAATTCATATAACGATCAAATTAACGATCGATCGAATTTTCGATCAATTTATTTATGACGTTCGCAGTCAACAATCAAAAATTAAGTCAAACAGGTACATAATATCCAAGTAGTCACATATAACCACACTGTCGACTGATCATGATCATTCAACTAAACCCATAGTTTAGGTATTTTATGGTTTGATAATACCTTCTCGTATACTAGTTTAGAGGCATGAGAAACAGGGTGTAAAGAAAAAGGAGGATCCTCCGACCAGACGGGTGTCGTGTGTGGTGGGCAACTACCTGCCGTTTTTTTTTTATATAGGCCATCTCGCAGTTCACCTCTGAGGAGGTCGTAGCTGCTTAACCGGACTTTCCTGTGGCTGACTTAAGCTACTATCTTAAAGCCTCCAGCCAGAAGCACGTCGATTGATGTTGGATAGTCTTCTAAATGTCGTTGGTGCGGTAAACTCTAATTGTGCGATGCAGGATTTGTGTGACGTCAGGATGTTGTGTGACGTCAGGTCTTTGATGCGTAGTTCGCATGTGGCGATGTAGATGTCGCTACACTAGTATTGCCAGTATTTTTATTTATTGTCATCCCCACATGGTATACGAGTATACAAATGTTACGTAGGTACTTTAGTTTTATTACGAAAATACTCGTATATTCGCGGCTACTGAATACACCCTAATCTTCTATGACAATAGCATATAATCAAAATTCATCCATAGCACGCAATGCGGCCGAAATATATGAAAACACATGAAACCCGTCGACATTGTTTCAGAATTCATTAGCATATATAACACTGATTATCATATTTCAACAGCAGTTCAGTGGAATCTGTTCAGCTGAAATCATAGCATACGACATAACGAGCCAAGGCTTTCATTTAAATTATATTGGCACTCAGATCATGTTGAGCAATTGCATGTATCCACCAACACGTACTGGGCCCGCGTGGTGGAGTACAGCCCGCTCTCTCTCACAGATCTCTGTGGGCTGTGTCCCAACAGTGGGAACGTTATATGCTGGTCGCCAGGAGTTTTGAGTATGGATGTGGATAAGAGCAGGAGAAGACCAAAATAAATGATGTCAGTCTGCCTAGCCTTTTCCCAACTATGTTGGGTGAAAAACCCGATCGTATAGAAAAAGGGTGTCCTCATTATTTTAGATAGCTTTTATAAGTTATTTGAAGTATCGATAAGATTTTCTCGCATCGATAAACTTAGGTATCATTAGATGTCGCTTTAGATAGACTAAAGTATATTTATGAGGGTATATCTTACATTGAACTAGCGACCCTTCCCTTCAACTTGACAAAACATCGAGTTGTATTTATTATATGGAAGTTAAATTGTAGCGTCACCATTTGCCAAGCCTTTTCCTAACTATGTTGGGGTCGACTTTCAGGCTAACCGGATGAAGCTGATTACCAGTATTTTACATGGAGCGACTGCCTATCTGACCCCCATAACCCAGTAACTGGGTAATACGATACCCCTTGGGAAGACTGGTTGTCAGACTTTCGGGCTTCAGACGACCCGTAACGACTGTCAAAGGTCCACGAATGAGAGTCGGGACGAACGGCTTAACGTGCTTTCTGAGGCACGGAGGAGTCTCGGTATGTAAAGATGGTCACCCATCCACAGACCAACCCCGGCAAGCGTTAACCTGAAGGATCGACCCGTGCTGCTATTATTACTTAGCCACGAGCCGCTAAAAAACCACGGAAATAAATTATGTACGACTGATATTTGAAGCCTTTGTTGGTCTACTGGTCGCAAGCACTACTGCTGAGCATGAGATCCTGGGTTCGCTTCCCGGGTCACGCAGTGTTATTGGGTGTTTCCATCTGGAATTTCTCAGTAGCCGCCCAAAGTCTGGATTTGTGCCCGGTTGATAGCAATAGGCTCGCCCCCTATTACATGGGACTTAAATATAACTGGCGAAATGTGGGTGTATTATAGGTACATCTCTGCCTGACCCTGCAGGGAATACCGGCGTTAAGTTATGATGAATTGTGTGTAAGATCAAGAAAGTGAGGTGGGGTGAATACTGAGATGACGGGCAATAGAGATGTATGGAAGAAATAGCATATGCAGCTCCGATTTCAAATAAATTGGGATAAAGCTTGTCCACTCTGAAATGTCGCTCCCCACTACTGTATTTGCGCACACGGTTATGCGGTAGTGGGGCGCGTCATTTCAGAGTTGACAAGGTATATCTGAGTACCCGAATTTTTAGGGTTCCGTAGCCAAATGGCAAAAAATGGAACCCTTATGGATTCGTCATGTCTGTCTGTCTGTCCGTCCGTATGTCACAGCCACTTTTTTCCGAAACTATAAGAACTATACTGTTGAAACTTGGTAAGTAGATGTATTCTGTAAACCGCATTAATATTTACACACATAAATAGAAAAAAAAAACAATACATTTTGGGGGTTCCCCATGCTTAGCACTGAAACTCAATTTTCTTTTTTCATCAAACCCATACGTGTGGGGTATCTATGGATAAGTCTTCAAAAATGTTATTGAGGTTTCTAATACAATTTTTTTCTAAACTGAATAGTTTGCGCGAGAGACACTTCCAAAGTGGTAAAATGTCCCCCCCCCTGTAACTTCTAAAATAAGAGAATGATAAAACTAAAAAAATCTATGATGTACATTACCATGTAAACTTCCACCGAAAATTGGTTTGAACGAGATCTAGTAAGTAGTTTTTTTTTAATACGTCATATTTGCTAAATATTGTACGGTGGTACGGAACCCTTCGTGTACGAGTCGAACTCGCACTTGGCCGGTTTTTTTTTGAAGTCGGCGCTGCATATGCAGCAGAAGGATTTTCTCCTCTTAGTGTGCGCCCGGAGTGACTGGACACCGCGCAGGCGGAAAGAACGGGGCATTAAATAAATGTTCGACACGTTTGAACTTGTCCGGAGTGCGAGTTGCGTACATTTCACGGCGCATTGTGTAAATCCGCTCCGCAATCCGCCAAACGCGGTGCGCAGTCACTCAGGACCAGGGACTTAGCGTGTCGATAGGATAGGGAAAGACTCTGGATGATAATAAGCGAACTGTAAATGAAAAAAAAATATTCTCACCGCTCCACTGCACCACATAAAATTAATATTCCGTGACCAAAGACCCGAGCAAAGTTAGAACTAATGTAAATGTCATTTCCCCACTTTCGTTTTAAAGTAACTTCCTATTAAGTTATAGTATATTTCGGCACGCGCCCGGCGAACACGTTTTGTCCTTTATTCCGGGAATTAGTAATGTAATAAAGGGGAATATTCCAGAAATTCTGGTGCGGAAACTGTTCTGTGTAAGGGTTTTGTTCGCGTAAATTATCTTCATTGTTTTGTTAGGGAAATCTATGAGGCATTGTCGATAAATATTGAAGATTTGAAGTTTTTTGCCCCAGTCATATATTATTTAATATTTATTTACTCAAAACAAAGTAGGTACTATATCTACAATTGCGTGGATGTGCACTATCAGTAGCGGATCCAGGGGGGGCGAAGAGTTTGTCCGAAAGGGATATCGCGGCCCCGGCACACAGGCAACGGAAGGAACACGGGTGGGTTTTAGTCATTAAAAGTCTAGTCTAGTTATTTGATCATTACCCACCGTCAAAAAAAAAAAAAACGGGGTGGGCGAAGGGGCTCAATCCCCTCCAAAAGCATCTGAGTTCTACTGTGCCAAATCTTAAAGTGAACCTGATATTATTCTAATTAAACTTTTTAGCAAGCATTACACTGCCTAAGGGGGAATTGTCATCAATAGGTATATGTTTTCAAGTATTTTTTCTATAAAATGTTTTGTTTACGTAACGAATCTTGAATCCGCGCGCCACTCGTTCTGCTGCTCACGCTGCCCGGTTTGGCTGCCATGTTTATTCACCGAGATATCTCTGGTAGTCTACAACCTAACGAAGTCATTGAGGAATTTGCGAAAAGTAATCCGAGGAGGCTTGCTATGCGTTAAGCAAAATAAAATATTGTGTGCTTTTTTAGTGTTTACTTAGCTAAAACCTACCCTCAGCGGGGTCAAGTCCCTCCTAAACGGCAATCCTGGATCCGCCACTGGGCACTATCTCCTAGCTAGGTTATGAAAACCTGTGTTAAGGAGAAACACTCTGATCCCCTAGACTCTAGGGGATGTTTCTCATTATACTCTAGGGCCTAGAGTAATGACGTAAAGTTACATAGTGCTTGTGATGTTACTGTTACAATTTCAGAGTATTGAGTTTCACAATTTTAGGTTAAAATAAGTTAATATACTAAGTAATTAATTTTAAGTTAAGATAAGGTAACATATTATTTTACTTTTTAAGATGAATTATTAGTCTGTTTAGTGTGTGAATGTGAAGTGTGTGGGCGCGTGTGTGTTTGCTCACCAGTTAAGATTTGTTCAGTTTCGTCATATGACTTATTTTGAAGGACGATTGCAGAATCTTTTTGCATTTGTAAAGAAAAAATGTTAATAATAATAAAAGAAACACTCACTCCACACGTGCACGCTCCACCCCCGATGCTTGTCCTCGTCGCTATGCCCCGCGGCCTGCATGGGTGACTCCACGCCCTCGGACTCCGGCAACGTCCTCCAACGCTTCAGCAGTTCCTTGGTCTTGTCCTTCGTCTTGTCACATGCCTGACGCCAGTTCGTGAAGTACTTCCGAGAGACCTTTGGACTTGATAGTGACGTGGACTTCGAGTCTTGTCTGACAACAAAATGAGTCGGTTAGTTTATCTTAAATAGGTAGGTACAGTCAGGGACAAAAATATGTAGGTATGGACTTACATGTTGTTCGACAACGATTTTCTACTTTAGTACATTGATTGAAAATATGAGTCGCCGTACTAAGACTAAGTAATGCTAGGTACAGACCTAGGTTAAGGATGCCTGTCCACTGGAGCGGAGAAGAGAGGAGACGAGCGGAGCTGTGCCAATATTAACCAATAGAATCTAAACTTCGCAAACTCTGGAGCGGAGTAGACTTTGTACACCCGCAACTACACACATCTATAGTGTCTAGGGATCAAGTACATTTTCAACTATAAAAAATTATCCAATTAATATTTAACAAATCTAGTCTTCCAGAATGGCTTTTTACTTTAATTCCTATGTTTAAGTTAACAACTTATCCCTATATTTTGTAAAAATGTTACGACTCTAGCCATGTGTGGGCGTGCATTGTCGTGCACTAGTCGAAATGAATCATTCAACCGGCTTCGCAAAGGGATGATCACGTCTGAAACAATCTTCTCCGCATAAATCTGAGCATTGAGGTTGCCCCTGATCCAATTGAGATCGGTTCTTCCACCGATCCAAATACCGGCCCAAACCATTATTGTTCCTTCTCCAATTGAGTAAACTTCCTGACAAAATTTCAAACGTTCTTAACGTCCAGAGTCGTGACTCGAGGTTAGAGGACCCAGAGTACGTCTTGTATCCGTCCTGATACCGAAACAAAAATTCCTGCCAATTTCTGTGTTCGCGAGCCTTGTAAACGGGCCCTACGATTGCGGGGTGCTATAGGTGGAACTCTCAGCGGCCTTCGGGAACGCAGACCTACTTCACGTAAATGATTTCGGATGGTTTGGTCGCTTATCAGCAAGCCTGAAGAGCTGTGGAGCCTCGTAGCCAACATCACGGCGGTCATGGTACGATGCACTATTTTGGTCCTGTCTGCGAGTGATGTTGCGAGATCATTCTCCATGTCACTCGGCCACGCTGCCCGTAATACGATAGCGTGTCCAGAGGCGGCTTATGACGCTCTGTAGTGCCAAGAGAGACAGCCACAGTACGTTAACTAGAACCAGCTTGCAACATTCCGACGGCTCTCATCATCTCTTCTCGTGTCAAATGATGTCGTCGATCCATAACGATGCATTTTTTTTCAGTTCCGATACCGAAATTGTAATGATTTTGTAAAAAGGCTATTACAGACTTTTAAAGGAATCCTGATTGACAGTTAATTTTCTATTTTTAATCAAAATTTAAAGAAAATTCTTGTTTGGACCTTTCCGATGGGAGTATCGTGGTTGGAGAAAGAGAGTTAACTAATACGGGTGTACAAGATAAAGTCTATTCAGATGACCATGAATATAAAGCACAATGTCGCTGCTTACATTAGTTACACGGTATACAAGTTATTGCCACGGCGCTGGGAAAACGACTGGCCCCTCATTGCATTTTGCACCACTAGCATTACTCCTACATGTAGTCCCTACAATCTTTATTCAAATAGTGAAATTCACTAAAAAGAATCAATAACTATACAAAAAATAATAATCCTCAATTGCGGCGATACTCTAAAACGTACACGATCCCTGGACACTTTTGATGTGTGTACTTTGGCGAATTGTAGCTTTTCAATACCTACATAATTGACCGATACCAATGAGAAACGCACTTTTGAATTTTTCCAACCCGCACTGGGCCCTGGGCGCACCGCACCCGCACTGAGCGTGGTAGATTACAGCCCACTCTCTGTTGAAAAGAGCAGGCCTGTGTCCCAGCAGGGGGAACATTACAGGCTGATTATGCTACACATTTTTTGCGCTTGACTGCACTCGACGTGTCTTGAAAAACCGGTTATTGTTTGATTGTATTTTAATTTTTATTTGATTGCATCTTGACTTTGGAGATAAGTACACGTTCTCACGTGTCATCATGATCTGTGTAGACACAAGTAATATAATACTACGTAGATAACAAGTGTACCTACTCAAGTAAGTTGTACAAAAATAAAAGTTACACGTAATCTATTCGATTTATGCACTAACACGTGTGACTCCGTATTTTTAGTTAGTCTGCCTGTGATGTGTTGTTTATACCTTTTTAGTTGACTTTTTTGTCGTAGTTGGGGATTTAGTTTATATAACTTTTTTTTTAAAAATTATTTTGGGGTTATAATATACATATATATTTTTGAAATGTGCTCGTCAAGCCCTTTAATTTGATACCCAAATTGTTCGTGAATTTATGGCCTCTAGAGGGCGCCATATTGACGTATTTAATGTGACAACACATAACCAGCGGACGGTCAAGACCCTTCCAACGTAAACGTCATTTGCCAAATTATTATCAGCAGTTTCGAAGTTATTAGGTAACAGATGAACATACGTACATACATACATACCGGTCAAAATCATAACCTTCCGTTTTGCTTCGTCGTATCCGGGTAAAAACAGTAATACAAAGAATATTACAAGAACTTTATTTGTGGACGTCACAGCTGCGTGTTTGTGTTGTTGTATTGATTTTTCCCTTGTGAATACGTAAACAGCTAGTGACAATGAAAAACGCTCAGCAGTAGGCAATATTTTCATGTATATTTGTCGCCGCCGACAAATCGGGCAGCGAACACGTCCAGCCAACGATATGTGTTGTGTTTTGTGTTGTAATTTACGATTCAATGGGCACTGCAGTAAAAACTTATGTATATGGCCAGGGACGTTGATGTGCGCCTCCTTGAACAAAGAAAATAAGCAGATACTTTTAAGGTACCATTCCGTACCCGACCGCAAGCAGCAACTGTAGGCGACGTGTCACCGCGACACAACTGGTGTCTCTGAATTTCTATGAAATACTGTACCTAGCGACACGTCGTTGGCGGCTACTGGCGAGCGACAGGCGACATGTGTAGCCCGACCGCAGACCAGTAGTGCCGCCAACGCGAGCGATAACACGTTTTTCTATCTTCTATCTACCGATTGGAAAACGGGCTGCTGCCGCCCGCGGTCGGGTTCGGGATCATGACTGCAGCGACATGCGCGGCGTCATGTCGCCTGTCACTCGCCCGTAGCTGCCAACGACGTGTCGCTAGTTACGGTATTTCATAGCAACCAGTTGTGTCGCGGAGAAAAGTCGTGTGAAATTGTTGCTTGCGGTCGGGTATGGAATGGTACCTTTAAGGTTTACTACAGAGACATAGTCATAACTTGCTTGCGAACTAAGAAATAAAAGACCGTCGTTACTCTAGTCGTCTTCATCCCTTCGTTAAAAACCCAGCACTCTCCGTTGTACACAGGTTTTTCTTGCCATGAAAAACTACGGTTCTTCTGTTCGTGTGGTTACTGACTAATCTGGTGTAAGAGTTTTAAAGCCGCCCATGGGTCTCTGACTTGGCTTCACATGCCGTCGAGAAATAACTCTCAGGCATGCCGGTTTCCTCACGATGTTTTCCTTCACCGTTTTTAAAGCAAGTGATAATTATACAATTCGCACGTGAATCCGAAAAGTCAGAGGTGCGTGTCTTGGGTTTGAACTCCAGACCTATGACTTGGCAGTCCGACGGTCACACCACTAGGCTATCACTGCTAATTACGGACGGTTTATTTACTGTGTGTAGGCACGGTCGTCAGTGTTGAATGTATCACTATTACTCGGTTCTCATAAACCAAAACGAATGGTTATTCTTACCAATCAATGGTAGTTTTTTTATTAAGCTCAGGGCTCAGTAATAACAGCCGCACGGTTCGATCCATCAGGCTAAGCTACGCTTGCTGGGGATGGGTGACCATCTTAACATACCGAGAATCCACCGTACCTCGGAAAGCACGTTAATCCGTTGGTCCCGGCTGCCATTCGTGGATGTTTGACGGTCATTACGGGCCGTCAGAAGCCCGAAAGTCTGATAACCAGTTTTACCAAGGGGTATCGTATTACCCATTTACTGGGTTGTGGAGGTCAGATAGGCAGTTTCTCCATGTAAAATACGGTATTCAGCTGCATCTGGTTATATTGGAAACTGATCCCAAAATAATTAGGGTTAGGTTAAAAGGTTAGGCAGATTGATTGGTAGTTTTTTTATTGCTAAACTGGGCATAGAAATAGATTCGTAAGCAAATGTTCCCTGCGATAGCTACTTCCATATGGGAGGGTCTACTTTGCACAGCTATGAGGTATTTGCTTCATTATTGGTAAAGATACAAGAGTCTTAATTTCAACCAATAACGGGCCGTAAATTATAGAAACCAGCCATATGGAAGTTTGTTGACGGCAACTACGGCAACACTACGGCACAGCGCCGTCGCCGTATACCATATAATACCGTGGTTTGCCGTGTGCAACAAGCTGTCACGATTAGGCTGCCTGTCCATTGATGCGCAGCGAGGCAGCAAAGCGGAGCGAGGGAGTAATGCAGAGCGGAGTTACGGACTGTGTCTGTCCATTGATGCGGAGAGAGGGAGTAATGCGGAGCGGAATTGCGGACTGTGCGGAGCTAGGACGAGTTCACGCGACGAGTAATTTGAGCGGGCTGCAATACCCCGCGGCTGGGTTTTTCAGCTTCCCCGCTCCGCTTCCCGGTTTTGTATGAATTTTTAAACTAGTTCGTAAATCCCTGTCCACTGAAGCGGAGCGGAGATTTTATGCAATTCTATTGGTCAATATTGGCACAGGTCAGCTCCGTTCCTCTCCTCCCTGCTCCAGTGGACAGTCAGCCTTATTCTGCGGTGCGGCAAGTGCGCCTTACCATAGAGAAACCGTGACATGTACAACAGGCCTTACTCCTCATCTAAGCTTGATGGCATCTCTACCCTCTAAAATTTCAGAACAGCACTAAATTATCTATTGTATGTGATTTTCAATGCATTGTTTCGAACTGTAGTAAATCCTGCTGGAATCTTCTAATAAATCATAAAGTTTAATAACCAAGCTGCGAAACTATGTTTAAAGATTAAACTAAAGTGATTACGAATATTTCTAGTCACGAAATATGCCAGCTATTAGGGCCTGCTGCTAAATACGTAAGTCATCGATCATCTGGCTAACATGATGGATTACGCGATACCTCTCAATTAGGGCTTTCCGACCCCTTTATTAAGTTTTTGTTGATGTTATCGGGGGTAATCGGTGATTTTGGGCATCTATAATAAGTTTTGTTATTGGTTGAAAATAAATGCGGAAATATCGAGCCATGCCATGGTCATAATTTTTCTGCCCTTATCCCGATTTATTTGAGCTTGGCGCAACATGTCCCTTTCCTCCAGACTTCTCTATTATTCGTCATCTCGGTAATCAACGCCTTTCTATCCATATCATCTTCCACACAGTCCATCCATCGTTTCTTTGGTCTTCCCCTACTCTTATAGCCATCCACATGCATACTCAAAACTTTCCTCACGACATTTTCCTCATACCTCCGCGTCACATGCCCATACCATGACAACCAATTTTCGCACAACTTTTCGGTCACCGGTGTCACTTTCAGACTTCCTCTTATGTACTCATTTCTTATTAACACCACACATCCCTCTTAGCATTCTCATCTCAGCTGCATGCAATTGCCTTTCATTCATTACTTTTGTGGCACACACTCTGATTCATACAAACAGCAGGTCTAACCATTGTTTTATAATTATATCTTCTCGTTAAGTTTAAAGGTAAGTCGCAGATTGTTCCCGTGACCTGCTGCCATTTCATCCATCCAGTGTTAATTCTGTGCTTAAGAGTACACTAGTCGACGGCTCGTTGGTGGCGTAAATAATATACAGTAATTATTTCTTTATTTTTTATTGATTTATTTATAAATTTATTAAGTGAAATAGACAATGATTTATAACAAAAACGAGCGCGTAAAACCTTCGGGCATATAGATAGATATTATCAAAAAACTACTGAATGTATTTACTCAAACTAAAATTATTTTAACTACTAAATACATTATCTATCCCTACACGGTTTCTATTTTTAACCGACGGAAAAAAGGAGGATTTTTTTATTTTTTATTTATTACTACGCATAACTTTTTAATGAGTATTCCGATTTTAACGATTCTTGTTTTATTGGGGAGGGTATACCTCGAAGTTGGTCCCGTGTAAATTGAAAAGAGATGTGAAATCCAAAATCCACCCCTAAGGGTAAAAAAATTGGGGTTGATTGATTTCGCACCACAAAATTTTGAACTGTGAACCGATTCTGTTGTAATTTCGCGCACAGAATGTAGTTCTGATGACACAACCACATAATAAAGACCTGGAGTTGATCTAATGATGGAGACGGAAGACAGTCGCGAGAGCTCCTCAGCAGGTTACAGCAGCTACATCGTGTTTGTGCTTATTTCATTCACCTTGATGAGAACTTTACACCTAGCTGGGGTATGACTGTCATCGAGGGTCTGACGATGGAGACGGAAGGCTGCTGAGGAAATTTCTCACTTGAGGAAAACAATAAAATGAAATGGTAACTCAAAAGCGAAAAATAAAAAACTTTTTTACAAAAAAAAATAACCGTCGCAAAAAAAAAACTGAAAAACGAAAAATAAAAAAATAATCTTTTAATAATAAGCTCCTAAACTAATTTAATTAACAAATTTTGATGCGTCGTCAAACAAACAAATTAATTACATATAGCGCAAAATGAAGCTACCATTTTACGCTATATGTAATTAATTTGTTTGTACATACATAAGTTATTTATTTACCCCCAAACACGAGTTAAAATTTGTGTTGAAATATGGAAATTTCGACGCAATTTTTTTTCCAATTCTGCTTCCCTACAGGGCTAGATAATGACAACACAAATTGATATAATGTTTCGTTTTGAACTTACACCGTCAAACAGACGAGTAATCACCATACTACGTTTGTATGGAAGAATGACCGACTAGCGTACCCTTAACCGCTCGATCTAGCTATGCCATTGTATAATAGCTCGATATACTTCCTCATTTATTTTGCCATTGTAGAATTTTCGTCTCCACATTTGAAGATGACAATTCGACAACAAATGAAAACACTGACAATACTAATGCATAAGAGTATTTTGGAACCATCAAATAAATCCTAACATCAAAATAATAAAAGTGATTTTTTCAAACAAACTAATTAGTACTGATTGGCTGACTGTGGGTTTTGCCAATCTTTGACTAGCGATAGTGACTAAACTATTGGATATATTTGATTAAATTTTCGTATGCAGACTTCGAGCGTCATTAGATTACTTACGCATACGCATTTTTATCTATTATCCTCCACCAAATAGCGCTTTTAACTTTTCATAAATGTAACATGAGATGCTCTTTGAAAATGTTTCATCGATAATGAACGAAGGACTTTATACTCTTTCATCGCCATCTTGGTTCTTTTGTTTCCAGTCTGCACAAATATCTAGGTTACATTTGAAATATTCGCTGCTGATGGGGCTCGAAGGAGCATCGATGCATATTTCAAAGGAGACTAGAACCGTTTTGCTGATATACAGGAGCCAACAGTGCTATCGAGTGTTACGAGTTGCTTGGCGGTTTATGAGCGCCTAGTACCTTTGTGTCTACGAGGTGCCGTATTGTACTTGAATATTTGATTCTGATCTCAAAATATACTGATGTAGAAGAATATGAGAATCAAAACCTGTGTTCGTTGCAGAGTTTATTTTGAGCCTTTGTAAGCCTTATTTTTGTAGGATTTAGATAGCGGTTCCTGCCTCTTGTAAGTACTTATCTACTTCTTTGGAGTTGATTTTTCTTGACAGTGGGCAGCACAATATCTATTGGTGGCTGCTACATATCACGAAAGAAAACACCATACTTACCTCTCTAAAATCTCTTTAGAGCTATCACTCGCCCAGCACGCTTAGCATGACCACCGTAGAAACGGATTTTGTCGATGGAAGAATAGACAAAATGACAGATTGTGATTGTTTAACTGTCATTTTGTCTATTCTTCCGTCGACAAAACTCGTTTCTACGGTGGTCGTGCTGCGCGTGCTGTAGAGCCTCCTCTCCCGTCTCAACGCAGCATCTTTAATGGGAGACTTCTCTGGTCGTAGCCTCAGTACCTTGTAGCATTTACTGCTTCAGCAGGAAGTCCCACTGGCCTAATAATGTTTTTAGAACAAAAGGATCGCCACACCTACCTTTTTAAAGTCTATTTAGAGCCATCACTAGCCCTCGAGAGTCTCCTCTCTCTTCTTAGCGCCGCATCTTAATTGGGCTACTTCTCTCAGTTCTTTGTCGCATTTACTGCTTCGGACCTTCTGGCCTTATGAAGATGTATAGATAGAAGAAACATCATACCTACCTCTCTAAAGTCTCTTTAGAGGTATCACTCGCCCTGGAGAGTTTCCTCTCCCTTCTTAACGCAGCATCTTCACTGGGTGACTTCTCCGGTGGTAGCCTCAGTTCCTTGTCACATCTACTGCTGGACCTGGAGGTCTTGCCTTCGTCTCCACTGTCTCTCTTCACTGCTAGCTTCACGGGCGACAGGCTGCCGGGCTTGTCATGCTTCTTCACCTCCATACTGATGGGTGGGCGGCCGTCATCGTCGTCTTCCTGGAGAAAAGAAAATAAATGAATATTAATGAGGTCGTCCCCTCTTTTATCTCAATTTATTTGAGGTCGGAGCAGTGCGTAGGTACTTCATTTTCTGTCCAGAGTTACTTTCTTCCTAGCCAAGTCATCCTTCACACAGATTTTGGAAAAATTATATTTAACTTTACATTTTTCCTCGTCTATGAAATAACGTGATTATAGAAATTGTATTTTTATAATTTCATACCTACACACAGGTACCATCGCGGACACTGGCGCCTGACAACTTTTCGACCTTATTGCCAAAACAATAAGGTAAGACTTAGGCAATAAGGTCGAAAAGTGACGCCAGTGTCAGCGATGGTACAATGATACATACTTCTCGATTTTGCTGATGTGGGAACCGAGTAAGCGACAGGACATAACGTAAAGGGTGATGTGTGATACACAGTTTTAGTAGATTTCTCAGTAATTAATTAATCAAAATCAGAAAAAAAAGGAAATGAGAAAAAACTATAATTCTTGCTATTATATTTTTTGTATAAAATATGATTGTATATATACATATAAATTGAATACTAAAATAAAATAAAAAACTATAATAAACCAAATAATATATTTGGTTATTCTCAGAATAAATAAAAACGAATTTAAATATGTATTTAAAATACTCCGCAGATAAAGCCGATAGGTATAATAATAAATATAACGTGCTGATACAACAAATTATTTAATTCTCCGAAATAATAATTAACAGATCAACAATGAATTTAAAATGTACACAATAGTATTTCAATATTATGCTTTTATGAGATAGTTTTACATAATTAACCGCAGGCCATTGTGTATACAGTTAAAACATGTTTTATGTTTTCGACGACATGTTGGCTATAGGTATTTGATTTCTGATATGCAGCAGATTCCGGAACGAAGTTATTATTGCATCTGATATCAATTTACCAAATAATGACAAAAAAACTCATGAATAACATACATCGTCTTATACATATTATAAATTAAAGTGTTTTCGTGTCTGTCTGTGTGACCATCGTAGGTTTTCTAAGCTGCGCAACGGATTTTGATGCGATTTTCACCATAATTTAGAAAACATATTCCCCCAAGGTTAATGTATAATACGTTACAATTCGACTTGGAGAGGGGCTCGTGGCTAAGTAGTAACACTCACACGGGTCGATCGATCAGGTTAAGCTACGCTTGCCGCGGTTGGTCCGTGGATGGGTGACCATCTTTACATACCAAGACCCCTCTGTGTCTCGGAAAGCACGTTAAGCCGTTGGTCCCGGCTGTCATTCGCAGATCTTTGACAGTTGTTACGGGTCGTCAGAAGCCCGAAAATCTGACAACCAGTCTTACCAAGGGGTATCGTGTTACCCAGTAACTGGGTTGTGGAGGTCAGATAGGCAGTCGCTCCATGTAAAATACTGGTATTCAGCTGCATCCGGTTAGACTGGAAGCCGACCCCAACATAGTTAGGAAAAGGCTTGGCAAATGGTGACGTTACAATTTAACTTCCATATCTATATATATATAAAAATCAATTGCTGTTCGTTTGTCTCGCTAAAACTCGAGAACGGCTGGGCCGAATTAGCTGATTTTGGTTTTGAAATGTTTGTCGTAGTCCAGGGAAGGTTTAAACGGTGAGAAAATTAGGGTAGGTAGGGTTTAGTGCTACCCGTGCGAAGTCGGGCCGGGTAAAGCTAGTAATAAATAAAACTCGATGTTTTGTCAAGTTGCAGGGAAGGGTCGCTAGTTCAATGTAAGATATACCCTCATAAATATACTTTAGTCTATCTAAAGGGACATCTAATGATACCTAAGATTATCGATGCGAGAAAATCTTATCGATACTTCAAATAACTTATAAAAGCTATCTAAAATAATGAGGACACCCTTTTTCTATACGATCGGGTTTTATATTGTTATCTTCTACCTTTTTATTTACAAAAAAATATGATAAGGTTTGTAAGTAACTATACTAAGTTGTCTCTTCTTTTCCCTTTAAATCTATCCCAAGCTACATATCGAAATCAAAGAAATCTCCAAACGGCTGGTTGATACTTCCCGTGATCCAAGGGCTGGTTTTTACCTTGGCCAGAGGCTAAGCATTGCCATACAACGTGGCAATGCGGCTAGTGTCTTAGGTACGTTACAAGTCGACAGCGAAGCGGAGGAATTTTTCGACGCCGTGTTCTAGTTTGTTAATAGTTTTAGTTAGGTTGTTCAAAAGCTGGTCTTTAAAAGATCGTTTTTAGCGGTAAGTGTCACTATATGTAATTTTTTTACAGTTATATCTGTAATTCGTATAGTGTACATAATAAGGAGTTTTCTAATCTATCATGTAGGGAGAATCGAATGTCGAATTGCCACTTTGCCATACAATTTATTTCTAGTCAATGTTTATTTTATATACGAGTAGTATCGCATTATAGAAGGTGGTACAATCCCTAAAAACTTTTTCATAAATTCACAAAAAGCTAAGTCCTCTTAGGTGTAATAAATGTCCTGCTGGGGTTGCGGGTTTGTCCGAAAGGGATATCGCGGCCCCGGCACACAGGCAACGGAAGGAACACGGGTGGGTTTTAGTCAGTAAAAGTCTGACACACCCTCTCGCTCTGCCCAGAGCGGGAGAAGTCATTTGATGATTTCCCATCCTCAAAAAAAGGAAAAAAAAAGGTGTAATAAATGTCACAGCTAAACAGACCAAAGACAAATCATAAAACAGGAAAAAAAAAATGCAAAGTGGAATTAGCGAAAAACTAAACAGCAATTTTTTTTTTGCACTTTTAGTGCCGGGAGCCCTCCTGGAGGGTTCACCTAATCGCATGTGTGAAGCCGGGAACCCTCGCGCAGGGCTCATTTTAACTGTAGGTTTTGTTTAGCGAATACAGCATTATAAACCGTGAAAATAAAATCTGATGTATATTTTAAATTTGTGTAAATCCCGGACGATATTTGGGAACTGACTGGCATAGATAAAACATTGAACTCGAGCGAAACTAGCGAAAATGTTTGGCAAAAAAGTGCATCTGTGTGCGTAGGTGCGAAGCAGCAAATGCTGTGATTGGCTGATGCCACGATACTCAGTCCCTTTCGTACAATTTTCTGTACTGCTGGTAGCGTAGTTATGGGTATATAGGGTGTCTAACTTGATGTGTAGCCGTGTGTACATTCCCGTGGGATATTCTCCGATATCGACACGGGCAAAGCCGCGGGCAAGAGCTAGTAAAATATATATTTAATATATAACAATGCCTGTAAATAAACAGAGAAGGATTAATTTAATTAAATAACATATACAAGGTTAAACTTAATACCGCCTTCTAATTGAAGGCTGTATTAAAATTTAATACCGAAAAATGAACAATGAAGAGTGCCTCATTAGGCCTAATAAGGTGCTTGTACAACATAAAGCTCTTCAAAATAAAGCGGGAATAAATTACAATATCTTATAAACGGCCTGTTTCCCTGACTTTAAAAAAAATAAGAAAGCAAGTTTAGTATTGAATGTCTGAAGTTTTTGTATTAAACATCCAAGTGTACAGTCAGCCTCAAAAATATGTATATGTCATCGTAAGATTGTGAGAACCTTTAGTTTATAACCTATAGCTATTATTTCCGTTAGATTATAAACTGTCGAAAAATTGTGAAATGGGTTCTTATTCTTTTCGTGTGATGACTAACCTGGTGTCAGAGTTTTAAGCCGCCCATGGACCTCTGACTTGGCATCACACGCTGTCAAAAAATATCTCTCAGGGTTATAAAGTTTAGAACTGTGATCAACCGCTACTTCCAAGTTGCTTGGAGCTAGGCAAGCTATTAAGTATTAGCGCAATGTGCGTTACGTCGCATGCAAGTTTGATACCAGCCGTTCGATTCTGTAAAAATATCACCGTAAAACTTAGGTGAAGTGAGCGTGAAGTGAGCTGTCAATACTGTTAATCCCTAGCATCCTGCCGGTCGATTCTGTGGCAGTGACAGCTCACTTCACGCTCACTTCACATAAGCTTCACGTTAATATTTTTACAGAATCGACCGACAGTTCAAAATTTGTCGGTTTTCCGTGGAAAGTTTAAAACTATCGAACAATAATGAGTTAAATTGTAAATGGTGTGTTTGAAGTTCAAAATTTTTCGATCGTTTATAATCTATCGGAAATAATATCGATAGATCATAAACTAACGAAGTTCATAATTATACGATGGCATATTATACATTGACAAGAATTCATTTAATTTTCTACAATTTGTACTCCATAGTATTACATCAATATGCAGCTACAATTAATTACCCAATGTGTTATATGTTTTGTGGCTACACAGTAATACCTACCTACAATATTCTTCTTCTTCTTTTCGTATGGTTAGTGACCAACCTGGTGTCAAAAAAATTCAATTCAAAATTTCTAAATTCAAAAGTCATTTATTCAAACTAGGCTGAGAATCAGCACTTTTCGAACGTCAAAATTACATAAGACAGTCCCCCAAAACGCCCACCCTTCACCTATTCCTAGTGCATTAGCTGGGAAGAAGAAGTGGCGCAAAAAACTCCCCAGCAGCACAGCTGTCTGTTCAGTTAGAAGAACAAAAAAAAAAGATTCTATATAATAGTATTCAAAATAATTTACATTACGCAACACAAAACATAATTTAAATTATTAGCCATATGTTAGCTAGCACACGCCAATATACCACACAAAATCATCGAGAACTATACTCAGGCAGAAATAAAAACTAAACGTAAACAGAACTTAATATGTAAATAAAAGCCTCCAGGCATAAAGGGCGTGCCCGCTTACATATAGTTGTAACTGGAAGTTATAAATGATAAACTAGGACCATCGAGATAAAATAAATAAAACAAACAGTTAATTAACAATAACTAATATGATTAATTGTCGAGGTCACTAGCTAACCACATATTGCAATACAACTCATTAAAAAAAACATTGTAATGAGTAGATTATGTCAACATAACACACACAGTAACAGTTTTAAAGCCGCCCATGGGCCACTGCCTTGGCTTCACATGCCGTCAAGAAATATCCCTTAGGCCGGTTTCCTCACGATGTTTTCCTTCACCGTTTTTGAAGCAAGTGATAATTATACAATACGCACATGAATCGGATAAGTCAGAGGTGCGTGCCTTAGGTTCGAACTTGAGGCCAATGACTTGGCAGTCCGACGGTCACACCACTAGGCTATCACTACCCCTACAATATTATGGAACAAAGATTGTAGACAATAGGGATGATGCCTGGGTAAAAAAAAAAAAATCTAATTAGTCCGTCAGTCAGATAATAAAAAAATATTAGACACGTACTTTTTGCTTTATCATATTAATAAAAAAATACTTAGATAAAACGCATTTTAAGTTGGGGAGTGGGGGTCGATACGTCACTAGTACGTATAAAATCTACATACTCGTGACGTCATGGCACATTTTACCTCAATGTATCGCCGTAATCTTTAGATTACGTAAAAAAAGAAAAAATACGTGTCCAATATTATTTTATAATCTCAAAGAAGGACAAAAAAAAATGTTTAGTCATCATCCCTATTAAATTAATTCGTATCGATTTCGTATGTACATACATCTTTTAATGCTGACTGTACCTGCTATCTAAAGCAATTATTCCCGAAGTAACTACTTACTTTAAGAAGTGACTTATAGCAAGCGTCAAACTAAATGGCGGCTCTGAAGTGCGCTACGCGCTGCACAGATCCGCACCCCTCCCCCCCGCTGACACATGAATTTGTTACTGCGCAGCGACTCGCCTCATGTTCCGAGCCGCCATAAAGTTTGCATCGGGCTGTAACAGCGTTGTTTTACTCCCTCGTGTGGAAAGAAGTGGGTGGTGTTTTCATCCCCTTACTTTTTAGGGGTTTTAAGGTTTGCCTACAATCAGGAGTTAGAATAATGTCATTGTCATTTTCAAAGAACTTTTTTTTTCATCTCGTATTGTCCCACTGCAGGTCTCCAATCCAGTTTTTACTAAGCACTTAGTCACCATTAATAAATTACGCTCATTTTGCTTTTAGAACACGAATCTTATCAAATATTTCAATTAATTTCTTCGTAATATTAATTATAATTTTATTATATTAATTAATAATTATATATCATTGAGGTGTCTGTTTGTAATGTAAAAAAAACAGCTTTTATGCATATGAGAGTATATACGGTAGGTACATAAAACAAAATAACAATTATTAAAAATTTTGTTTGTCTGTCTGTTAGTTCCGACTAATCTCCGAAACGGCTGAACTAATTTTGACGGGACTTTCACTGGCAGATAGCTGATGTTATAAGGAGTAACAAACGCTTCTTTTAATTAAAAAAAAGAAAATGAATTAGGGTCCATGCGGGTGTAGCCACAGGCTGCAGCTATCTTCTCTTATAAATCTAGCTTAATCGTATTAAGTACCAATAAATTTTAAATAAAGCTCCGAACGTAGTACTTAACTTAGTTTTACTACAGATACAGACAATACAAATAAAACTACCTAATCTCTTAGACAATTCCTTTAAACGACTACAATTTCCTTTTAGTATCGATAACCTCAGTGTCGGCTGAACTTTAAGTAACGGACTTTGACAAAGTTTGTCCAACTTGCCCGAGGGATATAATCAGCCTAAATAGTGAATGCTGATTGGTCGATATTATTACATTACTTTTCATTCCATATTGAACCTTATGTTATAACGATAGAGTGCATTTTTGGTTTGATGTATTGCCGCTAAAGTGAACATCTGTTACTTGCCATGGTTTAATAGCGGCAGGGTGTTTTTATACGAGAAAAGAAAATGTAAGAGTTCTTATTTACTTATTATACTCGCACAATCATGAAAGTTAAACTCGTACAGACATCTGCTGTATAATTTTATTGCGGCCTTGGGAAAATGGATCAAAAAAAGTAGGTAGTTGTTTTTTTTTTTATTTACCTATAAAAAGGCCTTCCTCGCCTCCATATTCCATTTAAGGGGGATGCGCTAACATAGCCCGCGTAATTCAAATTTGCTTGCGGTTTTTGCAATTTGCAGGTCAGTGTCAAGTTGTATGTTGATCAACATAATATTCGCGACCGTGAGTAGATTCATATAATTTTTTTGTACATAGTTCCGGGTTTTTATTTATACTTATTTTTTATTATTATTTTTGTTGTTTTATTTATTTTGTAATCCCCTAGTCCCCTAATCTACGGGCTTAGATAAGTCCCACCAGGGGATCCGTGGCATCACAGTAGGCCCTATCAGAAAACTAGCGCTGCGGTATTTATTTATTTTTTCTATATCGCCGCATTATGCTGACATTGGTGTGCTTATGATAAATAAATAAATAAATAAATAAATAGGAACCTTTTGGTCCTCGCTCAGGTCGTTATTATTTTTTTAGTTTTTTCATTGTATTTCCTGTGCGTGTGCCGCGGCGCTGCCGCCGGTCAAGCCGCGGCGCGCCCGGCCATGCCGCACAAAGCCGCACAAAGGATCGCAAAGACAAATGAAGGCGCAAAAGCCGGGGCTACGTGGCGCGCGACAAAAGCCGGCGGCCATGCCGCCAGCATAGTGTGTAGAAGCCATTACATACCTATACTCAATTTGAAATAAGATTAGACATTCAAACAAACCTTTTTTTACAGTCCGTTCAACCGATACTCACTTCTATACCGTAGGCATAAAGATGGCATTAACAGCAAAAAACTGGCTACAATACCACCTGTTTACTGCACCTGCCATTTGTCATGCCACCAACGCAATAGAAGTCAAAATCGGTTGAACGGACTGTAAAAAAGGTTTAGTTAAATGTCTTATCTTATTTCATATGGAGTATATAATAGGTAATACCAACACTACCGCTGAGCATGAATTCCAGGTCAGGCAAAGAGATATTGGGTTTTAGCAATTTCTCAGTACCAGTTTGGAGTCGTGATATGTGCGCGATTGATGGCAATAGGCTCGCCCCCACTACATGGGACTTAAACATAACTGGCGAAATGTGGGTGTACCTGCTACAGGTACACCTCTGCCTGACCCTTTGGGAAAACAAGGCGTGATGTTATGTTATGTAGGTAATACTGTTCTACTTTAAACGTAACAATACCATATATCACAAGGAAGTTTTCCTTTATGCGCACTGCTCTCAAACAATGCAATAATTAAAACTTTCTACAGAAGCATTAGAACAGTCTGCTGTACCAAAACCAAGCTAAAACATAACTCTGTCGCTGCAGCCACATGTCAACGTCTGCAGCTAACATTCCTCTCCCACCGAAAACTTATCCAATTACATAATCCAAGCTGCACAAATGAAATGTTATTACTACGAGTAGGTACGTCTCAAATAAGAAATGGGTCACTTTGATTTTATTTTCTATCTGGCTATATACGTGTTAAACTTCTAAACACTATCTAATATGAAGAAAGATGAAACTTCAGAATAAAAACTGAAACTCTGTTTTAAACTGAAAGCAAATGAACTGGCTCGATTTCGGAGAAAATTCAATTTACCTGAAGTGTTACGGGGTAGATACAATAAAAAACACTTTGGGATTGAACTACTTGTATTTCAGCCTACCACGGCAGTTCCTTAATACAGATAAAGATACAACACAATGAAAAAGACAAAGGACAAGCTGTACAAACAAAACAGATATTACATAAAACTATTGGAGCTAATTTAGAAAGATCTATGTCGTTAGGAGAGTCTAGAGTTATGAGCAGAATGGAGCGTGCGTTCGACTCAAGACAAGATCGTGCACTAAGTTCGTTGAACTCTGACAATGATATTCTGCTGATCATGTGTGCGTTTCATTAGACTGTCCAACACACGTTCCGTTTCTCTCACCTCTAAATTGGTGACCCCGACGTGATGAACGTCAGCGCAGCCTTCGTGCAACTACTTCAGTGTGACGTCATCATCATCAATCGTTGGGCAGTTGCCAGCCATACACGACACCCGTCTGATCGGAGGATCCTCCCTTTTCTAAAAAGGGTGAGTGAACTTTACACCCTGTTCCTCATACCTCTAAACACCAACACTTTTAGTTTTTCCGAAATCAAACCATAGGTACTCAAACTAATCTGTGATTTTATTCTGTTTTTGCATGAATAAATTACCACCTAGATTAATGTGGTGTTGAATGTATTGCTCTGATAAATAACGAGTCTTGCAAGGAATGGCCATCTGTTATCAAGAAAGCGATAGTCCTAATAAGCGATGTATTAGGCGTCTACAGGTACTACTCTCAATCAATTTGCCTAGCCTTTTCCCAATTATATTGGGGTCGGCTTCCAGTGTAACTGGATCTAGCTGAATATCAGAATTGTACATGGAGCGACTGCCTCTCTGACCTCCACAACCCAGTTACTGGGTAACACGATACCCCTTGGTAAGACTAGCTACAGGTACAGTACGACACAACTTAGGTAACGATCGACAAAATTCGTAAAACCGATCACCACCCGAACTAATTGCGTCTTCAAAATCACCATCTTTATTACTGCTTTAGGTGAAAATGATCGTTACGCAAACGCAATAACTAGTACAGTCATATAACTAAATACATTCGTAAAATTTAAATGAATGAATGCAAATTTTCAAATGTATGCTACATCTAAGCTGTGTCGTACTGTATCACCCTAATCCCTATATTTTTTGCCGTAAATCGAGCATACCACTATCCTCAAAAACTAATTCAATTACTAAACAGAACAAATGCAGTGTGAGGCAACATCTCACAGGAACTAGGTCACTGTCGCAGTATTTTTATACAACCTTCGTAAATCTCAACCCTCCATGCCTAACATAAAGGTACACCTCACAGAGTACTATGGAAATGGAGTGATAACGGAGATTGCAAACTCGGCGTTGAAATAATACCCGACAAGAAACGATAAATGCAAAAAGATAATGATAATTTACAAGTACTCTACTAGTTGTAAGTACTCTACTAGTTAATAGTGCCGTGCTTTCCTATGATTTAGATACATGCGAGATCTATAATTATGACAAAGATTGTGGATTAATGCTATGTCTGTATACGGGGTGTCCGGGACATCGACGCGAAGAAATTTGTCGTCGGTTATTAAAAAAAAACAGGTGCTCCATACATTTTGACCGCGTAGGTATTGCACTTTTCTATGAAACAGCTGTTTTTTTTTTAATATCCGGCAAAAATTTCAACGCAGGGGGGTTCAGAATCATGTATTGAATCCATGGTAGCCGGTTTCGCGTCGATGTCCATGCCACCCTGTATAGTTAGTAAGCGTTTATATAAATAAATACAGGAGTTAGTAAATGCTTTTGAACTGAACTCAAAAGGGACGCTGCATAATGTTATAATATGATGTTGAAAACATATAATTGCTGCACTGTATATTTAACCCCAAACTCACAGCTTTTCCTGCACACGCTTGTTTGCTTTTTTGTTTCGCTTGCTTGCTTGTTG
The DNA here is from genome assembly GCA_947364205.1 of Agrochola lota. Lineage (NCBI taxonomy): Eukaryota > Metazoa > Arthropoda > Insecta > Lepidoptera > Noctuidae > Agrochola > Agrochola lota. The sequence goes on from OX376241.1 coordinate 9,782,108, forward strand.
AAAAAGTTTTAAGTCTTCCATTTACTGTCTACTCCATGGCTTACAAACACGTCGGTCCCTTAATCCCACGTGAGCCGACCGACACTGACACGACGTCAGGTATCAATAATTCAGTACACAATCTGGCCTCCCACGAATATTATTATTTGAATAGAACAGCTTGTAATAAAAGAGACACGCTCTCTGTTATTCTTGTTTATATCAACTGGGATGCTACATATTTTATAATTAACTTTGCAGGAGTATTTTTTTCTGAAAAATGTATGCCGCTATTTACTTCGTCAAAAATATCTCTACTTAGGTTCCTTTGAATTATACTCACATTTCAGCTTTAACCAAGGGAAGGGAGTTCCCAACGGATAAAAGTATACTCTACATTTTGCAGTTGATTTTATTTAGTCTCTGCTTTTCTTGTGTCCTTTATTTTTTCGCAAAGCCAGAAAAGGCGACGTTGCAAGATATTCTGATGATCATTGGACAATCAGGACAACTAAATGGGAAGGTCCACGAGCTACCAGAATCAGAGGCCGGCCGTGCGCGCGATGGCAGGACAAGATTATTACGAATGCAGGGCGACACTGGCTTGGGCACGCCACAATTGTGGCGATAAGTCCCCTCTATGAGGAGTGGCTAGAGAGGCGCCACGGCGTCCTCACCTTCCGCCTGACGCAGGTCCTCACCGGACACGGTTGTTTCGGGAGGTTCCTGTTCCGCATAAGGCGGGAGGAAACGCCCGGGTGTCACCACTGTGTGGATCGCCCGGAGGACACGGTGGAGCATACGGTGGAGGTCTGTCCGGCTTGGGCAGGGCACCGCCGCGCCGTGTCCTTGTGGAGGCGATCGGCGGCAGTAATCTCTTGCGTCCGGCCCTGGTCCAGGCCATGGTATAGAGCGAGAGGGAGTGGGAAGCCATCACCTTCTTCTGCGAAGCAGTAATGCTCGCGAAGGAGGAGGCGGAGCGCGTGAGAGAGAGGCAAAATTCGTGCCCTCACGCCCCTAGCCGCCGCAGGAGAAGCCCTGGGTGTCGGGAATCAGCACAATCTATGAGTACATGAGAATAGCTCGTACTTAAAATTATACAAGTCAGTTAGCAGCAGCCACTGACTATGTCTTTACACCTAGGTACTGTATAGATCTTAACTTAGGTATTTAGTTAATGTACAACCTTTTCTAGCTATTATAATAACTATGGCATATAAATATAAGATAAACATTGATACAAAAAAATAATATAGAAAAAAACATCTAACAGTCGGCCCCCCGGTGCTGACAAGCGGATGTCATGATAATTTATAATATAAAAATCTAAAAACCAAAAACGAAAAGATTCTAAATTTGTATTTGAGTTTTATCACAAACAATTAGGGGTGTATTCATAAACGATGATTAGATTAAAGTTAAGAGACGTTTATGTATGGTTAAACAGTCGCTAATCATAACTTAACTTTAAGCAACGTTTATGCTTATAGGGGATAGTGTTTTATTTATCCTGTAGGCCTAACATGACACACGCAACAATTACACACTCTCGCGTGAGTAATTGTCGTCTATTTCTGTCACTTTTCTCGTTTTCTGACAGCGCTGCCATACAAAATAGGCGACTCGTTCTGCCAAACTTGATGTTTTGTCGACAAAACCTAACATGACACCTTAGTTATCTCGATTTACGACAATTCAACACGAGATAATCTGCGATTTTTCTGTCATTTTGTCGTATTTACTCGTCCCCAATTTTGACGACGAGAAGAGTAGACAAAATAATGATACAAAAAAAAAAACTTCCAAATAGCATGGCAGTTTCACAATTGTACTTATATGAGTCATATTTTTTTTTTACAATAATAATAGGTACATTAATAATGAAAATACTTAGTTTTAAACTACTATTTATATTGGAACGACATGTTTTATATGGAATTTTTCGCTTTTTTTTAAGGAAAAACAAATATTACCTACATGTTGAGAATTAGGGCTTTATGGGTTTTATTAAAGGGGGTCGAAATTTTCATTATTTTTGCGATAGGACACACCATTTTTGAGATATAAGCAAAAGAAAAGAAAAAAAAGATACAGTACTGTTTTTGCACCGTCGAAGTGTTGGTGTGAATGTTGATTCAAGCCAACTCATTTTAATTCACACCTTTTTAATCGCGATCAAATATAGTCGGATTTAGATAAACAATCAAAATTTTAGGCGAAAAACGTCAAATTCAGAATAGAAAAATTTCCATTTTCACAAAATTAATAACTCAGTGCCATATTAGTGGGAAGACGTCGTTTGACAGGAATAAAGAAAATTTCGGTGATTTTTAATCATATAGAAATTTGTGACAAGAGAATCGGTACCATTGAATGAATGAAACGGAATCTCAAGCCGATGTTGCTATCATAAAAATGATTTGTTTTTAATACTTGCAACATCGGTTTCTCTTCGCGAGATATAGAATTGTCAAAGTGCCTTTTTCGAGTTTACTCGTCGATTACGGTCATGTTAGGGATAAGAATGACGTCAAAATCGTCGACAAATTTCGACAAAACGAGAAAAAGCGTTCTCGCGCTTGTCATGTTAGCTATGCTGGTACCGTCAGCGCTCGGCCGAGCGTTGACAGTACCTACTTAGGGCGAATTTCACCAATAAAACTGAACGAGATCAGCACATTTAAACCGCGCTCAAGAACTGTAAGTGTCATCATTGTTGTTTTTTAAATGTGCTGATCGCGTTCAATTTAATTGGTGAAATTCGCCCTTAGTTTGATAACTCATATACACTCTTGCGCATCTCATTTTCCTGACTTGAGAATCAAACACGCTTTACATTCGCTTTCGACTTCTAAAGCAATGAATTTCCAGTACATTCTACTGAACGTTTACATGCAGCTAAATGACAAAGGCATTCATCTGAGAAGGTAATACTAGTCTAATCTGCATGTAAGATTAGGCATAGCAATTTCCTGCCACAGTTCATGTGGAGTGGTGTATCTGATGTGCTATGAGGAAACTAGATATGATTATCTACGAATTCAGACAAGCATTCAGTAGGAAATTGGTTATTTCAACCTACAATGTTAGTACAAAAAATACTCAAGAAAAATAAAAAAAATAAAAAAATCAATCAATGAATAACCAATAAAAAAAAAAAAATAAAAAAATAAAAAATAAAAAAAAAAAAGAAAGAAACAAAGAAAGAAGTAAGAAATATCAATGATAAAATTAAATGGCCAGTATTTAATAACTCATTTAAATATTTTTTATGACTCTTTATTATAGTTGAATGCTCAGTTTTTACTGCCAAACTTGTTAATAAACATTCATGTTGTAATTTTGAATTTACAAGAACTACAAAAAAAACTGCCGCTCTCAATCAGTGCGTTTAACACTTCGACTTTTTTTTCATAGAACGCATACTCTATGCCGCCATACATATTTGAAGTGAACCCTCCGGGAGGGTTGCCGGCATTACATTTGCGATAAAGTTAACCATCGTGGACGGTAAACGGCATTAGTTTTAAAACCGTGTAATAAAACATTGTAAAACGAATTAAAATAGTGTTTTCAGGGGGTCTTGTCGGTATACGTAGTTTCCAACCTTTTTAATTTTTTGTGAAAGTGTTTCTTTTTTAATGCTTGTATTTTAAAACCAACGCTAATAAATCTTGTTAAGTAACGCGGTCGGGCCATTGTTCTCACGGACAGTGTTTTTTTAATATTTTGTTTTGTTTATTATAAACATTACATAATTAGTGTGTTGCGTGGGGCACCAATATTAATGGCGCCACAAATAACTCCACAACAGCGGCAGCTGATAGTGGTGTTGCGAGTTGGTGGTTATACCATCAAAGAAATTGAAAGGAGGACGGGGATAACGGTGAGTGATATACTTTAATATAATTGTGTAAGTATTTTATAGACAATATTTAGTAATTACTCCAGAGAGTCATTGCATCCAAGACAACGGCTACCATTTTGAACATATTCTTTTACAAGGCTGCGCCGACCGGGCGGGCGCGCAACAATAGATAGGTGATTAGTTAATTGTTTCTCATTAGATAACGTTTGGAAGGTGTTTTTATTTTATATTGACGCGACAGCGCCAAAGCGCGCCGTTCGTCGACCGGTTTGCAGCACCCAAGACCGAGCAAGATAACGATAATATTAAATTATATTTATTTATTTATTTCCCAATTACATCTATCATTACAGGGTAACCTATTGCGATATCATACTTATTTAATTATTTTATCCTAACTTATTATTAACCTATTTAAAAAAAAAAAAAACCAAAGGAGCTTTTATAAGTTATTTTACACTTACACGAGAAAATTATGGTAATAAATGAATGATGCTTACCTGCTTTTATTAATAACGATCTAGCTTTGGAATACCTGTGGCTTTCATTCTTTTAACCAATTTCCACATAATATATCGTTTTGATTTAATTTCTGGATATCGTTTAGTAACATTAATGCCATATGCCATCTTGCACACTTCTGATATTAGGTGAAGTTACTTCGCAGGCAAACTAATTAGTTTAATTGTTAAATGTTTCAATTTTTTTTGGAATAGTGTGTTTATTTTTTGTTGTGTGTTCTTATTCGAAAGGCTTACTTTGCTTACCTAAGTCTTGAGTACGGTTTGTGAATCTCGCCCTAAGTCATGATTATTATTACTTATACAAATGTGTCTCTAAATGTTGATTTTTGTTGTATTTAGGAGTTTAGATTTTAAGGTATTGCTAACTATTTTTATTGACAAGTTTTATATTTGTTACTAGTGATGTCTCCCGAAGTAACTCGAACTAGGTATGTTCATTTTGATAGTAGTCTGATAACTATAATAATATTTGATTCTTAAATGTTAAACCTAACATTTTTTAAGTTGATTCAGCTGAATGTATGTTCTTTTGCATGTCTTAAATATAATTTATATAAATATTTACATATAATTACTCTAGCATGAGGATATTTCTCATACCAATTACCTAGTAGCATACCTAAACCAATAAACCATGTCAAGTTTTATTTGCCATACTTAGTTGATTAAAGAGGGTTGTCACAGGATTTTATTTTTATTTTTTATACCTATACTCCATTTGAAATAAGATTAAACATTTAACTAAACCTTTTTACAGTCCGTTCAACCGATTTTGACTTCTATTACGTTGGTGGCATGACAAATGGCAGCTGCAGTAAACAGTTGGTATTGTAACCACTTTTTTGCTTTTAATGCCATCCTTATGCCTACGGTATAGAAGTCAGAATCGGTTGAACGGACTGTAAACAAGGTTTGTTTAAATTTCTAATCTTATTTCAAATTGAGTATAGTGTGTTGATATAAATGCTCACATTATTTCCAACTTTGTTAATGTTATTATGTTCATTGTTGATTTAGATTTTTAACTATCGTTGGCTCCTGAGGTAACTTGGAGTTATGTTTAGATTGTGATAGTTATTTAATATAAACCTTTCAAGTGTTAAATAATTAGACAAAATATTAATTCTTTGTAGGCGTTCTTCGACTGATTTCCATACCTGTCGGGTAATTTAATTCAACACATTGATGATCAATGAGTGAAGAGTCACTCATTGCATGGATCTAAAAAAAGTGAAAAGGTAGAGAGCTTAGGCAACATTCATAAAGGCCTATTCAGAGTTTTATTTGCCAATATGAGGTAAATGTTGTAAGTATGTAATTTGTTAACTATGTGCGTGTTGTCGTAATTTTATTGAAATAAAGAGTCGATTTAATAGAACGTTATTTTTTTCTCTATTTATCCTAACCATGAAAAATAAAGCAAGTAGGTAAGTAATCATTTAATCAATGTTGATCCATTTGGAAAAAATCCTATGGGTTCAAGCTGCCCCTAATCGATTCAAAAGTTTTGCTGTGAAAGTGCATCAAACAGTTACAAACTAGTCAAACACTTACAGGCAAACAAACATACATTTTAATAGGTAAGGTTTTTTCCCTACGGAATGAGATATTTTCCGACCTTCCAAGTATACCTGTGCAAAATCACGTCGAAGTAGGTATCGATTACATTATTGTGTCGTTATGAAGGGGCAAACTGTTTAAAAATTTGATAAATAAATAGTTAAAGTAATATTTTTTTTGGTAAAAAATGGAGAAATACGTGTTTTATAAAATCAAATAATAAAATAAAATATAAAAGGGAATGGAAGTTTGTATAAAAATCGGACATGATGTAGATTTCCGAAATACACGCGTGTGAACCGCGGGGAAAAGCTACAAATATATAATAATTGATAATAACTAATGGATGAATTGGCGCAGGCACAGCGCAAATCGAAAAAACACCCCATATTATAATAACTGAACTCAACGAGCACAACTTGTTTACAAAATAATATACATGATACGTATCTATAGGTATAGTGGTGGCGGCAGCGGCACGCGTGTGCCACGCACTAGACGACGTGCGTGAGTGAGATGAAATAACAAAAACATATCGCGCCCTGTCGCACGATTCGCAGCGTTCAACTTCTAATAGTCCAAAGTCCAAACAGTCTAGGTTGATGTGTAGCCGTGTGTACTACCCCGGGATCAAAAGTACCCTATGTGATAATCCAGGTGAACAATGTATTTTTTCCGTAATACATTGTTTTCATATAACTCTATTGGTTTACGCGGCGCTCGTCAGTAAAGCTCCCAGTCCGCATGATATTTTCCGACATCTTCAACAACCATCGTTATAATTCAACCTTAATGAATTATACACCTAAACCTTTCTCGTGAATCACTCCATCCATTGGTGGAAACCGCATGCAAATCCGTTCGGGAGTTTTTGAGTTTATTGCATTCAGACAGACAGACGCGGCGGGGGGACTTTGTTTTATAATAAAATAAAATAAAATATTATAAAACCAATTGCCCCCCGCACTTTCCTGAAATTACAAGATACTTTTACCTGTTACTACAACCGAACATACAGAGTTACTCCAACGCAAATATATTATTACGGTTTTATTTCCAATATTTACTTTCAGCCATGTTTTCATCACTACATAATAATAATTATAATAACTTATATAATATTAATTACGATTCCTCTATCTGGAGCCCTGACCGGAGACCTTCGTTTGTAGTAATTAATTTATCTGTTGTTGCTCTCTTTAAAAAAAATCTTTTTACCTATATTGTGGTATAGTAATTTATTTTTTTATTTTTAGATGCATCGTCTTCACATATAATTATATAATTAATGTACCTACATATACAAATATTGTAAAACATTTTAAAAGAGTAACGGTGGAGTTTCTTGCCCATTCTTCTCCATACGAAAACTACCTTTTGGAAGGGGCGACTAGAATCAATTATTTTTTTTTGTAATTGTTGACGTTCAAAAGTGCCTTGCAAGGGCCTATTTGAAATAAATGATTTGACTTTGACTTTGACTTTGACCATCGGTACCGGATACCGATGGGCTACTATTTTTTATATTTATAAATGATTTTGTTTTCTCTCTTGTTTTTATAAAAAAATATTTAAAAATATAAATTATATGTATATTATATAAAATTAAGGAAAATTATGATGATAATATTATGGCAGGAAAGTTGAGTAGAACCTGAGATACCTATCGATCTCTAAGGGCCATATCACACTGGTGATTTGCAAGCGTGTTTCCAGCGAGGCGATTGTTTAACGAGCTCGCTGAACCTGCTGTGCGTAGTGGGCATGCCGCGAGTGCGCAACGAGTTAGCCGCGTTTGCGAAACAAGAGGACCTGAGTGCACAAGAGAGAGCGAGACAAGCGAGTGTACAACATTATGAAAACACGTCTCGTCTCGTCTCGTCTCACGTTAAATACGTCTCGTGTTCGCGGTTAGCTCGCTTCGCACCCGCGGAGAGCACGTTCACAAATCGCTTTGCTGGAAACACGCTGGCAAATCATCAGTGTAATAAAGCTCTTATAACCTGCAGTGTAGTAAATCAATGGTGGTTTCCTCAAAGTAAAATAAGGTTAATTAATTACTTACCGAATTGATTACCAAGTTAAAATTATCAGTATATTCAAATCATACCTATCATTATAACACAGTTGTATGAAATGACTATAACGCGGCAAATTAACGTAGTGTCAACGTGAAAAAGTGGAGTCGTGGAGTTTCTTATAGGATCTTACTATACGCTTTGGAATGGGCAACTAGGTTCATCTTTCTGACTGACTGACCCCTTGGCAATTCAAAAGTGCCTGTAAATGGTTTAATTGAAATAAATTCTTTGAGTTTCAGTTTGATTTGATAAACAATATAATTCCGTGACTGTATAATATGCATACTGTTTTTTTTTATTTTTTCTACGCAATCAAAACCGTCTTCAAAAGTTAATGGGACGTAAAATCTGTGGATTAATTCGTAAAATTAATCTCTGAGCTATTTTAGTCTAGTTCAATCTGAATATATCAAGTTTCTAATTTTGTTTCATTTTAATAAAATGATTTTACAACTTCATTACGTAAGTATTATTTTTCCATTTCCGTTTGAATAAAATGTTACCTGCCTGGAGTAGGTAATGAGAGACCTCGACGATATTATATTAAATCTATGCGGGTAGTTTTTACTTTTTATGCAAAGAGAATATTTGCAGATTTTCAGATGCTGTTGTTTTAAATGTGGAATGGACAGTGACAATCTTGAGCATATCCTCTGTAAGTTTTGTACGAGTAAAAAGAAAATTAAACAAAAAAAAGCGACCCTTACAGTCGTCGCATAATGATGTCTAACATTTGACATCTTGGCTAACAGTACCAATCTCTCGGAACATGGGTTGGTACCATCTGACGGCCAACTCTCGGCTACTTTACTCTCATTTGTCAAATCAAATACCGCCCGGCTGCTTCCCCTTCCGTCCCTTTTCACGAAATCACTTCCACAGATTGCAGGAAACCGAGAGAAAAGATGTTACACATCAATAAAACCTTAACTAATGATCACAATGATAAACTGATCTAATTTGTGGTGTATAGGACCCTACTGGGCCTATATGGTGAAGGAAACATCATGGTAGAACCTAGTCAAGAAATCGCCCTCACATATGAGCAAGCGTGTTCGTCTTTCTTTACTTGCATGTCTTAACAGAGGTTCTTGGACATTTACTGTTATTATTATGAGAGTTTTCAATAGAGAGGTAGCAAAGGGGCCATTCATTTATTACGTAAGAAGATTAAGAGGGGGAGGGGATTCGACCTTGTCTTATCTTTTCATACATGGGGGTGGATAGTTCTTACAAGATCACAAAAATGCGCAAAGTTAAAATTATACTTTGAAAAAGCGCGGGCAACCGCGCGAGTGCCGAGGTTCTCTCGGATGTGTATAGGTAACTAGAAGCAACACCTATTATTAGAGATGTTCCAGTGGCAGATCCACTTTCCGAGTGGGGTTTGAGCCCCTGGACTGAAAATCATATGTAGGTAAAGATGAATGATTAAACCAAAGTTTATTACTACCAACAAATATTTTTTTTTCGTACCTTTGTAAGTATGAATAAACATTAAATCAAACCAAACGTGAATTAATTTTTTCCTTTAGATTTAATAAATATTAAACAGGGTGAGAGGGGGTCAGCCTATTCTTATTTTTTCTTGTAATATGTGGGGGTCAAAAACTAGCGAAAATAGTCTTACATAATAAATGAATGGCCACAAAGCTTGAAATAAACTAGTTACTGCCCGCGACTTCATCCACTTAAAATTTCGACCCCCGACTCACCGCGTCGCATCCTCTCGCTCGCCCGCACTATTACTTCGTTTTCGCTTAGCGTTCTATCTGACTTTTTTTCTTTTTGCTCGGCTCCTAAGGGTCGTAGTGTGATGTTGCATAACCTTCCTCAAGAATTGGGCTATCCATAACGCAAAAATATTTTTTCAAATCCAACTGGTAGTTCCGGAGATTACCCCCGACATACAAACGTACAAACAAACAAACAAAGAAGAACGGCAGATTTTGTACAGCATACTTTTTTTGTTGTTCTGTTATAGAATTTGTACCACTTATTAAGGCAATGAAGCCATTTATTTTCATGTAAGTGTACTATTTTTAGAACTTCGGATTAATTAATAATATCAATAAAAAGTTTTTAATAATTAAACGTAATAAAATCGTAAACTAAACGCAGTTACGTTTTTAGAAGTTGTCATATGTAAAATAACACAAATATCGAAATGATAATTAATTATTGAGAAATATAAATAACATTAAATATAATTAAACACTTATATATTATACCTAAGAATGCATAATTGTTGCATAAAATCATAATAGTTAATGATTTAATGATAGGAATGATTTTCGTCATCAATATTTTTTTGTTCATATGGCAATTATTTATTGACAGGTAAAGAAAATCTGTCTTTCAGTTCAGTCATTTCAGTTCTTTTTTTCTGTTGTTTTGGATTGATTGCAGTCCGCTGCCGGATAAAGGTATCTCCTAATGCACCCCACTGAGTAGGTACGATCCTGATCTCAATCTACCTACTTAATGGTAAGTAACACACTACAAAGATAGCGATCAAGAACATTTACTTGATCACCAAAACAATGTTTATGTATATACCTTAAAAAGTAAAACTGGTTATAACTATTACATCCCAAGTTCTAAAAATCCAAGAATTTAAAAAGGGCTTGTCTATCATATTAACTACTAATTAAAACAAAAAATATCCCAAAACACGAAATTTATTAGCTGTACGAAATTCCCATATAAGCCTGCCGTTTGCCTTTGACCTCTTTATAAGGTTAGTATAGATATAGGAGTATAGATTTATCAATAGTCCATAATCATAGACACATCGGAATATACCAATTAATTGCGATACAATTATTACCAGCAGCATCTTCGAACGGCCTAGATTTGGCTCTATATTAGATCCATATCCAGAATATTCGATTGCCATGTCCGTAACTAGGGGCCGAGAATAAACAGACCTTCCATTATCTTTATTGCACCGCGTGCTAGGAACATCGAATTTCTAATTAGCAAGAGAACACACGTAACGTACCAGCATAATATATAGACTTGGTATAATCACACCGATCCATTCTGTAAAAATCACACCGCAAAAACCATAGATGTACGTTAATTAAAACTGGGTAAAAACTTTGATGGAGATGAGCTTGATGTGAAGTGTCAATCCCTAGCATCAGACGGATGAGATGACAGCTCACTTCACCTAAGATTTCACAGGAGAATAGACCGCCAGGCTGAACAACGCCATACGAACACAGTTTGTGCTTAACCTCCCCGCTCTCTTTAGTAGCGATGTATTCGAAATTGGATCGCCACGAACATTTTTGAGGGACACAGTGTTTGCTGTTCGTCAGTGTTACGCAAACGCGAACAAAGTGTTCGATGTTCTTGTACACCATGTTCTTGTTCGTTCGTGCGCACACGCCTTTTAGGGAGTTCGGACAAGTTACCTATGTATAAGGGATGGTAACATTTTCTGGTAATTTTCCGTGAGACAACACAAGTTTCTCTGGAGACATGCCATTATCGGCCCGGCTCAGGAGAGGTGGTTTTGAGCGATGATCCCATAGGTGAACCACATGCGCTTATACTATTACTAGGGGTTGCCACAACACACGTTAAAATAGCTACTTTTAGATCAATTCCCTATACAAACCAACCACCACCAAATTAATATCATACGAACTACATAAGTAAGCTCAAACCAGGTAGGTATATGAAAAGTAGAGTTGTGATGGTATTAGCACTTTGTGGTCTCGGTTGCGAAACCACATCTCAGAGGGTAGGTAATCTATGTATAAGCTGAGATTTACTAAAGAGATTACCCACATAACATACTACAAACGCTAACGCTGTTATCCGAAGCGTAAACCGGATGAGGTACTTATCTACTTACCTCGAGGTACTTGTCTGGTGTTTTTATAGCTGTTTGGGTGGTGATAATGATAAATCGTTTTTCAAAGGGTGTCTTCAAAAGCGATTAGGAGTTATGTTAAGAAGTTGGGTAGCTTGCCTTCTCATAAAATAAATGAAATTCAATAATAGTTGACGAAAAAAAAATTTTTTGTCCGTCATTTAGATTATAAAAAAATATTGGACACGTATTTTTCTTTTCTTACGCAATCAAAAGATTACGGCAATACAACGAGTTAAAATGTAGCATGACGTCACTCTCCGGTAGATTTTATACCGACTTGTGACGTGGCGAGCCCCCACTCCTCCACCCTCCCAACTTTTATGCGTTTTATCTAAATATTTTTTTATTAATATGACAAAGAAAAAAATACGTTTGTGATATTTTTTTATTCTCTGACTGATGGACTAAATAGTTTTTTTTTCCAGTCAACGTCCATAATGCGGAACATGGTGATACTTGGATCTTAGCGTGTCAATGGCAAAAATAATCAATTGAATTAATTCAGATTTTTTTGGCCAACATCCAGCGACTTTGGAAGAAAGATAGTGTTGAGGATAGCATAATCAGCGAATGTTCCCACTGCTGAGACACAGGCCTCCTCTCTTCAAGAGGGAGTGGACTGTAATCCACCACGCGGGCCCAGTGCGGGTTGGCAGATGTCACATGTCTTCGAATTTGTTGTTCTAGGACATGCTGGTTTCTTCACGAAGTTTACCTTTACCGTTTTGAGAGCAGGGGTGATGAAAATAATTACAAAAAGTAAAGCGCCTGTCTGGGTTTGAACTCACGACCTACAACTCATAAGTCGGGGCCGTTACCAGTGAGCCACCATTGCTCTTCTCTTCTCTCCTGTTGGGAATACACCAACTAAATAATAACTAAGTAAATGGGCTATTGAGGTCTGTACAAATACGTGATGGAATAGCGCAGTAGGCGAGTAATATATAAATATTGGCAGCCACCTATGAAATTGGCGTTTTTTTCTCACAAATAGAGAACCTCGTCACTTCTATGATTTAAAATATTCATCAATTGCTTGGTATTATATCGAATAATAACCATCATAGACAACTACCAATAGTAAAAAAAACCCTATTGCTTATAGTTTTATAAACATAAAAAATACCTTAAAAATGACTCCTCATTTTGTTAGCAGAAATGACCACTTAACCAAACTAACTTAGCCAAAACTCATTTTTGTCGCTTAATCTAAGTGGCATATTACGTTAACTTAGTTTTTAAACATTCGTGTTCATGGTTGTTATATAAATTAAGAAAATGTTAGTATGAAGAATGCAACTTCTTTAAAATTCCGCTGATTTCATAGGTGACCTATATATTGCAGTTGAGATAAATATTTAACTCAAAGTTCAAGGCTATCCAGACGTCAACACAGACAACGACAATCAGACGTTGTTTATACCTCCAGTCATTAGATAAAGCTAAGGTGAGGTGACAGCCTGACAGGAGAAGCCGGTGAAATAATAATATGCTAAGCAAGTAGGTCAGACGGTTGACCTGACGCCTCATCCAACATTTACGCTTATTGTCCTGTGTGCTCGCGACATTACTCGGATTGGCCACAGGAATTATAGCTAACAAAACAATTTTTAGGTACGGAAGGTAAGTCAGGAATAAAAGGCCAATTTTTGAGCAGTTTATGTTTATACATAATAATGTTGAAGGATGGTGAGAGGAAATTTAAGAAAATGAAGGCGCATTGTGTGTTATGATATGAATGATATGCTGATAGTTGAGAATGAAAGAGAGACCCCAAACAACATGGAACCAAGGCAGGTAGAAGACAATACATACAATGAAGTCTAGACAAAGTTTAATTAAATGAGCAGAAACATCTAAGTTCGTTCCAAAGATTCAAGCTACAATCGACCCTGCCAGAGAAAATTCAAATTCAAATTCAAAAGTCATTTATTCAAACTAGGCTGAGAATCAGCACTTTTCGAACGTCAACTACATAAGACAGTCCCCCAAAACGCCCACCCTTCACCACTTCCTAGTGCATTAGCTGGGAAGAAGAAGTGGCGCAACAAACTCCCCAGCAGCACAGCTGTCTGTTCAGTTAGAAGAACAACAAAAAAAAGATTCTAAGATCTCGTTAATGTGTAAGTCCTAAGTGGCATAATAGTGACCGAAGTACCGATGTTAAAAAAAGATTAATTTTAATACGCAGATATATGCCAGTGCCCTTGAGTGGTTAGCTTGCGTGTTCTGTACTGAGCTCATGCAGCGGCGTGCCATGGTGTCAAAATTAGGGCAAGCCAACAGATTTTTCATATGTTGTTCATGGTACAACATTATTATAATGTTGGTTAGAAAACCTTTATAAAATGCGAAGAGTTCTAAATACGTATTATCAAGCATTAGTATGTAATTTTCATAAGTGCCATGTATATTAATGAATGCGCGTAAACACACCGGTTAGCCGAATCTTTTCACCTTATTTCATACTCACTTGTCACATGCAAAAATTTTCAATCAAAAGCCACTAGATGGCTCCCAACAAATGATCGATTTGTTGTTCTATTGCCGTCCGCATAATTTTATGAGTTTAATTTAAGTCGATTGAAACTGTTAACATGAGATAATACCAAAATAACATTTTATAATATATCATAATGACAATAGCCAACTCTTATCTTTATTTCAAAACACCTATAAAGAGAACACTCAATGAGAGCTTATTATAATAATAGGACTTATGGTTTGTTTTTCAGTGGTTTACCAAAACTACAAATGCCATACAAACAACACTCATTATGTGTTTTCATGGCACCAGCTACCTACCTAAAGTTGTCTAATAAACAATCGAATGCCTATTTTAATCTATTCTTCGACTGACAAAAATACTTGATTTTATTTCCGAGAAACAGTTACAGTAAGTAATTTGAGGTTGGTTACGGTAAAGTAAAGAGTTATTTATTGTCGAAAAACTCAAGTTACATACCTTTTCGAACACAGTTACCGAATTCCCATTTTGATGATAAAAATAACACTATAATCTCTAACAAAAGCGCGGAATGAAATCGCCACAATAACTATCGAGATTATATAGGTCTGTAAAACTCAAAGTATTTACCTTTTCGAGTAAGGATTGCACACATTTTAGTCCTTCACAAGGAACAATTGCATGCGTTTCCGAATTCGTTTGAATGATAAGAAACTTTTTAATCACTTCAAAACAATGGTAATCACAGCAAAAACGAATCACAACACTTAAATTCACAGAAAAATAGACAGCGAAAAAAAGTGCACCAGTACCTAGCCGCTCAAAACAAATTTGAACGAATTTGGTTACAGTTGTATCATTCTATAGAAATTCCCGCGCTGCGCAGCGTCTTGCCACGTCATTACTCCTACTATTCATAATCAAACGCACGATTCGTTCCATTCATAAAAAAATCAAAAGCCGGGCTTAAAAATTAGAACAATTTGCGAAATAGGTACTAATGGTATCAACAAACTCAACAATTTCTATGTGAAAGATGAGAGGTACAGAAGCCTCATAAAAGCCAGCACAAGTGCGAGCGGGAAAGAATAAAAATTACGTTTTCATTTACGATGCGATATCGCGTCCTGCTTATCGCTATAGTGTTAGAGCGAGATCGCAACTGCATCCGAGATAGTTAGCAACGGTGCGTGATGCAAAACGGCGCGGAATTTAAATATTATTCTTTGAGTACGCAAACCTGGCATCGTAGCTTATAGAGCGCGCGGCTGATACAATGCAGCGCGGAGTTTAATGTTAGGTAGGTATTATTCTTATCAATTCTTGCGAGATGTATAGACTTGGTTGCTAAACAAGTTATTTTTTTTTTTTTTTTTGATAGGCTCACTTTTTAAGGCAAGCCGGGCTTTTCGGCTTTCTTGGGCGGAACGCCACTGCAGCTCATGCAACGCGTCGTACGTTCAGCCTGTAATAGAACTCGCCTCGAGCGCTGTACCCAATTAGACAATTAGGTCAATAATTAAATTATCTTTAAAATGATGAAGGTTTCAGAAAAATACGCTTGATAGATTTTGCGTGATTCTCAGTTTTTTATCCGCGTTAGACATAACTTTAAAAATTCATTTCACTATGTAATATAAACATAGTTTAAAATAGTCATATATTAAGTTATTAATTAAGAAAATGCTCTTATTTAACATATTTTTTTTCCAAATCATTAACACGTTTAGCTCTTAACTCATTTAGACGTGATCTTCAGTATAAAATCATTAAAAGTCGGCTGTCGTCGCCTTAAATCAGGTGTATTAAAACTCAATACCATAACAGATATCGAACTCCCATTAAAACACTTAAAAAGATTGCTGTTATTTTCATAAAATCTAGGCCAGTTTGTAAAATCAATACAATAACCAACCGTTACTCGTATCAATGGTTAATAATAACGCCACAGAAATATATGTTAGCAATACAAAACGCCTTATCACTGGAATCCATTCTACATAAATTCTAAGTACAGAGAGTTAATAAAAGCGAATTATTTGGTCGAACGAAACTAATGGCTTTAACTGGACTACATTTGGCGTGAGTCCATTCAGTTGTAGTTTATATAGCCTTTGTTTATTTGTGGCCATGTCATGCAAAGTCTACGGACGGTGGAATTGGTAATGTTATAGCTGGTTGGGTAAAATTACTGCGGTGTGAAGTTTGTGGTAGTTAGGTACGTCTTCGTGAAATATTTTGAGGTTGACTACGATGCGGCAGCGAATTTATTTTGTGTTTTAGTATTGTTTCTTGAGTAGTTGTAGACAGTCGCAGAGGAACTTAAGGCGAGTCCTCCACGACGCGACTTATTAACGTGTTATTAACTAGTTTGTGATTGGTTGGGTCGTGTTCGTCATTGAAATTCTAGTGCTTTGACATTCTGGCTACTCATTGGTGATTTGAGTTAGTAACTGGTTACTTTTGAGTTGCGTCGGGAAATATGGTCTCAAGTTCTACTAGGTACAAGAACATTCTCATCAATAATTCGGCATCATCATTAATTTCACTAATCAAGCAAGCTCGTCCCTGATTTAAAGCAAGCTGTCCTTTTGTTTGGAAGGCATTAATTGGGTTCTCATTATCTAAATTAACTTAGGCAAATATGTTTGTGCTCATGTAAGTAACACAATTGGACATCAGGCATATAATTCAGGACCTTAATAAAAGTCGGACAGACTATTTTATTTTCTTCTGAAATAAAAAATTGCCTTGGTGCTCAAGACTTATCATCATTTACAATATTTATCTCTTTCTTTGTTTATGCTTCAGAGATCTCTGAAATCGCTTGAAATAGAATGAGACATACATATATTTCAGGCAGCAAACGTAAAAACACAATATGAGCGCAGGAACTGCTACTAGGTACTCCATATGGTTTTAGAATAAAACCTCAGTGTGTTTAAGAAGATCGCATGAATGCGAGACATAATATAAACGATGATTCCTTAAGAGACGTTTTCACGTCATAAATGTATGGGTAAACAGACGCTAATCTTTGCTTAACTTTAAGCAACGTTTATGAATAAGAAGGTTGATTTATATTAAGAATAGGAGAATAGTTTAGACGGTCGGCCCCCGGTTTGTCAGAGCGGGCGATTGGAATATAAAAATGTATGATAGAATTCTTTAACAGAATATAATTCTCGGTCTGACTGCGAGAAGCCTTTTATTTTTGATATAGAACCGGTACCGTAGGCTCCCAAAGAGTCTACAGTACCTACTTTAAATTCAACATGGCGATAGATGCCGTTTGCATAAAAAGATAAAATAAAACTCCGTCCATCCGTATGTGCATTCAATGAAAAACAGTTGAGTGAATTTCGATCTGGTTTCGTGGAAATAGTACAAAAACGGTCCGCTATTTCCGAAGAATCATGTTCAGCTTTTAACACGTAAAAAGTTGATTCGCTTTCACGTCACGTTTTGGAGTTTGACAAAGAAAATCAAACGCCAACCGAAAACCATCTCGAAACTTTAATCTGTTTTCATTCACTTCCATCGCAAAAGTTTTGAGGAAAAGCTGTTTAGGACTCCAATTTTCATCAGGGTTTATTTTAATTTTCGTTATCAGCACGATCAAATGATGATTGATAGAATCCGCTTTTATTAAAGCTGTACTGTAGTACCTGGGCAACCGAGCCCTGCTCTGGTGAAAAAAGAGAATACTCATTTATTAGTATAGAATAGTTCATGCTAATTCCATGTATATAATAATAATAATAGCGGAGAGCCTCGAGCCTCTCATTTCGCGGCTGGGTCAAGGGCTTGATTCAGAAAGCAGTTCTCCTAGACACGGCACGCATAGTGAGGAGGTTCCTCTCTCTAGAGCCCTGACCACCGGCATCTTGGACCCTGTTCCTGATGCCGATGGGCCACTATTTTTTATATATTTAAATGATTTTGTACGGTTTTTATAAAAATATTTAAAAATGTAAATAATAAGTAATCAAAATGAAATAAAGAAAATAATAATAATAATCCTTTTGTTTCATGCAAAAAAAGTAGGATACATACATTACAGTTAAAAGAGAAAAAAAATAAGAAAAGAAAAAAAATTGTGATGTTATTTACACGTATTTCACTTATTTTTGTTTTTTTTTTTTAATCTAAGTAATAATATAAGTTTGTTTGCATGAACCCCTCCTCAAGTGAAGGTGAAGGCCTCCTCTAAAGAATACCATGTGTCTCTATCTTGAGCTATTTGCGGCCAGCATGTACCAGCTATTTTTATCAACTCGTCTGCGCATCTCGTGTGGGGTCTGCCTTTGAGACGTTTACCGATTGGACCCTTCCACGTTGTTACCCTGTTGGTCCATCTCTCGTCCTTTAGCCTCGCTACGTGCCCAGCCCTTCACTCCCATTTTAGTTTCATAGCGTAAGTTAGAGCATCCGTCACTTTGGTGGTTTCTCAAATTTTTGTGTGACGAACTTTTTGCATCTTTTTAATATTGAGCATACTTCGTTCTATTCCGCGTTGGCAGTTAGTGATTTTGCTTTTTAATTTGGATGTAAATTTCCAAGTTTGACATGCGTAGGTTAGACAAGGGTAGGAGGCATGACATCATAACTTTTGTTTTGACATTTGTTGGCATGTTACTTTTGAGTATCTCTTTTAAGGACCAGTACTTGTTCCAAGTATTTTGTACTCTTCATTCTACTTCTAGTTCATTTTGTTTTCTGTTGAAGCCAATTTGTTTTCCAATGTAGATGTATTTCTCTGTATATTTCAGAGTTTCATTGTCCAATGATATTCTTCTCTGTATACTATTTGTCATGACCATTGTTTTTGAAAGATTAATTTCTAGTCCTACCTGCATACTAACTAACATAAACAAGCCAGACAAAGAAACATAATTTTCTTCGGTATTGAAGAGAGTGTACGCTTACACTGGAACTTATCAAGAGAAGACAAGAGTTACAACATGCTAAGATAAAAACTCGAGCCACAAAAAATGAACTACCAACTCTATACAAACTAATAAGTAAATACATTATTATTAAACATGACTACAAAAGCTACAGATCGAAGACTATCGAAAAACGTCTGGAAAAAGCAGGAAGCTCAAAAAAGGCCTTTAAAGAACTAATAACAAATAAATATTGGATAGATAGCTTAAACTGTAAGGACAAAACCGTAAATAATCGAATAGAAATCATAGATGTAGCAACCGATTTCTATAAAACTCTATATAAAGCACAAAGAAAACGAGTGTACCAGCAATAGCAATGCAAATGATATTAACTCTACAGACAAAAGCGAAAACATAACACCCATAACTGGAAAAGAAGTCACACAAGAAATAAAAAGGCTAAAGCTAGATAAGAGCCCAGGACCAGACGGCATTACAAATGAAGCTATAAAGGCTGCTTGGCCGCTACTGACTCTCCCATTAACACACTTATTTAACCTTATATTAAAAACTGCTGAAATACCATCGCAGTGGGTAGAGTCGGAAATAATTTTAATTTACAAAAAAGGTGACTCAAAAGATATCACAAACTACAGGCCTATAAGGTTACTCTCATGTATCTGTTTTCCTCCATAATTAACAAAAGAATAAGTGTCACAATAGAAGCAAACCAGCCAATAGAACAAGCAGGCTTTCGCAAGAGCTTTTCAACAATCGATCATATGCATACTCGAGAACAAATAATGGCAAAATACCAAGGGAAGCAAAGAACGCTCTACATCGCATATATTGATTATAAAAAAGCTTTTGATACCGTGTCACATTCAAGTATATGGACCGCCTTGCAAGCTCAAAAAGTTGAACAAGAGTATATAGATATAATTAGAAACATTTACAAAGGTAGCACAGCAAAAATAAAACTAGAACCCCGTGGTCCTACGTTCTCCATCGGAAGAGGCGTGAAACAAGGCGACCCGCTGTCTCCAAAATTATTTATATCTATCCTACAGTCAATAATAAAAAGATTTGACTGAGAAAAGACAGGGTTAAACATCAATGGCAAGTATTTATCCCACCTACGCTTTGCAGATGAATCTTAGTTCTGCTGTCAGAATCTAGCACACAATTACAAAACATGCTCGATTCATTAATTCCATGTATAATACATACTAATTCCATGCTGCCATGATAGTAGGTACTTACTAATTCCATGCTGCCATGTCATTATTCTAAGGTAGCCATCTTGTTCTAAAGTTTGGGCGACAAAGCTCTGCTCGGGTGAAAATACGGAGAAAACGAATTTTCCCAGTTATGAGACCTAGCTAGATCGATATTGCAACTTTCATCAAAATCGTTAGAGCCGTTTTCGAGAACGCGATTACAAATATATTGCTCATTTAATAGTATAGGAATGTATCCGTGGACTCCAATTTTCATTCCATTTCAGTTGTCATTTATTTTCAGGTAGCGTCCCTGTCGAGTCGTCTGGCCGCTACCGCATTAAACATTTACGTAATACAGAGAAATTCTGTCTCGGTCATCTTAAAATACGCAGATCTAGGGGTTCCTTTTGTGTTTCTGCGAATTCAATTCCTTATACAAGCTAAGATATCGAGATGAAACAAGAATAAGGCGGGGAATGAAAAGTTTGTAACTTATTACGTACACTTAGTCCGGTTTCGCTATGCAAATGGGTTCAAGAGAACAGTAAAAGAAGCCTCTAACCTTAATCTTCTCTTCCTTGGAAAAATGCGCAATACTAGATGTAAATCTAACTGCCTTCAAGAATAAAGTTTCATACTAATAGCAGGCTACGAACAAGCACAGAATCCTAACTAACTTTATAATTGCGAAAGCGAGTTTGTTTGTTTGTTACGCTTTCACGCTAAAACGGCTGAACAGATTTAGATGACATTTGGCATATGGGCAGATCATGACCTGGATTAGGAAATAGGATACTTTTTATCTCAACATTCCCAGGGGATCGAGACTTATACGTGTGAAACCGCGGGGCAGAGCTAGTTCTTGATATTCCCAAAAACAGTCATGTCAGTTAACATGGTAACTGATGTCAGTTACCATGTTAACTGACATGACTGTTGTTCCTGATCAAAATAATTAATATGCCCTAAAATAATAATCCCTAAATTGGGGCTTACATTGAGCAACGTAGTTAATTATATGAAGTGCTAACTACACATAAATAAGTTTACTGAAGGGATATAATCGTGGTAGTAATAGTTTAATTAAGTTGGCAACACCGGCCTCATGTCAGATAATAATTAGTGAGCACCGGCTGGCTCGTGGCTCACTCCTACTTGAGAATCAAGTTTAGCTGTATGTGAATAGGATCATACTTGGTAGTTGTAATTAGCTGTGAGGAAGCCCGGGTTGCTTTGAAACAACGTTTGAACTAGTTAATTTTGGTTTGAAATGCGATGTTTTTGCATTAAAAAATGAGACGAGTTAGTTTTTCTCTCTTCTTTTAGGCTGTACTTTAACTTTATACCTATGCCATTATTACTATTATTAAACCATTATTTAAAACTTAAGAGGGCTTACCCTAAAAGTTGGCAACGTCGCAAATAGCTGTCAAATATTTACCGGTTTTGATTAATTTGGCAATTAAAATATTGATTATGAAATGCAATAATTAATATCGTAACACCGAATATTTAGTTTTAGAGTTAAAAAAAGTATTTGAAAACTTTCCAAATGCCTTTTTTACCCTAAAACGGTTACAACATAAAATTCAGTGTTATAATTGCAATTCATTATTAATGTTCGAGTTCGCTAGTTGGTCACATTTCATATTTCCATACAGTAATATTGCCAAATTAATCAAACAACAAAATATTTGACATCTATTTGCGACGTTGCCCACTTTCAGAATAACCGTACAAACTATGATGTGTAGTATACTCATGTTTATCAAAATAAATGATCGTTTATCTTAACAAATCAGTCTTTTCTACTAAGGTTTTGTCAGTGAGTCTTTTCAATTGAGCACAAGGAATATACGGAATATGTCGTCATGGCCCAGTGGTTAAGGCCTCGTCTCTCATGCACGAGGTTGTGCGTTCAAACCCGGGCAAGTACCAGTGTGACTTTTTCAATTCATATGTACTTTCTGAGTTTATCTTGGACATTACTGACATCGGTGAAGGAAAACATCGTGAGGAAACCTGAACTTATAGTTAATATAAGTATGAAATCGCCAATTCGTCTTGAGCAAGCGTGGTGATCAATGCTCGTGCCTTCTCTGTATGAGAAGAGGCCTTTGCCCTGCAGTGGGACAGTAACAGGCTGGTATTATTTATTATTATTTACAAGGAATATAATGGTCACACACAATATTTTCCCATTATTATTGTTACATAGGATGCCTACCGAACCACCCGGGCATCCCTTTGTGCTATTGTCTATGAATATTCATTCAGAAAATATATTAATTCTTCGCAGATCAGTACAGCAGAACAAAGATTAATGAAGTTTGTCAGTAGTTTTGAAGTTTCGGAACAATCTGGGCTGGAATATTTTAGTCTATGCGAAAATTTCACTCTATTTATAAATAAAGATTTTCGAATATTCTAGGGAACCTTAAATTGTTTTCTTAGCTGCGATAAGATAGTTAATTTTCTCGGCCAGTTTGTAGTTGATACTTCATAACGATATTTACCCAAAAAATATATCACACAGTGACACCAAATAAACGACATAGGTAAATACGTTATACGAAAGAATTACGATCGTTTGACAGCAAAAATGTAGATTTAGGTTGGGTTCTTGTGGACCCAATTGCAGTCCTGTTGGGTTAGGCTAAGACATTCCGATATTCTGCCACAAGGCGATCGTAAACCCGGCAATTTATGCAGCCGAACGTAATGTACAGATATATGTAGCAGTGTCAGGGTTAAAACCGCTTTGTCACCGGTAGCCGAGCTCCAGATATTGTACCTTGTAAGACAAACACGCTACGGAGCTCTAGCAGACGTGTCAACGGTAAACTTGTACATAAATAGTGTACATTAGTATGTATACTGTCACAGGTAAATGTGAATAAACATGGAAAATGTACACAGATTTAGAGTAGTGACATAGATATCTAAAATCTTAAAGGCTCGAGCAGACTGGTGCGAAGCAACAGCGCGACGCGACTCTAATAAAACAATTTCTAAGAAATTTTCATGGTAGCACAATGACCGGTGTCGCGTTGCAGGACAAGTCGCGCCAGTCTGACGAGCCTTTATGCGTTTGTATGTCATTATTTGTAACTTAGAGGAGAAGTAGGTATAATTTGAGAATTCGCAAGTGCACAGCGATAATAGGGATGATGCCTGGGTAAAAAATATGAAATTCTAATTAGTCCGTCAGTCAAATAATAAAAAAATATTAGACACTTATTTTTGCTTTATTACTATAAAGTAAAAATACGTGTCTAATATTTTTATTATAATCCCAACCTACCCCAACTTCAATATTAGGGGCTAAACTTCTGTGGAAAAATGCTCAAAAAAAGGAAACAAAAAAAAAGATTTCAGAAACAATAAATAAAATTATTCCCCATCGAAGACCTTTGGTAACTAAAATTGTATGTTATATTAATAAAAAATTACTTAGATAAAACGCATTTTAAGTTCGGGAGTGGGGGTTGCTAAGTCACTAGTAAGTATAAAATCTACATACTCGTGACATCATGGCACATTTTACCTCAATGTATCGCCGTAATCTTTAGATTACGTAAAAAAAGAAAAAATACGTGTCCAATATTTTTTTATGATCTCAAAGACGGACTAAAAAAAATTAAGTCGTCATCCCTAATACAGAAATACAAGATGCACCTATTTGATTTCAAGTTTACCAGTTAGTAAAAGTACCTACTCGTTAAGTATATAATAAACTGTCTTGGCAACAATACTCTATTCCTCTTCGGAAGTTCCAGTGGTGATAAGGAGCCAGCCATGCATAATACATGGGTTCACAAAAGTGCCATGTTTGGTCTGCTCGGCACTCCTGCTGCTGCGGACGTGTCTCGCCGGTGCAGTATATGTGGGTCAAGCTCGATAAAGTATCGCAGCAGGGTGTTAAAATAGTCTAGTTTACTGTCTTGTGATAGGTCAAATCTTCGATCGGACGATCTTAATCCAAACTAATATTATAAATGCGGAAGTAACTCTGTCTGTTACTTTCTTACGCCTTTACGGTTGAACGGATGTCTATGAAAGTACACGGGTAGACCATGATCTGGATTAGGACACAGGATTTTTTACTAGTTTCTATAGATAGTGACATCCACGAAGACGCGCCCCACTCTTCTTCCTAAACGCGATTACTCTACAGTACGCTTAGCATGACCACAATAGAAACGGGTTTTGTCGACGGAAGAATAGACAAAATTACAGATTGTGATTGTTTATCTGTCATTTTGTCTGATAAACAATCACAATCTGTCATTTTGTCTATTCTTCCGTCGTGCGTCGTGCGTCGTGCAGTTACGTGCAAGTATGTTACGGTATATAGCTTTAGTTTTCCAGGAAAACTGTTCCGTCATATTAAACGGCCGTCATGAAAATCTGTCATTATCACCAGTATTTGACGTTAAGGTGTCAAAAAATGCTCGTTATGTGGACAGTCGTTACTGTTTGACCATTCACCGGTTTCTTAGGAAACCATATCTTAAGGCGACTAACATGCACGGACAGTTGAAGTCGTTTCATTAGTCCAGAACTAATCCCGCAGAGTAACTATAGCTATAAAGTAAAACAATAAAAGTGATAAAGATGGAGATAAAGGGAACTTTCCGTGCGAACAACGAACCACGGCTCCTGGACTAATTGATGTGATTAAAGATTTATAGATATAGGTAAAGCTAGTCTCGGGAGGCTGAGAAACTAAGAGTAGACAGAATTAAAGAAATTGTTAGTTACAGTCGCTGGCACGAAACTTGGCAAGGTTTTGGCGTATTGGGAGCAAGTTTGCGCATGTACACTTAGGGCAACAAAAAAATTGACACTTTTATTGCCAGTTTGGTTATTGCCAAAATTTATTTTTGAACTTGTCTGTTAAGAAAAACAAGTGAAAATGAATTCTGCACATCTATGATTCTTGCTGTTACGTGCCAGCGACTATAATTGCTAGATATATGAGTATACCAGGGATTTTAGAACATTGACCTATCGACTTAGGTATGTAATTACATATAACGGATAACGTATAAAAAAAAAGTTTTGATAATGTCTTTCAGAAGAACACAGTATATAAGTTAAATTAACCCGACAAATATCGTATAACCAGCGATTGTTAATAAGAAAAGTACACTCGAAACGACAATAAATATAATCGTGTATACAGTTGAGTGCTTCCATGTTGCGGCTTATAGTAGGCGATCGTTTGAGGGGTAATAAGAAACTGACACTATTCAACAATGCTGGAAGCTTGATAGTTTTTGTATCAATAACAATAATAGAAACGATGGCTGTTCTTGTGGCGGGATTTCAACACAAAACAAACACAAAATTACCGGTAATAGAGTACGTATATTACTTTTCACATAAACTCGCACATATAACAGTTCCCAGTACTATAAACAACTAAAACTAGCGGAACTAAATGACTAAACCGATTTTGGCGGGAAGCCCGAGCGGTTAGGCATACGTCCGCGCGCACCTGGTCATCCGACTCCATTTTTGACTACTACTGCGGCGCGCGGCGTCCCCACTCGTCGGCTAGCGAGCGCGCGTACAAAAAGGCGGGCCCGCGCATGCGCAAGGCAAGCATGAACGCCAAATGCTTCTGTTGCGCGGGAATGGCATGTCTCTTGGCGCGTAATTCGAAACTTAATTAAAAAAATTATTTACATGAGGCCAGTGAGTTGCCTACAATGACAAAAAAAATAAAAAAATTGGCCGTCAGGTAGATTATTCAAAAATATTGGACACATATTTTTTTATTTTTTTACGTAGGTAATGTATGGAGGGGGCATGTATGGAGCTGGACCAGCATGTTTCCAAGCATTCTTATCTTGAATATAATCCTCTAATTTGTAATATGCTTGTTTACAAAGTGTAATTTCTAACATGACGATAATATTCCACGACACGTCATGGCAGGGATGTATGGAAATGTATGAAGAAGATATTAAATTTCCGTCCACGATAACATTTCCATACATTTTAAGCCCGTGGACGTTCACGACCTTAAAATTTATGGAAATAATATCGTCACGTCAAAAATGTTAAAAGCGCATTCAAATGATAATGAATGTATTTTTGATTGAGTACAAAAATAGATTAACAGACTGTTAATTAAACAAACTCTAACCACTTACGAAAACTATGTTGATTTTAGGTATTATATCTTTTTAGCTAGAAATTTCTCAACTTTAGCCACTGTAGCATTAGCAAAAATATCCGATGGTAGGTACGTTGCACAGTCACTGGAGCGAGTTAGTCAAACAGGGCTCCGGCGGAGACAAGTTGAGTGCCACTAAATGGATTAATCCATCACTGGCTCATACTTTATGAATGCACTGTCAAGTGGAAAGTAATTTGTTGTAGACTAGCCGGTGACAGTGGCTTCGCTCGATATTTTATTTTATTAATTTACGAGCGACCCGCTTCTGTTTTTTTTAGATGGTAAATTGTATTTATTTCTGTTAATTGTTTAAAAAAATCTCTTTTACACTTCAAAATTAAGATAGTTAATTGACTCAGGTGTGACTTTGCGGAAATCCATTATAAAATACTGCTACTGCATTCGGCGCTTGGCGTGTCAACACGTCGTGTCCGGGTTCGCAACAAGTCAATCTTCATCCTGAGGATGCCTCATTGAGAGGTGAAACACGTGTCCATTTCTTACAGGGTTCTTTATGGCTCTATAAGAACAGTTAAGCGGATTAGGTTACTAAATATACGTCGTCTATTGAATTTATTTTTTCTTTAAAATTAAATTCAACACATTTGGACAACATGGTTGGCGCAGTGGCTGAGCGATCGACTGCTGCGCAACGTGTCGCGGGTTCGATCCCCGCACGGAACAAATATTTGTATGATCTACAAGTAGTTGTTCCGGGTCTGGGTGTTAGTGTATGTGAGTTTCTATGTTTGTTAACGCACCCACGATACAAGAAGAAATTCTTAGTGTGGGGCAACGTATTTAAAAACAAACAAACAAACAACAAACAATTGTGTTTTAAAACTAGTTCAGTGTTCCCTATTAGCTGACTGAGAAGAAAGACCGATGCAAACTCAGAGGTCGCAGTCTCTTTTAAAGTAATCTTGGTCAACCCATATGACCATACAGGTTAGAGAGAGAGGCTGAGATGGTCTTTTGAGGAAAATACCATGCAGATTTGAGTGGATCTGTCCACTTGTCCAGTCAGTGTACGCATTTGTCAGTAATCGTGTAGCTCAAATCAAAACTTAACGAGCTCAACGACTTGAAGAACAATACTAAAGAAAGGATATTTGGGTAGGCCGCATAAAATACTCAGACAATCAGATTATAATTAAAATTAACTGAGAAAATAAATGACCCACATAATCCTTACATTCACAATCATTAAAATAATAATAATATTCACAAAGTAAATATTCATGACATTGTGTATTAATAATCATCAAATATCAAAGTGAATATAAAAAAGGTAAGCAAAAAAAAAATCATTCAGTATGTAAAAAATGGAGTAGCTCAGTCCAAGCCTTTTTAAAGATTTTCATAAATACACTGAGAAGGCACATTCATTTACATGAATCGTCTTAAATTTCTCTCTGAGACAGTGTCTTGGACTTAATTTATACATTGATTGAACAGGCCTTTTCTGCAAAAGAAAGATAGAATGATAAGTAGTAGTCTTACATTAAATGGGCTGTCTGTATGTCAGTTAAAAGTTAAGAATCTTTCTAACAGCATATTGCTGCGGAGGTTAGCTTTTTTGGCAGTTTATCTATATGTGGACCTCACTGAAGCTTAGCATCCAAACTTAAGCCTATGAATACTGTGTTATCTTTCAATTTAGGATTAGTAATTAGGATTAAATTTTTCGCCCTTTATCAACAGATTAATTTTTACCTGCCTAACGTGAGGTAGCGTAAACTTAATGAATTTGGTTTTCATTTCACTAAGAAGTAAATTAATATCATTAAACCAGTGAACTACTTTTGAGATCGCGCTATGACATCGTCAGTAACCAGCTGCCGACAGACACGAAAAGAGTCTTCAATTTATAATATATAGGTATTTAATTATTTATAAGGCTCCAGAATTCCAGATCACGAACAGGGTGTATCAATGCGTTTACTAGTGACGTTAAATGTAGGTGTGACCGACGCATCTTGTCCAGCCAACCGCGTTACCAACTTGCTGATCGGCTAATACTATTATTACGGCAAGTCAGCAAGAACAGTTTTAATGTAGGTCGTGCCGTTCCGAAAGACGATGGGATATAAAGAACCGTATGATGTGTATATATTTTGCTTTTATAGCAAGATTCATCCAAATCCATTCCGGCGTTACGATGTGATTGGATGATGCACATCAAACCTTTTGCATCATTCTGGAATGTAGGTAGGGCTCGTAACCAGAATAATATATTCTACATTTAAGCTTATCAATATCCGTTCAGAAATATGTAACGAACTTTTCAACTTTCACATCTTGACGTTTATATAACGTAATATCATTGTCTGTCTGAATGAGACTTTTACCAGATTTTTTTTTATTTAAGACAAGTATCTGTTTTATTTACAATATTAGCTAATAGGTAAGACAAGTCCGTCCGTCCGAAGTAGATCCGTCAGGTTAAGCTACGCTTGCCGGGGTTCAACTATGAATGGGTGACCATCTTTACATACCGAGATTCCTCCGTGCCTCGGAAAGCACGTTAAACTGTTGTTCCCGGCTGTCAATCGTTGATATTTGACAGCCGTTACGGGTCGTCACAAGAAAGTCTGACAACCAGTTTTACCAAGGGGTATCGTATTAACCAGTTATTGGGTTATGGAGCTCAGATAGGCAGTCGCTCCATGTAAAATACCGGTATTCAGCTGAATCCAGTTAGACTGGAAGCCGACCCCAATAAAGTTGGGAAAAGACTAGGCAGATTGATTGATGTAAGACAAGTCGGTATCGAGGCAGAATTTTGCATGGCAAAATTGATCCATGTTTCTTTTTACGAGATTGTACCTGTAACTACCATAACATTTATTATTGACACATACATTTTTATTTTACTCATGTTTTTCCTTAGGTTTTAGGAAAGGCACTTTAAGCAGAGCCAATAAGTTTTATTTGACGAAATTAAGTAAAGTTTCAAGGAAAGTACAAAAAAGGTTAAGCGCCTGTTTACGAGTTCTTCAGAAGTAGGTTTTTGTCGTAAATGAAGTGTTGAAGATTAAAGGTACGTTTCTGCGTTTACCGACATTAGGTACCATTGTGCTTGGCTATAGTTGGTGAACACGCAAACATTACAGATACTTGTTAAGGGGGAGCTCACACACCACGCGTTTTGAGCTTTATTTTCATAAATATACTAGGGTTTTTTTCCTTGTAATACAGACATCAATCTTACACAATATATTAAAACTCCCACACACTGATATATGTAGGTACGCTGTTATAACGCTCAGACCCAGAGTCATAATTTCGATAATGGATGATAGCGGAAAGAAGATATAATAATATATTCATTACATAATGGGATGAAATAACCTGAAAGGCGAGGCGTCCAGATTTCTATTTGATTAATTACTAAGTCTTGCGCCGACAGGCACTTGTATTTCTTCTTTGCCTTTATTAAACAACACTACGTAACTACGAGTATAATAGTTTTGTAAGTTAAAGGAAATCCTTCCAAACTATCTTTGTACTTCCGAAGTATCGCTGTCTATTGTAAACTTCATCATACCGGATTTCTGGGCAAGTAAGCAATTGTATCGGGGACGATCAGAGATAATAGCTGTAGCAGTCAGCAGTCTAGTTGTCTTTGTTCAGCGATGGCCATTTACTGGCCAATGATAATGAAAGAGTCGATGTAAAAGAAGGATTAAAAAACAGGCTGGATTTGTTCACACGTAGGTTTTGCCCTTCATTGTGATTGATATCTTGTGTGGGAACCCTTGTTCAACAGTGATGAGAAAATTCACAATCAGGCAGTAAACGATTCTGCGGTGTATGCACTCCCTAGTAGGCAATTCAGTAAGCAAGCAGGGAGACAAGCTTACGGGTAGATATGCTAATCTCGACGCTGGCACAGCGAAGACGTCTCTGGCAAAAATGTGAACATTACCGCCTTTATACAGGCTAACGGCCTATCTTGAGGATATAGAACGAATAAAATCTTTCAAACGATATCTCTTTGAAAACGGTTACCTATTGGGAATAATTTGCTAAACAGCTAGAAATGGTATATTTGGAAATGAATTAGTGGCGGGAAACGATTTAAGTGGTACTGGTGAACGGAAAAATCCAGTAATTGTTTTGTGGCGAAATGACCCAGAAATTATAAATGTATTCTTTTGTATTGTTTATTGCCGGTTACTCTACGCAAAATGTAGAACTCCGATTTATTCTGCAGGGTTGAGGGATGATTTTTATACCGAGTTAAGTTTCAAATCCTACGGGTTAAAAAAGGTTTAGAGAGGTAAATAACTTAGTCAAAGTGCGTAAAGAATGCCCAACCCTATCACCGATACTGTTAACTTTTAATTCAAAACCTTGCCAACGACTTTTTGTTTACACTTGACAAAATTAATGTGACTTTTCAAGAAACGTGAACAATTCGCAAACAATTTCGATATTTTCGCTAAACTTCAAGAATGCCTCTCAATAATTTATTCATCATAAAACACAGGAGTAGGCCAAAGTTATATGACCAATTGAAGTTTATTTGCTTAATCTAACTTTTAGGTTATGAAAATTTTTATTTTTGTCTAAGTATTTCTATTTATTTGAAGAACTTTTCTTAATAGTACGTAGGCCCAAAGTAGGCCTTCCGATTGACCACATCCTACATAATTAGCTCTAAAGTACCTTGAGTATTTCAATTCTACTTATATTCCCGAAACCAACTTCAATTTCCCGAATGCCTTTAATTCAAAATCATCAATATCTTTCAAAATATTCGGTTCAAAATCCCCGAACTGTAAGTCCTTTGATTGAAGTCTTATATGACTTACACGCAGCGCTGGTTCTTTTACAATTCAGCTTAAAATTTGGCAATTATTCATTTAAGCATCCACTCCATTCGTCGCCGCGAGTGGCCCTGTATTCATGATCTGAATATTTTACCTTTTTTAATTGGACGGGTGAATATGGGTGACTACCGGGGAATTAAGTATATCTTGATAAAAATATGTGTTGTAATTCTCGCATTTTAGTTTAATATAAGTCAAAAAATGTCCGCTTTGATCGGCAAGAATAGGAAAGAAAGACAATTGGTTTGTTGTCACAGACACACTTCCATATAAAAAGAAAAGAAAGAAAGAAGATTATCTCTCTACCTTTGACCACATCCTTTCAAGTGCGTTTTCTGGAAAATAATAAACTACTTACTACTGCTAAGATGTTACATGAGGATACCTAGGTATCGCGGCTGTTATTATCATCATAACAGCATTCGTTACCTACTTGCACATAGTGTTCGAAGCATATTTTCACGCATGGTGGTTAGGTATGGCAAATCGTCTTCGGAATGCCTGTCTGCGGATAATTTATATATGTTATTTAGTCATTTTATTCATACTGTTGGTTGTTGCATTATATAATATTATAAGTACTATTTGTTTTATTTTATATTTATGTATAATTCTGAATTTTAAACCTGACTTGGTTTCCGTACGATTTTTTCGGGTGACCACTGAAAATCAGCGCTGTGCTGTGGGTCTCCATAGCACAGCATCATGCTGAGTGGAAGCCTTCTTGTCACAGTCATGACGTGCCAGCAGCTGCCAACTATTTATGTTTTGTACTCGTTATTGTATACGTATTGTTATTGTTTTGTTACCTACTCGAGTTTTTATTATTTTTTTATGCACGTGTTTCTGTGACGAATAAAATTATTTTTCTTTCTTTCTTTTTCTTTCAAATGGTTCAGCCTTGAACGTTTACGAGTTAATATGGCAAGGTTATAGAATTACGGAACATCTATTGTTTCTTTTGAGACCCCCATGATTATAATTGGTTTAGTTATGTGGAGTTTTAGATCGATTATAAATATTTGCTTAAAATCTAAAACGGACTTTCCTCTGCCTCGGTTTACAATTCTGATTTCCACGTAATTAAAACTGCACTGAACTGGTACTTAGCAGATTCGACAAATCAGAAGATTTTTTCTTAATTATTTTTTCTGTGTTATTTTATGTGGTCCCTTCAGTTTTTATTGCGTGGAAATCAGCAGGTATGGTTTCAACTTTTAATGGTTCAAGACGTGATAAAGATACACATCGACTATCGTCATTTGTTATTATCATCATAAGCGTGATGATATGGACATAATAACAGTTCAGCCTTGGATGAAATATAGAAGCAACAAGAATAATGTACCCAAGATTTTGTAATATCTATATTTAAAAGAGTATCCTTGGAGTTTCTTGCCCGTTCTTCTCCATGAAGATCTACTTTTTGGAATGGGCAACTAGCTTCAACTTTCTGACTAACTGACCGACGATTTGACAATTCAAAAATGCCTGTAGATGGTGTAATTGAATAAATACTTTGACTTTGAGTTTGAGATGTTTATTATGGGTTACTAGAAAGGTTGTCTAATAAATAATTAACAAAAAAATTAAATAAATGATTTGACTTTGACTTTGAATATACCCCATCATCATCTGCCTAACCTTGTCCCAACTATGTTGGGGTCGGCTTCCAGTCTAACCGGATGCAGCTGAATACCAGTATTTTACATGGACCGGCCGCCTATCTGACCTCCACAAATCAGTTACTGGGTAATACAATACCCCTTAGTACGACTGGTTGTCAGACTTTCGGGCTTCTGACGACTCGTAACGACTGTCAAAGACTTACGAATAACAGCTGGGACCAACTGCTTAACGTTCT
The DNA here is from genome assembly GCA_947364205.1 of Agrochola lota. Lineage (NCBI taxonomy): Eukaryota > Metazoa > Arthropoda > Insecta > Lepidoptera > Noctuidae > Agrochola > Agrochola lota. The sequence continues at coordinate 9,815,483 of OX376241.1, forward strand.
TTCCGAGGTACGGAAGGGTCTTGGTATGTAAAGATGGTCACCCATCCACGGACCAACCGCGGCAAGCGTAGCTTAACAAGATTTGATTGACCCGTGCGGCTGTTATTACTAAGCCACAAGCCCCCAAAAATTTATGTAATAGTTAAATATTATAGAATCACGATTATGCTTATAATTGGTTTAGTTATATGAAATTATGGATTACTAGTTCTAAATGTGTTGCTTGAAATCTATAACTGATGTTCCCTTGTTACGGTAAATAAATGTTTTTTTGAATAATAGTAGAAATCATAATGTATACTGATAATAGACCCCAAAAAGAGACAAGACAGACCCTAAGAGACCATAAAATACCGAAAAATAATATTATTAATAATATTTTACATGAAACACATGTAACAACCATGTGTAGTGTAGAGACTCCTTTAACCAAAATTTGTGAGAATAAATTCCGCCTAATTAGTCCATAAATTACACGTACGTAATATAAGAAAAAAGGTCAGGATATACCGACCTTCATGGTAATAGCTCGCGTGGGAATCTTCTGGTATCCCACACGCCCCTGAGTAATAGGGGGCAATAATAATAAATGGAGGGGAACTTAGAAACCTTTGGGGCTGTTTATAGGGCATTGGAGCAACATTATTGATTCCCTTGTGTAAGCAAAAATAAAAGTAAGTACGTTTGAGGAATACTGATCAGGATGTACGGTTTCGAGTTGCGGGTTTTGGTGAAACTGGTTTTATAAGTAGTTCTGGAGAACCATCGGTGTGGGAACAACTGCCTATTTACACGGTGCAAGTTTCTTGCTTCTGGTATACTATAAAATCCAAGCAACAAATGACTTGCATCGTCTAAACACTGTTTAAACGGTACTGCTATTATTGTTGTTGTTGTTTCAAATTAGAGCAGTGGTGGCTCAGTGGTAAATACCGCGACATACAAATTGTAGATCCTGGGACCAAACCCAGGCCCGTTACTTTGTGTAAATAATTTATTCATTGCTGTTCTAAAAACGGTGAAGGAGAACATCGTGAGGAAACCGGCATGTCCTAGAACCAAAAAATCGAAGACATCTACCAACCCGCACTGAGCCCGCGTGGTAGATTAGAGCCCAGTTTCTCTCGAAGAGAGGAGGCTTGTGTCCCAGCAGTGGGAACATTATGGTATTCTTGGAACTAGCAAAATGAAGCATAAGAATTTTTGAAATCGTACATAGTTTACATTTACTATTTTATAAACCCTCTAATGTGAACTGTCATAAATTTGTTGCTAAGTTGTAATCTATTTTGGCCGAAGGATTTAAGTTCTTCGTACATTATTAGCAGACAGAAGAACGTTGCATACGATCTTCTTGACAAAACAAAATCTAATCGGAGTAAAATGGCAGCCGATAAAAGTTCCCACACTTTTATCCACAGCCATTTTTACTCTTGATCCTATCCCAAAGATATAAACCTACGTACATATTATTAAATATTTACGTCACCTATAAAGTACCTCCAATTGTTACGGCTTAAGACATTTATTTCTCAAAAGATTACATTAATCACTTAGAGAGAAAATACAATAATAAGTAAACAAAATAACCGATTAGCGTTTTTAGTAGGGAAGATGTTAAAAATGTCAGCGGAGATTGTGTATAGTGAGTGCGCTCATACGCTGCGGTGCGAACAAAGCTTGTTGTTGTTGTTAAGTAATTTAGTTCTATATTTACTTTTGATTTAATCAACCAACAGCCTAACATAGTTCTATGTTAGATACAAGTATTTGTCTGTAGTTGTGAGCCTAGACGCTCTAGGCATTATATCGAGAAACTGTAAATGACATTAAGAATGCCTCTGCCAACCCCTTTAGTAACTAGCCGCTATTGTTATATCATAGTACGTTTGAAGAATACAGATGAGGCTTGCAGGCTTCACGTTTCATTCCTGCCTGCCTAAATAAGAATATGGTGTGCCTCTCGGCATGTATATGTAAGAAAAGCCGAGAAAATGTAGGAGTTTCGTTTTATTTTATGTTTTCAATTTCAACAGACGTTTTTGTGGTATTTGCTGTAATAATGTTATACGTTTTACGATTATGGAGGAAGTTTTGTAGCTCACGGATACGTCGTAAACGTGTGAATATGTTAGGAAATGGGAAAGGATTCAATGAGAAAATACCCTTTTTTTTGTGTCTGGGAAATCATCAAATGACTTCTGCCGCTCTGGGCGGAGCGGGAGGGTGTGTCAGACTTTTACTGACTAAAACCCACCCGTGATCCTTCCGTTGCCCGTGTGCCGGGGCCGCGATTTCCCTTTCGGATAAATCGGCAACCCCAGCAGGCATTGGTCCTTACGGACCCCGCCAGTTGGTGCTGACATCTCTTTGAGGCGCGCGTGGAACACAACGCGCCGTCGTCCCGGGCCTGGTCCTTATCGGACGGCGAGCTACCCATTGCTCACCGTCCGCAAGCCCGCGCCTACGGTATGAGAAAATACCCTAAAACCAAGAAAATCGGGTGTCGTGCAAAGCATCCCGCTACGAGGCTGCGTAGCAAGCCCACGTAGCAGATTCGCGTAGCAATGCCGCGTAGCAGGGCCGCGTAGCAGTACCGCATAGCAGTACCGCCGAAAAGGGCCGCATAGCAGTATGGCGTAGTTCGGCGTAGCAGTAACAAACAAACAATAATAGTGTATTTATTCGGATAACTTGTTGCGAATATAAGACATTTTCCATGAAAACTTAATTTATTTGAAAAACCGGAAAAACCCCTTTCAACCACAACCAACACACAAACACACACCAACATGCAAAAAAAGAACTCGACGTTTCAAATCACAAATAGTTTGTTCTTTCTTTTTTTTCTGTTTTTAGCACCATAAATAAAGACGATACGATTGTAATATACTAACCAAATTATTATGATTCATAATATCAATGTCCTTTTATGTGTTGTTAAAAAAAGAGAATTTATTTATTTTGTTTTGTTAAGTTATGTTATATTTTGAGAAGATTTTATTTTTAATTTAAATTTTGAATGTTTCTTTTCTTACTTTTTTTTTTTTAATTTAATTTTTAATTTTTTTAATTTTAGGTACATTGTTTTTAATTTGTGGAAGCCTATAAATGGCAATTGTAAGCGCTATTGTACAAACTAAATAGATATTAGACTGTAAGCTTTCCTAATAATAAATAAATAAATAAATAAATAAATAAATTCTTTTTCCCTTCCTCACAAACAATGAACAAAATTGATCAAAATCAGACGAATTCAAGCACGGCGTCTTAAAAACAGTGTTTTTTTTACTTACTGCAACATAGTTATACATCCATACGAGAACCAGATATGTGAAGCTTTACTAGTATTTGCCCTTCACTGTTATGTATTGATATCATCTTCGAGTTATTAATGCCAAGCGATCAGACCATTGTTCTGTACACCTTCGTCAGTTATCTACGTAAATTTATCAGCAAACAATAGACAACTTTAAACTACAATACAATGGGATCACCTGTATGTACATGCAAAACCCATTCGATCTAAATTAGTAAGATAAGTGACTAGCCCCTACATGGGTTATTCATAGATTGTGTGTATCATCCATTACTCTCCATGTACTTCCAGTTTCGGATAATTACAATGAAACTGCCCAATAACGGGACCCTTTAACCCTCTCAAGCACGCTTGATACAGGCTTTTATCAAAACGGCAGGTCGTTTAGACCCGCGTCGGAAATTACGTCGGAGACGATCCGAGCAGACTCTGAGATCGCGATGTGGCCTGTAAGGACGCAAAATGTACCCGTTTTTTAGGGTTAACTCGTGTTCTGTGCTGAAATCTCTTACTGGATCGTTCGGATCGTACTCCTTTTAAATATTTTTGACGCTCAATATGTTAGCTTGAGGATTTGACAAAATAACCAATTTGTATTTATTTTCTTTGATGAAAACATTGGCTAAATGAAATAAAAAAAGAAAATAATTTTATTTATTTAAACTTTTCACAATCAAAAAGGTACAAAGGCGGACTTAATGCCTTAGGCATTCTCTACCAGTCAACCAAGGGTGGTGAAGAGATTAGATGGTAGGTGCTCTGATTGAGGAACAAAGAAAAAATATATATAATGCATTATAACTAAAATAGGTACAACAGTACATAAATAGGTTATAAACTACAGACACATACATACATATTTACGATAATATATACCTATATAATTTATATATACGAATTCAAGGGAGAGAGGTGTTGAGACAACTCTACTCTATTTATTTTGAAAATAATTTTACAATGCATTTGCTCGAAAAGAGCGTTTTCCAAGCAGTCAATTTGTGCGGAAAGTGTCCCTTTTATTTTCACTAGTGCTTTTTACTTTTCTGTTTTTTTTTTATTTTTGAGGCCGTCGTCAGCCCGTCTCGTCTCAGAGATTTTATTATTTGAGAAAAGATTTTCACAAATTAGTATTTGCAAATCAGATTGATGATGATGACGATGGCGATGATTATGACGATGGTTAAAATCAAAAAGTCGAAGTCAAAGTCAAAGTCGAAGTCGAAGTCAAAGTCAAAGTCAAAGTTAAAGACAAAGTCGAAGTAAAAGTCGAAGTCGAAGTCGAAATTTAAGTCGAAGTCGAAGTAGAAGTTAAAGTCGAAGTCGAAGTCGGAGTAGAAGTCGAAGTCGAAGTCAAAGTAAAAATCAAAGCCAAAAGTCAGTCATGAATTAATTTTGTTTTTATCATTTATATACGTCGTCGTATGTTAGATGTTACACATCACAGGCGAGTGCCGTAAGGCACGTTCGTTTTTTTTTTTTCCTCGCGCAACGTATTGTAAAACGTTGTATGATACACGTGCGTAAGATGATTTCCGACTCGTGTCGACTTATACACTCGCTCACTTCGCTCGCTCGTGAATAAAAATGCCACTCGTCGGAAATCACCTACCTTCCGCACTTATAGCATAAATAACTATTAATGATATAGGTACTTCCCTTATATACTTTCTTTAGGCTAATTATTTATTTGTTACCTACCCAATATTTTTTTTTTGTATTTTCATATTTGGAGTTGGACCCTCATTATAAATTACTTGGAAGTCTTTATTTAAAAAGTAACCGGGTGCTGGTTAGATCGTAAACACGGACAAATTAACTAACTTTGAGATTATAGCAAAGTTCGCAGGAAACAAAGACGGCAAGTTTCTCGATCGAAATCAAAAGCTCAGGAAAAAGTTATCTTTTGTTAGCTTCGGTAAGTAACACAATTGAACCACCTTAGTGTAGAAATGTAACAGTCTATAGGATGCTAATGCAGTGGTGGATCTTACCGAACCAGTGGCGAAGGCTCAGCTCCACTTAAATACAACACCTTATTCAATAATGTTATTGCAATGCTTATTGTAATGCATTTTTAAGTATGCACTATATGAACTCTGTATTTAAGAAGTAAATCAGGTCACAAATGGACCAAAGTCTATAATTAATTTTATTTATTTTGGAAGACTTACAGCTAAACAAGACAGAGGGGCAATTTCCGTACGTTCACGTTCGCATCTCATTCGCAATCTGTCAAAAATACAATTCATTTACAAATTTTTGACAAGTTTGATAGATTACGACTTGAATGTGAACGTTTTTTATGTATGAGAATTGTTCAGCAGACTAAGAACTTGAAAATGTGACTGACAGCCAATTACAAGTCTTCACATATAAATAAAAGTATAATAATAAAAGAAATCTATGAAAAACACAGTACTGCTAACAAAAATAATAAACCACCAAAGTCAAAACATATAAATACAATATAGGTGGTAAAACTAAGCTATTCAGGCTAACATAATTTGAGCAATATCAAGCATTTTCTGGCCACAGACACATCTGTTTTAAAAGAATCGAAATCATGCTGTTCACATACCCTATTAAAGTTTCTGCTTGCATGCACAAGGAAGGAAGGAGTTCTGCCTGTAGTTAGTCGGAGCAAATTACACACGGAGCGGGGATTGGACCGCTTCGTCCTTCCGGGGATGCTAAAGTATTTAGAAAGAATTTTGGGGCTATTCATATTATTATTAAAGGTCTTTATTAACAAAACACAGTCGGAGATCTGACGACGATTAATTAGGGGAAATAAATGATATTTCTTACAAAGGTTAGGGTATAATATCAATAAAATTATATGACATGACAAAATTAAATGCCGCCGGTGTATAAGAAAAATTATATTTGTCAAGTATGTATGCAAATTTGTGTCGCAAAGCTATACCTAGCATGAGTATTCGCTAATGTCTTCCAATAGACATCAATGAAACAGGTAGAAATAGGAGGAGAAAAGATTAGCTTTTTGGTAGCGTGGGGAACAGGGTGTAAAGTTCAGTCATCTTCTATAGAAAAGGGAAGATCCTCCGACCAGACGGGTGTCGTGTCTGGCGGGAACTGCCCAACGATTGATGTTGGGCAAGTTATATGTATGGTGTTCGCGCGGTTAACTCTAATTGCGCGATGCAGGATTTGTGGGACGTCAGGATTTTTTGTGACGTCATATAAAAAAAAATGAAATATGTAAAATATGAATAAATTAATTTTAAATTATTAATAATATAAAGTATTCAATTTGTTTCATTTCATTTCTTTTTTTATTATTAATAAGAATAATATTTTTTTGTTTTTTTTATTATTGATAATAGCTTGTCTAATGTAAGAAAGAAAGAAAGAAAAATAATTTTATTCGTCACAGAAACACGTGCATAAAAAAATAATAAAAACTCGAGTAGGTAACAAAACAATAACAATACGTATACAATAACGAGTACAAAACAGAAATAGTAGGCAGCTGCTGGCACGTCATGACTGTGACAAGAAGGCTTCCACTCAGCATGATGCTGTGCTATGGAGACCAACAGCACAGCGCTGATTTTCAGTGGTCACCCGATAATGTGTACTCTAACCTCCATCTTGTAATGAACGCTTTCCCGTCCGTTAAGTTTAAGACAATCGCGTTTTTGGCAAAGCTCTAGTTATTGTTACGATCGCTATTAGTTACACTCCAGCGGAGCTTCAGATGGTCTAGATTACGCCTTATAAAAACAAGACATTCTGAAAATGTAGGCTGAAAAAGACGGCTTTGATTTTTTTTAAGTTAGGTATCTGTCTTGTACGGGCTGAGTTTGTAATTGGAGTACATAATAGTGACTCCTCATGCCCAGGAGTGTCCGAAATACCCCATGTATGTTCCGCGATTCTTGATAGTTTTCGACTTATAAAGTTTTAATTTTTTCTGAAAATTTTATGGAAGCCGCTTTAAATAATTATATCTTTATTTTTACACGGCTTTTTCAAATAATTTGTTTTTGCAATTTTCTTACTTATGAAATATTCTTTCAGACATAGAATAATCATCTTCCTATGATTAATTCAAGATACAAACATTTTGATCGAAAATGAGGAATTCACGTTAGAGTGTACAGTCGTATGGGCATGAGGAATATTTTTTTTTTAGTGTCGTCACTATTTGGACCAACCTGCATACAAGGGCCAAAACTGGATCCATAAGTTATAGAGCATAGTTATGAGCAAAACTGAAGTTCAATTTTGAAGATGACATCCACAACAAAACAAAAAAAAAAACAAAATGTGAAATTGACGATGGTGATGATGAAGTGTGCCGTGTGAATAATTTTATGAGAACCACCGCCTGGCAATCCAGATAAGTGATCGTAGAATAACATAGGTGTTGTAAATTTATTATAATATCGCAGACTTTGCTACTAACCCTTCTGACATCAAGCTATATCAAACACAAATTACAAATCCATTGAACAATAAATATCGTAATAGCATCCCATTTTCAATTATTCAAATATTAACATGTTATTTAGTCAGCGGTTTACACATCACGTCAAAGGCTTAATGGCTTTGAAGGGTTATTAACATCGTGTGCGCAGTTCCAATAACATAATGACACCGCAAATAACTCTGTAGGGATTGGTGTTATCATGTTACATTATTCGTAAGTGGGGAGGGTGAATATACCTGCCTACAGTTCCACAAACACTGATGTACTGGTGAAGTATAAAGTAGTCGTTGTCCAATGAGGACTATCGTAGCCAAAGTTGTGATCCTCTCGCACCTAATTTTCTCTGATTTGGAGTACACAAGCACAGAAGAAAATGTCGTGAGGAAGGTTTTGAGTATGAATGTCGATGGCTATAAGAGTAAAGGAAGACCAAGGAAACGTTGGATGGACTGTGTGGAAGATGATATGGATAGAAAGGGGGGTGACTACCGAGGTGACGAATAATAGAGAAGAATGGAAAAAGAAAATAAATTGGGGTAGGGGAGGGGCAAGAGACTGATGATGGGACGTGCTCAAGCACTTACATGTAAACTAACAAAGAATGAACGACAGACGATGTAGTAAGTCAGTAGTCCTATGAGTAGATTTAGGCCAATGAGAAGCAACAACGACGTCTTCAGTTGGCGAAGGATGGAGGCTCTGACGTCACCAGCCGCAATACCCCAAGCAGTAGTTGTAGACTCAAATATGCTTCGATATTTTTACCTTTTTTTTAGGAACCTAGTACTTGTTCTCAGGCCTACACTATGTTCCTATACCTTGTTAGTAGGTATGGGAAGATAGTGTAGGCTTTTGTGTGTGGTGGGTAGGTGTAATTTGAAAACATTGTAAAAGCGAATTATTTTCAAAAGAGTAGCCGTGGAGTTTCCTGCCGGCTCTTCTTCATAAGAAACGACCAATTGCAACCGTGCCCCTAGCTTCTGACGTTTCATAAGGGCCCATGTAGGATTATATGTGTTTTTTATTTTTTTTCTTATTAAAGTGTGTTTGTTAGTGTGTGTGTGTGTGTGTGTGTGTGTCGTGATGGCCCAGTGGTTAAGGCCTCGCCTCTCATGCACGAGGTTGTGGGTTCAAATCCGGGCAAGTACCAGTGTGACTTTTTCAATTCATATGTACTTTCTGAGTTTGTCTTGGACATTACTGACATCGGTGAAGGAAAACATCGTGAGGAAACCTTGACTTTTTAGTTAATATAATTCTGAAATCGCCAACCAGTCTTGAGCAAGCGTGGTGATCAATGCTCGTGCCTTCTCTGTATGAGAAGAGGCCTTTGCCCTGCAGTGGGACAGTAACAGGCTGTTTTTTTTTTTTTTTTTTTAAGTTTTTTTCATGGCATAGTAACGCGAGTGGTGAGGTCGCTGCAGCGTACGTTTATCATGAAAGTTCGGACTAGGTTTAATACCTTGCTTCATAAAAAGTCACGACAAATGTATCAGATAAAAATGCATCCCAATTTCGTGGACTGCAAAAAATAAGTCAATTCAGGGAGCCGATGATAGAATTGTAAAATTGAGTTAATGAGTTTGGGACTCGATGCCGCGGGCTAGCCACAATTAACTGAATATTGGTTAGTAAGCGACATTCTCGTTTATCGGCGCGGTGCACGACTCTAAATGTGGTCGGTGTATTGAATTCGTGAGTCGTAATATAGTATGACTGGTTAAACTAGGGACATACTAATGGGCAGGATTATTTGTAAATAAAACATGTATAATGGAATTATTGCAATACGATTCGCGGTTCTGCAACGGACCAATGATCATTTATCAATCAATCAATCAATCAATCAATCTTTATTCGTGAACACAGGTATTACAATAAAGGTCTTATGTATACATTTTAGTCGAGCTCTATGTCCGACCAATGAAATTGGTGTACAAATATAAAAAATAAAAATAAACATAACATACATACATATTTTATAAAGTGCATATGTGATCCGTTTCATTGCATTCTCCAAACAAGTCTTAAGACAGCGACAGGACTGCGATGCGGATAAGACAGCGACAGGACTGCGATGCGGATAAGACAGCGACAGGACTGCGATGCGGATAAGTTTTTTACGCCATATTTTAGTTTGTGAAGTTATCTTATTTTTATTAATTAACTAGCTGCGCCGCTCCGGCTTCGCTCGGGTAGCACTATGTACTTATCTACGGCTTACCTACCTACCTACCCTACCTACCTACCCTACCTACTTACCCTACCTACCCTACCTGCTTACTCTACCTACTTACCCTACCTACCTACCTACTTACCCTACCTACCTACCTACCCTACCTACCCTACCCTACCTACCCTACCCTACCTGCCTACCTGCCTACCTACCTACCTACCTACCTACCCTACCTATACTACCTACCTATCTACATACCTACGAACCTATTACTCTGCTAAATACACATTCATCAAAAAAAAAAAAACTGCGCAATTTTTTTCTTTTTTTTTTCCTTAAAAACCTTCTCCTTACAATAACAAACACAAAAAAAAAAGAATTAGCGAAATTGGTCCAGCCGTTCTCGAGTTTTGCGCTTACCAACATATTTAGCGATTCATTTATTATTATATATATAGATTAGGTATACGTTGTTATTTACGTAAATATTAGTTTAATTGCAGATAATAAGGTTAAAATACTTTTACTTGGTATATTTAGAACAAGATATGAACAATATGTGTCCCTCGTTTACACAGCAGCCTGTACCTACTTTTATGTATTTATTAGTTGGTAAACCAACGGCAATATATATTGGTAGCACAAATGCAATTTAACTACGTGATAATGCGTTCTTTTTTGTTTTAAATTGCAGATAATAGAATTAAAACACTTTTGCATGTTATATTTGGAACAAGATATGAACAATGTGTCCCTCGTTTACACAGGCAGCTTGTACGTTTATGTATTTATTTGTTGGCAAACCAACGGCAATATGTATTGGTAGCACGAATGCAATATAACTACGTGATATTGCGTTTTTTTGTTTTTAAATTACATTTATTGGTATGATATTATTGTATTTATTTTACATCTGTATTTAAATGTCTTTATTTCTAATAAATGATAATTTATTTATAATTTTTTTTTTTTTATTTTTTTTTTTATTGGTCCATTGTTACAAAATAAATTTCAAAAATAATTATATTGTATGCTTACTCTAACTAGAATATTTAACATAGTATTAAAACAGTGGTCCCCAAACTAGGCAGCGCCTGTATCTTGGGAGCCTGAGTTGCGTGATCTTAATTTTAATTCGAAACATTTTTGCGTTAGCTTAAATTTTATTTCAGGATGTTTGAAAATGGACAGAATAGTTAATTAAATAAGGGTAGCGAATTACCAAATAAAATAAATTGAACAAAATAAAATAATTCTAAATAATATTATAGTGAGTGTGTGAGAGTGTGTGTTAGCGTGTGTGTTAGTGTGTGAGTGAGTGTGAGTGTGGTGGTGAGTTGCTGGTGTGAGTTTTGCGTGAATGTCTGGCTTGTGTATTTTAGTGTTAACTCACTATATCCTCCGTGTCGTTGTATGACAGGGAGAGAAGCCAACTTTTTATCATTCTTTTATACGAGTGGGTGTTAAGACCTTTAGTATTATAGCGCTTGCTTATTTTATTGTAGATATAAGTGTGTGAGTAAGAGGGGCACCGTCAAAAACATGAGTACACAGTACTTATTGCGGTTTGTATTGTATTGATTTTTTATTTAAGATTATGCTGAAGCTTTTAAATTAAACGAAGACAGTATTTAGGTCAATTTAATTTTTCGTTAGCAGGTAAGGTAGGTATTTAGCTTATAGAATTATTGGTCCTATCATCTGGCAAAGTATTACGGGAGACAATTCTGCGATCTTCAATAATTTTTATATCTAATGCACTCGAATACTTTCTGTTCTTAGACTTGATTTTATCGTTATATCTACAAACGACTAAATATCTTAAACGACTATTGGAATAATACTTTGACATCCTAAATAAATTGTGTGTGTTTATGATATTATTATTAACTGACATACCTAAAATTTTAATTTTAATTCGTAAATATGCAATCAATCATGTTAATACTAACCTAATAATCTCTCTCCTGTAATACATGTATTTACCTAATATTTGCACGCCACATTTGGCAAAATGTGATGATACCATTGACTAATCTTAAGACCATAAAACTGACAAATAAATGATTATGATATGATATGATTATGGAAATATTATCAATTCTGTGTTATCGAATAGGTCCGTTATTACAGCACATTACATTTTCATTGCTAGATGTTTCAAATAACTCACCACCTATGTTATTATCGAGCAAGGGGTTCAATTTTATTTTTGTTACACATGTAACATTGCGATCGGAAACACAATAACAGAACACCTTTATAAAAGCTGTATATATCTGTTATTAACTGTGTGACACACAGATTATTAACAGCAGCTATAGCATTATAGGCAATATAAAACTGTACCTCCAATATTGCCTCTCACTTGGAGGCAATAGTGGCGGAATGTCCCGCACTGTTGCATGCGTCACTCGTTGCATTCCCAACTGATAAAGTGGCCATTAAATACTCTTAGCTGTTTTACTACTACTTTATTTCTAGACTATTTTTTTTGTGGCCCGGTCTATACTTCATTATAAAATACTAAAGCTCTGAACTAAAATCGGTGGCGTCGATCTTGTAAGGAGTGGACTGACGCGAATAGTCTCGCCACTTCATATTGCAGATTTCACCAACGTAATTGAACGCGTTCAGAACAAATAAACGCGTTCAAGAGCTATCAGTGTACATGCTGATCGCGTTCAGTTTCTTTGGGGAAATCAGCCCTTAATCATTAAAACAATCGACGCGCGCAGTTATGTGTGGGATTTTACTCAGTGTGGCCAGAGTCTAATCACTGTACTAAACCTTTCCTATTAGCCTATGGCTCTTCTACATAACAACATAAGTCATTAACTAATTAGCTTTTGCCCGCGGCATCGTCCGCGTGTAGGTCGGAAATTCTCCCACGGGACGACCTGCCGAGATATAAAGTATCCTTTGTCCTGACCCAGGTCATGGTCTACCCATGTAACTACCCATGTCTAAATCCGTTCAGCCGTTTTAGCGTGAAAGCGTAAAGAACAAACAAACAAACTCACTTTCGTATTTATAATATTAAGTTAGGATACCAAAGTAACTCTGTCTGTCTGTGACCTTTTCACCCCACCCTCTGAACCGCTCGTTACGAAATTTTACAGATAGATAGGTAGATTGGTACCTAGAGTCCGACATAGGCTACTTTTCATAGTATTGAAAAACGTTGAAATACAAAATACACGGGCTCGATCTCAGAATACCAGATTCTCTTATTAATACCAGATTATCAATATAACAGGTTCTCTTAATACCAGATTTGCAGTATACCAGAAGTACTGTTCAATACAAAATTTGTTTCAGGCAAATAAGTGCATAGGCACAAGGCACATAACAAACTAAAAATAAAGAAAAAAATTAAGAATTACTAGCAACAGCTAGTAAAACATAAATCAAATAACGATGCATTTTGTTTTACTAAGCAAGAGAAGTTATTAATTTAGGAAGAAATAAATTATAATCTGTTATAGAATTAATTTTAATACACGAGAATAGCCTAAGGTGGTATTCATAATCGTTTCTATTAAGTTGTACATCATAAAAGGTACGTTGTTCGTTTATGTTCTACGGGGATTGGGCACCCATATCCATTTGTCTGCCCGCCGGTAATAGGGTCACTCCCATATAATTTGCACGGTCAGATAAACAGCTGATAAATACGGTTTTATTTCTGTTGCTGATCGGAGGAATGTAAATAATGACTGTTTGCTTTTACACTTAACTTTTAATTGGTGTATATAGGTAGGTACCTACGTGTTTGCAAATAATACAATGGGGCCTCCCATCCAATTTTCTGCTTCTTGACTAATAATAATTTTTCTCAAACACGCTTGGAAATTCGACCAATATTTTGACAACCTTCTTCGAGATAAATCGAAATTGCGGTAGGTACAACCCATTAAGTTTGAATCGGAATATACTGGTCGAATACATGCGAGCGCCCGGCCGGGAATGTTAGTATGAAAATTCATACATGTCGTGTTTAGCGGCGAAAAAAATTACTATGAAAACTGGATGAACTTTTTACTTCAACACATGACAACCAAGGAGGTAACTTATCAAGCATTTATTTAAATTTCGATTTGGCTTGCAAATAGAGCTGTTTAAATTAAGGTAGAAACAAATGAACATATTGGCGCGTGAAAAATTATCGTTTTTCATCATTGATTCTGGAATTTATAATTCATTTACTTAGTTTGAATTTCCGCGCATTATTTGAGAAAACGACTGTCGAAGCTTTGGCCGCAAAAAGGCATTGATGGACTTGTCCAACATTTTCACGATCATCCATCAATGTCCCAGTCGCAGGCCGCGACAGCTATGTACTGTTTTGTTAAATTCTATTCATTGGTTACTCTTTCAATTTTTTTATTTAATTTAAGAATTTTCCCCTTTTTACTCAAAATTATGTTACGAATGTACCAGGCAAACGTAAAATGTTTGTAGGTAGTGGTCTGTGGTGCAGTAGATTCAAACGTCCGTTGAAAACGGGACATTTTATTTGTAGTGCAGTGGTCGTCCTTTGACCGTGGCACAACCAAATTTGGGAATAATTCCAGGCATGAGCGCTCGTAACGTAGACATACTTGTGCATGTGTGATGGTGCCCTGGGACTGGCATACTGTCCATCAAGACGGTTAGGTATTTTACGAAATCGAATAGCGTTGTTTGTTATATGGGGGGAAGTGGGTGCCTGATATTGACATTTTTAGTTAGCAAGCAGATTTTCAGCGGATGATAGAATTTGGGTTATGTCGAGCACTTCGATAAATTAATATGAAAATCATGTTTACTTTTTTTAAATAAAAAAGAGTAGGTACTATCAATATCAGGCACCTTCGTGTCTAACAAATGTTTACGAAAATAACCGGAAGTAGTACATAAGTAAGTAATAAATAGATTACCTATATATTCATTTTAAATAGGTACAAAATAATATTATTATGTGAATTACCCACTGTGGTATTCTGCCGTGCAGAAGCACGACCTTTAGTCTTTCTTTATGTTATTATACTAAACAAACCACCTTTTGATTTATTTACCTATTGATATTCTATGGCACATGTATTTAACTCGCTTTTATATTCTGTAGCACTGTTTACCTCTGTAAAGCATACTTTTAATTATCTCTTGATTGTTTTAGCATCCAAATCCATTTTATATGATTAATTTTCCCCTTTGTAAAAAAACTTTAGAATATTTAAATTCTGACGTTTTCATCTTAAGCTGTCATCTGTCTTATTTACTTTTCTAAACCATAGACAGAACACACCATAGATATGTACACTCTATCTTCTTCCAGATCTCTCATAAAGTGGGTGTACACACTTAACCTTCGCAATAAACCCGGCAGATCTAAGATTTCTCCTCTGTAAGCTGTTTTTATTAGTTCTGGTCATATCTAAATTAAGAAATAACTTGAATATGTTTTTAAAATGTTTAAAATATGACACAGAACAATAAAAACGGCCATCAAATTTTTCAGTCTAGGGGTCTGGGTCGTATTTTTTAGCTTGAGACGGAGTCGCTGTTTTTCTGCCCTTAAGTCTTATTTGTTGAACAGTTAGCTACTCGAATATTAGTCTCATGTAACTAGCATAACTAGCGTGTGCGGGTGTTCTAATCATACTGTGTATTTTGAACTATCGACCTTGAGTGGATTGTGACAATAAACATTCTAATACCGTGTAATACTGTGTATCATTCGTCCGACACTCCTGCCTAGCCCTGTGGGAGGTGCCCACTTCAAATAAACTCCAACCACGTGGCGTGAAACGCCACGAGTGCACGCACACAAAGGCCTCCGACACTAGACGACGTTACTCTCCGAGATAGACCTCCGCCATCACCTGTGACGCTAGCGCGGTCCTCCCGCTAGGTGAGGCGCCTCAAAGCGCCTCCGATATCTACAAACTCTCATAACCTCCTCTCCGATCCACAGGGTAGGGTGGATCTCCAGGGTGGATAATTCTCAGCCCAGCCTCCTCCACTCTGCCTGCGGCCTGCCTGTCTGCCTACCTACCTACCTGCCCACCTGTCCGACTGCCTGCCTGTTCCTGCCTCCCACCAAACCCAAGCCTATCCTGTGTCCTAAACTTACCTTTGCTAATTTTAACTTTTAATTTTAATACCTTTTTTTATTACAATTTAATTTGTGACCTACGTTTTCCTCCACGGAGGTAAACGTTACGTTATACCACTTCGGAACATAATCTTTGTTACATACAACATACAAATTGCTTTCCAAACAAAATAAAAAAAACGGCTTAGAAATATTTTTCAATTAAAGAAAAAGAAAAAGATAATCTAAAATAGATTTTAAATCTCGTGAAAATCACAAATTTTACACAATCTTTTAACAATGGCCATTGTAACTAACAGAATTTAATTCGAAAATATTCTTCTCCTTAGTCATTCCTTGTAAGATAACAAGTTAGCTTGACTATGAATTATCAAATTGTGGAAATTTCAAGTTCAGCAGGAACAACTTGATGTTATCTCGAACAGTGAAACAAATGGACAAAGTTGGTCTCTTGATAATAATGTTGATTACAGTTTTACACGGGCGTGCGGGACTTTGGCAATTCATAGGTAACAACTTTTCACGGAATTTTCTCCATAAAATATACCCATTCAATTGTTTTACTCCGAAGTTACCTGCATATTTTTAGTTCAACGAAATATCAATCTAATATTCCTAATACGCTTTCACGCTAAAACAGCTGAACGGTTTTGGATGAAATTTGGCACATGGGTGGACCATGACCTAGGTAAGGACATACAATACCTTTTATCCCGATATTCCCACGCGATCGAAACTTAAGCGGGTGAAACCGGGGCGCAGCAAGTATGAAATAAATCTACTTTAGAAAAATCTTACATTCATTTACTGACAGACGACGCTCAGTTTGAATTGCTGGGTCAGAAGCGTGAAATTGTGCACATTTTTCGGTGATGATATTATAAAAAAGAAACAAAGAGAAATCCTTTATTTCAGACTATAAATAATAACACAAATAAAGAAACACATAAATATTTATTTTCACGTGATATGCCAGTCCTGCTTTTCACAGAATTACAGGATTATGTATCATCCTTGTCGAGATGTCAACGACGTGAAATGGATTATTACGGCACTTCTCGGCGACGAGCGGAAAATCTGTCACTGTGTCGCCGACGGTACCGTGTCGCTAAGTCTAAGATATATTGATATCTTGTGTATGTGTAGCTTAGCTGCATAATGTATCTTAAATTATGACACATAATGTAAATCTTTTTAACATTATAATCAATCAAATGACAATGATGTTGACATATTTATATATATAGCAGTAAATTTATGTTAAGTGTTTGCACGGAGTTTTTTAACTAAATGTTCTTGTAGGCTTGCTGCGCGCTTTGGTGTTTACTGAAAGTGCAGCAAGCAATTGTTGTACACATAAATAAATATATCAAATCAAATCTCGCATCACTGACATCGGTGAAGGAAAACATCGTAAGGAAACCTGCACTTTGAATTTAATATAAGTCTGCCTATGTCTTCTCTTTATAAGAAGAACCCTTTGCTCTGCAGTGGGACGGATAATCATAGGCTGAGATTATTTACCGGTAAAGGACCAGCGGTACCGAATCGGCGACACTATGCGTATCAATTTCGGTGCCCGCGGAGCTGGACGGTTGGGGCCCGTGGCGCGCTGGCACCGATTCGGCCGCGGGCTGTTTACCAGTGTGTATAATAATACGCTGGGATTACCAAGACATCAATAGTCACTTAGATAACGAAACCCTAACTTAATCTAGCCTTTTTTTGGCCTTTAAACAGGACTAACTTTTGTGTAGGTATGGACTGCAATCGATTTAGTAGATAATTAAAATTAGGTGTCTATTTGGTCTTGGGCGGCTTAGTAAAACAGTGTCTGATCTCCCAACATCAGACTTTATACCTTCGAATGCTGAACATGGCTCTCTCAATGGCAGCTACAATCAAGTTAATGTCACCACTAAAGACATTTATCGAGTCCCTATGACGTTAAATTGAAAGAAATCCTTTTTTTAAAGTTATTAATACGTTTTCATCTCAAACTCTTTATAATTGGAAGCTCAAAGTTATTCCTGGAACCGATAATTACAATCCCGCCGAGTTCAGGCAAACGTGTTCGTCGATACCACCATAAAGTTTGAACGGTCACGTTTGGATTAGTTAGTGTGTTGTTACCACTAATTTTACGCGTCCCTTGTTTTACTGGGGGTGGGTATTTGTCTAGAATAATAAAACTAGAAGTGAAACTGACTTATACATGGCAGAGCCAGTTTCAGAAAAAAATTGGCTTTACCAGTATGACACCAGTCTTTGTGTAAAGCTCTAAGTGTCATTATATTCAAAGACAGCTCCTTGCTTCACCTGACAGACAACTTGAGTGAAAATATTTGACTAATCCAAACTGGATGCGAAAATATAAAGGCGGATGCAATACAGACAGTAGCTGTTCAGTAAAGCAGTCTCGTTCGTATGAATAAAGTATTACAAACACCACTACACCACAGACATTTGAAAACTGTCTGCAATGTGATCGGCTCCGAAAGCCATTGTTTTAACAAAAACGACTGCACTACAGCTTATAA
Organism: Agrochola lota; assembly: GCA_947364205.1. Classification (NCBI taxonomy): domain Eukaryota; kingdom Metazoa; phylum Arthropoda; class Insecta; order Lepidoptera; family Noctuidae; genus Agrochola; species Agrochola lota. The sequence goes on from OX376241.1 coordinate 9,834,074, forward strand.
GTAGGTACTCGCTCTGTCTATATTGCAGGTATCAAACTTAATTTGTTAGTATTGGAGGCGCTTGTGACAAGCGCCTATAAATTAAACGTGATAGATGTGGTGACGTTTAAACCGCTTTCAAAAGCTGTCAGAGTCATCATTGTTAAAACACAGACAGCTCTTGAACGCGGTAATTCGCCCCTAATCGTTTTTTACTCTAACTAGATCTAATTTTGAATGTATAGATAGGGTCTACTTAAATTAGCCAGTGTAAATCCGCACACGCGTATATATAAATCGATATCTAAACCTAATACAACAAAAAATATATTAATTTGAAGAGTTTTTAGGGGTCATCGACCGCAAGTAGTGGATAGTCACTTGAAATATCAGTTTAATAAATCAGTTTTTTTTTGTAGGTAGGAAAAAAAACACGTTTTCAACTTATACTTCAAGTACCTTACCTATACTTCAACAACACAACCAGCGGTCGTTGACCCCAAAATAATCATCATGAAATCTCATTTAATTTTTATTTTGTCGTGTTGTTTACCGATACCCATCACGTACGGAGTTTCGCTAGCTAATTAAATTTGATCCTGTAGATTGCGTTCGGAGGAAAGGTTCGCTTCTTGTAATCCTTGTTCTATGGTATTGGCGTAAAGTTCGGACGGACTCTGACCAACCTCATAATTCATGTTAATGTGGAGCATAGTTGGATGTAGTTGAAGTAAATTGGTTTAATTTTTGAATTCCCAGTTTTGTGCTGACAGGGCTTACTGATTAATTTACCTGCAGGTTAGAATTTTTTGTAGTTAGTGCAAAAGGGATTTGGAGTTTTATGAAATAAGGTCGATGACCATGTGTAGTTCGCCGTCCGATAAGAACCAGGCCCGGGTCGACGACGCGTTGTGTTCCACGCGCGCCTCAAAGAGATGTTAGCACCAACTGACGGGGTCGCGGGAAAGTCAGAAAGGGATACCGTGGCTCCTGGCAACGTACAGGCAACTAAAAGGACACGGGTGTTGTTTAGTCAGTAAGAGTCTGACACTCCCTCCCGCTCCGAGCGGGAGAAGTTATTTGATAATTTCCCACACCAAAAAAAAGAAAGGTCGATGATCATCGCTGGGTGGCTAATAGCATCAGCAAGAGAATCAAGTTGAATGGCGTGCAATTGGGGAGGCTTATGTTCAGCAGTGGACTGTTGTAGGTATATAGGTATGGTAAATGATGACGTAATAAGGTAATTGGCACAAAAAGTGGAAAAAATCCCCAAAACCATTAAAAGAATTTGAGTAGAAAAAAAAAGTTATTAATTTTAAATGAACTGTCGATTCCAATAAATTTTGTTTATGTTCCTTAGAACTCCACAAATTCTTCGTAAGATTTGGAATAAAAATCTTGAAGAAATGAGAGGTGAACGGTTCGCGGCGAATCTATCGTTTTCAACAGCGAAACGCTTTTTATCCTTCCTTTATCAAAATCCAAAGATTTATTGTCTTGAGGAGTTTGCGTAACGAATCGGGATTGCCGACTGTTGGAGTTAGACCTTGGTGGGTAAATAATTATATTGAAAGTCACCGTTTCGCTCGCGTGGATGTCGGAAATTAAAGTATCCATTATCCTGTCATCTATATCGGCACATACGACTACGCGTCACACTGACGTCACGCGAAATCCTGCATCGCGCAAGCAGGGTTTACCGCGCGCTTAGCATATATATAAATTCCCGACATCAATCAATAGGCGACTAGAATCAATTCTATTTATTGTAAATTTTGACGTTCAAAAGTGCCTTTTATGTATTTTATTGAAATAAATTATTTGGCTTTGACTTTGGGCAGTTGCCCACCAGTCACGACACCCGTCTGGTCGGAGGGTCCTCCCTTCTCTATGGACAATGAGTGACTCTACACCCTTCTGTAGTCCTAACCCAGGTGATGGTCTAACTGTCTGCCAAATTTAATTGAAATACGTTCAGCCGATATGACGTCAAAGGTAACAGACAGACAGACAGGGTTAGGTACAGAACGACTCATCTAAGATGTAGCATTAAATTTGAAAATTTGCATTCATTCATTTCAATTTTACGAATGTATTTGGTTATAATAATATGACTTCATAAGTTATTGCGTTTGCGTAAAGATCATTTTCATTTAAAGCTACTAAAAAGATTGGCGCGCTCAGTTCAGATGGTGATCAGTTTTTCGAATTTTGCCGATGCTACATCTAAGTTGTGTCGTACTGTAAGTACTTACTTTCATATTAGTATAATACAATGTCGCCCATGGGCATGTACTCGCCCGTATTTTTCTGAATAATAATACCAGCCTGTTACTATCCCACTGCAGGGCAAAGGCCTCTTCTCAGACAGAGAAGGCACGAGCATTGATCACCACGCTTGCTCAAGACGGGTTGGTGATTTCAGACTTATACTCGTATTAACTACAAATCCGGGTTTTCTCAGTATGTTTTCCTTCACCGATGTCAGTAATGTCCAAGATAAACTCAGAAAGTACATATGAATTGAAAAAGTCACATTGGTACTTGCCCGGATTTGTTAAATGGGGAAATAATTTTTAATATTTTTCATGTTACTTACTTTTTTTTTTTTTTTCTAAAAGCTTATGAGTTCTTTTATCGGATAAACTAATATTTTTTTTTTAGGTGAAGAATTTTTTTTCAAAAAAATCAGTGTTTATTTAAAAAAACACAAGTGTGTGCAATAAGTCCATAAAATCATAGCGGGATATAAAAAAAAATATATATATTAAAGGTAGATCCGCCTTTTTAAAAGCTTTTATTTAACTTGCATGAATCTTGCTACTCAATTTTTTAAGTGTATTTTCGATAATTTTTCATGAATATTCAGAAAAATACGGGCGGGCCCATGCCCATGGGCGACATTGTATATAATGTCGCCTAATATTTTTATTATTTTGTAATTTTTTCTTATTATTTTTTGTCAGTATCCCGCTATGATTTTATGGATTTACACTTGTGTTTTTTAAAATAAATACTGTTTTTTTTGGAAAAAAAATCTTCATCTCCGTTTTTTTTGAATATTCGAGAAATTTTATTTAAAAAAAATTGTTAATCCGATAAAATAAATCATAAGCTATTAGAAATAATAAACAGAATCCAAATCGAGCTAATAACATAGAAGATATGGCAAACGCTACTAAAAACAAAAAAACATTGAATAACATGAAAAATATTAAAGATAGACCCCCCCTTTTCAAGTTAATTCTCGATAATTTTTCATGAATATTCAGAAAAATACGGGCGGTCACATGCCCATGGGCGACATTGTATAGATATGATAACGGTTGCGACCTTTGCATGTCCAATATTAGCTCTACTGACGTCATGATCAGTATCTAGCTTTTCTACTTCTACATTCTAGGTACTCTAATTAATTAATAATTTATCATTCCATTCGTAATTAATATCCAATTACCCTTGGCTGTACAGCTCGTGAAACACGATAGGACAGGTAAATAGGTCACAAAGATAGGGTACCTATTAGCGTAAGAGCTTTTGAATTCATATCCAGATATATATTACATTGACAGGTAACATCGTTCTGGTATACTCTACGGCGTAGCTTTTAATGTTTGTTCGAAAGTTATTTCTAGGGTTGCAAAGTGTTTTATCTGTGATTTATCTTTATGTGTTGTATGCGAAATTAATATCCATGTTGATTCTGGTAATGAGACACCCCGAAATTGACGATTTGGAGGACAATTTTTTAGAATTGGATCAAGATGGAAGAAGATTACAAAACGGAAATGGTTTTCAGCAGGTATGTACTTAAACTGCAATCACCAATAGGTACGTTTATTAATTAAGCATGATCATTTTGGCGTTGTCTTTAAGTTAAATATAGGCAGGTTAATATTCGACAATTTAAGTTAAAAATCCTACGGAAACTCAGCTTTACTCCCTAGGGCGCACGCAATTTGCGCAGCGGATATGGAGTGAAATAAGTTATGATTTCTACCTCGTTTAACATGATTCCGTATTTCTTTTAAGGCTCTAACAAAAAGGTATTCTTATTCAGTAACTAATTCTGAATATTATGATTATCTGTGAGTATATATTTATATTTCGTTCGATACTTTTCTGCTCTGAAATTGCGCCCTTACACGTTTACCTACGTGAGCCATTCAAGCGTTTAGATTTAAGTACTTCAGCTTGCCTGTACACTTGAATTCGCAGAATTGTGCTTGGCAACCCCGGTGCAGTGCACTCAGTAGATCCAATTTGCTGTAAAGTGCCCGTTGTGTATCATTTGTGTCGTGTGCTCGAGCGTGCTTCATATTCAAACTCAGTGAAGATGCGGGCATTGGAAACCTTGTGAATCTACTTTGAGTGTAATACCCCTGGCATTGGCACAAGTAAGATTTGAACATTTGCATTATTTTGAAAATAAATGGATTCGTTTTTTTTGTGGTCCGGGAACAATAGACTATGGAGTACGGTTTCAGGCTAGTTTTGTTATATTTTAACTTGCTAGCAACCGTAACATTGCTAACTTTATTTTCGCGGCGACGAACAGCCATTTTTCTTACTGTAAGGCGCGGGACATACACAAGTGGCGAGTGGCGCGGGCGTGGTGACGTTGTGGCGCGGGCGTTGCGCCGCCCGTTTCATATTTCATACAAAATGTATAGGAACGACGTGGCGAGGAACATACACATAACGCCCGCGCCGCACCATCGCATCGCCCGCGCCAAATTGTGCCTATACATTTTGTATGGAATATGAAACGGGCGGCGCAACGCTCGAGCCACATCGTCACTACACCCGCGCCACTCTTTTGTATGTCCCGCGCCTAAGCTTGCACTGAAGAAATAACTACACTATAGCTTGCTTGTAAAATGTGCCAATGAGACAGTGTGATGGCTGGCTTGGCTCTGCAGCCAAAGTAGGTAGTGAGAGGCCAAATTTTTGTACGTACCGTTTTAGTTTAATAATGTGAGGAGAGGACTTTGGCTGTTGTTCAATTGTTAAAAGGCACATACCGTAAGTTGTGTGTCTAATAAATAATAAATAATATTGATATTGGAGAAAAAGTTTCTAGAGGTATCATTCACTTATAGTCTAGTACATGTAGGAGTGCATTAAAAGTGACACAATACTTAAGAACATTAGGCATTTTCAGAGCCATCTGCCCGGACATTGCCGACTGGCAAGTCAATTTACCCATGCATGCTATTCAGGATATATCGTTCCGATACTACAAAGGTGTGGAAGACGACGTCATTTTATACTCCAGGGTTGTAATTGAACCCGTTAAACCTCACATTTGTATACTTACCTCTTTGAGTTTAAACACGTGCAAATTGTGGGTGCAATGCAAAATAGAACTCTATATATACTTGAAATAAAGTTTACATGATGTTGTGTTAAATCCACCATTATACAACTGAAAGTATCCACTTCTAACATGAATTACGTGTGACCGAGGTCCGTCACAGTCGGGCTGCGGTCTCGTCTCATCAAACAGTCCCACTGACAACAGTTGTCACTTCTATTTTGGACTAACCTTCCTAATTCCTAAAGGTTATACCTGTGAACCGAGCTCTTTTGATATCTAACTTTATTTTAGTGGCTGAAAACCAGGTCACCTTCTAATTTGAGTGCCTCCGACTTACTTTGGCAAGGTGATACCGGTATATTTCTGTTTTCATACTTATTGCATTAGTAAAAGGAATTAAACGCTGGATTTCCATTTGCTGGAAAACGTTTCTGAATTTGGGGTAATTTGATTTTTGGTGTTAAACACGATTCTCGTTTTCATAATTTAGTCTAATGTCAACAAAATGTAAAGGTGCTGATAAACTTGAGCATTCACTTGTAACAGAACATCGAGCATTCGCCGTTTTTAAATTTGTGGAACTGAACAACGAACAGAGCCAAGCATAGAGCCAAACATCGCTACGAACATTTTCACAATCATTCTAGCGAACGCTCTAGTCAATACTCGTCAATAAAACAGGGGTGCGGGAGGCATTGGCTTTAGTTAAAACAATTAAATTCACTAATGGGCATGGGCATGTCTTTGTATTAAAATTGAAAAAAGTTCTTTGAAAGCCTCAAGTTTAAGTATGCCTGCGTAACTTTCTTCATTCTCAAGATGACCATACAAAATATACCTAAAATAAAAATGTTCGTAACACTACGATCTGTACCACCACTATGAATACCTAAGGAGCTCCCAGGGTACCTATAACGCAAAATTTACTGTAACCTCGACTAGGTTATTGAAAGGTCGCGGACACACGGGTTAAGCGCAGGCCACACTGCGAGATGAGCTAACTTAGCCTAGCCACGAAGCCACGGCGTGTTTTCGCACGTGGTTTCACACCACAAAGCTAAGCCTAGCGAGCTTACTGAATCATGGGCTTGCTAACCAGAAGTTTTCCAGTTAAGTTATAAGAAATTTGCCATCCATCTACCTCACTTTCCCGTGTCTCAAGCTACCTCATACACATCCTTTGTTGTTGGTCTAGACCTGGGAATAGCTCGCATAGTTTTGATTAGCTCACATATACGCTTAGCTACGTGTATATATTTCACGTAGCTAAGCGTATATGTGAACTATGTTACTAAGTTAGCTTAGCTCGCGGTGTGGCCTCGTAGAGACTACGTAACCTGACCTATCTATAGCCGATTGTGTACGGCTGTGTCACCCAGTGTAGCCCATGTTTTATGGTTCAACGTTAAATATTGATACGACGGTGTACACCTGTCTAGGTAGCGTGGCTTGCGGTGTCTTTGTGCTGAGAGTTTCCTTTACATAAACAGAGGGGGAATGTGGCCATGCAAATGTGATTGTGAGGGGATTGTGCTTGTTATGTAAGGAAATAAATTCAGAAGAGGGAATTTTAATTAATGGTTCTATTTTATTTTGTCGTATCACGGAAATCTTGAATGGTTTTAAAATTAGAGCAACTAATTTCAGTAAGAGTATCAACGTCATGATTGTTTTTTATACAAATGTACAACGATCTTTTGGTGCGTGGTCAAAATCGGAACTAAAGCCGCCATTTTGTTTTTTAGGGTTCCGTAGTCAGCAAGGAACCCCTATCGTTTCGGCATGTCTGACTGTCTGTCTGTCTGTCCGCAGCTTAGCTCAGAGACTAAAAAGCTGTTATTTGGCATGGGTAGGCATATAAATCACGACGACAAAGTGGTAAAATAAAATCAAGTTTTTTTTTCTGGTCTATCCCATATCGTTGGAAAGGTTGTTCAAAATATTGGGAGTGTGTGGAAACCATTTATGGATTCTGGGGTCCATTTGCGAAATATTAAGCTTTAAAGTGCAATTTTTTTATGGAGTCAAGTGCCCCCTGCCAGCTTAATAGTTGGTCATAGATATGTAGAAAAATTCACAGCAGTAGTAGTATAACGAAATTAAAAAGAAAACAATCACAGCTAACTGGGCTCTACTAATTAACGACTAATAATTGACCAACTTACATTTGCAGCAGAAAAAACATATTCTCCCATACATTCCTTATGGGAGAACATGTATTACAACTACAATATTAAGTTTGCTCTTAGCATAAATTCATCTTATCTACGGAACCCTTCATTGTGCGTGGTCCGACACGCACTTGGCCGGTTTTCAATACAATTTTACCCAAAAAAACACAAATGTTTACCAACAATGGTCTCTGTCAATGTTAGTCAAGCATCAAAAGATTCTTGTGGCACACTTGCAAAGTTTGATGAAACACAATATCTACAAAACCCGTTTCTATTGTGGTCATGCTAAGGGTGCACCCTTAGCATGACCACAATAGAAACGGTTTTTGTCGACGGAAGAATAGACAAAATGACAGATAACCAATCATTATTTGTCATTTTGTCTACTCTTCGGTCGACAAAACCCGTAGAAAGAACGTTTCTATGGTTTTCATGCTACGCATGCTGGATTGCATGTGGTCCTACTAAAGAAAGCTAAAATAATTTGATTTTTTAAAGTCCACATATAAGAAAAGTTTTCTTGTAATATTCTTGTGCGACGAGTTCAGCTTGGCTACGTAATGCAAACGTTCCGAGTTAAAGTCTGCGTCGCTTCCGCGTCGCTGAACATCTTGGAGACTGACCATTATTTACGAGCGACCATCTGCCTTCATCTGTTACATCGCCTTGCATTCCTAGACTCCTGGTAGGTACTGAATAGAATGCCTGGATTTATGATTCAACTTAGTTTTTATATTATCTTAAAAAATATATTTTGTGTATTAATTCTGAAGTATAAAGTCTTTGGTAGCTACAAAAAGGAAGAAAGAAAGAAAAGAAATTAAGGAAGTTCTGTTTTTATCTTGATTGCCATTACCGAGCAGATACCGGGTTTTTCATACCTTTTCAGGTTTATTTCATTCAATGCTTTAAACCCTATTCAGCTGCATTCGGTTAGACTGGAAGCCGATCTCAACATAGTTGGGAAAAGGTTGGCAGATTGATTGCTTTGCACCATTGGTTTCCTAGTATTTAGTGACCTGCAATCTTGGCTATCTATAGTAATTATGCGGTAGTATGCTTGCAATATTAATTAATTCGTCAGCAAGCTCTGTTAATTGTAATTAGGTCAATATATCACTAATTATGGTCGGTCTTAGATGATAGTCGCAGAAGCGTTAGTTCTCAGTATATTGGTGATTGATATAGTGTTAGGAGCATATTATATCATTATCATACCGATTGAACATGCTGTAGATAATTATTTACTTTTTAATTAACCTGGATCTAGCCTGGATTGAGATCAGTGGTGGCGGTAACGGCCGTGACTTACGATTTGTAGGTTTGAACCCTGACAGGCGTTTTACTTTGTGTATATTATTTCATCACCACTGCTCTCAACACAGTGAAGGAAAACATCGTGTGGAAACCGGCATGTTTTGTCCTAGAACCAAAAATTCGACAGCATGTGACTTCTACCAACCCGCACTGGGTCCACGTGGTGGATTACGGCCCACTCCCTCTCACAGAGAGAAGGCCTGTGTCAGCAGTGGGAACATTATTGGATGCTTATACTTCTGCTCGCCTGGATTGAACAATATGATGTAATGTGCCATGAATTGTGTGCTACGTTTAAGAGCTAAATAACTGTCAAAATGTACCTGATTTGATTAATTTGTCAATATTACTGTATGGAAATAAGAAATCTGGCTAACTAGTGAACTAGAATATTAATAATGAATTGTAATTATAACATAGAATTTGATGTTGTATCCGTTTTAGGTCTAAGAAAGGCATTTGGAAAGTTTCTAAATACTTTTTTGACATCTAAAACTAAATATTCGGTGTTACAATATCAATTATTGCATTTCATAATCAATATTCTAGTTCGCTAGTTAGTTTTTTTTTCCATTCAGGTATATTACCAAATTAATCGACATCTATTCGCGACGTTGCCCACTTTCAGAATAAACGATCTTAAGTCAATACAAATAATACAATAAAATTATACCACCCCATACGGCAATCATACGGATCAACTCTCAATTCTGTTAAGTCTTCAGGCATAGGTTAAAATAGTGTATTATTAAAATGATATTGTTAAGTTACTTCTTTTTAACAACACTGCAATCATTTAACAGTTAACTAATACGATGCGACATTATAACAAATTATTATTGCATTTTCATCCTCATTTTCTTTCTTATTGCTACTTCAAACTTTATTTATTGCAGTTGCGAGGAAAGGCTTAAGTAAAAGATGTATTACATTTTGACCTCGCTACACCACGTTTATGACCCTCACGGGGTAAGTCGAGCCATAATTACTGTCACGGCGCTTGAAACTAAGTTTTCATAAATATTCTAGCTTAGAGGCGATAAAATTCTTCGTGCCTTAGGGCGGCGGCTGTCATTCTTAGATCTTTAACAGTCGTTACGGGTAGTCAGAAGAAAAGTCTGACAACCAGTCTCAACTAGTTACCAAGGGGTATCGTATTACCCAGTAACTGGGTTGTGGAGCTCAGATAGGCAGACATAATCAGGTTATAATCTTCCCACTGCTGGGGCACAGGCCTCCTCTCTGTGAGAGGGAGTGGGCCATAATCCACCACGCGGGCCCAGTGCGGGTTGGTAGACATCACATGTCTTCGCATTTTTGGTTCTAGGACATGCCGGCTTCCTCACGATGTTTTACTTCACCGTTTAGAGAGCAGTGGTGATGAAATAATTTACACAAAGTCAAGCACCTATCAGGGTTCGAAACAACTCGTAGGCCGCTACCACTGGGCCATCACTAGGGTTATATGGTGGCTAGCGATAAGCAGTCGCTCCATGTAAAATACTGGTATTCAGCTGCATCCGGTTAGACTGGAAACTAATTCCAACATATAGTTGGGAAAAGGCTAGGCAGATTGATAAGGCGATAAAATTGCAACATAAAAGTACTTCTCTTCACAGAACTTCAACTACCACAGATTAATACAGATAGGACACTCCGCAAAATCATTTATATGACAAGCGACTCTTGGTACGACACAATAAAGTGCAATTCAGGTCGCACAGCGCTAATTACCTACAGTTATATTCACCTAGAAGTTGCCTCTCTTTCTATCGCGCAACTCTTACATCTTCTGACTACGTTTCACTCACTGAATTGGCCCGACAAGACGGGCCCGCCGCGTACTTGTAGCTGCTTACCTAAACTGCGGAGTGTCCCATCTGTATTCATCTGTGCTACTACTTACGTCTTTATTCTTGAACCTTTTCTTTCACCTTTTCTTTCACATACTATCATTTAGTATACCCTATTAAGGAAGTATTGTATATAGAAGCAATCGGATGCCTGAAGTAAACACGTTGCAGTAGGTATTTGGAAGGAAAGATTCAAGGTGTTTACTTGTAACATGATAAACGCATGTAGGTAACAGCAGAGTTGAAGCGGCGAATGTCTTAATTAAGACCACTCTAAAGACAATTTCCACGCAAGCTCTGCCCCCATGCACCTTGCCACTCCACTATGTACTAAACTCTAACGTAACAGTAATAAAGTTGAATATCGCGTGCGCTCTTTGATCGTGTTCGAGCACGGAATTAAATGGCGTAAGTCTCAATTCTTATTTCGTTTATAACTTAAGTAATAATTGATCTAGAGAAAAAATATATTGTGGCATTATTTTCTTACTGTGAATAGGTACTTATTTTAGACGTAAAAGCCGAGTAATCTTCATTTTATTTAAATAAGACATGATTTTCGAATGAAAAATGAATCGAGCGAAAATTTTACAATTACGTAACTGTCTTGTACAAGGAAAGAAAAAAATCCGATTAATTGGATTTTTTCTTTCTTCCTTTTTCTATGCTAAAGTTCCATTTTGATTGTATGCGTGACTGTTTCAGAATATTAATGCAAATCATACAATTTTGGGAGGTTGCTTAGCTTAATCTCTAGAGACATTGCAAACCAATATACCAGATGGATGTATTTTGAATTTTTTTAAGCCTCTCTCCAATAGCTTCCCAGGAGGCTTTCAATATTTTTTTCTGATCTGTGTGCCCTATAATAATAAGCTATCAGGCTGTTCGGCTATAGTTCATTTTTATAGGCTCGATCACACGCATCATAAAGATAACTTGACATCGTATTATCTGCTGTTATTAAATTTATGAGCACGTCATAGAACCACCAGATTTACTTTCGCTTATCTCTTACCGCAGTTACAACATGTTTAAAGTTAGTGGTATTTAGTAAGTATATAACAAAATCATGCCTGCTCGTGTGCTTACAAACATATACTGCCCTGTTAAGCCGAAAAACGCTATCTCAATCGGAGTAAGTGTTGAGAAAATTTACTTTTTGTAAATTGAAACAGGATAAAAAAAATATCTTATTGGTTTCTTTATGTTTTAAGTTAGATAGCGCTATTTGGCTTACACCATTCGATGCGAAATTGTTATAGCTTTTGAATGGTATAAAAAAAAGGCCATATCTCACAGATAGCGCCTTTCGGATTAACAGGGCAGTATACATGTGTTTTTTAAATTGATTTTAATAATATGAAAACATTACTTAAATAACCAAAACTCGAGAAAACCCTTTAAACAAAATTAAAAATATAACGTTTGAATATTGGTTTTCGCTTCATCCTTAAATATTGAAAAATAAATAGAAGAAGAGGAAGCGGGCACAGCTAGTAAAAAATAATAATTAAAAAGAGAAACATAAAAAGCTCATCAAATAAACAAAACTTACTGAAAAGTCAATACCTACCTGAAATTGCCCTGATAAAAATAAACGCGTGGCCTATAAAGTGGGCCGTGACGTCATTAAGTTGTAATGGCTCCTGCACACGAGGGCTGATGGTGGAGAACACAATGGCTGATGCTGGTGCATGCTCGACGTGCATACAGTGCTAATTACTTACTTTGGTAACAATATGAATAAGTAACAGTATTTCGTCTTCATAGAAACACGGCAGAAACGACGCGCTTCGAAATTTCGGTGTAACAGTCTCGAGTGCGCGGCAATTACGTACGGATGCGGAAGGTTTATGTACCGAGCGGCCGTAGGTAATTATTTCAAGGTCACTGCCGAGACGTAATACTGTTACTTTATTATACTGTGCTCTGGTGGACGTTTTAAGTGTCCTACTGATGGAGCATTGTAGATTTAAGTTTAATGTTGACTATTTTGTCGAGACTTAAGCTTGATTATGTTAAAATGTAAAAACTTGCACAGATGAAATACTTCCTTAGTAGGCTTAGAAGCAGATTAACATATGCCAATAATACACGGCGGGACGATTTCGACCAAACCAACAGCCAGAGGTCCTAATGGACCCAACTGGTGGCTTGAATTTTTATGAAAACCCTTTTCATAAAAATTCAAGCCACCAGTTGGCGCCACTTTGACAAGGGGTCTTCCATTTCGACAATGAATATAAAATATATGATGACGTTCATCATTCGTTTCATTCATTCGTTCATCGTTAAGTGACGATTATAGAAAATATAGGCGCTTTGACACTTTTGACACTTTTGAAGGTGCTCGAACCTGACGTCTCAGTGTTGCCACCTAGTGAACGTCATATCAGAAAACTCATTAATCCTGTATCGAAAGAGCTGGAATTCATGGGGAGAGGCCTTTGCTTAGCATGTGATGTACCTTTAGATAAGAAATACATTATTAAGACAGAATTAATTTGAGTTCGTGTACTATATAGCTTTACCATGGGGTTTACTCCCTAAGCGAAATCCATAGTTTCGTCCAAAGTTACGGGCGCTTCGTTCTCCGTCTTCTTACGGTAGGTATGTCAGTACATACCGTAAGTACCGGTAGACTAGTTTAGGTATCTCAAACACGTAGACCACTGTACCTGTTTAAAAATAAACTTTAAATTGTGAAAATGTTAAATATGTATATGATAATACATAGCACTATTTAAAAATTCACCAATTTAAAGTTATAATCCCGTACAATGAAACATAACAAATTGCAAAACAAACGAGTCTTTATAAAGTAAAATTAATTGCATCGAAAAATAGGTATTCTCCAAATGTTTTCAGTTTTATTTCATCGAATTTGTAATAGAACATGGCGTGCTGCAGAATTAAATTTATTTGCATCTGTATTTTTTTTTTCAATTCCGGATGTAAATGTTATTCAGTTATTATTATTGACGTTGGGGAGATTTTGGCCAAAAAAAGCGAGTGGACTGAGGTGCTGTGAATTACTGGTGACACTTGTACGTCATCTTTTATTATACCAAAGAAATAAAAACAATGGATATCTTTATCGTAAATAATAACGCAACTGGTATGATTTATCGCATAAATTCTGTAAGAAATATAGCAGATTGTTGGTACAAGAACAAAATATGTTATTTAATCATATTTCACAATAGTTTTTCTCTATATTTCCGCTGCCCTGTTTCCATAGCGACCATTAGTCGTGTGTATCCGAGTTTGCTACAGATTAAAAAACGAACGTTTACACGCAAATTGTTTTACATTATTTTATAAATAAACAAAGCAATGTTTTAATATTTAATTTCATATTTGGAATTTGGTGTTATTTAGATTCGTTGTTTTAGCGTTCTTAATTCGAAAATGGGCTTACAATAGTTCTAGACACCGGGAAAATATAGAAGCTGAATATATAACCCTTTTTTTAACCATAGACTATTAACTTTGTTAGTGAGTATTAGGAATATATTGTCATTGACCATAAATGAGAGTTCTTCAGCATTTTTATGAAACGTTTAAAAATAATAACGACACCAAACATCATCGTTTTATTGTCCATTAACTAGAACATTTTCATGATATCTTCATTCAAATCGAGCATTAGGTCTGTTAAATATTCCGATTGGGTCTCATTGATGGCCGCCATAAAATATTCTTCGTCATAAAGGGAGATCTTTCACACTCTTTGTAAAATTTTACTACCCACTGTTTTTATCTTGGCTGCGCTCATAGAAGGGATTAAAGAAATATAGGTACCTAGTAGGATATATTATCAAGTTACATTGCAGTAAAAACCAACCAATTCCTTCATTATGCGTGTCGGACCTCGCACAATGAAGTGTTCTGTAGTTGGAATGAATGTCTCCCAAAAACAAAATTAATATTGTAGTTGAAAAATATGTTCTTTCATACATCGACATACGTCACGGTCAATTCTCCAACTAGAAATGTAAGTTTGTATTCGCAATATATATTTTTTATAAAACTACAAATTAACGATTTTCGGACTTTGTCCTTTACGTGTGCTGAGAACTTGCTGCTTGCCAAATTTCATGATTCTAGGTCAACGAGAAGTACCATACGTGTCAAAATATCCTATAAGTACCTACTATTGTATCACGTTCTCGAAAACGGCTCTAACGATTTCGATGAAAGTTGCAATTTATAGGGGCGAAAAATCGATCTATCATCATATTTGGGAAAATTCGTTATTTCTGTTTTCACCTGAGCAGCAGTTCGGTCGGTCGCCCAGGTACTGTCGCATAAATGTCCGTACTTTTTGATTGCATTGATTTTTGTTGGATCCGTTTTTTTTCTTTTGAGGTACGGAACCCTAAAAATGTATATGCTAACACAATTGTGAACATATTTTCCTGTGACCCTTAGGTAGATGGTCAATATACTGTAGTTTTCACAAAATAATGTATGTGCACAATAAATTAAGTTGAATAAGAGATTGTGAGGTTTTATGTTCCAACTTATAACAGGAACTAGTTAAAAACTTTTTGTTACATTTATTTGAAGCTCTACGGAATGAATTATGTGAATGTTTTACACTTGAATTGTGTGGCAATTTCCTTATCCACATGATATTTTTTTTTTTCATTAGTTTTAATGAATCAAAATAATAAAATTAAGCACGTCTAGATAATTAGTTCCTGCCTCGAGACTCGGATGATACTGTTGGTCATCTTTAAAATTTGTTCTTGTGATGTAAAGCTTTTAGTCACAGCTTCAGTTCAAATATAAGCGATATCGCTGTCGCGCTCGGATGCGATACCAACGCGATAACGATACCTCAGGCGATATCGACTACCGAGCGCGACAGCGGCATTCGCGTACCGATTCGGTATCGCGTACCGATTCGGTATCGCGTACCGATTCGGTATCGCGTACCGATTCGGTATCGCGTACCGATTCGGTATCGCAACCGAGCACGACAGCGATATCGCTTATATCTGAATAGGCCTTTAAATGGAAATGTGTTCACAATCCATGTTCGAAAAAAATACTTTCAGGTCCTCGGTACTACCTACAATCTGTGTAGGGGGGTAGGTCCTACTCGAAGTCAATCTATTTCGAATATTTATGGCACTCTTTGAATAAAGTGTACCTAAACTTTGTAAATACTAGCAGTGTAGACATAATCATTGTAGTTATTTACAACACCACATTGCAGTCGACTTTCTCAAGAAATGGTAAAGTATCATTTAGCAAAGCAAACATCAAGTCCGTCTGATTAATAAGTGTTGTCAGTGTGGATATTTCCCACTAATCCCGCTAAATAAATCAAGGCTTCTTTTGTTGCAGCCCCTCCTAAATGATGAATGGCGTGTTGTGGTGCCTCCGCAACAGCCATTAGCTTCGAGTTCCCTTCACGCAGGCTATATTTAAATACATGGCAATTAAGTTACGTCACGAACTATTTTTATTTGAGATTCCTTACGTGAGAATGGCAACATATTTTTTTAGTAGATAATCCTATTGAACGTTCGAATTTCAAATATCGTCGCGGGATCTTTGACATTTTTCTCTATGGTTTCATGTTTATATTATAAAAACATAGAATTTATTGTTATAGGTTTAAGTCATACAAAGCAACATTAATAAAGTATTTCCATAATATATCCATTCGATCTGTAGCACATAATCGACGAACAGGCGAAAGGTTAAACATCATGACCAAGTGCCATTAAAAAACAATTAAGTATTATAATGAAAGCTATGAACAAGGTACCTAAGTACTATATCTATCCAATTAAATTCCGTTCTTCAAATTAGAACATACCTATAAACTATTCAGGAATTACGCATACCGCGCTATCGGCTAAATATTCAGTCGTTGGTTACAATGGTGGATGTCTAAATGCTTGTGGTTAAAATCGATATGTTGGCAGTAGGGCTAGTGACCGAGTGGCACGACACCGATCGATATCAGACTCACACACTGATCACGACCTGTATTTTATACAAAAAAACGATTTCCAAATAAAACTACTTCATTGTTTTAATCTACATACGAGTACACCAAAAAGTTGTTAGTTTTTTTTTATTTGTTATTGCTCGCTTTGCTCTACTTCCTCGTATCGCGTGTGATTTAGTTTTTGAAATAGGAACGAAATTCAAACGAAGACAAAAAAAATATATCACAACAAGGATTTTAAACTTCGAACGTGTTGTAAACTTTTTATAGATGAGGTTGATTCTATGGTCTTTTGCAAAAGAAAAGTTAGAATAATTGAATATGTTAGATCATCTCTTTGGTGTATGGCATTTGGAATTCTGCCAAAAGCTGTCAAATGACAGAAGGTCGAGTTCAGACTGACTGGTTTCCTAACGTGCGTGCCGCTTAATTTTATATGGCGCAGGAGATGAAATTCTAGTTACCTAGTATTTCACTTGCGATATTGATATCACTTCAGTCATGCATAGAGTATTGTATTTCGATATGAACAGCTGTATTTGCTGTGATATTTGTAGGGTAGCCTACGATTACGAAAGAAGAGTTCTAGTTACGCTCCTAGTAGCATTATTCTGTAAAGTAACAGTGAAATATGAAGTTAGAAATATAAAATAAGTTTTAAGTAGCTGGGTAATGCTTTGCGACTACTTTAAAGTTCCTCGCTAACAAGATCCTAGGCAAGGATCAAGGTGTGCGCTTTGTTACCTAAAGCTGCGTCCAGATTATGTTCTTTTGTCCGTACCGTACTTCCATTTCGTATCAGCGTCGTAATCTGAAAATTCTAGACGCCGCGCGCTGTACCGTATCGCCTTTGAACGGGACGATAAAACCAACTAGCGATGGATCGGAGCGTACCTGTCTGTATCCGTATCGAGACGCCGCACTGTGGATCGAAAAAAGGCTCTCGAAGGCATTGGATCTTAAATTTGAAAGTTTCGATTTTTTGCTTGAAATTGCTTCTAATAGCATAATATTTATGCAATATTATGCATAAATACGAGTATATCATAGGATACAATCAGGTTGGGCACGCCACAATTGCGGCGATAAGTCCCCTCTTTGAGGAGTGGTTTGAGAGGCGCCATGGCTTCCTCAACTTCCGCCTGACGCAGGTCCTCACCGGACACGGTTGTTTCGGGAGGTTACTGTGCCGCATAAGGCGGGAGGAAACGGCAGGGTGTCACCACTGTGTGGATCGCCCGGAGGACACGGTGGAGCACACGGTGGAGATCTGCCCGGCTTGGGCGGAGCACGGCCGTGTCCTACGGAGGCGATAGGCGGCGACGATCTCTCGCGTCCGGCCCTGGTTCAGGCCATGGTTCGGAGCGAGAGTGCATGGGAGCCCGTCACCTCCTTCTGCGAAGCAGTTATGCTTGCGAAGGAGGAGGCGGAGTGCGAGGGGGAGATGCAAGATGCGCGTCCTCGCGCCTTTAGTCACCGCAGGAGACGCTCCGGGCGTCGGGAGTCGCGAGCAGACGTCCGGCCACCGTAGGCGCGGGCTTGCGGACGGTGAGCAATGGGTAGCTCGCCGTTCGATAAGGACCAGGTCCGTGTCGACGGCGCGTTGTGTTCCAGGCGCGCCTCAAAGAGATGTCAGCACCAACTGATGGGGTCCGTAAGGACCAATGCCTGCTGGGGTTGCGGGTTTGTCCGAAAGGGATATCGCGGCCCCGGCGCACGGGCAATGGAAGGAACACGGGTGGGTTTTAGTCAATAAAAGTCTGACACGCCCTCTCGCTCCGCCCAGAGCGGGAGAAGTCATTTGATGATTTCCCATCCTCAAAAAAAAAAAGGTAGGCAAATTGGCCGTTAAATCCTTGCACACGGTGATGTAACTATTTATTTATGATTTTTTGACATACTTAATTTTTGCAGACCAGGCGCGCGTTTAAAAAAAAAGAACAGTAAATCTTGATAAATGAAATATGTCAAAAAATCATAAATAAATAGTTATATCACCGTGTGCAAGGTTATAACGGTTATTATCTCCGTTCCGGAGATATAAGCACTAGCTTCACACATTTTTTTTGTAAAAAAAATATAAGTTGCCAATTTGGCTACCTGATTGTATCCTACGATATATTTATGCATAATATTGGCTATTAGAAGCCATTTCAAGCAAAAAATCGACACTTCAAAATTTAAGATCCAATGTCTTCGATAGCCTTTTTTCGATCCACAGTGCGCCGTACCGCCGCCGTACCATACCGAACGGGCGTCCAAACTAGCGTTCTTGAAGCGCGACGTTGATACGCAACGGAGGTACGGACAAAAGAAAGTTTGTTAAAAAGGTTCAAAATTAAATTATCTTGCGAAATGCCGCACACGTGATGGGTATCAATATCTATCACGTCAAAATAAAAAGAAAAAAGATTTGATGATATTTTTTGGGGTGGACAACCGCTGTTATTATTGTTACTTGAAGTACAATTGATAAATCGTTTTTTTTGCATATTGATACTCATCACTCTTGTGAAGTTTACCAAAAAAAAAACGATTTTTAAACAGATATTTCAATAAATTGCGGTTGATGTCCCCCAAAAAAAACATCAAAATAATTTATTTTTTGCTTTTTTTATAGTGATACCCATCACGTCTGCGGAGTTTCACTAGCTAATTTAATTTGACCCTGTATAACTTGGATGATGGAAGACTTAGTTTGCAGGGCTTTGTGCATCCTCCTTATTACAGCGTGTATCAAAAATTATTTAAGGGCCACACACTTACAGATTATCAACCTCAACAACTTCCTTCATGGAACCAACATCCCAATAGTGAAAAAAATATCATATAAAACTTCAATACCTGCTCATACAGCGAGACACAGTGTCTTATGCTAGAGTCCACATGCCAGTAACGAGCAAAAAGTATGCGAGTAGCTGGCATGCTATTGTGACATACTGCATTAGTCTGCCTCGCCTTTTCCCAACTATGTTGGGGTCGGCTTCCAGTCTAAACGGATGCTGAATACCAATATTTTACATGGAGTGACTGCCTATCTGACCTCCACAACCCAGTAACTGGGTAATACGAAACTCCTTGGTAATACTGGTTGCCAGACTTTTGGGCATCCAACTACCCGTAAACGACTCAACAAAGATCTACAAATGACAGCCGGGACCAACGGCTTAACGTGCTTTCCGAGGCATTAATGAGAGGATGTTCACAAATCCACAAACCGGTCGCTTCCAACGTAGCTTAACCTGCGATCGACACGTGCGTCATTTTATCCAAAAGACGGCCACTGCTGGACAAAGGCCTCCCCAAGCACCGCCACTTCGACCGGTTCTCTGCTTCCCACATCCAATGGATGGTTGCGGCCTTCACAAGGTCATAGGTCCACCTTGTGGGAAGCCTTCCAACGCTACGTCTTCCGGTACGCGGTGGCCCCATCGGCCATCTGTTCTGTGAGCAATGTGCCCCTGGCTACTGCCACTTAAGTTTGGCAATTCTTCGGACTATGTCGGTTACCTTTGATTCGCCTACGGATCTCTGATTCGATAACGCAGGGAAACTACAAGCATAGCCCTCTCCATTGATCAACCCGTGCCTCTCTTGTGACATACTGCATGTTATCACAAATTAGAAGCTTTAGTTATGGCTCAATGACGTGCGAACTACTTTCATACTTTTTTGCAAGTTACTTTTATTGGAATTCCTGGCTCAAAAAGCTTGAGATGCTTTCGTTTTAGGGATATAAAAAGGGATACGTAAAAACGAGAGTGATAGTGTTATTTATTATATCGTCCTTGTAACAAAGTGTAGTAACGGAAGGGACCCCTTATCTCTGAGTAAATAAGGGCGTACATAAGCGTGATACACGCACTTAATTAAAATAGAGATAGCTTTATTGTGTCAACAAAAAAAGCGTGTCAAAGTTAATTTGTTTCGGGAATGGGAGAAAAACGTTTGTTCATTTGTTTTTTTGCTTTTTGTAGGTATGTGTCAGTAACTGGCTTGCTGGGAATCCACTCGGGTTGTCACGAGCTGTACGAGTTTTTCTTTGGTGAAAAGATTATCGAGTCAGCCAAGTTGGTACGGATAGCGGTACTCTGACTGCTTTGAATGCGGTTGATGAACTTAAGTATGTCAGAAATACGTTACTGAGTTGACTAATCGGGACGCCAGCGCCGCCTAGCGGTGCTCGACAGAGTCTCAACATAATGCTCGGACCGGCCGGAGCTTAGCAGACTTCATCAGTGGCGGTCAAGCAGTGAACACGTTTAGAAACTGTCCGCGTTCCGTATAGTTGTGTCATTTACTTACAGTGTGTGTATTAATACAATTGCTAGTGTGATTAATTTGATCGTGAATTATAATTTGATCTGAACTGCAAACGGTTTTTCTATTGCGCTATAACCAACACTATCCACAGAACAATATAGCTGATAATAACGAAATATACACATATCCTTATCCGTTAAGTATATTACTCGGGAAGGCTTTCTCAGTGCAACCAAGTTTATCTTAGTGAATGCGGTAAACATCTCCTATTTGGTGAAGAGAACAAAGTTACTGGAGAGTTGAAATGCCTATGGTTACTATATGTTGTACCAAAGAAAATTAGGTTATAATACCAGCCTGTTACTGTCCCACTGCAGGGCCAAGACCTCTTCTCATACAGACAAGGCACGAGCATTGGGCACCACGCTTGCTCAAGACGGGTTGGCGATTTCACTAATAGAACACAAAACCAAATTAGGTTTTAATTAATTACGTTGGAGAGGAAAGACTGTAAGGTGACTGAGTTTTATGTTATATCAATATAACAAAACATTACACCTGTAATCCGCGAAGTGTTAGGCAGAGATGTACCTATAGTACACCCACATTTCGCCAGTTATGTTTAAGTCCTATGTAATAGGGGGCGAGCCTATTGCCATCAACTGGACACAGATCCAAACTCCGGGCTGCTGCTGAGAAATTCCAGATGGAAAAACCCAATAACAATTTGCCCGACCTGGGAGTCGAACCCACGGCCTTATCCTCAGCAGTAGTGTTGCCTCCCAAAAGTAGCTACTGTTTATGTATAATCTTTATTACGGTCAATAAGTAGGTAACTGTAATTCATTACATATTATTATGCATTAACCACCACTTAGCGACATCGCTTTTGGCGGTAAATCAGTTATTATAGCCATTGATTGCAGTGTACTGTATAGCTTGGACTGCGGCAGTCATACTTCATTGTTATCACTGTATAATATTATAAAAATAATATAACTTTTCGGGTGACACAGCCCCATGGATAAATAATTTGACCTAAACAAACATATTCCGATTATATTTAAAAAAAACTTGTGCTTGTAAATAAAGCTTAAGACTATGTTGGTAGCATTTCAATTTGCACTAGCTTGACTTTGTGCTGTCCCGTGGATGTTGTCCGCGGAAGCAACCACGTCCTGCGGCCAGAAGAAGAAGACGAGGAAAAGAAGAGTGGGGACATGAAGAGGGGCACATAATAGGTGCATCACGGACGCTTTGAAATTGACGTTCCGTCCGGTGCGACTCCAGTAAGTGCACGCTCGGCGTGTACCTTGTCCTTTGGCGTACTTACTTACGTGGTGACGTCCCTTGGAAGGAAACACCTCATTTATAATAACCAGTGATCGGAGTAGATAGATTGATTTTTAGTACTTGTATCATAAATGCACACAGAAAGAATAATATGGATAAGCCATTTTTCCGGAAAGTAATTCCGGTATTTCCGGATTCAATTAAATATTGTTAATGTTGGTAGTGATATTATTACTACTCAATTCAAAATTTAAAGGAAGGTATCAAAACTAAATTAATTCATTATTTATCTGTTGAATAATAAAAACAATCGAATTGTTCCAATCCAGAAGTCAGTATGTACACAAGCCAGGGTCAAGTAACGTTTTCACAACACAGTAACAAACAAAGATGCGCACTCTACGAACCGAAGTAAACGAGTGAACTACCTGGCATGTCGTCGGCGGGCGTACGCATTGTTCTGATAACCGGTTATTGTACCACCCATGATCCTTTGTTCTGATTGGTCGTTGGGTTTTGTCAAATCGTGACAAAAAAAAAATAGGAAGAATAATAAAGAATAAAATTGCTCATTTTATTACAATTCCTACCTTTTTTTTGAGGATGGCAAATCATCAAATGACTCCTTCCACTCTGGCAGAATACAATTCCTACATAAGTTCCGGTTTTTTTTAACAATCCACCAATTCCGGAGGAATGTCCATAGTAATATATACGTTTCGGATCAATGACCCCAGTTCAATCTACCTACTCCGATCACTGGTTATTATAAATGAGGTGTTTCCTTCCAAGGGACGTAGACGTCGATGGTGATTCGTCAAAAGTCTGGGTTCACTAATCTGTCTCCTAAGCCTTCAGCAATTATGGCAATTTCTTTTTGGATCTTGGAACTACGGTCGCGGAAGCCTAAGGATTATTCTGATGGGTCAAACCATGACCCGTTATGTAGGATTGTCCACAGTGTCTATATACCTGCACTTCTAAGGACCTAAAAAGGCCACTGGTATCACGATCCGCGTGGCCATCTACTGGGCCTGACTCATCTACCGTAATATTTTTTTTTTCTTTCACCATCGACTCGAAAAAAAGAAGACGATGGATGAAAGCGATATTTTGGCCTAGTAAACGTTTAAGGTACGTACCATTCCGTATCCGACCGCAGGCAGCAACTGCACGCGAAGTGTCGCGGCGTCATGTCGCTGCAGTTATGATTCCGAACCCGACCGCAGGCGGCAGCAGCCCGTATTCCAATCAGTAGATAGAAGATAGAAAAACGTGTTATCGCTCGCGTTGGCGGCACTACTGGTCTGCCGTCGGGCTACACATGTCGCCTGTCGTTCGCCCGTAGCTGCCAACGACGTGTCGCTAGCTACGGAAGGTATTTCATAGAAATTCATAGAAACCAGTAGTGTCGCGGCGACTTGTCGCCTGCAATTGTCTCCTGCGGTCGGGTACGGAATGGTGTCTTTTTTAGATAGATATACACTTAAAGTTACTTTAAACATACATTGTAGAATTGTATGACGAGTTGTCATAGGTTTTATTCAAGTGTGAGGTGGTATAGCACCCATATAGTTATGTCATGTTACGCTTAATTCCGGTCGCGTGAGACACCAACAGGTGATACGCCACTCTGCTTAATTATTAAGACCTTACCTACCTTACACGGTGACACCCGACTACATGATAGAACTTGAATTACATATAAAAACAGTACTCATAAGTCACTTATTCAAACTAGGCTGAGAATCAGCACTTTTCGAACGTCAAAATCACATAAGACAGTCCCCCAAAACGCCCACGTTTCACCACTTCCTAGTGCTTTAGCTGGGAAGAGGAAGTGGCGCAACAAACACTGCAGCAACACAGCTGTCTGTTTCAGTCAGAAAACTTGATTCTAAATAATGGTATGCAAAGTAATTAACATTACGAAACACAAAACATAAAAATTAATTATTTGCTATAATTATGTCAGCTAGCACATGCCTATATAATGGGACGGGTTCAGACCTTAGTCAATAAGAATTTTATATTCTCTTTAATGAGATTTCTCTTCTATCATTGCAAACTGTAGAAATAGCTACTTTCCAAGTTCGTTAAGTCTTAGGTATTTGTTAAAGCAATTTTTAACGCAGGTATATTTGGGACGTAATGGTTAATGCTCTTCACATCCTAAGTAGTCATAATTTCAGACAAGGACGTCCACTGCTGGACATAGGCCTCCTCCAAACATCGCCACTTCGACCGGTTTTGTGAGGCCTTCCAACGCTATGTCTTTCGGTTCGCGGTCGCTACTCAAGAACCTTTTGGCCCCATCAGTCATTTGTTCTGCGAGCAATGTGCTCTGCCCACTGCCACTTCAGTTCGACATTACTCCGGGCTATGTCGGTTACCTTGGTTCTCGTATGGATCTCTTTATTGCGTGACTTTCAGCCTTCAGTGTCCTAAACAGTGTCAAAGCTCAAATATTTTAAAACAGTCATTGATTTAGTCAATCAGCCCCTGCAGCTTTAGAGCTTTCAAACCACTTTGTAGGGGCTGCAAGTGGCTTCTACAAATGTACAGTCAGCACCGAGTTAATGAGCGGATAACAGAGCGTCTGTGTGAGTGGACGACAAATTGGTTGATTGCTGGCTATTATAGCTAATTTATACTGCTTGAATCAGAAATGTGTGGCCATATTTAAAGCCGTGGTACAGGCTATCAAACTGAACCTTTCTCAATGGAACCAAACAACCAGCTACCCATGGTATAATAATATACTTCGCCGGGTATAGCATTCCGAGACACAGTGGTTGACACAAGTCTACGTCATCACATCTGTTACCAGAAATTTGTAGTAATAACTCCCCAGCCACCGATAATACGAGTACCTGTGCGAATCCGATAAAATAATGAGGTTTTAATAGACAATTACGTTGGTTTATGTTTAAATTGAATTGTATCGTTTGATTAGACAAACGAAACGACAATTTAAATCCTTTGCACATATTTTTTACCGAATGGTGACTGAAAATCTTTCCCTAATTCGTGTTTTGTTGCAATAAAGTGGCAACTGGATAGTGACGTAAGCATGTTTCACTCCCGGAATGCCAGACCTTGTTTTATTAGACCATGCAGCCTAACAGCCTACCGATCAGCTTCCTATCAGCTGACTCAACCCACATGTAAGGGTCTGCAGGATCGCCCGGAGGACACGGTGGAGCATACGGTGGAGGTCTACCCGGCTTGGGTGAGGTACCGCCGTGTCCTTGTGGAGGGGATCGGCGGCAGTGATCTCTCGCGTGCGGCCTTAGTCCAGACCCTGGCCATGGAGCGAGAGGGCGTGGGAAGCCGTCAGCTGCTTCTGCGAAGCAGTAATGCTCACGAAGGAGGAGGCGGAACACGTGAGGGAGAGGCAAACTTCGCGCCCTCATGCCTCTAGCCGCGCCCTGGCGTCGGGAATCGCAGGCCGATTCCCGGCCATCGTAGGTGCGGGCTTGCGGACGGTGAGCACTGGGTAGCTCGCCGTCCGATAAGGACCAGGCCCGGGTCGACGGCGCGTTGTGTTCCACGCGCGCCTCAAAGAGATGTCAGCACAACTGACGGGGTCCGCTAGGACCGATGCCTGCCGGGGTTGCGGGAAATGCAGAAAGGGATACCGTGGCCCCTGGCAACAAACAGGCAACTGAAGGAACGCGGGTGGGTTTTAGTCAGTAAGAGTCTGACACGCCCTCAAGTTATTTGATAATTTCCCACCCAAACAATAAACGATGTTGGTTCCATGGAGAAAGTTGTTCAGTTTCATGTTCTGTACCACACTCCAACATTACATAATATCAAGTCTGTACTTTCCGAAGAGTGATGCAGAGGAGCACAGTGTCGTGATTTCTTTAATTTAATTTTAATAAATGTATTATTTTAATACCGCTTATCCATTGTGGCAGAGTACTGTCAAAATACAAATTATTAATATTGTTACAAACTTTTAAATGTATTTTCCTTATGACAACTGCATTGTATTATTTTACTTTGGCAACACTTAGAAATAACGGTTATGATTATTATCGTTGTTTCTGGGTGGGGCAAAAGTTACTTTAAATGGTAAAATGTAGTGCAGAGGCAGTAGTCGTTTGATCGTGGAATAGAATAGTTGTGCGGAATAAAAGTGTTAGCAAGAAAAGGGTGTTTCATTATAATAATGCATCCAGTTTTCATCAGTTACGGAGGCGAGGGAATTGCCATTAACCAGGCACAAATCCAAACTCCAGACTGAGAATTTCACATGGGAAAACCCAATAACACTTTGCCCGAATCCAAGATCAATCACGCTTGCGACCACGAGACCAATGGAGCAGATTTAGGTCAAGTCGCTGTAATTAAAATTGATAGCCTAAAGCCCGTGTCTTGAAGTCGCTTCGGCTTCAATTTCAGTAATATTATTCTGAAAATATAAATCAATTTTTGAAGCATCTTTAAAGCCGAGCGTCTGAAGGTCTAACCGCTCGGATTGAAAGGTCCTCAAAAATTAGGCGTGCTTTAATGTCAGCACACATTCATAAATAACGCAATAGGTCTGAAATTGTATTAACTTTCTTACGAATAAAATCAATATGGCCGACTTTTTGAAATTATTATTTTCAGGAATATAAAACAATCAAACATTCAAATCCTACTTAATATCCTTACTTATTTATTAATATTATAAATGCGAAAGTGATTGTGTTTGTTGGTTACGCTTTCACACTAAAATGGTTGAACGGATTTGTATGAAATTTGGCACATGGGTAGACCATGAATTGGAGAAAGACATAGAGTATCTTTTATCCCAATATTTCCAAGGGATCGAGACTTATGCGGGTGAAACCACGGAGCGTAGCTAGTAATATTATATTTGTGAAAGTATGTTTGGATGTTTGTAAGATTTTTATTCAATCACGCAAAAATGCCCGAACGGATTTGGATGAAATTTTGCATACAGATAGTTTATAACCTGCGTTAGCACTTATGATACTTTTTATCCCGGTAGTCGGTAGTACGTTCCCGTTGGATAATTTCCGACCTGCGTGCGCGCGAAGCCACGGGAAAAACTAGTCGTTTATATATCATGTTTAACCTAAAGTCAGAACCACTAATTTAGATCAGACATGTAACATTTAACTTCGTCGACGAATTAATTTTAACCTGCGATCGAACCCTAATTCCAACTTTAACACTGCCGGCCGCTGTCACGAACTAATTGTGTAATTCAATGCTACCAATGAATTCAATTTGCCCGAAACCAATTAATTGATTTCTACTGTTAATTTCGATTTTAGTGCGGCTTTGACGCCTCCGTGGACAATGGGGGTTGTACATTAAATTGATGACCATTTCGGCCATTAAAACTATTAATTTCAGGGTTCTATTTAGCTATTATACCCATTGTCACAGTATAAATAAGTAACAGTATTTTGTCTTCACACAAAACGGCCGAAACGACGCGCTTCGACATCTCAGTGTATTACTCAGTTCGCAATAGTATCGAGTGCGCGGCAGTTACGCACGGACGCGGATCTACCGAGCGGTGGTAGGTAATAATTATTTCAAGGTCACTGCCGAGACGTAATACTGTTCCTTTATTATACTGTGGTTATATGTAGCTATTATACCCGTACCCATTGTGGATAAAACTTGGTATTATGATATTGTATCAAATGGGTTGTAGAATTACCTACCGGCTTTGTAAAACTAACCCTTGCCCTAAGGAATCTTTAAAGGCTGCTGTTACCACTAATCGGTTAGGTTTGTCTTCGGTGGTATAGGTAGGCAGAAAACAGACCACCTAATCTACGTTCGCAATTTATTTGCCAAGAATACACAAACACGAGTTTTAGGAAAAACAACTGTAATGCCTACACATAAGGTTCAGTTAGCGCTACAACTTATTTTTTTATGATTTTTTTTCAACAGTACTGGTCAGTCTAAAATCCTTTTTGAGTTGATGTTTGTTTAAGTGGAAATAACATCAATTGGTAACAATTTTATAAATAGACCTGATGTGTGTTTTGATGGTTTTCCTCCATATGATATGTCAAATTGGAACAGATTTTTCGTGACTATGATTTATCCTTAATTAATACTTATACTTTTATATAATTTACTTGTAAATTTATTATACTTATCCATCCATACTAATACTAAAATGCTAACGTTACTCTGACTGTCTCTCTATTACCATTAAGTCTAAACGGCTGAACGGATTTGGATGAAATTTGGCGCACGGATAGACCATGACCTGGGTTAGGACGTAGGATACTTTTTATACCGGTGGCGCGATCCTGTGGGATAACTTCCGGCCTCCACGAAGGCAAAGACGCGGGCAAAAGCTAGTGTAGTAATGAAAGTTTTGAACCTTTTCAATAAACCACTCCTCATTGTCAAGGGGTTGATATTTTCGCCGATAAAATGATAGATTAACCTTCATAAAATAAGCACATTTATGATGTAATCAAAGATGTGAGGAGCTCTTGGATAAGTTATAACAGCCGCACGGTTAAGCTACGCTTGCCGGGGTTATTCCGTAATGGGTGACCATCTTTATATACCGAAACTCCTCCGTGCCACGGAAACCACATTAAGCCGTTGGTCCCGGCTGTCATTCGTGGATCTTTGACAGTCGTTGCGAGTCGTCAGAAACCCGAAAGTCTGACAACCAGTCTTACCAAGGTGTATCGAATTACCCAATTACTGGGTCGTGGAGGTCGTATAGGCAGTTGTTCCACATAAAATACTGGTATTCAGCTGCATCCGGTTAGACTGGAAGCCGACCTCTTCATAGTTGGGAATAAGTCTAGGCAGATTGATTTTGTATGAAACACTTGAGTTTTTTTTGGTTGAAACCGACCATAAAATTCAACACAGGGCGTCTAATATCATTTACAACATACATACCTACTGAATCCATGGTAAATTTTTTCGTTTCGATGGCTTCTTCGACTATGAGTATTAACGTTTTCGAATACCTGTCAGGAGTGACCATATTATTTAGCTTTAATGTACATATTCCTTGATCAACGTTGGTACCAACCTATCATAGACAACAAACACCAACAATAGAAGTTAGCTCCAAGTTCCCAGAAGTTGGCTAACTAAGCTGATACCGCGTTTAGTGTTGCCATGTCCTAGGTAGAACAATGGCGTTGTTATTCGGCTTAATGGCTTTCATCGACGGCTTTCAATGGGTAGAAAATATTAGTGTTTGATGACAATAGCTTCGTTGGGTTGCGAGAGGGTTGAGATTATAGGTAAAATGTTACCTAATATGCGTTCGCAATTTAGTAGCCAAACATGTAAACAAATGCGAGTCTTAGGAAAAACAACTGTAATGCCTACATATAAGGTTCAGTTTGCGCTACAACTTCATATTTTTTTATGACGTTTTAAATAGTACTAGTCAGTCTTAAATAAACTTTATTTATACTCACATAAAGTTGATGTTTGTTTAAGTGGAAATAAGGATTTGGATAGACCTAAGATTTGTTTTGAAGGAAAGGCTTAGACAGGCCAGTCAACCAAAATAAGCCTTGTTGTTAGAAAAGAGATTTGATTAGCACTGGACTGCATTCGGGCTGTATAATTTTTATTTTTATTTTTCGTAGTTCAGGTTTTACGCATAATTAATTATGTTATATGGTAATAAAAGTTGGTATTTAGTTAGCAATGAATAATTAATTAATTAACTAAAAGCACGCTAACCCAGTTCAGACATAGACACAGCAAAAAAAAAAATATTTTGTCTACCAACAGAGCTACAGATACTTAAGGACGAGGGTTTCAGTTCTCACAAATTGCAAGTAGGTAGGTGAGCTTACTGCCATTATGTGGGCAAAAACCCAGACTCCGGGTTGCAACAGAAATATTTTTGAATGGAACCATCTCACAGAACTTTGAGTGACCTGGGGAATAAACCCAGGACTAGCAGTCGTGCTTGATAGTTAAGAGCGTTTATCCTAAAAGTTGGCAATATCGCTAATAGGTGTCAAATATTTACGTGTTTGAATTAATTTGGTAAAATATTGATGATGAAATGCAATAATTAATATCGCATCACCGAATGTTTAGTTGTGTTGTGTGTTGTGATGTTTTTTACACCTAAAACGGTTACAACATCAAATTCAGTGTTAAAATTATTGCAATTCATTATTAATATTCTAGTTCGCTAGTTAGCCACATTTCATATTTCCATACAGTAATATTGCTAATTAATCAAAACAGCGAAATATTTGACATCTATTTGCAACGTTGCCCATTTTCAGAATACCTTTGACACATTGAGATTTATGTGGAATAGCTAAGTAAAATAATCATTTAGTACATAAGCATAAACCTTTCGGAATACATGCTACAAAAGATGAACTGCATCAAAATCCATTGTATAGTTTAGAAGATCTAAGCGGTCTTACAGACAGACACGGAAACCAATGGAAAGAAGTTTAGGTTCGTTAGCACATTGTCATAAAGCTTATAATCTATTTGTCAAGTTTGTGTTGAGCTTGTGACCTTGAGAAAACCAGACAATGTTATAACTTTGGTATTTTATTACTTTGAAGTTGCGTGCCACGTGAACGAATAACAATGGTAAATCAATAGGAGTTATGTTAATACCGCTCCAAATATCGATGTAATATTTCCCTCAAGGAATTCTTGTAAAAGCAGTCAGTAGAAAAATATTTTATTTGGGGAAATACAAACAATAAAAAAGAACATTCAAAGTAACAAAATCATGAAAACAAAAAGAAAGATCTGTGCCAGGCCAGAAAGGCCCTATCTAGCGTGAGATACACAGTAGATAGATATTCCAGATTGATGGATCGAAGATCTGAAGAAGGAAGCTTCTTCGAAAGAATAGTTAGTAACAGATAGTTGTGAAAACAATATTCACGTTGTCGTTTGTTTCACGTCTTGTGTAAAACAAAACACACAGAAATCTACAGACAGATAATGCAATCCATGAAGACGCGGCCCACTTTGCGATTGCTGTACTGTAGGCTGTACTTTAAGTACGGAGCGGAGCGGAGTGGGGCACGCGCCCCACTCCGCTCCGTGGATAGTGCTTCGCTCCTTACTAAAGTACAGCACACAGTCTAGTAATCGCAAAGTGGGCTGCGTCTTCGTGGATAGTGCTCAGCTCCTTACTAAAGTACAGCGCACAGTCCAGTAATCGCGAAATGGGGCGCGTCTTCGTGGATAGTGCTCAGCTCCTTACTAAAGTACAGCGCACAGTCCAGTAATCGCGAAGTGGGGCGCGTCTTCGTGGATAG
The DNA here is from genome assembly GCA_947364205.1 of Agrochola lota. Classification (NCBI taxonomy): domain Eukaryota; kingdom Metazoa; phylum Arthropoda; class Insecta; order Lepidoptera; family Noctuidae; genus Agrochola; species Agrochola lota. The sequence continues at coordinate 9,865,531 of OX376241.1, forward strand.
TGCTCAGCTCCTTACTAAAGTACAGCGCACAGTCCATTAATCGCGAAGTGGGGCGCGTCTTCGTGGATAGTGCTCAGCTCCTTACTAAAGTACAACGCACAGTCCAGTAATCGCGAAGTGGGCCGCGTCTTCGAGGATGGCACTATCTGTATCTATATTATTGTTTACTTAGGTCGGTACTTGACGGCGCAGTAAGTGGTGCCGTCTAATTTTGTTACGAAGTTACTGGAATCACCGGAGAGGTCGAATAAGAGTGACACTGGCTGGTGACAGTCACTCTAGCAGAGCGTCAAATCGATGGTTGCGTGGCGGCTGTCTTCTGATGACAGGGAGAATGTCAGGCGAGCCGCTGTCGTACCACTACCACGATGAACTGCTATATTCCGGCACAATCTTGATGATGTTGAAGTTAACCATTGCTACGATGACGAATTCTGGTCAAAGCTATCCTACGCCGTTATACTTATTTAATAAACTATTAGGACTATGACATGATTATGACCTTATTTTAGGTCGGTTGTGGTTTTATTTCGGAGTTCAAGTTTTCACCATCGTTACAGAATTTATTCTGGAAGGTTTATGTGTAAGTACAATACGTTAATATTAAAGTTACGATTACCTAAGAAATCTCGATGTTTTGTCAAGCCGTGCGAAACAGGAGCGGGTCGCTAATTAATAGCATTACTTCTAAAAATAACACCGTATAATATCGTATAATTTATTATAATCTAGTAAGTACCGAATAGCTTACTTCATACTGCACACCTACTGGTACAATAAAGGATTTTGTCCATAATGATATTTCGAATATAATAACAAATAAAATTACCCATATTCAAAAATAACACCTTTGTAAAATCTAGGAGATACTTACTTAATAAGTAACTTTATACTACCTTTACATTTTCGACAGCATTTAAATTATCCTTCCAACCACGATATCCTCAGCGTTGACATTATCATAAACCAAACTTTCACCATAAAAACTTTTCCAACACCTGTCAAGGAGTTTTCGACCTACCTGTCTGAATAAAGCCGTTTAACCATGCCGACACCAACTTAAACGGGTTGACATGGGTTAACAGAAGTTGACTTACCTTAACTTTAAATAGTCCTCTAAACTGCGGGGCGAAGAACAATCCAAGTACACGTCACTGTCAATTTAACATCACTCATTTGTTTTTAAACGTCATCACGCAAAATTAACAGTTTTTTTATTGAAATATAGAACGTCATAAAGTTACGAAGACTATTTCGTCGATTCTCGAGAGGGTAGGCAAAGTCGCGTCGTGTATACGGCCTCCCTCGGTCGCGGCCGGCACGCTACTGAAAGCCTGAAACGTGTCTTGCCGTAATGCCTGTAAGCAGCTTTGCGGTTATTTGTGTAAGGGTTAAAAGCTTAAGGCGAATGAAAGTAGTGCTATAATAGGTAATAAGCACGTCCGGGGCTATATGGATTTCTTTCAGCTGTTTGGTTTATAGATATCGTTTTGTATGTGTCAAAATCTTTGAGCGATTAAGCTTTTGTGTTTAAAGTTCTTATATAAGTAATTAAAATACTCACTCAATAATCAACTTACTAATAAATAAAATAATTAACTTACGCGCAGGAGTCTTCGAAATAAACTGTTGCTCAGCTGGTTTAACAATACTTCTGTGGAGACGCGTAGTGGATACTTAGCTCTGAATTATCTAGTCATGACTAAATTCTTTTCATAAACGCAGGTTTACCCATCAAATATGAAAATAATTACATTGCTATAAAGACAGCCAAAATTCCAACCAATTCGGTAACAGAACCAGCATGAAAATTTAACCTCCAACAATTAATTTTCCTGGAATGATAACTGGAAATGAAAAGCAAACTATAAAAGGAGACGAAAACGTTTAAAAATAAAAGTTAACTGAAAAATTCATTTGGCGAGTGTATTCAATTAAAATGGTAATTAACTGAGGGTGATATTTACCGGGTTTTTAGCCCCAATGAATATGCTTCTGGGTCGGACTGCGGGACCCGCATCATGTGAAATTCCATTATTTTTTTCACAGAATTTCATTCTGAAAGTGGAGGAAAGCTTGTCTGTGTTTACCTTTCTATATAAGCTTAGTTGAACGAGTAAAGTTGGCAACTTGATGCCCTGAAGCGTAGAAGTAAGTCGAGTATGTCTACTCTATTGTTGTATTGTTAATGTATGAATTTCTGGGGTAGTTTTAGACCGTCTTCTGGGTAAGGCTATGTAAGTTGGTTTAAGACGAATAATATAATATGTATATAAACATACTCTTAATAATATTTTGTATACCCGCGTTAACGTGGCAATAACGGTCATTGAACCATCTACATTTTCTAGCATTCTTTATTTTAAAAATTTCATTTAATTTTATTTTAAAAACTGAAATAAAATCCGTTTTATGCCACAATAGACGCCGAATATTTAATAACCAACCAATCCGCTTAACTGTTCTTAAAGAGTCATAAAGAAATCGACTTGTGTTTCACCTCTCAACAAGGCATCATGACGATTGACTTGTTGCCAACCCGGACAGGATGAGTTGCCACGTCAAGCGCCGAACGCAGTGTGAGCCACACTGCCCGACAACCCCACTTATATTACTGCTCGGTCCACCTTGGCTAAGATCGTTATCAGCGCGATAAGGGGCTGCGGACAATCGCAGCAAAGGTGACCTTGGAATACTCGTATTTAATTCGTTCAACAGTGTAACGTTTCTTGTATTATTTTTTGCAATTTCTAAACTCTCTAGACTGATAAGGTTACTAAATATACGTCTTCTATTGTATTTTATAATGGATTTCTGCAAAGTCACGCCTGAGTCAATTAACTATCATAATATCCGTTGACGTCCTGAATCAATATCTATCGTGATCTTCAACATGTTCCAATAATGAAAAACCATACATAGTTTATTGTTTGGGTTCCTACTGAGATATATAAGGGAAAGGGCAATGACCGCTATAGCCACGCTAAAGCGATTCGGGTATAGTTTAGATATTGTAGTAGCGCTGATAAACATTTGACTTTACATGTTCAAAAATGTATTGAAGAAATACAAAGAATTAAAAAAAAAAAACTAAACTTTACGCATAATGCGCGCTTGGACGTGGAATTGCGTACAACAGCCCAATATATGATATACAAAACTAAACCTATCATAACGGCTAAATGGGTACCTAGAACGGAAAACACGTTTTCAAAAATCCTAAGCTCTCATCAGTCGCAGGGGTCGCCGGGATATACAAGAGAATATCCTCAAGCTACAATGAAGAATGTGGATCATTCCGATCACACTTTTGCTTACACCTCCGACGAAAACGGCCTTGATATATTTCTAGAAACCACTCCGTCACACTATATCTCTGTTCAACCCACAAGGGAGATGTCAAAGTTATACAATTTCTCCCAAAAGCTTCCTACATTCATGTCGCTAAGCTTTGCTTGCTTTATAAAACAGGAAAAGCGCGATACTAAATTGAATCTTCAGTTCACAATAGCAATTTCTTATTTCTCCTCCTGGTTGCGACGTGTAGATGTTAAGGCTGTATTAATAAGCAGTGCCTCATTTGGTTTTTAGGGTTCCGTACGTCCGAATGAAAAAACGGAACCCTGGTTCCTACAAGGGTTCCGTTTTTTCATTCGGACGTTTTTCACTCGTGTGTCTGTCTTTTCGTTTTTAACCGCCGACGGGAACAGAGGGCTGTTATATGTTTAACGTGTGCATCTGTGTATTTGTGAATCTGTGTATTTATCTCTGACACCGTAGCTCCCAAATGGCTGAACCGATTTAGTTTTTTTTTGTTTTGTAATAACTAACACTAAAATAAAATAAGAACTTATTCCAGGTCCACTTCCTCTTAAAAGAGTTATTAATAAGTGTCCTGCAATTATATTTGCAGTTAAAAATACATTGCTTCTTAGTGTAGATAATTATTTCGCTTTTATTAAGTCGCTGCAGTAGCCCCCCCAGTGCAGTGGTCCCCGGCATCATTTCTAAATTTTTACGTAGATTACGTTACGCAGATTTTGACAGGTGATTTGTCGCTAGCGGTTTCAAAATCTATGTGTGGTCGTAATATTTTGAAATCGCCAGTGAGTCCACGGCGACTAAAGTCGCTGCGTGTGTACCTAGAAGCAGACTGCAATGGAAATCGATGTAGAAGAGAATTGGATTGTTTCGAAGTGAGCCTTTTGATCTTTCAATCTGCATATATTAGGAGTTCTAAACAGTTTCTGCTGGGGCATAGTAATTTATCTGCGAATCAATGACTTGTGCACGAGAAAAAGATTTAAACATTTGTGATAAAGCCCTTTTGTCAATTTAGAAACAAAGGAAATTATCTAATCGAATTATAATATTCGATAAACTTTGTTCTCAGGGTTTTTGTTAGCAAATAAAGAGATTTTCTGTAGGCATTTGTTTCATGTTTTAGATGATAATGTAGTCGATATTTAGGTTAGAACACGGAACCTTTGACACTTGTCTTATGAAAAGGCAGCGAACTAAAATATGTCTCAAAATATTCTGTCATTAGTTATTTCTACTTGTTTATTTTTGCCTTACTTGTGAATAGGTAGCTAACTAAAATATGTCTCAAAATCTACAAAAGTCATATTCTGTCATTAGTTATTTCTACTTATTTTTACTTTAAAGTATTCATACATTTTTATTTAAATTAAGAGGCATATCTTCACAATATTTAAATTACAATTGCTTTACAATTCCGCAGAGCAACTCTCAACCAGTTCAGCGTTCCATGACAGCATGCGGTTTCCTGCCACTGTTTTTTTGATACCACTCGTATTTATCAAAGTCAACGTCTGCTTGAAATATGTAGAAAATGATAGACCCTCTGCAGATATAAATGTATAAATCTTTCAGTGCCCTGTCACACACTGTGAACTAATAACAATGAATAGAATAGAGTTTGTCAAAAACCTTTTTTACTACCTGTACGTATGTAGGTATGCTTTTAGAATGAGGTAGTCGTAGGCACGTGTTGATAAAAACCGGCCAAGAGCGTGTTGGACCACGCACAATAAAGGGTTCCGTATTTGGGATGAATTCATCCCAAGGTCAAACTCAACATTGTAGTTGAAAGACATGTTCTCCCATGCATACCAACTGCAAATGTTACTTTGTACGCACAATATTGGGAGATTTACCATGTTATTTTGAGACCATAGACTTCTTATAGATTTTCCTGTAATCTATATTATGTACTATTTTCCGTATTTTTTTTCCAAATGTTTGTCTCCGAGGTTTCGGAGATAATGGGGGTGGGGGAATAGTCAATTTTCGCTTATTTTCTTAAATATTTTTAAAAGTATTTATTTTAAAATTATAACAACCTTTAATTTCTCTCCGTACACACACCTGGAACAATTCAAATATTTTATGAACCTATACAAAAATCTCATAACACTAATATAACCAACTAATCACTGACTAGCTTCCGCCAGCGGCTTCGCCCGCGTGATATCTTTATAAATTATAGCCTATGTTACTCAGTCATAACATAGGATTCTACTGGTGAAAGAATTTTTAAAATCGGTCCAGTCGTTTTGAGTTTATTCATTACAAACAAAAATGCGAATACAAATCTTTTCTCTTTATAATATTACTAGCTGCGACCCGCGGTTTCACCCGCATATGTCTCGACCCCGTGGGAATATCAGAATAAAAAGTAACCTATATCCTAATCCAGGTCATGGTCTACCCATGTGCCAAATATTATTCATATCTGTTTAGCCATTTTAGCGTGAAACCGTAACAAACAAAGATTAAAAAAAAACTAATATCTTTTATATTAGTTTAGATAAAGTGTAGATAACTCCCGCAGTAGTCTTGCGTTAAAATACAAATAATAATACATTTTCGATCTTATTGCTGCTCCGAACATTGAAAGTCAGTTTCGTAGTTAATCCTTGAAAACCTATCAAACACGAATAAATATATTAATAACCAAGTATGAGTAAGTATGTGAGAAAACTAAAATAACACAGGACAGCATTTTTCAGTATCCAATTTGTCAGTACTGCCGCGAACGCAGACATGGTGATCACCTAACCTCTTCACTTACACCCTAAAATGAAAGAACAACAGTGTGTCAGTATCTTATCACCTTGAGTATTAGCGTAGACTGGGGAAATTGGGTTACATGCTCGAGCTGCATATAATGCTTGCAATCTCCGGAGAACATACTACTATTATATTATGTTACGGCAATGTAAGGGATTGTGTTATGTGGTTTAACGTTACAGATTAATGTTGCTAGAATATCGATAAGAGTAGGGTAGATTACAAATTGGGCTTTTCGTTGAAATACGTGTTCAGAGAATTCAGAGAATGGTACGAAACCAAAATAAAATACGAAAGCGAAATAAAAATGTCAGTCAAGTTTGAAATGAGAAAAGGTTGTTGACGTAAATATAAGCCTTTATTTAACAATCTTACATTTATTTATTTAATAAAGATTTGTAAACATAACAGGTCACCCCAAGGCGTCTACAAACAAGTAAGATTTTCGTAATATACTAGTAGAGTTACAATAGGTGCTTAACATATTATTATTATTGGATACTAATACAAAATAAATACAGATTAGCCCAGTTTCGTCGATATCATTTACTTTGTATGACAGTGTATGAGGTGGACATTTGTCGCAAATACATGAAATTAACATAAGTTTAAAGATTGTCTTGCTTTCCAGCATAGGCGTCCCCTTTATATGTAGGTAGTAATTTGGTATATTGGATAGAATAGAACGGGAGAACTAAAAACTGTATTGATTATTAGGTAGGTATTAAATATTCCACAACAAAAGACACTATATATTGAAGTGATACTCCTAAAACTATCCGAACGTCCAATTTTGTCGAGCATGAAACAAATGCATGAGAAAATAGTTCTAAATCGGAAAAGTTTTGATAGGACACGTTGTGAATGTGGTTGTTCCGTTGCAGCTATGAATACCTGTCGAATTTCTGTCGCCCTTACGTATTAGACTTGAGAGAGATATTGATCTCTTTAGTAGAAACTTTGCTGTTAAGAGATCGAATTTCAAATTGCTTCCACGAGATACTACAGGATGTGTCAGAAAGGTGTGGTCAAATTTAAGGTAAGGTCAAATTCAAATTATTTTATTTCACATAAACCTACATGGGCACATAAGAAACGTCAGAAGGTAGGTGCACGGTTCTAATTGGTCGTTTCCTATGGAGAAGAGCCGGCAAGAAACTCCACGGTTACCTTTTTTTTAATAATTTGGCCTTTACAATATTTTCAAATAACAGTATTAATAGGTATGGGAGGACAGTGTAGGTCTTTCAACAAGTACCAGGTACTTAACAAAATAGAAGATGGTTATGAAATCTACAGTCCACTAAGCCTACAACGTTCTCACATTCACAAAATAGAAAAGAATCTATATATATAAAATATAAATAAATCAATAAAAATAAAAACCAATTTTAAACGAAATGAAGTGTAGAAATTAAACTGTAGGTATACAACGTGTCCCAAAATTCAACGATAAGCGGGCACCAGACGGTATAGCAGCTCATCACTACCCGAGAAAAAAAAAAAATTTTTTTTTGGACATTACAAAACCCTAAAAAATCCCAGAATGCCTGTAGTTTTTACACAAAAATCTACAGGCAAGGCAGGGAATCTTGTTTATAAATAGTACGTATTTTTTTTGTAGCTATTTTGCCTATAGTAATATACCATTTTGGAATCTTGATTAGTTGCGCCAATTTTTTTTTAAACTTGCCGTAGTAGTGTCCATACTTTTTTTTTACACCACGATGACTGAAAGTAAAAAGCTTTGAAAATTTTAAGGAAAATAATTATTTTGATTGATTTTTGTGTAAAACCTACAGGCATTCTGGGATTGTTAAGGGTTGTGGTGGATAGCAATGCTACTTAGGTTGCCGAATTAAAAAAAAAACAGAAAGACTAGAAAAATTGTGGTCGTGCTAGTTAAAAATATCTTAAGGGGTGTCAATTTCCGAAGGATTTCAATGAAGTTTTGGTAATTTCCAAAAAAATTATGTTTTTTTTTTCATTATTTTTTCCGGGTAGTGATGAGCAGGTCCACCGTCTGGTGCCCGCTTATCGTTGAATTTTGGGACACGTTGTATAATGTCAAATATTAGGACGATTATGTCAAGGAAGAATGTAAAAAATAAATAAATAAATTAAACATGGTAATTTGGGAGCAGTTAATAGACTCTTACATAATATGCCGTCAATGATGTACCAGGGAAGCCACATGTGCAGAAGGAATTATTGCCAAACTTCCTTTTCATCAACATCGTCTTTAATTTTATAATATGCTTTCTTGATAAGGACACGTTTGATGTGGGTTTTGAACTTCCCCATCGTTAAGGTCTGTAAGATAGGTAATTTACTTTCTCCATGGGACCAAAATCGTAATCAAGAAAAATTTATCAGCTGTTCCTTATAAAGCTTCAATATCTACTCGACCCAAATGTATGGTACGCAAAGAAGCCAGTCAATATGGAACGCCTTTTTTAAAAGTAAAAAGCAATTTAATATGATGGATAAATGTTGCTAAAGAAAGAAGAAAGAAAGAAAATAAATTTATTTGATTCAGGTTAAGGCACACAATATTCACACAAAATACAAAAAAAAAACAGAGAAAATAAAGATAACTTAAAACAGTATTATGTGCCTCACGGCTGCGCCAAATAGGCCCAGTTCAGCATAAATGCCAGACAACTAGTGTCTGACGCTGACGCTGGTTTTCAACTGGACCTGATGCTAAAACACAGTAAAGTTACAAGTTGCTTGTGTTTCAAACAAACGCACTGACTTTTTGTTTGTTTGTTTCCCAAAAAATTACACAAGAAGGTAATCAGTATTAGAACTGCAGAACAGTTTGTCAGTATGAAATGATACGACAATACGTAGGTATAACTTACAAGACTCTACGGCAGTAGTGCAGCTGTCGTAGTTTGTGTAGAGGACTACTAAATGTTTTCATAATGACAATTTTGATAATCCTGATTAGAGATACTCGACCAGATTCAGTGGGCCTAGCCTAGCACGAACGCGCGGAGTAAACGTTACATTAATCTGAACGATTTTAAAATTGGAAATAGTCTTTTCTCAAATCATATTTTTATACTTAGTTTATTGAGACTTAAAGACTCTTTAAAATCTATGGGTGATAATAATTATGCTTGTCGCAAATTTTTTAAGTAAAATACTTTATAATAGTTGTATTGTCGATTCAAAAATCGTTTATGCTATCTGTAAGTGCCTTACTTTTAAAGTAAACATAACCCTTCCTTGGCAGTCAGGTAAAAAGAATTACGTTCCTCGCAGTTTACAAACGTTATTTACGTACGATGCAAAATACTTTATTCCTCCAACCATTACTGTGCCACTATAATGTTGTACACTAACGACCATCATAATAGAACCCATTTCTATAAAAATCGCGACATTAGTATGTAAATATCCTCATGTTTCGTACACGGGCGTCGCAGAGGTTTGCAGAAGCCATTCATCTGACGGCAGTGTGGCACTTCATCTCCTTCAGGTGAAATTGTCTCATACGGCTCATGATTAATTCAGATCGGTGTCGCATTGTGAATAGCCCGCTTTAAGCGTATGCCTACCAAACAGTGAACTTAGTGCCAGCGCAAACTGTGCGTCTTGTCGCAACGACAAGACGCGGAGCTGTCGTTTGTATCTGCGACTAGTTGTTACGACAGACGTCGTGCAGGAAGCGATCATTTTGTTTGAGTATTTCGGAGAGACGGTCGTGATGTTCATCTTGTGTGTGAATATAGAGTCTCAGTTGCCCTAGCCTTGTGCTCATCATGCAAAGACTAACGTTGTCCTGTCGAGTCGGGTGTGCGCGTGCACCCTTCGTCTAGTCACTGCTATAAGTAGCGAGAGTGTACGACTCCTGTCGTTGCGAGTTTGCAACTCAACGTCAAGTGTGCGGAGGTTTGAACAAAATAATATGCAAAAAGTTTCGGCCGCAGCCTGTCGTAGTGCCTAGTCGCCGACCTATTGCAGTCGCATGGCGCATAGTGTACGCCATGTCTTACAACGAACGAGCATATTTTATTTTTCCGCATTTTTTCTTTGACGTCGTTCAGCCAGGGTTGGTAAATCGTGCGTTTCAATTTATTTCGTTGGGCTTCAAAAGAGATACGAGTTTAAGGGATTATTTCAAGAAGATGAGTGAGAATGCTTCCCTGTGCGATAACGACACATCACGACACTTTATATGTTTGCAAAAATTAGTGAAAATGGCTGCATTTCCCTTGGATCGTTTGTAGCCATACAGACTTAACCAGCTCGGGGTCTCGAGTCGTCTGTGCGACAGCATCCGCCTATTAATAATTGTATCCTCTTTCTCAGCCTTTTTTTGTTTTTTTATTAAATACACCGACGAGCAATATAAAAAAGCCACTTGCATAGTCCCAAAAAATGTAAACCACACAAGTTAGCTACATGAAGAAACAAAAAAATCTTGAAAACAGTTTTATAGATGTTTTTCATGAGCTATTAAATAAACTTGAATGTCGCTTTTTACTTCAAGAAGCTATCTTGCGTGGTTTTGGAAATATTTTATGATAAGACTTTTTTATATTGTTTGTCAATGTATTTCCCATCACATTTGTTAACATACATGACATTTTCAGCTTATTTAGTACCTAATTATAAGTCCACTAATGGTATTTTACACGTTTTAGTTATCTGCACTACAGTAAGTGACGATTTTACAATACCTAAAATTGCATATTTGTGTATGTTCTAGTGAGTAATTCGTTGAAGTGCTACAACAATAAACAAATAAATAAACATTGTCTAGTCTCCCCAAAAGAGGAAGTGCTTTGTCGTTGACTTTACTGGGTAAAATAAAATTATCTTTTAGCAGTCTCAAGTCTCATTAGAAATAGATGAATCTTTTGAAAACTTGTGAATCAACGAAACTTGCTGTTTTTTATTTATTCATAAACAGGGTACTTAAGTAGCTCCTTCCGTGTGAAAACTTCACAATAGCTAATGAGTTTTGTGTAGAATTGTTGCTGTAAAGTTTCTTCCTATGTCGAAATATTTCGCGAAATGTCTTTTCAAAATAAGTTTTTGGTCTAATTTTATCAAAACATCTCTCAAAAGCGAGTATTTAAATTTAACACAATTAGACGTGACCTTCGCTTCATGTTTTTATTTTAAATTCTTTTTTTTGCTTTCGCTGCTGACCTGCGTACGCTTTCACAACTTGTGTTGTCATTACCAAAAGTAGATTGAACAAATGAGAATATCCCAACTTTTTTTTTTTAAATTAGATATTGGCCACCTCACTTTACCCCATTTGACTTTGGACCACTACGTTTGAGACAGCCTGTATAAGTAGCGGCATAAATATGTGACATCGAAGAAACACCAATCTATGTATTTGCCGAGACACGCAACGTTAATATATAGGATAATCGTATTGTTGATATATGCCTACTCAGTTCAGTTTAGAAGAATGTGATAACTTGTTGTGATCAATAATAATAAGTAATACTATTGTTGAATGTTAACAGCATTGTTGCGTTTCGGCAGTTAGAGGTAAAATATCCAGTTCCTCTGCGGTTTTGCATTCCGATCCACCTTCGGCCTGATCATCACTTACCATCAGGTGAGATGTAGGCGAAAACCTTCCACGTTATGGTTAAAAAACTTCTTGAGATCAGATATTGATAAATCATGAAATCAGATATTATTGTCGAACTGTCTATACTATAGTAATATATTTATGCTCGTGCCTGTACCTACCCACCAAACGTGATTGTAATGGCTCGAGTTGATAATAGCGAATGATGGAGCAGTTTCATCGATCATCCGTTGTAAGTGTCTTCTTCATTTTTGGTTGCTTAGTTTTCATGACATTAGGTCATCGTAAACAGGCGCGACTTGTCGCACGACGTGTTGCATTGCGACACTGAAGGCCAATTTCCTTATTAAAAAACGTTCAAATTCTAGTCGCAATCTCACCTCAGCGACAATCAATGTGAAAACCTTGTCAAAAACTTATGTAAATGAGAGGATTTTTAGACAGATTGAGACATATTAGAATGATCGGTTCGCTTTATAAAAAATACTGGATTTGGCCCTTTGTTTTCATAGAAATTGTTTTACGGATAATGATATATCGCTAAATCACCTAGCACTGTCGCATCCTGCCTGTCAGCCTTAAGATGAACAAGTTCAAATTCCATAATGATTTGTAGTTTGATAAGTTACCCCATTTTACAAAATCCCTCCGAGTTTCAGGGTAGGTTTACAGAGTCTGGAAAAAAATTACATTACAGTAATTGTTAAAGCGTTTCTTAATTACAGCCAATCATTTAGAAATAATTGCCCTATTTTAATTTCATGCCACCTCTTGCCCTATAATAATTTTCCTTATTTGAATAGGTAACACTCACGAAGTCAATTGCTGAAGAAATCGACAGTTTGCGTGGCACAAACAGTTAATTTGTTGAATTAACACTTAAGTGCTTTAGTTACTTAAATAAACTATTTATTGCTGTTTCCCGGGGCTTTGTTAGTATAAAACTTTTGACCCCATTGACGGTGATATTTTAAGTGATATTTTAAATAATCCTTTTTTTGTGAATTCAGATTAAACTCAACAAAAGACAAAAAATTAAAGTACTTAAATTATTGCCAGTTATTTAAAAAAAAAAAAAAAACTGACGAAACGTTCGCAAAATAACCATAAAATAATAACGTCTCATAATAAGACTAAAATGGCGTGGCGGATTATAAACAAAACGAGACTTAACACCCCAAAAGAATCCATTGATAACATAAAAATTGATGAAAACAACGTCCTTAATAATCCAACAGAAATAGCGAACGCATTTAATAATTATTTTATTGAAAAAGTCAACCCCCTGCCGGGTGCCGGAATAAATGTAACGTCTTTAATTAATAACCAATTAAATTCAATGTTTCTTGCAGCAAGTTCACCCTATCATATTAATAAAATTATAAATAACGTTAAAAATACCAACAGTGTAGGATACGATGGTTTCTCTACTAAAATAATTAAGGCAGTAAATGAGGATATATGCCATCTCCTGAGTTACATTATGAACTTGTCGATAACAACTGAAATATTTCCACAAGATCTTAAACTATCGGTTATAATGCCTTTATTCAAAAAAGAAAGTAAAAATAAAAAGTAATTAAATAAATAGTTAATGGTGAACTATAGGCCTATTGCACTATTATCAATATTTAAAAAAAAAACGAGAAATATCTTTATGGTGAACTTAATTCATATCTAGAAAAAAATTAACATTTTGTGCAATGAACAAAAGGGCTTTCGACAAAATAAAACCACAAATATGGCTATTTATGAATTCATCCAAAATGTTATCTGCCACGTTGACAAAACAGTTCCAGTTTGTGCTATTTATTGCGATATGTCACAGGCATTTGATTATGTGGATCATAATATACTAATCAGTAAACTTGACGCATACGGCATAAGAGGCAATGTTTAAGATTTATTTCGATCCTATTTAACGAATCGACATTAATAACTAGAGTGAATCATAAAACAAAAAAAGGAGAAACATTCAGCTCCGTGAGGAAATATGTCACATATGGTGTTCCTCAAGGCAGTGTGCTAGGGCCGCCGTTGTTTACTATTTATATCAACGACTTGCCAAAGGCAACGATTCAACCTATGACATTATTTGCTGATGACATTACAGTTTCAATTGCATGTAAGGACATTAATCATTATAAATTTAACATAAATAATTCACTGACATCTATAATTTCTTGGCTTGATAATAATAATTTAAAAATAAATTTATCAAAAACAAATATAATGCACTTTGGACAAACATTGCATAATCCATTAAATATAAATTTGATTCATAATAATAACACTATTAATGAAGTAACTAATGCCTGTTTTCTCGGTTTAATTATAGACAATAAACTAAATTGGAAAGAACACATTGGCAAACTATGTAAGAGAATCAGTAGTCAATCATATGCCTTGTACCAACTTGCTCCATCGATCAACACTGATGTGTTACTCTCGGCTTATTATGGACTTGTTGAATCTGTCCTCAGATATGGCATTATCTTTTGGGGCAACTCATCAAACAAAGATATGACATTTATAATGCAAAAGCGATGCCTACGTGCCATGTTCGGTATCCAAAGTACGGAGAGCTGTAAGCCATTTTTTACAAAGCATAACATACTCACACTTCCGTCACTTTATATTTTGGAAATAGCCCTATTTGTCAGAAATAATCCCCATTTGTTTCCTCGAATATCGGACATTATAATACGTAATCGCCGGGATAATAGTAAAATTCGTGTTCAGCTAGATAAGACAGCGCTACTGTATAAAAGCGCTGTATGCAGAGCGCCAATAATTTATAATAATATTCCTAACTGTGTTAAGAAATTAAATACAGACCAGTTTAAGAAAACATTTAAAAAAATACTGACAGAAAAAGCCTATTATAATATTAATGAATTTTTAAATGATAAATCGCTCTGAAGATACTGACTGAATCAATTCTATTTATTTTGAATCGCATTACTTTTGACCAAGTTTTTTAATTTTATAGTACATAATGTTAATTGTTGATTTGTTTATATATTTAGTCTTTGATTTGTTCATATAATTTTTAATACTTATTGTATTTCGACCTAATTTGTACACCAGCCATGGTCAAACATGTTGAGCCAAACAAAACTGTAACACCTATAATAAGCATCATACCATGTATATTATCTACACATGTTTTTGCAAATAAATGAATCTGAATCTGAATTTGTTGTCGCTGGAATTGATTACGAACGATCTTAAAAATAATTCCCTAGGGAATGTGTCCTCGGATACCGGATTTCAACCTCTACGAAGGCGAAGCCGCTGGCAAAAGCTGGTATAGGTATTATACAGGGTGGCAGGGACATCGACGCGAAGCCGGTTACCATAGATTCAGTACCTACATGATTCTGAAGGGGCGTTGAAATTTTTCGTCGGTTATTAAAAAGAAATCTGCTGTTTCATAGAAAAGTGCAATACCCACGCGGTCTAAATGTATGGAACAGCTGTTTTGTTCTTTAATAACCGGCGAAAAATTTCAACGCAGGGGCGCTCAGAATCATGTACTGAATCCATGGTAACCGGCTTCGCGTCGATGTCGCTGACACCCTGTATATTATTTTGCTAAATGGGGTACAAACGGCAGCAACCTTAACCTGTAAGTGATAAGATCGTACTACGCACTTTGTATAGATTTCCTCGTTGACCCCAACCCTTGCCGTAGCTCATGAACTTTATGAGGGGTCTATCTTACCCCACTTCAACAGGGTCAACCGGCCATCATATGTGACGATATATCGTTCCGATAACCTCCTGATATGTATGTAGATATATTGAATGTTTAATATTATTATTAAAGTAAATGTGAAATTTGAAGACGGTTCATTTTATGGCTCCTACACACTATGCTTTTGCCTCGCGGCACGTACCCCCGGCCTTTTGCGCCTTCATTTCCTTTGCGATTCTTTATGCGGCTTTGTGCGGCAGGGCCGGCGGCATGATAGTGTGTAGGAGCTATACAATGTAGGTTTTTCTTAGCGAATACAGCATTATAAACCGAGAAATTAAATCTGATGTATATTTTAACAAGATTTATTAGTATCTGCGTTGGTTTTAAAATCGAAGTTTATTTTTATTTTTTCACGGTTACAGATATTCACAAAAAATTTAAAAGGTTGGAAACTACTTATACGAAAACACTATTTTACTTCATTTTACTGTGTTTTATATCATGGTTTTAAATTTAATGCCGTTGAAGGTCCGCGATGGTTAACTTTAGCGCAAACATAATGCCGGCAACCCTCCCGGAGGGTTCACTTCCAATATTTATGGCAGTACGGCGTAATAGTTCTATGGAAAGTGGGTAGAATCGAAAGTGTTAACAAAAATACTTACGTGGTTGACGTCTGCTGATTGGTGGTTGGTTGAAGGAGGACTTATGTCCTCTTTCAACCATTGTAGCTGGTGGGGTTCTGCCTATCCCCATGGCAAAAAGGCGTGTGTTTATGTATACAGTATATGTGTGTGGTTGACGATAAAAAAAAGAACTAAGTAAAGTTTACACGTTTCATGACACTAGTTTCATGCTGTAAACGGCGCTTAAGCTAGTCGGTCATTCTTCCATACAAACGTAGTATGGTGATTCCTCGTCTGTTTGACGGTGTACGTTCAAAAATAAAAATTATATCAATTTGTCTTGTCATTATCTAGCCCTGTATGGAAGCAGAATTGAAAAAATAAAAATTGGTTTGGAAGTTATGAGCGTCGAAACTTTCATATTATTTCAACACCGTGTTTGGGCGTAAATAAATAACTTATGTAGTAACAAAATGGCAAAATAGGAACCGTACAGAGATCGACAATTAATTTTATTTTGAGTATAAACCAATCGCCGATTCTAAAAGTAGCTAGTCTGCTGTGGCCCTTACACAACAAATGTCAAGTCGTAAGTATTATCTCATTCATTAATTGTACTTATCATTTGACACTCTCGAAATCTGAAGTTCTTAAAAATATGAAACTCACTATTTGAATATTAAAACTGATTTTTCATTGTTAGCCGTTATTGTGCGTCTTATGTCCAGTCAAAAATAAACACAAACAACTGATATAAGTAAGTAATTATGACCATTTGACAAATATTATATGTACTAACACTAGTGTTTAAGATGTGTATGTAATAACTAACAAATTGGATTGCATGATCTGGAAATAAAATGAATTGATTTGATAAACACAAAATGTCCCTGTATTTTTAATACCAAAGAATATAAGAAGCATAGTATCCACCGGAAATGTTACGAAAGAAAACACTGATTTAAAAGGTGGATTTCCATTTGATCGTAACAAGCACATAACAGGGTAACTTGAAAAGGTTGGCTCGGCCTTTGTCTGAAACTTACATTATTCTATCAGCTGTTGTGAGAGATGCCTCATATTTTTCGTCACGAGAACGTTTTTTGTTATATTAATATTATTTTATCCTGATTTCCGTTCTTGGCTTGTGATTCAAAGGTAAATGCGTAACCTATAGATGTATGGGTGTAAGTGAAAATATATTATTAGAAATGGTCCATACTTATGTTATCGTTTTGTAATTTTGCTTCCTTCAGGGAGTTACATTTACACACCACAGATTAATTCAGATAGGACACTCCGCAATAGTAGTTTATGAAACTGGTGCATAAAGTGGGGTTGTTATGTGCAGTTTCATACATGACTTAATCTACTCTCATGCATTGGGATTGAACCTACTAAATAAAAGATCAAAGTTAAAGATCAAGAATAAAAAAATCCCACGAAATTCAGTTCAACAAAACGTATGAATGGCGCCAGCACGCAGCACATCACCGCGCATGCGCTAGAGCGGTGTTGCTGTTCCCCGGTAACGTTCCATTGCAAAAATAGATGGAAACTCCTTGGTGATATAAACTTTTTGGATTTGCCCTGTATCGTAATAGAAAAAGAATTGTTTGATAGCATTATTTTGTTACAAAAAAAGTGTTTTATTATGATTCTATTTTTAAATTTCGGTATTTTGTTTATAAAGTATGTCAAGATAAACTCGTTTTGAAGTTTATAATCCGAATATTACGATATGAGAGTAGATAAAACCACAATAACAATCGACTCTTGTTACGACACAATAAAGGCTTGTGCAGACCAGCGCGACTTGTCGCGACTTGAAGCGACACGAACAATACAATTTCTATGAAAACTTCACAGTATAACAATAACCGGTGTCGCGTCGCGCTACAAGTCGCGCTGGTCTGCACAAGCCTTAAAGTAAAATTCAGGTCGCGCTATAGCGCTAATTACCTACAGTTATATTCACCTAGAAGTTACCTCTCTTTCCATCGTGTAACTCTTATATCTTTTGACTATGTTATACTCACTGAATTGACACGACAAGACGGGCCCGCCGCGAACTTGTAGCTTCATACCGAAACTGCGGAGTGTCCCAACTGTATTCATCTGTGCGCTTACTTACTTTTAAACTAAAAGAAAAAGTACAGTAGTATGTATTAGTAAATGTTGATAATTTAATTGATTGAATAATTGCCTTAATTTTATTACAGTTTCCTTATCTATCGGCCACTCCATGTGTTACTTTTATTTTTATAGCCATAATAAAAAGTTAAAGACGTTAACAGTTAATAGTGACTATTAATTCAGTAAGTTGTCCGCATAGGTATTTGTAACACTCTTAGAGACAGCGCAAACTGTATGTATTGTCGCTGAAACAAGACGCAGAGTGTCGTTGTCGTACAGAATGCACATTCAGCAAGACTGACGCTGACCTGTCGCATGCGACTGTCGTCGGGTGTGGACGTGTTCCGTGCGTCTACTCACTGATACAAGTAGCGAGAGCGTGCGACACCCCTAGCCTGTCGTTGAGACTCTGCAACTCGACGCCTACTCGCTATACTTTGAACAAAATATTTGAAAATGGTCACTCTGTTTTTGCGTCTAGTCACCGAGCTGTCGCAGTCGCATGTCGCATAGTCTGTGCTACGTCTCATATTAATTTATTAGCATCGGGATCGTGTTTTTTTTTGTGTGATACCTACTTAAAATGCATGTTTTCGAGAAAGCTTTAAAAATAAATGTAAGTACTAACTTATCGCTGCGGGCCGCGCTTTCCGCTGACAGGCGCTGCTGAGGAGCTGGTCGGCCGCCGCCCGCACCGCCACACATCGATCGGAATATTGCTTGGTGGCCGCGGTACGAGAATGGAACCACAGCCTACATATAAGGTGGCAGTCCTACCACCGATTACCAAATTCGACGTGTGTGTGTGTAATGTGCATGTGTTATATTTGATATTGTATATTTATTACGTTATCTATGTGTGTATTTATTGAAAATTCTAAGTAGATTTTATAATATCTGGAAATAAAAGATTTCATTTCATTTTCCCTAGCCACCACCTTTTCCTAGCATGTTTTAGAGAAATCAACAAAAAAATAGCCAGTCATGCACTGTCGACAGAAGTGATAACTTATAACTATGAAAAAAAACCGGCCAGGGATCGGTACCGTATTAAGATTGAGCAAAAGTCGTTCAACAACAAAAACCGGAAAAAAAACAAAGAAAACAAAATATATAAAAGCAAAGGTCGGTTTGTTATACAGGGTGTCAGGGACATCGACGCGAAAACTGATACCATGGATTCAGTAAATGATTCTGAGCCGGGGCGTTGAAATTTTACGTCGGTTATTTAAAAAATAATCAGCTGTTCTATACATTTCGACTGCGTATGTTTGCACTTTTCTGTGAAACAGCAGGTTTCTTTTTTAATAACCGACGAAAAGTTTCACGTGTTCACTGCCACCCTGTATAATTTTTACGATTTGTGAAAATTTCAACTGTCTGCCTATTACGGATTCATGAAATACAGCCCGCTGACACACAGACGGACGGATGGATGGATGGACAGCGGAAGCTTAGTAATAGGGTTCCGTTTGGCACCCTTCGGGTACGGAACCCTAAAAAAAGAAGCCACCCTTATAACTACAGATATACTGTTAACATTAGCATGTCGGTGACGCGAGCCCACAAAATCGCTCAACGCGCCTAAAGAAGTGTTCACTTCAAAAAACAAAGTAATTAGGTAAAAGCCTCCGCGTATATAAACCCAAAAGATTATGTAACCACATATAAGATAGGAAGTAAAACTAATATTTTTCGTATGCTGTCAAGCAGTATTTCAGGACCGCACAAAAAGGGTTCGTTTATCTTTACTCGACTGAAAGGTTCACTTCAATCAGGAAGCTATCTATTTCATGTAGACGGTAGGTACCTCATACAGAACCCATCTCGGTAAATTCATGATCTTAATAGCTTTCAACTCCGGACAATGTTGATAATAGTTTCTTTATCATCACTATGGCCGTGCACTCTTAAATTGACTTATTTTTAGGGTTCCGTTTCCTCAAAAGGAAAACACGGAACCCTTTTAGGATCAGTTCGTTGTCCGTCTGTCCGTTTGTCTGTCTGTCTGTCAGTCTGTCAAGACCAATTTTCTCAGAAACGCGTGAAGGTATCAAGTTGAGATTAATATCAAATACGTAGATTGGTGCCTTGGACTCTAAAAAAAATCAAGCTTCTAAGTCAACGCAATAAAAAAATACGGTCACAACATATTTTGATACTCGTAAATAAATCAAAACCCAGGGTACTTTCCGTTGATCTAGAATCATGAAATTTGGTAGGAACCAAGGTCTCACAGCACAATTAAAGGAAAAATTCCGAAATCGTTAATGTGTAGTTACATCACATATACATATTTTTTTTATTTTTTATTACCAACTTATATTTGCAGTTGGAGAACTGACTGTGACGTATAATATCAATGTATGGGAGAAAATGTTTTTCAACTACAAAGATAAGTTTGGTTTTGGGATAAATTAATCCCAACTACGGAATCCTTCTTTGTGCGTGATCCGACACGCACTTGGCCAGTTTTTTTTTACTCTGACTTGTTTCAAGGGCTCGTGAGTAAGCAATAACAGCCTCTCGGGTCAATCGATCAGATTAAGATACGCTTGCCGGGGCCGGTTCGTGGATGGGTGACCATCTTTACATACCGAGACTCCACCGTGGCTCGGAAAGCATTTAAGTCTTTGGTCCCGGCTGTCATTGTGGCGTGGATCTTTGACAGCCGTTACGGGTCGTCAGAAGCCCGAAAGTCTGACAATCAGTCTTACCAAGGGGTATCGTATTACCCAGTTACTGGGTTGTGGAGGTCCGATAGGCAGTCGCTCCATGTAAAATACTGGTATTCAGCTGCATCCGGGTGGACTAGAGGCCGACCCCAACATACTCGTAGTTGGGAAAAAACTAGGCATATTGAATGACTTGTTTAATTTTCAGTTTTTTCAACAGATTGCGTTGCGCTCTTTTTTCTTTATAAGTATTTAATGAGTTAGAAATAATTATACTCGTATACTTGATAATGTCTCTTAGTTATCTTTTTATCGACTCATAATTGAGGAGACGGTAGATTTATATTTCCTCAACTAAAAATTCAAGTAATATGGTTTGTTGTTTCGGAACCAGGTGTTACTTTCATGAGTTTCGGGGCCCGAAAAAACAGCGAAGAGACACACGAGTGTGAATATCGGTGGAAAATGTTCTAAACAAAAAGTTAAACAAACGTTCTTGTAATTAACGGGGCGCAGAGAAACATGTTACCTCACTGTTCGTCAAGTTTGGCACAAAGTTTGCAAAACAAAACCGCAAACCGACACAACGGTGTCCAGCCGACTGTGACCGATGCTACTTTAACGTGTATCATCTCTTCTTGGACTGCGAAACAGGTTCACTGGAAGAGTATTCTTCAGTATTTATATACTTACCTATTAACAGGATTCTTCGGTTCAAATGAATCCTGAGTACATTCGTAACTTAATGACATTGTTGCTTTCAAGAGTAAAACCTGGATGGCACTGGTATAAAAGCGTGTGGCAAAGCGAAGAGATGATTATGCCACAGTGGATAACGTCAGACTGTGGCTGTGGGAATGATTCAATCCGTAACTGAAAATCAATACCTGGTAATTTGTTTCGCTTGAAACATGCACATATTTTAAGGCTCTACAGAATGATAACATTTGTCATCCCTCGCTTACCAACTGTCAGTTTAAACAACAGCTGTCTTGAATTGAAGAATTATAATTTCAAATACAAAAACTAAATTCACAACACACGTAACGACTCTAAGCCTTTATGCTACATTATAAAATAAACTTTGCTCCGCCAAGCCAAGATAATGACTGTTACCGCTATTTAGTTACTTCCGCGGCCTCCATTTTTTGCTGTAGCGCATTGACTGGAACGGCACGAAATTCAAATAGCGAATGCGGCTAGACCAATGGGATTGCGAGGCCTGCATCGCGATATTAAAGTTTTCTTGTATGGTAGCGTATAAGTTGATGTTGGAGGTGTATAGTCGGGGAGTCCGATGTTGTCGTAAAGACCGGCCGTAGCGAGGGGCCGGACTGTATCCTCGCCGTATTGTATTGTCAGTCCCGACAGTAGAGTGGCCTCTGCTTCGTGTATCGCTATTGTTAATGTTAATCTCCGTTAAATTAACTGTATGTATGCGTTAAGATTAGGTGCCCTCTTCTTCACCGAAACCGGTCGGCAGCATGTTTGACTTCCTTTTGTTTCTTGTGAGGACTTTTTTGTGAGTTTGGTTCGTTACTCACAAAAAAGTCTTCACAAGAATCAACTGTGCTATAAACGGCAAAATGTTTATCTTAGATTTTTGCATGCACTATACCAACACCAAGAATGAATAAACTATAGATGCACTCCCTGAGAGGACACCTTATTCCCAGCAGTGATTAGAGTCTAATTACGATGCACTAAGTGTGGGGCTGCAAACCTTGACCTTGACACCGTGCGTGCTCTATACCTGCACGTTAAACGAACATTTATGGAGCACGAAGATATTATAGAGGCTATACTGATTGTTCTAATTGCTAATCGCTAATAAAGTATGAAACTGACAGGTGTCAAGAATTCATTCTCTCAACGGCCGGACTGTAGTGGCTATTTTCTGGATTGACACAATTTAGATAGCCATCGATACGCTAAGAAAAATAATTCACCTTAAACATATTCATTTTACATTACCTACTATGTTCAGTTCCGATGATGGTAAATGCCGTACCATAAGTGAAAGAGTTTATCACAAGGTATGCGGACAAGTTAACGATTATTATTTGACGCATGATTTAAACTAAACCTAAACTTACTCGTGTTAGTAATAATATTTCTTTAACACAGATATCTTTTAATTACTGCATTCTTTAAATTCAAAATTCATTTTTGTTACTATAAAAAGAAAAGCATTCTGCCAGACATAGTAATATTTTTACATAGATACAGTTTCTTACTGGAAAGTGACCATGTCATCATTAATATCCTATTTGTGTGTCTCAATGTTATTAATTCATAGTACTACTGCATTTGATATTGAATTACTTGTGTCGAATGGCGACGGTTTTCGTCCATATGTGCACAACTATTTAGTCATGTTAAATATATCGTTCCACGACTCCACCGTAAGACATATGTGCAGTGGATCAATAATAGACAAGGAATGGATAGTCACCGCAGCACACTGTTTCCTTCATAATGTAAAAGAAATCAGGATAATTCAACAATTTCGTTCAAGAAACCGTGTTATAGGATTTGCAAAAGAATATGTAAACCATCCTAATTTCATTCACGTTGAAAACGATTTGGCGCTCGTGAGGACTGCGAAACCGATTAAATTGAATGCGTACACGCAGCCGATTGCTCTCTCGCGGCTTTGTGCGTTTGGGCAGCAAGGGACTATTGCTGGTTACGGAGAGTCGGAGTTCGGTTCGGGGATTCCTATAGAAGGCACTGTTGTGGTGACGCAATGCGAGTCTTTGCTGGGGAGTAGAATGCTGTGCTCCAAGTCTTTAGCATATGTCAACAGTGGGGATTCTGGAGGAGCATTGATGACAGATGATGGTCTGGTTGGTGTCGTGACCGGAGTAGCAATGTTGGAAACAGGCCGAGTAAGTGTGTATGTTGATCTTTCTTTACATTTCAACTGGATTCAACAAGTAACGGGAAATAAACTTACAAATGAACGTGATACATCATGTGATACATCATGTGATTGCTCGTGTAGTTGTTAATTTTATCGGATGTGATTATTGTTATTCGAATTTTTAATTTATGTAAATTTTGAATTCTTCCCTGGCAAAGAAAATGTAGTTATGAGCTATAACTATGAGTATATTTATTTCCTTCTTTTCTCTTCCTTTTCAGTTCCCGTAGAACAGTAACCATGAACCAGAATATCTATAACTCCATTTGAAATAAGATTACACATTTAAACAAACCTTTTTTTACAGTCTGTTCAACCGATTTTGACTTCTATATCGTATGCATAAGGATGGCATTAAAAGCAAAAAATGGTGACAATACCAACTGTTTACTGCAGCTGCCATTTGTCATGCCGCCAACGCAATAGAAGTCAAAATCGGTTGAACGGACTGTCAAAAAGGTTTATTTTCTAATCTTATATCACATGGAGTATAATTGATTTAAAAAAAATACGGTAGTTGTAGTCACTGTTACATTATTTGATAAGTAAAAAAGGGAGCTTGTGGCTAAATAATAAAAACCGCACGGAACAGTCGATCAGGTAAAGTTACGTTTGCCGCGGTTGGTCCGTGGATGGGTGACCATTTTTACACACCAAGATAGTTCCGTACCTCGGAAAGCACGTTAAGCCGTTGGTCTCGGCTGTCATTCTTGGATCTTTGACAGTCGTTACGGGTCTTCAGAAGACCGAAAGTCCAGTCTTACCAAGGGGTATCGTGTTACCCAGGGCCGGGGTTGTGGAAGTCAGATAGGCAGTTGTTCCATGTAATATACTGGTATTCAGCTGCATCCGGTTAGACTGGAAGCCGACCCGAAAATAGACGGGAAAAGGCTAGGTAGATGATGTTATATTTAATTTCAAATCAGTCGTGCTGGGTCGTTTCACGTTATATCGATGGTATATTTGAAGCGGGCTTTAAAACGAAATATGCATTAAACGTAAAATATAGGAAAAATGTGATAGAATAAGCATAACGAATTTCCATTATTTATGTACTAGCTGCACCCCCCGGTTTCACTCGAATATTTCTCGATCCCGTAAGAATATCGGGATGTCCTAACTCAAGTCATGGACTACCCATGTGCCAAATTTCATCCAAATCCGTTCAGCCGTTTTAGCGTGAAAGCGTAACAAAGAAACAAACTCAATTTTGCATTTATCTTAAAGTTAGAATAAATATATTTAGAATATAGTTAGGAGTGGCATAATACTGGCAAAGTACTTGTGACTTTTTAAATTCATATCTACTTTCTGAGGTTATCTTCGACATTCAAGAAAACCCGTGGTATTGAAACCTGGGCTTATAGTTAACTATCTGCGCCTCGCGGTTTCACCCGTATAAGTCTCGATTCCATGGGAATTTCGGGATATAAAGTATTCTATGTCCTAACTCAGGTCATGGTTTACCTATGTGCCAAATTTCTTCTAAATCCGTTCCGCCGTTTTAGCGTGAAAGCGTAACAAACAAACAAATAAACAAACTCACTTCCGCATTTATAATATTAGTTTGGATAGGATATACGAGTAAGTTTGAAATCGCCAACCCGTCTTGAGCAAGCGTGGTGATCAATGCTCGTGCCTTCTGTGTATATTATGATGATCTAATAAATAATAATACCAGCCTGTTACTGTCCCACTGTAGGGCTAATGCCTCTCCTCGAGAAGGCACAAGCCGGGTTGGCGATCTCAGACTTATATTAACTATAACTCCAGGTTTCCTTAAGATGTTTTCCTTCACCGATGTCAGTAATGTCCAAGATAAACTCCGAAAGTACATAAGAATTGAAAAAGACACACTGGTTTTGGACGCCTGGATTTGAACCCACAACCTCGTGCATGAGAGGTGAGGCCTTAACCACTGGGCCATCACGAAATTATGATCTACACTAATATTATAAAGAAAAAAGATTAAATTCTGGTTTGTAATGAATAAACTCAAAAACTACGGAATCGATAAAAAAAAAATTACCAGTAGAATGCTATATTAAGTAATATAGGCTATAATTTATAAAGATATCACGCGGGCGAAACCGCTGGCGGAAGCTAGTTATCCTATACTATTAAACGAGCAATATTTACATATATATATGTAAATATTGCTCGTATATATATATATATATATTTGTAATCACGTTCTCGAAAACGGCTCCAAAGATTTCGATGAAAGTTGAATAAAAGGGGGGCGAAAAATCGATCTAGCTAGGTCTCATATCTGGGAAAATTCATTTTCTCCGTATTTTCACCCGAGTAGAGGTCGGCCGCCCAAAGTTTAGAACAGGAATAATGACAGATGGCACCTTAGAATAATGACATGGCAGCATGGAATTAATAAGTACCTACTATCATGACAGCATGGAATTAGTAAGTACCTACTATCATGGCAGCATGAAATTAGTATGTACTGTCATGGCAGTTTGGAATTCGTATAAGCTTTCCTGTGCTATTAAATGAGCATTCTCTTTTTTCACCAGAGCAGAGCTCGGTCGCCCAGGTACTTTATATAATACCATTGCAGCCATACATTCAACGGACAATAGATCATGTGAAACACAAATATTTCACCCGAATCTCATTACTCTGGGAATTGAGGTTAACACACACCTACCGAGAAAAGGGCTGGCAATAGGATGAACCAAAATACGGGCATCGTTAGAACTGTGCAGTAACTGGAAAGAAGTGCCCGGAAGGTGACACGGCAGATTTTTTGAAAACATAAGTTTTTTTATAAGGAAAATAAAACGACTTTACAATTTTTTTATGATGAATTTAAAACAGGGCAAACAGGCCCCAGTTATGGGCTATATCTATATAGAAATAATAAAATTGAAGTGTCTGTTTGTTATGTCAAAATAACAGGTTTTTACTAAATGCGTTATGAAAGGATGTATGTATGGTACCTACTTTAAAAAAGAACATATTTTTACATTTTTGTCTGTCTATCTGTTTGTTCCGGCTAATCTTCGAAACGGCTGGACCGATTTTACATGATATTTTAGAAAAAGAATGAAGGTCCACGCGGGTGAATCCGCGGGCAGTAACTAGTAAGTAATATGGAATTTGTAAGTACTTACTGTCATGGCAGCATGGAATTAGTAAGTACCTACTATCATGACAGCATGGAATTAGTATGAACTATCCTATACTAAATGAGCATTCTATATTTTCACCAGAGCAGCGGTTACCTAGTTACTAAATATAGTATAGGGAATAAAATAATATGTACGTAAATAGCAACTCATACTTAATTAATTTATAAAAATAACAAAATGATAGACTAACTTAACTAAAACTATTCACAAACTAAAATATTGCTTTGAAAAATCATCCACATCGCTGTCGACTGGTAATGTAAGAGACTGGCGGTATTGCCACGTTGCATGGCAATGCTCTTGCCAAGGTAAAAGCCAACCCTTGGGTCACGGGAAGTGTCAACCAGCCTTTTCGAGATTTCATTGAAGTTAAGGAGCGTTTACTCTGAAAGTGGGCAACGTCGCAAATTGATGTCAAATATTTCGCTGTTTTGATTAATTTGGCAATATTACTGTATGTAAATAAGCAATGTGGCTAACTAGCGAACTAGAATATTGATTATGAAATGCAACAATTAATGTCGTAACACCAAATATTTAGTTTTAGATGCAAAAAAAGTATTTGGAAACTTTACAAACGCTTTTTTAGGGTTCCGTAGTAAACAAGGAAACCTTATAGTTTCGCCATGTCCGTCTGTCTGTCTGTCCGTCTGTCCATCTGTCCGTCTGTCCGTCTGTCCGTCTGTCCGTCCGTCCGTCTGTCCGTCTGTCTGTCCGTCTGTCTGTCTGTCCGTCTGTCTGTCCGTCCGTCTGGTTAGTACTAGAAAGCTGTAATTTGGCATATGTATACATACATATTAATCATGCCGCAAAGTGGTAAAAAAAAATCAAGAAAAAAATATTTTTTTAATTTTTTTTTATTAAAAAAACATCCCCACTTTACGTGTAGGGGAGGTACCCCTACACGTAAAGTGGGGATGTTTTTTTTTCCTCATCTACCCCATGTTGTGGGTTATCGTTAGAAAGGTCTTTCAAAAATATTGTGAGTTTGTCTAAACCATTTTTGGATTCGGGGATCCGTTTGCGAAATATTAAGCTTTTAACTGAAATTTTTTGTTAGAGTCGTAGTCGTGTCCCCCCCCCCCCCTTCTAGCTAAATGGTTGTACTTGGACTTGTGAAAAAATTCACAGCAGTAGTATATATAACGAAATTAAAAGGAAAACTATGAGAGCTAAGTAGGCTGTACAGGTTAACGAGAAATAATCAACCAACTTAAATTTGCAGTTTGAAAAACATGATCTCCCATACATTCCGTATGGGAGAACACGTTTTTCAACTCTACAATGTTAAGGCTGTTCTTGGGATAAATTCATCCCAACTACGGAACCCTTCATTGTGCGTGGTCCGACACGCACTTGGCCGGTATTTTTTTAATATTATTTCTCCTACGTTTCTAGACTTCATCAAGTTTGTTATTTGTTACACTACTAACTTACGTCCATTACACGTTTTTACCATAAAAATTATGATCAACACATTTTAAAGCATAACTTTGATGGCATTTTTCAGATTCCAATGTATGAATGAATTTTTGCAATATAATTTTACATAAAACAATTTCTAAGAAAACGCTCGTGGCTTAGTAATGACTGCCGCACAGGTCGATCCATCAGGTTAAGCTATTCTTGCCGGGGTTGGCCTGTGGATGGGTGACCATCTTTACATACCGAAACTCCTGCGTGCCTCGGAAAGGACGTTAAGCCGTTGGTTCCGGCTGTCATTCGTGGGTCTTTGACAGTCGTTACGGGTCGTCAGAAGCCGAAAGTCTGACAACCAGTCTTACCAAGGGGTATCGTGTTACCCAGTAACTGGGTTGTGGAGGTCAGATAGGCAGTCGCTCCATGTAAAATACTGTTATTCAGCTGCATCCGGTTAGACTGGAAGCCGATCCCAATATACTTGGGAAAAGTCTAGGTAAATTGACGAAGAAAACTTCACGGTAGAAAAATTACCGGTGTCGTCACGCGACAATTCACGCTAGTCTGCACTGCAGCCTTAAATCAGTTTACAGCAGTCAGCTCCGCTAACAATGTATTTATTACCTTATTTATGTTTGTTAAATAGATTTACTCAAATACTTCAGCAGCTGAAATAACTTCTCGCATATATACGTACAGTGCTATTGACTTACGTGCAGTAATTTTCGTGTAGTCATTTTATTCTAGTTGCATCGTTTTCACTTAAGCATAGAGATAATAATGTTTACAAAACATTTTTAAAACAGTAACGCCTAACGGTGGAGTTTCTTGCCCATTCTTCCTTTTGGAAAGGGCAACTAGAATCTATTATAATAATATTTTTCAATGCATATCATGCGGAGTGATAGCCTGGTGGTGGGACCGTCGGACTGCCAAGTCATAGGTCACGAGCTCGAACCCAAGACATGCATCTCTGACATTTCGGATTCATGTGCGTATTGTATAATTATTACTTGCTTCAAAAACGGTGAAGGAAAACATCGTGAGGAAACCGGCATCCCTGAGGGATATTTCTCGACCGCATGTAAAGCCAAGTCAGATGCCCATGGGCGGCTTTAAAACCCTGACACCAGGTTAGTCACTAACCACACGAAAAGAAGAAGAAGAATGCATATTCTATCCTCACTCTACCAAAGAATTTTATGTAAACGGACAAAAAGCGTTTTTTCGTTAGTCTATTCATACTGAAATGCCAAGAATGTCAAGAAAAATGCACTTACTCTTGTTCTGGTTCCATGATCGTTAAGTCTATACCCACCTTTCACACTACTTTTTTGCGTTGCGCTACCACGTCGCGCTGATGAGCCCTATGCCGTATGTATTAGGCATACGTGTCTTAAGATACCGTGGGATTATGTCCTGATTGTACGTAACTTGTTGGAGTTACGAAGACCACACCTGCGTTCAAACGAATGACGTCATGCCGTCAATTTGCTTTTAAAGTGTTATGAGTATAAGTACTCTGTTTAGAGGTAAAGTCTAGAGAAGAATAATGATCATTCACTTAATCAGGGTTTAAGTAAAAGCTATCCTGTATTTTGTCAATTTAACTGGGCCTAAATTCAGACTCCGAGCTGCTATGCAAAAATCCGAAATAGAAAAACTCAATAACACTGCCCGACCGGGGATGGAAACCGTGGATCCTTCTTACAGCAGTCGCGCCTGTGACCACTAGACCGAAATAAGCACACTTAACACAATACAGGGTCAAATTAAATTAGCTGGCAAAACTTTTCAGACGCGCCCTAGCCGGTACAATATCGATACAGTGGGTAGGCTACGCAGGCCGTTAACAGATAGGTAGGTAGTGTTAGGCTAGAAGCAATATGTTAAAACAGCAGGATAGTTTAATATATAAATTGTAGGTAGAAGAAGCAACAGGGCTTGATCGTCGGAAAGGTCACTGATCACTGAGTCACTGAGTACTCGCACATAGGAAGGGTACCATCCTTGGTAGCACGTGACAGACGTGAGGGCCTGTTAGCTTAGGCTCAGCAGTAGGCCGGTCGGCCTTCGTAAGCCCACAGCTAGCGAGCTTCGGTAGCACGTGGAGGCCTATCAGTACAGGCACAGCGGGCCGCTCGCGGCGGCAGGCCGCAGGAAGGTTAGGCCCTCATAAAACCTCGGCAGCGTTCGTAGGTAGTATGCAGGTTTAGGCCCTGCCCTCAGCCCGTACGAAGAACCGCCAGTATATCTGGTCACCGATGGAACGCTAGAGTAATGTCAGTCAACTAGTGTTGGGCGTACTTTAGTGATGTGCTTAACCACTTAGTAACATGTAGTTAGTCGACTAAGTGAAGCCACAACGTTACAATATCTAATAACAAGATACTTTAAATTATGAGTTTAGAAAACCTATTTATTTTTTGTTTTATCGTCATTATATACTCATCTCATCTACGAAGTTTCGCTCGCTAATCTAATTTGACATCGTAAACATAGTTCTCCAAATCCCATTCCTCGAAGACGAACCACAAGCCAATCTCTGATGGACGCTGAATATTCATGAGCACTATACATTGCGTGGTGATTAGGAATGCACGCCACACACGGCTATGTAACACCACCATTATGTTTTGCTAATGACTTTGGACCGCCGACATTAATTATTGAGCCACCAGTTACTAAGCATATGTTACGTATTTATGTCGGGAAACATAATTTTTTGTTACTAGCAATACCTAAGCAATTTTCTATAAATAAGTAGGTTAGGTACCTAAGATTTGTTGAAGTTATTTGAAAATTACCTACTATAATAAGTTAAATCATTTTAGTCCATGAAAAGCAAATGATTTCAGACATATCATCGTAGTCCAAACT
Organism: Agrochola lota; assembly: GCA_947364205.1. Classification (NCBI taxonomy): domain Eukaryota; kingdom Metazoa; phylum Arthropoda; class Insecta; order Lepidoptera; family Noctuidae; genus Agrochola; species Agrochola lota. The sequence goes on from OX376241.1 coordinate 9,896,710, forward strand.
TAGTCTGAGGGGCAATTCCTGTATTTTTAAGAGTGTTCGCATTGAAATATCAGTCTCAATCTGTCAAAAAAACCTAAATTTTCCTACAGTTTTAACTATTTTAGCGCACATGCGCACAAACAATGTCAAAAAATTCAGTTTTAGTTTACTACACATTATACGCCGCACTCCACCAGTACCTATTGAGGCGGATATTGCTCCTTATAGGCCAGTGATCGTAACAGAGGGAGAACGACCGTTGGCAATTTGAAATGGAGTCACGATTCTCAGCAGTGAGAGAGCGATTGAGAACGGAGAGAGACTTTGGGTCTCGCTGAGATGAGATTGCGGCTTGAATTTGAATATTTTTTAAATACGAGAATAGGCCTCTTGCTCTTAATACATTGTCACTACAGTAGAAGGATTATTTTCAAGATTTTGGAATATTATACGTCCTGTTTTAAGAGCGCCTAGTTAAAATGTAATAATACAGTTGCGTTCTATCATGTTGCTTTGAATTTTTGTATTTATAACTTTTTGATTTTGCTTTTTGTAGGCACTAGGTAGATATGTAGGTATATGATTGCAGTAGCAGTTTTTGGATACGTGGAGATGTAATAAATATCGATTATAAAACATTTATTTTACCTTTTATGCTGCAATCTTGCCTTACGAAGCAACTTATGCCTGTTTTCAGTGCACTGTTGGATTTTCAACGCTGGGCTTAGCGCTGAGAGTTGAAAATCCAACAGTGCACTTTTATTTACGGATTCATTTAGGTGTCATTTAGTTGTCGGTGGGTACGGGCATTACTGTTGTTAGATTAGTTCCATAAAAACTTTTCCATAAGAGATTTGTTCTTATGGAACAAATCTAACTGAGAGAGATATATTATTGAGTCTAATGATTATAATTTAGTACATACATATTTGTTATGGCCGTGAATTCTATTTTCATCAAGACAAAACCTGACATTGACCTGCAAATTGCAAGAAATAAAAAAATAAAAAATTTCGCGATTTGAAAAAAAATGCTGCTTTCTCAAAATATAGGTACGAAATGCAGCGAAAACGTCTTTATCCAAACACTTCCAAACGTTCCATTTTACTAGTAAACACAGTTAGTCCATTCCTATTTACTGTCGTTTGTGAAACAATCTAGAATTCTAGAACTTTCCGTAGAGAGCATGTTGATGTAACGAACAGTAGCGTCCCCGTTCGTAATTGTCGTCACCGTACTTGTTAGGGAGTTACTACTCGTACTTGGTAAGTTTTGAGCTCATTTAAACGGAGTTTCCCTGACACATTTAAGTCTTGGTTTCACTAGCGTATAATTTATGGTAAGGTTATATGCGTTTATTTCAGCTGGGTGGGTATCACGCGATGTTTTCAAGGAGTGAGCCGATAATTGTGTGTAATGACATAGATGAATACAGATGGTTAACTCCGCATTTTAGGTATGAAGGTACAAGTAGGTACGCGGCGGGCTCGTCAAATTGTCGAATTCAGTGGACGTAATGTAGTCAGAAGATATAAAATAATTGCAGAACACAGGTGTGAGTACTATGTACTAAAGAGCTACCATTTACCGGGTAATACGTCTTTTATTGACTTGAACGTGCCCTGGCGGCTGTGAGTATGTCATGCTCACTCAGATGTCTCACTGATGGTGGCGCGTGTGTTGGATCATTTAGCTCCCTTCAAAATGGTTGAGCTGAATGGTGCTGATCCATGCGTCATGTTCGTGAACGGGCGCCGTCAGTTGGGACTGGTCAACTCTTAGCTGCCATGGCTTATTTTAATTTTTGAATTGTTTTTGTCTTTTCATTACGGACGCTTTTAACGTCTTTCTACACTGTTCTCACATGTATAATTTAAACATGAATGATGTAACCAATATTTTGTAACAATTTTTTATTTATTTATAAGAGTGTCAGTGGAGTTTCTTGCCCGTTCTTCTCCATAGGTACCTACTACGCTTTGGAATGGGCAACTAGCTTCATATTTCTGACTGACCGACTCCTTGACAATTCAAAAGTGCCTATACATAAATGGTTTAATGGAAATAAATGCTTTCAGTTTGAGTTTTATATTATTTTTTATTTTATTTGATAAGAGTTACGCGATAGAAAGAGAGGCAACTTCTAGGCGAATATAACTGTAGGCAATTAGAGCTGTGTGACCTGAATTGCACTTTATTGTGTCATAGCAGGAGTCGTTTTATATTCAAACGATTTTGCGGAGTGAACCATCTGTACTAATCTATGATATTGATACTAAGACCCGAGTTCACCAACTACAACGTAATCATTGATTACGTAACCGTTCTGTTAGAATAAAACAGTTGTTTAAACAAACCGCGTTTTTTTCGTGTTCACCATTTATTTCTAACCAACGGTTAAATAACCAAGCGTTTTTGAATGAGTGAGTCGAAAATAACCGAATGATGGAATGGTTTATCAATATTTTGTGAATGTAGAATGTCAACGTCAATCAATTTTCATTGTCTAACTCACAGAGGACATTTTTAAATAGGTTATAGACGTCACTCGAGTCATTTTGCGGGATGTAGGTATGGCGTATGGCGCCATCTGGTGCTTTATGCAAGGTACTTTGGCACTAGACCTTTTTTTTTTATGTTGCGCTTAAAAATTGAATAAAACGAAGTAGTTATTACAAAAATCTGTTTTTGTTTTTTAAATCTTTTCGTACAGTATCTATGAGCTAATAAAAATATTTCAATTTCATAATTGCGCCGTGTTTTGAATATACGGGGAGTGCGAAAAATTCTTTCTGTACCTTCAAAATCAGAGCCTTGCATTTTTTTTTTGTAACTAAATACAAATGTTTTTTATTTGAGGTAGGTTGGGACACAATAAAAACATTCCAATAAAATATAATAATAATAAATTCTAGTATGAATTGTCAAATCAATAAATTATAATAATAAAAAAGGTTAATGTGTCAGTAAGGTATTTGTTCATCTAAAAAAGTGATGCACAATGCAAAACTTCACATCTGGAAGCATAAACCAATGGTTAAACCGAGTTGGCTACCTCGTTTAAGATAACCGTCCGATTACCGTACTTAATCAATTGTTACTGCTTGGTGAACAGTAAAATATTGTTAAACAGCCGTTTATGGTTAAAACAGATGTTTAAAATTTAAGCATCTGTTGGTGAACTCGGGTCTAATTGTTCATATTCATGTGGGCTAACTGGTTTAATTTTAATGAGTTCATTATTATTTTTACGCAGTATTAATAGGGGCGTAAAATAGTATTTTTAAATATTTACATAATAAAGTAGATACGTATAAAGAGTCTTAAAGCAAAAACAAAATTTCACCCGATTTAACCCATAAGTCAAATAGATACATATGCTAAAAAAATATACTTAAAGCTATGAGAGGTTTTTTTGGTTATAATTGCTAAGAGCTTACGTAAGAATTGAGTAGATATACTACAATACATACATAACATCACGGCTGTAATCCTCTCATCAACCGGGCACAAATCAAGACTCCGGGCTGCTACTGAGAATTTCCTAATGGAAAAACTCAATAACACTTTGCCCAACCTGGAAATTGAACCCTATGCTCACCAGTAGTGCTTGGTGACCACTAAATCCTTCGTTCCCAGCTCCGTCTTTGGAAACTTCGCTTACTTCATTAACAAAGTTGAATTAAGTAATACTTTCTCACCCAGTTGCACAAAGACAAACATTAATGCTCCATTGTGTAATGGATCATTAACGCTAATGATTTCATTAATTTCATCAAAGAACCATTAAAATCGAGTTTAATGTTGCTTTCTGCAACAAGTTAAGAGGGTTTATCCTAAAAGTTGGCAACGTCGCAAATAACTGTCAAATATTTACCAGTTTTGATTCTTATAGCAATATTACTGAATAGAAATAACAAATGTGGCTAACTAGCAAACTAGAATATTAATAATGAATTGCATTTATAATATTGAATTTGATGTTGTACCCATTTTAGGAGTAAAAAACGCATTTGGAAAGTTTCCAAATAGTTTTTTTTACATCTAAAACTAAACATTCGGTGTTACGATATTAATTATTGCATTTCAAAATCAATATTTTTGTTCGCTAGTTAGCCACATTTTTTATTTCCACACAGTAATATTGCCAAATTAATCAAAACAGTGAAATATTTGACATCTATTTGCGACGTTGGCCACCTACAGAATAAACGCTCTTAACGGAAGATTAGTATTTAATGACAGCTTTAACAGTTAAAGTTCGTTTCTGTAACTGGCTGAGTCACAATAAAACAAAGTTATTAATAATATGTTATTATGAATTGTTTACATAACTCTCTCTAACAATCGTGTGTTATCCAACAAGCACTGGAGTGTCAAAAAACCGGTGGTCGTTGAGTGCGACGTGTGACCCAATTTTTATGCACATAAGTAATTACGTATTGTGTGGCTATGTAATCCACGCAACGGTACACAAGGTGCAATATCACGGAGCTAGATTAGTACTGTCTAAGTATTGTGTAAAAATCTCAACGTGAAAAAATTGGTGAAGTGAGCTTGAAATGAGTTGTCATTCCATCAGATGCTAGGTATTGACACTATTGACAGCTCACTTCACCTAAGTCTTCACGGTAATATTTGTACAGAATACATCGGCTGATGGTAGAGATTGACGCTTTTGACAGCTGACTTCACCTAAGATGGCGACATTTTTATAAAAATAGACCGTTATTATAAAGAATATGTTTGGTTATTTTATATTGGTATTAAAAATTATTAGGAGTTAAGGGTAGATGAAAATATTGTGAACGATGATGAAATGAAATGATTCCGCTTGCAGTCAATGTCAATGCCAATTAAATTACGATCAAACATGGACGTTGTATTCGTTTTTAGAAAAGAAAAATTGGGAATGTTAATGTTATTTTGTGTTTTTTTTTTGTGTATTAAGTCAGTACCTACCTACGTAGCAATTAGGTTCATATTTTATTCCTTACAAAGTCTGAATATTCATGTTTATACAAGAAAGAAAATCAAGGAATCTTCCATAATTTGTATTTAAAGACGTAAAAAATTAACCGTAGATGTATGTTTTATTCTCTTTGTCTTATTTAAACATGAATCTCAACCTCCCAAACATTTACATTCTTTTTATTGAGGGTTTTCATATAACTTTTCCAATTTAAATATGGTGGATAGGTATATCCAAAGTTCAAAAAGACCTTCTACTCGTAAGATATTTTATTATTTTTGTTTGAAAGTCTCTTTATTTTAACTTTCCAGAGACGGATATTGGTGCCGAGAATATTGCTGGACCTTAGAAGTACTTTTCGTCCCAATTACCGTATACCTTTTGTGGGTAGGCCTCTCACAAGGTGAGCGGGTAGGGATGCGCACGAGCGGTCGGTGTTGCAATACTTCTGGGAGGCCCATGTCTGGCAGACGCCGACTGGTCGGTGTTGTAATACTTGAGGGAAGCCCATCTCTGGTCACTGCCGACCGTAGTCGAGTCGATGGTCGGCGGCGAGGAGAACTGGGACGTGGTGGTTCCAGAAGGAGGCTGCGGAAACGGAGAGGGAGATCTCGTCCACTCACCCGGCCCGCAGCAGGCGCACTGGGCGTCGGCGGAGGGCGGACAATGCCCTCTTCCAGCCCTCCTAAATGGGTCCAGGGGCGACGGACTCGGAGACGTCTGTCGCCCCCCACACATCAGGACCCGAGGTGGCGGCGCTTAGTGTTCCACGCGCGCTCCTCTTAGACGTCGCAGGGGGAGACAAATACCTCGGAAGATTCTTACGTACCCGCGACCCCCGGCGTAGGTGTGAGTTGCAACACCGGGGTGGTATTTAGTCAGTAAGAGTCTGACAGACACCTCCGCCCGCCCCAGAGCGGAGGACATCCATGAGGATTTTCCAACCTGGAAACAAAAAAAATTTAAGTCCCGTCTCTGGTAGTGGACGACCGGTCAGTGTTGCAATACTTGGGGGAGGCCCATTTCTAGCAGTTGACGACTTTCGGCCGAATGATGAGGGGAAGGCAAGGATCTCCAGTGGATCGAAGCTTTGACCTTCGTGCATAATAGAAGACTGAAAAGCTATCCGAAACGCTTATTGGAACGGTTTACTACTCCTGTAACTGTAACCCTTGTTATCTAAGGACAGTACATGGACAGTGGTTCATGTACGGTCAGTAATATGCATTACCTGAACCCTCTTACAAAAAGGAAGGTCGGGCGAGGAGGGGGGTCGGCTTATTCAGGTCACTAACTGTACCTACTGGCTTTAAATAACAAGGGTTATTACGCTAAAACTTAGTTTCTTCATATTTTCTACCTGATCGCTTTTTATACAGCCTTATGTAATGAACTTCGATTATAACTGAGATTGATTATGGAAATATTGTAGACTATGATATGACGTGGAATCTGATTCTTATCCCAAAATAAACATCAGCTACTCCTTATGACATCAGGTATCTGCTAGTGTAAGTTTCATCAAAATCGGTCCAGCCGTTTGGGAGATTTGTCGGAACAAATAGACAAGCAAAAAATTTTAAATTGTTTTTTATTTGTTATAAGTACCATACGAGTATATACTTTCATATGCATTTAGTAAAAAGCTGTTATTTTGTCAATTTAAACAGACACTTTAATTTTATTTATTTATATAGATAGGTGTACAGGGTGGGAGGGACATCGACGCAAAAACTGTTACCATGGATTCAATACGTGATTCTGAACCGCCCCCTTTTTTTTTGAGGGTGGGAAATCGTGAAATTACTTCTCCTCCCGCTCCCGCTCTGGACGGAGCGGGAGGGTGTGTCAGACTTTTACTGACTAAAACCCACCCGTGTTCCTTCCGTTGCCTGTGTGCCGGGGCCGCGATATCCCATTCGGACAAACCCGCAACCCCAGCAGGATTTTGAACCCCCTAGCGTTGAAATTTCTCGTCGGTTATTAAAAGAAAAAACTGCTGTTTCATAGAAAAGTGCAATACCTACGCGGTCAAAATGTATGGAACAACAGATTTTTTTTTTAATAACCTACGATAAATTTCAACGCAGGGCGGTTCAGAATCACGTACTGAATCCATGGTAACAGTTTTCGCGTCGAAGTTCCTGCCACCCTGTATAGTAGATTTATAGAATAGATCACACATACATCACGTATCATTTCCTTGTATGTGAAAGTGATATTATATTTAATGGCATCATAGACACGCAAGTTTTACTTGTATTTAGGTACTTTTGCAACAACTTTAGGTACTCTATTGTTATGTATTTCTCTATTTATATAATACATAGCACGCGTAATATACAGGTTGCGTATTTTCCATTGTTTTGACAGATGGAAAGAAGTTATTATAATAGAACATTAAAGAACAGCGGATCAGATAAAATAAAAGCCGCGACTGAACTTTGCAACAATGTACAATGGGTGGTTTTATTGTTATAAGCGAAATTCTTTTTCAGATAATTTTGGCATAACGAGGGAAAATGTACGGTCACGTAACTTGGTGGTAGAGACAAAGGATTTCAGAATAGAGTCCTCTTTTACACAATACTTATCATTTTTTAAATTCTCATGGAGACGGAACCGTCGAGTGTCGAAGACTGATGTCGGTGTTGAAAGGCCAAACAAATGTCAATTGAGATACAAATGTCAGAGCAACTAACCTGCCCGAATGCCCGTCTTTTGTAGGGCAACAGCTGTGGTAAAATCATGAGTGTGTAATCGTACTTATGCTTACTATGCTAGTGGCCCAGTGTGAAAAGGGTGTTGAGAACGATCGACTTTTCAATTATCGTTGAAAGTTTCTGCCCGAGTTTTTTTATTGATCTATACTACTTAACTTAGTATAATGAGACAAATATTTAACTAACGTGACCGGCGGCGCACTGTGGATCGAAAAAAGTCTGCTGAAGACATTGGAGCTTAAATTTTAAAGTGTCGGTTTTTTGCTTGAAATATCTTCTAAACAAATATTTGGAAACTATTCTTTTTTTGCAAAAAAGAAATGTATGAAGCTAATGCTTATTTGAAAAAAACCCGCACCAATATCTGAAAAAATTCAGTATCGAAAAAAATCATAAGTAAATATTACATCACAGGATATAACGGCTATCCTCTCCGTTCCGGAGATATAAGCATTAGCTTCATACATATTTTTTGCAAAAAAAAATAAGTTGGCATAATATTGGTTATTAGAAGATATTTCAAGCAAAAAATCAACACTTTAAAATTTAAGCTCCAATGTCTTCGAGAGCCTTTTTTCGATCCACAGTACGGCGTGCGTGTATGAGCAGATGTATGAACTTAAACGAAGCAAAAGCAGTATGTAATGATCGTAGCAGATGGCGTTCTGTAGTTTCTGCCTACCCCCATGGGAAAAAGGTGTGAGTTTATGTATGTATGTATTTAACTGATCCTCCAAAAACTTATTGACCTTCTAATGATGTACACATTTTTCAATTAATGAACCTCTACAAACTTTTTGGGCATCTAATGTGCAGTTTTTTAAATGGATTTTTATATTTCTTGTCTTTTATCACAGTTGGTCGCTGTAACTAAGCTAGAGCACCCCGACCAAATGGGTTAGGTTAGGTTAGAGCTGTGAAAAACCGCGCGCGAGCCGAGCGAGCGTTACATCCAAGTTGGTCGCACTTGGCTATTTAGTATTTTAGGACGCCAAAATAAGACTTATTGAGGTTCACTAAAAGAAGTGCATTCATTATATTAGTGTTTAATAATATTTTTAGGAAAGCAAAATGGTAATTATTTGAGGTTCGATTAAATACAAGCCCTACAATTATAATAAAAAAGGGAAAAGAAGAAAAAACTAAATAAAATAAAAAGAATGTAAGAAAAACAAATAAAGAAAGAAAATTAATAGAAGAAAGAAAAATTGTTTATTTCGCACCTAAAAAACGCACATTAAAAAAACAAAAATACATAAAATACACACATACAAAGTAGCCAAAAGTCTCGTGTTCAAGTAGTAGAAATTTTATCTATTGCTTGATATCGGGGCCAGGGACCAAAGACAATTTGTGTAGTGTTACCACAGTCAGGGATGACAGACGTACGATACTTATCGAATATGTACGATAACTTCGACACCAGTACGATGTACGATACATGATGTATTATCGTACGAAAAGTACGATTATTAAATTAAATTAAAGAAAGGCAGAAAGAGTGAAGTCCTGACTAACTGAGTCGAATCTACTGAAGTTATCTACATTTACAAAAGACGTGTATCCAATAAAAAATGATTTTCCAATATTCTTCCCCTAGAGGGGTAAAAAGGGGTAAACGTTTTATGAATACGGAAAGTTCTAGAATGCCAGCGACAGGAGAGTAAACAGAAAATGATATTATTATTTTCTATTAAAACAAGCAGGTAGGTACCTACTTTTAATCAGCCTTGATGTTCCCACTGCTGGTTCACAGTCTGGGTGAGTGGGATTGGGCCGTAATCCACCACACCACCGCGCCAGCCCAGTGCGAGTTGGTAGATGTCACTTGTCTTTGAATTTTTGGTTCTAGTACACGCCGGTTTCCTCACGATGTTTTTCTTCACCGTTTCGAGAGCAGTGGTGATAAAATAATTTACACAAAGTAAAGCGCCTGTCAGGGTTCGAACCCACGACCAACTCGCGGCCGTTACCACTGGGCCACCGCCGCTCTACCTACTTAATTAAAGGTTAAAATGAATGTCCTTCTTATTTTGTGTCTCACATCTAATATCTATGTCCTTCACACACTACGAATCTGCGTTCTTCTAACAATCGGTAATCGTCTTCTACTCTGTCCTTCTCATACTTCTGTTTTTGTTCATTCTTCCTTTCATATTCAGAGTACATTCTTTTTTGGAATGCGCTTCTTCTTTATATCAGCACGCGTACCATGACAACCATTGAAACGGGTTTTGTCGACGGGAGAATAGACAAAATGACAGATTGTGGTTGTTTATTTGTCTATTCTTCCGTCGACAAAACCCGTTTCTATTGTGTTCATGCTACACGTGCAAGACGGCCATCGGTCGGTATGCATTTAAGCGGAAATTGCAGAGTTATTTTCAAAATAAATAAAGTACAGTCATTTCAACACCTCTCTCCCTTGAATGTGTATATATTTATATGTCACCGTAATACTCTACAGATATTATTTCCATTAGATTATAAACTGTCGAAAAATTGTGAACTAGGTGAAATTAGTTAGGTAAGGTTAGAACTGTGACCAACCGCGCGCGACCCGAGCGAGCGCTACATCCAAGTTGCTCGCAGCTAGGCAGGTTATTAAGTATTAGCGCAAGGTGTGTTGCGCAAGCAAGTTTGATACCAGTTTACAATTTGTCGGTGTCCCATGGATAGATTATAAACTATCGAAAAATAATGCGTTAAATTGTAAATGGTCTGTTGCAGTTTACAATTTTTCGACAGTTCTAACGGATCTAATGGAAATAATACCGATAGATTATAAATTGACGAAGATCATAATTATACGGTTATATATATAAAATATATAACCAGGAGCAGAAGCCAGGAGCCAGGAGCTCGTGGCTAAGTAACAACAGCCGCACTGGTCGATCCATCAGGTTAAGCTACGCTTGCCGGGGTTGGTCAGTGGATGGGTGACCATCTTTACATACCGAGAATCCTCCGTGCCCCGGAAAGCACGTTAAGCCGTTAGTCCCGGCTGTCATTCGTGGATCTTTGACAGTCGTTACGAGTCGTCAGAAGCCCGAAAGTCTGACACCAGTCTTACCAAGGGGTATCGTTTTACCCAGTTACTGGGTTGTGGAGGTCAGATAGGCAGTCGCTCCATGTAAAATACTGGTATTCAGCTGCATCCGGTTAGACTGGAAGCCGACCCCAATATACTTGGGAAAAGGCTAGGTAAATTGACTAAGAAAACTTCACGGTAGAAAAATTACCGGTGTCGTCACGCGACAATTCACGCTAGTCTGCACTGCAGCCTTAAATCAGTTTACAGCAGTCGCTCCATGTAAAATACCGGTATTCAGCTGCATCCGGTTAGACTGGAAGCCGACCCCAATATACTTGGGAAAAGGCTAGGTAAATTGACTAAGAAAACTTCACGGTAGAAAAATTACCGGTGTCGTCACGCGACAATTCACGGTAGTCTGCACTGCAGCCTTAAATCAGTTTACAGCAGTCGCTCCATGTAAAATACCGGTATTCAGCTGCATCCGGTTAGACTGGAAGCCGACCCCAATATACTTGGGAAAAGGCTAGGCAGATTGATTGTTATATAAAATATAGGTATATATTATAGTAAATATGTACGTATATGTATGTGTATTATAAGTTTAGAACCTATTTATGTACTGTAGTATATACCTATTTTATTTATAATAATAATTCATTATGATATATTTTTAATAATTTTAATGTTTTCTTTGTTCCTCTCAAACAGAGCACCCGCCATCTAATTTCTTCACTACCCTTTGTTGACTGGTAGAGTACGCCTATTGCCTAAGGCATTAAGTCCGCCTTTGTACCTTTTAAAAGTGCGAAAAGTTTAAATAAATAAATATTTTTGGTAAACGAGTAGACATACCTACGGACCTACGCCGCGGGCCAACACCTAATTAAATGAAAACATTAGAAATGTTAGGTGTACCTAGACCTTTCTTTGTTATACGGATTAGGTCTTTAGATAACAACATAACATGACAATACGCCAGCATACCCCGGAGGGTCAGGCAGAGGTGGAGGTGTACTTGTACTACACCCACATTTCGCCAGTTATGTTTAAGTCCCATGTAATAGGGGGGCGAACCTTGGCACAAATCCAGACTCCGGGCTGTTGCTGCAAAATTCCTGATGGACAACTCATTAACACTCAGGACCTCATGTTCAGCAGTAGCGCTTACTACCACTTAACCAACACGGTAGTCTCGAAGAGGTTTTTAGATACTATGAAGTAATTTTGTTATAGATTTAGGGCCTATTTCACGCTGTCCGAATAGCCACTACTTACCGAGTAAATAAATAAATGGAACAGAATTTGTATGAAATTGTGTGCCAAGTAAGTTTATAGGAACTTAATCGTAGGTGGTGAAACAGGCCCTAAGTGTTAATTATTTAAATAATTTCCAGTCATTCCAATTCAGTAACTTTTTATAAAATCAAAAATTTCAACATAATAAAGGTGACATTTTTTATTTTATTAAAAGTAAGGTGCCAAAGTATTCTATTGGCATAGTAGGTAGGCCAAGTGCCGCTGGTAAGGGCTCCAGAGAGGTCCTCGTAACAATGCGCACCGAGTCCAGGTATCTACTCACCACTTTCACTTTCTTTCGGCGTTGATCCTAATGCCCAGCGAGAATCGACATCCCAAATTATTAAGTCTGCTCCAAAAGTATCTGAAAAAGCGGCCAAGAGCGAGTCGGACTTGCACACGAAGGGTATGTATCCCAGTCCAATATTTAACACTATGTAATTATTACATATTAAGATCGAGCAAAAAAAGAACACGTTTCTTGTATCCCCCCGTAATTTTTGTACTTTATTTTATTTTTTATTGTTACAGCTTCTATAGTAGTACACTTTCTGTGGAAACTTCAATTGTCTACCTATTACGGTTATAAAGATATACCTAGCCCTGTGACAGACGCACGGACAGCGGAGCCGTAGTAATAGGGCCGTTGCCACGCTTCGGGTACGGAACCCTAACAAGTGTAAACAAACTCTGTTCAGGTTAAATTCTAACGTAATCACTCACTAATCGGTAACATATTCATCTATATTTAGAAGGTTTAAACTTTAGGTATATATACGTACCTATCTTAAGGGGCACCGGTGTGGGCGCGTTCATTAAGGCTGCGACCGGCCCAGCGATTGAACGCGTCCCAAAGGGTCATGGCCATTAGGCTGGTCTGGCGTACCGCACGGTCTCCCGTGAGGCGGCGAGCCTTCTTGCCAGACTACCGCCATGGGATCTGGAGGCAAAAGTCCTCGCGCACATCTAGGAGTGTCGCGAGGAGGCGAAACGCCGGGGCGTAACTCCGCTGCCGCGAGAAATCACGACACAGTGGACAGAGCTCCGGCGGGATCTCATGGCGGCATGGAGAGTGCGATTGTCGCAACCCAGCGCTGGGCACGCCACAATTGTGGTGATAAGTCCCCTCTTTGAGGAGTGGCTAGAGAGGCGCCACGGCGTCCTCACCTTCCGGCTGACGCAGGTCCTCACCGGACACGGTTGTTTCGGGAGGTTCCTGTTCCGTATAAGGCGGGAGGAAACGCCCGGGTGTCACCACTGTGTGGATCGCCCGGAGGACACGGTGGAGCATATGGTGGAGGTCTGCCCGGCTTGGGCGGAGCACCGCCGTGCCCTCACGAAGGTGATCTCTCGCGTCCGGCCCTGGTTCAGGCCATGGTCCGGAGCGAGAGTGCATGGGAGGCCGTCACTTCCTTCTGCAAAGCAGTAATACTCGCGAAGGAGGAGGCGGAGCGCGCGAGGGAGAGGAAAGATTCGCGCTCCCGCCCCGTAGAAGACGCCGCGGGCGTCGGGAGTCGCGAGCCGACTTCCGGCCACCGTAGGTGCGGGCTTGCGGACGGTGAGCAATGGGTAGCTCGCCGTCCGATAAGGAACAGGCCCGGGTCGACGGCGCGTTGTGTTCCACGCGCGTCTCAAAGAGATGTCAGCACCAACTGCCGGGGTCCGTAAGGGCCAATGCCTGCCAGGGTTGCGAGTTTGTCCGAAAGGGATATCGCGGCCCCAGCACACAGGCAACGGACGGAACACGGGTGGGTTTTAGTCAGTAAAAGTATGACACACCCTCCCGCTCCGGCCAGAGCGGGAGAAGTTATTTGATAATTTCCCACCATAAAAAAAAGGTATATACCTATCTCTACATTTCCAACAATTAATGTTTGAATATCATTATTAAATTGTAATTGAAAAATCATCGGTGAAAATTGAGGTTATAAAATTACCCTCAAAATGTCAATGAAAAACATAGTCAAATCCACTTACAAATTGTCTGCTTTGTCAATTTCTAAATGGCACTTCGATATGATCTATTTGTTTACATTTAGGTACATCAGGTTTTGGAACAAACTATATAGTTCAATAATTGGATTCGGTAACATTCTGTTTAGTAACAGACTTTGCTAATTAGCTTCGCTATTAATTAACCCCCAACTATGACATCGATTAACCCTAATCCCAGATGCCCCTTTATGGCCCTACTTTTAACATAGTGAATGGGTATTAAGGGCAATGACATGTCATACAACTGAATGCTTGATTGCCCACATGAAGGCTACATTTTCAACACCATTTTATGCCTATTAAGCTTTGTTTCTTGAAATGATTTGCGTAAAAATCTGCCATTCGAGTCGAAACCGTCGCAACATTACCAGTGTCGGTGTGAGATAGTTACCGGTTTATTTAAAAAACTTTTACGTGTAATAAATATTACATAATGGCAGGAAATAAGTGTTCCGTTATTATGTTGCTTGTGCTGTTGGTTGTCGAGATATCATTAGCTAAAGGTGAGTTAGACTTTCATTTCTTTGTAGGAACGTTGTTAACATAACGTTAAGGTGTACGTTATGGCGAGAAAGGGTTTTTGCTGTCGTCTACCAGCACCTTAATAACCCTAATTGCGTAAGAGCTTTCGTTTTGACAGTTTAACAATATCCATTGGAGGTTTTCTTTGGCAAATGTTTCTTATCGAAAACTAAAATAACGCAATGGATATTATTGAATTGGTAGAATAAAAGTTATTCCAATTGTGATAGTTTTACGCAAATTTATTGGGGATTGCCCAGTGTGATATCCTATACCTGCTAAGAACAACATTGTAACTCATTTTGCAATGTATTCTAACTATATCATAAATGCATTTTGAGCTCCTTATGTTCTGAGTTGAGCTCCACGATTACTGACAAATGCTTGCACTAACTGGACAGGTCCAGTCAAATCTATGTGGTTCTTTCTCAATAGACTATTTCAGACACTAATCAACATGATCCTCATATGGCCTGACCAAGATTATGTCTGGACTTTAAAAGAGACTGTGACCTCTGAGTTTGTTTCGGCCTTTCTTCTCAGAGTAGTCAGATAGGAAACGCCGAACTCATCTAGCTTATTTAAATATTTTTTAATATGACGTGTAAAAGTGATACCAATATCCTATTTACAGAATAAACAATTTCATTTCATTACATTAACAAGATGATTATTATTATCCAGAAGTCCCGATGGTTAAGAAACCAATTTTTCTAGCTAAAATATTACTTCCGTTTTAATGAAGAAGCTTTACCAAGGAGCTAACTAACGGCAATTACAGCTCTGCAGACGTTAATTAATATGCAAAACACTGCCTAATTCACAGAAGGAAAGCTCCAATTAATTTAAATGCTCTGAGCATAAATCAGTAGTAGTTAACTGTCACAATCTTTGCCAAAGCTTTCATAAAATGACCATGCACAGTAAGCCTTTTACGGCCTTCGAATTAAGAAAGTGCTCTTTTATTATTACATTAATTGGGTACACCATTTTAATGATCCTTTATTTCAACAGCATAAAACAAATACAGGTAGTTAGGAAGAAGTTCACGTACTAAAGAAATGATCGTTATACATAGTCTTGGTAAGAAAATTGAGATTAATAACAGCAATTTTGTATATAAATGGAAGAAAGCCATAAAGCAGTGGCATTTTTTCTCATTTTCTTTCCGAGAAAACAAATTAAGGTAGAGCAGTTAGCAGTAATAAATTATACGTAATTATACGTTATTTTTACTCGATTCACGGCAGATTTTTTGATTATGATATTTATCTGAGGAATAAATATTATGGTTTGACAGAACACAACAGCCGTAGATATACCTATTTGGTAACCCATTCCGCTTCACTATTCCTAAAGAGTCATAAAAAACCCTGTAAGAAATCGACAAGTGTTTCACCTCTCAACGAGGCATCCTCAAGATGATGATTGACTTGTCGCGAACCCAAGCACGGTGTGTTGCCACGCCAAGCGCCGGACGCAGAGTGAGTCATTCCGCCCGAAAACCTCTCCGGTCTGAATCAATCAACTACGGTATGTCAGCTTTTGTATGGAAAATAAGTCATATTGATTCTTGACTTTTAAGTTATCTGACAACCTACAAAAAAATCAGACCTACGACCTACAAGTGCGTTCATTATAACTTGAACAGTGACGCGATTGGTAAGCACTGTTCTGTCAGACGCCATTTTGAACTCTATTGGTATTGAAACTAAGCTTGACAAGCAGGGGTGCCAACATGGCGGCAAGGGAGAAGTTATAGTTAACGGTCTATAATTAGAAAATAAAGAACGTAAATTTAAAAAAAACAAAAAGTATTTTTTTAGAATTTATTGCAATGACATGCATCTGTACAGACCAGACCCAAATCACAGATTACCAAATTTCAACTTATTTTCTTATAAATTTTCATAAAAAGAATACAGGTGCCATGTTTTTTTTCTTATTTCCTGCAATTTGCTTATGCAGGGGCAGGTAACATTTTCCTTAAAAGAATAAGCTGTGGTACGTTTTAAATTATTTAAAGCTAAACCTTATCTCTGGCATTATTCCCTCGTGTCGGGGAACAGGAACAAAGTATACCGCAAGAAATCCCGCGGGTATATCCAGTAACGAATTGTTATGGCTATAAGGCTAATGTGCACTATGTAGTGGAAATAAGCTGAACAGAGGGTTTTTTTTCTTCTAAACTTATTTCGCTTTCTGTCATATATTTTAAGGGGAGAAAATAAGCTTTTATTTTTAATAAATATAAGTTTCTTTCTACTTTTAAAATTATTGTAAGTAATTATTTCTATTTTAAAAAAATATAAAAATATCCTAACTAATATATTATAAATGCGAAAGTGAGTTGGTTTGTTTGTTACGCTTTCACGCTAAAAGGGCTGAACGGATTTTGATGAAATTTGGTATACTATGACCTGGAATGGGACATAGGATACCTTTTATCCCGATATTCCCACGCGATCGAGACTTATGCGCGTGAAATCGCGAGGCACAGCTTGTTTTAATATATATCACGGGTCGATCCATCAGGCTAAGCTACGCTTGCCGGGGTTGGTCTGTGGATGGGTGACCATCTTTACATACCGAGACTCCTCCGTGCCTCGGAAAGCACATTAAGCCGTTAGTCCCGGCTGTCATTCATGGATCTTTGACAGTCGTTACGGTTCATCAGAAGCCCGAAAGTCTGACAACCAGTCTTACCAAGTGGTATCGTATTACCTAGTTAGTGGGTTGTGAAGGTCAGATAGGCAGTCGCTCCATGTAAAATACTGGTATTCAGCTGCATCCGGTTAGACTGGCAGCCGATCCTAATATAGTTGGGAAAAGGCTAAGCAGATTGATTGATTGATTGTACGTTAGTTGGATGAGAATCCGCTCCCCTTAGTCGAATTCCTGTTTTAATGATTTTTATAGTTCTGGGTACTACATAACATAACTTTAGGTCAGTATTCCCCGAAGGATTGGGCAGAGATGTACCTATAATACACCCACAATCCGCCAGTTATGTTTAAGTCCCATGTAACAGGGGGCGAGCCTATTGCCATCAACCGTGTATAAATCGAGACGGGTTCAGGGTAATTCATCTATTAAGGTACCCACGTACGTTGCTTTCATGGATTTCCAAAGTACTCTTAAGTTAGTAAGTCTTGTTTAATGAGTTATGTTATCGTCTTACCCTTGTAGGAAGTTTTAAATCCATATTATTCTGGAATTATATAATATATAATCTAAGCCAATGTAACATTATTCGACTGGCTTTTACTCGACAATTTATGACATGGAAACTACTCACTACATCCAAGTACGATCAATTAGTTATTTAATTTAGTACTTATTGGAAATAGTTAGTTGTGTAATAAGTAAGAGTCCGTCAGTCAAATAATAAAAAAATATTAGATACGTATTTTTTGCTTTATCATATTAATAAATTACTAAGATAAAACGCATTTTAAGTTGGGGAGTGGGGGTCGTCACAAGTAAGTATAAAATCTACATACTCGTGACGTCACGGCACATTTTAACTCAATGTATCGCCGTAATCTTTAGATTACGTAAAAAAATAAAAAACACGTGTCCAATATTTTTTAATAATCTCGATGACGGACTAAAAAAAAAAATTGTCATCATCCCTATTGTAGATAGATAACCATTTTAATATTAATATTAAAAGACGATCAATTAAGGTACGTAAAAGATTTGAATTGACATTTACCCGAAGTTCGCATCGCCAATTTATTTACGCGACGACTTTTTCGCGCACTCGATTTTCAATTCTCGGTATTGAGCTGAGCATTGAGAATCCAACAGAGTGCATCTCAACGCGTCAAGAAAACACACTGTTAAAAAATATGTACATACATACATAAACTCACAGCTACTTCCCATGGGGTAGGCAGAAACTACAGAACGTCATACACGCACGCCGGCTGCGAGTACTACGCACCTGACCTTTCTGAAGAACATCATAATATAAAATCATCATTATCAAAAACATTGTCTTGAATAAATACCTCTATAAGCGATATTTTGTAATTGGCTTGAATACTTACGTGTTTACTTGTGTATGTCCAGGAATCGTTGAAAACCTTAAGTTACTACAGATATAAACTAATTTTTTATGGAAATAGACTCAGAAAGATACAGTTTTTGGAATACATAGTTATAAGCGGATTCGAAACTAAAGACCGCTTCGCACTACTTTCGCAAAATTAAATTTTAAGGCCTTCGCATTGAAACGAAAAAGAGAGAAATGTAAGTAATTTCTCAGTAGCAGCCCGGAATCTAGATTTTGTGCCGGTTCATAACTGGCGAAATGTGGCTGTGCTATGGCTGGTATACCTCTGCCTAACCCGTTGGGGAATACATTTAATTATTGTAAATATGAGGACTATGTAGGTCATTTTTTTTGTTCTTTTTCTCAATTAGTTTTAATGATAATCTGGCATTTTGAGTATTTTGTACAGCCTACCCAAATGTCCTTTTTTTGGTATTGTTCTTAGAGTCGTTGAGGTTGAGTTCACGATTACTGACAAATGCATGCACTGACTGGACAGGTTCACTCAAATTGGTGACTTTTTTTCTCACAATACTATCTCAGACATTAACACGTTCAGTGCCGGGAACCCTCCTGGATGGTTCACCTAGTCGCATATTAAATGACGAGAGCCTCATTTTTAATGTAGTGAAAGTAAAATCTGAGGTACATTTTAACAAGATTAATGTGAGTATATTTATAAACAAAAAAAAAAAAATGTCATTAAAATAATCACGGTTACAAATTTTCACAAAAAAATTAAAAGGTTGAAAACTACGTATAGCGGCAAGACCCCTGAAAACAGTATTTAATTTCGTTTTACATGGTTTTCAACCTCATGCCGTTGACCGTCCGCGATGGGCAACCCACCCGGAGGGTTCAATATGTATGGCGGCATGGCGTATGAGTTCTATGAAAAGTGGGCCAGATTATGTCTGGACTTTAAAAGAGACTGCGACCGCTGAGTTCGTTTCGGTCTTTCTTCTCAGAGTAGTCAGATAGGGAACACCGAACTCATCTAGTTTTAAAACATACGATAATTATGACGTGTAAAAGTGTTTTTTTTACCTATTTACCTAAATAAATATAATTCAATTATTTCATTACAAAATTTACAAATAAAATTTATATAGTTTTATACTATGTAAAATTTATTCTTAATATATCCAATCAGTTATTCAAAGGGTTATAACCGTCTCAAAGCATCAGCTTTGAAAGGTAGATTTGTTTGATTAAATTCTACCATACGTCATGTCATTGTGTTAAATTAATTTAAAGATGTAACAAGACAGACGGAGGTTCAATTGATTAAAAACTACCTTTTGCCAGCGGCAGTGACCGCGTGGAGGTCGGAAATTATCCCACGGGAACGTACTACCGGGACAAAAAGCATCCTATATGTTAATCCAAATTTTAAACTGTCTGTGTGCCAAATTTAATCCAAATCCGTTCAGCCGTTTTAGCGTGATTGAGTAACAAACATCTAAACATACAAACTTTCACATTTATAATATGTATTAGTAGGATAAGTTAGGACAGCTATAGCTACAAATAAGCCTATCTGCAAAATAAACAATAAAACCTAGGTCATGTAAAAATTCGAAGACGTGTGAGATCTACCAACCCGCACTGGGCCCGCGTGGTGGATTACGGCCTACTCAAAGAGCGCTGTCATTCCACCTGATGCTAGCCATTACAGAGCAATGATGGCCACTGGGCCGTACCTACAACTCGAACATGAACCTGAACCCAGCCATGTGCCTTACTTTGTGTAAAGTATTTCATCAAAGCTGCTCTTAAAACGGTGAAGGAAAACATGGTGAGGAAACCGAAATGTTCTAGAACCAAAAATTTGAAGACGCTCGCGTGATGGATTACGGCCCATTCCCTCTCACAGAGAGGAGGCCTGTATCCCAGCAGTGGGAAAATTAAAAGCAACCTGACATTGCCTCATTGGCCTAGTGGCCGTTAGTGTGACTGCTAAGGCCTCGTTTACGGAGACGCGGGGCGTCGAGCGTCGCGTTGGGCGGCGCGGCCCGCACTAAATGCAAACATATGACGATGTATGAGAGCGTTTACGGAGAAGCGATTTTACTCGTGTTTGCTTGAAATGCAAGCGCAGTCGGCGGATGGCATCGCCGTGTCGCACGCGACGTTGCGGCTAGCTATACCCGGAAATCCTCTGTTCATGGTAAAACATAGCGACAACCGCGGTGGGGTCCGCGGCAGGTTCCGCAGCGTCGTACGCACCGATAAGAACATTGAAGATACCCGGGCGCAGCGGCGGGCACCGCTACTTTTCACGCCCGCACGCGCCGCGCCACGCCCCGCGTCCTTATTAACATCACCGTACATTGCCATATGTTTGTGTTTGCGCGTGCAGTGACTGCACGCGCCACCTGTGTGTAAACAGAAAAAACGTCCGACGCACCTCGAAACGGCACGCCTCATGCGACGCACAACGCCCCGCGTCTCCGTAAACGAGCACTAAGAGTCAAACATACCGTTCGATCCTACGGTCGGGCATAGTGTTGCTGGTTTTCTCAGTCGCAGTCTAGGGATGGATTTGTGTCCAGTTAGTGGCAATAAGAAACAGGCTTTCCCCCTATTACATGAGCCCTTATAACATAACTGCCGAAATGTGGGTGTAATTCTGCCGACCCTTTCAGAGAATAGACCGTCGTTATATTATATAGGTACCATCCAAGAAGTTCATATCTAACCAGTTTCAAAACAAAATCCCGTGAACACGATGAACACATCTGTTACAGGCCCGGTTCTATAGTCGCCGAGAGCTGCAAGCAAGAATAGTCCTTACGGTGGTTAGATATGAACTTCTTCCATGGTACGTTACATTAAAGACCCTTTTCATTTATTCATATTTCCATACGATAATTACTCCGTGTCCAAGTAAACTGTAAAGTATATGAGACACAAACGTTGTTTTTATTTCATAAGAGGCAGAGCCATAATCCCGAAATAACAAGGCTCTTAGTGGGGCCCCCTAATGGGGTACTTAACGCCCTTTGTGACTTGAGAAGCTGTGCAATCATCACTACACTTGAAGACGAAAATATGTTGTTGTTACCTGAAGGTTATAAGTATTCAGGTCCAGTTGAAAACTAGCGTCAAGCATTTATAGTTGTCTGGCATTTTTGCTGAACTGAGCCTTTTTGGCGCAGCCGTGAGGCACACCTAGTTAGGGTTCCGTAGTAAACAAGGAACCCTTATAGTTTTGCCATGTCTGTCTGTCTGTTTGTCTGTCTGTCCGTCTGTTTGTCTGCGGCTTAGCTCAGAGACAGTTTGTACAAAAAAGCTGTAATTTGGCATATGTATACATATTAATCATGCTGACAAAGTGGTAAAATAAAATCAAGAATTTTTTTTTTTAGGGTACCTCTCCTACACGCAAATTGGGGATGTTTTTTTTTCCTCATCTACTCCATGTTGTGGGGTATCGTTAGAAAGGTCTTTCAAATATTGTATATAATATGTAAATATTGTGAGTTTGTCAAAACCATTTTTGGATTCAGGGATCAGTTTGCGAAATATTAAGCTTTTAACTGAAATTTTTAGCTAGAGCCAAGTATCCCCCCCCTTCTACCTAAATGGTTGTACTTGGACTTGTGAAAAAATTCACAGCAGTAGTATATATAACGAAATTAAAAGGAAAACTATGAGAGCTAAGTAGGCTGTACAGGTTAACGAGAAATAATCAACCAACTTAAATTTGCGGTTTGAAAAACATGATCTCCCATACATTTTGTATGGGAGAACATGTTTTTCAACTACAATGTTAAGTTTGTTCTTGGGATAAATTCATTCCAACTACGGAACCCTTCATTGTGCGTGGTCCGACACGCACTTGGCCGGTTTTTTTTTAATAATACATCTATGGGCACACTTTCCTGCACTTTACACTTTTTATTTGTTTTATTTTTAAGTGAAAACTTCGTCAGGCGCGTTGAGCGATTTTTGGCGGGGACGAACTTTGGATTTGCGTCACTGAGTTGCTCGCGCTGTAGTGCTCTATTATAGAATATAGATGGCACTAATATCAGTTTTTAGGTTTTCACTTCTGTCGGCAGTCTCCATAACTGCATTTTTTATTTTATTTATTTGATATTATGTTGTGTGCCTTTTAGTCTTTGGTAAATAAATGTATTTTCTTGCTTGCTTCTTTCTAGTAATAAGGATTTTAAACGGTTTTCTTCATCTTCTCGTATTGATATGAACTGTAGAAGAATAGCTCATGTCTTAATAAAATAATTACCGGTAACACGTACATAGTTTATGAAAATTTCAACTACAACTTAAAGCTTTTACATTACATAACATCGCGCTTGTATTCTTCGAAAGGGTTATGCAGAGGTGTACCTATAGTACACCCACATTTCGCCAGTTATGTTAAGTCCCATGTAATAGGGGGCGAACCTATTGCCATCAACCGGGCACAAACCTAGACTCCAAGCTGATACTGAGAAGTATTAGTTGGAGCCAGATGCCTTTTAATATACAGGGTGGCAGGGACATCGACGCGAAGCCGGCTACCATGGATTCCGTACATGATTATGAACCCCCCTGCGATTAAATAAAAAAAAAAAAAATCACTGCTGTTTCATAGAAAAGTGCAATACCTACGCGGTCGAAATGTATAGAGTAGCTGTTTCTTTTTAAAATAACCGACGAAAAATATCAACGCAGGCGGGCTTGCGGACGGTGAGCAATGGGCAGCTCGCCATTTGATTAGGACCAGGCCCGGGTCGACGGCGCATTGTGTTCCACGCGCGCCTCAAAGAGATGTCAGCACCAACTGAAGGGGTCCGCAAGGACCAATGCCTGCTGAGGTTGCGGGTTTGTCCGAAAGGGATATCGCGGCACCGGCACACAGGCAACGGAAGGAACACGGGTGAGTTTTAGTCAGTAAAAATCTGACACACCCTCCTGATAATGTGTACTTAGGTGGTAACTATGTCCGTGGCCCCTGGCAACGTAGGTACAGGCAACTGAAGGAACACGGGTGGGTAAGAGTCTGACACGCCCTCCCGCTCCTCCCAGAGCGGGAGAAGTTATTCGATAATTTCCCTACATCAAAAAAAAAAGGGGGGTTCAGAATCATGTACTGAATCCATGGTAACCGGCTTCGCGTCGATGTCCCTGACACCCTGTAAGTGATATCTCTGTCACGTTCGGTAGCGATACTTCTGGCTACTTCCGCTTTCTGGTTCGTTACTTTGGACCAGTATCGCTATCGCGCGACAGCGATATCGTTGATATCCTAATAGGCCTATATTCTTTATGTATCGCGACTAGTGTAGATTATTTTGAGTCAGATGCTTTTTTCAGTATATCAGAATTGATGCTTTAGCAAAAGTTTTTACTATTCATGAGTATTACGATGAGCCACAGTGCTACTGTAGAGCCACATAGCTAAACGATACCTCTTTCTGTGCTCTCTGTGCCATAACACCTGCACTATGGAAGACTTTTGTGAGGCCAACGAAATCGCTGTCAAAGTGGCTGAATTCCTGTCGAAGTTTATTTAAAACATAGGTACTAATGGAAATTAGCGATACGACGACGAAGACCCTTAAAAAAATTTACACTACCTCAGATGAATGCAGATGGATCACTCCGCAAAATCATTTAAATAAAAAGCTACTCTTGCTACGACAAAATAAAGTGCAATTCAGGTCGCACAGCGCTAATTACCTACAGTGAGTTGCCTCTCCTTCTATCGCTTAGCTCTTAGATCGAACTACGTTATACTCACTGGTCGAGCTCGCGCCGTACTTGCAGCTTCATACCTAAAATGCGAAGTGAAACATCTGTATTCATCTTTGACACTACCAAATATTTTTATACGTTAAACAACAAAGGCATAAAATGATTAGAATTGTCTTGAGATATTGCTGTACTAAACTCGTTTATGATTCTGTTATCTCCTTGCAGACAGCTTTAATTTCAAAGGTGATCATATAATTTAATCGCGACTTCGCGAGACGTACCTTACGTATTTAACTTGGATATTAATTTAAAGGCATTCAGTTAAACGGCAGGATTAAGATTTCACTTTATACTTGGGAGTATTGCATTTACACATTTATTAGTCTTCTTAATTTGGAAGATCTCATCTTTATTTTAAATGGCACAATATTTATGCTCAATCAACGAAATATCACGCCTGTACCCCAAAGGGTTGGGCAGAGGTGTTCATAGTGACATAGGTTTGAAACATAACTGGCGAAACATAGGTGAGGTTTCGCCAGTTATTTTTCAGTCCTATGTAATAAAGGGGCGACCCTATTGCTATCAAATGGATACAAATCCAGACTGCAGACTGCTAAAAAGAAATTTCGAAAAAATACACTGTTGGATTTTCAGCTCTCGCCGCTAAGCAGAGCGTTGAAAATCCAGTGCACGAAAAACAAATCGCTGCGGGAAAAATCGGCTGTGCGTACATACATGGGCTTAGTTTATCCCCTACCAAAAATCGCGCAAAGCGCCTAAAGAAGATTTCACTTAAAAACATCTACTGTTTCATAGAAAACTGCACTGTATGTGACAGTGCAGTTCGCACACGTTACAGTTTCGTTGTATATGTTCGCGTACGACTCTAAAATATGACAGACCCTTTTACGTTGCTAAAGAATCTCAATGCTTAAAATCCGTAGAGTAGTGCAGCAACTGTAAGAAATTCTATCGTTTTATACTTTACCAGGCCAGGCGCACTCCGCATTTTAGATATGAAGCTACAAGTAAGCGGCCAGACCACTGCGTACTTGTAGCTTCTTGTCGGGCCAATTCAGTGAGCGTAACGTAGTCAGAAGATTAAGCGTTACGAAATAGAAAGAGAGGCAACTTCTAGTTCAATTTGTGCGACCTGAATTGCACTTTAGTGTCGTAGCAAGAGTCGCTATTTATTTAAATGTTTTTGCGAAGTGAATCTTCTGTACTTGTACTATTATGTACTCTGTGACTTTACTTCAATTGAGAAATCGTCCTTGAAAGCCTTAGCAACTGCATTTCATGATATTCCTTTCCTCGACATGTGCCATTGTGGAATCTAGCTTAAGTAACAGCCGATCTAGTCTATAATAAAAATGTAATCAATCAAGTTGCTGCTAATGCTGTCAATAGTGTCAGTCGCTAGCATCAAGTGGAATGATAGCGGACTTCAAACTCACTTTAAATATTTTTAAGCCATGTATTATAACATTAGAAAAATAACGGTGGTCACCCTTTCGTTATTTCAATATTTTAAAGTATAATTTACTCCATAGTTCACGATAAATACAAAGCGATGTAACCTATTTACCATTCACATTTTTTTTAATACTCTAAAGCGCAGTAATTTTAATAATATTACACAATAACTGTCATTATTTTGCCGTTATTTATCTAATGCTATAAAAATTAATAAGTACTTAATCAGCAACAGTATAATAAGTGGAGTATTTCACATTGAGATTTTACAGATAAACCAGATATATGTTTGGCTTCAGTCCGGTGTGAAATCTTTACGCGGCTCACTTGCGGTTCATTATGTGAGAATAAGGTGCTCCGAATTTTATTTGAGAATTTCCGTTTAGGTCTACGTCACGCGTCGGTAGTAACTTTTCGAAATAAAATCGTGCTGTTGAACATAATAATACTTATTACTATTGCTGCAAATATGCCGAGATAAATATTGCTAAAACAATTAATAACAAGCGGACAGAACGCGGTGAAAACACCACCCTGCTCTCCATAACTCAAGTAGCGGATATTGGAGTACAAACAACCAGGCTGAAGTCGGAGTGGGCCGGCCATGTCTCACGGCTGCACTATCTGAGGGAGGATCGCCGTCGAGGTAGACCGTGGCGAGGGTGGTGTGACGATTGAATCATGCTTACGGGATCAAAATGGCCATAAAGCGCGTAAAACAGAGGGATTTGGAAGGAAAAAGAGAGGCCTTTGGCAGTGGGACACATTATAGACAAATAAAAAAAATATGACAAGAATATAAAATAAAAAAATATAAGTACTTCATCAGCATTTATTTTTAAGCACAGAAAGAAAGTGACCATCTAACAGACCCACTAGTTTTTTTGGGACCGATATGATTGTGATTACATATTTTGGAGGGATTCTATCGAAATGGGTCTTCTTAAAAGCATCTGTAGGTAATCAACGGCCATGTGAAAATACTGTAATGTTTCCCACGGTGTCTAAAGTTAATGACGTACTTAAACAGGATGCTGCCCATCATTTCTATCGCTCAGGAAGGTTACGGAATACCATTCACTCGAAGTCCTATTATTTGCTACAGTGACGAAATTGACAAAAGACTCACCTTGGGGCCTAAAACTACCACATTAAGCAATCAATCTGCCTAGCCTTTTCCCAACTATGTTGGGGTCGGCTTCCAGTCTAACCGGATGCAGCTGAATACCAGTATTTTACATGGAGCGACTGCCTATCTGACCTCCACAACCCAGTAACTGGGTAATACGATACCCCTTGGTAAGACTGGTGTCAGACTTTCGGGCTTCTGACGATTCGTAACGACTGTCAAAGATCCACGAATGACAGCCGGGACCAACGGCTTAACGTGTTTTCCGAGGCACGGCAGGATTCTCGGTATGTAAAGATGGTCACCCATCCACTGAACAACCCCGGCAAGCGTAGCTTAACCTGATGGATCGACCAGTGCGGCTGTTGTTACTTAGCCACGAGCTTCTCTCCTCAAAACTACCACATTAAGCAATTCCTCTAAAAGCAATTCATTTTCTGAATTCCCAGCAATTCCTCTATGGTGACACATATTTTAGCTGAATCATACTCAATTCAATTCCTAACAGAATCTTAATAAGTGTAAATATTACCGCATGAAAAAAATTCAGATCGTAATTTTACCGGATATTTTTGTTTTACAGTTTTTATTAATCAAATGAGATTTTTATTTTTTATTTATACAGCTTAAATGTTATTTCATTATAATATAAAACAGTCAAAATGATGAATTGCGTAATAAGAGTTGAACGCAAATCATATTATGAATTGTCAGTTTGTGACAGTTTGTGTGATTCATAATGTTAACATAAGATTCTGCCAAAGCGGCCGTTTTAAGCCTGCTGATGTCAAACGGCAACGTCAATTAGCTCTGCAATACCTTGTAGGTAATTCGGAGGTTTAGGTCACTAGTTGACCTTGAAAGAAAGAAAGAAAGAAA
Source organism: Agrochola lota (assembly GCA_947364205.1). Lineage (NCBI taxonomy): Eukaryota > Metazoa > Arthropoda > Insecta > Lepidoptera > Noctuidae > Agrochola > Agrochola lota. Next base: position 9,924,487 of record OX376241.1, read on the forward strand.
GAAAGAAAGAAAGATAATTTATTTGTCAAACATGCGTATACATAAACTGACAAGGCAGACATGCAAGGTATTGAGTTAATATTTTGTTGTGAGCGTCCATGTTTTGCCAATAGCGGCGTACAAATGGTATAAGTTGTAAGTTATTAGTTAAAATTTCATTTAATTGGATTAACATTCATAATCATTTCATTAATAATTTATGTCAAGATTTAAAGTATATTATGGTCAAAAATAAATTAAATTATGTCCAGTATATATACATAATTATCAAATAGTATCATTATAATCATTTCATGTCACGTCATTTTAAATTCATTAGAAAATACGTAAGAAATAAACAATAAAAATTGATGTCACGATTTTAAAGTCCAAAATAAATTACTCTTACATCTAACGTATGAAACATTAAAAGTGCGAGACACAAAACTGAACTTAAAGGCATCAAATCTAGAACAGTTAAATTTAAATCGAGTGTATTTGGTATTGAAGTTAAAATCTATAACAAACTCTCAAACTGTATTAAGAATATCTCACCATCATCAAATACTTACTTTTAAATTAAAGCTAAAATAATTTCTCGTATGTAAAACAATTTTCTTAATGACCGAATTATTGACTAAAATTGTTTTTGACTTACATATTAAATGTAAATTATATGACCGTAATAATTATGTCTAATAATGAATGTAGTATGAGGTTGACTAAAACTGACATGTTAAACTTTTTTTTTTTTTTGACTTGTGTAATGTAAATTTTATAATTATGTCTAATTGATGTAAAATGACAAATGCAATGGATAATAACCACCAACAATTAAGAGTGTTATTTTTTGATTGCCAATAACATTGGTATATACATACATTTATATATTGTACACCACATAGGTTTGTTACAGTGATACGATACTACTAATTTTAAGAATTCTTTTTACACCGGGGCTGTGCTGGGGCGGCTGCTGCAGGTGCAGAAAACCTCAAACGGCGCAAATATAACAACCTTATTGGAAGCTATATTTTTGAGCCGTTTGGGGTTGAAACACTGGGGCCGTGGGGTCCGAGTGCTCATCGAGTACTTCGGGACATCGCCAAGCGATTGGTCGACTCTTCACGTGACCAGAGGGCTGGCCAATTTTTAGGTCAAAGAATCAGCATTGCCATCCAACGTGGCAATGCTGCCAGCCTTTTGGGCACTTTTCCCACTGACAGCGATGCGGATGAATTTTTGATGCCCAATGAGCTCTTCCTTTATTCTGTTTTTTTTTCCTCTGTATACTTGTACATAATTTATATATTTTAGTGTTACATGTATATTTTACCTTTTTTTTTTTTTTTTGAGGATGGGAAATCATCAAATGACTTCTCCCGCTCTGGGCAGAGCGAGAGGGTGTGTCAGACTTTTACTGACTAAAACCCACCCATGTTCCTTCCGTTGCCTGTGTGCCGGGGCCGCGATATCCCTTTCGGACAAACCCGCAACCCCAGCAGTTGTATATTTTACCTGTGAGAACAATAAATAAATTAATTTTATGATTAAGATTGAGAACATCCAGAGACAAAGTTGGAAGGTGCAATGTGTCTGTAATGTTTTGATAGCATACTGCATGCCCGTCCATTGATTCGAAGTGCCAACGATAGTAAAAGTGACTTTGTATGCAATAGCTGGTATTTACAACGAATTTTAGTAAATATTTTACTACTGAATACAATGTTAATGTTATGCAAACTTTGTTATTCGGAATTCTTTTTCTGAAACTGTTCTATCAGAATCTCTTGCGGTCTTTATCACAGGGATTATATGATATTCTAACCTTGCGTCTTGGTCTTTTTACGTTGTCGTGGCTAAAGTACAAATAGATATACATGGTGTGAGGCACATCGACGCGCAGACTGTTACTATGAAGGCAGTTCCTGATCTTAGAACCCAAACGCCGAATTATTTCGCAGGTTATTAAAAAAAACCAGCCAAGTGCGTGTCGGACCACGCCCAATGAAGGGTTCCGTAGTTGGGATGAATTTATCCCAAGAACAAACTTAACATTGTAGTTGAAAAACATGTTCTCCCATACGGAATGTATGTAAATGTAAACCGCAAATTTAAGTTGGTTGATTATTACTCGTTAACCTGTACAGCCTACTTAGCTCTGATAGTTTTCTTTTTAATTTCGTTATATATACTACTGCTGTGAATTTTTTCACAAATCCAAGTACAACCATTTAGCTGGCAGGGGGGGCACATTTGACTCTAACAAAAAAATTGAATGACCTTTGTAACGATACCCCACAACATGGGGTAGAAGAGAAAAAAAAAGAATATCCCCACTTTATGTGTAGGGGAGGTACCCTAACAAAAAAATGTTTTCTTGATTTTATTTTACCACTTTGTCCGCATGATTAATATGTATACATATGCCAAATTACAGCTTTCTAGTACTAACCGTCTCTGAGCTAAGCCGCGGACAGACAGACGGACATGGTGAAACTGTAAGGGTTCCTTGTTTACTACGGAACCCTAAAAACGACTTTATCATACCTACTTTCTTTTTTAATTGTGATCTAGCACATCTCTTTCTATCTTTATTCCATGGATTATTTGTTATTCTAACCTTGCGTCTTGGTCTCCGTCGTCGTGGCTAAAGTACAAATTTATAACGTGTTACGCAGGTGTATTGGTGTTACTAACTAGTTCGATGGAGGATCCTCGTTGCCCTGATTCTGAATGATCAAACAGTGTTGAGTGGTCTAGGTACGTCAAAACGACGTGTTGAACTGACAGCTGTCCATTTTGTATGGATATCGTAGGTAGGTACATAAATTTTATTTGTGGAATACGGTTACAAATGTCACTTTTAGTTAAATAAAACATGCTACTACACGCACTGCCAATAAAGGTTCTGGTTTTGTAAGACAAAACAGTACGTTAAAATTACTTCGCTACTCTAGAAATATACCTACTAAAGTATTTAAGTCGTAACCCATGTTTAGATTTAATCGCGCAATTTTGTCAACCTTCATTCCTTCAAGTACGTTCATTGCATAATGTTTAAAGCTATTAGTTTAGGTATGTCGGGAGGGGTTGAGTTTAGGTTTATCTTGGTGAACAGCAGTTCTAGTGAGTTAACCGCGCGGTAAAGTCTATCTATGACGAATTGTTGATCGTAAACGCGTACTGTCTAAGTGTATATTGATCACTTTTGATCTTTGCTCTTGTGAACTAGATACGTTACGTTATTTGTGTCAGTATCTGCAGGAAAAAAGTTATTTGAAATTCGAATGTGTCGTGAATGGTGCAACACTGCGTTTGGTGCATTGCTTTTTATAGATGGCCAGTCTGTGTGTCTGAATAAAACCTTTTTTTTATATACTTATGTGTTACTTTATTAATTAGGACTGCAGTTTTATTTTAAACATCCTAACTAGTGCTATCCAGGTCCTGTGTTATGTTTCTCTCATAATAATGATAATGATAATGGCTATTTCAAAAGTTACAATTTGTGAACAATCAACTTAGTTGTTTCGCCATTTTCTCTAGATTTATTTATAAACACACAGTGTCGCAGCATTCAAAATGTCGCAAAACGTATTGCTCAAGCATAACGATGTTAAAAATCCAAGTCAGTTTTAGGTAACTCATGAGATTGCGTCAAGGATTGGCAACCAACGTAAAATATACGCGAAGTCTCGGCAAATGATGCATTTCGTATTCAAATATAAACATATTACTCGCCGTTTTAATATCAATAACTCTAGCTTTTGCTTTATTTATAGCAGAATTCTAAATTTAAATGTGCCAGCATTTCAATATTCTACAAGGCAGTGCATTGGGTTTCCAATATTTTCGATTTCGAGAGTTCCCTAATTGTATAGGACGTTTTGCGAAATAACCCAAACTCGTTATTGCACCTGTCATTAGAACATTTTGACCAATGATTAGTAATGTGCCTGAATCGATTATTTTATTGCGAAATAATAACACTAACTAGGTGGCCGCCTGTTGGACACAGCCAGTTATACGCAGTAATCCACTAAGGTCGTAGTGTTATACAATACACGGACTAGAACAAAATCGTGATAATTGATTTAATAATTGGTTACCTTCATCGACTTGCAGTGTGTGAAATCGATTGCGGCAAGACAGTTCTAATCCGTTCAAAGTTTGAATTCGTGGCATAGACAAAAATGCAAGTTTTAAAAGTGTGCTATATCTGGACTCTTTTGTCTTTGCTGTTGTTTCATTGCCTGATGGAAGGGTCAACTCAAGAAGCCTCGTTTGAACTGCCTGTGCAGTTAGTGGGATTCCCTTTCATTATTGTTGCTGTCCGATTAACAAATTTTGTGAAGAAGCTTTCTTATGCTTTGAATCCAGGTAACTATACATATTTTATACCACATACCTACTTACTATACGAATACATTGTAAAATCGTATATACGTTAATTAATTATAATTATTAGCAAGATACCTTGAGCCTCCAACCAGCCAGGACCGGCACCGGTGACCGGGTGGCAGGGAACCTTGCCAGGACCTCCGCGCCATGTGGTGCTTTTAGAAATAGTTGTTTGTTCCGTATATCGTTTTTACTGCTTTGCTGGTATTTATCTATCTGTGATTATTTTAGAATTAAAATAGGTAAACGTTAAGTTAGAGTTTCTGGTGTTTTGATATACTCAATCTGCCTAGCCTTTTCCCAACTACGAGTATATTGGCCTCGGCTTCCAGTCTAACAGGATGCAGCTGAATACCAGTATTTTACAGGGAGCGACTGCCTATCTGACCTTTACAACCCAGTAACTGGGTAATATGATACCCCTTGGTAAGACTGGTTGTTAGCTTCCGGGCTTCTGACGACCCATAACGACTGTTAAAGATCCACGAATGACAGTAGGGACCAACGGCTTAACGTGCTGTCCGAGGCACGGAGGGGTCTCTCTCTCAAATAACACCACGCCAGTAATCTCTTAAGGGTTGGGCAGAGGTGTACTTATAGCAGCTACACCCACTTTAAGCCAGTAATGTTTAGGTCTCATGTAATAGGGGGCGAGCCTATTGCCATCAACCGAGCACAAATCCAGATTCCGAGTAGTTACTGAGAAATTCCTCATGGAAAAACCAAATAACACTTTTCCCAAGCTGGAAATCTAACCTCGGATCTCATACTCAGCAGTAGCGTTTGCGACGTTACCGATGAGGCAGTTCTTCTTAATAATTTGTATTTTCCTTTTAAATCCAGTACATCCATCAATCATCCAAACGTCATTTTCAAGCTGTCAAAAGTACGTGCGTTAGGCTTCCTGTACATGACGCCGGAGCTGCACCGCCGCCGTACCGGGCGCCGCGTAGATTTTACAGTCATTATGAGATAGTCGATTTTTTTTCAACTTGCGGTCCGGCGCCGTTGCGGCTCCGGCGATTAGTATAGGACGCCATACTTTATCTTGGTCTAATTACTAATCTAATATACGCAAATGGTTATGAGCTCCATATTCACGAACAAATGAATCAATGTGTGAATTACTTAACTCTTCCAATTATTTCCTAACAATTTGCGACTTCTAATTATTTAATCACATTATGAAATTTCAAATCAAGTAACGCTACAATAGTTGTAAATAACAATATAAACAAAGATTCCTTCATACTTATATTAAAGCGATAAGTGTAACGAGAGTAAAGATTGATTGACCTACAAAATTATTACATAAAATAAACCAAAGAGAACGTGCTTGCGTTCCTTCTCACGTACTCAGAGCTTTTGCAGTGCAATCTTAACCGTAGTACTGGCTAGTTGAGTATACCCATAGACCGCGGTCACCGCGCGTGAAGAAATGGACACTCGATATTTGAATTTTGAAATAATTATTTTCATCTGTGGTTGCGTTTAGGTGCGAACTGTAGTCGCGGTTTTGTTCTTGTTACAACGATCGTGTTTTGTTTTTTAAAATGTTGTGCTGTAGACCAAAGTTGATATTATTGGTAGCACTGTTTTTAGTACATTTTTGTGATGATGTGGTTAGTCAAGAAAGTAAGTTTGAATTACCAGTGCAGTTGGTAGGTTTTCCCTTTATAGTAGCTAGTGTGAAGCTTACTAATTTCTTCAAGAAGTTTTCTTATTCACTGAGTCCAGGTAAGTGGTATCTGAAGGTACGATTTTGTACAATATTTTAGTATTATTAATTTTAAAATATACGCATAAGAACATGATTGAACCATAAATATATTTTAACGTAGGTCCACGCAAAGTTTTACGCGTTTTGGCAATTTAATTTCATTAAAATGATTGAACGTTTAATAAAACAATGAACTTGGTAACAATTTAATATCTTAATTACATATGACCCTTTATAAGGCTGACAGAAATTTAGTTATAATCGCGTTGCCTTATCAAGTAATTTTCCAAAATGTTTAAATTTTTACACAGTCCTCGATTTTAAGATTTTTCTAAATAAAAATATATATGAAAAGTGTTACATGAAACATAGTTTTTCACTCGTGACATGGGGCAGAATATATAGCACCCCACTGGTGGAAGTTGCATCGTGATAAATGCTCTTCAGCAACTCTGTAGCCACGTTGGATACTACTACGAATATTTTTAACAGCTCACTTTCATAAAAAAAACGGCCAATTCCAAATCGGACTTGCACACGAAGGATTCCGTACCACTGTACAATATCTGTGCAAAAAAACGCCGGAAAAACACGTATTTTATTTTTATTTTTTGTTGTTATACCGGCAATTGAAATACACAATCTATGAAAATATCGACTGTCTATATATGACAGTTAATGAGATACAGGCCGCTGATAGACAGATGGACAGCGAAGGCTTAGTAATAGGGTTACATTTGGCACCCTTCGCGTACGGAATCCTAAAAATGAAGCTGAATTACGTTACTTATTTTTCTATAACAAGAGGATGATGTGAATAGGTTACCTACAATAAGACAGGGCACAAAAGGACGATATACCTAAGGGTTTGTGATTTACAAAAATATTATGTTACTATAGAAAAAGCTTTCTAAAGTGTCGTCTTGGCATGACTTGGCAACTATTGTTGGCTTACAAAGAAATTAATCTTGGCCAGACAACTAGACTCGACATAGGGACTGAAATTAAAAAGTCAGAAACATAAAAAAATCCTCACAGAAACGCCGCTGACTTTTCCAGTTTTCTCTTCAATTAATTACGTACTTTATTTTGGTCTAGTTTTTCCCGGAATAGTGCCAAAGCTGCTAAGTTAAGCTGCTTAAATAATTCATTCTCTTTGACTTTTTCAAATCCTCAATTTTCGAGCTCACGTCAAACGAAAAACCGTGAGATTTACTTGAAAGCCAAATTGATCTACGTACGCTAAAAGATTAATTTTCCTGCGGGCGTTTTCATGCGAAAAACTGTTACACATGTTTATAAGAAACAATAAAGATGAGTATTTATGAAGTGTATGTACACGTACCAGTCAACTAAACACATAAGTATGCAGGCCGTCAGCTATCTTTTAACGCATATTATGTGTGTGTGGGTAATGAATCTTTTTGACGTCACATGTCTAAATGTATTTTATGTATAAAAAGTTATTACGTACGATATAATCATTAGTATTATTCATTGCAATTCATCGTTTCAACCCTTTTGTACTCTAACCCCCCTGGACCGGGTCCGATCCGAATGAAACGATCAATTGCAACTGTCAATATTTACGTGATTAATACACATTGATGCGCAAAATGATCGTCTACAAAATGCAATTGACGCGATTGACAATATTACTATCTATTGCAATAGGGGTGATGACAAACATTTTTTTTTAATCCGTCTTGGAGATTATTAAAAAATATTGGACACGTATTTTTTCTTTTTTTACGTAATCTAAAGATTACGGCGATACATTGAGTTAAAATGTGCCATGACGTCACGAGTATGTAGATTTTATACTTACTTGTGACGTAGCGACCCCCACTCCCCAACTTAAAATGCGTTTTATCTAAGTATTTTGTTAATAATACGCAAAAAATACGTGTCTAATATTTTTTTTATTATCTGACTGACGGACTAATTAGAGTTTCATTTTTTACCCTGGCATCATCCCTATTGATCGTTTCGGGGAGCCTTTAAACGTTCATTTAGCCTGCATACCAACCTCCTTTTTCTATTATACATCGATTACTTAACACGTGCGTTAGCCGCATCTAACTGCATAATGTTTGGCGGTAAATCACCGTCGTTCGTTAGTCTGTCACATTAATAACCACCCTGGAACTAAACCCGTCCTTGTACTCATCTACTGTTTCTATTACCGACCATAACTTGAACGACTTGGACATATTACGTGAAGCCTGTGGGCCTGGAAAAACCGGAGTGGCAATTGTTTTTGGCAGCGTCATGACGTAGTATCACGAAGTCAATATACCAGTGTATTATTTAATGCTAGCTTCTGCCTTCTCCCATAGAAACTCACCAATTTTACCTGTTAATAATATTAGTAGGTATAGAAAAAACAGACTAAAGCCCCCCGAAACGATCAAATGATCAACGCAATAATTGTAAATTTTTACGCGATTGACACACATTGATGCGCTCATTGATCGTCTACCAAAATCAATTGAAGCGATTGACAATATTACTACAATAGAAATTTATGGCAATTGATCGTTTCGAGGACCCCTTAAAGATCCACAGATCCAGTTTATTTTAACATACCCATAGTGTCATATTTTGTTTTACTATGTAAATGAATGTTCCATTCGTAAAAAAAAACAACAAAAAGCAATTTCGTCTGTTTATTTATTTCATTTGATTATCTTGTAGCAAGCACTAGAAGAGGGTTAAAATTGACTTCCAAGATTTGATTACATTGTTACAAGTCAAGCCAATAAAAGCGTGTTAAAAATGGTGTGCAGTGAAACTATTTTCTTATGAGACCAAGTGTGGTGACCAAAGAGGTTTATAACTAATGTGATCCAAGTAACAGGAAATTAATATAGGATAGGGGTTAAATGCAATTTTTAATACCAGTAATTGTTTTTGTGCCTTTCGGAAATACCGTGGAAAAGAAAATGTTTTGCCCCGAACTATACGGATGGTGGCAGAGATAAAGTGGGCAAGTAATTAGGATGAAGACAGTGGCAATTAACTGGCTAATGGTCGTTAGATGATAAAAAATTGTTCGGAAAACTTGCGTCTGATAGTTTGAACTTGATGATTAAATAGTTTTTTGAGGGATGTGTCTGTGATGTGTGTGTATGTATCATAGGAGATTTTGGTAAGAAATTGTAAAGGTGTTTTAGAACAAAGTGAATAGTTTGAGTAAAAAAATTAACCCTATAAAAAGTATGTTATTCAATGTCGGAGACTTGATTTAATTTGATTGGAAGTGGTTGGTGGTTACAACCACTTTCAATCATATACCTTTAGAGGTATGAGGAACAGGGTGTTGTTCACTCATCCTCATTAAAAAAGGGAGGATCCTTCTACCAGACGGGTGTCGTGTCTGGCGGGCAACTGCCCAGCGGTTGAAGTTGGGATCTGGTATATATGTCGATCGCGCGGTAGACTCTAATTGCGCGATGCAGAACTTTGTGTGACGTCAGGTGTTTGATGCGTAGATCGCATGTGGCGATGTAGATGCCACCAAATACCTACTATTTATATAAATCCACCATTGACCTAGTTTTTACCCAAAATAAAAATAATTAACTATAGTCGTAAATCGTACTTCTTTTGCTTATTTGTCTTTTTTGCCCTCTTTCGCTTTCCCTATTTTATCACGAAAAGCCTCTTTACAGATCTTTATCAGGTCATGATTGCAAATGATAACATCAGGCACGGAAACCCAGTTTCTTATGAAAACAAACTGGAAACTTGATTCCCAAAGGATTCATTTGTTCTTGAAATCTGTGGAATTATTTCGCCCTATATTACTGCTCGCGATTTTGTCTGCGTCATGTCATATTATTTACTGAAATAAAAAGTATCTTATGTGTTAATCCAGGTTATAAACTATCTGTGTGCCATATTTCATCCAAATCCGTACAGCCGTTTTTGCATGATTGAGTAACAAACATTCAAACATACATACTTTCACATTTATAATATTACTAGCTTTCGCCCGTGGGTTCGCCCGCGTGGAGTTCGGAAATTATCCCACAGGAACGTACTACTGGGATAAAAAGTATCCTATATGTTAATCCAGATTATAAACTATCTGCGTGCCAAATTTCATCCAAATCCGTTCCGCCGTGTTTGCGTGATTGAGTAACAAACATCCAAACATACAAACTTTCACATTTATATTATTAGTTAGGATATTTAAATATACATATATATATATACAATATAGATACATTATATTAATTAAAATTGTTATGTAGGATAATTAATTTTGCAAGGAATTGACATTTAATTTGTACTTCATCACAATTTGTGTATGCAACAATTTAATTCCGATTTCATCGTTTATCACGTCTCATCTCTTGATTCTCTAATTTCCTGACGATGATTGAGCGAAATGTATTCCTTTCTCCTTCGAATTTCAGTCGCTTTAGATTTGGATTTGATTAGGTATTCATGATAATACAGTTAATCTATATAGTATATAAGTAATGATATCGATATTTTAATAATTATGGTTAATATAAGTCCATTTTCTATCTTTGTAAAGCTATTTTAGAGCATTTGGTGCAGGCTTGATTTGCTTAGATTCGAAGAAATGCTGTTTGGTTTTATCGCTATTTTATCGATTACGAATATACTCCTCCTATGTGAGGTCGGCGTGACATCGTCCACGTAGCTAGTGATATATGTAAATTCACCATGACGTAATGTCAAACGTGTCTGCTGTCTTAATGATGACCTATCAATCTTGCAACTGTGGCGCCATCGAGTTCCATCGATGGAGGACGTTATATCGTCTCAAGTTATTCGATGTGTTTCAACAATTTTAGAAGATGACTTCTACGATCCAAGGTTATAAAATTTTGATCGCCCCGTTCCACTGCGAAATAACTTTGGTTCTTGACAATTTTTTGGTGTGAGATTTCTGTTTGGTGAAATCAAATGTTGTATGTTTTAAGCTTGAATATCCTTGAGTGTATGAAATTTTAAGCATCAGTCACGCGATACGTATATATCATTTAATGTTTTCGTATGCAGAAGGCATAAACAGCCTAAATAGCATTCCCGGTGCTGAGACAAGGACCTACTCTTTGTTAGAGGGAGGGCAGGGTTCACCACGCGGGCCCAGTGCGGGTTGGGAGATGTCACGTTTCTTCGAATGTTTGGTTCTAGGACATGCCGGATAATCATCATTATCAAGGGTCTGAATGTGTCCCTGGTAGAAAATGTCGCCAAGTAGAACCTCTTTTGTATGTTTTTTTCCTGTATAATGATTTCTAACTTTACAATTTACCTGTTTCAGCAACCTACCGCTCCCGCAACCGTCGTGAGCTGACCCTGGCAGAGAGTCCAGAGTCTTTCGATGTCACCGAGGTAGAGAAGTACATCGTCGGCGAGTTTGGCGCACGGGCATGCATTTTCGAGCGAGTCTGTGCGCATTATGCGACGAGAGCGCAAGCGCAGCCTCGCCCGCAGTTTGACTGGCCTGATGTTTTCAGGTAATTAAAAAATACCATTACTTGCTACCGTAGGTATTAGCAGGTGGATACGTTGGCTAAGGTTGAGGACCGACGTTCTACTATCGAGTTTTTCGTATTTTCCAGTTCCGGCATTTAAATGTTTCTTTTTGTTGAATTCCAATTTGAAAACGTTGAACACCTTGTTTTTTTGATATTTGAAAAAATATAATAGTGAAAAAGCTGAAAATGCTTGGATAGGGATGAAAATAAGGGAATGAAACTGAATAGAAAATACATTATTTTGAAGCAATAAGTACACACAGAACTGCAATTTTCATATTAGTAGTTACATTTTCTGTAAAACAAAAATTTGTGCAAAGGAATTTAACAGCTTCGGCCGATGGAAAAATTGAACGATGTCCCGTCGTAAATTATGAGTTAATACTTGTAAAGCTTTATGGAACTTATGAAACTGCTGCGCACTTAAAGTTAAAAGAGTTTGGGTTCGATGTCGGAAGAAGTTTTTATTGTTCATATTTAATGTTCTTAGGGCGTTCTTTTTCTTTTTACTTAGATCTTAAACCAAGTTTCAAATGATGCATAACTTATTGCAGAACATGTTTTAGTACTTACATACTTATTTTTTTCATGAATATAAAAATGTGGTACCTATGTGTCCAACAACCATCCAAATAAAATAATGTGTTAAGGATTTCCTGCCAAGTCCTATGTTCTAAGAACCTCTATGTCCCTTCATCTATTATTATATGAGGGTGGCCAGAAGTATTCAGATGGCCGATGGAGTCGAAAGGTTCTGGAGTGGCGACCGCGTACCGGAAGACGCTGCGTTGGAAGGCCCACAAGGTGGACCGATGACCTTATGACTTAGGAGGCCTATGTCCGATGAGAAACATTCTAGGGACATGGGATAATGGCGATTCCTTTAGAAAAGCCTCGGATTCCAAGGTAGAGTTGAACTAAAAGAGATAACCAATTCCTTTTCCAAGAGTGGCAACTGCGAATTTTCGTTTGCCGTAGCGGTCTGTTAGTGCGACTTATTTAGTGTTTGAGGATCGATAAATTGAATTACATCGAGTAGAAACTCATACAGAACCCGTATATTATAAAGACAGGATGTTTACAGCCCTACTATAAATTTCAAGCCCTGTAATCCACCCCTTTAATCTACCTCTTCTTTGCAAACGACCTTGACACGTCGGGCCATCGCTCCATCGGTCACGCAGTTTCCATGAATATTTCATAACGGTTGATTCAAATGTTTTCAATGCCACGTCCAATTGTGAGGAACCGGGTCAGTGGTCGGCAGTGTTTCGTATAAGAATGCAGCTAAGTGTGTCCGCTGGTCGCAAGTGGGACATCGATGTAATACTCGTACGCAACCGCGCGGATCATCGCCGCTCGCGCGGTCGCCCAACCATGAGGATTACGGGATGTTGCGAAATTTTTTGCTGGGGAATTTCTTGCTGTAATTTTTTTTGTTCTGGCTAAGTTATATGCTTTATTTTGAAATAGTTGTGTTTATGAATTTATTTTAAATTATTATGAATATTATACACTTACTTTCACTATGCCTAGTTGGGCAAGCATAAATCATCATCATCTGCCTAGCCTTTTTCCAACTATGTTGAGGTCGGCTTCCAGTCTAACCGGGTGCAGCTGAATATCAGTATTTTACATGGAGCGACTACCTATCTAACCTCCACACACAACATAATTATAGTGATTAATTAGTGTTAATTAATTATCTAATCATTGAAGGCTTTTAAGGCATCTTTAGACACTACTATGACTAAGTACTAGGTCATGGTGATGTGTACCTATTTTGTACAAGTCTCTTTAAATACAATATATTATTAAAGGCTTGCTAAGTCACCTACTGCAATTAAAATATTACATAGTACCGACTTCAAAAGAGAAACTCTATGCATCTCTATTTTATGATCACTATAGCCATCTCAAACCTATCAAGTGTCAATACTACTCATAATTTATTAATTTTCTTTACAAATAACTAAGCGAAGGCCAAACAGACGAGTAGATTATCTTTCTGTATGGAGGACTAGCGACTACTTTACGTTCGACGTCCGAGGTAAGCCGCTATTATGTAACACCGCAAAACACTTTCACTGCTTCAAGTCTTCAAACAAAAACACACCTTAACAAAAGGAAATAAAGCTCAATAAGACATCACTTCACAATATTTCCCTGCATCTAAGATTACATTGAAATATCGCACTTAGACTTTTCATCTTGAGTCTAAAATTATACTATATGTTTTTTACTGTCGCACAGCAATTGTCAGTTTGTGGTTTACGGAGATTGTTACTGAGATGCAGTTCCGTACTATCCCATCATTCGAGATCTAATAGCTGTTATTTATTGGGATAACTTGCAGTTTCTATTTGTTTGTAAAGGTTGGTGAACTTGAGATGTGAAAGCGGTCACATTAAAAACAATCATCTTAAGTCTTCGTGATAAAAATTAAATGTTTACAATATTAGTCGTCATGGATGTTTACTGACCAAGTGTCCATCTTCTTTAGTAATGCCATCATAACTGTTTTGTAGAACACGTTTCGATGGTAGTTTTATCATTGATCACATAAACGTTTTATATACCTACCTACTTTACTGATAATAGGCTCACCCCTATTACATGGGACTTAAACATAACTGGCGACATACACATATAATTATATAACTAATGTACCTATACAAAATATTGTAATACCTACATTTTAAAAGAGTAACGGTGGAGTTTCTTGCCCATTCTTCTCCATACGAAAACTACATTTCGGAAGGGGCGACTAGAATCAATATTTTTTTTTGTAAATTTTGGCGTTCCAAAGTGCCATACCAGGGCCAATAATAGGGCCAAGATTAATTGAAATATATGATTTGTTTTTTTGACACGTGGGTGTATTATAGGTGCACCTCTGCCTCACCCTTCGGGGAAAAACAGCAGTGATGTTATGTTAAGTGTGTTTAGTAATCATATTTAAAAGAAGAAATTAAACAGAAAAATAATCCAGGGTGATTTCCAGAAAAAGTACGTCATTTGAACAAGAATCAGGTCTTAGGACTTAGCATAAGCATCCTATAATGTTCCCATTGCCTGGGACACAGGCCTCCTCTCTTCGAGAGGGAGTGGGCTGTAATCTACCACGCGGGCCCAGTGCGGGTTGGTAGATGTCACATGTCTTCGAATTTTTGATTCTAGGACATGCCGGTTTCTCTCACGATGTTTTCCTTCACCGTTTTGAGAGCTGCAGTGATGAAATTATTTACACAAAGTAAAGCACGTGCACCAAGATTCGACAAACGACCTACAATTCGTAACGCCGGGTTGTTACCCTGAGCCACCACCGCTCTCAGGACTTGTCTACGACTATTTGGCGTAGTAATTTGATTTCATTAAAGTTTCCTTTGACAAATTAGAACCTTAGGATTAGAAAAGAAAACTGGAATATAGTATTTTTATTCTACTTTTGATAAAAAGTCGATTGCGAGTCAAAGAAAATTTTCCGAATGTATTGCCTTTGAACCCAGAATTTTAGATTCTACGAACGTAGAATCTAATATTACGTATTGCTACCATGGCAAATTTTTCAGCTGAAACTTTTGTACCGTTTTCAGGGAAAAAGCTGTGGTAAGGTGAATATAGACTAGAGCATTTACTTGTAACAGAACATCGAGCGAACGCCGTTTTTAAATTTTATCGAACCGCACTTTGAACATGACGCTCGATGTTTTGTTACAACCTGATTTTTAAAACCAACGAGCGTATTGTAACATTTTATAGGTGCGTGGGCCGAGGGCAGGTCGTAACAATGAACGCAAGGTAGAAATAAATGTTACCGGTAAAGGCTCACTCGCCGTGAGCATTACGTCGAGCATTCGCAGGAACGTTACATTACATAGAAATGGTTTTTTAAATTGAGCTTTTGCTTGTAATGTACCATTCGTAAGAAATAAACATAAAGTGGAAATGCTCGACAAAATTCTCTAGTGTAATAGGTACTCACCTTTACTTTTAAAAATAAACTCGTAGTTCTGTATGAACTTAATCACTTAGTTGATGCTTGCAAGGGTTTTTACTAGCGAAGTAGCGACGAAGTGCAAATGTATGTCAGTGTTTGTTTATAACGACGTCTAGTTTGAATGTGGTTTTCATTTTCAAAGGAAGGTTTTTCTTGTTTTCAGTTCATACTCAAAATATGTGTATGTTAGATAGCATTATTTACTTCAGTGGTATGTGTTAGATTGGAAATTCTAATTAGGTACTAAGTATCCTGCTGGGGCTGCGGGTTTGTCCGAAAGGGATATCGCGGCCCCGGCACACAGGCAACGGAAGGAACACGGGTGGGTTTTAGTCAGTAAAAGTCTGACACACCCTCTCGCTCTGCCCAGAGCGGGAGAAGTCATTTGATGATTTCCCATCCTCAAAAAAAAAAAAAAAAGTACTAAGTATCCTAGAAACGAAATTGAGACAGGATTAAGCTTTGCCTACCTTTGAGGTACAGTAATATAGCCTGAATATTACGATAATTCATGAAATAGTTGTCTGACTTGTTTTTCTACTGGTTGTCATGCTGTGGCCGCATCTGCGTCGATCGTGACAAAGCAATGCGTGCTGAAGCTTCGTATGTATTGCTCGCTAAAAAGTCATCGCGCTAATGCGGTGGTCACATTACCGGCTTCGCCACGTTTATTATGTACCGCCACCCGGGCAATAAGTGCTACGCAGCCCGAACTATCGCGACGATAACTGAAACTGCGGGTATCGTATCAATGAGCGAAGTTTCGTCACGATAGACGCGGATGCGGCCGCAGCGTAAGGGTTACTGATAATCATAGGTTCCTGGGAAGTGTGGGTTTATTCATGAAAAAATATTTTCTGTTGCCCCTAGACGTTTGGAATTTAACCCGGTTTTTGATAATATTTTTTTGAAAATCCTATCTCCAGCAGTAGATGATTACCCATCTATATGATGATCAGGTGTATATAATGCCTTACCATACTTTTTCACATGTTTTTTCTTCTTTCCAGCCAATACAAGCGGTCCCCGGACCAAGCCAAAGAGTTCTACCTACTGAGCGTGTTCATGGGTGACATCGTGGGCTCACCACAGCTGTGTCACCAGCTCGGCAAGCGCAGGAGTTGTGACAGTCAGCTGTATGGGGTAGCGTAATAGAATTATACTTAGAGCTCCAATGATAAAGGAAATCTGATAAAAATGTAGATTACCTGAAAATTTTTAGTTCATACTTTTAAACAGAGAAATCCTTTTAACTTTATATCTAAGTAGAAAAATAGTAAAGAAGTCTTTATATGTATAGATAAGTATCTAAAATTAAATCACCGCTTTATTATTCTTGAATCGCAATTTGTTAATTAATCAAAAGAAATAGTTTTTACATTTTAAATCAGATATTCTAGGTATTTTTAAACAAAGATTCCAAAATAATTGAAATCAGTTTTTTTTTTTTTTAATTCATTTATAAAAAATATTATAAGTATAAATATATATTTTTAATTTCACATTACAGGCTGCCAATTATCGTAAAATACCTTCTGACTTAACTTATAAATACCAAGACCACAAATCTTAGATTAACTGGAGCTCTACTTTATAACACTCTCAATATTAGTTAGCCAATTTAATTTAATTACGTATTAAAGTAAGTACTTTCAGTGGGTTCGATTCCCTATGTCGGGCAAATGTGTAATTATACTTTCAAATAAACGTTCTTAGTAGTTTTAAGAGAAACGATTGTTAAATTTTCTTAATATAATAATTATTATCATGATTAAATGTTTTACGTAGATATCCACTTAAATGTGTTCACATAAATATAAATGTGTAAAAATACCTTTTGATAGTGTTAATTAAGATTTAATAAGTTGTAGAAAAACTTAGAGAACAACAAATTATTATAAAATAATACCACATCAATATATCGTGATGATAATTAAGTTACATAAAATATTACTTTGTTATTGTTTTTTATTTTTATACTTAGGGTTAACTTTAACAATAAAGTTAAGTTAAACGCGCGCATTAAAAGTTACCTATTTCGTGATGTAGTATTAGACATTTACTTAGCTATAGCTTTCATGACTTTGTTCATGATATTTTGTATATTATTTTACTTTTCATAACTAGAATAAGTAAGACGTTAATAAAAACACATATCAACTCGGAAAGGGATCGTCACCGTATCGCCGCGGTTCGTGAGCTTGTCCCGAGGCGAGGCGAAACGTTACGATTCCAAATTCAAATTTAAATTCATTTATTTCGTGAACACAGGGTACATAAAGAACGTGTAGGATCCGAGCTGTGTCCCGCCAAAAGGCATACAAAATATCAAATGTTTCTTTTTTTTAAACAAATACATTTTAGAAAATCGTCGGTACAATCATTAAAAATGTCACAATCACTAATTCCGATTAGTGTGCGTTGCAGTAGGGAGTTTCATACAAAGAATACTGAATGGCTCGAGTTGTTACGGTGACGATCCCTTTCCGAGTTGCTGTGTGCGCTATTTACTTTATTCTTATTGTATAGTCCGTGCGCGACGGCTAGTCACCGCCTGAGGTATGGGAGAGACAAAATTAGCAGACTGAGTAAGCGGCCGACGTCTACATCCCCCGTCTCACCGCTCACATACGTTAGGCGATGACTACCAGTCGCGCGACTATACCTAATACTTACATACGTTCAGAGAAATTCATTGTTAAGCAAATTTACTCTCTACATCAATTTGACGCGTTATAATCATTTTATAGAATATAGCCACAATTTTGGTTGAATATGTCAATTTGCTTCACATTATATTTCCCTGACTTTACCTAATACTTAGGTATCTATAATTGTATTTTATTACCTATCTCATTTTGTCTAAACTTAATTATTATAAAATCCAGTTCTAATTAGAATATGTAATGTAATAGTGTGGATCTATAATAACGAATAAAGCCTGGTGTAGACTGGCGCGACGTGACTCTAACAAAACAATTATTAATAAAACTTGACGGTAAAACAATTACCGGTGTCGCAACGAGCCGTCGCGTTGTGCGTGTCTGCACGAGGCTAAATGTTTTAAGAGGCTAATAATATTATTTGTTTTTGTGTAGGTAATATAGTCCACGCGAATAAAACATAAAAATAATGTCTTACAAATTCCCTAATATTGATACATGTGCGTTACAGATATACAGGGTGGTGGCATACATCGATGTGAGGACTCAGTACATGATTCTGAACCCTTCTGCGTTTTTTTTTTTTTTTTCGTTTATTAAAATAACCGGCTAATGCGTTTCGGACCACGCACAATGAACGGTTCTGTAGTTGGGATTCTTAGGATGAATTGATCTTAAAAACAAACTTAACATTGCGGATGAAAAACATGTTTTCTCATACATCGATACGACACGGTCAATTCTCCAACTGCAAATGTATATTTTGTAATTGCAAAACAATATTTAGTTAATTATGTGATTAAACTACAAAATCAAATTTTTCGAATTTTTTCCTTTACTTGTACTGTGAGACCTTGCTTCTTGCCAAATTTCATGGTTCTAGGTCAACGGGAAGTATCCTGTGGGTTTTGATTTATTTGTGAGTATGAGAATATGTCGCATAAATGGCCGTATCTTTTTATTGCGTTGACTTAGAAGCTTGATTTTTTTAGAACTACGTATTTGATATAAATTTTAACTTGATATCTCCACGCTTTCCTGAGAAAAAAGGGTCTTGACAGACTGACAGACGGACGGACAACGAAGTGATCCTGTAAGGGTTCCGTTTTTTCCTTTTGAGGTACGGTAGGTACCCTAAAATATGAGCTGTTCCATAGGTCTTGACTGCGAAGATATTGCAGTTTTTTTTAAAGTTTCAACGCAGTGTGGTCCAGAATGATGCATTGAATCAATGGTAACAGGCATGCGTCGATGTATGCCACTCTTAATTGTGAATTGTATATAAAAAAACAAACACATACCTAACATTACTTATAACTCGATTTTATAATTGTGCGCTTGGAGCTGTCAAAATCGTAGGTTGTAAGTAATGAATTCACCCGCACGGTTATCTCTTCAGTACCCTCCTCTTAATACGGTATCCACAACTCGTGTCCTCTCCACAGTTCTACCTTATTATTCGTTAATTTGTTATTGTTATTAGTTAAACCACATACATTGTAAAATTTTGACGTTGACAGGCTTACAGTTATAAAAATCGGGTTATACTTACCTATTGTTACTATGCTGGTTAAATATTCTAAAAAACGTTCGTGTTCGAAATCCGAAATCCGTCGGCCGAAATCTGACGTCGGTCGAAAGTCTACGACGTCGGAGTAAGGGCGGTGTGCCTCAAGTGGAGTTGGGAGACGCGGACATGGCCGATGGAGTAAAGCTGTGACCGAATGGTGGCCGAGGTAAGACAAAAGAAACCAGGGTCGTCCAAATTAACGTTCATGTTACTTATTTAGTTTAAATAGATTAATTATAAGACTTTAAAACCGTGAATTCTTCCATTTAGTTGCCACAGGATAATGTGCAATGAATACAATGATTTCTTCTTTGTCTGTAATCGTTTTTTATATCTCTGTAAAGGCTGCCGCAAACAGAGGATGTGATGCGATTTTGATAGAACAATATCCATGAAGATTTCATAGAAATGGTTGTACTAGAATCGCGTCGCGCCTGTCTGCGATATCCTTAATGCTTTACTTTATATTTTTATTGAAAGATTTTATTTGTATGTGGTTATAAAGTGTATAAATTTTTCCTTGCGAGAATTATCTATAATTATATGTACGGTCAGCATGTTCAGCAACAGAAGTAGATTAACACTGTTACTTTTACAAATAGATCCAAAACTGTAAGATAACTTTTCAGTATTTTATGTAATAGCTAAAAGTTTGCAGTATTTGAATTAAACATCTGTACTGTGTTTTGAAGTGAAAACTTCTTAAAGCGCAATTTGCACTCATCCTGAACAGTGAACTCAATTGCTAAATCGGGTATGCTCGGCTCCAGTCGTAAGTTTTCACTTTATAGAGGTAAGAGGAACAGGGTGTAAAGTTCACTCATCCTCTATAGAAAAGAGAGGATCCTCCGACCAGACGGGTGTTGCGTCTGGTGGGTAACTGCCCGACGAGTCATGTCGGGACGTTGTATATATACTCGTCGCATGGTAAACTCTGCTTGCGCGATGCAGCATTTTGCCTGACGTCAGTGTGATGCGTACTTCGCATGTGGCGATGTAGATGCCGCCACAACTTCTATCGTGTGTTCATAAGCACACAGCCTATACTCGTAACATTTTCTCTGCTCAATAATTATTAAGTATGATTAAAAACAATGATATATTAATCGAGTTTTGTTATTGACCGTACTTATCTATGCTAATTTAAATATTAACTTGAACAACTTATAAAATTATATTCTAATTATATAATTATAATAATAATAAGTAAGCTACTATGCTTAAGCAATACAATATTTTTGTAAGAAAGTAGGACTAGTCAAAATAAATAATAAAGAAAACTTATTGTCCATTATTTATCTATCATAAATAAACCCTTTTTACGACTCTCAGAAGTTTTCTTTTAGGCTAATGTGATTTATTTTGAATACTATCAGATTTCGTAAGGGTTAAAGCCCCTTTCTCAAAGAAAGGTCAAGCGATGAGTCTCCATTGACCCCTTAACCCTTGATTTGTGGCCATCCTTATAGTTCAAGAGTTATTTTAGACCCAAGAAGGTTTAGCCGAAACTACAAATTTTCATTAGCTGAAGAACTTGTTTGGGGTTCAAAGAAAACCGCGTTTTAATTTGTAAGCCCTTCGGAAATCGCTTTTTAAAGGTAAGGTAGCCAACTATGTACAAATAGTTTCAGGTAAAAAACTAAAAAAAAAGTTCCTTATCATGAGACCCAAATTCTAGGAAGAAACCATTTCTACACTTCTTATTAACCACATCACTACAATTTAAAGAACTGTGAAACGGTTTCAGTATGTAATTCAAATACAAAACATATACAAAAATATAAAAAAGTTTTGTTTTGTAACTTTTTTCATTTTTTGTAACTGCATTTCCTACTCCTATGTTCAATGCATGCCGTGGCGGCCTTTAATTAAGGCTACACTACAAAATGTAAAAATAATATGGGTATTTTAACATATTTTCTGGTGTATGCTTTGTTGGTTGTCCATAAATAAAAAATAAGTAAATACATGTTTAGATTCTGGTAGGAATCGAGGACTCAGACATTTTTCCAGACACCGTCTCGTACGTAGTAAGTACCAGGTAGTAGGTAGGGTTAACTAAACTATCCATGAATTTCACAAAAAATTTAGAACTGTTCTAAATCTAAAACTGTATTCTAAATCTAAACTGTGTTCTAAATCTAAACTGTGTTCTAAATCTAAACTGTGTTCTAAATCTAGAACTGTGTGACCTCTGAAAATCAGCGCTGTGCTGTGGGTCTCCATAGCACAGCATCATGCTGAGTGGAAGCCTTCTTGTCAGAGTCATGACGTGCCAGCAGCTGCCGACTATTTATGTTTTGTGCTCGTTATTGTATTGTTATCGTTTTGGTATCGTTATTTACTCGAGTTTATTATCTTTTTTTTATGCACGTGTTTCTGTGACAAATAAACTCTTTTTTTCTTTCTTCTTTCTAACTGTATTCTCATTCTAAAACAGCAGAACAACCCATAAACAGGATATAAATTCCACGATTGAATTTGTCCAGTCCCTTTTGACAAGAAACAAGGTCAATTGTTTCCAAGTAGGCAGGTACTCTGAAGTATCGAAGGGGAGCACAGAGCATATGTATCTGGGTATAAAATTTGCAAATGTACCGGAAAGAGCGGTCCATTTCCGCAGACCCAACATGGCCGTCCATCCGGCTGGACATAGCGTTAATCATGCGGTTACGTTTTATTATTTTTCGGTAGAATAGCACAAGTATAACTTTATTAAAAGAATTTACGTCGCAATATTAGGAATTAGGGACAAGAATAAGAGACAAATTACAGTAATTAGTAGTGACCTAAACGTCGAAATAAACTAACTAGCGAAACGCCGCAGACGTGATGGTTATATATCTGGATGTTCTTTTTAGGGTCAACGAGCACTTGTAGTGATGTTACTTGAAGTATGAGTTGAGAAAATGGTTTTTTTTTTACATCAGGTTCGATATCGAAAACTATTACGCCTGTGAAGTATTTTCATTCACTGATATTTCTATTTTTAAAGTGACTACAATATAGCTTGTCCACACTGACTGAAGACGTGATGGGTATCGTTATTATATCTAAAGATGATAAAAAAAAAAAAAATGATGAGGTTTTTTTGGGGTCATGAACTGCTTGTCCATTCTGAAGTGACGCGCCCCATTCTACCGCATTTTACCCACACGGTAATGCACCGTGTCGTGCGGAGTTTCGCTAGCTAATTTAGTTTGACCCTGTATATTAAAATCACAACTGTTTTTCTTCGAGAGTTGCATGAAATGGTATATATATATATAACACGGCAAATTAATGTAGACTGACTGTACCTACTATTACTGAGTCGTTCGTCAAGTGGGCTACAGAACATGGGGTCCTGCGTTACAAGTTACAACTTACATTCTCAGATTGAGCAACAGTTATTGATCCCATTAGGAAATTCTCAGTACATAGCTACGTTTCACAAGTACCTAACCACTACACAGAATATTCAGATACAACTCTGAAAATGGCGATAAGTTTGCGAGGCTGAAATGGGACTGGGCGGTTGGGTCACACCTATAGGATGTAAACAGACAGATGGGCCTGGATCGTCACACAATGGGTGCCTGAAGACTAACGTCGTCACTGAGGCATGTCTAAGAAACGCTGTTGTGACGACTTGGACTCGTTCCTAACCGATTGGACACAGAAGGCACAGCTTAAAGAAAATTTGAAAAACATAGGGAAGATCTTTGCCCAGCAGTGGGATACATAGGATAACTTAAAAAAAACTGTATAAGAACTCTGCTGTTGGGATTAAATTTTAGTGCCATCTCGCGACAGTGTGGCGAGATTTCAGTGTAGCTGACTTAGCAAGTAGCATCCATCGCTGTAGTTATCGTATCATCCGCAAGGTGGCGTTGTTTTCATACTACATTCAGTTCCAATTTGGGTACATAAAACCCTGCTAGAGGGCGTTAGAAAGATATCATAATTGTGCTCTGTATTCACGTTTACTAAAGTTAGGGAAATAAGTTAGAACTACCATTATTCGATTATTAAGGATTATTTTCGTTCATCAGTTACTACCTAAACTAGCCGTTGGTATTTTGCAATACAGACGGACTGCATATTAACGCACGCCAGCTTTAAAATTAGAGCTTGGATGCAGTGCTAAGAAAATTGCCAACGGTAACCGCCTGTTTTAGAACTAAAATCGAATACATGAATGAACACATATAGGTATTTGTACACAGGTTCATACTTACATTACGTCTGTAGTGACATATTGATTTTGGATTAATTGAGCAGTAGGTTGGCAGTTTCGATGCAGGTAGGTCGGGAGGATGTCAACTGCACACCGACTACATCCTAGTTGCAATTTTGCATCAGGCGTGCAGTTCAAATCTGCCGTCATACGATGAAAGGCCGTAACTAAGTAGGTACTTCAAAGTACTCGTAATTTTTAAGCCAATGGCAGTTTTGTCTGAAGTGAAGTTTCAAGCTCAGTCGATAGGGTTAACTTTATATGTATCTGCAGCTACGAATTAAATATAGCTTTATAACTTAGACAGAAAGATAGAGAGTTTAATGCTATATCCGGTTTATTTTTGATAAAAATGTTAGTTACGGCCTTTCACCGTATGACGACAGAAATGCAGTTTATCCGTTTAGACACATAGGTAAATGATACAATGCAAATAAACTTCCTGATGCCCATAAACTGCCTATTTAATAGTTGTAGAGAAATACGTGACCTACTTAGACTTATAATAATGAGGTAAAATTAAGTTAATTTTATGCAACCACCTTGACATCTGAACATCAAATTATATTCCGATCATAAAGGCATAAGAAAGTGAACATGAAACCTTATTTACATAGTGATATAACTGGTTACTAAATAGCAATATTCAAATTAAAATTATACAACAATCAAATAAATAGTAATATTTTCGTTTTTACAATTATCGAGTTTAGAGCTAATAATAGATAAATGTTTATGTACCTAGTAGAATTTTATTCTGGGATATAAATATATGCAAAAACTGTTTTTATTTTGGGCAGCTTATTTGTCTCCCATTCTGTAATTGGTACATTTTTTGTAAAAAATATATTTACTGGACTGTCTCGTTGGTCCAGCGGTCGTAAGCGCTACTGCTGAGCATGAGGCCCTGGGTTCGATTCCCAGGTCGATTAAAGTGTCATTCGACCTGCCCCCTATTGACATGGGGCTTAAACATAGCTGCCGAAATGAGGATGTACTATAGGTACTAGTGTAGGAGGTCAGGTAGGCAGTCGCTGCTGTGGAGCTCGTGGCTAAGTAATAACAGCCTCACGGGTCGATCCAACAGGTTAAGCTACGCTTGCCGGGGTTGGTCCGTGAATGGGGGACCATCTCTACTATCGAGCCTCCTCCGTGCCTCGGAAAGCACGTTAAGCCGTTAGTTCCGGCTGTCATTCATGGATCTTTGACAATCGAAACTCTCAAAACCAGTCTTACTAAGGGGTATCGTATTACCCAGTTACTGGGTTGTGGAGGTCAGATAGGCAGTCGCTCCATATAAAATGCTGGTATTCAGCTGCATTCGGTTAGACTGGAAGCCGACTCCAACGTAGTTGGGGAAAGGCTAGGCAGTTTGATAGGCGTCGCTGCATGTAAAATAATGGTATTCAGCTGCATCCGGTTGGACTGGAAGCTGACCCCAACATAGTTGGGAAAACGCTAGGCAGATGATTAACGGTACACCTCTGCCAATCCTTCGGGGATTATGTCATACGTGTCATGTTATATTCGCTTCTAAAACATGGCAGAATCCTTTTTGTATTTAAAAAAAAATGGTTATTTCTAGAAATATTGCCCCTTTGATTTATTTTTTGTAACCACGATTTAAAAAGTAGGACGCGGTATACAATGTCGCCCATGGGCATGTGCCAACCCGTATTTTTCTGAATATTCATGACAAATTGTCGAAAACTAAATAAAAAAAAAAAAAAAAAACTTATAATTTTTTTTTTCAATATCCCGCTATGATTTTATGGACTTACTCTTGTGTTTTTTTACGAATTCTGTTTTTTTTTTTAAGATTTCTTCACCTTCGTTTTTTTCATAGTCAACAAATTTTACAAAAAATGTAAATTAATCCGATAAAATAACTCATACGATTTTGGAAATAATAAACAGAATCCAAATCGAGCCAATAACATAGGAGATATGGCAAACGCTACTAAAAACATAACAAATTGAATAACATGAAAAATATTAAAGATAGACCCCCCCCCTTTTAAAGTTAATTTTCGATAAGTTTTCATGAATATTCAGAAAAATACGGGCGGGCACATGCCCTTGGGCGACCCTGTATTTTTAAAGGAAAGGTGTCCTTCCTATGGAATCCCATCCGTACCTACAGTAAATCACATAAAGCGATTCACAGCTGATAGGTCGCCAAATTAGATCTGCCCTCGAGACATTTTATAGAATTGCCAATTTTCCACGGAAAAATATCTACGTTTTGTTAAAATTGTATTGGGTACATCTTTCGTTTTCGCTGGATGATGCTTGGATGTTTAAAGCTATTTTGGCTTGTAAACATCCTTGCATCCTTGCATTTTGTGTTTAATTTAGCGATCGCCCTAAGGAAATAATCATAGGTACGAGTATATTAAAAATAATATATCTATAAATCAAGTATTTTGACTTGGCTCGCGAGGTTGTCGACATATGTGGTATGTGGACTCCGCGATCATTGTGCCGATAGTCGGAACAGCCAATGGCCTAATAGCTAAGAGCCTCGATCAACAACTGAGGAGAACGAGAGCCTCGTTGGGCAGCTGGATCAAGGGCTCAGAAAGCGGTACTTCTGGACACGGCTCGCATTGTTAGGAGGTTCCTCTCTCTGGAGCCCTGACCACCGGTATCTTGGACCCTGTTCCCGATACCGGTGGGTTTTTTTTTTTTTTACGTTGTCCCACACTAAGAATTTCTTCCTGTATCGTGGGTGCGTTTACAAACATAGAAACTCACATACACTAACACCCAGACCCGGAACAACTACTTGCAGATCATACAAATATCTGTTCCGTGCGGGGATCGAACCCGCGGCACGTTGCGCAGCAGTCGATCGCTCAGTCACTGCGCCAACCGTGTCGTCAAATGTTTTTATATTCTGATATATAAAAATGTAAATTATAAGATTTTTTATGAAATAAAGGGTATAAATCTACTTATAATACCAGCCTATTATTTTCCCACTGCAGGGCATAGGCCTACCGTAGGCGCGGGCCTGCGGACGGTGAGCAATGGGCAGCTCGCCGTCCGATCAGGACCAGGCCCGTGTCGACGGCGCGTTGTGTTCCACGCGCGCCTCAAAGAGATGTCAGCACCAACCGACGGGGTCGAAAGACCAATGCCTGCTGGGGTTGCGGGTTTGTCTGAAAGGGATATCGCGGCCCCGGCACACAGGCAACGGAAGGAACACGGGTGGGTTTTAGTCAGTAAAAGTCTGACACACTCTCTCGCTCTGCCCAGAGCGGGAGAAGTCATTAGATGACTTCCCATCCAAAAAAAAAAAAAAAAAAGGGCGTAGGCCTCTTGTCATACAGAGAGGACATTGATGACCATGCTTGATCAAGACGGGTTGGCGATTTCAGACCAGGTTTCCTCACGATGATAATCGTTTACCGATGGCAGATTACTGACTGAAATGAAAAAGTTACATTAGTACGTGTCCGGATTTGAATCCACAACCTCGTGCGTGAGAGGCGAAGGCATCGCGACATTTAGCAAATGTTTTGTATGCAAGTCCAATTTGAATAAGATGTCGACAATACCTAATAGAAAATCTATTTTTACAAGGCCTAGCTGGCCTACCTAACCTACGTCAATAGACGAAGAGGTGTGGCAACAAATGCTAAACAAATATGGCGGCGGTGTCAATAACTACAAAAATGAACGAATTTATAAACTACACAGACGTCACGATTTGGTAACAACACTAGCAACTTAGATCGCGGATAGTAAAAACATCAATAAATTAGAGATGTTACAAGTGTTTCATAACTACGAACATCGATTTTGAATGAAATTATGTTATAGATATTTATTAGTGCACGAAACGATTGCTGACTTACGTAGGTTTGAAGATTATTTATGTAACTGAGGATACTTACGATTGGTAATTTAATTAGGTTCTTTGACGGGTGACCACTGAAAATCAGCGCTGTGCTGTGGGTCTCCATAGCACAGCATCATGCTGAGTGGAAGCCTTCTTGTCACAGTCATGACGTGCCAGCAGCTGCCTACTATTTCTGTTTTGTACTCGTTATTGTATACGTATTGTTATTGTTTTGTTACCTACTCGAGTTTTTATTATTTTTTTATGCACGTGTTTCTGTGACGAATAAAATTATTTTTCTTTCTTTCTTTCTTTCTTTCTTTGTTACACGGCACGGTTTCTTTACGGTACCGCGTGTAAACCAAGCCATAGAAAAAACGTGTCCGTCAACAAGCTTCCATAGTAATCCATACAACACTGACGACCGTGCCGACATGGCGAATAAACGGCATTTTTACACGGCAAAAAAATCGTGTGTGTACCGACATGACTTTTACCCGACTACAGCGGCGAAAGGAGGGTTATGTTTTTGACCTGTATGTATGTATGTGGGTATATATATGTTCATCTGTTCCTTCATAATTTCTAAAATACTTATCATAATTTGACGGTATCGTTGGAATCGTCTTGATCGTCCGCTGGTTATGTGACGTCACATTAAATAAAATCTGGCACCCTCTAGCGTTCTCCTGACTAAGTTTATTTTGTTTATATGTATTTAAGTATTATTATTTATTCTTTTTTGAGTTATCTATCCCTTATGTTGCACCTACCATGTTTTGTCTCTGCATCACCCTAAGGTTGACTGGTAGAAAATATCTCAGGCATTAACTCCGCCTTTGTACCGGATTTTTTTACTTTTGCATAATAAACAAATATATTGCAGCTGTCATCGAAATCGTTAGACCCGTTTTCGAGAACGGATACACACACATATACAAATATTGCTCCTTTAATAGTATATGATGTTTATTACAACCTCAAAATAATTTATATAAAAACAAAAAAAAACTGGAGTCACTTGTAATATGTTCGATCTATGAATCCGGATTTTTTATTTTTGTCTGACTGGAATGTCTTGTTTATATCTTTTTAGTTGGTGTTTTTGTCGTAGTTGGGTTATAGATTTTATAACTTTTATTTTTTATGTTTATTTTATGACCAGGTTGACTCATACGCACTGTTTCTTTCCAATTTTGATTTTCTTTGACCTTTTCTTTAAAGCTAAACCCATAAATTAAACGCAGTGTTTTCTGATCTAAGTTTCCAATTGGGAATAAGTTTGCAAGTCTCATAAATATTTTAATTGTGTAACAAAACTTAAATGTACTTGGTTAACAATATAAATTGGTATGCACTGAAAGTTAACTTAAATTTATTAATTACTTTAGTTTTATTTGTTTACAAAATGTTAAACGATCAATGAAAAATTGTAAAGTTTTTGAATTACCTATTTATTGCTTTTTTATTGAATTTATTATATTTTTATTCAAATGTAAACAAGTGGAATTATGGTAAAATTTTAAAAACTTTATTTACTCATTTCTCTTTCCTACTCCATCACCAGACCCTGTTCATCCATCTATAACCTATTCATTGAGACCATTCCAATGAGGCCAAACACGATAGTTGTGCTGTAAGTTGGTAAGGGAGTTGGGTATCCTGCAAATTCCAGGTGATGCTGCAGTATCAGTTCAAGGTTACTAGGTAGGTACTAAGTATACTATGTTCTTCTAATATCATTGAAGTAACAGAATACCATATTTCAAATCGATCAGACCTGTGGCAGATGCTCATATCCATTCATCAACTACGTAGAAATGAGCATATAATCTTCAAACGGCTGAACCGATTTTGATAAAACACCTAAGAACCATCGCTAGAAAACATGTTTTCAAATAAAAAAAACCGCGTTCAAATCGGTTCACCCGTTTAAGAGCTACGGTGCCACAGACAGACACCCACACACACATAGCTGTCAAACTTATTACAGTATTTTTGCGTCGGGGGATTTTTGCATTTCTCCACCCTTAAATTTGGTAAATTACAAAAATCTCTTTGACACCTCTGCCTAACCTTTCGGGGCACAGGCGTGATGTTATAATTATCTTTTGTAAAATACCATGATGTATTAGATATTTGCTGTCACTAGATATCCTAATATATTAATTATTCCTAGAATTAACACGGAACTTTAAGGGCGAAGTTGCTATCCTACGTGTATTCAGATTTATAACAAGATTCTTAACCAAATCAAAGAACTTCCAAAGGTCCGCTTCAGAAGCGTAGTTGTTTAATTGAGAATTCCTTCTATAGGTACTATAAAAGAACTCCTTCAGTTCAAATTAAAATAATTTGTGTACCAAAAAGCATGTCAATATGTTATGATAAAATATGTTAAGCTACTATTGTAAGAACTTTTGTAACCACATTTATCTGCAAATCATTGACTTTGTCCCACTAACAACAGTACTTGCAGTGAACAATAGATAATAGATTAACAATTTTTTTTAAATTATATCCACACAAAAGATGAGTCAAACAACTAAAAGAAAACCATTTCATTTGGCGTCATAACAAAATTACACGCGCCACAACAGTTTCTTTCAGAACAATAGGCAGCCATTTTGGAAAATTACTACCTATACGTTTTCAGACGGACGCGCCAAGTTAAACTAGGCCACATTCGTAGTTAGTCGGCAAACTGTAATTATTTTGATGAAACCATACAAACGGTTTGACAGAAATGCATTGTGCAAAGTTGTTGCTGGTTTAATAAATTTAATATCTAGATTGAGTAACTTAGATCTAGACGCACATAATTATAGACTAAACAAGAATATTGTGAAGTCCATGCTATTAATAGATCCTAGGGCGTTCGTCCACCGCAGCCGTCAATGGGACGTCACCAAGAAACGAGATTATTCGAAGCGAACCTGACGAGGTGATGCGATCGTTTGCACACCGCGACCGAACTCGGCGGTTCACTATGTTATGATAGATAAAACCAAAACTGGGCGAACGGCGGCGCTGTTACAACGGCAGTATGTGGTGTTTTGTTTTGCCGGCAGATTGCATCGGCCCGTTACAATTCTTCTAACGGTCGCGCCGAACTACTCGAAACTTCGGCGGCCGGGGTGAAGGACTTTTCGTGGACAAGTGCCCATAGCAAATGTATGTATCGCTACTTCGGCGCCATCAACTCGTTCTCGGTGACGCCCGGTGACGGCTGCGGTGGACAAACGCACTTAGTTACTTCGTGCAAGGTGCGACTTAATGAGAATGTTAAACAGCATCTTCCATAACTACAGAAAAGCATCAAGAGGTATCAAACTATAACGGCCCGGTGCTAAAGCATTTAGGTGTGGGTGGATTTTGTTTTAAAACTGTATCTTACAACACATGAAGGTATGAAGTGGAAAATGTGGCAAGTTGAATATCTTGAATCTACTTTTCAAACTTTAAGAGAATTTCATCTTTCCAAAATTAAATTGCCCAGGGCAGATTATCTAAATCTAAAAGTTAAACTTTTGAACTGAATTTTGAATACCAAGGATGAACTTTCAAAACTACATTTTACAGTATTAAATACATCGGAATTGCAAGACTTGCAACCGGAATGCTGTGTTTGCAAAGTACGTGCCTTTCTCACACCAAGGTCTTACTTTGACCATTTAAGATTACTGTGGCGGCGTCTAACTTGCCACATGCGAACTTCGCATCAAAGACCTGACGTCACACAAATCTTGCATCGCGAAATTAGAGTTTACAGGGCGAACGACATTTATAATAATTATGACTATCCGACATCAATCATTGGGCAGTTGCCCGACGGACATGACACTTGTCTGGTCGGAGGATCCTCCCTTTTCAATAGAGGATGAGTGAACTTTACACCCTGTTCCTCATACACTATTCCTCGTCATCATCATCTGCCCAGCCTTTTTTCCCAAGTATGTCGAGGTCGGCTTCTAGTCTAACCGGATGCAGCTGAATATCAGTATTTTACATAGAGCGACTGCCTATCTGATCTCCACAACCCAGTTATTAGGTAACACGATATGATACGATAGGTACGTGGTAAGACTGGTTGTCAGACTTTCGGGCTTCTGACGAACCGTAACAACTGTCAAAGATCTATGACAGCCGGGACAAACGGCTAAACGTGCTTCCCTGGGCAAGGAGGGGTCTTGGTATGTAAAGATGGTCACCAACCGCGGCAATCGTAGCTTAACCTGATCGATCAACCCGTGCGGCTGTTATTACTTAGCCACAAGGCCACTGTTTCTCATGCCTCTAAATTGTCTATTGCCTTACAAACAATCCCAAGAAAATAATTATATTCAGGATCTTGTTAATTTATCTTATAAGCTCATAATATTATGGAAGTACAGGAACATAACTTAATTCCTACTTCAGATATTTTATGAAAGTAAATTTTTGGGTAAAGCATTGCCAGAGGTCGTTGAAGAACACTGTGTTGATTAAGTCAGCAAGAGCTTGAAAGACTCCTTCGTCTGCCTGAGGGCGGAAAACATTCATGAGGATTTCCACATGACAAAAAATATGCGTGAAGAAAGAGAAAGAGCCACATAGAAGCTGCATTTTTAGGGTTCCGTTGTAAACAAGGAACCCTTATAGTTTCACCATGTCCGTCTGTCTGTCTGTCTGTCCGTCTGTCTGTCCGCGGCTTAGCTCAGAGAGTTTTCCTCATTTACCCTATGTTGTGGGGTATTTTTAGAAAGGTCTTTCAAAAATATTGCGAGTTTGTCGAAACCATTTTTGGATTCAGGGATCCGTATGCGAAATATTAAGCTTTTAACAGATTTTTTTTGTTAGAGTCAAGTGTGCCCCCCCCCCCCCTTCTAGCTAAATGGTTGTACTTGGACTTGTCAAAAATTCACAGCAGTAGTTATATATAACGAAATTAAAAGGAAAACTATGAGAGCTTAGTAGGCTGTACAGGTTAACTAGAAAAAATCAACCAACTTAAATTTGCAGTTTGAAACACATGATCTCCCATAAATATGGGAGAACATGTTTTTCAACTACAATGTTAAGTTTGTTCTTGGGATAGATTCATCCCAATTACGGAACCCTTCATTGTGCGTGGTCCGACTCGCACTTGGCCGGTTTTTTAAGACTTGTTGTGATAATACTGATTGTTTTTCAGTTAATAACTTGTTAATTTTACGACCTAAATATTAGGTACTAACTGCCTTTTGCAGTTTCACCTGCATAAGTCTCGACTTCGTGGGAATAACGGGATAAAAAGTATCCTATGTCCTAATCCAGGTCATGGTTTACCCATGTGCCAAATTTCATCCAAATCCGTTTAGCCGTTTTAGCCGGTATTATATTAATCCATATCCAATAAAATATGTTATTTAAATTGGGCATTTAATTTAGATTAAAATATGCCTTGACATCATATCATTTAAATTAATATTTTAAAAGCTATCACCGATTCAAAATTACGCGTAACAAAATAATTATGGTTGACGGCTACGCGGGCGCAGCGGTAGGAGTCAGTGACCTTTTTCTCGGGTATTAGGTATGTAATCCCGGTAGTACGTTCCCGTGGGATATTTTGCGACATCCACGCGGTTGAAGCCGCGGGCAAAAGCTAATTTATTATAATTATATAGATAGGATACCACTAACCTAAAAAAATTAATGACCCTAATTAAGTTTAGAGAGAGGAATGATAAGGAAATATTATTAGGTGTTTGTGTCAGATCATATTAGGAGCGCGTTTTCAGGTCTTTTCTAGAAAAATATCTCTCAAAATCTAAGTAACATTCTCTACCATGCAATATTAGTAACTGCACTAAACTTAGAGCCAAACTGGCTTGGCTTTATTAGTTTTGCTTAATGCGCCACATCAAGTAACAAGTTTAATTAAGTAAGTTTATCACTCTTACTTAATGTGTGAAGTGTACATTTGTTGGAGGAGTATAATTACGTGTGACCATAGTATATGTTAGAGGCAGTAGCGTTACTGGGCTGTTTTCTTGAAATAATGACCTACTTTATTGGAGGTTTCAGTTTGCAAGCGTCTCGACTAGAAGGCCTAAACGAAGTGACATTCTATCAGGGACTTTACTTTGTGTATTTAATTTCATCACCACTGCTCTCAAAACGGTGAAGGAAAACATCGTCAGGAAACTGGCGCGTCTAAGGGCCAAAAAATCAATGACATGTGACATCCACCAAACCCCACTGGACCCGCGTAGTGTATTAGTGGGTCCCAGCAGTAAGAACATTATATATAGGCTGATAATTGATTATGTATGTAAGCTACCGAAAACATTCTGTCAATATTGTTAAATGTCCCTGTAGAACGAAATGCTTTGAAACGCCCCTTGTCTAGGTTTAGATATAGCTTCTTAAAACATGAAGAATATTGAAGAACATGAAAGGGCTTTTGTTTAAGCAGGTTATGCTTTTAATTACCTTCGCAGTTCTGAAAGTGCCTTTTGTAGATTTGAAGAATTTTGAAGAAGTGCGTTCTTGTATAGTTTTTAATGAATCATAGAGAAAAAGACTTCAACGAATGTAGGACTGCAGTACCTATGACAGCAGTTTCAGAGAAC
Source organism: Agrochola lota (assembly GCA_947364205.1). NCBI lineage: Eukaryota > Metazoa > Arthropoda > Insecta > Lepidoptera > Noctuidae > Agrochola > Agrochola lota. The sequence goes on from OX376241.1 coordinate 9,959,007, forward strand.
TTTACTGACCAATAAAAATAAAAAAAGAAGAAAGAAAAATTGTTTATTCTGCACAAACAAAACGCACATAAAAAAGAAAAAATACACACATACAAAAGCAGCCAAAGGCCCTTTATTCAACCAATAAATAAAATTAAAAAATTAAAAATAATGTTGTTTATTGGTTGATGTCAAGGCCACGGACCAAAGACTATATTACGTACTCGTTAATTACATTTATTCTATTCGGAAAGTCACCTTGTTAAAGAAAGAAAAAATTGTTAATTGCCACACGTGCATATAATACAGGGTGGCCAATAGGGATGATGCCTGGGTAAAAAAATTAAATTCTAATTAGTCCGTCAGTCAGATAATAAAAAAATATTAGACACGTATTTTTTGCTTTATTATATTAATAAAAAATTACTTAGATTAAACGCATTTTTAGTTGTGGAGTGGGGGTCGATACATCACTAGTAAGTATAAAATCTACATACTCGTGACGTCATGGCACATTTTACCTCAATGTATCGCCGTAATCTTTGGATTAGGTAAAAAAAGAAAAAATACGTGTCCGATATTTTTTTATAATCTCAAAGACGGACTAAAGAATTTTTTTTTGTCATCATCCCTATTAGGATGTATACAACTTTAAATTAAAATTATTTTTATTACGTACGAAAATTACCGGATATTTTTCTTTAAGTAAATTCAGGCTTGGCAATTTTATACGGTGAATAAGATTAACCTAATCTGCTCCTGTTTTATTCTTAAAAATGCGATCGTTTTTCATGGTGTTTTTTTATTAAATTTCATCATTTTCACATGCTTTATTAGGTATCCCTCTAATAAAGTCACAAATATTCTGGTTTTCGTATTCAAGCTTGACCACGACACGTCCCTTACCATAACCCCACAGAAAAAAAGTCAGGACGTATCTCGACATCCTCGGTGATCAAAATGGTATTCGTTACTCTTAATGGCTTTTTTGAAAAATATGCTTCGCTTTTAAATTCGTTTAAGAACTTCAGGATAAAATTAATGAAAGTAGGTATTGCGGTAGTCATGGTCTTATAGACTGTGCATAACGAATTTGCCGCATTTAAACTAAACAAATTTTGTCAAATCAAAATGGCGAATACTTCTTATTTGGCCATTCTGTATAAGAGATAAGTACCTGTCAAAGAAGTACTAATAATAGTACCTAATATTTCTAATGTTATTGCGTTACTAGTAGGTACTATTAAGTCAGTATTATCACAATATCCATGAAGTTTTACGGCCGAACCCAATAACCTATTTTCAGTAAAAGACAGATCGCTATTCTGTCTGTCATTGAATGTCATTCCGTAAGATTCCTTATTCTCTGACAGATTATTGGGACGTTAAAACCATAGATATAGGTGATTCTATCTTTAGTATGCCAAAACTGGTGATGGACAGGTTATTGGGGTCGGCTGTTAGTGTACAAGTAGCTTTTTCGAAACAAGATGAGACAAAAGTTTACGCCCCGGGTATTAGAGTGCATGAACAAATGGACAGTTTTATCTCAGTTACATTATCTGCTTAAACTTTCCCAACTATGGTCGGGCCGGCTTCCACTTTAACTGGATCTAGCTGAAAACCAGTATTTTACGTGGAGCGAATGCCTGTCTTTCCTTCACAACCCAGTTACTGGGTAACACCCCTTGGTAAGACTGGGTCGCGACAAATGGACAATTTCATCGCAGTTGCACTACTGTTCTATCCATTGACTGTAATATGATTTATTGGGGCTACGTCGAAGAGCAGTGATAGATTAGCAATCGCCTCCATACTTCGAAACTGTATTATAGACATATTCTCACGGTATATATAAACTATATATTATTATAAAATCTAGATTAATCTTTGGTTAGTTAATTATCCTTTTTAATAACGTTAAGAGGTTTATTTGCGTCTAAGCTATTATTTAATGAACTGTAGTTTAATTGAAGGCTGTGAAAAGTGTTTTGATTGTTATGTAGTTGTGAGAATTATGGATTTAAAAACTTTTATTCTGATGACCTGTTTTGTAATTTTTTTTTATAGTACATTACTGTCGCGGTCTCAAGTTAGCGCATTGATGGACGATCGTGAAAATTGAACCGAGGCGAAGCCGAGTCACACATACGTATGTTCGAAATTTAAATAAAATCTTTGATAAGTTACCTCCTTGGTTGCCATAGGTTTGTCGAAGTAAAAAGTTAGTTCCATTTTTAAATAACATACTCTCGTATAAATTACTATGAAAACTCTTATCTGTCCATGAGTTTTCAGTCATTTATATGGCCGCTAAACACGACAGATATGGATTTTCATAGTATCATTGCCGGCCGCCTACTTGCTTGTTTTTGACCAGTACAGCAATTTCGATTTTTCTCGAAGAAGGTTGTCAAAACTGTTGTTGTTCGAATTTTCAAGCATGTTTGAGAAAAAACATTATAAGCGTTGTAACCGAAGTGCTGCAAGGATTTTTTGCGGCTTGAATTATATTGACTGGAGGTGTTGTCGGTAAAAATATATGTTTTTTTTTTGCAAAATTGTATTGAAAAATAAGATAATTTCCGATTATGGCCCCGGCACACAGGCAACGGAAGGAACACGGGTGGGTTTTAGTCAGTAAAAGTCTGGCACGCCCTCTCGCTCCGCCCAGAGCAGGAGAAGTCATTTGATGATTTCCGATCAGCAAAAAAAAAAAAAAGGGTAGCGATTAAGACACCTGCATCCGTCAAGGGGGTGATTCTACCCATCATACTTTTCAACTTTCACCATGAAACTCTTAAAAAGGCTCATGAAATAATAAACATCTTGTGCAACAGTAGACAGACCATTATGATTCATTTCTGTTTTTTTTTCACGAATCGTTTATTTAAATTCAATTCAATTTTATTCAGGACCACATTGTGTTTGAAATCATAAATAAAAAATAAAAACACGTTCATTGAAACTATAAAACGAACATATTCATAGTACAATAAATTATAGAAAAATATATGTTTCATATCGGCAGTTCTATAGTATGTCGGGTAGAATCACCCCCTTGACGGATGCAGGTCACTAAATTGCCACCGTGTATGATATGTGATAGATAACTATTGCTCGAATCATTTCAGGGTGTTATAAAAACCAATGCTCGACGCTTTGGACATGAGGTTGGGCAGAATCAGTGTTTTCGTGTTTGCTTAGCGAGTGGTTAGTCAAAGCTTTGCATAAATAATTGCTGTAATTAGCAATAGCAATTCACTATTAGGTAGGTATCATAACACTCGTAACACCTTAGTAGCCGCTTCTTTATGATTTTGTAACTTTTATAAATTATGATGACTGGACTAATTTATAGTAGTCAAATTATGGTAAATAGCAACAGTTATTTGCAAGGAGACTGTTGCAACGATACACCTATCAACTACCTAGGTCATTGCAAATGAATGATGCAGTGTATCTAATTCATATTCTCTGTCATCATTAAAATAAATGGATAGTGACTATAATAACGGATGCGTTTGATTTATTATTGTATTTCTTAATCGCTTATTGGTTTAAAAGAGCGCTTATTGTGACTACAATCTCGTTGTTAAGCGTCTGGAATTTGATTCCGTAGTAATTTTCATCTATCATTATATTCTTCATTGTCATCAGACTGTCTGTTCAATGCTGAAGAAAACCTTTTCTAATCGCATGCCTTTAAGGTGGATCCGAAGATGAAGCCCGCGAAATTCAAGTTTTCTTACGTTTTTTGCAAATTCGCGACTATAACAGATATGTATTTACATCATTAATACATCCGTCTAATTAAGTAAGATTTGTTCCATATGAACTTTTCCATAAAAACATGTAAGATTACAAAGATTATAATTCTGAATCATATTTTAATTAAGATACAACTTGACACTGAACTGCAAATTGCAAAAAACGTAAGATAATTTGGATTTCGCGGCTACAGCTGCGGTTTCACCTTAAGGCGCAAACGTCAGAGTAGCCGGCTATATTCAAATTTTCTTACGACTTTGGCAATTAGCAGGTCAGTATCTGGTTGTATGTTGTTCTAAATATGATTTGCGGCCGTATCAAATATTTGTTTATCTACTCTCATTACGTAATATTCGAATTATAAACTTCAAAAGGAGTTTATATTGACGAACATTATAAACACAATACCGAAATTTAAAAATAGAATCATATTATAACACTTTTTCTCTAACAAAATAATGTTATAAATTTATTTATGCTACAAGTGCGGAATGTAGGTGATTTCATCAAAAAAATCATCTTACGCACCTGTATCATACAACGATTTACTATGCATAGTGCGAGAAAAAAAAAAACGAGTGAGTCTTACGGTAGTCGCCTATGATGTGTAACATCTAAGAGGACTTATATAAATGATTAAAACTTCGACTTCGACGTCGACTTTTGACTTTGACTTTTTGATTTTGACCATCGTCATAATCATCGCCATTGCCATCGCCATTTCCATCGCCATCGTCATCACCATCGTCACCGCCATCGTCATCTTCATCGCCATCGCCATCGTCATCGTTATTATAATTATCTGATGTGTAAAACTTTTCTCAAATATTAAAATCTCTAAGACGGCCTGTCGGCGGCCCCAAAAATTTAAAAAACCGGAAAAGTAAAAAGCACTAGCGAAAAAAAGTGACACTTTCCGCACAAAATGACTGCTTGGAAAACGCTCTTTTCGAGCAAATGCATGGTAAAACAATTTTTAAAAAAACGTTACAAATTTTGAATTTCGCGGCGCATCCCTCTTAAATCGATCCTCTGACTCTCACACAGTTGCCGCTAGTCACCCTATGAAAATCGTCGGTTTACCTCGCCTGTGCCCGATTATTCCTCAACAACATGTCTACCCTAGCGGTCTTCGGTTTAAAAATAAAATCTCAAACAAAAGAAAAAACAAGCGAAGCAAAGAAAAAAACGGTCCTCAGTTCTACGGTTAATCTGGCCGACACATTGCACCTTCTTGCCCTTGGCTTGCCTATTAGGCGCGGTTGTGAGGCACACAATATGATCCTATATTTTAATTTTATGTTACAGTCCGCGCGACTGCTAGTCACCGCCTGAGGTAAGTGAGCGGTGAGACGGGAAAGGTAGACAAAGTCCAAGCTAACTCTGTCTGACAATTTTGACAATGGCGTCCTGCCCCGTCTCACCGTTCACATACCTCAGGCGGTGACTACCAGTCGCGCGAGGACTATAATAGTTTTAATTTGTGCAAATGTTTCCCTTGCTTACGGTACTGTGTCAAATAGTATAGTAGTAGTAGTATATTATGCAATTAGTGAATAAAGGACGGATTTAAAGCGAGGGCCATAGATGATGCACGAGCAAGTGAAGGATTCTAACGACTGAATCGCGACCGTAGGAAGTGATTCAAGGGTTAGAATCCTGAGCAACGCGAGTTATTCATGTCCCTCGATATAAATCCGTTTTTTTCAAGAGTTGCATGCTATACTTTATACCATGACTACGAGAAAAAGAAAGATTTAAGCGAAAATAGACATTCAATGAAGAAAAAAGGAAGGTCAAATTAATTAAAATGCACATTAAAATTAGAACAATTACTAAAATTAAGAGTAATTTTCTTATTATTATTATTCGGATGGTCAACTTGTGAAGCGATATTCATGTCCTGTGTATCGTGTATTTTTTTACAAGGAGGTTGTATAGCATTGAGATGGAGGTCTAATATTTTGGTGAGTTCTAAATTCAAACACCAAAATATTGATTAAAAGACCTTTTTATTCACTGTTTTCAGTGAATAAAATAAACTTTTTAGAGGGGGAATGGTATAAAGCTTATTTTATTCACTGAATATGAATACTACAACTGATATTTCACACGGAATGTTTTTTTTTTTTTTTTTCATTATTAATTTCTTTATTCGTTAGGCTAAATGGGTTTTATTATACTTTGGTTCTCTTTAGAATCACTTTACCTATTTTTTACAATAAAACAAACAATGATATGGAAATACTATTTTGGAGAAACCGAAATAAGCATGCAATTATAATCGAAATAATTATGTCAGACACACATCGCAACCTTATTTGAAATCCAATTTCAGTTTAATTAAAATTGGAGCCAAACTCAAACAAAATCTGTTTCAGCTGATTATTTTTGGCAACAGATATAATTTTAATTTTGCACCGGACTACGATGAATGTTTCAAAGATATATTATTAAAAATGTTTTTTGATAATTGGAAATTAAATTGGGGTTATAAAAAAGTCTCACTGATTGAAGATATTTACTTAAGGCAGATATTTACTTCGGGAAGTCAGTTCCGGCACACCCGTGTAGTATGACTCATTTTTACCATAGCACACTAAGTTTTTTAGAGAAAGTTTAATAACTAGAACGATTACAATTGAATCATCAAGAGCCTACGGTGTCCACCGGAAGTCCGGGTCAAATAGGTTGGCAATCGTTTCGATTATAGAAGAACAGTATCCATTGGTGTACTTAGCTTTTGGCCCCTGTCCCCTGCACATTGTCCCCTACACACTACACGAAACATGAGGTAGGTATTTGAAGTATGTACCGGAAAATTTCGGAAGAAACCCAGCTTTATAGGTAGTCAAATGAATAAACTTGGGTTTTTTCTAAAATTAATGCATAATATATTGAAAGTAAATAATTGTAAAGTAAGTCTTAACATGACTCTAACATAACTTTAATCAACAACAGTAGGTACTTGGGCTTACAAAATCCAGGTACCCAGGTATTAATAATGACGCACGCATCGTGCTCTACAAAACAGTAACATGACGAAGCGACGAAGCTATACAAAGTTGAACTTAATTCTAAAACTTTATGTACCATAACTGTATCTACCTTCAAATAAGCATCATAATCATCATGTTCCCACTGCTGGGACACAGGCCTCCTCTCTGTGAGAGGGAGTGGGCTTTAAGACGCCGATATATGCCAGTGACCTTGAGTGGTTAGCTTGCGGGTCCTGTACTGAACTCACGCAACGCGTCGTACGTCCAGCCAGTTAGGTCTCGCCCGTCAAGGATTGATATCACAAATTAGACGCATTATTCATTTATTACACATAAAACAAAATATATTTTAATAAAACACATATACCAAAAGATCAATAATTTAATTATCCTTAAAATGGTGAAGTGTTCAGAAAAATACGCTTGATAGATTTTGCGTGATTCTCCGTTTTTTATCCGCGTTAGACATAACTTTATAAATTAATTTCACTATGCATAATCAACAACACACACACATACAACACAGTACAACACACAACACAATACACAATCTAAAATATTCCTATAATAAGTTATTGAGAAAATGCTCTAATTTAACATAGGTATACTTTATCCAAATCGTTATCATGACGTCATAACGTCAACGCCGGCTGTCGCTGAAAACCAGCGCTGGGGCTCTGTCTCGCATAGGGTCGCAGCTTTATGCTGAGCGATGGCCGTTTTGCGTGGATGTGACGCATGTTTTCCCCCAAACTATTTATTTTCGTGTTTTGTTCTTACCTTGCGTCATGTGTACCGCAAATAAACGTATTTTCTTTCTTTCTTTCTTTCTATTATCACTACTCGTTTAGACGTGATCGTGCGGATTGGTAGATGTCACATGTCTTCGAATTTTTTGTTCTAGGACATGCCGGTTTCCTCACGATGTTTTCATTCACCGTTTTGAAAGGAATGGTTATGAAATAAATTGGACTAAGTAACGCGCCTGCAACCTGAACCTACAACTTACAACTTGTAAGTCGGGGCCGTTTCCATTTGGCCCACCACTGTTTTCTTAATACAAGCATATTATTGTCCCAATGCAGGGCAAAGGCCTATTCTCATACAGAGAAGGCAGGGTACAAGCATTGGTCAACACGCTTGCTCAAGACTAGTTGGCGATTCGAGACTTATGTTACCTATAAAGTTCTGGTTTCCTCACGATGTTTTTCATTCACCGATGTCAGTAATGGCCAAGATAAACTCAGAAGGTACGTATGAATTGAACCCACAACCTCGTATATGAGAGGCAAGGCCTTAACCACTGGGCTATCATGAAAACATGTTTTTTAATAACCAGAAATAAAATTGGGGTTATGAAAACAGCCTACACGATTGGCGATGGATAATTAATTAATTCAGGCAGATATTTACTATCATTTACTCCGGAGGCTCCGGAACGTCAGTCCCGGTAGATTTTTGTCGACTGACTCGCCTTGAGATGGTATGAGATTTTTTTGAGAAAGTTGAAAAATTATAAAGATTACAATTTTATCATCAAGAGAAGATAGTCTACCTATGTTGTTGAATGAATGAATAAACTCATGAAAAGGTAACATACAGAGTGATAGTGACGAAGCTATATCAAGTCGAACCTAAATTCTCAAACTCTCTAGCCATAAGTATAGATAGTGTCATCCACGAAGACTACGCGCCGGACTTAGGGTTTCCACCTCTCCCGGAATTCCGAGAATCTCCTGGAATTCGACAATGAAAATTTAAATCTCCCGGCTCCCGGAAAGAATTTCATATAAACAAATTTTTCCCGGAATTAAAAATTCAGGCCCGCTGGCGGAATAATTGACAATGACGAAAATTCAGGCCCGCTGGCAGAATAATTGACAATGACGAAAATTCAGGCCCGCTGGCGGAATAATTGACAATGACGAAAATTATACGCGCGCTACTGGCCAATGCAGTCGCGAACTCGCAACACTCGAAACTACGTTTTGTCCATACCAGATGTGTGTATCAAACGCCGCCTGCGAGCGTTTTAGTATCGTATTCGATATATGGACAAAAGAAAGAACATGGCTAGGCAGAAAGGCAAGAAGGCAGGAAGGAATTTTAATTTACAATTTTTGTAAAATAATTACAATAAATAGGTACTAACTAAGTAAACAAAATGAAAAGCCCTCTTCCTCTCTCCTACTTTTGCTGTGCCCGACAGGGTCCACAATGATCATATTATTTTGTTAAACCTACCACCTAAGTTCATATGTGGAAGCAATAAATATATTGAGTATTGAAAGAAATCCACACATTAAAATTGGACTGCCAAGAGTTTTGTTTTGTGAGTTGAAGACCAGATATTTTGAAGTTCAACGGTTCAAATGGAAAATATAAGTTCAAAATAAAATAAAAAGTTTAATAAAGTTGCTGTTTTGTTTCTCCCGGATTTCGAGTAACAAGGTGGGGGGGGGGGGGGGGGGGGGGGTGGTAACCCCCATACTCCGTAATAAAGTACGGCTTACAGTACAGTAATTGCAGAGTGGGACGCGGCTTCGAGGATGGCACTATCTGTAGATACAGCTATAAAGTTATGTTAAGTTATGTTATGTTATGTTAAGTTAAGTTATGTTAAGTTATGTTAAGTTATGTTAAGTTATGTTATGGTTATGTTAAAGATATGTTCAAATCATAGGTAGATAGATACCTAAATGATAGATGTTGTGTCCGTACATAAAAACAGTGTTTCAAAGTCAAATTATATATTTCAAGTAGGCATCAGAGCAATTTTGAACGTCAAAGATTAAAAGAAAATAGAGTTGCTTCTAGGCGCCCCTTCCAAAAGGTAGTTTCTTAAGGAGAAGAACGGGCAAGAAACTCCATAGTATATCTTTTTCAACCTGTGTTGCCCCACTTTTGGGCAAACGTCTCAGCTGCTCTTCCCTGTAAGTCCCCTTCTCCGGCCAATCTCCAAAGTTACTCTTTTATATTGTTTTACAATATTTTGTGTGAAGACGATGTACCTTGAATAAAATGACTATATTACAATACGTTCAAAGCTTGTGTGTGTGTTCTAAGTTGCTTCTATGTCATTAGACAGGCCAGATATTATACTGACCAATCCGTACCATGTAAAATGCTCGGAATTGCACTCAAAACAACAAAAGAAAATCGCCCATGTTTCATGCAAATTAATCGTTTTCTAAACGTTTTTTGACTACTGGTATAGTAGCAGCAGACAGCGGTAATCGTCAAATCGTGAAGACGAAATGATTCTTAAGTAATAAATCAAATTACCGTAGCCATTCAAGTATGACTAAATTTTTTATGCTAAAGGGCTATGATTTTGACCGGTATGTTTGTATGTATACATATCTTCCCTTATAACTTCTAAACTACTCATCATAATTTGAGAAATGAGGTATCGTTGGAAGCGTCTTGATCGCCCGCTGGTTATAGGCTGTGATAGGATGTGACGTCACATTAAATTGAATATAGCGCCCTCTAGAGGACATAAGGTCATGAAGTAAAAAAAAAAATGGTGCCATGTTTAGTATCAAATGAAAGGGCTTAATTAGCACATTTCAAAAATAAATAACACGAAATCGAACAGATAACATGAGACTCCGGATTTTTTATTTAAACTTTTATTTATAACTTTTATTTTTATTTAAATTATTTTGGGTTATAGTATACTTACATATTATAACCCCAAAATAATTTAATTAAAAATATCACACGATATCTATTCGATTTATGCCCTAACACGTGTGACTGGATTTTTATTTGTCTGTCTGTGATGTCTTGTTTATATCTTTTTTGTCGTAGTTGGGTTTTACTGTTATAACTTTTTTTTTTGTTTAGTTATTAAATGCATTATCAATTAGTTATGGGTGCAACTCGATCAGCCGTTTGTGGTGTTTATCTACGTCCAGAAAAATCTAATTAATTATGTTCAACGGATGGGTAGCATTTTGTTCCTGCCGGAATACCACCGGCCTGTTATCACGAATTGATTGTTAACACTTATCATACATATCATCGCGCCTGTAACCCTCGAAGTGTTAGGCAGAGGTGTACCTATAGTACACCCACATTTCGCCAGTTATGTTTAAGTCCCATGTAATCAACTGATCAATCAATCTGTTAATGTGGTCATTATACACATGTCCCTCCCTTTGATGGTTTCCTTATACATCAAGCGGTAATGGGGCCGATGTTCAACATTGAATATTACGATAATAATACCAGTTCCTTTATATCATGTTTACCTAAGTCAATCAATCTGCCTAGCCTTTTTCCAACTATGTTGGGGTCGGCTTGCAGTTTAACCGGATGCAGCTGAATAAAAATATTTTTTTTTTTGTAAAATACTTGTGTATTTTACATGGAGCGACTGCCTATATAACCTCCCACCAACCACCAACACAGTAACTGGGTAATACGATACCCCTTGGTTAAGACTGGTTGTCTTTCTGGACTTTCCGGCTTCTGACGACCCGTAACGACTGTCAAAGATCTGCGAACGACAGCCAGGACCAACGGCTTAACGTGCTTTCCGAGGCACGGATGAGTCTCGGTATGTAAAGAAGATGGTCACCCACCCACGGACCAACCCAGGCAAGCGTAGCTTAAGCGGCTGTTATTACTGAGCTACAAGCTCCTCATGATTACCTAAGTATTATGTTTTAATTGGCTAATTGCTTTAATAAATATTCAGTGCATTCAAGTGATATTACGCGATACTTGGGATCAGCGCCTTTTATTTCTGGCACCGTCAATGCATTTGTACATAATTTTATTAGGTGTTGCGTTTGCGCATGCTTGCGCACATAATTAGCTTAAACAATTACCTACTTATATATATTTTTTTACTAATAATTATTGGACTGAGTCTTATTTATATTTTGTTGTTAGTCACAGCCCATTGCTGAAATCTGAAGCCCAATTCTCGTGCTTGACAGATTGTGGCTGAGATTTGAATACGTACGTTCTTAAAAATACGGGAACTGGTACCCTGATCATCATTTGCCTTAAATCCAGGTCATTGTCGGTTCTGTTAGACTGTTGTTGATGGTCGACGGTCAGAAAAGCGCCGTCTGTAGTTAACTGAAGTTACTGAAACTCACTGGGACGACCTGGCGACGTCGCCGGCTACGTATCAAAACAATTCGTATTGAAATGTATGACAGTTAACAAAGTTGGCTACGATCTGGCGACGTCGCCAATTTGGAAGCGTAGCCACGACCGACCGGCACCTGCATGGAGCCTGGATACTCTGGCGACCTGGCGACGTAGCCAAGACGCCAGTATTTTGTATATAAATAAGTTACGCCTCCCTCATTCAGTGGCCAACTGATCGCCAGGACGGACGCCACGTATTACTAGCTACATATTTGGAAACCTCATTTGGCTACGGTAGTTAGCCAGAGGTAGCCTATGGCTACGTAGCCAGTGACATCGCCATGGCATCCCAGTGTGTTAGTCACTCTAGCAAAGCGTCGCATCGATGATTGCGTGGCGGCTATCTCCTGATGACAGAGATGATGTCAGGCAATGTCGCCACTGTCGTACCACGTCAATGAACAATGTCATCAAATTGTGATTTTTTAAAGAAAACGTCAAACTTAGATTAATTTATACGTATTTCTTTCATAGTTGGCACATAGCTAGCATTTACATAATGAAAACGTCTGTTTACTAGACAGGCAGTGGTACGTCTGATTAATAAAGTTTTACATTTGAATAGAGGCGCTGTCAGAGAATTCTATGCAGTGTTAGTTGTTGATTATACAAGTTAGAGGTATCTATGGGGTGTTTAAATAGGTCGTGGGATGTTATGTAAACTAGTAAATTTGGAATTTACCTTACTAGGAGATAATTATAAAGAGGTGAACATAACATCACGCATTGTTTGGGTTCGCGAACGGTTGGGTAGAGGTCATAAAGAGGTTTTCAGTCACTTTTACGGGAGTCGTCCACCACGAGGTAAACTAAGTTAGTCTGCAGTTATTTTATTTTAGCTCGCGATGAACGGCTCGTTTTAATGTAAATTGGTGCTATGCGAATTTACAAGATGTAAGTGTGCGTCGTTGTTAATTAATTAGGCCAATGTTGGGAAACAAACTATTATGACAGTTATAATCAAACATAACTGGCGAAATGTGGGTGTACTATGGATCTGCTGTCTAATCCATCGGAAAATTCAGACGTGATATTACGAGTATGTTAAAGGTAATGACCCTGTGACTCTTTTTTTTTTTTTTCTTTTATATTCACAACTAGCATCCGCCAGGTGGCTTCGCCCGCATTATGTATTTATAAATTATATCATAAGTTACTCAGTGATAATATATCAAGATTGTTTTAAATTCCGTTCTTTAGATTTTGATTTTATTAATTACAAACAAAAATGTAAATCTTTTCTCTTTATATTATTAGTGTAAATTATAAAGACCAAAGACTGTGGCTGATGTTTTCCCATTGTTTGTCTTGTTTGTTTTCGTATATCCGTGTATGTATGTATATTTATTTGTGCTTATATTTATGCACTACCTTCTGCCCGCAACTTCGTCCGCGAGTTTATAACCTTCCTCAAGAATTGGGCTATCCAATGCAAAAATAATTTTTCAAATCGAACGGGTAGTTTCGGAGATTACCCCCACATACAAAAAAAAAAACAATTTTACCTCTTTATAATATTACTATAGATATAGATAATTGTATACATTTATATACTATATAATATTTATAGTTTTTAATAGGTATAGGTGTATCTTTATATTTAAAAAAAAAAAAAAAAACGTAATTGCACCTACCACTGTTTGTCACTGCATCACCCAAAGATTGACTGGTCGAAAATGCCTATGGCATTAAGCCCGCCTCTGCAAATTTCTGTCCGTGAAGTATTAAATAAATATAATTATATATGACTATACAAGAACATATACCATCTATTTACGTTTCTTTCAGCCGCAAGCCGAAATCAATAGCTCCTCTTTGATCAGATAAAAGCCTCGAACATAATTATATAAGTAAAGGTAATCCAATATACGCAAACAGCCTGAAGGCTGGCTAATTAGCAAATACAATACAACCTTCTAATTGCCTGTCAAAGAATCCAGGCGTTAGCGTTGCCATGGAGATGACATTTAGCATTTAACGTCTGGCGCAGACGTGATGCTGTTTTGAGATATAATCTGATCGGAAATCTCTCTGAGTATTCTAGCAGAAATGATCATAAAACAATCCATATACATAAATGTAGGATGTTAATTAAGAACGATTAAGAAATATGTAAGTAGAACATGAATGCAGCGATGAGTGAATGAGAGAGTATGTGTGGGAGAGAGACGGAAAGGGAAGAAAAGAAGATGACGATCGTGCTTGATGAAACCTTTGTAAGAAGTTTTAGAAATAATTAAAGAAGTTTTTCAAGTCAAGAAGATTTTTTTCGGTCGTCGATCTAGCTAGCTATTATATCGTTTTCTCCGTATTTTGACCAGAGCAGACGTCGGTCGCCCAGGTACTTTTTCTTATGAAAATTCGCCGGTTCATACGACATTAATTCGTTGTGTTAAAATCAATGTAAACTAGAGCAAACACCACGAACAAAATGTTTGCATAACATGCACTCGTAGTTGTCCGGGACAGCAAACGTCTCGGTCTACTACCTGAATACGCATACACCGCGGTAGTCACATTTGACATCCGCGGGACACATCTTTAATTTTCAATAGCTGCTCTAGTTTACATTGAACCTCAATGGGTAAAACCCAAAGTTAATTCAATGTAGAGAAGGACAAATGGCAACAAACTTCCTTACGAACACCTTTTCATTCTTCTTCATTCCGTAAAATACTTATTAAGAACTTGCGTTTGAACTGGATGCCTACCACGAGCTCTTAGCGCGATCCATTTTAGGACCTAAACTGAACTGTTCTTCTAATTCGTACCATGACGTTAGTTTAACGATTCAATTTAGGCCATGCCATGTGACAGCGATTGTCCCGAACTGAGTCGCAAGTTTTGGTTTCATTCATTCTTGTTTGGTACCATGACGTCCTTATAGCAGCTCAACTGAAACGCTCAACTGTCAAAATAAGCGATTCAATAAAAGTTACTATTTCTCTAACATAAACTGAAACGTTTGGTGAATTATTGACGAAAATAAAGTTTTTTAGTGCTATTTTAGTGGAATTGTACAAAAACCAATGTAAGTGAGCTTTAATCTTTCTTTTAAACACCTATTTTATATTCCTTTTTTAACCGCATTCGTTTTTGTCTAACAGATTTCTGATGAACTACTTTTATTTGAGTTTTTTGAGGAAGATTCTGCCTCACACTATGCCCACTATGCCCCAACTCAACTCGCACAACTTTGTTTACTCTGGTACGTTCGAAACAGAAACATAATTTGATTTATTACGCCGAAAAAAAAAAAAAAAGTATACTTAATAAATAGCAAAAGGTAAATAAATATCTACTTTGACTAAGAATCATTTTAACAATAGTTACCGTATTAACGTGGAATCTTAAAAAAAACTGTTGAGTGTCTGTTTTACTTTAAAGTAATGATACTGAGTTAAGAACAAATAAAATGTTACTTGCTTCTGAACGTGTCTGACACTAAATAATGTGCGCGAAACAAACTTATTTGACAATAATAGCGTTGTCTCGTTTTCACCAAAAACGTTCCAAACGCGGCCGCGCGGTTCAGCCACAGATTGCGATCTTTCATTCACTTTTAACGATCCAAATGCCGCTGAGCGTATTGGACGTCATGGTACGACTTTGAAGCGATGCAGTTTAAGAACCTAAACTGAAATGCCTTGCTTTTGAATCGTTTTTAATTAGATCATGGTAGGCATCCTGGTCTTTATAATCCGTTTGAACGCTAGGAATTCAGTAAACAGGTGTTTCTATAGTACGCCCACATTTTGCCAGTTATGTTTAAGTCTCATGTAATAGCGGGGGCGAGCCTATTGCCATCAACCGGGCACAAATCCAGACTCCGGCTGCTACTGAAAAATTCCAGACAGAAAAACCCAATAACACTGCCCGTCCGGGGAATCAAACCCAAGACCTCATGCTGCATGCATGCGCGTGCGACCACTAGACCAATGAGGCTGCCGGAAAGTTATGGTTTTCGCTTATCGGTGATAGTTACCCAAAATAAAGCTCTTTCGCAACTGTATCGATCCCAAAAATATAGTTTGTTACATGTCTCCGTGTGCAAAAACGCATTTGGCAGTCAAGATATTTATGAAAGTCACGACTCAAAATGTTAAGTGATGTGGTTGCGTCCTCCTGTTTTCAGTCTAAGGCTCATAATACACATGGCAGAATTTAGTCGTCTTAATTCGTTTAGTTTTCAATTTAGGATGCGTTTACATTCAGCAAGCTAGCATCCTGAATTCAGAAGCACGGATGGTTAACATTAACTTTGAATTAATAAACAAGAAATTTCCAAACGTCTGGTTGACACTTCCAGTGACCTTCTTCTTCTTTTGTGAGGTTAGTGACTAACCTGATGTCAGAGTTTTAAAGCCACCCATGGGCCTCTGACTTGGCTTTATTTGCCGTCGAGAAATATCTCTCAGACGTGCCGGTTTCCTCACGATGTTTTCCTTCACCGTTTTTGAAGCAGGTGATAATTATACACTACGCACATGAATCTGAAAAGTCAGAAGTGCCTTGGGTTCGAACTCGAGACCTATGACTTGGCAGTCTGACGGACACACCACTAGGCTATCACTGCTATAACCCGCTATTGCCCGTGACGATCCAAGGACTGGCTTTTACCTTGGCCAGAGGCTAAGCATTGTCATACAACGTGGCAATGCAGCCAGTGTCTTGGGTACATTATCAGTCGACAGCGATGCGGAGGAATTGTTCGATGCTATATTTTAGTTTGTTAATAGTTTTAGTTAGATTAGGATATTATATTTTAATTTTAATAATCTGTTAGATAATTTCGCAATCCAGTTTATATATTTTTATTCTCTTTAATAAAAAATAAGAATGAACGTTACTTAAGTTGCTGGCATTTTAATTACCGGAATAACTGCAACTGCAGTAAAAATAGAGTTTCCAAGTTCCGTGACATCACGTAAGTTGAATCAAAGATGGAGATGTAATCGAATGTTACAAATCAGCGGACACCGACGTAATCGTATGTGTTCCTGGTACATTTAATGAGGGAAAACATCACAATTGGATCATCAGCTACGTTTTGATTGGACCAAGGGTAGAAAGTACTAATTTAATTTGACAGTTATACGCTGGCTAGCGCTTGTCCACTTTAGGTTAGTGATTTTAGAGAGCTAATCATGTTTGCGTGTGTGTTGTTTGTGTGGTGCCGGCCGGGACGTAAAGAATTGTACCATCCCATTTCTTCCCGTGGGTGTCGTAAAAGGCGACTAAGGGACTCACTAGAGAATGGGCAGCAGCGTTCTCTATTCATTTTAACACCATACTGCGATCGCCAACCCGCCTGCCATGCGTGGCGGGTTGGCGAATGGGGCCTCAAATGGGGGCATTTGGGGGAGGCCTATGTCGGCTGAAATGATGATGATGATGAATCATGTTTGTTGTAACAAATTATGCAGTTCTATTTCAATCTATACTAATAATGTAAAGAGAGAGGAGTTTTATTTTTGTTTGTAATGAATAAACTCAAAAATTACTGGACCGATTAAAAAAAATCTTGCTATATTATCACTAAGTAACTTATGCTATAATTATTAAAGATATTACGCGGGCGGAGCCGCTAGCGGAGCCGCTGGCGGAAGCTAGTTATATAAATCCTATACTATTAAAGAGCAATATTTGTATATATATATTTGTAATCACGTTCTCGAAAACAGCTCTAACGATTTCGATGAAAGTTGCAATAAAGGGGTTTACGGGGGCGAAAAATCGATCTAACTAGGTCTCATATCTGGGAGAATTAGTTTTCTACGTATTTTCACCCGAGCAGAGCTCGGTCGCCCAAAGTTTAGAACAAGATGGCTACCTTAGAATTTCTTTACCATGTCATTACTCATTACATGGCAGCATGGAATTAGTATGAAATACTATTAAATGAGCATTCTTTATTTTCACCCGAGCAGAGCTCGGTCGACCAGATACTATTTTATAATACGACATTCGTTCTATTACTTACAGTCAGTGTTAGTGCTCAACTGGTCAGGACAATTCAATCTATTGTCGGGATAACCACTTTCACCGAATCCTGATAAATGCTGTTATACATATGATTTCTCATCAGCATTCAATATTGTTTTATTAGAGGTTTTAATCACCCTTCTCAAACATGTTTTGGTTACAGGATAGCAATAGTTATAATCTAATAAGGATATCCATTCCTTCCTACTTGCTATACGTATTAAAAAAGCATAGGTACATTATAATTAATTGAATCAATAAAACAATATCCAAAATGAGTGTGTTACGTTTTTATTGTTAAAATATGCAAATGAATATATTGGTCTGGGTATTTGTTTTAGCCTAGAATAGCATTCTAAAATGTAGGTGTCTATCTAATTCGATGATCTAGAAAGTAAGTTTGACGCACTTTGAGACATTAAGCCAAAATAATATTAAATAAAAACCGGCCACGTGCGTGTCGGACCACGCACAATGAAGGGTTCCGTAGTTGGGATGAATTTATCCCAAGAACAAACTTAACATTGTAGTTGAAAAACATTTTCTCCGATACGGAATGTATGGGAGATCATGTTTTTCAAACCGCAAATTGAAGTTGGTTGATTATTACTTGTTAACCTGTACAGCCTACTTAGCTCTGATAGTTTTCCTTTTAATTTCGTTATATACAGGGTGTTTGGCAGAACGTTGAACATACGAAAATGGTGGATAGGTGGGGTCATCTGCTACTTACTCAGCCCAAATTTTTTTGGCCCTGGCCCACGGGATATTTTTTAAAAAAAATTTTTGTCTTTCTTCTTCTTACACCACTTTCTTAACTTTAAAGTGTAATTTTTATTAAAAATGGGTAAAACAGGCAATATTTAGTATAATTTCAATCGATCATTTAATTTTCACCAACTTTGCAGTATTAAATTTCGTAAAACATTTCACTTTCCGTAAAGGTAGAGTTTCGTCAAAAATGTCCTACTTGAAAATATTATGACATAACTCTTAAAGTTTTTTTTTTATAAAAGCAAATTACATACCATTAGAAAGCTCACACACTAGGGATGTTTTGCTAGAATTGGAACTCCTCAATCATTTTTTGTTTTTTTTTAAATGCAAGTTGAAATTAAGATTTAAGTATTTTTTACATCTTTCTGTAAGTTTGAGGACTCATAACTTTTTTTCTAGCTAACATCTGAATAAAGCAATAATTTTATAAGAATCTGTCAACATAAAAGATTTAAAAAAAATACTAAATATTGCCTGTTTTACCCATTTTTAATAAAAATTACACTTTAAAGTTAAGAAAGTGGTGAAACAAGAAGAAAGACAAAAAAAAATTAAAAAAATATCCCGTGGGCCAGGGCCAAATAAATTAGGGCTGAGTAAGTAGCAGATGACCCCACCTATCCACCATTTTCGTATGTTCAACGTTCTGCCAAACACCCTGTATACTACTGCTGTGATTTTTTTCACAAATCCAAGTACAACCATTTAGCTGGCAGAGGGGGGGGGGGAGACACTTGACTCTAACAAAAAAATTCAGTTAAAAGCTTAATATTTCGCAAACGGATTCCAGAATCAAAAAATGATTTTCACAAACACAATATTTTTGAACGACCTTTCTAACGATACCCCACAATATAGGGCAGATGAGATAAAAAAAACATCCATACTATACGTGTAAAAAAATTTATTTTTCTTGATTTTATTTTACTACTTTGTATACGAGTACATATGCCAAATTACAGCTTTCTAGTACTAACCGTCTCTAAGCTAAGCCGCAGACAGACAGACGGACATGGCGAAACTATAAGGGTTCCTTGTTTACTACGGAACCCTAAAAATTATGTGTATGTTTCTAAATTATCTACTAATAAGGGAAGCTGAGTCACCAAGAAAATATTGTGCAATAAAACAGCAACTTTGTTTTATAATCTGCCCAAAAATTTGCACAGGACCAAATGATATCTTGGCTTAGTACCAAAACTAGCGACCTGCTTGGCACGGCTTTTACGAGTTGTCAATTTCTTTACGAAAATGTTTAGAATTATATAAATAAAATAAATGTTTAATAAGAATGACACTTTAGAAAGAATAGGGAAATTAATTAATTAATTTTAGAATGGGAAGGAGCTCGTGGCTAAGTAATAACAGCTGCACGGGTCGATCGATCAGGTTAAGCTACGCTTGCCAGGGTTGGTCCGTGGATAGGTGACCATCTTTACATATCCAGATTCCTCCGTGCTTCGCCGTTGGTCCCGGCTGTCATTCTTGGATCTTTGACAGTCGTTACGGTTAGTCAGAAGCCCGAAAGTCTGGCAACCAATCTTACCAAGGGGTATCGTATTGTGGAGGTCAGATAGGCAGTCGCTCCATGTAAAATACTTGTATTCAGCTGCATCCGGTTAGACTGGAAGCCAGCCCCAACATAGTTGGGAAAAGGCTAGGCAGATTGATTGACACTTTAGAAAGAATAAACACATAAACCTTCCGGTATAAATTCTGTAAATTATGGTGAAAACTGAAAACCACCTCAAAATTCAGTAGATTAGAGAACTAAGCGGTCACTCACAGAATCACGAAAAGCGACTTTATTAAATATTTTATTTATAGATATAAATATAGAGAATGCCTCGTTGATTTAGTGGTTGCAAGCGCTACTGCTGAGCATGAAGTCCTGGGTTCGATTCCCGAGTCGGGCATAGCGTTATTGGGGTTTTGCATCTGAAATTGCTCAGTAGCAGCCCGGAGTCTGGATTTGTGGCCGGTTGATGGCAATAGGCTCACCCCTATTACATGGGTCTTAAACATAACTGGCGAAATGTGGGTGTATTTTAGATACACAGAGGTGTATCTAAAATACACCCACATTTCGCCTAACGCCTGTATCCCGAAGTGTCAGGCAGAGGCCTGACACTTCGGGATACAGGCGTTATGTTATGTTATAAATATAGAGAGCTTTGTAGGAAAAATAAATATCATGGCAGCACAGCAAAATACCTTATCTTTGCAGAAAGTAAACACAATGTTACCAGTTTTCGAGAAAACAAGTAGAATTAATGGATCGAGGCTTCGCAGTATGTCTGGGTAATATCTGACTCACGATCAAGAGGAAGCTTATCTGACTGCTCATAGAACAAGAAAATACTTAAACATACAAAGAATTATATACTGCTGCAGTATGAAAAGCACTAGGAAGTGGTGAAGGGTGGGCGTTTTTGGGGGACTGTCTTATGTAATTTTGACGTTCGAAAAACTTTTGCTGATTCTCATCGTAGTTTGAATAAATGACTTTTGAATTTTTGTATTTTGAATTTTTTTAATTTTAATCTTTTTTAATTTTGAATTTTTTTAATTTTGAGTTTTGATTTTTTTGTGTTGTGAATTTTTGAATTTCGAATGTAATTTAAGGGAAATTAATTATTTATTACAGGGGTACAGTGGTGGCCCAGTGGTAACGGCAACTTACGAGTTGTAGGTCGTAGGTTCGAACTCCGACAGGCGTTTTACTTTGTGTTAATTATTTCATCACCGCTGCTCTCAAAACGGTGAAGGAAAACATCGTGAGGAAACCGGCATATCCTAGAACCAAAAATTCGAAGACATGTGACATCTACTAACCCGCACAGGGCCTGCGTGGTGGATTACGGCCCATCCCTCGTAACGAGAGGAGGAATGTGTCCCAACAGTGTGAACATTATAGGCTAAATATGCTTTGTGCTAATTATTTAATAAATAAAACATAGATTCTTTGACAATGTTCTCAGTTTCGGCAATATTGACAAATTAGAAAATGTATTTCGTATTCTTGAAAATGTATTTGATATTGTTTACAAATTTGAAAATTATGAAATGGCTACACGGAAAATTGACGAAGTGTGTCAATTTGATAAAAAAAAAATGTTCCGTGACTGTATTTGAATTTTGAACAGCGGGGATATTATTTAGGTTTGTTATTTCTAACTTTAGAAGTCTTTAAAGGAAAAATGCAGTCGGCAACACATGATAAATGAATTAACTAGCATATTCGGTGACATCCAAGTCAGTTTCAAGCTCAGATCGAATAAAAAAGCACTGTCAACAGTGATGTGAGGCCGGTTTCGTAAACATAAATGTGTACTTAGTGCGGTGTAGTTTGATTGTAAATGTGTGCGTGTGAGCATGTATGCACAGAGCGGAGGTGTAGTTTTCGCGTGCTTGACTGTATTGCTCGCCGCGCTGTCTTGGTTTTGATTCGGTCTGAGGTTTCAAGTATCAAACAAATTACATTGTCTTTGGTGCACAGTCCTTCAGTTAGACCTGTGATCAACATGGAGTGGAGAAGTATTGTTTGAGAAGGTATGCCGTCCAGTCTTGATGATGCTCCTTCTGAAATCTAACGGTATGTACGGATTGAACATTTTAGTTAGAGGGTTAAAGGACCGGCTCTCTGTGGATCTCAAAAAGACTATCGAAGACATTGGAGCGTAAATTTTAAAGGGTGGGTTTTTTGCTTGAAACGGCTTCTAATAGCCAATATCCTGCATAAATATATCACAGGATACAATCTGGTCGGCAAATTGGCAACTTACATTTATTTTAGATCACCATCAGCCCAGACATCCAGCAATTGACTGCGAGAGGCTAAATTGATTCAAATTCAAATTCAAAATTCAAATTCAAAATATTTTATTTCGCATAAACCTACATGAGCACTTATGAAACGTCAGAAGCTAACCATCTTCTATTTTTTTAAGTACCCGGTACTTGTTGAAAGACCTACACTGTCCTCCCATACCTATTAATACTGTTATTTGAAAATATTGTAAAAAACAATTATTTTTAAAAGAGTAACCGTGGAGTTTCTTGCCGGCTCTTCTCCATAGGAAACGACCAATTGGAACCGTGCACCACGGTTCCAATTGGTCGTTTCCTATGGAGACAGGACAGTGTTGGTCTTTCAACAAGTACCAGGCACTTAACAAAATAGAAGATGGTCAATAAATCTACAGTCCACTAAGTCTACAGCGTTCTCGCATTCACAAAAAAGAAAAACGAAATCTAAGTAAATAAAATATGAATAAATTAATAAAAATATAAACCTATTTTAAACGAAATGACATGATTGCTATTACAACTGTAACAAAACTGAATAATTATCATGTACACAAAAGCCATTACTATAGTGGTGAAATTAAATTGTAGGTATATAATGTCAAATATTAGGATGATAATGTCAAGGAAGAAAGTAAAAAAAAATATATTGTAAACAATAAACATGGTAATTTGGGAGCAGTTAATAGACTCTTACATAAATGCCGTTAATGATGTACCAGGGAAGCCACATGTGCAGGAGGAATTATTGCCAAACTTCCTTCTCTTCAACGTAGACTTTAATTTTATAAAATGCTTTCTTGATAAGGACACGTTTGATGTGGGTTTTGAACTTCCCATCGCTAAGTTCTGTAACCGATGATTGATTGATAAACAAAGAAGAAAAACAGAGGTCAAGCGGTCAAGAACCGACATCGAATAAAATGTGGAGTAAGATCGTAAATAATTTTGGACATTGTGCAACATCACATCACTAATAAATTCGTCCGATTACGCGTTCGTGCGTATGCAGTAATGTCAACAAACCCTTGGTTTCCCGGTGCTCCTGAGCCCCACCACGTAGAAAGTGAAGGCGCTACCGTCCACAGCGGCTGCGCTCGCGCATCTAACACACGCGACTCGGCGACGGACCACGTCGAACGCCGCTGTTTAAAGATATTCAAACTTCGAACTAAGTCTGTTACTTTTAAACTTGTGTCAGTGTTGCAAGCTGTATTAACCCTACAATGAAGATTTACGTATTTCTCGGTAAGTCCCTATTTTATTTACTGTTGTTGGATTTTTTCTAGTAAACAAATAAAAAAAACACTTCACAAACATCGCCTATTTGAAAACCAAAATGATAACACGCAAGCGCCAATATCTTCCTGATTTATATATTAAACAAAGCATGAAAATTCTTGATGGTTATTAGCCAGCGCGGTACGAAAAAAAATACGCACGACAATTTTCCGCAAAGTTACCGACGCTTATTCTTTGCGGTAGAGACGTTACCGCAAAACTTTGTTTAATACTGAGGTATCGACAAATTCACGAGTGAAATTGTAATTGTACCTTGTACTTGTAATACCGCAAATCACGAAGTTTGGAGAAAATTTGCGGTACGAAGTCATTGTTCGTTTGCCGCCCTTGCTGGTAAATGGCGTTTGGACAATACATTCAATTGTCTCCATAAGGAAATGAGGAGGTAATTGACGGATTAAAACACGCATGTGTAGAATAAGCGACAAAGTAATTATGATTTCTTTGATAGTGAAAAAACAGCATAATAGTATATTGATGGAACGCGAGCCGACATGCGAAACTTTGCGTGTGTTTAATTAATTTTAAGTGTTTTTTTTTGTGGAGAATTTTGCTAACTGGGTCAGTTGTTATTAATATAGGATGACAAATTGACACTGTTGAAAACCCACCCGAAAAAAAAAAACCTGCTTACGTCTTTTTTGTGACAGGAAATGAATAAGAAGGGAGGGATTTTTAGGAGCTGACCATAATATTTTTTTACATCCTGATTTATGGTAGTTTTTTGCCAATTTTGAATAGTTATGTACAAAATAGTGCTTCTGAAAATATTTCTGAATAAGGATCCGGACTTCAGGGACTTAATAAGTCGTTTAAGTTTATGTTTGAATAAGACAAAACAAAGATTACTTTCTGTCTAAAATCACTTCTTTTTTTACATTTCACTGTTACTAAAAATAACAAAAAAGTAAGTTTTGTGTACCTCCGCGAATGTTTCGGTACTTATCAAAAGGCATCACGGAGTCAGACTATGAAGAGTTAATTAGAGCGTTGAGCTCGCAGATAAATAATGAGCTAAGTAGTCACCTGCCATGATTTCATGTAATTTTATTATTTTTTACATAATATAGTCACGCTAACATTCCTAAAAGAGGTGTTAGGCCGTTGGTACCAACATGTAAATTATGAAATTTACACTTAGAATTAGCCGATCATAGTATCGTATCATATTTAATTTAATTACTATAATGAATTATATTTCTTTTGAATTGATATAAATATCATTACTGTAATCAAAGTTGAGTGTTGTAGTTGCTCTGTTTTTTTTTGCTCAGCTTGAGTATGAGGAAGTGGAGAAGAATGTTAAAAAATCTTGGGAAAACCGGAAAACCGGTAATTCGACTACGTAGGTAGTGAAAAAATGTGTTTGTCCATACCTGCTTATAAGAGTTTCCTTGCAATATTTTTTTTTTCTCCAAACTTCTCCACTGCTTGTTAGTGAATGCGGAGAAGTTCAGGTTTCCTCACATTAACTCAAAAACAGTCATATTGAAAAGGGCCCACAGTGTTTTCCTTCACCGTAAAACCTTTTCCTCGAATCGAAAAGTTTTATGGACTGTGAGATTAACGATAAAATAAGTACAATACCATTATTACGAGTGCGTGTAAGTTTAGAAATAACACTTTTAGACTCAACAATAGGTACAGAGTAAAAGTTAAACACGAAAATAAAAAGACATAAAATAAAATCGAAACTGGTTTACACATTACCAACACACTCATTATTTTCGCAATTAAAACTTCGCAATAAGTAGAAATTATCTGTGGAGATGGGATCAGTAATTTAGTATTGTGAAACAGTTTCCACAGTGCATCGTGCGATTGTATTGCTGTTTGTCTTGTGCTGTGGTTATTGTAATGTCGATAATGGTCTGTAATGCGGGTCAGTTGTCAGTATTGATTTTAAGTTGCGTCTTTATCTTACTATTGTTTGGTTGAGCTTGGGAATTTATTTGAGAACTGGAATAATTGGACTTTTGACATTAGGTTGGAGTGATAGAATACTTTGTTATTAAGTTGGCATTTGGGGTTATATTATTTTTTCTGTACACTATGGCCGACTTCATAGTGTACAGGCACCTCAAAGAGTAGTTTTTTCTAAAATTAAAAAAATAAGATACAAAATTCAGAATATTTTATTTCACATAAACATACAAGGGTATTTATGAAACGTCAGAAGCTAGGTGCACGGTTCCAATTGCTCGTTTCCTATGGAGAAGAGCCGACAAGAAACTACACGGTTACTCTTTTATAAAAATAAATGGTTTTTACAAAGTTTTCAAATTACTGTGTTAATAAGTATGAGAGGACAGTGTAGGGCCATCATCAAGTACCAGGTACTTAGCAAAATAGGAAATGATCCATAGATCTCCACTCTGTTAAGTCTACAACGTTCTCACATTTACAAAATCTAAAAGAAAATAATCTATATAAAAGATCAATAAAATAATAAAATAAAGACCTATTTAAACCATCAACTGAACGTTATTTTTGAGAGGGCCCCCAAAGGTCCACTAGCGCCACTCGTTTAATTAAATATTACCTCTTGACTGAGAAGGAATTACGAATAACGGCTAGTAAGGACCCTCGATGTGTCTAGAATTTTCTAATACCTTTTATAAAGTTTCATATTGAGACACGAAGCAACAAAATTCGATCTAAAGAAAAGAGGCCACATTTCTCTAGATCGTATATTGTTGCTTCGTCTCTCATTAAGAAACTTAACACAGCAAGCGTCACTTCAGAGTTATACGTCAAAAAATATGAACCGAGCTGCTGCGAACTATACATTAATAATTCCAAGTTGTGTTGTCATCGGCCCTCTGATATCTACAACCGGCAACGAAAAGATTATTAGTATTCTGGGTGTTAAACATAACGTCACGTGTCATGAGTTTTTCCATCAGCAATTTCTCAGTAGCAGTCTGGATTTGTGCCCGGTTGATGACAAGAGGGTCGCCGCCAACTTGGGACTTAAACATAACTAGCAAAAAATGGGTGTACTCTAGGTACATCTCTGCCTAGCCCTTCGGGGATTACACGAGGTGATGTAATGAGGGTGTTAAACTTTAAACTTAATTATCATTATTTTGCCTTAAATACCTTAAAGTTTCCTCAATAGCATTCATTGTATGGAGAGTACTTCGTGACTGCATTCAGCGCAACCGTCCTAGAATGCAACGTTATTGTATGAGTTTGAAGAAGTTGCTAGATCGCGATACACATCTTTAGCAAGAGTTGCTCCAAATATTATAACTTATAAGCTAAGTGTGAAACAATTAACTACGTGGGAAACTTACCATAAACGCGGATGTTGTATAAAATAAACTTTTTTTTGTAATGGCAACAATGAAAAAATTTTTTTTTTGTTTATGGTTTAAGAGGTCAATGACTATTTGTCAAGGTGGAAATTAAATACATCAAATAATTTATTTTCTCTTCACAAAAAAATGACATAATAAATTATTTAAACAAGCTTAAAATTTGTTGACAAAGTTTGTGAGAGACTGTTGTCTGCACTAGGAATATCTGTATCTGATCACCAGGTTGCCACCACGCGGAATGTAAACTTAATTAGTTATACAGTAAATGTGAAGGAGCTGAGCATAAAATATACTTAAATTAAATATAAATCAATAATAAAAACCATAAAACAAAACAATAAAGAAGTAGAAAAATGCGTATTATGTTACTGTCACGGCAACAATGAATACGATTATTTTTTTGTTTATGATAGTTAATGACTATTTGTCAAGGAGAAAATTTCAAGTTTAAATCAGGTTAAGAATGAGGAAAAAATAGCTGCCTTGTATGTTATTATCACAGTAATTTAATTTTAGCAGGCTCTTTAATTTGTTATGAAATATTGAAGGCTAAAAGGCAGCATGTAGTTTTTATTCGACTATTAATTTAAACCTTATATGAGGTTTAAAAAAAATGAACAATGCGCAAACGGTCTGCCGAAAGTGCCTGATTCAAAAACATCAAAACATGATAAACGAAACATCAAAAACTTACAGTACATCGCTTTATTACAAAGCTGTCAATTAAGTTCAAAAATTCAATAGTATCTACGTACCTACCAAAAACAAAGCTAACAACACAGTTAAAACCTATAATTAAACGTCGCCAGATCCTAACAAAACCTTTTCCTACTTACATTGTAAGAATTTCTTAGAATAGGCCGAACAATGCATCGTACGTAGGCCTCGCAAACTTTTTCTATCTGTAGGCAATGGCCGCCGTTTTTCCCGCGCGAATTTTCTAATGTACCGCTGCTGTTGACAATAATGATATTATTAGCGTCATTACACACGTAATAACAATTTTAATATTATTGTTAGACGCCTCATGTATGGCAATTACCCTTAATACGGTGTTAAGTTGGAATTTATGTTCATTGTTGGTAATAGCACTGTTTATGTGAAATTACGACACTCCCTCGTTAGTTCGTCTCTGAACTTTCATTTTGTATTTGTCTATACTTTTATTTTCACTGGCTGCCTCGTCGGTCAGAAGCATGAAGTCCTGGGTTCGATTCTAAGGTCAGGCTAAGTGTTATTGGGTTTTTCCATTAGGAATTTCTCAGTAGCCGCCCGGTGTCTGGATTTGTGCCCGGTTGATTGCAACAGGCTCACCCCGTAGTACATGGGACTTAAACATAACTGGCGAAATGTGGATGTAACTATTAAAGAGTTGCTATAGGTTCACCCCTGCCTAGCCTTTCGAGGATAACAGGCGTGATTTTATGTTATGTATTAATTTAATTATGTTTCAAAACTCAAAGCGAAAAGCGTCCGTAATAAAAAGATAAAAAAGAACAATTCAAAAATGTTAATAATCTCTGGCAGCTAAGAGATGACCAGTCCCTACTGACGGTGCCCGTTCCCGAACATGACGCATGGATCAGCATCAGCATTTGGAAGGGAGCTAAATGATCCAACACACACAAAGTAGAAGTAATACCTAAAAAATTGTACTTAGCTTTTCATTAATGTTTTAGGATAGTTGTTAAATAATTAGTCATTTATGTAGGTAATTTAAGTGGCTAGGATGGCTAAGTGGTTGAGCTACCACCAAGGTAAGTACCAAGTTCGTCTCAAGTGCGCGTCTTGAACTAAATTCATTATCCATTTAATATATTGTGGGTTTAGCATCTTCACCGAAACTCAATTAGCTAAGGTATTTAATGTTTAACCGAAACCTAATTTAACCGTTTGTTTTAGATTATTATGATATGAATAGTATTAAAAGCATATTTCCATGAGTTCAGTCGTGTTTTTCTTGCGAATATCCCATGGCTTCACGTTTCCATTGAGATAAGCCGACGATAACCGACTTTTAATGATTTAATACAGAATTTCACGTCTAAACGAGTAGTGTTAATTATTTGGAAAAAATATATGTTAAATTAGAGCATTTTCTTAATAACTTATTATATGAATATTTAAGATTATGTTTATATAACATAGTGAAATTAATTTATAAAATTATGTCTAACGCGGATAAAAAACTGAGAATCACGCAAAATCTATCAAGCGTATTTTCTGAAACCTTCACCATTTTAAAGATACCTTAATTATTAATCTATTAGTATTCGTGTTTTATTAAAATACCTTTCGTTTCATGTGTAATAAATTAATAATGCGTCAAATTGGGGTCAGCGCTCTTTGATGGGCGAGTTATATTACTGGCTGGACGTACGACGCGTTGCGTGAGTTAAGTATAGAACACGGAAGCTAATCACTCAAGGTCACAGGCATATATCTGCGTCTTAAACCTAATGCCAAAAGAACACACAGTGCCGTGAGCGTAGCCGCGGGCATAGCTAGTTGAAAAATAAAATCGTACATCTGTACCTCTCTACAATCACAAAGAAAGAAAATGAAAAATCCACATAATATTTCCTCCATTACTAAAACAAACGGGAAATAAATGGAGTTCTTTAAAATGGATCCATTTCTCCGGTTCCGCTGTCATTTGAGATGGAGCGTTCGTTTAAAACTTCGCGTTGCCTTGGATCCAGGGTAAGAAAACAGATAAATACACAATTTTGTTGAGTAATGTGATTCCTGCTTCATCGTATTGACTGTGTATCTCTGGGTACTAATATAATAAAGCTGAAGATTTTGTTTTTACAAGCTTTATATTAACTTCCTTCGTTTGTATGTTATTCTTGTCATTAGGAACGTCTTGAGAAAAAGGGGAACTATAAAAGTCTGTGTACCTACCTATAAAAATACTGAATAAGTAAGTCTCTTAAAGAATTGGAATGTTGACAAAATTTCCTGTCAGTCAGATGGATTATTAAAAAATATTGGACACGTATTTTTTTTCTTTTTTTACGTAATCAAAAGATTACGGCAATACATTGAGCTTAAATGTAGCATGACGTCACTCTCCTGTAGATTTTATACTGAATTGTGAATAGCAAACCCCACTCTCCGACGTTAATGCGTTTTATCTAAATATTTTTTTTATTAATATGATAAATAAAAAAAACCTTGTCTAATATTTTTTTATTATCTGACTGACGGACAATTTTTTTTTTCCCGTTTCAACATCCCTATTGTGCACAAGCGCTCAATTCTTGGTGTTCAGTAAATTTTTCTAATCGTCAAATTCATCATCGTGTTTCATTAAAACTAGTAATTTAAGGTGCGATTTTAGCAAAGATATTATCAGATCCCAACATAGTTCGAAGGTTTCAAGTATTGCGCTGTTTCTGTTAGCTATCTGTGGGAACAATTTGAACCGTTAATGTAACAATTACTTGATATTGATCTGGATACAGTTCTCATGCTGTCGTCCTTCGCGCCATTTTGTAAGGAGAATTAGCCATTATCTGCATTTACAACCGTTTTTGCATGGACGGTCTGTGACAAAACTGTCGAATTGATTTTCGAACTACCTCGTTGGTTTAGTGATCGCAAGGGTTTTTCCACCCGGGTAGCAGCCCGGAGTCTATCTGAATTAGTGCAAGGTTGATGACAATAGGCTCGCCCTATTACATGGGACTTAAACATAACTGGCGAAATTTGGTTGTACTATACAGGTACACTTAATCCTTCGGATATTATTGAAGTGATACGTAATGATTTAAAAGTTAATGACCAATGTGGACCAATTCGCCAACATGATCACTTTCAAGTGGGTAGCATTTTGAAATAAAGTCAATCAATAAGGTTGGTAGTAGAATCACTGAAGGGTCAACCGAATGTTCTTTTATTAGGTAAGTATTATTTCTCAAAGTTCTTTAAACGAACTCCCAATCAAGAAGAGAACTTAATCCGCTCTCGAACAATAATTTTGCATTAATTAAGCAATTCGTTCGTTCCATACTCGTAAGTTTTCAACTGGTAATGCCAACTTATACGTAGTTCCACGAACACGTTGAATTAAGAAGTTTTTTTTAAAGAAATAAAACAATTGTAACAATATGTTATGAATAACTTAATGCGTTTGTTATTGGACATTGTGATTAGTGATTGAATTAGATCAAATAAAAAGTTTGATTAAGAGGCCGTACACAAAATCAAACAAACCTATTTGTGATTTGAAAAGTCGAGTTCTTTGTTTTGCATTTAGCTGAAAGGGATGTTTCAAATAAATTAAGTATTCATGGAAAATCACTAATATTCGCAACAAGGTTTCCGAAAAATGACGCGAGACTGACTTTTGATCATTTTGTTACAAGAAACTTTTGATTTTGAAAATTAAAAAATATCATCAACATTATATGGTTTACTTACATGCTGAACCACTTTTTTCAACTTTCATACATAAAAATAATATTGAAAAAATGTTCTGTACTTTTATAGTCAGACAGGCTTACTTTCAATTATTTTAAGCTTTCTCACAATTAGTTAAGTAATTGACAAAAGATGTTTTTTTTTTGTGGACGGAGCCTTAACAAGACCACTATAATACAATGGGTAATAATTTTTACAATTTATTTTTTCGGCGGTTAGTACATTTGTGTGACAGTAAAACATGAACAGTATTAAAAGAAAATTGTTTGGTTATTTCATCCTACAATGTCAGTACAAAAATACTCAAGTAGTGTAATAAATGAATGGGCAGTAAAAATAATGTTGGAATTGGCGGTTAGTTATATAGTTTGGCTGTTCATAGGTTAGGTTGGCACTGTAACCAACCACCAGCCAAATTGGTCGCAGTAACTAAGCCAGGGCACCCCGATCAAATGGGTAAGGTTAGAACTGTGAAAAACCGCGCGAGCCGAGCGAGCGAGTCGAGCGGTGCCGCAACCGGCGAGCGCTACTTCCAAGTTACATTTCTTACCGACTAATTCCGATTTGTTAACTGCCCACACGTAACTGGCCGTTCAGTAATTGTACTGCTTAATTATTTATTTAATTACCCATATAAATATTTGTTATGAGGTTATGACTCATTTTTATTTAGTTTACTGCTCAGTTTTTACGGCCGAACTTGTTAATAAACATGCATTTTGTAATTTTTAATTTACCAAAACCCCGATAAACAAATGTTGCTTTAAATAAGTACCTACTTTGTCTGCAATTAGAGCAAAGTAACTTAAATAAGAAAACTATTTCTTCTGAAAATTCATCTCAAGTACAATATAAAGCTATCTTCAAACCGTAAAAACCGGCCAAGTGCACAATGAAGGGTTCCTTAATGGGGATGAATTTATTCCAAAAACAAACTTCACATTGTAGTTGATATACATGTTCATCTCATACATCGATATACTTCACGGTCAATTCTGCAACTGCAAATGTAAATTTGTAATCGCATTTGTTTTTTGTGTTAAAACTACAAATTCACAATTTTCGGACGTTTTTCTTTAAAATGTGCTGTGAAACCATTCTTACTGCACTGTACTCGTACTTCAACGGGAAGTACCTTGTAGGTTTTGATTTATTTGCGAGTATTAAAATATTCCGCGTAAATGGCCGTATTTTTTTATTGCGTTGACTTAGTAGCTTGATTATTTTAGAGCTCCAAGGGACTACAGACCTACGTATTTGAGATTTAATAAATAATTTAATTTAATTTCAAATTGATACCTCCACGCGTTCCTGAGAAAAAGAGTCTTGACAGACTGACGGAAGGACAACGAAGAGATCCTTTATGGGTTCCGTTTTTTCCTTTTGAGGTACGGAACCCTTAAAAGAAGAACACATTTACCACTCTATGCACTATATTCACGAAATCCTACTTTCAGAATTCTAGAAGGGTCAAAGTTCCCTAATCCGGCTCGCTTGACGGTTCAGATTCACAGACACAAGTCTGCACTTTCTGTATCAAACGTGTTGCGCATACGGAGAAGAAGTAAATTATGTTGGGCCATGTTGGGCCATAGCTATATGTCACAGTGGCTGTTAATGGACGATGGTGAAATGAGTATAGTTTAATGATGATGTGGACGCAATGGGCATTTGTTACGGTCCTTTGAAGGATCGAGCCGTATCGGTTACTGGCAGTTAGGTTACAAAATATACAATATGTTAAATAAAATCTGTCCGATCTGAAAGGGCCACATAGGTACTGCAAAAACATTACCAAAAACGAATAAAAATTAATTCAATTAAAAAAAAAAATATATAAAAAAAAAAAAATATAATATATATTTAAATTTTCAATTTTAATTTATTATTGAAAATAAAAAAGTTATTGCTATTTAAAATTCACATTTTTAGTACCAAAATTACTTCAAATCAGACTTTCTGTCAAAGATACACAAACTTGTGACTAGTTTTATTTTCCTTTATTTCTGTTTATTTTTATTTTCACACTGCTGCCCTCTCTGATATCTCTACAACTCAACCTTTATGTGCAGTAGGCGCGCAATGCGTAGTGAAGAACGGAGTTTCGAATAGAATAAGAGGCCAGCTTAAGGCGCTGATAAGACGAGGCACTGAAATATTAAAAGTAGGATTGCCTTACACAAAACAGTTGCTTAATCTATGTAGTTTGTGGTAGCGGAATAAATAGATGTTAATCTTGAACATATTTCTCAAAACTTGCTTGTAACCGAAGAAAAAAAAATACGGTACAAATTTTATTAACGTTAGACTAACCTTTTACCTTGAGTTCCAATCCAAAATATCTATATTAAATATCAAAGTTCGTTGGTATTTTAATGAATATCAAGAACGTTTTTTTTTTAATCCAGAACTTGATTGTTTTTATTTTCAATTACTCAACTAAGTTTTGAGTAAATAGACAATTGCTTCATATTTTTGTAATATCTTACAAGCGTTGTATCATCGCGCCTCTCTTTCTTTTATATGCAGTCCGGTGTAGCTCTTGTCAGCGTCTTAGAATTGTTTTGTTACCATTGACGTGCGGGCTACCATACCTACCTTATAGATTTTTGAGAATTAGATAAATACTTAAGCCATATAGCCGTTTCGGATAGGCATAATATTTTTAAGTAGGTTCTGTCGCTGTGAAGCTATTCATCATCATTATCCACACTCTGGGGGAAAAATTTGGTAACATTGACATAAACATAACATAACATTACGCCTTGTTCTCCCAAAGCGTTGGGCAGAGGTGTTAATAAACCCACATTGACAAAGGCTACACTAAATTCAGATTAAATCAAAACTTTATGAGAAATTTTATAAATTCCGCTAACAACTATAATAAAAGGTTATTTGAGCGGTTCTCGAGTAGCCTTGAGGCCACAAGGTCAAGTGTAAGACCATTACAGTGAACGTCTTAGGAGAAATGCTGAGAAGTATTGCATGGGTT
Source organism: Agrochola lota (assembly GCA_947364205.1). Lineage (NCBI taxonomy): Eukaryota > Metazoa > Arthropoda > Insecta > Lepidoptera > Noctuidae > Agrochola > Agrochola lota. The sequence continues at coordinate 9,993,542 of OX376241.1, forward strand.
TGCTGCACTCGGTATCTAGCTCCCATTCTCTTTAACTTTCATAAAATACTATAGTTATAGGAACTAGGCAATAACAGGTAGGTATTACTAAAAGGAGGCCTCGACCTCAGAGGTTGTTTGTTTCTACCTTTTTTCTCAGAGGGCGTAAAGATAGGAAAAGTCGACATCTGCTAACTTATAAACAAAAAACCTCTGCCAACCGCCTGTCAGCGGGCTGTACAACTCATGAACCGTATTATGTACACAGTTAAAATTTTCACAGATTGTGTATTTATATTGCCGCTATAATAACAAATAATAAAAACAAAAAAAATAAAAAAATTCAAGGGGGGATACAAAAAACGTGTTTTTTTGATAAATATTGTACGATGGTACAGAACCCTTCGTGTGCGAGTCCGACTCGCACTTGGCCGGTTTTTATTAGAAACCAAGATTTTAAAATACCAAAGTGCTTTAGTGAATTATGAAAAAAAGTAATCAGTCTCAACATTATAGTTTGTAGATTCCAGATTGGCTGACAATAACCTTTTATAAACATAAATACCTTATTGTTAAAAATAAACGTCGTTTTTTTTAACACGAGTATTTTTATTGTTTAGCTTAATTCTTTTGTTTTTCGTTGATGTTTATCGTCATGTATTTTAATAGGTAACGCTTTTGTTATTAAAGTTATTATTATGTTCTTTATTTTAATAGTTATAGTAGAATATTATTTATCACAGTTTGTTTAAAAAAACGTAAGTTGTTAAGCAAAATTAAACCATAAGAAAAATGTAAAGAAATGCAAGTCTCGCAACGCAGTTCTTGTACAGCTACACATCAAGCTACATTTCCAGCAAAAGCTGACCTGGCATTATATGGAAATTCTATACAATTCGAGATCAGCATAAACTGGTACTGTATAGCTTGGTGTGTAGCCGAGTGTACCTACCTCAAAACTTTGTGAGATCTAATGTAAAACCAAGTCGGTTAATTTATTCAGTACTTACCTGTCTATAGCAACATCTATCCAACAATTTCGTCATAAATTGTTACCTAATTAGTTAATTAACAACATTTTATAGTGACCGTATCAATATTAGACATCTTTATTTCTTTAATACAAAAATAGAATGACGGGAGGCACTCCCCCAGAACTGGATTGGATTATTCGTTGCTGTTTACAAATAAATTGCCTACTTGCTTACAATAATGAAGAAAGTCTTTATGGTCGTAAAAATAAATCAATTTCAAACATAATAATGTTAAAATTGACAGTAATTATCTCACGCACTAATTACTCACTTTCCTCCTTGATGTTTAATTGTATTGAAAGACTATGATTATGCTAAGCTATAAATGAATTTGGCTAATTAACCAAGTTCTAAGCTAAGCAATGAAGACTATGAAAACTGTCTGTCTCAGAATATATATATATCAAAACGAAACTGGAAAGTAACAGATCATAGCCCGCCTGTCTTTTTTTTCCATTTTAATATTTTGACGTTGCGGCTGTCAACGTCAAAATATTAAAATGTATGTGGTATAACAATAACAACTTATCGAATAATTAGACAGAACTGTGGAGACGACACGAGTTGTTTAGCCCGTACTATGAGGCGTCGGGGCACTGAAGAGGTGACCGGGCGGGTGAGTCAATGCTTACAACCTACGATTTTGACAGCTCCAAGCGCACAGTTATAAAATCGAGTAAAGGCTTGTGCAGACCAGCGCGACTTGTCGCGCGTCGCGACACGAACAATACAATTTCTAAGAAAACTTCACAGTATAACAATAACCGGTGCCGCGTCGCGCGACAACTCGCGCTGGTCTGCACAAGCCTTTATACTTACACCGCGTTCAAGAGCTGCCATTTTCAATATAACTATCACAACAATAGGCTTGTTGACAGTTTTTTTAAACAAATTAGTAACCTTCCTTATTTAATTTGCCTCAAAATATGAATATTTCAGCGAAATATGAACAAAATTTTTCATTTACAACCTAATTTCATTTTGATTGTCAATACGCATTCTGTCATGGCGGCTCGAGGGACTTCAATGCTTTAATTTTAAGTGTTATAATATTCGGTAGTTAAGACTATCTAATTCCTATAAATATTAAATAATCTAAAATAATTTACAGAATTACGTTGATTTTTTATATTTTTACCTCACGACCATTCCACAATACAAAATTAATAAGGTATTTTTCTTAATGTCACCTAGTCTATTAAATAGCATGGTTTATGTTCTTAATATACGTATTATGTAGGGTCTATTTAAATCCTTGTTTCCAATTGATGTTATTTCCACTTAAACAAACATCAACTTTATGATAGTATAAATAAAATTGATTTTAGACTGACTAGTGCTGTTGAAAAGGTCATAAAAATATGAAGTTGTAGCGCAAACTGAACCATAAGTGTAGGCACTTATGGTTCAGTTTGCACATAACACTTGTTTTTCCAAAAACTCGTGTTTGTTTACATGTTTGGCAAATAAATTGCGAACCCAGATTAGGTACTTTGTTTACATAATTATCTACTTCAAAACTCATATACAGCCATACTCTATACCTTTATGCCGTCATAAAGAACAGGTTCTTTGCCTGCAATTTAGTCGCAGTAAAAGCTTTATTTAACCCTAGACGTCTGTTGCAAATTGCTCGAATGATAAGCGGTAAATATACTTACTTATCACTTTCATTTCCGAAGAAGATGGAAATAGTAAATAGTAAAAGGGAACTGAGAGAAATCTCTGCTCAGACGCAACGCTATGATATTATTTGATAATCGAAAATTTATATCTTTTGGTGAGTAACATTTAGTTTTTAAGTAGTGTGTTCTGGGATAATTTTGCCAATGCCAATCTGAAAACCCACAAAAAACATAAAAAAAAAACAAAATTATAAGAAAAAGTTGGAATATTCCAACACATAGTCGAAATGGTGTCAAATCTATCACAACAGTCGAATACCTAAAAAAAATGCCTGTTTTTTTTTTTTTTTTTTCTTTTTTTTTTTACGGACATTTAAAATGCCTGTTAAATTAGAGCATTTTCATAACTTACATAAATGAATATTTTAGATTATATTTATATATAGTGAAATTAATTTGTACAGTTTTGTCTAACGCGGATAAAAAACTGAGAATGACGAAAAATCTATCAAGCGTATTTTTCTGAAACCTTCATCATTTTAAACATAATTAAATATTTGTATACATGTTTTATTAAAATAATGTTAATGTTGTATAATTAATTAATAATGCGTCTAATTTGGGACAGCGGTCCTTTATGGGCGAGTCCTATTACTGACTGGACGTACGACGCGTTGCGTGAGCTCAGTACAGAACACGCAAGCTAACCACTCAAGGTCAATGGCATATATTTGCGTCTTAAGACGGGTTGGCGATATACTTGTATTAACTACAAGTCCAGCTACCTAATTACGCAACACATTTTCGATTTGCAATTGAGTCAAATTGGGATCGTTTGACTAGAATTGCTTTCAAAACTTGTAAATTGAAAGCAATTCTAGTCAAACGAAACCAATTTGACTCAATTGCAAATCGAAAAAGTGTTGCGTAATTAGGCTATAGGTTGCCTCACGATGTTTTTCCTTCACCGATGTCAGTAATGTCCAAGATGAACTCGGAAAGTACATATGAATTTAAAACATCATATTGGGACTTCCCCGAAATTTTAACCAGCAACCAAGTTTGGGACCCACTGTTAAATCTGTCAAAGTTTTCTGTTGGTTAGAATTTCATGTCATTTTACTTTTACATTTTCATTTTACTTGTCTATTTGTGAGCTATGTGTAAGTTAAAAAAAACTGGTATTAGCGCCATCTATATTCCATAGTACAACACTACGGTGCGAGCATGTCGGTGACGCGAATCCATAAGGTTCTCCACTACCAATAATAAATGAATTTGAATTTTAACCTCGTGCATGAGAGGAGAGGTCTTACCCACTGGGCCATGCCACAAAGGTAGTAAAACATGTATAAAACACTTCAGATTTAAAAGGACAGCAACACAACTAAATGAAATTGCAAACAACGACTGCAATTCACATTTTCAAGACACCTTTATTTTTCCACTTCGTTTGTTTAGCTTGTTTCTTTGTTTGTTGTTGTTGTTTGTTTTGTAATAGTTGTTCTATGTTTGAAATAAAATGTAAATCAAAAGTTTACTTCGTTCGAAGTGTTGTTTTGTTTGTTTTTCGTATGTTGTGTATATTTGTGCGTATGTGTTGTTGTTGTTGTAATTCTCAAACGCGCGTTTCTCATCATGATCTTCCTGTCCCTGTCCCATGTTCCTCGTCCATTCTTCTTATTCCAATTCACAAGCGCGCGTTAATCTTTACAATTTAAACCGTGGGGGCAGTTAAAGTTTTCATTAAAATTCACGCCACCGCTTGGCGCCACTTCGACAAGAGGTCTTCAATTGCGACAATGGATATAAAATATATGGTAATGTTCTTCATTCGTTCATCATTTAATCGCGACAAAAAAAACAATGGGCGCTTTGACACTTTTGACAGGTGCCCGGACCTGACGTCTCAGTGCTGCCACCTGGTGAACGTTATTTTAGAAGACCCTCATTCCTCTATTTTTAAGAACGTTCTCATGCTAAACTCAGTCTCAATCTGTCATAAAATTATCATATTTTCCAAAAAAAAATACAATTATAAAGTTTTTTTGAAGTACCGGAATTGGCCTTGTTATATCAATGACTTTAACGTATACTTAGAAAAAGATAGGCAACGCTTTGTAACTGAAATGTTTACAATCAGTGTGTACCGGATGAATCCGTATGGCGCATAGGGAAATGGAAGAGCTTCGTCAACATATACTTTAGTAAATAAACAGTTGAAAAGTAATACTTAAGGGGGATGCGCTATTGTAGCCCGCGAAATTCAAATTTTCTTATAATCCTATAAATAAATATTTTTTTGCAGCCGGGAATCATATTTAGATCAACATACAACCTGATATTGATCTGCAAATAGCAAAAAAACGTAAAAAAAAATGATTTTTGCGGACGTGACGTCTCATCGCAACTCTATACCTACAGAATATTGTTATTAGGTATTGATGAATACATCTCATTAAGTAGACATAAAGGTTTTGCTTTTATTGACTGGAATAAAATATTTAATAAAATACGATAAAACACAAAAACGATTTAGAAATGCAAAAATAAAACTGATTCTTTTGAAGCACATTACTTGACACCGATTTGGATATTTTTTGTTTTGTTAAGTTCGCAATAATCCGAATTAGGTTTTGACCGAAAGAAAAATTTGAAAAGATAAAAAAAAAGATTCCAATTCGGAAAAAGCTAACCGTCCTTTTTTCTTGCATTCTCTTAGTCAAATCACAGCAGCTTTACCTATTCAAGTCAGGATTCTCGAGTTTTCTAGCTCGTTTCGCTCGCTCGCGTAGTAAGATCACAATTACAGCTTAAACTTTAGAGTCAGAATGCTTATTTTTTCTAGCTCGTTTCATTCGCTCGCGTAGTAAGATCACAATGACAGCTTAAACTTTAGAGTCAGAATGCTGATTTTTTTAAACAATCCTTCTTTTAAGAAAATCGGGTGAAAATGGCCCCCATGTTTTTTGATCCAAGCTCCCTTAAAAACTCACTACGCTACTGCAGCAAAGGTGTACCTCGCCTTAAGCTAGTACGCCCACAGCCGTCTAGACTAGACTAGCTTAGTACCTACAGACCTACGTAATATCCTAAACCCATTAAATATCAGGATATAGCCGTCGCCACGGAAAACTAAAACTTATCTACTACATTTCATAAATGGTAGGAAACTTATAGAGCCGTGCGGTATCGTTTCACTTTTAATTAATGGAGTATTATAAGATTTAGCTGATATCCGAGTTAGGAGTATAGTTTTATTGAATAACCTGTGGGTTATTTTATTAGATTTCACTGTGCTAGTTAAACTTAGTACTGTGTTGGTTATTGTTTATGAAGATAAATTCGATTAAAATAGAGACTAATTTTCAACAGTGATTTCTTACTAATTTTATTAATCTTCCAGCTTTTTCCCAGAGCTTCGTTAGTTTTGAGATTGGAAAGTAGCCTACGGGAATTTACTTCCGGGATTAAAAGTATCTTATGTTGTAAAACAGGTCATGTTCAATCCGGGTGCCAAACAGCCAATTCCGTTCATCCGTTAGGGCGTGAAAAGGTCACAGACGAACATACAGACCTACAGACAGACAAAGTCACTTTCGTATTTATAATATTTAGTATAGATTAGTCTCTTCTTCTTTTAGTGTGGTTAGTGACTAACCTCAAGTCAGAGTTTTAAAGCCGCCATGGGCCTCCGACTTGGCTTCATATGCCCTCGATAAATATGTCTTAGGCATGATGTTTCCTCACGATATAATATATCCATCCATACTTATCCATAAAACATATTATGTTTTATGGATTAGTATGGAAGGTATTTGATTTCCCCAAGCAGGTGGGTACGATTTGGTGTTGTGAAAACGCGTTAATCTGTGATATATCAAAATGTTCATGAAAAAAATCTAAACATTTTAATAATCTTTATGACAAACTCCTTGTTCATATTAAACCCAAAATTCTTTTAGGAGTAATCTTTTCCCCCCTCTCTTCACAAAACCGGACTACAGTCCAAACAATTCGTTATTTAAAGAGTTATTCCATAGACTGTCGAACAAAAGCGCTTTACAAATACGGACAGCGCTTTGTCACTGCGCTGAAAATAAACTGAAACTATTACTGTATTTATATTCTTTTGATCACATTTACTGAAAGATTCATTTGAAAACTCCAGTGACCTATTTCAGAAATGTTTTGAATTGTGTTTGCAGAATTGAGGGATTTTTATTCTATTTCCTTGGATGATTTTTTATTTAAGACCAAAACTGTTGTTTTATCATGGTTAACTTTGTTGTCGATAGTTACTGACTGAAATAACGTGTAAAAAATTCACTGAAATAACGTGATCGATAGACCCATTCATAAAATATTGCTTCTAAATTAGTCAGGTTTTTTGAAAACGATTTGTTCCGCATTCGCTTCACAAGGTTCGCCCCACATTTGAAATTCCTGTTTCACTCCACATTTTGTTCCTTATTTGTCTCAAAACCAGCTGGCTAGCTCAAAAGTAGACAGAAGCGAAATCTGTTTTTCTTTCTGAAAATTAAAAGGTCTCGACGTAAAATCATAATAAGCTCTAATCCATGTACTGTATAATACACCTTACGTTACCCTAATGTGCTATTGAATTGCTGCTGGGGAGCACTAGGAAGTGGTGAAGGGTGGGCGTTTTGCGGGACTGTCTTATGTAATTTTGACGTTTGAAAAGTGCTGATCAGCCTAGTTTGAATAAATTACTTTTGAATTTTGAATTACTCGTTGCGTCTGCACTATCATACAAATTGTAAGTTTTAATGAAATCCGATCGTGAGTCAATAATGTGTGGTGCCAGCTTCTGCTGCGCCCACGACGTTAATATTGACATTAGAAATGAACTAGTAGTGTATATCTGTCGTCGTTACTGGATTTAATTTTTTGGAGAGCAAAAATATTCGAAAGAATTGTACATAACTATGTTTGAATAGAAGCAAGGTATAGGGCGATTTTGAAATTATGCAATCCCGTCGGGGTCTATACTCTATTTGAAATAATATTAGACATTTAAATAAACCTTTTTACAGTCCGTTCAACCGATGTTCACGTCTATTGCGATGGTGGCATGACAAATGGCAGCTGTAGTAAACAGTTGGTATTGTAGACACTTTTTTGCTTTTAATGCAATCCTTATGGCTACGGTATAGAAGTATAAAATCGGTTGACTGGAGTGTAAAAAAGGTTTATTTAATTGTCTGATTAGCATCTTATTTCAAATGGAGTATAAGTGTTATTGAAAAGCTTCAGTTAGTTTTGCAATTTAAATGATCATAACGTGAATTCATATAGATCCGGTCTTAGGTACGACTTAAACGACATTGCTAGCCGTCATTGAACTGCTGTCAAAATGTAGTTTAGATCTTTTTTGCAAAAGTGTTGTACCTACTGGTAAGGAAACCAGATACTTTTCGAATAGACAAAATCCCTAAATTACGTATCCTACACCGTATGCTTCACAGCGGAGTTCATTACTCTGTATTTTTCACAGAGTAATGTCATAAACAAGAGTAACGGACGCGCGACGCTTATTTGCGCGCGCAAGCATATAAGTACACAGGTATCGTTTGTTCGAACAGCGAGATTGAAAAACGTCCGCGGTTAATTATTTTGTGTATATTTCAATTTAATTTTTGTTTGAAGCTTTTCTTATAGGTACATTTTTTTTATAAACAGGAGAGAAAAAAAAAGTTTTTTATTTCCAAGATGATATTTACATAATTTAAAAGCTTACAGTCTTGTAATAATAATAATTATATGTACAAGTATATAAAAAAGCGATGGGAAAGACTCATGGGGCGTCAAAAAATTCATCCGCATCGCTGTCAACAGGAAAAGTGCCCTAAAGGCTGTCAGAATTGCCACGTTGTACGGCATAATCAATCTGCCTAACCTTTTCCCAACTATGTTGGGGTCGGCTTCCAGTCTAACCGGATGCAGCTGAACACCAGTATTTTACATGGAGCGACTGCCTATCTGACCTCCACAACCCAATAACTGGGTAATACGATACCCCTTGGTAAGACTGGTGTCAGACTTTCGGGCTTCTGACGACTCGTAACGACTGTCAAAGATCCACGAATGACAGCCGGGACCAACGGCTTAACCTGCGCTCCGAGGCACGGAGGATTCTCGGTATGTAAAGATGGTCACCCATCCACTGACCAACCCCGGCAAGCGTAGCTTAACCTGATGGATCGACCAGTGCGGCTGTTGTTACTTAACTATAGCGATACCAAATTAAAAAAAATGAGATGATGATAAATGCACATAAGTAAATATGGTCTTAGCAACATAATGTATTTCTTATATAACTACATGCATTAGCTATGTATAACATAGTGGTATAACAATTCTTCTTAAATAATTCTACTCGTACTTAATTTTTTTTATGAAAAAAACATGTAAATTACTTGGATGTATGTATTTTGTTAAATACACACACAAATTTAATTATAGTGTAACAGATTCAATTATATTGTCTACGGAAGAATAAAGTGAATGTATTAGAAAGATAAACCGAATTAATTATTTAAACTCGTTAAAATCTTTAGTCACTGATAAAATTTTGTTTGCACTGTCAGTCGAAAAGTTTCAAGTAATTTTGAAAAACGAATTTCATAGATCGTCAACATTTTGTCATAAACAGGGATGATTATTTTGTAATTGTCACGCAAATGTAGATTTTCATAGAATCAATTTTGTTCTGATTATACTAGGTATAATTACATATATACATACATGCATAAACTCATGGGGGTAGGCAGAAACTACAGAACACCACCTGCTATGATCCTTACATACTCCTTTTGCTTCGTCCACAATTATCAAACTATAATTATTTAAAATAGCAAAGTAAAGGAATCTACATATCCTACTGTAGAAAATATCTTGCACCGTTTGCGAGTTCGGATTTACTGTCGTCAAGTAAAAATCATCGAAACCAGAAATATCCTGAAACATGAGAATTCTTATGTTAATTTTCTTAATAATATCGTCTTGGCAGAATGCCATGATCGTCTAGTTAAGACCTCTCAGTCATATCTAATATGAAGTGTTCTTGGGGTCTCGTGGCTCTCCAGTTCGAGATTGCGTCTTAGTTTCATACGCTAATTAGGTTCTTATATTTTTCATGGCTACATTAGGGTACCTATAGAAATCCAAAACAGTACCTAATATACATTCTTTGTTCCTAAACTAACGAAGCAACAACAAAACAATCTGTAAACAATATTTCCACATTTATTTATTGTACCTCCGTGTTCGTTTTCGCGACATTCCGCATTCGCGGTCACGGACAGTCTGCGGCGTGAGAATATAATATAAACAGACGGAATTATTACTTAAATTAATCATAAATTACCACGTTATATCCGCATGCAACATTACTGTATCTAAATTGTTTTACAAGTCCTTTATTATCTTGTTAAAGGTCAAACTAGAGTCGTACTTTGAATTCCAAAAGTAATATTTTTGATTGCACAGATTAGTAACAGATCATTGTTGAAAAAAAAATCGATTACTTTGTCGATCGGACGTCAAATCAATCAACGTACATAACAATAATTTCTAAATGCCAATCGTGGTACTCAAGACCTTGTCTTCACATTAGTTGTTTACATAAGTTTAAGAGAAACTAAGTACATATATAGAGCATTCACCGACCTTGGTAGTCGTTAATGAATGTGGGATAGTAAATACAATCGAGTATTTATAACCTGACCTCGTGGTATATTCACATTATTGTTAAAACAAAGAGCAGGTCAAACTATATCCGCACGTTTGTGCGCGGTTAAGCAATGGTACTGCTAATTGAATGTATGACCGACTAGGAATTTTTGTTATTTTATTCCGGGGTATGTATTTAATGTTCTTAGGAAAATATGGAAGGGAGATTGTTTAGTTAAAATTAAAGGGACTAGACGGAAGGTTTTAAGAAAACATTTACTTAATTTTAATTGGTATTAATTACTTTTCATTTGCTGAGAGTTTCCTTTATACTAGTGAAACTAATTGAGCGATCCCTTTTATTGACCCAGTTTGAAACAAAGGGAATTTAATATGTGCAGTTTATATTCGGCAAAAATATAGATCAGGTTTCAAATGTTATTCAAAACATTGGTTACAGAAAGCAAAAAATATTTTATTTATTAAGAGTTTTACCCTCCGTGTTTTCTTGAGTCACTTAGTTAGAGCATACTTTTGAAAGATATATTTTCCAAGGCAGGAATCCATCACCTGATCAGGTCACTGGCACATAATGTAGGAATATGCTATACATATTACCGGCAATAATAATAACTTTGCTTTTATTTCCCATTAAAAAAAAAAAAAAACATTATTTAATAGAGGAAGTCCGTATAATCATACATAACAGACCGTTATGAAAATGGCTTATCTTTAATTACATAATTATACAATGAAAAATTGTGTTACGAACTTGATATCTTTATGTAAGTAAGAAAAATTGCCCTAGCATGTAACAATACAATTACCTTTACCGCATATTTTTTTTGTTAATCTTTGTTAACACACTGCTGGGCAAAGATCTCTCCCATATTTTTCCAGTTCTCTTTATTTTACTTTCGAAGGCCAATCTGGCAAGAACTAGTCCAGGTCTTCATGCCAGCGATTCCTAGGTCTTCCTTATAAATACCTAATTTGAATCAGGTCCAGGAACTCTTCTACCCGTTGACAAAATATCTTCAAAAATTCTTATGATAAATACAATTACAACTTCTTTACATACAATTAAAAACGATACAATATTTTTAAAGTGGGTGTTTAAATTAATTGTCTACTTTACCATTTACAATTTTTTGTACAAAGAGAAACAATAAAATACTGTTGCTTATTTTATGACGAGGGTCATTCTACTTTTGTTGATCACTGTGCATAATTTCCATATTCGCGTAAAAATATTCTTTTCTTGGTTTCGGTCTAATTGGTTTTCTAATGAGTTTCTACCAATAAACTCATTATTTCCATGTCGGAAATTCTTTTTTACTAAACATGATTTATTTGAAAGCAAATGGACTAAAATGACTTGCATTGTTATCAGAATTCGGAAAACCATAGGTTGGTGGCCCCTGCCAAATATGAAAAAAGAACATTGTATTCATGTCAAAGATGAGATACAGTGGCTAAACATTTTTGAGGTTAAATGGTCTATGTAAGTTTAAAATAGGATGCGAGCATCAACCTTTCCTGCAATACGCCGTGTTGCCAGCAATACAAAACACGATGGTAAAATATGGTGCACTTTTGACAACTATGTAAACAAGGCTTTAGGGAGAAGTACACAGATCGTCAATCTTTTGCCTTAGCATAGCAGATAATAATTAAAGGCGAAGCACGCACCTGCGCCATCTGTTGTAAGGCCTATAAATTCTTTGAAACAAACAGAGGGAACCCGGTTCAATTTATAGGAGAATTAATCAAGGGGATCCATTGTTGGAGCTTCAATGAGAGCCAATCAATTAGACACACCCGACTTGCTAGCCTCCCTTTTCGTTTTTTTTTTGTGAATTGACCTTGTGACCTACTTCACTGATATTTTGGTAACATCGCGTTTATTTTTCTAGAAAAAGTAAGATAGTGGATAATTGTTGAGCTTGTGCTTTATTGAGAGGGTATTCATCATCGTCATCATTGGAAGCCTTTTTGTTGTCGAGCAGAGCTCTAACGGAATGATTGCCGAGAAGCGGTAGGGTAAGAAGCGAACGAAGACCTATAGCCTGGTGGGTGGACGACCTACAGAAGATCATGGGGCAGACCTGACATAAGACTCGTACAGACAAGGAAAACATCTTGAGAAAACTGGCATGTCCGAGAACCTAAAACATCGAACACATGTGACCCGCACTCGGCCCGCGTGCTGGATTACGGCCCACACCCTCTCACAGAGAGGAGGCCTGTGTCCCAACAGTGAGAAAATTATAGGCTGATTATTCATGCCTTTGTAGACACTTATTTACTAAGCTAGCTCCCTAAAATATCTTCCAACTAAAATACTAACGAAGACCAGAAAATAATTAGAGAAGTGCTATGCAAAATTCACAGCATTAGACAACATCAACATCAACCTTGAACAGTAGATTCCCTAGAAATATGTTACGTCACACAAGGTAGCGTTAATTTTAATGTGTTAAATTCTTGAGACTAACCTGACAACGACGTTGACATACTTAATAGAATTAGCAGTTGTAGTCTTTATTACTAAAGGAGGAAGATTTTCGTCTTGAAAAGTTTTCTCTTTTTAGCTTTATTTAACTAAGAGCGCTTATCCTTAATATTGGCAACGTCGCAAATAGCTGTCAAATATGTCATATGTCAATGTAATATGTCAATCAAGACCTGTCTTGATTAATTTGGCAATATTACTGTATGGAAATATGAAACGTGGCTAACTAGTGAACTAAAATATTAATTATGAAATGCAATAATTAATTTCGTAACAACGAATATTTAGTTTTAGATGTAAAAAAAGTATTTAGAAACTTTCCAAATGCCTTTTTTACGCCTAAAACGGTTATTACATAATCAAATTCAATGTTATAATTGCAACAACATCAACACAACAACGGCATGCAGCTTAAAGTTATGTCCATTTCTGCTTCCATTGAAATATGTGTTGTGTTTATATACTTTAAATTGTAACAGCCAATACAATTTTACGCCTTCCACGTAAGAACTAGGCCAAATATTTTTTGATATTCGGATAGCTCATGAGCATGACCTAAAGAGGTGCCATAAAGAACATGAACTAAAACTTAAAAAAATATCCGCAAAATTTCGTGGGATTATGCTAGTAATAGACAAATAAGCATCAATAAAACCCACAACGTTCCTCGTCCATCTTAAACTCGAAGTAGGTACTTCATTTGTTTTCCCCATTGCATAAATGTCAGACTATTTCTTCTTTTTCATTAGGCAGAACAATTTCCCAGGCAAAGATGCGAGAATATAACAAGCTTTCTACTAAACGAGCGTTTTGTGGTAAACTACGGAACCCGTACCACGTAACAATGTTGTACATCTCTGTTTTGCAAAGTGACAATACATTGCGTTATTTCTTCACGCATCGTTAAATATCGTCATTTGAAAAGAGAAATGGAACGCGAATGTTTGGTTGTGTCGTGTATGTTTCGTAATTGGTGTTGTTTCAAACTTCTGGTTGGACATGGTATCCTGGTAGTTGTGAACTGTATTTTGGCAATGGCGGTGCGTTTGAAAGTTAAATAAGTATTTTTCTTCCTTATGAGCGTTTATTCTGAAAGTGGGCAACGTCGCAAATAGATGTCAAATATTTCGCTGTTTCGATTAATATTATTAACATGGAAATATGAAATGTGGCTAACTAGCGAACTAGAATATTAATAATGAATTGCAATTATAACACTGAATTTGATGTTGTAACCCTTTTAGGCGTAAAAGACCCATTTGGAAAGTTTCGAAATACTTTTTTTTACATCTAAAACGAAATAATCGGTGTTACGATATTAATTATTGCATTTCATAATCAATATTTAAGTTCACTAGTTAGCCATATTTCACATTGCCAAATTAATCAAAACAGGTAAATATTTGACAGCTATTTGCGACGTTGTCAACTTTTAGAATAAGCGCTCTTAAGCCTCGGTCACACGCGGCGAATACTCGCAGCGTTAATTCGCTGCCTGCCTGTCACACACAGCGAGTCCTAAACGAGAATTTCGACAGTCTTCGCCAATACAGGCGCACTGAGCGGAATGGCTACTCACAGCGAGTACCCTGTCACACAGCGAATTCTCGTTGAGAGCCCGCATTCGCAGAGAGTAAAATTGAACATGCTCAATTCAAATCGCGCTGAATGAATCTATTCGCAGCGAATAATTAGCCTATCACACACAGCGAGTTCGCTACGAGTATTCGCTGTGTGTGACAGAGGCTTAAGGGTAGATTGCAAACGTCAGATAACTTTGACGGTTGGACATATTATTTTCTATACAAAACCAACCCGTCCAACCGTAATATTAATTCCTCAGTTATAATAAGTTATCTGATTATTGAAAATTCAGTCCTTTGTTTATAATGTACAGGAATATTAGGATTATGTAAAGAAAATCGACCAATTATCTAATCAGCTCATAAGCTACTTTTCTTTGTCTTGTACTTCTTAATTCCGACCTCTAAATAAAAATATAATTTCTCGATCTATGTCCTAACCCAGATCATGGTCTACCCATGTGCCAAAGTTTCATCTAAATCTGTTCAGCCGTTTTAGCGTGAAAGCGGAACAAACAAAGAAACATACAAAAAATCAAATCTTTTTTCTTTATAATATTAGTTTACATTTACTGTCAACAAATTGCTACGCACTCTGCCGTGACCCAATAAATTCTACCAGCTTTCAGATAGGGAAGACTCCTAACAATCAGATAACCGGTTTTAGGCAAACTTCCAACAAAGATGTCTTTGAACTATTCAATTTCTAGATCTAGTGTCAATGACCTTATAAACGGTTTAGGAACAAAAATATCATAGATCGCACCTAATTTACAAAAGTGGCGCCAAACAAGTAGATAATAAAAATATTTAAACGAACTCTTATTAATTACTATTTAAAAAAATTACTTATTTAAAGAAAGAATTTGAAGAATAGAGGAGCTCGTGGCTAAGTAATAACTGCTGCACGGGTCGATCTATCAGGTTAAGCGACGCTTGCCGGGGTTCGTCTATGGATGGGTGACCATCTTTACATACCGAGACTGCTTCGTGCCTCGGAAAGCACGTTAAGCCATTGGTCCCGGCTGTTATTCGTGAATCTTTGAAAGTCGTTACGGGTCTTCAGAAGGCCGAAAGTCTGACAAGTAGTCGTACCAAGGGTATTTATATTATCCAGTTACTGGGTTGTTGAGGTCAGATAGGTAGACGCTCCATGTAAAATACTGGTATTCAGCTGCATCCGGTTAGACTGGAAGCCGACCCCAATATAGTTGGGAAAAGGCTAGGCAGATTGACTTCTTTAAAGAAAAAGGCAAATAGTCTGCTAATAAATAGGTATTATGGTTGGAATGTTTTCGTAATAGTAAAGAGGAAATGCTTAAGCATTATATTATTAGAACGTAATGGGTTGCCTTCCATAGTTCCTTATAACTAGCAAATCACTTAGATTACTTAATGTATCTAAATAAAAGTTTATATAGCACTTAACATCAATATATACCTATACCAACTATTTTAATTATTATTGTTGTTATTGTTAATAACGCGTCTATTATGCATGGAGTCTAGAGTTCGTTGTCGAGACAAAGTGACAGATTGTGATTGTTTATCTGTCATTTCGTCTATTCTTCCGTCGACAAAATACGTTTCTATTGTGGTCATGCTAAACGTGCAGCTATCTTATTACGTAAGCAACACATTTTCGTAAACGATTACGACTAATTTGTTTCATTTTGACAGTTCAATAACATTCATTGCGTTTTTTCGAACTTACGAAGCAATGGATTAGCAATCTGTTTCAAAACGATTCAGATTCTGATTGATCGTGTATTACGCAATTAGGGTACAGGTCGGGCAAAGTGTTATTGGCTATTGTATTCCTCATGGAACACAAGGAATTGATTAATCAGATTTGTGTCCGGTTATTAGCAAAAGACTTGCCCTCTTTTACCCCTATAAATACCCCTTTAAAAATACAAGCGTGATGCTTTAAACATAACATCATTCAATCCCCTAAAGTTTATGCAGAGGTGTACCGATAGTACACCTACATTTCACCAATTATGTTTAAGTCCCATGTAATAGGGGGCGAGCCTAGTGCCATGAACCGGGCACAAATCAAGACTCCGGGCTGCTACTGAGAAATTCATGAATTCATGAAATCCATCCAAAGTTTGTCTGTAAATGATCGCTTTTAGCGATAAGACCGCCCATTGTGTCACCCTATGTAAAATGTCTACATTTATATCTGTTTTTTATGGTGTACATAATAAAGAATATTCTATTCTATTCATGATAGAAAAACCCAATAACACTTTGCCCAACCTGGGAATCGAACCCAAGACCTCAAGCTCAGCCGTAGCGCTTGCGACCACTCGACCTACGTGGCAGTGATGTTATGTTATTACTTATTAACTGTTCTGTAGTAAATTACCAACACTTTTCTTATATAAACATTGCAATGATACAATTTCTACGTCCGGTGACACTTTCACTAAAACCTCTATTATACGTGAGGTCACTAATACCTACACAAATAATGGTGTTTTTTGTTTTCCCTTTTTAGGCCCTAATTACGTACTTTAGTATTTTATTAGCTGTCACGCCAATTTCTTTGGAAAGTGTGTTTATGTAACATCGCCTTGATGTCGTTGGTTATTATTTTGATACGCAACTGTTACTTTTAGCAGGCATCATCCCAATGGCAAATGCCTTTCCCTAGCTGGATACAAAATATGTCTGCAACTTGTGACAAGAATAAGGCTGTACTTCATTAGTTTACCTATGACAGCTGAAAATAAAGCTATCCGGAAAAGAACCGGAGTTTCCGACTTGGCGTGCAGAGTAAGCAAGCTGAAGTAGCAGAGGGCTGGCCATGTTTGTCGAATGACCGATGGCCGGTGGAGCAGACGAGTTCTGGATGCTTGCCGATACGACCGCGTATCGGCAAGCGTAGTGCTCCCCAGTTTGTTGGACCGATGACATTAAAATGGTGGCTGGGAGAGACTGGATACGGAATGCGGAGGACAGGGTGTGACTGCGATAGGCTGAGTTGATGACAGCTGATCCATCTTCAAATATGGATCTTCTTAGACTCAATCGCAGTCTAGATAGAGGCAGTTCAAGATAGCTGGCTTGCTATTTCAAGTATTCGAAAAACACGGGATATCATCTTAAAATCATGCAGCCTGTAGCCATTACTGATCTTCTTTTCGTGTGGTTAATGATTAACCTGGTGTCAGAGTTTCAAAGCCGCCCATGGGCCTCTGAACTGGCTTCACATGCCGTCGAGATCTCTTAGGCATGCCGGTTTGCTCACGATGTTTTCCTTCGAACCAAGTGATAATTATACAATACGCATATGAATCCGAAAAGTCAGAGGTGCGTGCCTTGGGTTCGAACTCGAGACATATGACTTGGCAGTCTGACGGTCACACCACTAGGGTATCACTGCTCTACCCCGGTATTATTACTGATAACAGACATCCACTTAAACATAAGCTCTTTGATAATAGATTTTTATTTGAGTGCATTCGCTTAACACTTTAAATATAATGGATGAGAAACGAGGGTCAATTTATTGCAACATTCTTATAAATGACTATATTCATAAAACACTCGAATATACATCTACATATCTAATTATGATAATGTGACCTTGTACGTAAGTAATCTTAATGATAATATTATAATGTGAACAAAGTAATTAGCTAAACTTAAATATCAAGTGGAAAAGCATACATTTGGGTGACCTAGTTATTTCAATATTAATGCAATTTTTTCTAACATTTGAAAGGAATTCTAATAACAATGACCTTCTAAAACGATTATGTTTAACTTATTTTGGTGAACTTGGCACTTTATTATTTGGAGGAAGGGAAATTTAATGGATTAATTAGTTTTGCTGAATAAAAATAATCCGTAACTTCTCTGAAAATATCTTTCGAATTTCCGCATTTTCAACTCCTTATTTAAGGAAGACTTTTCCTGTCTTATATAAGTAAAAATTCCGCCTTGGCCTTTGCCAAAGAGCAATAGTGCACAGCAATCTGAGCGTGAAACGAACTGACAGAATACGAAACACCACGCTGCGATCTAAAACGGTGATCATATGCAAAAAAGGCTGCGAAGTTAAAATGGGATTGGTGGGTCACTTCAGCCGTACGCATAGTGACCACTAGGCAAGTCTCCACACGGTGCATGCCTGAGGATGGACGGCGCCGCCGGGGCCGGCCCAGGAAGAGGTGGCAAGACGACCTACATAAGGGACGAATCGAGGTGGCCCTGGATAAGGATGCCTGAAAGGATTTGGGGGAGGCCTTTGCTCAGCAGTGGGAGATTAAAAAAAATAAAAAAAACTATAGTAGGTACCTACTTATATTTATAAGTAGGTACCTACTATAGTTTTTTTTATTTTTTTTAGATTTTTTTATCTTGTATAAATTCTCTGGCGCGGGTCTTAAACCATTAGTCAAATCTCTAATCCGCGCTTGTTGTACAGTCACCGTTCTTATGAATTTGATAATTTGATGTGGCAACTTTTTTTTTTTTTTTTTTTTTTTTTTTTTTAATAAATAATAAATAAGATGATCGTCTAGCTTGTTCTTTGTAGGGTTATCTACCTACCATAAACAATACTAAAACTGTAAAAATGACGAGCAAAACCTAACCATTTTATTTATTTGCAATCATTTCTAAAAATCTTATATTCCTGTTTTCTTGTTTCCGGGTTTCTGCTCATCTCGTTAGCCGAATCGATGTAGAAACAAGCTGTAAATTCATCCTCTAAGCGAGACAGAATTGAGGCTTTAACCCAAATATCATCACGGCTTACTCCCCAAATCACAGCTTAACCCGAGCTCGAAAACTGGGTCACATAGGTCTGTTTGCCAACCCAGTACGCTCAGACCGCGCGGGTAGTCGAAATAGTTTCATGCTAAATAATTCAGCAAATCTTAGGTCGTGTAACATCGGCAAAGTTCGTGAATACTCGGAAAGGAACGTACATACTCTTGGCTTATGAAAAAGACTGTAGCACTTTGTAAATACGGTCTGCAAAGCGTCCGGCATAAAATATGTACTAAGATATTTTATAGGTATTTAATGTTGTTTTTACTACGTGCTCGTAGTTTTTTAAATGTCATAGTGAAATATGATTGTTGTAAATCTTCCTTCTGACTTCTAAGGATGTCTAGGTCAAGACGTAGTAATAATAAATTATCTAGCACTTTCAGTAAGTCACAAACATGATGCGACAAGTTTAGTTATTCGCAATGACGTCGTACTGTAGTCTTGTGCTGTAATCATTGAAAGACCATACGTTGTACTTTATAGTACATACTAATTCCATGTAGTACCTTTGACATAAGAGTGACAGCTAATTGGTTCATCCTTCTATGTCATTTTGGGCTAATCATTGGCCAAAGATGTCTCGAGAAAATGAACTCGAGACATGTATTATTGTATCATGAAAGAAAAAACACGCAGAACAAAGATCGTCGAAAGAAGTCGGACCGACAAGAAGAGTTCCGTACCATATCGTTATATTATTTGTTGTTATATCGGCAATAGAAATACACGGTAATATAAAATTCAAAAGCTACAGCCTTGTGACAGACGGACGGACGGACGGACGGACAGCGGAGCCTTAGTATGGAGTCCTGCTAAAGAATCATGCTTTTTTAAATCATCATGAACATCCTCAAAATCACAATGAAAGTATTTTTACAATCAACTGTCGGTAAACGTTGTTTCCCGAGATAATATGCGTTCGCCGAATCCATTATGTCCAATACAGATCATTATCAGTTGAGCCGCTTACGATAATTAAACATTATTAATTAACGATGGAGGAATGTAGCGTGTGCTAAGATCTTGGTCCATTTACAACGTTTACGAGCACTTCCCATCGTGATCCGACATTGATTTATTGTTATCTTTTCACTCGAGAATTTCGGTTTCATATCGATTGAGACGCGTGTCGTCGTGTTTCGTATCTTGAAGTGTGTTACTAGGCACTTTTTTTGTTCCATGATCGTGTTTTGTCTTCATGACAACTTACTGGCAGACTGCGAACTGAAATGACTGATTAATTGCCGCTCATTTACGAACGAACGTAATTATCGTGTCATCTGGTTTTTCCGTCAAGAATTTCTCATTTCCCCGATTTGTGCCCGGTTGATGGCTTAGCATTATTGGGGAAATGTGGGTGTATCGTAGGTACACCTCTGCCTTACCCTTCGGGATTACAGTCGTGATGTTATGTGTGTAATTTTGGATTATCCGCTTTTTTCCGCGACTTTTTTATCCAAATATCCAGCGGCTTTGGCCACGTGATATCTTTATAAATTATAGCCTTTACTCTATGATATATAGCAGATAGTTAATTGACTCAGGCGTGACTTTGCAGAAATCCATGATAAAATACAATAGACGACGTATATATAGTAACCTAATCTGCTTAACTGTTCATAAAGAGTCATAAAAAACACTGTAAGAAATCGACACGTGTTTCATCTCTCAACGAGGCATCCTCAGGATGACGATTGGCTTATTGCGAACCCGGACCCGACGTGTTGACACGTCAAGCGTCGAGAGCAGTGTAAGCTGCTTTCTACTGGTGAGAGAATTTTATAATCGGTTCAGTAGATTATAGCTTATTAATTACAAAGAAAAATTGAAATCTTTTCTCTTTGTAATGCTAGAGTAGATGAAAAGTAGCAGTAGGTAGCTTGAAACTTGGGGAGGACATACTTTTGCTACATGTCCTCCTGGTACATTTCATGTTAGGTTTCACTAATCTGCACCGGTCAACTGTTCTAACTTCGCCTGGCATCCTATGTTTGCTTGTATGGCAATCGAAACTTTGAGTTTTCATAGAGAGCTTTAAGTTTCAATTGCAATACAAGTAAAATGAAAAAGATATTACATCTTTTTCATTATTGGCAAACATAGGACGCCAGGCGAAGTTAGGGCAGTTGGTGGTACTCGGCAAAAGATTAATTTGACAATAGAGGTGATTATAAATTGCGGTATCAACTTTTACCTAACATAATTGTAGCGTTGGGAAAGCACATGTCCAAAGCACATTACAAACTGATAATAATGATACCTAGTCATATTATGTGAAATAAAATTAAAACAGGCAATTTCTGGGCAATAATGTTGCGTTAATTTTAAGTAATCTTCTCGTAAGATGCGTCGTTACAAAAACTTAATACTGTTTATGTTGCAAGAATTAATTAAGATGGTTATAATAGAACATGAAGCTTGTATTACTCAAAGGAGTAGGCAGAGGTATTAAATTGAGACTATAGCAACGAACGTGTAAACCGAACAGTTTAAAAGTGTCGTTAGTTTAGAGGCGCTTTAGTAGATGTCAACTATCTGTCATAGTCGGGTCATAACATTGATTAGACATTAACATTCACGAAGGCGCCATAATAATTGTTAAGAAGCCAGATGTCAAAACGTCATACAAATAGTTTTCTGACAGCTGCGCGCACAGATTACTCTAAGCCGGCGGCGCGCGAGTCGATGCCGACTGACCGGAATGTTGCCAGTTTAAATATTATATTGTATTTATACATGTGGAATTAATTATCGTATATTTATTCTATTATTATATCATAATTATATCTCATTGTGTGCTGCATTACGTCAACCCGGCTGACGTTGAAAACCAGCGCTGGGTTTCTATCTCGCACAGGGTCGCAGCATTATGCTGAGCGATGACCGTTTTGCGTCGATGTGACGCATATTTTCCCTGCATAGTTTTTAATTTTGTGAACTTTTTTGCGTCATGTTTACCGCAAATAAACGTTTCTTACTTCTTATATACTGTTACATAAAAGCTATACTTTCTTTATGCCCAAGACATTAAATTATTACATATCAATAAATCTCTTTGCTTCTCTACATAATTATAAAACAAAGTCGCTTTTCGCGTTTGTCTGTATGTCCGCGTTGTTCTTCTACACGCAACCGATTTTGATGAGGTTTTCACCGTCGTTTAGAGAATTTATTCCGGAAAGTTTATGTGCATAATATGTTAATATCAAAGTTACGTTTACCTAAGAAGCAGGAGCGGGCCGCTAGTTATGCTAATAAATATATCTGCATATTAATACTTCAATCCTGCTTTATTTTGTTTAAAACCCTTCAGAGCCATATTTCACCAGTTATGATTATAATACCAGCCTATTACTATCCCATCACTGCAGGGCAGCCTCTTCAAATACACAGAAGGCATGGGCATTGATCACAATCCTTGCTCAAGACGGGTTGATGATTTCCAGTTATGATTAAGTCCCATGAAACATGGCACCAGTGTTTTTCCAAGGCATATTCAGACTCCGGCGGGGTAATTGTGTAACATTGACAATTGATGGCAATGGGTTTCATTTTGACAGTTCAGCCACATTCATTGCGCTATTGACATTGTTGGGCATACGAATTT
Organism: Agrochola lota; assembly: GCA_947364205.1. Taxonomy (NCBI): domain Eukaryota; kingdom Metazoa; phylum Arthropoda; class Insecta; order Lepidoptera; family Noctuidae; genus Agrochola; species Agrochola lota. The sequence goes on from OX376241.1 coordinate 10,016,371, forward strand.
TTCAAACCTATGAAGCAGTGGAATAGCAATATCCTTCAAAACCCTCAGACTGTGATTGAAAGTGTGTTACGCCATTAGGGTGTTAGCACAGATGAATACAGATAGGACACTCCGCAGTTTAGGTATGAACCTACAAGTACGCGGCGGGCCCGTCTTGCTGGGCCAATTCAGTGAGTGTAACGTAGTCAGAAGATGTAAGAGTTACGCGATAGAAAGAGAGGCAACTTCTACGTGAATATAACTGTAGGTGATAGCGATGTGCGACCTGAATTGCACTTTATTGTGTCGTAGCAGGAGTCGCTTTTTAAAGTTACGGAACCATAACAAGGATACGTATAGTTTCGCCATGTCCGTCTGTGTGTCTGTCTGTCTGTCTGTCCGTCTGTCAGCTGAAAGCTGTAATTTGGCATATATATACATATTAATCATGCCGACAAAGTGGTAAAATAAAATCAAGATTTTTTTTTAGGGTACCTTCCCTGCACGTAAAGTGGGGAGGTTTTTTTTTTTCCTCATCTACCCCATGTCGTGGGGTATCGTTAGAAAGGTCTTTCAAAAATATTGTGAGTTTGTTGAAATCATTTTTGGATTCAGGGATCCGTTTGCGAAATATTAAGCTTTTAACTGATTTTGTTTGTTAAAGTCAAGTGTCCCCCCCCCCCTCCCCCTTCTACCTAAATGGTTGTACTTAGACTTGTGAAAAAATTCACAGCAGTAGTATATATAACGAAATTAAAAGGAAAACTATGAGAGCTAAGTAGGTTGTACAGGTTAACGAGAAATAATCAACCAACTTAAATTTGCAGTTTGAAAAACATGATCTCCCATATTTCGTATGGGAGAACACGTTTTTCAACTACAATGATAAGTTTTTTCTTTGGATAAATTCATCCCAACTACGCAACCCTTCATTTTGCGTGGTCCGACACGCACTTGGCCGGTTTTTATTTAATAGAATTTGCGGAGTGTCACATCTGTATTAATCTGTGGTGCGGGCTGCTATTGAGAAACCTCTAATGGACAAAACATCCATTAACTGTTTGCTTAAATTGGGAATCAAACCCAAGATCTTACATCTTGCGCTTACGACTACAAGACCAACGAGTAAACTGGTAATGTATAATTTAAAATGAGGTTTAGATAGATAAGCCTATAATAGTGGAGGAAATTCATAATTTATTACAACATTTCCTCAAAGGAAACGTTGTGGTAAGCGGGTACGTCGTACCATGAAGTTATGTGGTTCATTCATGTTTATGTTCATTCATTCGGTCTTTCGTTCCTTGTTATTGCGACCTCGTTCAGTCTTGTGTAACCGTTGACCGCAAACTGTATTGTTGTAGGGTAGAATATTGAAGCCATGCAGCTCATGATTTTCTTGTTGTGAAAATAATATGTGAAAAATGTTAAATTCAATACCTTTGACGACCATTATTTTCATTAAAAATTCAAAAGGTACTATTGAGTTTTTGAAAGGAAATAATTATTGTTAAAGGTTGTCATATTTTTTGAACAACAGATTTCAAACAAAACCTTAACTTACCTGCTTAATAACTTATTCTTTTACTGGAAGAAAGGGTCTCTTCTAAAGAGCTGAAAAATTACTCAACGCGGTCTTTCACTGTAGTGTTGTAACTTAAAACATGCATATGTATGTTTAAATTACATAGGGGCCTGCGTGTCGCCTGAAATTAATGATATTATTGTTATTATTCAAGCTTTTTACATATCTCGTGACCAAGGGGTCCCGGACCTTTGGTTACGAGGAACCTAAGCCAACTTGCATTGGCCTATTAGAGACTCAACTAGTAAATAAGATGAAGCCCTTATCGACGATTATCTCTGTATGCACTGCGTAACCATAATTACTTTTTTGAGAATTTTTTCTTCTCAGCTCTTTGGCTGGTTTTTGCGGTGTATTACCGTTGTCCCCATAGAAGTGTCCCGCTAAAGATAAAGGGAATTTAATCAAATTATTAAAATTACTTCCTATTGTCCCCGTTGTCCATGTTCGCTGTCCCCGTTAATTTATTGTAATAGAGTAAGATTAGAGTAAAGTTGGGTAGTGAGGGCTAGCTGAGTCATAATTCAGTATAAAATCTACCGGAGAGTGACGTCATGTCACATTTTAACTTAATATACTGCCGTAATCTTTTGATTACGTAAAAAAAGAAAAAAATACGTGTCCAATATTTTTAATAATCTATCTGACGGAGAAAAAAACTATGTTTAGTCAACATTCCTATTCATGATTAAAACATGGTTCCATCACGGTATTTTTAAATTGAACAGCGCAAAAAGTACTAAATAGACATTGAACCTACCTATACAATCAATAATCTTTTTAGATTTTGAACTATGATTGACCTAAAAACGGGATCGAAAGTGACGATTCTCAAGGTCTCAAAGTTTCTAATGTAATGTTCTGAGTGATGTACCTTTCTCAATTATATTATTAACTGAGACATAAAATTTTAATCTCTTTATACTCTATAATTGAAGCCGCAGAGTAACGGGGCGAAGTAATAAACCACTAATTTTACAACGTTTTTTCTAATAACATCTTCTATCTAATATATAAAATTCTCGTGTCACAGTGTTTGTAACAAAACTCCTCCGAAACGGCTTGACATATTCTTATGCAATTTTGTGTATATATTCAGTAGGTCTGAGAATAACCCTACCTAGGTAGGGTAGGTAATGTAGATCGGTAGCTAGGTAGGGTAGGTAGGTAGGGTAGGTAATGTAGATAGGTAGGGTAGAGTAGGCAGATAGGTAGGTAGCTGCGCCGTAGACAAGTACTAAGTGCTACCGGTGCGAAGCCGGGGCGGGCAGCTAGTTATTCTATAATAAAAGGTTAAGCTGGTAGACTTCATGGCAACTTGGAGTTATAGTTTTATTGTGACATTAATGTTATTAATCATACCTTTTTTATACCTGCTCTCTCCGGTCATGTCGGATTGCTATCCCATCGGACTATGAGAGTGAGGGAAGAGAGTGTGCATGTGCACCTGTGTCTGCCCACATATTTGTGCACTATAACGTCTCCCGCGCCGAAGGATGGTCTCCGCTGAGATTGGTCGCCATGGCCGAAATTTTGTCTGGAGGGCTATTATATTTCGACGATTTTCAATAACCGTCTCGATATCTAGAATATTAATTTCTACTCTCCAAGTATGTTACAAATGGGATCAGCTATACTTATCTTAGCAATTCAGCTACTCTACTCATATAATATATTTTTACTAAGTAAGTGCGTAAGTGAGTGTAAAGTGCACTCATCCTCTATTGACAAGGGAGGATCCTCCGACCAGTCGGGTATAGTGTCTGGCCGGCAAGTGCCCAACGATTAATGTTGGATTGTTATATATGCATATGTCGATCGCGCGGTAAACTCTAATTGCGCGATGCAAGATTTTTAGTGTGACGTCAGGATTTTTTTCAGGTCTTTGATGCGTAGTTCGCACGTGGCGATGCAGATGCCGCCACCCATTTGTTGGATGTACAAATGGCTTATAATTACAGTCGCATTAAGAAACCTCTTCAAGTATTTTCGTATTTCGCAAACAAGTGTTTTACCTAAATCTAACTACGTAGATTATACCTTCCAGTTTCCACCTCAATCGTACATTATGCACACAAATACACCATCAATTTAAACTTGAGCAATCCCATTGTCGAGTATCAGTAACAGTACTAACAGTAACTCGTCGAGTGCCGTAACCACGAGCTTAGTCACGATCCTAACGTGTTTCACGTGACCCTACACTATGCCATTGTTAGTCTGCAATCTTTGTTGTGGGATCGAGGATTTAAATTTCACTTCATGGTGAATCTGGTTTAGGAAAGTCAGACCGGGTGGTCATAAACATGAAGATGTTAGTTTTTAAAATTCATCGTATAAAAGTGCAACTGGTTTGCGGTCGATCGACGTGGAACAGTCGAGTGGGCCAATATTGATCGTCTTTGAATATCATTTACTAGCTGTGCCTCAAGATTTCATACGCCTCGCTTGGGTCCTAGTGATCATAACGGGATAGTAAATAGCCTATAACCTTCCTCAAGAATTGGGCTATGAAATGAAATTGTTTATTCTGTAAATAGGATACCGGAATCACTTTTACACGTCATATAAAAATCTTTTAAATGCAAGAAGAAATTTAAAATCTGACCGGCATTTCCAGAGATAAGCGAGATCAAACAAACAAACTCTTCAGCTTTATTATTAGTATAGATAAAGATGGTCGATCGACGAAAATATTTCTGTCATTATACACCACACTACTGGATCAATCTGAAAGGTGGAGTTTATCGACTGACCATAATCTCCTTTATATGACTGGACTTAGTATAAAAAATCCAAGAGTGATAATATACAAGACACCCAGCCAGTGCCAGATGTCTTTATTTGATATGGCTTAACGAAGTTAGCAGCACCGCTGACCAGCCTAGCTGCCAAATTTTCGCAACGCCGATTTTCTCGTCCCCGTACCTACAGCACGCGTAGCATGAGCACCGTTTTGTCGACGGAAGAGTAGACAAAAATGACGTTCCGTGTAGACAGTACGACGGCAGCAAAGTAGAAAGATTCAACTGCACTTTTTACGAAATTCACTCTGACATAATTAGACTCAGAATTCTTTGTTTTGTCATAGGACTTTTTCTGTTTGATTCTCTATTTTTACTTATATAAAGACAACTACAACAATTATTCTTAAAATGACGAAGTTCCGTGTTTTGGAACAAAAAATATTACAGTAATATTGGCCCTAACCATTTCCTTGGTAATGCCCTATTAACTAAATGATGTAAAATAGTTGAAGATAGCTTTGTTCTTCTATTAATTATCACAATTTTGCATTCAAAACGTTCTTCTGTAAAATCATGATTTTAAGATTTTGTAGATAACCGTATATACTTTGCGGCCGCCGAGTAGAATGTTTCAAAAAGGGATTCCAAAATCAAATTGTCTTCACTACTTTGGACAACTGTCAGTTCTCAGTGTGATTTTGACAGTTTGGGATAGAAAACTTTCTTCTGAAATAGTCTACGTATAAAAGAACCTAGACAAAGATTGTTCGAAACGTAAGACAAAATGACAGATTGTAGAAAGATTTCTACGGTGCGATGTCAAAAATGGAGAAACGAAATGTCAGTTTGTATAGAAAGAGCTATGTCTATTCTTCTTAGAAATAGAAAGCGTCATGCTACGCGTGCTGGAGTGATAAAAAAGTACCCACTACTTAGAAAACAAAAAGGTTCTTACGTACATGGATTGTTCAACTTGAACGATACCTAATTTAATGTTTGACAAACTCTTATAAGTAAATGGTGAGGAAAAACTGAGAGACCCAGCAGAATTATCTAAGTACAACATAAGGCAGAATGTTCATTAACATGTAGGCTGATAATATTATAATGTAATTACACTCGGTGTCTGTTTGTGTCTCGTTTCTCTAAGGGTAGCCGAGGTCAACAGGCGGTAAACCTGAATGGTCGATAACTTTCATGGAACACTAAGGAAAAAGATGCAGGAACCAGAAATAATGCGATGCAATTTCTGACTTTTCCGGTCCTCAAACCTCAGTTGCTCCAGTAGAGTTTTTGATCCTTATCAGGATCGTGCGGCATCAATTTAATAGGATCGATCGGCAGTTTTTGTGAAAACTGCCCAATTTCTTGCTGACTGTAATTTTTTGTCAAAATCTGTGAATGCAGATCAACTGTGTCTCAAAAAGTTAAGTAGTCTCCTAAGACCCTTTTCTTGTAGCGACAACGGTTAAGGTACCAGTTCCATCTCAAAAATCCACTATAGTTATACCAACATCCATTTTTATGTAGGGATCTAACGTATTTTGACGTTATGGTTGGCGCAGTGGCTGAGCGATCGACTGCTGCGCAACGTGTCGCGGGTTTATCCCCGCACGGAACAAATATTTGTATGATCTGCAAGTAGTTGTTCCGGTTCTGGGTGTTAGTTTATGTGAGTTTCTATGTTTGTAAACACACCCACGATACAGGCAGAAATTCTTAGTGTGGGGCAACGTTTTCGAAAAAAAAAGAAAAAAAAAATTACATTAAATTCAGCCCATACAGGATTTGACTTTACTGGCCCCGCTCGATAAGTGACTTTTAGATAGGTACCTATGTCATTTTCCATTACCATACATACCCACATACCTATAAAGTTAAAGGACGGGTAAATTATAAACTACCATTAAAATTACCAACTGATTAGCTTCCTCAATTTTCTGTGTAGAAACAGAGTTTCTTGACACCAATCTAAAAAGTGTAAAGCTACATTAACTTAAGTTCAAAGTATTAGGTCAAAGGTGAATGAATTCCATTCTCCCGAGGTTCCATCGATGACGACAGTGATTTATGTTCGAGGACCCTCGGAGACGATGGACATCTAAAATGATCGAGTAACAAAACTATTGGACAAAGTTCTTCGGTTAAAAACAAGGTAATTTAGAAGAAGATTCGGCAGGCTTTTGTTTTTGGACGAAACATTGAGGTTACGAAGGTCGTGGGGTTAGTTGGACTATAATAAAAAGGTCGATAGTCCGAAACCAAAGACTTTAAACATAGTAATCAAAATGGGAAATACTGGCCAAAGAATTGGTTAAAACTATTCCATTTATGTATATTATCACTTTTATTTAAATTATTTATAGCTAATAAAATGACACTGACTCCGGTTTATTAAACAGTAAATTTTCGCATAATTTGTATGGTAAATAATTATACCAGTTTGCTGTGAGAATCTGGTAGGAAGACGTTACCGTGAAGTATGAAACATCTTTAGTGAAAGCTGAATCATTCTTACTGGTTTTTACTTGAAATGCCAGCAGCTTAGATCCTTGTTGAGTCAGTAAAGTTATAATAGTTAATTACTTATATCTCTGCATTGATAAATAATTTAGACACGTCGCTGATTGATATTAATATAGCCATTAATTCCATCTTATATATATCTCATCTTATTATCTTTATAATTTAAGATCTTTCTTTGAGAAAGATAATCGTATAATGGTTTTAGTTCACCAGTTTGTCTTTCTAAATACCAGTCATCATCGAAAGTTTGCGATAAAATCAAAATTGTACTGATTTCACAAAAATTGTCCATTTGATGTCGTTTGCGCGAATGTCGGTCAAGCATTCTAATTACCGTCTCCCTAATGTTACCATGACTCATTGACATCTAAGTCGAGCGAGAGTAAAAATTTCACACCGACTGCGACTCATCATTAAAATGCCAAAAATCTCGACGTATTAAAGTTGACCTTCCGAAATACTGACACAGTGTTCTAAATCTCGAAGCTGGTCGCGTGAGTGGTCGTAATGCGAATAATTGTCCATTGTGATACGATGCGCGCGATTAGGAAGTTTACTTTTACTATGTTGTGCGTTCCTCTGCCTGCGCGCACGCAATCACTTTCGACTTTCAGCCGCGCACCGGCGCGGGCGACGCGATCCGTCCAGCTTCTACTACACGCACCGTTTTTTGCTAATTCCTACTTACCAAAGAAATTTATTCAATCCGATTGACTAATACGCGAAAGTAAAAGTAAAATTTTATATTTTATGTCTAAATGAGGAATTTTTATGTTACGTCGAGAAGTTATAAGTTCATTATCAATCGGAATATTCACGAGTCTCGGATAGCCGTTTTGCAGAGATACACAATTCGTTTGTGGATTTTTCAAAGCGTACGAAATCGAGTTTGTTGATTGCGATGGAAAGCAATCAAATAACAGTCAGACACGAGCCATCTGACACGCGATGTGGGTACAAACTATTGTTACTTTAAATTTTTGTTTCAAATCTGTGCCCTGTTATTTTAAATTTTGGTTTTTCAAATTATTTTTGTAATGAACAACCCGAATGAGACTCGGGAGCAACCAACATTTTGCAATCCATTTAAGTGTCTGTTCTTGGTCTAAATTAAGTTCGCTGCCACAATGCTATACTTATTTCGAATTAGTATTTTAGTAGGGCAGCGCATTAGCAACGTGCAAACTGTCTGCTAATTAGGGTTTATGATTAGTTGATGGGCCAACTCTCATTGCATTCAGATGTTTCGTTGTATTGTTATTTTGATATGACAGAAACAGCTAAGAACGCAGAGTAGTCAATACGATGTCCAGATGCATTTGTTTTTATTTGTTTCTTATAATAATTATACCAGCGACCCGCTCCTGCTTCGCACAGTTTTTATGACTTTAATGCGAATGTGTTTTACACATAAACCTTCCGGAATAAATACTCTAAGTGCTGGTGAAAACCACATTAAAATCCTTTATTTAGTTTAAAAGAACTAAGCAGTCACACAAAGCCACACAAAAAGCTACTTTGTTTTAAGAAAGAAAGAAAGAAGATTTATTTATTGGCACACAAAATTCACACAAAAATGCCAGATAAATAGTGCCTGACATTCGTTTCCAACTGGTCCTTATGTTACGAGGACGTCTTCCGGATGTAAATCAGTTTTATAGTGTGTGTAAATATTATTATTTAAATAGGAAATAGATAGATAGATATGTGTAGCAAATAATAATAGACTCCATTAAAATTTATATTTAGGCTTAAATTTGTTTAAAGGGCATTTGCGAGGTGGCTTTGGCCCCTCGAACGTCTTCCAAAGGTACGGGACACCAAGTCTCAAGATTTATGTGAAAAACATTAAAAGAATAACTCCTAAGCCTTTTCCCAATTATGTTGGGGCCGGCTTCCAATCTAACCGGATACAGCTGAATACTAGTATTTAACATGGAGCGACTGCTTATTCAAATTCAAATTCAAAAGTCATTTATTCAAACTAGGCTGAGAATCAGCACTTTTCGAACGTCAATTACATAAGATAGTCCCCCAAAACGCCCACCCTTCACCACTTCCTAGTTATTCCTTCCTAGTTATCTGACCTCCATAACCCAGTGACTGGGTAATGTTATATACCCCTTGGTAAGACTGGTTGTCAGACTTTCGGGCTTCTGACGACCCGTAATGACTGTCAAAGATCCACAAATGGCAGGCGGGACCAACGGCTTCACGTACTTTCTGAGGCATGGACCAGTCTCGGTATGTAAAGATGGCCACCCACCCACGAACCAACCGCGGCAAGCGTAGCTTAACCTGATGGATCGACCCGTGCGGCTGTTATTACTTAGCCTCCTCTTCCTTCTTCACAATTAATTCTATTACAAACCTAATCGCTTTTACGAACAAAATAATGAAGTATGGATTTAAATATTCAAGAGCGAAGTCGCGAGCAGCCCCAGGTCTTTCATAATTCAATTGAAGGACGGAAAAGCGATACGCTTCGGTAAAGTACCTACTTTATTTAATTTCTTCTATCTGATTATGCCAGGGAACTTAACGAAGTTATGTACGAACGTTTAAAGAAGACTGATCGATCTGCGCGTCTTTTATTTACTCAAGAATCTTTGTTGGCAAAGTGTGTTGCATATTGTTCCCACTGCTGGAACACAGGCCGCCTCTCTTCGAGAGGGAGTAGGCTATAATCCACCACGCGGGCCCAGTGCGGGTTGGTAGATGTCACATGTCTTCGAATTTTTGAAGGACACGCCGGTTTCCTCACGATGTTTTCCTTCACCGTTTTGAGAGCAGCGGTGATGAAATTATTTACCCAAAGTAAAGTGCCTGCTTGGGGTTCGAATCCACAACCTACAACTTGTAAGTCGGGGCGGTTACCACTGGGCCACCACTGCTCTTGTCTTGGTTGCTTGAGTGTGGTGATTCGGGAAATATTATCAAGATCATATTGTCAGCTAATCACTGTCGTGATGGATGTCTGATACATATCAAATACCAATACCTAATGAATTACCTATATATAAAAAAAAGGATTTTGTGAACTCATCATTTCATGTTCGATAGTTAGTAGTTGTAGCTAAATAAAAACGGCCGCGACAGACAAGCTGTAGGTCGGCGGTGTGAACCCTATCAAGCGCTTTACTTTGTGTAAATTATTTCATCACCACAGCTCTCAAAACGGTGAATGAAAACATCGTGAGGAAACCGGCATGTTCTAGAATCAAAAAATTCGAAGACTGTGACATCTACTAACCCGCACTGGGCCCCCTTCTCACAGAGGAGGCCTGTAACCCAACAGTGGGAACATTAAAGGCTAATTGTGCAACGTGGTCAGCGATCACACTTAGTGTAGTTTCTTGAATCCGGGCATGAATCCAGACTTATGGCTGCTACTGAGAAATTCTAGATAAAAAAACCCATTATCGAGAAAGAGAGAGAGAGAGATTATTATTAGAATACGTAATATAGTCTTTGGTCAGTGGCCTTGACATCAACCAATGAACAACAGTATTTTTATTTTTTAAATTTTATTTATTGGTTGAATACAGGGCCTTTGGCTGCTTTTGTATGTGTGTATTTTATGTCTTTTTGCTTTTTTAAGTGCGTTTTGTTTGTGCAGAATAAACCATTTTTCTTCCTTTTCTTTTTTTCTTCTTTCTTATATCACCTTGTCAGACCCGGGAATCGAAACCAGGTTCTCATACTCGGTAGTAGCGCTTTCGACCACTTGACCAACGAGGCAGTGGATATTGATGTCTCGGCGTATATCCCGTCACAGTATTTTTAGTAACAGTAGATTGTTTTTGTGAAATATCTATACATACGATTGTTTGTCATGTTGTCTGTTCCATGTATTTTAATTGTTGAAGTGCTTTTTGTAGCTTAGCAACCAGCTTTGTAGCTTTGTGGATTAATGGACTTATAAAAGTCCTACGCTGCGTTTCTTACATTCGGCCCTTCGTAATTAAGGAAAAGTATTCGTCGACCAAGCTCTGGTCGGGTGAAAATAGAGAAAAAGAATTCTTTTTCTCTATTACAAGATCGATTTTTCGCCCCCATAGACCCTTCTTTTATTTTTTGGTTGGGTTTGTATCAAATAACTTCTCCCGCTCTAGACGGAGCGGGAGGGCGTGTCAGACTCTTACTTACTATAACCCACCCGTGTTCCTTTAGTTGCCTGCACGTTGCCAGGGGCCACGGTATCCCTTTCGGACTTTCCCGCGACCCCATAAACCCCTGTATTGCAATTTTCATCGAAATCGTTAGAGCCGTTTTCGAGAACGTGATACAAATATACATATCATTGCTCATTTAATAGTAGGTATAGGATATTATTAATTCGACAGTAAGCATAATAAAAATAAATATTTACGACCCATTGAGCCACCTATATAAACATCACCGCAAGCGTTTTAAAATTGATATAAATTATCACGACTTTTACCCTGACTATGAATTTAAAAAACCTGCGAAATCGTCCGCAACATCTTAAAAAGTGATAGTGGCATCTGATAACGGTAGCATGAAGGTCATTGTTGCATACTCCCACAAAAACGACGCATTCGGCTAAATACTCGTTATTATGCGTTTTACGTTTGACATTATAAACATCTGTGGGAACTAGGCCGGGCCCGGGACCGTCAGCAAAAAACAACGCCATTATTCGCGGCTCGAAAAATTAAATAAAAACGGCAATTATTTTTTACTTTATTTGAATTCACACGGCGTTATCACCGTTTTATTGTTATAGCTAGAAATTCTTCAGCACTTATGTTAGCTTTTGTTAAACTAAGATTAAAATTAAGCTCAAGATAAAACTTGCCAAATAAGTGAAAAGTTTCTGCGACAAATCTTCAATAAATTGGAGCTTATTGGAGCGTTTGGAAAACCAATCAGAATTTATTTCGCGAGATTGTTTTTTTACATAATTTTTCTAATCCTACCAATATTGGCTATGAAAAATATTGAGCTCTTTTTTAAAGTGCAAACAGTGTAGTTATTTTATATTTAATTAGGTACTACTAGGTATCCCTGTTAAGTCCTACGACTTATTTTGTTCTACTCAATTATATTGCAGTCCCCAATGTCTCTCTACTTAGGTGGTAATTTAAAATATTTTGAAATCATTATGGACTTGTATTCTAGGGTTAGATTAACGTAACGAATGTATATGAACACAGAACTTTTCGCTCATCACTCCGATTGATGACTAAGCTTTTAAACAATGCTTTTATAGTTTTACCCAAAAAACAAATTAAGTACTCATAAGATCAGCCATACAATTGAAAAAAAAAAACAATTATCTAACCCGTTAACACGATTAGAAAAACCAGTTTTACCGGATTAAGTTTAAGACTAAAAATATCCTAAACGAATTTATGATATTTTTGCGCACGGTACTTGCAAGTGAGAGTGAGTGGCCTTCGACGTGAGAGGACAGTGGCCATCTGACCTATGACCTTCGGTACACTGTCTTTTGGACTTAGCATAATGGTGGACGCTCCATTTATGGTCTTAGAACCTACCATAAGGACATATATGGACATAACGGGGTTGTACCAAAACATATGAATGGCGTCGTGCGTGTGTTTGGCGCATAGTAGATAAGTATGTACTTACTTTCAGTTTTCCGTGCAGTTCTAGACTTTTCTATAGAAGTCATTCACTTGAATAAAGTCTTAGAGAGGCACACATCATCATGCTTAGCCGTTTTCCAACTATGTTGGGGGGTCGGCTTCAAGTCTAACCGGATGCAGCTGAATATCAGTATTTTACATGGACCGACTGCCTATCTGACTTCCACAACCCAGTAACTGGGTAACACGGTACCCCGTGGTAATACTGGTTGTCAGACTTTCGAACTTCTGACAACCCATAACAACTGTGAAAGATCTACAAATGACAGTCGGGACCAACGGCTTAACGCGCTTCTGAGGCACGGAGGTGTCTTTGTAGGTAAAGAGGGTCACCCATCCACGGACCAACCGCGGCAAGCGTAGCTTAACCTTATCGATCGAACCGTGCGGCTGTTATTGCAAGCCATAGAGGGACACACAATCGAAGAAATATCTTCTCGCAAACCCTTATTGATTTTGTTACTTGAAAAAGCTCTCGTTTTGCCGAAACGCATGACTAAGCATCGTTGTTTCCTGAGAGTGGATGACTCAGTATATAATAAATTAACAAAATCTATTGTGCCTCGTATAATCAAAATATAATGTAGGAAGTAGGAAGTAATATTATCTTAATAATTAAGTAAAACATATTAGAACAATCTGAACTCAGCCTAAAAATAAAGAACCAAGACAGAGCGCTGTCAACAGTGAAGTGAAGTCAGTTTCGTCAACATGTGTGCACTTTGTGTGCTGTAGTTTGATTGTAGTGTCATTGTAAAAGATTGTAAATGTGTGTGTGTGAGCGTGTATGCACAGAGCGGCGGTGTAGTTATGGCATGCTTCACTGTATTGTTCGCAGCGCTCTGTCTTGATTTTTTATTTGGTCTAAGAACCTGAACTAAATGTTAATAGCGCTTCACCTACCTTCACCTGGTCTCAAGTTTGAACCCAAGACACGCACCTCTGACATTTCGTATTCATGTGCGTATTGTATATTTATTTATCACTTGCTTCAAAAACGATGAAGGAAAACATCGTGAGGAAACCGGCATGCCTGAGAGATATTTCTCGACGGCATGTGAAGCCAAGTCAGAAGCCTATGGTCGGTTATAAAACTCTGACACCAGGTTAGTCACTAACCACACGTTTTTACTTTTTAAAACTTCAAGTAAGCAAATAATTATGTAGATAGCTCAACATAGTAACATAGGCAAATAACTTATGTATTCCTAGGAACAGAAACAGGTCTAGGCTCTATAATATTTAGTAACACGATTGTCGGTACCTAGCCTGTTTTACTTCCTTCACAACTAGGCAACTGGACATTTGAGTATTGCCTAACCTCCGGTAGGTACACACCTTTATTTGCATAGTTATGCGTGTTTGTATGTGCCTACTTAATAATATTTTAGAAGTGGGATAAGGAGCCTGCCTTTAGTTATTCCACGTTCGGTCGTCCTATGACTACTTTTCATAATAATGTGACGTCACATAGCCTTTATACATATACGAGTACATAACCAGCGGACAATCAAGACGCTTCCAATGATACCTGATTTAGTCAAATTATGATAAGTAGTTTAGAAGTTATGAGAGAACAGATGAACATTATGTATGTTCATCTGTTCTCTCATAACTTATATACCGGTCAAAATCATAATCCTCCTTTAAGCTTCGCCGTAGTCGGGTGAAAAAGAGAGGACCTTTTTGTGCTGCGAAGATCACAGAATATTAATATAATATTTTTTCGGAATATATGGTCCATTGGAAAACTAAATAAACCTTGGTTTCTGACGCATCATTGGAAACACTTAATCGACAAAATAACACAACTAAAGTTCGTTTTGAAATCCTAGATAGTAATTTGACAGGTGCAAATGTCAAACTCCATATTGAAAACACAAACAACCATCATTTGAAATGTCAAATTACAATCTGGGATTAAAATACTACTCAAAAGTGCCTGTATTTGGTTTGATTAAAATAAATGCTTTGAGTTTGACACTTGACCAGTAAAGTAGAAATGCATAGAATGTAGACAAAATAATTAATGGGTATAGGTATCGATAGAACCACAATCACCCAATAACTAGTTGAGAGCTTAGAGCAGGATATACCTAGGCGTAAAGTTTCTCAATAACATTGCTGTAAATGGTCATATCGTTTACTCATATATATCGACGTATTCTTGTTACAGTTAATCTCAAGGCTTTAAGAAAGGATCACAGGTTGTCGATGGTCCCAAATTCAAATCATTCCATATTCAATGGCCGTTATAGACTTTACTCATGCGATTTTTTGTGAATGATCGAGTAATTTTCTGTTCAATGGAATCTTAATCAAAACTTTTTGAAGCGGAATTCTTCTAGTCGAACTGTCGAATGTATTTGTGGCCAGTATCGACGCTGGGCGGTATCAATATTGCGTCAGTATTGTTTGCAATCATTTCCGTATTGTGGTTAACATAATTTAGTGTTGCTATTTTGTTAACGTGTGTTTAATTTGAGCTTTTGTATTTCGTAATAGTCAGGGGTGAAAAAGTTTAAGTATCTAATGTAAAAATATGACGACATAGATTTTGTACTAAATCGGAACAAAGTTCCTTTCGTGGTTTATTATGTAATAAGACGATAAAGAATTTTCAAACATGCTTGGAAATTCGAACATTATTTTGACAACCTCCTTCGAGATAAATCGAAATTGCCGTACTGGTCGAATACATGTGACAGCCCGGCCGGCAATGTTTGTATGATAATCCATATCTGTCGCGTTTATTTGAATTTTGAAGATTTTATTTCAACAAATGGCCACCAAGAAGGTAATTTATCAAAGATTTTATTTAAATTTCTATTTGGCTTGCAAATAAGAAACAAATGAACAAATATGTACATTTGTTTCTTCTTCGCTTCAAACAGCCAATAGCTAATAGGCGCGTGAAAAATTATCGTTGTTAGTCATTGATTCTGGAATTTATAATTAGTTTCATAAGACCCTGTTACTGTCCCACTGCAGGACAAAGACCTCTTCTCGTACAGAGAAGTCACGAGTATTGATTACCACGCTTGCTCAAGACAGGTTATCGATTTCAGACTTATATTAACTATAAGTCCAGGTTTCCTCACGATGTTTTCCTTCATCGAAGTCAGTAATGTCCAAGATAAACTCAGAAAATACATATGAATTGAAAAAGTCACATTGGTACTTGCCCGGATTTGAACCCACAACCTCGTGCATGAGGGTCTTAACCACTGGGCCATCACGACATTATAATTAATTTACTCAATTTGAATTTCCGCGCATTATTTGCGAAAAGTACTATACAAGCCTCGGCCGTAACCAGGCATTGATGGACTCACGGATGTGTGTCGACCCACATTTTCTCGATCGTCCATCAATGCCCCAGTTGCAGGCCGCGACAGTAATGTACGTGTGTTTGAGAGTAACTGAATGAAAAATCTAAATTTAATTCGCGATAAGGAACTTCGTTCCGAAATTGGTTATTTTTATTACCCAGTATATTATTATATGAATGTAATTATAATATTAATAAAATACTTAAAAGATTAAACATGTGTTATGGATAGTCATCAAGTTACGAGTAGGTATATTAAAACATAATAAAACAAAAATTACAACACAGCAAGATATAACAAGTCTTCATTACTTAAAAGATTAATAATTACACCCATTTTACAATGTTAATTAAATTTCTTGCTGCCATAACCGAGATTTATCTGGGCCACTCGTCTTACGTATAATCAAACACGCATATAATATTCCAAGATAATTATTAGAGTTTCCGTAACAGAAAATTATAATACTTTAATACATGTCTCGATATGCTTGAGACCGAACAAATGGGAAGTAAATAAATATACGAGTATTATGTAATGTGCTTTCAACGTAAGTAATAACTGTTTTCTGTACCGTTTGCCATTTGTAGTTACGATGTTTTATCTGATAAATGTAGTTTCTTGGTTGTATAGTGAACTAGTGCTGTATATATTTTAGGTTACTGTTGCGATACTAAGTGGGTGAAGAGGTAAAACGTCGTGTCATAAGTTATGAGTGAGTTACTTGTAAATATTAGATCCTGCTCGCGACAACACCCGCGTGATTATTTGTGTTTTAACATAAAATATTATCATGAAATATTAACATAATATATTATATGACACTTGGCAATACTGTAGGTTCTCATTAGTGTAAGAATTTTCGTAATCGCATCAGCAGTTCCGAAGATTTCCTGTTACATACACACTCACAAATTTTATATCTTTTTTTTTTTTTTTTTTAATGTGATGTATAAGTATGGTGAAGCCGTGTCTTCTGACATCTTTCAGTTTTACTTTAAGATAGTGTAAAAGAGATTCTTATACCAACAGAGTTTTGATTAACACGCGTGTATGTAATTTATAAGTAAAAAAAAACAGAAAAAAAACCATTACCCATTTAACTCTGCAAGTAGTTGTTCCGGGTCTGGGTGTTAGTGTATGTGAGTTTATATGTTTGTAAACGCACCCACGATACAGGAATAAATTCTTAGAGCGGGGCAACGATAAAAAAAAAAAACTAAATTACAACAACAACAACAACAACACAGCATCACGCCTGTTTTCTCGCCGAAGGGTTAGGCACATACATTTCGCCAGTTATTATACATTACTCAATATATTTATTGCATTACCATAATGTGTACTTAGGTGGTAACTATGTCCGTGGCCCCCGGCAATGTACAGGCAACTGAAGGAACACGGGTGGGTTTTAGTCAGTAAGAGTCTGACACCTCCCGCTCCGCCCAGAGCGGGAGAAGTTAATTAATAATAACACACCAAAAAAAAAAAACCTAACTGTAATTTTGATAATTATGGACCCAGTAGGGCACAGCAAAAGGATAGGAGAGAGGAAGCCACAAAGCCACATGTTTTTGGAGATCATTAAGTTGTTATTCGGTACAAGTTTTAACTTAGGTACATATATATAATCAGTCAGGAGATAGCGATTAAGATACCGACATTTCGCTTATCTATAATTTATGTATTATTTTATCTGCAAAATGTACTTAAATATTTTAGATTATTTTTATATACCTGTACATAATTATTATGTAATATAATTATATATTTACGTCCCTAGAAATACTAATCAAACAACCTAAATTACCAACTGGGTATGCTTAAGACTTTTTTTTAGGTTTGCTAAATTAAAAAAATAATCAAGAAAACAGTGATGTTACAACTGAAAGATAAAGTAATAGGAAGTGTACAATACATCCAAAGAAAACGAGCTCTTCAGTTAACAAAGCGTCAGTTCTCGAAGCCCTTTGATTGTCAAGTGTTTCCACATTGCAAATAAACTTATAATTTTCCCGAGGCTATGCAAGCATTATTATTTAATAAGAAAATTGGAATTAGGAGTTTGTTTTTCAAATAAGGTTTTTTTCAATTGAAACTTATTTTTAATAATTGAACTGTTTTTTTATTTATGTATTATTTTAAAACTTACGATTTTTTGTCATTTAAAAGTCACTTAGCGTTGGAAGGCCTTTAGATAGACCGATGACCTTGTGAAGGCCGCAGGAATCCGCTAGATTTTTGGATATTAGGGGGCAAGTCTTTTGCCATCAACCGGGCACAAATCCAGATTGCGGGCTGCTACTGACGAATTCCAGGTGGAAAAATTCAATAACACTGCCCGACCCGCGAAATGAACACAGATCTCATGCTCAGCAACAGTGCTTGCAATCAATAGACTCGAGGAAGTAATTAAAACCACGTAATTAATATGTTATACGTCGTCTCTCTGTGTATTTTACTGTGTATACTTAAAAAATAAAATAAATAAATAATAAAGATTCGCAATAAAATGGCTTTATCTTTGCCCACTTTAACTAACAACTTTATATGAAAGTTGTTTACAACACAATAGAAACAAAAAAAAAACCGTCGATGTGAAAAACTCAACGGCTGATTAAAACTTCCGAGCAGGAAGGACATGGTTGCAAGAACAAAAAATATCAAACAGTATCGTCGCATCGTTCTCATAGAGTTGTTAAGGTTTTCTTTTTCCTAAAATGTCGCAGCTCTATGCTGAAACATTAAAAAAAAAACCAGCCTGTTACTGTCCCACTGCAGGGCAAAGGCCTCTTCTCATACAGAGAACGCACGAGCATTGCTCAACACGCTTGCTCAAGACGGGTTGGCGATTTCAGAATTATATTAACTATAAGTCCAGGTTTCCTCACGATGTCAGTAATGTCCAAGACAAACTCAGAAAGTACATATGAATTGAAAAAGTCACATTGGTACTTGCCCGGATTTAAACCCACAACCTCGTGCATGAGAGGCGAGGCCTTAACCACTGGGCCATCTTTTTTTTTTTTTTTTTTTTTTTTGAAATGGCATCTCGCAGTTGACCTCTGAGGAGGTCGTAGCTGCTTAACCGGACTTTCCTGTGGCTGCCTTAAGCTGCTACACTTAAAGCCTCCAGCCAGGGGCATAAACTATACTATACTAATTAAAATTAGGCGAACGCTCGCTAAGGGCACCCCCTGTGGGGTACGGACCTCGGCTTAGGGCGTCGCTGGGGGGAGGACAGCAAGATGGGACAGGCTGGATCAAACATAGATTATTATTAATCGGGGAATTTAAGACTACGGGCTCAGCTTCGACGCGGGCTGGCGCATCGACGAGCAAGGGTCGGGGGACTGGGCCATCACGACAACGAAACGTTAAATATAAAAAAACACCAACACACTGAAAATTCTACGAAATGTAGATGTTAATTAATATACTTTATTTATAAAGCGTAACATAATAATGATTGCAATTTGCTTAGAAGATGGTTCCAAACATTTTTAATTATTTTAACTTTGTTTAAAATAAAAATAAAAATTAGTACTATTATTTAATTAGTAATAGCAGTATTTCAACTGGGATAAATGAGTATTCACTCAGTGAAAATACAATGAATAATTAAAAATACCTAGGATTATAATGGATTTATAATAATATTAATCACTATGGAATACATGAATGAGTTTGCAATTTTCATAATAAAATTCTAATCTTGTACTTCAAATTGTAGAAAGTGTTTTACTAATCGTTTAATGAGTTAAATTGTTCACTTTCGTATACAATTATGTGCATTTTATGTTCGTTAATTAAATCGAAGTTTGAAAGGAATCACAACTTGTTATTTTGCGGTTTTGATGTGCAAATTAAATTGATTTTTTCTGGTTTGATGAAAGTAGTGCTAAGTTCCGATTAATATATTTATCATTAAGCTTTTAAGACTAATTGCAGGTATACCACACTTTTGATTATCATCGTAATTGTAGATATTGTTTCACAGGAAAATAAATATAAATCGTGTAATTTAATCAAAATTACGTAAGTCTTTGAAAAAAACAAGATTTGAAGTTAGAAATACTCACCCTGTATAAAATGCATACGTAGATATAAAGGGTATACCTATAATATAGCTCGTGGCTAAGTAATAACAGCCGCACGGGTCGATCTATCAGGTTAAGCTACGCTTGCCAAGGTTGGTCCGTGGATGGGTGTCCATCTTCACATACTTCTTCTTTTCGTGTGGTTAGTGACTAACCTGACTGGTGGTGGCTACGGACTTACATACTGAGACTCCTCTGTGCCTCGGAAAGCACGTAAAGCCGTTGGCCCCGGCTGTCATTCTTCGATCATTGACAGTCGTTACGGGTCTAGAGTCTGACAACCAGTCTTACCAAGGGGTATCGTATTACCCAGTTACTGGGTTGTGGAGGTCGGATTAAGATCTGCGTATGTACGTACATTTAACGTATACCCCTTTTTAACAAATGATATAGCGATCCCCGTACACAATAGGCGAGCAGACCCACATACGAGGTATATCGTTTTTTTTTTTTTTTTTGAGGATGGGAAATCATCAAATGACTTCTCCCGCTCTGGGCAGAGCGAGAGGGTGTGTCAGACTTTTACTGACTAAAACCCACCCGTGTTCCTTCCGTTGCCTGTGTGCCGGGGTCGTGATATCCCTTTCGGACAAACCCGCAACCCAGCAGGGTATTATTAGCCTTCAAAGAACGTTCGAGTGTGGCTAAGATGGACGTATTGTGAACTTTAGCCATTAGATACATTTTGTTGTGAATGGATGGTCTGACCAAATCATTTGTCACATTTCCCATAGTGTGATTTACTCAATCGAGAGAGTGTCGTAGTTGCAGCCCGCGAAATTATATTTTTTTGCAATTTGCAGGTCAGTTTCAGGTTCTATCTTGATCAAAATATGATTCGCGACTATAAAATATATTTTTTTACAGAATTGTAATCATGAGATTATGAATACATCTCTCTAAGTTAGATTTGTTTCATATGAACTTTTCCATATGAGGTTTGATCATATTTTGCTCAAGATAAAACTTGACACTGATCTGCTAATTGCAAAAAACGTAAGAAAATTTGAATTTGAAATTTCGCGGGCTGGCATAAAATTCAATAAAATTCACAATCAAGGTGAATCCTCGTCTTACAAGTCAGACTGTATAATTGGAAAAATTGCACCTATAAGTTGAACGTTGCTAAAAAATAGCTGGTTTATGCACAAAAGCTTACACTGTTTTCACACAGAAATACACTCGCAATAAAATAAATCCAGGTTGATCACAAAAAAGTTAATAATGGCTATAACAATAAAGCCTATTTTTCAGTTCACATTGCTCCATTCAAAGTTTCCTTTTTTCACCTTTAAGTTTTCGTGACCGTCCCAGTCCATTTGCTTGTGACTTTGCGAGTGTATAGCTATGATTGGTATACGATTGCCTGTCTACGTCATCCAGAACTTAGCTATTTGCGTCACGGTCCAGAAGTTCGGAACCTTTGACGTACTCTCACGAGCGACGCCACTTAATGACGTCAGACCACCGCCATTTTTTGCTGGATACGTTCTGTTTTCAAATGGATAGTTAGATCCCTTGCTTTTCTTTTGGGAATTGATTTGCGATTCAATTTCATGTATGTACAAGTATAATAGGTATCCTTCAATGTTTGATCGCGATACTAAAATAATACCGAATTGAATAATATTTATCTACATTTAGTAGTAATGGAACGATCAAAGTGATCTTTTCGGTTGATGTTTCGATCAAAGTGACGGCTCGTTACCTACCTGTCTACCTCCTAATTATCGCTTAAATGGGGAAATTTCCCAAAACTTCCTGGGCAATCGGGTACATATGTAATCTCAGTTTACTGTCAGAAGCAGCCGAAAGAAAGTTACAGCCCATTTACTCGTCCATATCCCAAGAAACAAACAAATTAAATTCGAAATTATATACCTCTACTTGCGTCTCCGTATTTTAAAATCGCATAATGACCGACATATTAACTGCCTAGTTCATTGAATATGGAAACATTGACTTACTATGCATAGATTAACATTTGACACAGTGCGCAGTGTCATCAGCAACGCGGAAACGAATCCATGTCAATGGGTGCCGCATGTAGAAATATTGCAATAGATTTATTATAAAACCTTGATGACCACTGTTACGTGTTTAAGTGTGTTTTATTTTTTTTGTGCTTAATGTGATGAAATGTCTTTGATGATTACATTAAATAACAGAAGTAGGGCAGTACTTATCTACCTTTAAATCCGTACCCCCGACTGCCCCGTGGGTCTCGGCGTCGCAAGAGCGGCTGTTGAGCGTGGGGTCCTGGGTTCGATTCGCGGGTCGGCAAAGTATTATTTGGTTTTTCCATTAGGAATTTCTTAGTAACAGCCCGGAGTTTGGAAGTTGGCGGTATGATACCCCCGTGCCTCGGAAAGCCCCGCCTGATCTCTCTGCGGTCGTGTCGGTTTGCTGTCCTATTAGACTATGAGGGTAAGGGAGAGAGTGCACCTGTGTCTGCGCACACACTTGTGCACAATAATATCTCCCGCACCGAAGGCTAGTCTCCGTTGAGATTAGCCGCCATGGCTGAAATATGGTCTGGAGGACTACACAAGTCCTTAACAGTAGCAACATCTGCTGTTAAAGGACTTGAACTAGTGACCAACGAGGCAGAAATATGCATAAACTGTTATTGTCTTATCCGACAATAGGTACTCCAGAGAATTTATCAAATATGGCCGACCTAGAACTCGATTCAGGAACCATTTTGCGACAGCTGCGTCTATGACGAGATTCGAGACAATTTATATTAAAGAAATTAGTAGAACTACTTAGTTTACTAGTTTCTGCCCTCGACTTCGTTCGCGTGGAAGTCATAAGACTCCACAATATAGATAGGAAAATAACAGCGATGCACAGTTTGACTCTTCTCGGTAATGCTCGGTTCTAGTCGGGCAGCCGCTGCAGTTCCCCGACCCACCGCGTCCCCGCGCTATTACTTCGTTTTCGCTAAGTATTTCTCAGACTTTTTTTTATTTTTGTTCGGTTCCTAAACTTCGTTGCGTGATGTTAAATACCTTAAAACTTTCCTCGAGAAATGGGCTATCAAATGAAAAAAGATCATGAAGATGAAGATTGATCAAATCCGACTGTTAGTTTTAGAGATGAGTGCGTTCAAACAAACAAACTCTTCAAGTTTATTATATAAGTATAAATAATATGTAGTCATAAAACTGTTAACGATATATTAATTTATTCTTACTACCTACTAGCCCAAAAGTCTGACAACCAGTTTTACCAAGGGGTATCGTATTACCCTATTACTGGGTTGTGGAGTTTAGATAGGCAGTCGCTCCATGTAAAATACTCGTATTCAGCTGTGTCCTGTTATACTGGAAGCCGACCCCAACTCCCAAGTTGGGAAAAGGCTAGGCCGATTGATTGGCTATCTACTAGTGGTAGGACCATCAGACTCCCAATTCTCCAGTTCGAACCCTAGGCACGCACGTATTTTACGTATTTTATCATTATCACTTGCTTCAAGAACGGTAAAGGAAATATCATGAGGAAACCGGCATGCCTGAGAGATATTTCTCGACGGCATGTGAAACCAAGTCAGAGGCCCATGGGCGGCTTTAAAACACTGACACCAGGTTAGTCACTAACCACACAAAAAGAAGAAGACTATCTACTAGATCTAGTACTCGTACAAGTATGAATGCTGCTGAGAAGTGCTGATATTATAATAACTAGACTATCATTTTGTCTACTAATGATGATAATATTGA